>CM042696.1:490087453-492487453 GCA_023614405.1 Avena insularis | reverse complement strand
TGTTGCAACAATAGTTGCTTTGTCTTATTGCTAGAACTTTATCTGTCATGTTATGATTAAAGTACTATGATCCCAGCTACCATTATTTTACAAATACTTTGATCAAGTTTATGATGGTGCATGTCACCTCAAAAATTATTCTTTCTTTTTATCACTTACCTACTCAAGGACGAGCAGGAGTTAAGCTTGGGGATGTTGATACGTTGCAAACGTATCCATAATTTTTGATGTTCCATGCTTGGTTTATCTACTTTCTTGTGTTTTTTCCACACTTTGGAGTACTTTCTATGCACTTTCTTGGACTAACCTATTAACAAGAGCCACAGTGACAGCTGCCTGTTTTCTGCTGTTTTTGGTTCCAGGAAAGTTAGAAAATGAATATTCTCGGAATTGGACAGGACAAAAGACAAAGTCAGTTTTTCACCGAGGGGGACACAGAGCCAGAATACGAGACGGAGAGGGGCTAGGGGGCCGCCATACCACCTGGCCATGTGGCCCAGCCTGGCCCATGCTAGGGGGTGGTCTGGCTGCCCTAGGCACAACCTCGGCCTCCTCTTTCGCCTATAAGATGCCTCCGATATAGAAACCCTAAGTACCCGATCAAAATTCCACGAAAGAGTCTATAGCCGCCGCCATCTCCATCCCTAGATCGGGAGGGATCTGAAGCTCTTCCCGGCACCCTGGCGGCCTTCTTCATCACCATGCAAGCCTCCGGTGTGATGCGTGAGTAGTTCATCTCTGGACTACGGGTCCATGTAGTAGCTAGATGGTTGGTTCTCCTCCTTTGTGCTATCATGTTTAGATCTTGTGAGCTCCGTTCATGATCAAGATCATCTATTTGTAATTCTACATGTTGTGTTTGCGAGGGATCCGATAGATATTAAGATGTTATTTCAGATTGATTATTGATTCTATCATGTCTTTGTTATTTGTGTTCTTGCATGCTTTCCGTTGTTAGTAGCTATCTTGGCCAAGTAGATGCTAGAAACTCCAAGAGTTAGTATGTATGCTCGATAGTGGGTTCATGCCTCTAGTAATCTGGGGAAGTGACAGAAATCTCTAAGGTACTAGATGTATTGTTGCTACTAGGGAGAAAACAACAATCCTTTGTTCATAGTACAATCGTATTGTTTACTTTACACGCAATGCGTAATACAAGTATCCGTTGCTTGCAACTTAATACTGGAGGGGGTTTGGATGATAACCTGAAGGTGGATTATTAGTCATAGATGCAGTTGGATTACGGTATATGTATAATGTTGTAATGCCCAATCAAGTCTCAAAGGAGTCAAGATGAGTAGTATATGCATGATTGCTTTCTCGATGTTTGTCAATTGCCCCGATGTAATTTTTTCACCCAACATGTCATCTATCTTAAGGAGAGCCACCACTAGTGGACTATGGACCCCGGTCCTTTCTTTTACTATCAATCTACAATCAAATGTTTACTGTTTTCTGTTTACTTTCTGCAAACTATTACTTTCTTCCACTCGATAAGTTTAATCCTTTGTTTTCAGCAAAACCGGTGAGATTGAAAACCTCATCGCAAGTTGGGGGCAAAGTTCTGTGGTTGTGTTGTGCAGGTATCCACGTTGCTGCTGGCACCGATAGTGCGCCCTGCCAAAGTTTAGCTAGCAACACCTTTGAGGTGTTTCCTTGCTCCTACTGGATTGAAAACCTTGGTTTCATAACTGAGGGAAAACTTGTTGTTGTGCTCATCATACCTTCCACTTGGGGTTCCCCAACGGGCTTGATATATTTTGGGCTAAGCAAGCAGTTGCAAGCTAGTGGATATTTCTAGGTGGATCACAATCGTGCAGTCACGTTGGCGACGCTGAAAGATCGTTCATCTCAAGTGCTGCAGTGTTTGAAGAGGGCGTAGTCGTGCCTTAAGCACATTTTTAGGCGATGTTTCCCATGGATGTGGTGCCTTCAAGCTTGCTAGCTTTGTTGTCGAAGTTTCAAGATCTCAGCGCGGTCTGCGAGTGCATGCGCCAGCAGTTGGTCGCGGGTGCCAAGGCTGCATTGGCGCTTGTTCGCCTGCACTGGCCATATATGAATTTCACAGCTCTTGCTGCTGGGCCACCGCCTCCGCCAGAAGAGATGACATGGAACATGGTGCCACATTATCGGGTGGTTGATTAGCCAGCCGAAGATATTATTGATTTCTTTGAGGAGCAGAGGAATGTTCTCCTTTTGCAGTAGTAGAATAGTATGGTCCTGCACATGAAATGCATAGGTGTTGTAAAGTTCATAGAGTTGTGTCAGGTGTGTATTTTATACCTGTTAATATGTAAAGAGCTTGCTATCTTGTATTTTTTCGAGTGTTTTTGTACTCTACAGTTCCTTTTCATTAGCCTGGCGTATATTCATCTCAGCACCTTGTCAACCTGTCAGGTGCGTTGCAGCTAGGTTGATTTTGCCAAGCGTTCGATTGATAGTGCGTCAGCTACTCGGGATACTGTGTTATTCGTGTAATGAGGTTAAAAGGGTGGTGTATCCCCCAAGCAATGTAATTGCAAGTAAAATAGAGACACAAAGTTTGGGGCACTTAGCTTTATTTATTCGCATAATATCATGAGGTGTAATGTGTGGCTAAGTAGCCTGGCTGAATAGCCTTATTTGTAAAGTAAAAAACATCTAGGTGTAGAAAGGACATAGCTGCGCGATGTTCCAGGGGTTGGAGTATGCGACTCCACTTTCTATGCCTTTAAGGTGGTAGGCGCCACCTGGGATTACTTCAGTAATCACGTAAGGTCCTTCCCGATGGGACTCGAATTTGAGGTGCCCTTGCTGCATCAGTCGCAGGACCAGGTCTCGTTCGACGAAGGATTTGGGGCGTAGCCTTCTGCTATGGTAATTACGGAGGTTCTGCTGGTAGATCGTGGATCTCTCTGCTGCAATCTCACGTTCCTCATCGAGGAGGTGGACGGAGTCTTCGAGTGTGAGGGTAGATTATGCCTCATTGTATGCTACTACCCGTGGGGCTTTGTACTGCACTTCTAGTACCGCCTCGGCACTGTGTACCATGAAGAACTGAGTGTAGCCTGTAGCGCTGTTTGGAGTTGTGCGCAGGCTCCATACTACCAATTGCAGCTCCTCGGGCCAGCACCCAGCAGCTCTTTCGAGTGGCCGGAGGAGCCTTTTCTTGATCCCGCTATAGACGAGGTTGTTGGCCTTTTCGACTTGACCATTGGTCAGGGGATGTGCCATCGAGGCATAGCTAATGTTGATTCCTAGGTTTTCACAGAAATCCTGGAACTCATTGGAAGTTAAGTTCGTCCCATTGTCCATGATGATGCTATGTGGCACCCCGAAGCGGAAGATGATGGACTCGAAGAATTTGACAGTGCTGGCTCCTGATTGGTTTGTCACTGGCATGGCCTCAATCAACTTGGTGAATTTGTCGACTGTGACTAGGAGGTAGATGTATCCGCCAGGTGAAGATTTTTGGAGCTTGCCGACCATGTAGAGTCCCCATTGCGCGAAGGGCCAGGCCACAGGTATTGGTCTGAGTTCCGCGCCAGGTGCGTGCGGCTTGTCCGCGAATCGCTGGCAGGCGTTGCAACGCTGGATGATATCCTTGGCATCGTGCATTGTCGTGGGCCAATAGAATCCTGCTCGTAGAGCTTTGGTGACGAGAGAGCGACTGCCGGCGTGGTGGCCACAAGTGCCTTCATGTACCTCGAGGAGGATGGCTCTTCCGTCGCTAGAGATGCACCGTTGAAGGACTCCTGTGATGCTGCGCTTGTACAATTTGCCATTGATAAGGGCGAATGCCTTAGATCATCGCGCTATATGACGCGCATCAGTCGGGTCATCTGGCAACCTTTTGCTGAGCAAGTATGTGATATATGGTTGCATCCAGGATGGCTCGATCATCATGACCTCCATTGGGCCTCCAAGTCATGTGTCTGGTTCCGTGTCGTCGAGTGTCGTTGGCTCGTTGCATGGCGTAGCCCCCGAGTCCTTCGACGTGTTGGGTTCATGTTCTGGAGCCTTAAGCTTAATGGAGCGCTTGTAGATGCGCTCTAAGAATACTCCGGGTGGCACTAGGGCACAAGTGGAGCCGATGTGGGCGAGTGTGTTTGCTTCCTTGTTGCTCTCGCGGCCAACGTGTCGCAGCTCGCAGCCGTCGAAGTCTCCCTCGAGTGCGTCATAGAGGTCGCGGTAGGCAATCATGTTGTCGCTCAAAGCGTCGCACTCGTTCATTGTTTGATTGACCACCAGTTTGGAGTCGTTGTAGATGACGAGCCTCTTTGCGCTACAGGCTTTTGCCATACGCATCCCGTGGAGTAAGGCTTTGTATTCTGCTTTATTGTTGGAGGCGATGAACTGCATTCGTAGAACATATCTCATCTTGTCAACTTGTGGTGATGTCAGGATGACGCCTGCGCCAGCTCCCTCCTTGCGCTTGGACCCATCGAAGTGCATTGTCCATAGATAGGACATATCTGGCTTGTCGGTGAGCTGGTTTTCCATCCAGTGCATGAGGAAGTCCGGGAGAACTTGCGACTTGATCGTGTCTCGCTTCTCATACGTGATGTCTCATGGAGACAATTCAATTTCCCAGAGCGCGACTCGTCCAGTGGCGTCGGGGTTATTCAGTATGTGTTGTAGCAGGGCATCGTTCACCACGATTATTGTATGCTCCTGGAAGTAGTGGCATAGTCGTCTTGCTATCATGAAGACACCGTACGCCAGCTTCTAAAAATGCGGGTACCGTTGCTTGTCGGTGTGAGCACCTCACTGAGGTAGTAGACTGGGTGTTGTACCCGTGGACTTTATTTTCTTCGGCTTGTTCCACCACGAGCACAGTGCTAACCACCTGGTGGGTGGCGGATATGTATAGAAATAGCGGCTCCTTTTTGCGAGGAGTTACCAACACTGGTTAGGTGGACAGTAGACGCTTGAGGTTTTCGAATGCTTCTTGTGCTTCGTTTGTCCACTCAAATTTGTCAGCCTTGTGGAGAAGTTGGTAGAAAGGCAGTGCTTTTTCTCCCATCTGACTAATGAATCGACTGAGCACCGCGATTCGCCCAGCCAGCTGTTGGATGCCTTTTACGTTCTTCAGCTTATCCATAGCCAATATGGCTTTTATTTTCTTCGGGTTGGCCTCGATCCCTCTCGCGGAGATGAGCTATCCGAGCAATTTCCCAGATGGTACGCCGAAGGCGCATTTGTTCGGATTCAGCTTGATCCGGTAGTGGTCGAGATTATCGAAGGTTTCACGAAGATCGTCGAGTAACGAGGCTTCCTCCTTGGTTTTGACGGTGATGTCGTCGACGTAGACTTGGATGTTGTGACCGAGTTGATTCTTGAGGCAGGCCTGCATACACCACTGGTAGGTTGGTCCTGCATTTTTCAGCCCGAAGGGTATCGTTGTGTAGCAGAAGACACCAAAGGGCGTGATGAACGACGTTTTCTCCTGATCCTCCTCCTTCATTCGAATCTGATGATAGCCTAAGTAGGCGTCGAGGAAACAGAGACGCTCGCATCCTGTAGTGGAGTCGATTATCTAATCGATCCGAGGCAACGAGAAGTGGTCCTTCGGGCAATGCGTGTTTAGGGAGGTGAAGTCCACGCACATCCGCGGGATATCCGTGTCTTTTTTAGAAACAAGCACGGGGTTTGCTACCCAGGTGCTTTCCTTGATCTCGTGTATGAAATTAGCGTCGAGGAGTCTATTGACTTCCATACCGACCGCTTTTGCCCTTGGTTCAGATAGTCACCATATTGTTTGTTCGACTGGCCTTGCTTCGGGATTCATGTTGGGTGAGTGCTCGGAGAATTCCCTAGGAACTCCTGGCATGTCCGTTGGACACCAGGCGAAGATTTCCCAGCACTCATGGAGGAATTCGATGAGCGCAAGTTCCTATGCGAGACTCAAGTTGTTGGCGATGAGGGTCGTCTTGGTTGGGTCCGTTGGATGGACCTGGACTTTCTTGGTGTGCACCGACGTGTTGAAGGATTGGTCAGGTGAGCTTGGCTTGCTCGGGGGAGGCAGACTGTTGTCTGTCGACTCCTTCAACCGGGCCAGCTCCTCTTGCATGCCGAAAGACTGGGAGATTCTGTTGAATTCCCTATCACAGCTGTCGGATCTCTCGAAGCTTCCGTTGACTGTGATAATGCCGTTTGGGCCCAGCATCTTCATCTGCAAGTAGGCATAGTGTGGCACCGGCATAAACCTCGTGAAAGCGACATGTCCGAGGATGCAGTGGTATTGTGAGGGCTAGTCGGTGACTTCGAATTCAATGCACTCTCGCCAAAATTTTAACGGCGTGCCAAAGATGACGCCAAGGCTGATCTTACCCAGTATATGCCTTTCCCTAGGATGATTCCATGGAAGGTCGTGTCTGAAACTTTCAGACATGTCAGAGGGATCCGCATTACGCGCAAGGTACTTGCGAACATGAGATTAATGCCGCTTCCGCCGTCCATGAAGATGCGACTCATCTCGAAGCCTCTGATCTGTGCCTCGAGCGCCAAGGGACAGTGGCATGGGTGTGGTACTTGGCGCAGATGATCGTGCTTGTTGAAGGTGATGCAGGACTTGCTTCCACTAAGGTACTCAGTGGTGGAGGGCGGAGAATTCATCGCCAGATTGACTTGGTGAGTGATTCCTTTTTGCACTCAATTTGAGGGACATCCTTTTTGGATCATCCCCCTGTTCCCTAGTGGTCGGGGGTATGGCTCGCCTCCATGGTTCTGGACTAGCGCAGCCGCAGGTGGTGGTGGCTCGGGTGGTGGTGGAGGTGCTCCATTAGCCACAGCGCCCGGGGCAGCTCCATAGCCCTGGTTTATCGCATCGTGATTCATCTGTGCCAGGCCTTCGTGGATCTTGAGGAACTCATGGCAGTCCTTTAGAAGATGGCTGGACTTTTTCTTGTCGTCGTGCTTGTCGATGTAGAAGTGTATGTTGCACGGTCCAAACAGTTTGTCCTAGATAGATGTTCCAGGTGTCTCATCGCGAGTGCGGCATTGCCACACTTGCGTGGTTTTCCTGCTGTTGTGGTATCCACCACTACGTTATCCTCTATTGCGGTTGCTGTCGGCGTAGCCAGCCGCAACCATGTCGACCTCCTCGCGATCCTCGTAACTGCGCATTCGATGTTTTCCTCGCTGATCATGTCTACGTCCGAGGCCATCGTCATCATCGGAGTGGACACAGTTTTTTATCGAGTCCTCCCCATCGACCCACATGTTCGCGATCTCCATCAGGTGGTCGATTGTCTTGGGCGTTGAGCGGCCTAGCTCCTCCCTGAGCTCTCTGCGGCGTACGCCGCCATTGAATGCGTCGATTGCCCGGTCTTCAGAGATGTCTTCTGCGGAGTTTTTGATGACAGACCATCTTTGGATGTACGAGCGTAGCGACTCGCCAGTCTTATGGTAGTAGCCTCTCAATTCTTCGATTGATGCGGGCCTTTTGTAAGTTCCCTTGAAATTTCGTACGAAGCTGTAGGCTAGCTCTTCCTAGCTACGAATTGATCCGCGCGGGAGGTTGTTAAGCCACGCATGAGCGGAGCCTTGCAGCTGTAGCTAGAGGCATTGCATTGACGTGCACGTGGTTCCGCCGTGGAGCTTGACGGAGGAGATGTGATCCTCCAGCTAGATCTTCGGGTCCTGCAAGATGTGGAATTTTGGGTTCTCTGATGGGAGTTTGAACCCCTTTGGCATTTTCTTTTGTCGAATGGCTCTGCTGAAGCAGCTGGCACCACAAAGCTCTATCTCGTCGTCTTCCGAGTCAGTCGAACGGGCACGCCTCGTGTGCATCTTGTCGACCTTGCGCTGCGTAATGTCATCACACGTGTCGTAGTCGTAGTCGTGCCGCCGTGAGCGGCTTTGTCGTGACAGGTCGTGGTTGTCATCACTGAAGGAGGGTGAAGAGTAGTGTTTGGCCAGAGCTTTATTTTTCTTCGGCTCTGGTGTTGGCTCCTTGATGAGGGCAGCTTCGACTAGCCCTAGGCCCGTGATCATAGATAGGTGCATGGTAGCACACGGGTCCCTAGCCGATGGCTGGTTGTTGAGGAGGTACATGGTGGCTGCTGTCACCACTGCTTGCGGCGTCTTCAGGAGCACATTGCCTCGCGTATCCACCGTCATGGATGAGAAGTCGAGGACTCACGTGGCATCTTATCGCTCCTTATCGGTGAGGTGGTCCAGTCGAGAGCATATCTTGGCGGTCATATGCTCATTTCCCTTGGAGGAGGATCCTCCCATGGAGGATAGTTGAGCTCGCCGAAGGCTCGACTCATCTACCGCCTTTCTACGCGCCTCGAGATGGACGATTACTTGTTGCTGGCGCTTGAATTCTTCCTTGAGAAGCCAGTGATAACCCATCAGCATGTCTTGTGATGAGTTTGGTGGCAGGAGGTTACCCCGCAAGGCCTCTCGGCAACGAGCCCACTCAGCGTCGTTGAGCTTGATCAACACGTGCTCCTTGGTGTGCTCATTCGCAGTAAGGGTCGGATGATTCTTCGGCCTGTTGTTGGTGGGTGCTCCGTAGGAGGAACCACCGTTCGTGACTGGGATAACACCGTTGGAGGGACCAGTACCGGTGTTGTCGCGATTGCCGCCGTTGTCGCATGTGTTGATGACGGCGCACATGTAGTGATTGGGGAAGCTGTTGCTTCCGCGGCTTTTAGATCCAGAGCCGTAGGCTCCATCCTCTGTGGCCAGATCACCCAGATCGGACTCGCGACTGTTGTCGATGTCCGTGTTCCCGACTGTTGTCGGGACATTGAGTTTGCTCAGGGTGCCAATCAGCGGTGGAAACCACGATGCTGGGGCAATCGCGGGGACCATCGGTTGATCAGGGAGGCGAAGTGTGCCCAACTGACCAACTTGGAAGCATAAGCTCCTGATCGCTAGGCCGATACCATCGCCCACGGACTCGAAATCCGGGCGAGTGGCTGGCGTGTGTACGGTGAAGTCGAAGGCACCGAAGAGGAGGCGAATCTCCGATGTTGTAGAGTTGTAGATCGCAGTTGACGGGGCCGAAGAAGCCGCGACATCAGCACTCCTGGTTCCCATAGATGACGCCAATTGACGAGGGTTAAACTCATACTGCCCATTGTTATGGACTTGGGTTTTGGAGAAGGAGGGAGCGCTAGAGGCATCAATCGGCTAGCAAACAAGCACACGGGGATGCAAGGTTTAGTCAGGTTCAGGCCTCATAGAGGACCCTACTCCTGCTTGTCTGCTCTTGGAATTATCGAGTAAGTTGAAAGTTACAGGGGTGCCCAGATGCAATCTAACAATAAACTAGGGTTGTGATTGTCCTCCTCGCCGCCCCACCCTAGACTTTATATAGATAGGCTAGGTCTCGGGATAGCAGGTCGAGTCGGCTACAGGTTAGGGTTTTCCCTTTGAAATTTCTATCTTGACCTCGCCATGTGCTGCAAGCAATCGGAGTCTCCTGAGGTCACCCGCGTCTTTGATTGGGCCCTGGTAGCGTCGTGGGCTTCTGCCAGACTGGATCGTATATACCAAACTCGAGTACCTATAAGGTATGCCCATGTCAGACGGAAAATGCAAATCTCCTTGGAACCCCAAAACTATGGGCAATAGCTCATGAAAACGTCCTTAAAACGCGAAAACAACGAGTTTTTGGTCATATCTCTCAAACATCCACCATGTCTGACAAGCAATGCAAATCGCCTTGGAACCCTAAAACTATGGGCAATACTCATGAAAACGGACATAAAGAACGAAAACGACGAGGTTTTCTTCATATCTCTCAAACTTGTATCGAGTCTGACGGTCATTGTAAATCATCCTAGCAACCCAAAACTTTGGGCATTAGCTCATGAAAATGGCTATAAAACACGAAAACAACGAGTTTTTGGTCATATCTCAAACATGTACCGGGTCTGACGGGCCATGCAAATCGCCCTAGAAACCCAAAAATGTGGGTAATAGCTACTTAAAACGGCCATAAAACAAGAAAATGATGAGTTTTTTGTCACATCTATCGAACATGTATCGGGTCTTATGGTCTTTGTAGATCGCCCTAGAACCCCAAAATTATGGGCAATAGCTCATAAAAGGGCCATAAAACATGAAAACGACGAGTTTTTGGTCATATCTATCGAACATGTATTATGATTCTTGTAAATCTTGTTAGAACCCCAATATTGTGGGCAATAGCTCATGAAAAGGGCCATAAAATGCAAAAACGATGAGTTTTTGGTCACATATCTCAAACATGTATCGGGTCTTACGGTGTCTGTAAATCGCCCTAGGACTCGAAAACTATGGGAAATAGGTCATGGAAAGGGCCATAAAACATGAAAACGACGAGTTCTTTGTCATATCTCTCGAACATGTATCGGGTATTATGGTCACTGTAAATCACCCTGGAACCCCAAAACTATGGGTGACAGTTCATGAAAACGGCCATAAAACATGAAAATGACAAGTTTTTGGTCATACCTCTTAGAGATTTATCGGGTCTTATGATCATTATAAATCACCCTAGAACACCCAAACTATGGGCAATAGCTCATGAAAACGGCCATAAAACGCGAAAATGACAAGTTTTTGGTCATATCTCTCAAACATGTATCGGGTCTTACGATTGCTGTAAATCGCCCTAGAACCCCAAACAATGGGCAATAGCTCATGAAAACAGCCACGAAACACGAAAACAATGAGTTTTTGGTCATATAACTCAAACATGTATCGGGTCTGACGGTCACTGTAAATCGCCCTGGAACCTTAAAACTATGGGTGATAATTCTAGAAAACAGCCATAAAACACGAAAATGATTAGTTTTTAGTCATATCTCTCAAACATGTACCCGGTCTTATGGTCATTGTAAATCACCCTCGAACCCCAAAACTATGGGCAATAGCTCATGAAAACGTCCATTAAACACAAAAATGACAAGTTTTTGGTCATATTTCTCAAAGATTTATTGGGTCTTGGTCTTTATAAATCACCCTAGAACCCCAAAACTATAGGCAATAGCTCATAAAAAACAGCCATAAAACGTGAAAACGATGAGTTTTTGGTCATATCTGTCAAACCTGTATCGGGTCTTATGGTCATTGTAAATCGCCCTAAAACAACAAAACTATGGGCAATAGCTCATGAAAACGGCCGTAAAACGCAAAAACGGCGAGTTTTTTCGTCGTGTCTCTCAAACATGTATCGGGTCTGACGGTCATTGTAAATCGCCCAGGAAACCCAAAACTGTGGGCATTAGCTCGTGAAAATGGCCATAAAACGCGAAAACGACAAGTTTTTGGTCATATCTCTCAAACATGTATCGGGTCTTACGGTCGCTGCATATCGCCCTAGAACCCCAAAACTGTGCGCAATAGCTCATGAAAACGGCCATAAAACATGAAAACGACGAGGTTTTGGTCATATCTCTGAAACATGTATCGGGTCTGATGGGCAAAAAAAATCTCCTTGGAACCCCAAAACTATGGGCTCATGAAAACGTCCATAAAGCAAGAAAATGACGAGTTTTTGTACATATCTCTCAAACTTGTATCAGGTCTGATGGTCGTTGTTAATCACCGTGAAAACCCAAAACTATGGGCAATAGGTCATGAAAAGGACCATAAAACGTGAAAATGGCAAGTTTTTGGTCATATCTCTCAAACATTTATCGGGTCTTACCGTCGTTGTAAATCTCCCTGGAATTACATAACTATGGGAAATAGCTCATGAAAACGGCCATCGAACGTGAAAAGGACAAGTCTTTGGTCATATCTATCCAACATGTATCAGGTCTGATGTGCCATGCAAATCACCTTGGAACCCCAAAACTGTGCGCAATAGCTCATGAAAACGGACATAAAACGCGAAAATGACGAGTTTTTGGTCATATCTCTCAAACATGTATCAGGTCTGACGGGCAACACAAATCTCCTTGGAACCCCAAAACTATGGGCAATAGCTCATGAAAACGGCCATACAACGCGAAAATGGCGAGTTTTTTCGTCATATCTCTCAAACATGCATCAGGTCTGACAAGCAATGAAAATCGCCTTGGAACCCCAAAACTATGGGCAATAGCTCATGAAAACAGACATAAAACATGAAAACGATGAGTTTTTGGTCACATGTCTCAAACATGTAGCGGGTCTTACGCTCACTTTAAATTGCCCTAGAACCCCAAAACCATAAAACGTGAAAACGACGAGTTTTTGGTCATATCTCTCAAACATGTATAGGGTCTTACGGTTGCTGTAAATCGCCCTAGAACACCAAAACTATGGGCAATAGCTCATGAAAACAGCCATAAAACACGAAAATGATGATTTTTTTAGTCATATCTCTCAAACATGTATCGGGTCTTATGGTTGCATTAAATCGCTCTAGAAACCCAAAACTATGGGCAATAGCTCATAAAAACAGCCAAAAACAGGAAAACGACGAGTTTTTGGTCATATAACTCAAACTTGTATCGGGTCTTACGGTCACTGTAAATCGCCCTAGAACCCCAAAACTGTGGGCAATAGGTCATGAAAACAGCCATAAAACACGAAAACAACAAGTTTTTGGTCATATCTTTCAAATATGTATTGGGTCTTACGGTCGTTGTAAATTGCCCTTGAATCCCAAAACTATGGGCGATAGTTTATAAAAACGGCCATAAAACACGAAAACAATGAGTTTTTAGTCATATCTCTGAAACATGTTCCGGGTCATACGATCGTTGTAAATCGCCCTCGAAACCAGAAACTATGGGCAATAGCTCATGAAAATGGCCATAAAACACGAAAACGTCAAGTTTTGGTCATCTGTCTCAAAGATTTATCGAGTCTTACGGTCGTTATAAATCACCCTAGAACCCCAAAACTATAGGCAATAGCTCATAAAAACGGCCATAGAACGCGAAAATGACGAGTTTTTGGTCATATCTCTCAAACATGTATCGGGTCTTACAGTCATTGTAAATCGCCCTGAAACCCCAAAACTATGGGTAATAGCTCATGAAAACGGGCATAAAACGCCAAACCGATGAGTTTTTGGTCATATCTCTCAAACATGTATCAGGTCTGACTAGCAATGCAAATCGCCTTGGAACCCCAAAACTATGGGCAATAGCTCATGAAAATGGACATAAAGAACGAAAACGACGAGGTTTTCTTCATATCTCTCAAGCTTGTATCGGGTCTGACGGTCGTTGTAAATCACCCTGGAAACCCAAAACTTTGGGCATTAGCTTATGAAAATGGCTATAAAACGTGAAAACGACGAGTTTTTGGTCATATCTCAAACATGTACTGGGTCTGACGGGCCATGCAAATCGCCCGAGAACCCCAAAAATATGGGTAATAGCTCCTTAAAACGGCCATAAAACGCGAAAACGATGAGTTTTTGGTCACATATCTCAAACATGTATAGGGTCTTATGGTCTCTGTAAATCACCCTAGAACCCCAAAATTATGGGCAATAGCTCATAAACAGGGCCATGAAACATGAAAACGACGAGTTTTTTGTCATATCTATCGAACATGTGTCGAGTCTTATGGTTCTTGTAAATTGCTCTAGAACCCCAAAATTGTGGGCAATAGCTCATGAAAAGGGCCATAAAATGCAAAAACGATGAGTTTTTGGTCACATATCTCATACATGTATCGGGTCTTACGGTCTCTGTAAATCGCCCTAGGACCCGACAACTATGGGCAATAGCTCATGAAAAGGTCCATAAAACATTAAAACGGTGAGTTTTTTGTCATATCTCTCAAACATGTATCGGGTCTTACGGTCACTGTAAATCACCCTGGAACCCCAAAACTATGGGTGATAGTTCATGAAAACGGCCATAAAACACGAAAACAACAAGTTTTTGGTCATACCTCTTCAAGATTTATCAGGTCTTATGGTCATTATAAATCACCCTAGAACCCCAAAACTATGGGCAATAGCTCATGAAAGCGGCCATAAAATGCGAAAATGATTAGTTTTTAGTCATATCTCTCAAACATGTATCGGGTCTTACGGTTGTTGTAAATTGCCCTAGAACCCCAAAACTGTGGGCAAAAGCTCATGAAAACGACCATAAAACACGAAAACAACGAGTTTTTGTTCATATCTCCCAAACTTGTATCGGGTCTGACGGTCATTGTAAATCGCCCAGGAAACCCAAAACTGTGGGCATTAGCTCATGAAAATGGCCATAAAACACGAAAACGATGAGTTTTGGTCATATCTCTCAAACATGTACTGGGTCTTACGGTCGCTATAAATCACCCAGAACCCCAAAACTATGGGCAATAGCTCATAAAACCGGCCATAAAACATGAAAACAACGAGGTTTTGGTCATATCTCTCAAACATGTATCGGGTCTAACGGGCAATGCAAATGTCCTTGGAACCCCAAAACTATGGGCAATAGCTCATGAAAACATCCATAAAGCAAGAAAACGATGAGTTTTTGTACATATCTCTCAAACTTGTAGCAGGTCTGACGATCATTATAAATCACCCTGAAAACCAAATACTATGGGCAATAGCTCATAAAAGGGCCATAAAACGCGAAAACGACGTGTTTTTGGTCATATCTCTCAAACATGTATTGGGTCTGACGGTTGTTGTAAATCGCCTTAGAACCCCAAAACTGTGGGTAATAGCTCATGAAAACGGTCATAAAAACGAAAACGGTGAGTTTTTGGTCATATATCTCAAACATGTATCGGGTCTTACGGTGACGAGGGGAGATCTCGGCAATGTCCATAAAGAAGGACTTAGGGTTTTGCGGAAAAGAGAATGTTGGGGATTTCATCGGAAGTCAGGAAACAATGGAATCAAAGTCGCCTGAATATTATGAGGGTTGCTTTGTTACAAATCTCTTGGGGATTGTTCGGTGCCTGTCCTAGGCTTCTCCCACCCTATATATAATAGGTCGGGTCTCAAAGGTATATACGGATAGGTTACATGATTACAACACCAACTCTATGTTGGTCTTTGTTCATCTTTCCTAATACAACTATAATCTTTGTCGGTTATTTCATTGGATCTTCATCTTGACTCTTCATGGGTCGTAAACCTTTCTGCAGGTCCTAGGTAGCAAATCATAAGGACCTGAGTAATCATACATATGTTAGTAGCCCCCAAGACTCTACCCGAACTGTAGATTCGGGTTGAGTCTCAGGAAAATGTTTAATCCTTTTTATTTGTTTTCATTATTTTTAAGCTTTTATAGGGATTCGGTACAACGATCCTAATGCATCCGACGGATCGGGAATCAGTTAATTGCTCCTGGGCAAAAGCAAGGTTGTCCTTCATCAAATTCAAGTCCCCAGGCCTAAACTTGGAATTTATTACTGGCGTAACTCAGATAGAGGTCGCTGAGGTCTTATCAAATACTGAGTTCCAGTTTTATTTTATCAGGTACCCAACGCGTCCGTCGGGATTTTTCATCATATCATAGATACAGATATAATACTGGCAGAGCACATTCTTGTGCGATTACCATGCCACACAGGACGAATCCTGGGGTCTTACCTTCATGTTTCTGAACACGGCATTCAGAGTTTTATCGCATTTAGCTGTGATCCGAGATTTATATATTTTTTGTCGGTTACCCTGCTAGGCTGCTAATATTTCTGAATTTTGCAATATATTTTGATATTTCATGAACCTCCTGATGGGAGTAACCTTCGGAGGATACATAAATGTAAAACTCACAAATTTTTTAGGCAATGATTGCTTTTTTCTTGGCCTGCATAATTTTTCTATCGGGTGCGCGATAGCGCTCCCAATGGGAGTAGCCCCCGAGGCTATGTTCAGATGTATCTGGACATAGGCTCATAAGTGATGTTAAATCATGCAAACATATAAGTCATCCTTTCGAGTTTGAACGAAATTGAAAGGTATGAAGAACTTATCTTTATACATATATGGTGTAATTGTCGATACATTATTCTGGCGGATTGCTATCTGGCCATAGGCTGAAGTATTTTGGCTTTAAAAAGTTGGTCCATAGGCCTTATTGAATTTATAAGTAAACATAGGATCTCCTAAGCATAAAAGCGTCGTAGCTGTGTGCGGTGACCCAGCATACCACTGCATGATGTAGTACACTATAGTCGTTGACATAACACCAATGAAACACCGTTCACTAGTATTACATCCCTCGGAGTGGTACAATAGAAACATAGCAGGTCCAAGACATGACTATAGATTACAACTCGACTCTTTACAAAAGATCTAGAGAACACTCTAGGTTAAATAGAGAGAAAGAAACTTCTTACAAAGAACCAGAAATAATAACTTAGAACTATCTAGCTAATAAGACTAACATCTAAACTATCTGGCTTGTAATTGCTGCTAGTGCAATGATCTACAGAAGTAGGTGTTATGGCTAGAGTATCTTCTCCTATCTAATCAAGATCTTTGCCTTTGCTTCGGTTGATGTATATGTTGACTTTATTGAAGAACTTAAGCAGAAATTGATGTTGACGTCGTCTTCAACGGCTTAGAACCTAGCAAGGGTTAAGAAGGTACGGTTGAGTACGAGCGTACTCAGCAAGTTCACTAAAAAGGCGTGTATGATGCACTATCTCTACAGCCATAGACCAGAGGTCATAGGCAATGCAGGTTTTCATAAACATTTCTTCAAAGGTTGCTTTTATTCTGAAAACTATGTTCGACAGCCTTCACGGGTTGACCAGAACTTTCATGGAGTTCCTTTACTTCCATGTTCATAGCTCCTTCCTGGAACAGGGAGTAACATGTCACAGTTCTTACACTCTACAGAGGTGTGTTACTTTACCCATAAGAGACCTTAGCCTTGTTGCACATACAAGTCGCGAGCTTATCCATACTTCCTTGGTATGGGGCCTAGTCTAAGATCCAAGCCAATCATTGCCCCTCTCCACGACCCCGCATGAAGACACGACCCTCCAGGACATGCCCCACCTCTGTCAAGCCCCTTATAGGACCGGCTATAACTCTGGTAGGCACCTGAAGACTCTATGAGACGATTATGCCCTGGCAAGCTCCCTTAAAGGACCAGCTAAACCACTGACAGCCTCTCAAGATAATCTAGACACCAAAATCACGGGAAACTAAGGGGTTCCACCCATGTGCTAGGTTTCTCCACGAGAAATCCTCAACCTCATGATCAGGTCATCCGTCCATGCGAAAGGAAGAAGATCATGTTGACTTCTCCGTCCCATTCCAAATCTTATGGTTAAAGCGTAATATATGGCGCTAGAATCACTAACGACATTGGTTGTTAAGTCCTAGATATTATGTTCCTTTACCACTGGAACTGTATCAATAGATTATTACCATTTGGTAACTAATCCATAATCATATTATTACGAAAATAGTATTTTCTGACCTTTTTGAAATGTAGGTGATGACAACATTTGAGTTACAAGCATTTGATAGAAAATAATCAAAGTACATGAGCAAGTGTGAACTTGCCTTTTGTGATTGCAAGATTATGCACTCACGGTCTTCGAGACAATAGAAGATCCAAATTCTGTAGACAGCATCATTGGTCCGGTAAGAACTAATGTTTAAAGAAGCAAGATGCAAGTATGCATAAGTAATGTAATGCAGTTTGATAAACGCGAATACCCGAAATAAAGGTATCTGATTTAGGGTTTGAAAACCGGGAATGGTTTCTTTAGAATGTGTTTCACTTTTATATCAGCTTCACATTTGTGCTTCTTATTAAGGCTTGTGAGTATGTGTGAAACAATATGTAAATATAACAAGTGGCATGTAATACTAAAGCACTCAAATGGGGCATGGTATTTTAAAAGATTTCTTAAGCAAGATTACTAATCAATAAGAGCTTTTAAAGAAGTGCTTAAGGATTACTTTTAATGTTTCTTAAAAGAATGACCTTTTAGGGAAAGATTACTTTATAAGGAAAAGGCATTTAAGTGTTTAACATGCAAAGTATAAAAGTGGAGTATAAATATTCTAAGATTTAGATAAATTTCTACTTGGTAGTTATGATGGATGATGATGTAATAGGTTGTTAAGGGTTTAAAGAGTTTATTCATAAAGTTGTTGTTTGAAGTGGAAAAACAAATAATCTTTTGAGGAAAAGGTTTCTTTGTTAGGGTTTAAACAATCTGTGTGGTTACTAAAATGTGATCGATGTCATTTGCGCCTATTCGATAAGATTAGATTTGAGATGCCTTATGACTTAATTTAGAACCGACAAAAGTTAACTATAAGAACATAAATTTCTTTAGGCATTATGCATGACTTGGTATACCAAAGTTAACTTTAAAACATAAGTAAACCTAGCGTGTGATGTTTTAAAGTATTAATAATGTTTAAGCTTTGTAATAAGCATGTCTAAGAGTATGAGATCATTTACTTTTAGATTAAGTGAGTGATGAGTTTAAACATGACTTGTTATTATGGATATAATTTATCTTTTAAGGAAAGTAAGTTTAGATGATTTTAATAATCTATTAAAGTTTGAAATCATGAATAGTTAAGATATAAGTAACATTCACTTTTATTATAAGTGAATGGTGATTAAAATTTACTTAAATTGTTGGTTTACCTTGGAGTTATGGTTTTTAAAGGAGTTTAATAAATTTAATAAGTTAGTTTTAAGTATTATTATAGACTCAAGTTATAGTTTTGGGAAGTAGTATTTAAATGTACAAGATTTATGGTCTTATATAAAATTGTGATTATTTCTTATTTAAGAAATGTTTTTAAAGAATTTACCAAATAGATAATAAGAATTTATTACTTAAGAATCTTAAATTGTGTTGGAATAATATAACTAGTAATTTTCTTGTAAAACATACATACTTAAGATCTTAGAAGTGAATTATATTTAATTTTAGGTGGTATCCTTATTTTTATAACTTTCCATGAAGAATTATATATCTTTAAACATTTTCTTCAAGTTTTGTTTGTAAAAAAATTGAGTTAGTATTTTTATTAAATAGTAGATTTATTTTAATATACAAAAATGATTTTTATTCATTTTTAGGACTTTTCCTTCATTTATGAAATATCACTTAGACTTTAGTGATGTTAACATCTATTTGTATTTTATTTAACTTAAGTAAGTAAAGTTATATTTTTCTTAGGTAGATATTATTTTTGTGATCATTTCAATATGTTATATGTATTTTTAGGATTTTTCTATATTTTCTAGGGCTAAAACAATTGCAGGGGTATTTTGGTAATTATACATTTGGTTTATTATTTCTTTTATAATACTTATTTTTCTCTTTTCTATAAATTACTTCTCGCCCATGGGTTGGTTAAGCCCAACCTAACCCAGTTGGGCCTGGGGTCAAACCCCACCCCAGCCCAGCCCCAATCCTCTCTCATCTCACTTACACGCACGCATACCACACCCCGACCTCAACTCCCCTCTTGCATCATAGCCCACTGATGTCTACGCACTTCTATTCTTGTAGACAGTTGTTGGGCCTCCAAGTGTAGAGGTTTGTAGAACAGCAGCAAGTTTTCCCTTAAGTGGATCACCCAAGGTTTATCGAACTCGGGAAGGAAGTGGTCAAAGGTATCCCCTCTCACGCAACCCTGCAATCAAGATACAAGAAGTCTCTTGTGTCCACAACACACCCAATACACTTGTCAGGTGTATAGGTGCACTAGTTCGGCGAAGAGATAGTGAAATACAAGTGGTATGGATAAAAGACAACGGTGCTAGAAAATAGGTTGATGGCGTGGAAGAGACTAAAGGCAAACTTAAATAAAGATGGCTGCAAACAAACATGTAACAGATCTAGTTGCAAACAGTGTTTCAATGCTTAGAAACAAGGCCTAGGGATCATGCTTTCGCTAGTGAACACTCTCATATAAATATCTTCTCTTTATAATACTACTCTGAACTACTCTCATGTTGGACACTCTAATCCATGGTATGGCTATAACAGCACTCCTCAAAGTTCGCTTTCCCCATCTAGATAACTCCACACTGTCACCTTGAGCGCTAGATGGTTCCAACAAACACCACAATTTCATAGAAACATCCAACTCCAAATATAACTCATAACAAGTATTTGTAATCTCTAGCCTAAGTGCCACCATGGTGTGCATGCTGTCACTTTCACACACATGAGGAGAGCAGAGATCTACTAAAGCACTTGAGTAGCAAGGTATATCTACTTGATTACAAAGCTCATGATCACAATATGATCATGCATAGAGAGAGAGATGAACACATAGCTATCGGTAGAACCCTTAGCCTCGAGGAAGAACTACTCCCTCATCATCATGGGAATCGAACAAATGATGGAGATGGTGGTGGAGATCGATGGAGATGGCTCGGGCACTTCCCATCCGAATCTCCCCTTCAGTGGCGGTGGCACTGCAGAACTTTTCGTGGCTGGAGGGTCGATTTTTAGGTTTTGTCCTGGGGATTGGCGAATGGCGAGGTGGCCGGCCAGGCGCACCATGCCTGGCGTTCTAGGCTACCCGCGCCAAGGGGGTGATCGCCTGGCCCCTTCGATTTCCAGTGTCTTCCCAAAATATTGACTTTGGCTTTTATCCCGTCCAATTCCGAGAATATTCATTTTCTAACTTCCTGGAAAACAACAGAAAACAGGCAGCTGACACTATGGCATCTTGTTAATAGTTTGTCCAAGAAAATGTATAAAAATACTCCTAAGTGTGGATAGAACATAAGAAAGTAGATATAAAACTAGCATGGAACATGAAAATTATATAGACGTTTAGCAACATCAACATCCCCAATACAACCTCAGTAGGTAGCTGGTGTAAAGTAATAAAAAGAAAGAATAATTTTGAGGTGACATGCTTGATCAGCCATCAATCAAAATATTTGAACATGGATCCTAGTATTTTAACATAGACATGAAAGATATAGTTCTAACAATAAGACCTAGCACCATATCAAACCAAGAATGGCCACTATGCAACATATAAGTGAACAATCTTGACTTACCATGGGAAAATAAAGTAAAGGAAAGGAAAAGAAAGAATCATTTTGAGTCAAAGAATTTAACATAAATCCAAAAAAAGCCATTGTATTTATAAAGCTTTCAGAACAGCTCTGTACTATTCCATATAAAGTGAAAGAAGGTTATTAAGACTGTGCATATATATAATATTCTGACAAAGTATAAAGAAAAAATCTCATCTCCCCTTTCATATTGTGTTATACGTACTTCCTCAATGTACCAATAAGTTCTGTTCTCATGAAGTACATGTATCATAGTATACCGCCAAAAACATAAGTGCATCCTTGCTATACGAAAGAATCCCCATATCAAAAAATGAAAAAAGGACAAGCAAAGCACAAGCAAAAGAATCTTCTTATTTACCATGGAAGATGAATGGTGCTTTTTCTCTCTTTCCTTTTTTCTCATCTTTTTTTATTTTTCTCTTTCTCAATCTCTATCTCTTTTTATAAGAAGAATGCTTCATAAATTGCTCATTGTAGTTGCAGTCAGCGGGGTTCCACCATTAGGAGGCATGGATTGCACCCACGGGCGTTTCTAACACATACATAATAACTCCAACTCCACACACTTACTTTCTTTTCACACCTCCATAGATCCATAGACAAAGACATGATATCAGGTCACGATGTTAAGTACAAGCCATGGTGAGAAAGCGTTCCCGACATATAAATTTAGCGCATACAACATAGAAGTCCCGACATATAAGAGCAACATAGATGCCACATATTTAAAGTTTACCATCAAGTTTAAGTTAAAATTATTGCCATCGAAGTTTAATCCTCATTTATCCCTAATTTTCCCTAATTTTCTTATAACTTGTTTAATTAAAATATAAATAGTAATATAATATACTTTTTGGTGCAACTGGTATTTATTTGTAATTTGGATTTACTTAAGTTTTTATTGAGTTTGGTTTATGAGTGGGCATCATGGAACTGGCGATCAGCTAGGAAGCAATATGGCCATAATCGAATAAGCATTAATAATATATTAATTAAAAAATAAAGTGACAAAATTAATTAGTGATATTATAATCATAAGGCTAAAGTGTGAAAACTATAAAGATATGGGATTGTGGGATATAAGCCAAAGAAGAATTATAGCTATAAATTTCTCATTATGGATATAGTTCTGGTTTCACCATGATTAGTACACTAGACCGTAAGATTTGCTTCTCTAATACACATACATAACACACACATAACTCCATGGACCCTTTCATTTCACTTTCATTTCACCAAGAGGTATTAATCATGTACAAAAGCGAATATATTAAAGCTGGTAAAGTGCAATGTTGTTCCTGATAGCTCGTTGACATTGAATGGCATGAGAACAATAACATATAAGTACAAGCATAGCAAAATATTAATGACACGATGGTTCAAGTTTGCAGATTAATAAAGTTAGAAATACCAAAATCAAGTGAGAGCTTTTGTTTAAATTTTCTCATAACACAATTTTTTCGAAGGATAGTTTAATTCGAATATTGGAATAAAGCATGAACTATGCTGGAATATGGGTATGGTCTCTTTTGCTTGGTCTTTAGTTTTATTTGAGTTGATTGGTGAGTGAACCTATCATGGTAAGGAGGCTAAAAAGAGCTAAAAATCTAAGGCTTATGGCTTATCATTTAATAATGCAATAAAATCTAAAACATCATTGATAAAAAAAAAATCATTAATATAAGTAAATTAGAAATAAATCATAAAAGCTAGGGTGACTTGGAGAAGAATGCTTCATAAAATTTCTCATTTATGCTGTCTGCAGTGTTTTCCCACCATGATTAGGCATGGATTGAACAATGACGGGGCGTTCTCTAACACACACATATATAACTCCATGTGGACACAAGCTCCCCTTTTTCATCCAAAGAGGCATCCATATACAAAAAAGAGCATGATATCAAGGTGCAATGATGTACAAGTGTGTTACAGAATGTTGAATAATCCCGACGATAAATAATATCCAACATATAAGTGCAATACAACACAGATGGTTCACACGATGGGTTAAGAGTTTAGTAAGGGCAAGAAAAAAGTTAAAGAGGTGTGCCATCAAGTTTGCTTTCAAAACTTTGTTTAGTTTAGTTTAATTAGGAAGGGAGAAAAAAAGAAAAAACATACTTGGAATAGCAAATGCAAATGCTAATAGAATGGTATGGTGGACTCTTTGGAACTTTTTGGTTTGTATTTGGAGTGGGATTTATTGGTGGAACTCATACTTATGGAAGCTAGCAGCAATAATAAGCGATCAACTCAAGAGCAATAATGGCCAATCATTTTAAAAAGCAAAACATCATTAATTAAAGCATAAAGTGATATTATAAGTCAAAGGCTAAGGATCATAAGGATAATAGTGACTTGGGATCATATAAACGTCATGGCATGATCATCGGCCAAATAAAGCATCAAAGGAGAATACCATAATACTATGCTTTAATATGCTAAAACAACGCATGATTCTTTCAAGGCACATTAAGCAATCTCAATTGTTTATAACATGTCATGCTACAGCAAAAATCACTAAGCATAAAGCTTAAAACAATATCAAGCATGACTTGACAAAGTATAGGCCACAGTCAAAAACAAGCTCCTCTTACCACTTAAGCATGAACTTTTCCTACTCTTTTCCAATCCAAACCAATCTATTTGAAAACTAATGCATGAATGCGGGGGTCCAACCAATTTATACAATAAAACTAAGCAAACCAAGCAAACGAAAATGAAGAACAAAAACAAAGACACTCCAAGAACAACCCAAGTGTGCATGAAACAATAAAAATGAAGTGTTTGGAAGAAACCTGAAATTTTTATTGATGAAGAAGGGGATGCCTTGGGAATCCCCAAGCTTTGACGCTTGTACTTCTTGAATATTTCTTGGGGTGACACGGGTGGCATCCCCAAGCTTGAGCTTTTGTCCATTCTTCATCTCATTACATCATTCTTCCCTTACACCTGAATTTTTTTCCTTCATACAGAACTTCACACAATGTTCATTAGCAACATTAGTGTACTCAAGATAATAAGTCTTTTGGTTCAGTTCCAACACAAATAAAACTTCCATTAAAACAAAAGCTACTGTAGCACTTCCTTTAAAAAGTTCAAATGATCAAAGAGAACTCAAAGAGAAAGAGATTAAGAGGCAAATGCAAATAAAGGCAGAAATTTGTCAAAACAGACCAGCAGGTAAAAACCAATTTTTTAGAAGACCTTCTATTGCTCAAATAGAAAAGTGTTGCACTAACAAAAGTTGTATAAAAACCTGTGTCAGAAGCACAAAAAATTACATCTCAAACCGACATACAGAGATTGTTCATGAATTTTTATAGCGAAGCACAAAAATCTGTTTCGGGATAGCAACTTTCCCAAGCATTACTTCTCTCTCATTAGAGGTTACTCTTGGCACAAAAATCACACCAAAAAGATAAGGAGAGGTTATTACAGAGGTAATAACTTCCAAGACTCAACTAAAACTTTTGGGTTATCTCCCAATAAGTACTTTTCTTTAACGCCTTTAAGTTAGGCATGATAGTTTGAGAAGATGCTCACATAAGAAATATGAATTGAAGTAAAAAAGAGCATCAAGAAGCAAATTAAAATCACATTTAAGTCTAACACACTTCCTATGCATAGGAATCTTGTAAATAAACAAGTCATGAAAGCACAAAGCAACAAGCATAGTAAAGCAAAACAAGTGCAACTTTAAGACTTTCAACATAAAGAGGGGAAACCTAATAGTATTGAGATGCATAAAACCATGTTTCCCTCTCTCATAATAACTTTCAGTAGCATCATGAATAAAATTAACAATATAACAATCACATGAAACATTCTTATCATGATCCACATGCATAAAACAATTATTACTCTCCCTATAAGAATAGTCATTCTTATTAATCATAGTGGGAGCAAATTCAACAAAATAGCTATCATTATTATTCTCATCACCATAATCATCAAATATAGGAGGCATATTGTAATCATAATTAATTTTCTCATCAATAGTAGGTGGGTTGAATATATCATATTTATTATTGTAATCATCATATGTTGTAGGTGTAGTATCATCATAAGCAATAGAATAATTATCTTCCAAAGTGTGTTCATTTGTAAACATATCATCATTGGAAGGAACGTGGATAGAACTAATAGTATAGAAATTATTAATATCATCATTTTCAAAATTGGTACCAGAGAGATTTTCAATATCAAAAGTAGTGTGCTTTTCCCAATCATGATCACTACTATAGGTAATAGGCATAGGAACGTCATCGAGTTAAGACTCATCAAAAACTATAATAGGAGCAACATGCTTAGGGGAAAATACCGTTTCCTCTCTCTTTTTACTCCTCTTCTTTTTCTTCTTCTCTTTCGGAGGGAGAGGCTTGAAAGGAAGCTTCTCCATATACCTTGGTTTATTGTTAGAGACAATAGAAGAAACTTTGGAGGATTCCTTCTTTTCATTAATAAGATCAAAACACATATTAGTCTTGTCATATTTTGGTAAGATCTCATCTTTTATAATATTCTGTATGTAAGTATTTGTGTGGCAATTATCAACACAATAAAGATAACAACCATGCAGGACGTTATTCATATCAAAAGAACTCATATCTACCAAAGAGGTTTTTCTTGATAACTCTTCACACCACAAAAATAATGTAAGTACATCATGTTGATTAGGGGTGATCATGTCATCACAATACAAACTTGCAGTACGCATTGGATTAGAAGGGCTATTATTATGTCCTGAGCATTGAAAATTGAAATGACCCACTTCAAAGCAAAGTTCACAAATAAAAGGATAGAGGGCACAAACTTTTTTACCAAGATCATTTAGAGCCCTATACCACATTCTAGTTTTTTCATTCCTGTGGGTGATACAATATTCTTCTTAAATTTGATTCTTCTCACAAGGTCTATGTATTCCACAAAAATTAACATGCTTATAAGAAGTAGTACTTTCAAAGGTTTGAGCATGTTTATTGCTATCATTATTAACAATTTCATTTTCCATGCAAGTGTCTTTAAAAGGCTCATGATACATGTCCCATTTTATTTAGGAGCATTAATATGAGAAGCAAAGGCTCTACAACAATCAACAAGAATTTGAGGATCAAGACCATATTTAGCACTAAGCTCTTGAAATCAGCAGTTTCAGCGAAAGACTTAATGCAATCATATTCATAGTTTATACATGGTTCTTTACCTTTGTTGTTATCCCAATCTTCGGTATTGCTTTGAATTGTTTCAAGAAGATCCCACTTAGCTTTCACCTCCTTACTTGTGAAGGATCCCTCTAAACAGGTATCTAGATAGTCCTTGTAATGTCCTAAAAGCCTTGCATAAAAATTATCAATAACAATATTACTAGGGAGCTCGTGAATGGGACATTTGAGCATTAGTGACTTCAATCTCCCCCATGCTTGGGCAATACTTTCTCCATCATGTGGATGAAAATTATAAATGTAATTCCTATCTTTATGAATTTCACGAGGAGGATAAAATTTAGAGTAAAAGAGAGATTCAAGTTCCTTCCACTCCAAATGATGAGGATCATCTAGTAGCTCATACCACTCCCTTGCTTTGCCCTTAAGTGAAAAAGGGAATAGCTTCCTCTTAACTTGGTTCATTGAAGTACCTACACACTTGAACAACTCGCATAATTCGTGTATAAAGAGTAAATGATCACCAGGATGGACAGTTCCATCTCCAAAATAACAGTTATCCATAACATGTTCAACAATTTTTATAGGTATTTTAAAAGGGACGCTTTCAGTATGTGGACTTAAAATATCACAAGTATCATTAGAATTACCACATATGGGAGATAAAGTATCATCGGAGCAAATTTTCTTCTTTAAAGATGGGGAACTAAAAAGATCTTTTTCATAAAAAAACTTCCCCAAGCTTAGACGTTTCCATAGCATCATTAACAAAGGTGTTCAAAAGATTCATACTAATAACATTGCTATTAGCATGCAAAGAAAGTTCCATGGGTTTTTAATTTTCTTTTTAGACCATTCATGTTCTAACTTAGGAAAAATACTAAAAATCTCTCTAATTTTGTTGTTGTTTTCCATTAAGCCTAACTAGTGAAAATAAAAACAAGAAACAAAAAGATATAATTGCAGAATCTAAAGGAAATAACTTCGAGCACTCACACACCAGCAATAGTACTATAAGATAGCTTAGTAGATGTGAGTACCTTTTACCTTACCTCCCCAGAAATGGCGCCAGAAAATAGCTTGATGTATACGCACTTATATTCTTGTAGACAGTTGTTGGGCCTCCAAGTGTAGAGGTTTGTAGAATAGAGCAAGTTTTCCCTTAAGTAGATCACCCAAGGTTTATCGAACTCAGGGAGGAAGTGGTCAAAGGTATCCCCTCTCAAGTAACCCTGCAATCAAGATACAAGAAGTCTCTTGTGTCCCCAACACACCCAATACACTTGTCAGGTGTATAGGTGCACTAGTTCGGTGAAGAGATAGTGAAATACAAGTGGTATGGATGAAAGACAATGGTGCCAGAAAATAGCTTGATGGCGTGGAAGAGACTAAAGGCAAACTGAAATAAAGATGGCAGCAAGCAAACATGTAACATATCTAGTTGCAAGCAGTGTTTCAATGCTTAGAAACAAGGCCTAGGGATCATACTATCACTAGTGAACACTCTCATATAGATATATTCTTCTTTATGATACTACGCTGAACTACTCTCCGATTGGACACTCTAATCGTTGGTAGGGCTATAACAGCACACCTCAAAGTAAGTCTTTCCCATCTAGATAACCCCACACTGTCACCTTGAGCTCTAGATGGTTCCAACAAACACCACAATTTCATAGAAAGATCGAACTCCAAATATAACTCATAACAAGTATTTGCAATCTCTAGCCTAAGTGCCACCATGGTGTGCACACTGTCAACTTCACACACGTGGGGAGATCAGAGATCTATTAAAGCACTTGAGTAGCAAGGTAGATCTACTTGATTACAAAGCTCATGATCACAATATGATCATGCATAGAGAGAGCGATGAACACATAGCTACCGGTAGAACCCTTAGCCTTGAGGAAGAACTACTCCCTCATCATCATGGGAATCAGCAACGGCGATGGAGATGGTGGTGGAGATCGATGGAGATGGCTCCGGGGGCACTTCCCCGTCCCGGCAGGGTGTCGGAACAGAGACTTTCTGTCCCTCGAATCTCCCCTTCGGTGGCGGCGGCGCTGTGGAACTTTTCGTGGCTAGAGGGTCAATTTTTTAGGGTTTTCATCCCGGGGGATTTTATAGGCAAAGGGGCGAGGTCGGTGGCCGGCTAGGGGGCCCACACCATGCCCTGGTGCGGTCTAGGGCTGCCCGCACCAAGGGGGGTGGCCGCCCTATGGCCCCCCTTCGTCTCTTCTTTGGACTCCATGTGTCTTCCGGTAAAATATTGACTTTGGCTTTTGTCTCGTCCAATTCCGAGAATATTCATTTTCTGACTTTCCTGGAACCAAAAACAGCAGAAAACGGGCAGCTGGGACTGTGGCATCTTTTTAATAGGTTAGTCCAAGAAAGTGTATAAAAATACTCCAAAGTATGGACAAAACATAAGAAACTAGATATAAAACTAGCATGGAACATCAAAAATTATAGATACGTAAGCAACGTATCACCCACCACCGCCATCCCCAGCACCACTCCGGCCATCACCGGCCGACACACGCTATTGTGGCCTACTGACGAGGCTACACCTCCTTCTTGTCCCTCATGTCTCTGCTGCTGCAGACTACGCTTGCGCTCCCCTACATGCATCTATGGCGAACACTAACCGTGGTGTTCATCTAGGTCGCCGACGCCATGATACATTGCAAATGTATCTATAATTTTTGATGTTCCATGCTTGGTTTTATCTACTTTCTTGTGTTTTGTCCATACTTTGGAGTACTTTTCATATGATTTCTTGGACTAACCTATTAACAAGAGCCACAGTGCCAGTTGCCTATTTTCTGCTGTTTTTGGTTCCAGGAAGTCAGAAAATGAATATTCTCGGAATTGGACAGGACAAAAGCCAAAGTTACTATTTTCCCGGAAGACTCACGGAGCCAGAAGGAGAGTCGGAGAGGGGCCACAGGGTGGACACCCCCCCAGGCGTGGGTACCCCTAGGCCACGCCAGGGCATAGTGTGGTCCCCCTGGCTGGCCACCGACCTTGCCTCCTTCGCCTATATATTCCTCCCGAGGTAGAAACCCTAGATAGTCAAGCCTCCAACCACGAAAAGTTCTGCAGCGCCGCCGCCACCAAAAGGGAGATTCGGGGGACAGAAAGTCTTTGTTCCGGCACCCTGTCGGGACGGGGAAGTGACCCCGGAGCCATCTCCATCGATCTCCACCACCATCTCCATCACCATTGCTGATTCCCATGATGAGGAGGGAGTAGTTCTCTCTCGAGGCTAAGGGTTCTACCGGTAGCTATGTGTTCATCTCTCTCTCTCTCTATGCATGATCATATTGTGATCCTGAGCTTGTAATCTATAGATCTACCTTGCTACTCAAGTGCTTTAATAGATCTCTGATCTCCCCACGTGTGTGAAGTTGACAGTGTGCACACCATGGTGGCACTTAGGCTAGAGATTACAAATACTTGTTATGAGTTATATTTGGAGTTCGATCTTTCTATGAAATTGTGGTTTTTGTTGGAACCATCTAGAGCTCAAGGTGACAGTGTGGGGTTATCTAGATGGGAAAGGCTTACTTTGAGGTGTGCTGTTATAGCCCTACCAATGATTAGAGTGTCCAATCGGAGAGTAGTTCAGCGTAGTATCATAAAGAAGAATATATCTATATGAGAGTGTTCACTAGTGAAAGTATGATCCCTATGTCTTGTTTCTAAGCACTGAAACACCGTTTGCTATTAGATCTATTACATGTTTGCTTGCTTCTATCTTTATTTCAGTTTTACTTTAGTCTTTTCCTCGCCACCAAGCTATTTTCTATCACCATTACCACTTATAATTATCCATACCACTTGTATTTTACTATCTCTTCGCCGAACTAGTGCACCTATACACCTGACAAGTGTATTGGGTGTGTTGGGGACACAAGAGACTTCTTGTATCTTGATTGCAGGATTGCTTGAGAGGGGATACCTTTGACCACTTCCTCCCTGAGTTCGATAAACCTTGGGTGATCCTTAAGGGAAAATTTGTTGTTGTTCTACAAACCTCTGCACTTGGAGGCCCAACAACTGTCTACAAGAATAGAAGTGCGTAGACATCAAGCTATTTTCTGGCGCCGTTGCCGGGGAGGTAATGTAAAAGGTATTCACACCGGAGGATTAAAGAAGAAGAACCTCCCATGGCAAACGCCTATTTTCTGGCGCCGTTGCCGGGGAGGTAAGGTAAAAGGTACTCACATCCTCCGGTGTGAGTGCTCGAAGTTATTTCCTTTAGATTCTGCAATTTTGTCTTTTTGTTTCTTGTTTTCACTAGTTAGGCTTAATGGAAAACAACAACAAAATTAGATAGCTTTATAGTATTTATCTTGAGTTAGGACATGAAGTGTTTGAAGAGAAAATTAAAAAACCTATGGAACTTTATTTGCATGCTAATAGCAATGTTGTTAGTATGAATTCTTTGGACACCATTATTGCTAATGCTATGGAAAAGTCTAAGCTTGGGGAAGATAGTTTTTATGAAAATGATATTTTTAGTTCCCCAGCTTTAGAAGATAGCTATTCTATTGCTTATGATGATACCAAACCTCCAACATATGATGATTACAATGATGAATATGAGATTTTCAGTCCACCTATCATTGAGGAGAAAATTAATTATGATTACAATATGCCTCCTATATTTGATGATTATGGTTATGAGAATAATAATGATAGCTATTTTGTTGAATTTGCTCCCACTATGATTAATAAGAATGACTATGCTTATAGGGAGAGTAATAATTATTATATGCATGTGGCTCATGATAAGAATGTTTTATGTGATAGTTATATTGTTAATTTTATTCATGATGCTACTGAAAGTTATTATGAGAGAGGGAAACATGGTTTTATGTATCTCAACAATATTAAGTTTCCCCTCTTTATGTTGAAAATTTTGAAGTTGCACTTGTTTTGCTTTCGTATGATTGTTTCTTTGTGCTTTCATGACTTGTTTATTTACAAGATTATTTTGCATAGGAAGTGGGTTAGACTTAAATGTGTTTTGAATTTGCTTCTTGATGCTCTCTTTTACTTCAATCTTATGTGAGCATCTTCTCAAACTATCATGCCTAACTTAAAGGCATTAAAGAAAAGTACTTATTGGGAGATAACCCAAAAGTTTTAGATGAGTCTTGGAAGTTATTACTTCAGTAATAACCGCTCCTTATTCTTTTTATTTGCTTTTTGTGCCAAGAGTAACCTCTAATGAGAGAGAAGTAATGATTGAGAAAGTTGATGTCCCGAAACAGATTTCTGTGCTTCACCGTAAAAATTCGTGTAAAATCTCTGAACTTCTTTTTGAGGTGTGAATTTTTTTGCTTCTGCCCCAGGTTGTTATCTAACTTTCGTTAGTTCAACACTTTTTGATTTGAGCAACAGAAGGTCTTCGAAAAAATTCGTCTTTACCTGCTGGTCTGTTTTGACAGATTTCTGCCATTTTTCTGCATTTGCTTCTTGTTGGATCCTTTTTGAGTTCTTTTGGGGAATTGAGCTTTTTGAGGGAAGTGTTACAGTAGCTAGTGTTTTAATGGAAGTTTATTGGTGTTAGAACTGATCCTAAAGACTTATTATCTTGAGTGCACTAATGTTGCTAATAAAGATTGTGTGAAGTTTTGTATGAAGGAAAAATTTCAGGTGTATGGAAGGAATGAGTAATGAGATGAAGGATGGACTAAAGCTCAAGCTTGGGGATGCCAAGAGTGTCACCCCAAGAAATATCCAAGAAGTACAAGCGTCAAAGCTTGGGGATTCCCAAGGCATCCCCTTCTTCATCAATAAAAATTCCAGGTTTCTTTCAAACACTTCATTTTTATTGTTTCATGCACAATTGTGTTGTTCTTGGAGCGTCTTCTTTTTCGTTTTTGTTTTGGTTTTTCATTTGCTTTGTTTTCTTAGTTTTCTGAATAAATTGGTTGGACCCCCTCTTTCATGCATTGGTTTTCAAATAGTTTGGTTTGGATTGGAAAAGAGTAGCAAAAGTTCATGCTTAAGTGGTAAAGAGAGCTTGTTTTTGACTGTGGCCTATGCTTTGTTATGCCATCTTGATATTGTTTTGGCTTTATGCTTAGTATTCTTTGCTGTAGCACGACTTGTTATAAACAATTGAGATTGCTTAATGTGCCTTTAAAGAATCATGCGTTGTTTTATCATATTAAAGCATAGTATTGTGGTATTCTCCTTTGATGCTTTATTTGGGTTGACTTGGCACATGCTCACACCATGTTATGACTATCCCAAGTCACCATAGCCTTTGTGGTCCTTTAGTTTTCAACTTGTAGTATCACTTTATGCTTTGATTAATGATGTTTTGTCGCTCTGCATGATTATGGCCATTATTGCTCTCTTAGTTTGTCGCTCCCAGTCTTTTGCTAGCCTCCATACCAAGTATGAGTTCCAATCATAAATCCAACTCCCTAAACCAAGTTATTCCAAAGACTCCACCATACCTACCTATTAGCATATGCTATTCCAAGTATATTCATGTTTTTATGTACCTTCCGAATTAAACTTGTTATGAGAAAACTAGTGATTAAAGCTCTCACGAACTTGATGGCACACTTTACTTTTCTTGCCCTTAATAAACTTGAACCATTGTGTCGTCTATGCTGTATATGTTTGCACTTATTTGTTGGGAATTAGCAGAACCATGCTGTCATGGGGAACGCTTTCAACATTGCACTTGGTACTTGTACCTAGTTGATATCATGCTCTTTTGTATATGGATGTCGTTGGTGTGAAATGAAAGGGGAGCTTGTAAGTCCATGGAGTTATGTATACGTGTTAGAAGCGCTTGGGCTGGTCTAATCCATGCTGACATGGTGGAAACCTGCAGCGTAACCATAATGAGCTGTCTATGAAGCATTCTTCTTATAAAAAAGAGTCCTATATTGAGAAAAAAGAGAAAAACAAAGTGAGATTATGAAAAGAGGAAAGAGAGAAAAAAGCACCATATTCCCATGGTAAATAAGAAGATTGTTGAGATGCTCGTTGTCTGCTTGCCTTGTCATTTTGATATGGGGATTCTTCCGTATCCTCGGGCAAGGGGTACCCCGTTGGCGGTTCTCTATGATACACATGTACTTACGATGACAAGAACTTACCGGTTACTAAACTTGAGTAGCATGAGGAGCGGCCCTCGTATTCAAGGTACATGAGATTTCTAACTTATACTTCGTCAAGCATGTACACCATAGTTTGTTCACTTTAACCTTAATCACTTTAAGATTCTTATGATAGGGGCAATGAGAGCTGAAAGCTATAAGTACCATAATTTTTGGAAGCTCTTTATGAGACTTGAATCCCTACTTCCTTCTATGAAGGCCTTTCTTCCACCATTATATTGAGTCTCCACCTTCTACCTTTATACACCTACTTTGAGAGCATAGTGGCCATTCTTAGTTCTATGTGCATTGTCCCAAGACTAGTTGATTGATGCATACCTTGATATTGCTTGTTTTAAACTATTTGTATCTAGTCACTCTTATGAACTTTGAAGGTGTCCTATGCATTTATGTTTGCTACTCTATGAGGGACAAGATGAATACCATTATGCTATGTTTTCTTTATGTGAAACAAACAAACGTCTTGCAAAGCATTGTTATTCATGAATCTTTTGTTTGTGCCTTTTTATGTTGCAACATAGTTTCTTTGCCTTATTGCTAGAACTTTGTCTTTCATGTTATGATTGAAGTACTATGATCCCAGCTTTGAATGTTTTACAAATACTTTGATCAAGTTTATGATGGTGCATGTCACCTCAAAAATTATTCTTTCTTTTTATCACTTACCTACTCGAGGACGAGCAGGAGTTAAGCTTGGGGATGTTGATACATTGCAAATGTATCTATAATTTTTGAGGTTCCATGCTTGGTTTTATCTACTTTCTTGTGTTTTGTCCACACTTTGGAGTACTTTTCATATGATTTCTTGGACTAACCTATTAACAAGAGCCACAGTGCCAGTTGCCTGTTTTCTGCTGTTTTTGGTTCCAGGAAGTCAGAAAATGAATATTCTCGGAATTGGACGAGACAAAAGCCAAAGTTACTATTTTCCCGGAAGACTCACGGAGCCAGAAGGAGAGTCGGAGAGGGGCCACATGGTGGCCACCGCCCCCCCAGGCGCGAGTACCCCCAGGCCGCGCTAGGGCATAGTGTGGGCCCCCTGGCTGGCCACCGACCTTGCCTCCTTCGCCTATATATTCCTCCCGAGGCAGAAACCCTAGATAGACAAGCCTCTAGTCACGAAAAGTTCCGTAGTGCCGCTGCCACCGAAGGGGAGATTAGGAGGACAGAAAGTCTCTGTTCCGGTACCCTACTGGGACGGGGAAGTGCCCCCGGAGCCATCTCCATCGATCTCCATCACCATTGCTAATTCCCATGATGAGGAGGGAGTAGTTCTCTCTCGAGGCTAAGGGTTCTACCGGTAGCTATGTGTTCATCTCTCTTTCTATGCATGATCATATTGTGATCATGAGCTTGTAATCTATAGATCTACCTTGCTACTCAAGTGCTTTAATAGATCTCTGCTCTCCCCATGTGTGTGAAGTTGACAATGTGCACACCATGGTGGCACTTAGGCTAGAGATTACAAATACTTGTTATGAGTTATATTTGGAGTTGGATCTTTCTATGAAATTGTGGTGTTTGTTGGAACCATCTAGAGCTCAAGGTGACAGTGTGGGGTTATCTAGATGCGAAAGGCTTACTTTGAGGTGTGATGTTATAGCCCTACCAACGATTAGAGTGTCCAGCCGGAGAGTAGTTCAGCGTAGTATCATAAAGAAGAATATATCTATATGAGAGTGTTCACTAGTGAAAGTATGATCCCTAGGCCTTGTTTCTAAGCACTGAAACACCGTTTGCTATTAGATCTATTACATGTTTGCTTGCTTCTATCTTTATTTCATTTTTACTTTAGTCTTTTCCACGCCACCATGCTATTTTCTATCACCATTACCACTTATAATTATCCATACCACTTGTATTTTACTATCTCTTCACCGAACTAGTGCACCTATACACCTAACAAGTGTATTGGGTATGTTGGGGACACAAGAGACTTCTTGTATCTTGATTGCAGGATTGCTTGAGAGGGGATACCTTTGACCACTTCCTCCCTGAGTTCGATAAACCTTGGGTGATCCACTTAAGGGAAAACTTGTTGTTGTTCTACAAACCTCTGCACTTGGAGGCCCAACAACTTTCTACAAGAATAGAAGTGCGTAGACATCACGCCATGGCTGGCCGCAAACTCCTGATACTCTTTGTCGACCTGGACCTCACCTTGCTCAACTCGATGTCGGCGGGAAGGTATTGAAGGGGCAACCCCGGCTTCAACTGTGACGACGCCATCGCTTCTAGTTAAGGTACTTCCTTTGTGACTAGCTTTTGAGCCGATGCACTGTAGGGTTACACTATGGAGATCTCAGAGTTGATCTGTGGTATTTATTGAATTTGGATTCGGCTGTATCTCTGCTAGTTTTAAGAATTATTTGAGATGAGATAGTGTTCTTGAACCTGTGCTATTTCTATGATTGATTTAATGAATCTATCTCCAGTAGTCAGATTCCCAAAGCCTAACCCGTTGCGGTGATTCCTGGTTATGAGGATGATCTAGTACTATTTAACCTTACTCTAATTAGCTGGCGGATTTATCAAATGGCCCTGTGGTTCATGATTTCTTCTTAAGTTGTGGTACTCATCCATATGATATATTTCTAGCAATTATGGCTTGGCTATACGTGGGGTGGATAAGTGTTGTACCTCGTCGGATTGATGCTTTATTTATGAAATATTGCCTCAATTTGGAGGACTTGTTCATCCTAAGCATGTGTGGTCAGATGACCCCTATTTGTGATGCTTTCTACTAGACAAAAGTTATTTAGCTTACAAATGTGCTTCCTGTACTATAGGACAGATAATAGTAATGAACTTGTGTTTGTTCTTTTACATGATTCCTAAGAATGAAATGATTCCTAGATTGGTGACTAGGAAGATGATTTATGTATTTGTGTTATTACTTGCAAATGGAACTGTTCGACATATTTGTGTTGCTAACATGGCAGTAAGCTTTACTTGGAACGATTTCTAGTGGTTTACCCTAGAAAATGATTTAATTTAATTAGTACATTGTGAGGTTGGTTCACTGAGTTGTTGGCTAGTTCCCGTGTACAAGACTTGTGGCTTATGACCTTCATAGATGATCTTGCTGATGTGGTGCCTCCTTGGAGGATGCACAGTAGCAAATATCATCTACCTGATCTTTGTTTGGTCATTCATATGCCTCAAATATACTATAGCTGGTCACTTGCCAATGATGCAAAGGCTGAGGCCAATGTTTAAATAAAACAGACTTGGTACTAGAGGTTTTGTGTTTAAATAATTTAGTGGCTTCTGCTACCACAAGATCTGCTGTTGTGGTGCCTCCCATGTGGAGTGTGCACAATAGTGGACTAAAGTGGCATGATCTGCTGCTATTTACTTTGTTTTGCAAGGATGAAGAATAAGAAAAGAAAAGAAATGATCCGATAGGAACATTAGTTTAGGTTTTTCCTTTATACTTTTGTAATCTTTCTTTTCTATTTGGGACAATTGTAAATACATTGTAACATTTGTTTTGATTAATATAGCTAAATTTTTCCTTCAATTCCGATTTGTACATTGTTGTTTATTTCTTTATTATAAAGGATGATGTAATGTTTAATTTATTTTTAATTTGAGACTTGTAAATATTGTATCTTATTCATAAATAAGAATTCAATTCTTATTTCCTTATTGCAATTTAATTACTATTTATCATTCCATTTACACATTCTTTTATAATTCAAATATATCAACTCAATATTCAAATCTGAATTGTCTTCCCCTCAAACCCAAAAATACAGTAGAGGTCATAACGAAATCCATAGCACTTGCGCCGATGTTTCTATCAGAACAAGAGAGATCTCGATCACTCTGTAGCCTCGTTAGTTTTGCGCGAAAATTCCCCGGATTTTATTATGCATGAATGCAATGCACAAACATGTGTCCTATCTATTTTGAGGTGCTAATCCTGGGATGTTACACACTCCCCCCCTTAAAATCAACTTCGTCCTTGAAGTTCGTATACTCTCATGTTTCGGAATGAGGAATTGACTTGTATTGGTCACGACATTCCTCAACTCCATCGTGATCCCCAATGAGGATAACTGTGGTATCCCATATCCAGATCTTTTTCCTTGAATCCTCTTTATTATTAATAGAATCCTCTTACTGTTTCCAATTACCACCTAGTTCCTTATACTATAATCTTTTTGGATGATGTTTTACCATTCCTATTTTGGATTGATGGTGGACACATTTTGTCCATTCCAATCAGGTTTTCCTATTACTCTACATTGGCCTATATTGGAATACTTTATTCCCCTTTTAGAACAACTTATGAGTTGTTTCTCTAAGAACTAGTCCTCTAGTTTAAATCTATTATATCTCCTTTGATCTTTCATCCGGACATACTCTTGAGAGTACTCTTTATACAAATGACTTCTTATAACCTTATAAGGCTTAATCTTATCATCGTTTAGTATTTCTCCTCCAACCTTTAGTTGGAAGGTCAAACAACAACATTTCAGTGTTTATTGTTTACTCTTCCCTTGGGATTTCCTAATAGCCTCTAAACTACATATATAATACCTATTAACTTAACAGTAAGGATATTGGTCTCTATCTAGCTTATACTTTATCTATATAAGGTCTCACGAAAGAATCTGCATTATATCCACACAATTGTGGATCTCCGAAATGAATTTTCCAATATTACTTGTCTTACTCTTAAAATTTTTGGGCCTTATTTCTCACTGATTAACCCAATTTCACAAAACGTCTCGAAAGCCGCTTGCTTAAATTTTATACGTCTTTATGTTTCTCTTAATTTAGGCCAAGTTTTATGCTCTTTAAGTCATACACAGATGACCTGATTAGCGAAACTGCTAGGTTACCAGCTACGAATACCTAGTTGCGGATCCTCCTAGGTGTATGGATTACCCTATGGATTTTCTACTTCTTACTGGCATTCTCTCTGAGTTACCCTATGGATCCTCCCCAACCACGAACTCCACCTCCGACAAAAAGAAGAAGCTCTCAGCGGCAGCAATGGCGGAGAGGTACCCCGGTGACCCTACGGCGGAGAACGGCTTTGGCTGGTGTTCTCTCCAACCATGGGAGGTGCGGATGCTGCACGACGCCGGCTACATGGTGCCGCTGGACTTCTGGTGCCCGCTCACCTGGAAGCTCAGCACCGGCGGCTTGCCGGTGCCTCAGGACGACGAGATGGTCGAGGAGATCCAGGCCGCCATCACAGCGATGGAGGATCCGGAGCTCGCCGAAGACCCTGGTAACTTAGTTTACTGGGAGAATTTCTTCGCCGATCGCCGATCGCCCACGACGGCCTGCCCGACACGCCGTCGAAGCACCACAATGGGGCAGCACGCCGTCGGTGGTGGAGCGCACCAGGACAGATGCTCGCGGCTGTCCTGGAGCATATCACCGTCGGCAACCGCCCTAGGTTGGGCTTCCCCCCTCGCTCTCCGCCGTCGGCGACACAACACCGTCTGGCGGTGAAATGGCTGCCTAGGAGTATGGGCAGTCTCAGCTCCTCATCCTCCGCCGCCTCGGCCTCGCGCTCGTCCGGCTCTACGCCGGCACTTACACCGCGCGCCACCGTTGAGGCCAATCGCATGCCCGCACTCCGGCCTGTTAAGCGGGAGGCTAAGCCGCCTGTGCACTCGCTGCTGCGGCATCGTGATCAACGAAGGCCGCCCACCCTCGCGCACGCCAAAGCTGGAGCCGGTGGACTGGACCGTCCCAGTCGACAAGGACGCCTTCGTCAGGAAGATGGCGATGAAGCGTTCTCTAAACGACGTCCTGCCCAGGACGGACTGGGAGCAGGAGGAGGCAGGAAAGCCCAATTATATAGTGGGTGCTCAGCCTACCACCTGAGAGTCGAATCCATGCTTCCTCTAGGAGATTCCTTTCCGCTATGTCTCTTTCTGTTCACTTTCCCACTGGTCCACATCAAACTGATTGAAAAACAAACCTATGCCTATGCAAATGGCTTAGGATCTGGCCAACTCATAGTCTCCTTCTTGCTTGCTGATCCTAGAATAGGGCCACCTGCGAGGTAGACGAGTTCGGCGTCTGCAGGAGAAGGCCTAGCCCGCCTACTAGGGCGCGCCGCTTATCGTCCTCGACGACGACGAGGGCGCGCCCTCGTCTCAGCCGTGGCGCTGCGGCGACTCCGACCAGCGCAACTCGCTTCCACTGCAGCCGCCGAGCGGTGACGACTACACATACTTCTACCACAACTTCGGCACGTGAACGGCGCCATCGCCATCGTCTAGTAGTTATTTTTATGTTTATTTTTTATTTTTTATTTTAGCCTAGTGAAGTCAAATCTGGGTATATGTCCGAATTTAGCTTAATATGTACGAACTCTCGCATGCAAAGCGAGCGCTCTACCATTTGAGCTACATCCCCTTGTACGGTAATAGTGTCGAATGGCTTCTACTTAATTCATATTTGAATAATTCAATTAGCACCTCTCCTCGCCACGGCATCTGTTTCACTATCTTTTTCACGTTTCGCAAAATAAAAACCATCCTTTTTACTCAAAAAACAAACAATTAACCAGAAAAGCAATTTGAAAATCGAACCACGAATGGATTCAAAAACATTCAGACTGCGTGGGAGGGAGTGGTCAAGCGAGTCCAAGGGAGAAAAGCAGCACGGCTGGCAATGTCAGAGCGGAGGGGGGCACGTGTCGATCCACCATTGCGTCTCCCACCTGCAGCACCACCCACTCTCCCTTCCCCTTCCCGCCCCACTCTCTCTCCGTTCCATTTCGAGCTCTCCGCCTCCCTTCTCCCCATTCCCCTTCCAGAGGAGAAAACCCTAGGCCGCCGCCGCCGGAGACGGGATGGACATCATCGACTTGCCGCTGCCCAACATCTACGAGGACATCCTCGGCCAAGGTCCTCCCTCCCTCCCTCCCTCGGCGACAGGCTAAACTAAACCCTCTCTTAATCCCTTCCTTCTCCCCTTAATCCATCCCCTGACGCTTTCTTTGTTTCTCCGTGTTGGTCCGTTCGACTGCTGCTGCCCTGCGCGATTCACCGACAGACCAAGAACAGTGGCCCCCGGAGGCGCGCTTCCTCGTCGCCGCCCACCACGGCAACGTCCGCCGCCTCAAGGGTAACCAACTAGCTAATCCCACCGATCCCCTCCCCCAAAAAGTTGCCTTTTTTGTCTTCCTCCTTCCGCCCCGCCCACGGATTTGGGGGCCGGGGCTAGCTGCGCGCGCGCTAATCCTAACCCGTGCCTGCCCGTCCAACGAGCGCACGCAGAGATCGCGCGGAGCCTGGACAGGAGCGGGAGGAAGGGCGTGGACGCCACCGTCGCAGCCACCACCTACCGCGGCATGAACGCGCTGCACGCCGCCGTCAGGGGGGTCGGCAAGCTCGCCATCTGCCGCTACCTCGTCGACACCGTCGGGATGGACGTCAACATGTGGGACACATCCCCAAGTAAGTATTACTGTAGCTAATCAGTCGATTGATCTGCTTCTTCTGCGGTGTACGCTACCACACCACCCTGTATGTATGTTTGTACAGGCAAGATAACGCCCCTGGAGCACGCCGTGCACGGCGGCAACCTCCCCGCCGTCAGGTTCCTGCTTGACCACGGCGCCGATCTCAATCAGGAAACCGAACAGGCCGCCACTGTTCTGCATCGGGCTGCAATGAAAGGTATGCTACTACTACAGCAAGCTACAGTCATTTATTTCTTGTCTTTTTTGGAGCTATGGATCAGATGTTCCTGCCATGTTTCCATTATATTAATTGCCTGGAATGTGATGTGTCCTTAGGAATTTCCTGTCCATGGTCATAATTTGCTATGGAGGATATCAAATTTACTCTAGCCACTGCAACTTATTTGCCTGTTGATGTTCTAGGAATTGGGTTCCTGCTTGGAATGTGATGTGAAAGTTCCTGCCATCACACTGTTATTGTTAACCTTGTGCAATCTTAATCTACCCACTGCAACTTATTTGTCTGTTCACACTCTAGCATTTGGAACTTGCTCCTCCCAACACATGTTACCTTGTGTGCGTGCTAGTATATATTACTCTCTACCAATTGAAACTTATATCTTCACTCAAAGATGTTAGATTGTGCTATTATTATTTGTTGCCCCTACAATTAAATTCCTAAAATGATTTATCGTTTCACTCTACCCGCTCAAAGCTTTGTTTGTTGCTCAAACTTGGCTTGCTTGTGTAGTTACTCTGATCTTCAGCTTTCCATCTACTTCTTCAGGGAAGTGTGAGATCGTAAAACTGCTGCTTTCTAGAGGAGCCGACGTCGATGGCAAATCAGAAAAAGGGACACCATTGCATCTCGCTGCTATTCGAGGACATGAGAGTACCGTGGAGGTTTTGTTGGAGCACCATGCAGATGTACTATGCTCAGACCATCTTTTAAAATTTCCACGCCCTCTCAAGGACCTGCCATTGTTATGGCACGAAAAAGTTGATAGTCTTTTTTTTGTCTCTTACAGGTCAACAAGCTTGTGCCTTCTTGTCTAGCAACACCTCTAGAGGCTGCAGTATATGCTACTTCCGCGCCTTGTGTGAAGCTATTGGTTCAGGTATATGTGTAGCCATTATCTACTAATTAATATGATTTCCCTTGCAAGAGAGGCTCTCTCTAATTGTCTTGTCTTGTACATGCATATTTGGTAGGCTGGAGCTAATGTGAATGATGTTAATAATAATCCCTTGGCAAGAGCTGCAAGCGAAGGCTTAACTGAAGTTGCCAAGTGCTTGTTGGAGGCTGGTGCAGACCCAAATCGTCCTGATGAGGTGACACTCTCTCTCATTTTTCACGATATCATAGTGAGATACTTGATTTTGTCCTGAAATCATTTGGGCATCAGTTGAATGGGCTTATTTTGAGATAAAGAAAAATATGTTTGACACTGCTTTGTGTTATTAGTACTAGCTTGATTACTATCAGTTGCTCTATTGTTTTTACACAGCATTTCGATGTTTCTCTTCTATTGTTTTATTTGTCATCTATTTTATTTTCATGATCAGGTATGTATAGAAAATTATAGGATTCTATTTAGGCCTATCTTAATTGATGATACTAACTTAATAGTACAAACTGCATTCTGGACCACTTGCTCTGTTAGGCATTTGTTTTGGTGATATTGTATCATTTTGTGATATCCATTTGGCGAGCAGAGTACTTCTTAGATTAACAAGGAACCATTCTCTTTCTTTTTACCTTCAGTATTGCTTAGTAAACCTTCTTCTTTTTGCTTGACAGTGTGGTAGAATGCCAATAGAGTTAGCTGCTGTGTATGGTACAAGGGAAGACGTTGAGCTTCTATTTCCTTTCACCTCCCCAATCCCAAATGTGGCAGACTGGAGCGTTGATGGGATAATCAATCATGCTAAAATGGAGAGCATGCAGCTAATGGTATGTTGCTGCGGCAAAAATAAATTGCTCACCACCCAACAATTCTAACTCCCACATGCAATTTTGTAGCAACTCTGTTTATAGCAAACAATTGTCCGCCATTGTCTTTGACCTTATCTCAAATCCTAAATCAATTATTATATTATTGTTTTCACTTCACCTATTTGGCTTTTGAATGTATGACTAAGTTACTGTATGTTGCTCAGGATGATGATATGGTTAACAAGAGAAAGTCTGAGCTGAAACAGCAAGGGAATGAAGCATTTGAGAAGCAGGATTACGCAAATGCATCAGTGCTCTACACAAAGGTGCATTATTGTCTAACATTTTTAAAGTTTATCTGTGGAATGGTTTGCTAGTATCATCATCTCCAAAGATATAGCTTGATGTGTTAATTGAAAAAATGTCAGGAAGTTCCTGCACTCTTGCATAGGCCTTGGATAGGTGTAGGCATGTAACATCACCTCTGTTGAGCAGCCATTTGATGATTCAGCACGAAATTGGGTGACTTTATTAAAAACGTGTCCTCCAATTTTTTTCCTTTGAAGCAATCTTCAGTTGTATTTTCAACCCAAATTTTACCTAATGATAAATCACGACAAAAATCTTTAGCTAGCAAGCACCATTTTTATTTTGATGTGGCAGGCTGCAACAATATCCTATTGACAAAATTGTTGGATTCAATTTTTTACAGGCACTCAGGGCTGATCCTTCGGACCGTAGAATGCTCGCCAACCGGAGCCGCTGCTGGCTGCGTCTAGGCGATGGAGAGAAGGCTCTGAAAGACGCGATCAAATGCAAGAATAGCAACGAGAACTGGGCAGAGGCGCACCATCGCTATGGAGAAGCTCTGATGATGCTGAAGGTGCACTAGAAACCACAAATTTTTTCCCCTGCATTTCACTAGAAATCACATTTGGCTGTCCTTGCGCTTAAAATCATGTTTCCTCAGGAGTATGAGAAAGCTTGCGAGGTGCTCACGCGTGGCCTGGAGTTGGACCCAGAGAACGACGAGATGGACAAGTTGTTCTGGTAAGACAAAATGTCCACCATTTCTGATTTCTTCTGCCACAGCTTACTTTTCTCCAACTGAAGAAATGATTAGTCCTTACCTTGTAAAACTGAGCTGAGCGATTGATTGGTCTGTTCTGACTGACTCGCGGTGCTTTCAGGGAGGCGATGGAGCTGAAGAAGAAGAAGTGATGTCATCGACGGAGCGAGATTGAAGAAGCCATTTTCCTTCTTCTTTTTTTGCGTTTTCAGAGATTGTTACAGACGCTCTCTGTCGGTAGTAGTAGTAGCAGCATGTTGCTGCTGAGCTTGAAACAATGGCTCATTTTGGTGACAGTCTAGTAGACGCTGAAACTAGTGGAAGCAGCAGTAGGTTACTGGAAGGCTTTGACGCATGCAGACGTGGATGGATGGATGGATGATAATGGACTGAATTTGGGATGCTGAGAGAAATGAATACTTGAAGTTTAAACTGGAAGTTTGTAAGTCACAGTTATCTGTGTGTTTTTTCTGTTCTCGCTCACGGTCGGCATCATTTTTAACAGTTGGATCTTGATGATGACTAGTGCGGAGTACTGGAGTTTCTTTCTGTGTTTCCTGGTACTGTAGTGACCGAAAGAGAGGCTGCTTGGTGGGAGGGAAGTGGTCTGAACTTCGAAATTCAGACCGAATGCGGATTGAATTTACACCAAATTCAGACCGAATGTGGATTGAATTTACACGGCGGTACGACAAGACACATCGAGCTGCTCCTTCATGCCACTGCCGGTCATGGCGGCGAAGTCCACGTGGTTGTGCAATTTTCGATCTCGGGGCCATCTCCGTCAAGTGCTCTGCTGAACGTCTCCCCTTTTCCATTAACTCAAACATTCTGACAAGATTAATACACGAGTCTCTAATTCATGAACTAGTACCAGATCGATTCTACAATGCACAATCCATGGAATTTTATTTCCAAACGATGTTGGTCGGCCTTTGTGGTGGGGCGAGTGATACCACCGCCGGTGGCGTTGCCTGGCCGCCGCCGGCTCGTTAGCCATTCCGGTAAGATGTCGGCATATCAAAAGATTACACGATTTTTTTTCTGGGCCAGGCCCGACTACAGCTGCCGTGAGATTTTTTTTGACTAGTATAAATTGTACTAGTCTACCTTTCGGCACTAGTATAAACCGTTATGGGCTTTTAGATGTACTAAAATGGAGGAGGGTACCACAAAAAAACTCCAATATTTACCTATTTTGAATAGTATTTGTTAACCGTGTTACGGATCCTAGATGGACTGCAGCGAAAAAATATAAATAAATTCAAGTGTAAGCTAGAAACGATGCTAAATTCAAGCGTAAGCTAGAAACGATGCTTGTTTTCAAAGGGAAGTTCCTAGAGGCCCAACTAATATATGGTGTGTTTGCTTGCTCGTGGCCTTTAGTCGCACCTGGAGATCATGCCTCCATGGAAGTTGCGTGCCGCAATGCAACCTCTCGTACCTATATGTATTTCGTTTCGTTCAGTGCATTCTCATTTCTTAGTGGTTTGGAAAGTCACACCCAAGTTGTTTGCTTGCATGTTTTCTTAGTTTTCGGCAATTTGATACTCGTTTGGCTAGTTGCATTCTCCATGATATCCTTACCTCCTTGTTCGTGTGGTGAGCTTACCCATGACAACAACACAGCATACCATAAAGTTCAGACAATTGCAATTCAAAGACAACTAGTTTAAGACTGAATCAATATAATCAGCCAGGACGTGTGTGCTGCACCACGAGTTCAGGAACAACTTCTCGTGATGCAGCACACGTTCGTTACAAACAGAGGGATTATAACTCAATACCACCTCCCAAAATATACAAACCAAAGTTCGAGCTTCACCACAATCAGGTTCATCGACCTAGCTACTCCGAAATATACATCACGGTCATCATCATCAACGCCCCTCCCACCACCTCCTCGAACACCACGGTGGCCTGCTCGGATGTATTGTTTGTTCAGGAAGCCCATGAACCAGCTCATCCTGCAATAAGGGGTCATGGCAAGATACCTGCTCGCCTTAGCCTTGTGCTCCATCAGGTGGCTTAGAGCACGGTGTATCATAGTCAGAGAGATGGACACAGTGGGAATCCGAGCACCATAGATCATCTTCATCTGAGCATAGTTCTCACTGGGCTTGTTGATCAAATCGGTGTCCTTCGGTTGAGTCTACATAAGAACATAGTTAGCTCAAAATGTGTAGTTCATATGTGAGCTTTACAACTACTCAACGTACTAATGGAAGTGCAAAAATATCGAACCTTGATATGCGCATAGTAATGGTTGTTGTCCATCATGATAACAGGGGTCTCTTGAACCCAGTGCACGTTCTCAAGCCTATTGATCATGAGCACCTGAATTCACCTAACTCTCTAGTGACTCGTGTGGTTGTACACCTGGGTCGGGGTGATTGTCCGGCCATAGAACTTGAAGACATCATATGCAGTCGATCACATGTCCACCTCTCTGAGTCCCTGATGAACTGAACCCCCTATTGGATCAACTAGCAAACCCTATTCAGGACGAATGTGGACAAGGAAGTTGGCCATGACATGGCCAACTTATTTTTTGCACACCTTATCAGGCATCGACGCATAATGCAGAGGCAGCACAAAGGTTGTCGACAGATCAAGGGACACAACCTTCTCCTACGGCACCAGAGATACGCATTGTGTTCAGTACAAGGAGAAGAACTATACTTCTAGCATTAATCCTAATACCAATCATTGCGCTTACACATGAACTACACAAGCATAGAAGATCAGTAATAGAACCTACCAACACCACATGACAATATAATCCTCATAGTACAACATGAATAATGACTGCAAAAATCTATCATAAAAGGTCTAGTTCTACTAGGAGCGACCACATGCAAACAGATCAACTATGAGCAATAAGATGGTAACAAATCTAGATTTCGAGAGCTAGGGTTAGGTGTCTCTTATAGCAATATCAACATCAGAAGATGAGGACGGCATGTCGGAGAAGCGATGGAAGAAGAGTCGCCGAAGATGAGCTCGATCCACCGGAGAAGGAGGCGCCGCTTACCTACTCGTTTGTGAAGAAGAGGATTTGGAGGGAGAGCTCGAAAGGGAGGGAGAAATGGTGGTGCGGAATTTGGAGGCTAGGCCAAACGGTCTAAATAGACGGTGCGATTCAATGGGCAGGGACCCAATTTCTCCCGCCAGAATTTCCCGTACGCGGGCGAGCTCCCGCCATCCCTCCCTTGTATGCGTGCGTGCATATTCTTCTTCCTCGAGCACGAGAAGAAGTTGGCTCCGTGGAAACGCCCGATTTCGGCGTTCCTCCAGGGCTAGGCTGAGAGGTGCTTTAAAACTCATGCGGTGCAAAGATTTCTTTTCTCCTGTGCAAGCAAACACCCTTATTTCTTCCCACCCCATACGAGAAACAGGGATCCGGCCTAGAAAACACGCCCACAATCTTCTCTCTTTGTTGTTTGTTGGATGTCTGGAAACTTTTGTAGAAAGAAAAGGTTCAAGAGGTGCTAGCTGATCGTCTAATGGTGATAGAAGTGTTTGGCCTACGCCATGGATGGGCTCCGGGCGCGAGGAGAATCTGCGGAAGTTGACGATGTCATCGATCAACTATGAGCTTGTAGAAAGATCTTCGTCTTCCACGCTAAAAATGGCTTTAACCCTGGAGTGTAGTGTTCGGGTTTCCGTACTTTCAGTTGGTGCTGTGCATCTTTGCTTTTCTTGTTTGGTTAATGTTGCCTAGGATGTCTGAGTTGGTCAGGAGCCATGCTGGTTCAACCATGTTCTGTAGGAGTGACTTGTGTGTTAGACTATTTTTTTTGGACCATGTGACCCCTTTATAATAGACCCATATTACTTGACTTAAATTTATCTAGATTCAGACGTATCTAACACTAAAATTTAACTAGATACATTTATTTCTAGATGAATCTAATTGAACTAATATCGATCGGAAGGAGTAATTTAAAAAGTAGCTAGAACCAAAATTGCAAAAGTCTCTCTCTAAACCCTAGCCATCTACCAAAAAAGTGCAACTACAATTTAAAAAAAACCACGACAGCGAAAATAAAAAGGCGCAAAAGGTTTGATTCGCGCGGGAAACTTCCCGCGAAAGGAAATTCTAGAAGCCGAAACCATCTCAAGGCCCATCCAGCCCACCACGCGCGCAGTCGGAGCCAGCCCTAACAGCGGAGACTGCGCCGCCGCCGCAGCAAGTCCCCTCTTGTTCCTCCCAGCGAGCGACGGCGAGCGCCCGACGTCCAGCACCGCCGACGCAGGTACCAGTACCACCGCCGCCCATCGCGCCCTCCTCCTCCGCCACCAGCACCCCCTCTCATCTGTGCCCTCTGTCTGCAGGTACAGGACACAACTCCAGCGAGCTCCGGCGTCCGGCGCAGGTTCGTTTCTGCAGCCCGCTGCCCCTCCCTCCTCCCAGAGCTCCGGCGGCCGGCCTTCTCCCCTCTATCCTGTCCTCTGATCTCCCCCCATGTATATTCGGCTCGATCTCACCTCTATCTCCTGTGTGCAGCACGCGCGGGCATGATTAACAAGACAACCGTTCTCTACAGAAACTAGGTAAAAAATTGTAGGCATGTGCTTTGGACTGGTTTTGCTATGTTGATGTACTTGGTAGGCTTATTTTGCCATGTGATTGTATCTGTGTAAATAAATGCGGTCTGGTGTTGCTTGTGAGAGTGAGAATGAACTTGTCAAAACTGCTTGTGAGAGTGGTATGAAGTTTGTGAAACTGCTATCAGTCTATCATGCTGTTGGACTCTGCAATAGGACCACCGATTAGGCTTTCAATCTTCATGATTCATACTTTCAGCTTTACTAGAATTTGCGGGATAAAGTGGTCACCAAGTATTGTCAGGTCGAGCTGACTGGACAACATTACATAGCAGTAGCATTTCCATCATCTTAGGACTGCATATCCTGTTACTCTGTTCTGTGATTCCACCTCTCGCGCTTTCAGCCAGTTCATTGCCTTTAATTGTTTGAAATCGTTTCATCGCAGCCACCGTGATTTCTGTTTTTGTTAGTTCAGGATCCAGATGCTACTGGCAGAGGTGTTCAGAGCAGGAGCGTACATCACTAGGGTTTCTCGACACAAATCCCAAGTATATATACTATACTGCTAGCAAAAATCATGTGTACTGGTAGCACTTTACTTTTGAAATGTGTTTCTTTTAAGATTCTTTTTTGCTCGATAGGTGTTGTGTAGGTAGTTACTACCTGATTGGCTGTTGTGTGGATGCTTCCATTTGTCCTGTGATGGCCCAGGACCTTCATTTTTTTCTTTCTTTTTTCTTTCTTTTGTACCGTTCTCTGCCATATGTTTTCGTACAATTGACTAAACTGTGAGCTTATCAGTTACAACATCTTTCTTCTTCAGATTCAGGCTGCAAGGTTTTTCAGCATTACTTCTACTCCCGTTCCTCGGTTTGGAAAGCGCCAATCTGTGGACGACATCAGCAGCATAAGATCTTGCCACTTCAATCGATCTCGGTGGATAGCCATGGCAACCGCTCTCGCCAATGGCGATTCGCAGAACAGCCTTCAGAGGAACTACCAGGTTGTCGTTGCTGCTACGCGTGACATGGGCATTGGGAAGGATGGGGTCTTGCCATGGAAGCTTCCTGGCGACCTTAAATTCTTCAAGAAGCTTACACAGACTACGTCTGACCCTGCGAAGAAGAATGCGGTTATAATGGGACGGAAAACCTGGGAGAGCATACCACTCAAAGCAAGGCCGTTACCTGGTCGTTTGAATGTCATATTGACTCGATCTGGTAGTTTTGATTTTGCCACGGCTGAGAATGTTGTTATCTGTGGAAGCATGAACTCTGCCCTAGAACTTCTAGCATCCACTCCATATTGCTTGTCGATTGAGAAGGTTTTTGTGATAGGGGGTGGCCAGATACTGAGGTGAGTTACCGCCTTCTTTTCCAGGAACCTAGTGTACCTGCACCGTGTCATATGTTTTCAACTGCATTGCAGTGCTATTGACCCTATCCGCAAAATCGTTGTGCAGGGAATCACTGAATGGACCTGCATGTGAGGCCATCCATCTAACTGACATTCAGTCAAACATTGAGTGCGACACTTTCATTCCTCCAGTTGACTTCTCAGTGTTCCAGCCATGGTGTTCATCTTTGCCAGTAATTGAGAGCAACATTAGGCATTCTTTTGTGACCTTTGTTCGTGTGAGAAAATCAGTTCTTGAATCTCATGACTTGAATGGCAAGGAGTCAACTGAGCATGATACCAAGAGTAGCAAGTTTGAAATCGAGAACTTCTCTTTTCTCCCTAAGATGATATTCGATCGCCATGAAGAGTATTACTACCTCAACCTTGTTGATGATATTATAAGGTGTGGTGCTCAGAAAGGTGACAGGACTGGAACAGGGACATTGTCTAAGTTTGGTTGTCAGGTATTTCTCTATTTTTCCTTAATATTTAGTTTGGTACATAGAATGAACTTTGTCTTCCTTTTTCTATTAGATGCGGTTCAACCTAAGGAAGAGCTTCCCCTTGCTGACAACAAAGGTATGCATCTATTGCACTAAACTGCACCCAAGTTTAATTACTATATAACAGCACCAGGTCATTTCGAGAATTGGCTAATTTTTTACTAAAGAAATGGACATAAAAAAATACAAGGCAAAACAGTGATTAGAAAATTGCACCTGTTTCCCCAGTTTTTCTATCTTCCTAGTGATTCAAACCTAGTGTCAATGCATGCCACCTAGGTTGCTGTTGCTTTCTCTATTTTGTGATGTTTACTTGTATATCCAGTCGAATATGCTGCTGTTCTTTCAATCTACATTAATTGCATAGGTGCAATCGACAGAACTTCTGCAGCGTTTGTACTTGGTAATAAAGTGAAAATTTACTGCATTATCTGATCTGTATAGTTATCGTCTAGAAACAGCTATATCTCTCACTAAGGAAAATTAAGCTGTGCGTGATGTATTAAGTTGCCACTTCTGACCCTTCACTATAGGAGTATGCTTATCCTTTCATTATTTCAGTAGTGATGATGGTGTCTGCTTATACCGTAATACCTGGGCACTGCTGCATAACAGTGTTAACATCGTTAAACTATCTTGTCATGCCTTGAACTGTGAATTGAGAGCTTTGGTATTCCCCTTTTGTTTTAATGTATAATACAATAGCATCTGCTCTTTACCAGAGGGTGTTTTGGCGTGGTGTTCTTGAAGAACTGCTGTGGTTCATTAGTGGCTCGACTAATGCAAAGGTACTTCTTAAATGTTCTCTTGGATCTGTTCCTATAATTTCTCATTATCTTATATGCAACACTTTGGTCACATATCATGTTTATGCCCCAGGCTGTATCTTCAGACTGGAACGCACCGTAAAAAACTTGTGCTCACCCTGTGTACAACTGTCCATGACTAGCAATTCCCGTGGCTTTACATTATTTGCAAGAATGGGATCATTGTCTCTGTCAACTTTATATAACCTGTACACCTGCAAGCTTGGGTGGATGATCTCTTGCCTTGGATGACTTTATATGAGTCTTTGTTTTGTTAGTTGCTTTCCATGCCTAATTGGGAACTTCAAATTGGTGCATTGCGATGTTAGGGAGTACCTTTTACATTCTATGAATTTTTTAGTGCGAATTCGCATGTTGTGTCTGCAAGTCTTGAAGAGGGTTTGCTCAGTTAAGCTCTCAAGAGAATTACATTAATTTTACTTGCCCGTTCACACAAATAGCAGAAAGCTTCCAAGCTTTTGAAAAGCTCAAAGAAATGTTATGTGTTCCACGGATATGCATGCAGTTGTTCTTGGAGTCCTCTAATTGAAAATTTTGAATTTTCTCTCTGCTTTCTAACTGAAGTAATAGGTATCTTTGTGTTGCTCGTTTGTGAATTTGTTGTATGCTACATCCTCTGTTCCATAATGTAGTAATGTTCATGTTGAACATACTACATTCAACATACTACATTATGGAACAGAGGGAGTAGTTAATAAGTTGGGTGCATGCTTTGTTAACACTTTTATTATAAATCATATCTGCAAATCTAGTTTCCGTATCCTTTGAGACTCTGGGGTGTAGTGATGGCCAGTGGCGCAAAAAGTTGCTACTCCTCACGCACCTAGGGTCCAGTGTCTCTCCTATCTTTATCGAGACAAGTCTTATCCCGCGTATCCTGAAAGAAAGTTAATGGTACTAGTTCTGCTAGGTGTATTTGTTAACGTTACCAGCACCTCAGGCAGAAATATATGTTAGTAGTTCTTAATTTCTTCCCATGAACTTACTGTGCTTCAAACTTCTGATATTGGTACGATGATGTATTATTTCTATTTGCAGGTTTTGCAGGAAAAGGGTATTCATATATGGGATGGCAATGCATCAAGAGAATATCTTGACAGGTATATCTTTTGGATATTAGCTACTCAATAACAATGGACATTACTATTTCTGTGGTCTGATCTACCTGGCAATATTTTCTAGTGTCGGCTTAGCAAATAGGGAGGAAGGTGATTTAGGCCCGGTTTATGGATTTCAATGGCGCCACTTTGGCGCTGAGTAAGTTTGCATTGCTCCCCCCTCCAACCTGCACTCCCTCCCATCCTCCCTTGCTACTTCTATCCCTCGTTTCTTTTTTTGAGCTGATATCCCTCGTTTCTAAGAAATGCTGATATATACAGATACACAGACATGCATGCTGACTATACTGGAAAAGGTTTTGATCAGCTAAGGGATGTGATTGACAAGATCAAGAATAATCCTGACGATCGGCGAATCATCCTGTCTGCATGGAATCCTTCAGATCTAAAAAAGATGGCCCTTCCTCCCTGCCACATGTTTGCACAAGTTAGTATATTTTTGATTTTGCTTTGGTAAAATCTGAGTCTAGTTTATTTTGCATGAGTGACCACTAAGATATTTTTTACTTACTGTCGGGTCATTATGATGGTAAGCCTAGTGAGTTATTCTCCCCTCCGAGTCTTATCCTTTTCACAAGTTAATTGCAATGCTGTTGATATGCTTCAAATGTCAATGATATTGTTTGTGATTCTTGTATGCAACCGATAGATCCTCTGAGTCTAGATGTTCTTCTGGCTTATAATTAAATATGGTAGGACGATAGACATTTCTTCTGGTAATTTTAGAGATATATCAATCATGTTGCTTGCTTATATAAACTATGTCTTGCAGTTTTATGTTGAGAATGGGGAGCTATCGTGCCAGATGTACCAACGCTCTGCCGACATGGGACTAGGTGTTCCATTCAACATTGCATCATATTCTCTTCTGACATACATGATTGCTCAAGTTTGTGGTATGTTCTTACTCTGGTTAACCGCAAAAGCTAGATCTTAATGTTCAGGTTAGACAATGTTTAATGTTAATAACTTGGTGCCTGGCTATGCTAATTTCAATTGATGTTGGAATTAAGTGCCAGGGAAACATTTTGAGGACTTCTCAAACTCAAATACCTTTTTTACAGTCAGTTGCAGTTATTCATGCATCAGTGTTAGACTGTTTTTTATAAGGAAAAAATGATCAAATGCCACTTATACAAGTGGGTATCAAGGAAATATACACATTCATATGAATGGGTCTCAAGACATGCCACTAATTTTGTTGCGATTGGTAAGATGTCACTCATTCCAGTGTATAACCCATAGAATACCATTTCGGCCCCTTTGATCCCTGCATTCTTGGTTGATAGCTAACCAGGTTATGTATGTATTTTCTACCCCTTTAATTGTCCCTTTGTCCTCTTGGGTGATAGCTTACCAGGAAATGTGAGTAACAAATGACCAGCATGTCATTTATTTAGGTGGCTCCTACTCCTGTGAGTGGCATCTCATTAATCTCCCTTCTGTTACACCGTAAACAATGGTTGCTTCTGTATTATGAATGTTGTTGCAACGAATTTTGAGAAAGCGTTTAATTGATGAAATAACACAGTATGTACGTTGCTTTTTTTTTGTTTCTTTCCGCCTATTTCTTGCATTTGGTAGGCAGTTGTAATTAAGAAAATATCCACCCATTCTGCAAACTATTCCCTGTCTCTAATGTTGAAGATGCTTAACATTCTTGTTCTATTATCCTGTATTCACGTATCATATGTTTATATCTGTGTGGAGGCCTCTCCCCTGGAGATTTTGTTCATGTCATAGGGGACGCCCATGTCTACAGAACACACGTTCGAGCTCTAGAGGAGCAGATCGAGAAGCTGCCCAAACCATTCCCAGTAAGCAGATTTCAACAATCTATTTCACTCAGCAGTCAGCACCACAAGATTTTGCATGGCTTTTGGTGCTCATATAGTAAATCTATATGGTCCTTGCGTGCAGATTCTCAAGATAAACCCTTCGAAGAAGGATATTGATTCTTTTGAGGCATCGGACTTCAAGCTGGCCGGCTATGACCCGCACAAGAAGATAGAGATGGAGATGGCGATATAGTGGTACCATTTCTTTCTACTTGTAAATGATCCCTTGTTTTTTGTTTTATTTTCTAAGTTTCTTCTTCCTGTCTAAATGGAAATGTATGTGCACGCCTGACACTCATTTGTCTCCACTCATTTGGCTCCCATTTATTATTTTGCAGGTTGCTTTGGCCAGACCCTCTGTCTGAGCTTGGAAATATTAATCTGCTATGGTATCAGAATATCGCACCGGCTTTTTTGGGAGATGCTGAAAGTTCATTCTGAGGTGCAATTGTACTCGGTTAGATCGCGTATCCGACTCTAGAATACTGTCTCCCCTTTTATTTGGAGAACAGTGATGACCCGAATGTGAGAGTTGTTTGAGTGTTGGAAGGGCCAACTGGTTTGTGCCTTGTGGCGAAATACCCATTAGACTTGAACTTGTAAGAGAATCATGTGGTCTGGTTATGAGCTGAAGTGTCTGTCGATGTGCACTCGGTACTGTAGTTTTTAAACTACATATCCTCACTTTGAAAAGTATCATTGTTTTCACATTTTTCTCTCCTCGTATTTCAAGAAAAACATGAAATCCCATGCAGCTTGCCCAATTGCCCATCATTTGAAATAAATGCATTTAGATAATTGTGACATGTGCAACATAGAAAAGAGAATTTCACACAACATGACGACGATGCAAGAATATGCACATATATACCCCCAACTTGTGCAAAAATCAGCTGTTACTGAGCTGAAATGTCTGTCGATGTGTCTGTGGTGTTGTAACTTTTAAACTACATATCCCTGGTTTGAACTATAGCATTTCCTCTGACCCAAATTAATTGTCGTAAATTTGGGTAAATGTTGTCTAAAATCGGTCTAGGTTTAGTGAAACTATGACAACTAATTTGATTCAGAGGTAGTAGTATCAAAAGTATCATTTTTGTCATATGTTTTCCTTGTAGTTCAACAAAATATGATATCACATGTAGCTTGCACATCATATGAAATAGAACACAAATGGATTTAAAAAAAAACGCATATAGATAATGGCAAAAGACTTGTTTCATTGGCTAACCGATCAACCGGTTCTATTTGACGTGTGTATGTCTGTCTCCTCCCTCGTGCGTGTCAGTCTCTTCGTGAAACAAGCAACGAGCTCCTCCACCTGTGTCGGCCACCACCCACGCGGGCCGCCGCTGCCGCTCTCCTCCATGCGATCCTCGACGACTGCTCTCTCCCACCATTATGTTTTCCATGGATACCTAGAGGTGGAGCTCGTGTCCATGCCTCCAAGCCCTAATAGACGTCGAGAAGGAGGGGAATGGATCCGCGGGCGCTCGATCTATCTCCCATGGGGTTTCGCCGAGCTGGATTCGTGGTAGGCGAGCCCAAATCGAGGAAGGGCGCGTGCCTCCAACCTCCATTATTGATGGTTGGTCAGTGAAAATCACGATTTGAAGATGTTGCATATGATGTTTCAACACATATTTTTTTCTACATGATTATGTTTAAAATGTACTCCCCCGTCAAATGGTGACATGCTTTTTCACGTTTTACTCCAACCAAATTTAGATTTGCTGCATACGTTGTTGGTTTTTGCTACAAGAGTTTCTTACAAATGTTACATATATTTGTTAGTAATGTTGGATAAAATTGGGCACGTATGTTGAATTCATTGATTTTTTTGCAAATTGTCACAAATTTTTACGTTTTGCTGCGACAAAAAATTGGAGATTTGTTGCATAACTTTTTGCTACATGGGCGTTTCCAAAGTTTTGCAAAAGACTAAATATTTTGCTATAATAAATAGGAATTTGTTGCATATGTTTTTCATTTTGCTACATGGATGCATTTAAAATGTTTGCAATCTTTTTTATGACTTCTGTTGACTCCTTAATACAATGTTGCAAACAGATGTTGATGCACAAAGAAAAACTGCTAGATAATTGTCGGACGCTGGTTGATTTCCCCCCTAATCAGTTGGTTGCGTTTGCCATAGACAATTGTTACATGTGTAACATAGGAAAATAAATCCTCACATAAAGAAGCAAGAACATGCACATGTACGACAACTTGTGCAAACAAAGAAAAAGTAATTGCTTTTTTTTGGTAAAAATGCAGCCATTCAACCTTCAGCAACAATTGATATGAATAATTTAGACAAATGCACACATTCCAACATCAAGACTTTTTTATGAACACATCAAGACTTTTGTTGTGTGTAGGCCACGGTGAAGTGATTTTAGGGTTAGAAACAGAACGGAAACATGCTTTAGCGTTTTCGTTACCGTTTGTCTCTCCAGAATTGAAAACAAAACCGAAAACTCTAAAAACAAAAATCATCAGAGACCAATACAAAGCGGATATGGGATAGATATGATAAAAATTAATATTTGTCAGAACACAATCGTGGCATATTACATTTATCCGCACACTAAAAGGGGGCCCATAGAGGTGTAGACAAAAGACAAGGAATATCTAACAACTTCAACAAGCCATAATTGTAAGACACCTAGTTTATTTGCAAGTGGCCTATCCTGGTTGCATGTGTGAGAAGCCCCTAGTTACACATATTCCATGGCCCGCCGAGAGAAGGAAACTCACCGACTCAAAGTACTATTTCGTATTTGGACCTAGCTAGGTTATATTTTTGAAACTTTCCGTATTTGTTTTTCCAAAAATTTCTCATCCTTTCCTTTTCCACCCACAATGGCTCTTCGATTTTCTTTCTATTCATTATAGAATAATATTCCGTCTCCACACCCTTTCTAAAAATACCGTTTCTATTGTCGCTCTTTTTTTTTAAACAACCCAAAACCTGGCCAACGGGCCGGCCCGACACGGTGTAGGCACAACCCTGTGCTTCATGGGCCTGGCATGACGCGACACATGGTGGCCCGTTTAATGGGTGGGTCGTGCCGTGTTGGCCCCTATGCTTAGCTTCGCGGCCCGGACATGACACGATGGCTTAATGAACCAGCCTTTTAAGCTAAAGGGCTACATTTTTCTGAAAAAAAGGAAAAAACACGAAAAGATAGGTGAAAATAAAAATATATAAAACGGCTAAATTGGTCGTGTCGGCCGGCACCCATGCTCGAGGTCGGAGATCAGGCACCTCCCGACAGGACAACGGGCTAGCACTGGCCCGTTTATCACATGACATGTCGGTTTTTAAGCGGACCGAATGGCAATGCTTTGGGATGGCACACGGAAAACCCAGCCCGATGGCCATGTTTGAACAACCCTAAGCGATTTTTGGGGTCGTGCTAAACACCGCTCCGCAGCGGCGCCTCACGCCCCTGCCACACGCACGACCCTCGCTTCCCCATCGTGGGCCTGGCGCCGACTCTGTTGGCGTGGAGGTTCATCTTCTTCCTCACCGACCAGCGTCCCCCCCCTCCGTTAAGATTTCTTCCTCACCTCCACCATCGATGCCGTGGCCAGCCGCGTCGTCCCCGTCTCAGGTGAGGTCCAGGCCTCGTCTTCGCTGGCGACGCCACGGCCAGTTGCGTCGCCCCAGTCTCCGGTGAGGTTCCGGTCGGCCGGCCGGTCATCCCTCTAAACCCCCGACCTGTATCCCCAGCCCTAAGTCTAGTCGCCGGGGACACACCCAGCCCTAACCCTAAGTCCGACGAGTACCTACCCACCCCCAGCTCTAAGGTCTCTTCCTCGCCTCACTTCTGCCGGGGCGCTGCGGCCGCATCATCCCCGGCGTCGGTGAGGACTGCCGACGCGCTTTGTCTTCTTCCTCTCCGTTGCTGGTGGGCCGGCCCATGAGTTGACGTGGAAGGCACAGGGATGCACGGCGCCAGGGACGGGCGCCACCAACGGTGTCGGTAGCCCGTTCGAAAAGAAGGATACAAATATATGGGCTGCTGGGCCGAGCTGGGCTATCCTATCCCCGCCCACCATCGCGACCGACCCCTTCCTTTTCCCTCCGACTTCATCTTCTTCCACGCCGCCGCCGCCGCCTCCTCTCCTCGCTCCACCGCCTGTCACCCCCTGTCGCACCAACCGGATGGATGTCAGCACGGACCTCGCACGCTCGCGCCGCCGCCGGAGACCAGCACAGTCCGCCTCCCCACCACCAGGTAACAGTCACATCCTCCCGCTCCCTCCCTCCTTCCTTCTCCGATTAACAACCAACGGCCCACTCGTCCGCTTCCCTCTTCCAGGCACAGCCAATGATAATCCGGAGTACGACCTCGACGAGCCAACCATGGCGGAGAAGCTCGCGGCTCTGAACCTGCCCGACGAGGACGGCCAGACGGTGTCAGGCGGCGCCGCCGCCGAGGAGGAGCAGTCGAAAGCCGTGGTGCCGCCCAGCGCGGACTCGGTCCATGTGTTGCTGAAGCAGGCTCTAAGGGCCGACGACCGCGCGGCGCTGCTGGGCTGCCTCTACAACAGAGATGACAAGGTTCGAGCAGCTTCCTCTTTTTCTGGCTCGCTTTCTTATTTGTGTGTGTACTGAATGTAGTAAGGTCAGATTAACTGCTGTCAATGCAACTGTTGGTTACAGTACTTGTTCATGGGATGCAGCACACTGACTGTCCTCCGTATCGTGCGTGCGATCTTCGTCTCGACTACATTTGTACAAATTTATTTGCTGCTCATATATTTTCTGTTGCTTAGTCCCGGAGAGTTTTAGTATCTCCTGGTTAGCAAGCAATGCTTGTTAGAACTTCCCATGGCTAATCACACTTGGGTTGGTCGAACTTTGAGAAAGATAACTAGGGCGAGTTTCTGTTTGACCAAATTTAGGCACTGTTTTTTTTTTGTTGGTTTATACAATGATTCCTCCAAATTAAATGGGAAATTTGAAACTCAAGTTACGGCCAGTTGAAATTAACCTGCTAGGGGCAACCTATGTACAAGTTGTTCGTAATGCGGCCAGGTTGTCAGATCTCACAGTTTTCAAATTCTATGTTGGCTTACACGCAGGTTATTGCGAAGTCTGTATCGCTTCTGACGCCAGCAGATGCCGTAAAGCTTCTCAAGTCCTTGATACTGCTTATGCAATCTAGGTATGATGATGCTCTAGAGATATATTAATCTATCAATTTACTACAGAAATTGGCTGGGACATGTTATGTGACGCACCTCGGTTGACATGAAAACAGGAAGCTTCGATTCGATTCACTTTTTTTTATTTACATGTTTGACAAACAGAAAGCCTAGATTCGATTCACTTTGTTTATTTACATGTTTGATTGACTGGATTTATGATGGGCTACTCTATCCAGGAAAAACATTCTGCTTCTGTACCGTCGTATTTTGGCGCAGAGGTCTCATATCTGATCTTTTTCCCCACATCGGCAGGGGTTCGGTGCTAGTCTGCTTGCTCCCATGGCTACAGACCTTGCTTGGTAGACACATGAGTAGCATAGTGTCTCAGGAGTCTTCTCTGCTGCTGCTCAACTCGCTCTATCAAGTGAGTATTTGTATCAGAGTTCAACTGCAGTGATGTGCTGATATAAAATATCTCATATCTTTTTTTGTGTGTGAATTAAACTAGCTCATATAGTCATATCTGTGAAGAGAAAGAAAATCATCAGTAATGTTTATTTTTAGACAGCAACGTTAAATTATGTGTTCCTCTTTTCAGTTGATTGATGCAAGAACATTGACCTTCGCATCGTCACTCAAAATGGCTACCTGCCTAGATTACCATTTCAGCGAGGTAAGTTTCCTCCATGCAGAAAAGTCTGACTGCTTCCAGCATCATCGCAACCACGCGTGTAATTCATGCATGTATATTTTCCAGACCGGCAATGATGAATCTGACGACGAAGAGGGAGCTCCGCCTATTATTTATGAGGACAAGGATTCTGATGAGGAAGAGTCCGAAGTTGATGATGATGCTATGGAAACACAGGAGAAGGAGACTGACGAGGAAGAATCTGAAGTCAATGACATGTAAAGACGAGGAGAGTGAAAAAAGATCATGGCATTTCAACTTCCATGCCTTTGTTACACTGTCATGATCCTCAACAGTTGACAGTTGACACTGTATTACTGTAACCTTTTCTGTACTGTAACCATGTATGCCAGAAGTAGTAGCTAAGATGATTTCGTTTGCGCATGGTACCATGATCTTCAAGGTAAAATTTCCATTGCGCATGGTACCAAAATATATGAAAGAGATGGCAGGAACAGCATGAGTGGTGGCGTGCTGCTGTACATGATCCTGGTCTCAGTATCTTCCTCACTAGGCATTTTTTTGCGGGTAGGCATTAATTGACTTAGAAGTGTCACTGCTCGCTATCTTTGTAGCATGATAAACAACAGACAGAACAAGAACTTGTTAATCGCTGTATGATTCGCTATTTTACCACTGTTAGCGATGAAACAATATTTCATTATTTGCATGCTTACTCTTCTGTCGGTGAATGTTGCATACTTGCATTGCATGAGTTTCAAACGGTGGCCCCTCTTTTATCCGTGACGTGCACCAATCGTGGCGATAGCTAGTGCCAAGCGTCAAGCACTATGAGAGTGCTTTTTTGGGCTTTAAAAAAAGCTAATATAGAGAGGGGGCCTTTTGCGAAAGAAAAATCTGACAGATGGCCCGTAACTTACCCTGTCAGCAAAATACGTACTTCTACAACAGACCAGTGACTTAGATGAGCTCCAACGTGTATTCATTGACCGTAAGTAGTGTATTTCTATGTAGGGTGACCATGGCGAGCAAGGCCGACAAGTTCAATGACTACCAATAGATTTTACTATAAGATTTTTGCATGGGAGTTACTCTCGGTTAGTGCATAGTGGTATTTAGATTGTAATGGTATTTTCGCAAACTAGTGGTATCCTGAAACTCTCAGTTTTCACTTGTGGTATTGTGGCTTTTATCTGGTAGCTCCCTAGTTCTAGCGACCTGGTAGCAGTACTTTAAAAATTCGAAAACTACATTCTTAAGTACTGAAAAATTCCAGGAATAAGTAATTAGCTCAAATCTAGTGTGTACGGCACATGTTTCATAAAAAATATATAATCACTCCTAATGTACAGAAAACAACAAATATGGGGATAAAGGACGAGTTATTTTTCCTTTTTTAGATCCACAAATTTGTTAGTTTGCGTATCTCGAAATATAATCTTCCGCGTCCCTGGAGTAGTTGTAGGTGGTTCTCGTAGTCCTAGGTTTGGGGATCGACTCTATACCGTAGTCTGGCGTCATGCCGGGAGAAAAGAGGCAGTTCCTACCGGTTGGAGCTGTAGCGCCATTCTTCTCCTAGCTCTAGTCGCGGTGCTCTTTTGGTCGGAGCCGGAAGCGATGTCCTGCGAGGCATGAAGTTTCTCCATCAATACAGTCGTTGTCTTGATTCCTTCGGTCCTCTTCTTTAGCAACTTTGACAACGGTGCCTCTCTCCCTCTGGTCGTCTATGGCAACAGGAGGAAGGAAGTGGGTGGCCCGTGGGCTTAAGGATGCAGAGGTGGGACAATTGAGACAAGTGGAATTCCACTTTTAATCTAGACTAACTCTAAATTAAGTGGGGCGGGATAGGTGAGATTTGTTAAATTCTACTTGTCCCACTCCTCCCACTTAGTTTAGAGTCTCCCGCCCCACTTAATTTAGAGTTAGTCTAGGTCTAAAATTAGGATCCCACTTGTTCCATTTTTCCCACTTCTGCCTCCCTACATGGGCTAATGTGGTACAGAGGTGGTTAGAGGAGCCGATGGTTTGCATCCACTTCGAGATGTTGGGGAGCTGTTCTGCTGTCCTCTCTCTCTCTCTCTCTGGACGACCGTGGAGGTGAGGGGAGAAGGTGTAGCGTCGTATCAGCTTCAACATCTGCGAGGTGGTGGTCTGTGGTGCTCTACAACAACAAGCGATTCACGCAACCACTGCCATGATCTTGGGCAAAAGGGCGGTCAATCGAGACGCCTTCATGGCGCCTACCAAAACATCCAGATCAAGAGGCCCATCCAGAATTTCTCGTTGGATCGAATCACCTTCCGTCAACAAGTGGTGTGTCCCCGGCGGTGGCTAGATGGCCAACGATGGAGACTAAACTCAGGTGGAGAAGACCGGGGAGCCGATTGTTTTTCTAGGTTTAGTTCTGAGGTCCTTCCTGCAATTGTCCAGAACCAGGTTTTAATTTCTGGTTTCTTTCTAAGTCCTGTAAATATAATGTACCCATCGACAAATGAATTAAGGAAGCTATTTAAGGGTCCTCCTTCGGAATCCCTCTCATGTTAAAATATGATACAGTTTTTTTTTGCGGGAAAAATATAATACAGTTAGGCAGTCCATTGTTTATAGAGGAGTATATCTAATGAGGGTCGCGTTCTGGAGACCGGGCTCAATGTAGCCCGGTATTTTTTTGTTTGAACATTCGTGTGAAAATATTTCAAATTTGAACATTCAAAAAAATACCAAACAAATACGAGCATGTAGATCATAATATTCGTTTGAAAATAAATTGTATTTTGTTCTCAGAAAAAAGAGAAATATTCAGATATGGGACGTGATCAAATTTGTCTTTTTTGCTGTGCAAAAAATATAAGGAATTTGGGATTGAAACTATTCAGATGTGTAGTGCGAGTCCTTGGCTACATGTAGGTATTAGAATTTGTTTTAAGATTTTTCGGAAATACCAAAATCAGTGTAGAGATGGACGGCCAAGATTAAAGGCTACATATAGGCCGGGCTCTATTATGCTTATCCAGGGTCGGTCTACCCTTTTCCTCGGATACACGACAGGACTACTTACTTGACAGATCAGATGTTATTAGAGCATCTCTAGCAGATACTGCATATCGGCCGGCCCGCAGATTTTTGCACCGATATGCGGTATCGAGACCTAAAAATGGACTTTCCAGATACCGTAAAGGACCGAGTACTGCATTTTTTTTTGCGGTATCCCGCATCGAGGCTCATCCGTCCCGCATATATTTGGTGCGGGGGGGCTGGATGCGGGATACCGCATCAATTTTACCCTTTCTCCCCCGCCCATAAACCCTCACTGTTGCCTTCCCCCGTCTCCGATTTCGGCCACATCCGCAGTCGAAAAACACATCACCGCCATGCCCACCCCCATCTTGCCATGGACGGCCAATCGTGCCGCGATTTGGGCTGCTGCGGCCGCGCTTATCCGGACCACGGCGGGAGCTCCGACTTGCGAGCTCGCCCGCCACTGCTGTCGCCGGAGGAGGTACGCCAGCACAGCTCCGATCAAGGACACGGTCATGGCACCCTCCGCACGACCCTGCCTGCAAGGGCGGCACTTTCGTTCGACCCTGCCATAGATGAGGCCGGGGAGCTCTTGATGAACGAAATCTGCGGCGCCCTGCCAGTCGTCCACGAGCACGCTCCTGCCGACGCTAACAACTCAGACTAAGAGCATGATGAGCTCTTGGTGAACGAAGCAAAGTTCAACTCCCTGTGCACCGCGCTCATGGACATCGTGCAGCGTCAGAAGCGCCGTCGCCTCGCGCGCAGAGTGGAGAAGCGCGATCTTCGTCGTGCCATTCGCCTCTCCACCCACGAGCACCGGGTGCGTCTCGCGGCCCTCGTCGTCGACTACACCGACAATGCCAACAACGTCGATGAGTAAGCACGCGTCGCCGCTGCCGTAGATGCTCCAGTGAGTAGGTATCGCTGGCGGAGCTTCATAGATGCTAGGTCAAGTCTCGATTCAAGGCGCGGCATCGTTTTTTTCTAAACATATATCGATCTCGATGATCAAAACCTCCCCATGTATGAATCTGGTGCCAACGTGTGATGTTTTTTAAATATGCAATTTGGATTAGTGTATTTGACCATGCGATGATGTCAGACCAGTTAGTCGGATGAAGGTGAAAATGCTCCATAGAGGACCAGAGCCAGCCTGCACAACATGAGAAGTTGATAGAACCGTTGGGCATTTTACTTAACCGACTCATTGTTTTGTTTGATATTTCTTTACAGGAGCTCACCAAATTCAAAGGACAGCCAGTATTCTGGCTAAGGGATCAAGCGAAGCCTAAAACACCGGTTGATAGCACTCGAAGAGCTCGGGGGCTAATATCGTGGATATGACATGCCAGGTATTCTCACGAGGCCGGTTAACATGAGTGAAAGAGAACCCCTGGCCACCCTTGGTAGGCTTACATGGATGAACAAGGCCCGAGCCTAGTCGATTGAGGAGAGTCATCGAAGACACAGAAACTATGAGCTTGGAGTGCAAGGCAAGAAGATTATAGTCGGCATCTCTTAGAATTCTAGCCCCTATGGGACCTCATCAAGTTGTAAACCCTAAGTCCACTATGTTATAAGGCCGACTTAGGGCTAGAGCCATTAGGGCCTTTTAGAGTTTAGAATCTAGACGCACAACTCCAGATCCCGCCGGCAACAACAAAGAGTTTAGCCGCGGAACCATTGTAACCTAATATACAAAGCAATACAACAAGAGAAGAAAATAGGTTTTTACCTCCAAGAGTGAGGGGCCTAACCTCATAACTCGTGTGTACCAATCCCGTCCCATATTCAACTTATTACTGATGCGGAAAAGAATTTCTAAAGTTAACTTCATGTGAAGTAGTCCTATCTACCCTTCCTTTTTTGCTTTGAGATTGGTGTATTTGTCTAATTTTTTTAGTCCGCACATGAATGACATCATGCTGATGTCACTTATCGAAACAGACTGAAACATTATTAAAACATTGAAACACATTATTGAAAAATTGAAATAGGCTATGAACAGTAGAGAAATGTTTCATAACATTGAAACAGTCTATGAACAGTACAAAATGTTTTATAAGTTTTATAAATGTTTCAGTTTTTCTGAACAACACGTGGATACACGATAACATCATGATGACGTCAATAATACTTCACATAAAGTTAACTTTAGAAAATCCTAATTGATACGTGGCTGCACTCCGCACCTCCGGTCTCTCGCGATGGTACCTGCCTGGTATTCCCGTGTGCTCGTGCATGGTTCAAAAAAAATCCGTGCTCTCTTTTTGACACGTTGTGACATCAAACTCCATAGCTTTTTATTAGTTCGGTCAAGGTACTTGATACTCTATAAGGGAAAAAATAGAAAAGAATGAAAAGTACTCCCTCCGTTTTAAAATATAAGATGTTTTAGCTTTATGAATAGAGTGTATCTAGATATATTTTAGTATGTATGTTTATCTAAATTTAGATTGAACCTACATACTTAAAAAGAATCTAGATATTTTTTTTCATAAAGCTAAAACATCTTAATTTTAAAACGGAGGGAGTATATGATCTATAGCAGCTAGTTGGTGCCGAGAATAGCATCGCCTCCGAGTGATCACCGTGAAGCGCCAGTATACAAAGTCGCGTACGTCAAGAATCGAGTTAGGGAGCTGGCTCACTCCTCACTCCACCCGGCCTCCCACGAGTTAGCTGGCTACGAGGACAGGATCGATGCCGCCACTGGCCACCGCCGCATCATCCTCGTCCTCACGGTGCGGCCCCTTCGCCTGCCGCCGCGGCGCCGAGCAGCGCGCGCCAGCCCTACAGGCCCAGCCGCCAGCTTCCGGGCAGGGGTGCGGGCGGCCGGTGGGTCGCGCGGCGGGGCTCGTCGGCGGCGGCATCGCCGCGGCCTTCTTCGCGTCCCTGGAGCGGTGCGCCTGCGTCGAGGTCCGCACGACCGACGACCTTCCCGAGGCGGCCGCGCCTCTGATGCAGCACGACGGTGCCGGCGCTGCCGGTAACCGTGCAGCCGGCCGGAAGAGCAGGAGGGCGCCGGGGAAGGGCAGGAAGGGCGGCGGCTTCGGCTGCTGCGAGAGCATCAATTAGCATCGGCTTTGGGTGCCCACTGTATGGCATAATGGAGAGTGCAATCTGAGACCATGCATGCATGGCGTCTTGTAAATTGAATTTTCGAGTTCAGTTTTTCTTTTACATGTGTGATTCTAATATGCCGAAGTCCATGTTGCCCTTCCACGGCACGGCAGATGATACTTCTGAGCGCTAAGTCCAAATATGCCGAAGAATTTGATCAAAACTTTCTTCTTTTATTTTTCTTTGTGAGGTTTGCTCCAGTACGATCCCCTCCCCCTCAAACCATGCCGCCGGCAGGAGGGCGCCGGGAAGGGCAGGAAGGGCGGCGGCTCTGGGTGCTCCGAGAACATCAATTAGCATCACCCGCACGTGATTTGGTTATTGAATTTCTCGTTGGTTTCTCTAAGAACATCAAGAGCATGTGTATATGAAACTGCTAAGTCCATATATGGCGAAGAATTTGCTCCAAACATTCTTCTTTTATTTTCCTACGTATGGTTTTGGTCCTGATCCGAGTATAATTAAAGAGCTATTTTATAGCGAGAGGTTTGTGATAACCCATGTTGAAATTCCATGACTTTTGGTATTCGCCACTTTGATCTGGGATGTGTGCATGTGGTAGTGATGTGCGTGCGAGGGTCTATATTGTACTCGTGTTCCTAGAAAAAAAGATTCTAATTTTCAACAAAATCGAAGAGCTTTCTTTAGCGTGGCAACATTAAAGAGCAACTCATTATTCTAGTGTAGAATGTGAGGGAGTTGGACGAGATGCCACTTGGACATGAGGCCCACGGCCCAGACCCACAGTCAACCCGGAAATTGATTCAACATGAAAGGGCCCACGAGAGAGGGCGCCTCCACCTCCAGTGAATCGACTGCATCAATTTTTCAGCATTCATACTGTCAATAAAATTCAAAGTTCCTAAGAAGTTCGATTAAGTGATCTAAAAATATATAACCTGACTAATTGTTTAAGAGGAGCTGGATGAACACATGGATGAGATACAATAATAATTGAAACTCAAAAAGAAGTAAATATATGTATAGAAGAAGGAACACGATGCAACAGTCACTACGGCAGAGCAGCACTTTGCCGTGTGGGCAAGAAGACACGACAAAGGCCTTCTGAACAAGATGGAACAGTCACTACGGCAGAGTGGTCCTTTGCCGTGTGGACAAGAAGACACGGCAAAGGACGTCTGGAACACGGCAAATGCCACACGGCAACGTGTGTTCTTGTAGCAGGATATGTGCTTGTGAAGTCTCTTTATTCCCTTTAGCACATCACTGGATCATTTTTGGCAATAAATGTGCCCCTTTATGCTTGGTTCCCTCCTCTATAATTTGGATAGCTTTGTGAAGAGCCAATGGTAAACCAAATACATGAAATGAACTCATGGCCTCAGCTCCTCACACACGTCTGCAACAAAAGTCCAGTATGCAAAGGCAAATATGTCTAGTTTCAATCTCTAAGCCTATCTGACATGATGTGCACTCTGATTACAAAATATAGAGTTTTTAGAGGTCTAATTTTGTCTAGGAAAAAAAAGATACCCGTTTCCAAAAAATGACAATCCAATTTTTAACAATGTTTGTAAATTCCGAGGAAATTGAGAATTTTGTAATGTTATTTGATTTTTTTTTTTTGACCATTAGATTATATTCGTGATGTGTGCTCTATTTCTCAAATAGATGAGGTAGAGGGGACAACGAACCATAGCAGCGGCACTGAGAGAGGCAAGGTTGGGGCCTGGGGTTTTGGTTTCATGGTGCATGGTTTACAAAAGTAAGGGTGAGCACCAGCGTCGCAGAAGATTAAAACATTACAACACCATTGCAAAGGGAGAAGTTACAGTAAAATTGGGAGGTTGATGTAAAGTAATAACTCTAGGACATCGAATGCAGATCCAATGGCTAAGAAATTTGCCTGACATATATCTGCAATTTCCACGCAAGTGATTAACAGAGACCTCTTTTATTTTGTACATGCTAAATCTTTCCATTTTATAATTTTGCAGACCAGCATGGGGTTGCCACACAAAATTCTCCTCTTCTTGGGTCACACAAAAGTGACATACTCCAATGCAACTTTCAACTAATGTACCCTTTTCCGAGCAATAATGTTGGTTTGTGCCGACAAGGTGTTGAATGGCCTCACTCTTAGAGTTGGTGTGCTCCTACATCCCAAAAACCGATCCATTGCTCGACTTGCCATGTTCGGTGAAGTGTTGTCGTATCACCAAGGAAGGCACAAAGAGACCCCAAGGCAATATATGGGTGCATCATCTGCTTGGACAACATTGCTCCGACATCCTTCATGTGGCGACTTCGCTACCGTCGAACTATGATAAAACCTTCTGCTTTGTTGATTATCAAATCTACATTGTGAGAGATAGTTTTGGTACTTTGATTTCTATAGATTGGTTCTAGCATGTGGAGTTACATCCATGTACTATTCTACGTTTAGTTTTTCAATATCTAAGTTAGAGAAACTTTAGTTTTGATTGGCTTGTGTTACTCGCTAATTTGTTCTTAGCATTGCTCTGGCAAAAGTGGTCCTCTATGTCTAGCTCTTGCTAACGTTACTATGCTAAATCAACGTGGTCATGTTACTAACCTTACACATGGAATAGATTAGGGGTGGTTACCTATTCTTTGGATCGGCCTTTGAGCAGTAACTAACAAAAGGTATACATAACCAAATTGATCTAGCATAATAGGTATACCTAACCACATTGATATAGCGTAGTGATCAAAATGACTCCATGATCAATATAATATACTATTCCTAAGGTTACACATGGAATTTATACATGTCCACTAATCCAAAATATAGGTAAAGAAATGTGTAACATTCATTAGAATGGAAAGAAAGGCAACCCTTTCTGACGAATGGATCCACAATGCTAAGTCGACCGAAGTTTTCATGGGAGTCGCCCTTACCAGGAACATTGTGTTGGCCATCGCCCTCCTAATACCAATGTAAGTTACCTCTATAGGTTGCTTGTGCTTGTGATGCGATTTGGATTTGTGCAAGACTCAATGGACGCACCAACGAATGGCTTTACATCGGTTTATGATTTGCAGTGAATTTTTTCTATCTGTTTTGCTGGATTTGTAAAGAACAAAAATTAGCTTTTCTTATAAGTGTTATGGTTAGACTTAATTATTTATCTTGCCCTGGATAACTAAATCTAATTAATATTTTTATTATCATGCATATCTTGTATCCTATGTAGATAGCATAACCTTGTACAGTTTGCATGCTAATCAAAGTTTTGTCTTTATGCCCTATGGTTTACTTGGTAATGGTTATGTGGTGTTCCGTGAGCAGTCGATTTTTTCACTAGGTTGTAGGATCAATGACTTTGCATATACTTATGAGACATATTCCATAGTTATTTCATACTAGTTTGGGGGCATTGTACGTCTGTTATGCGATGTATATAATGCTGATGGCGAACTATATTAGCATAATTATAAAACAAGAGGGAGGGTGAAAGTCGGGGTTTAAAGGGGTGTCATGAAATGAATGATTATGCAATGGTGGACAAAGATCCAATAGCTAGAAATTTTACCCTAGAGATTTCGGCAATTTTCATACAAGTGACATGTGAAGTTGTTCATTTGACGATTTTTGCAGAGGATCATGGGGCTGCCACACAAAAGCACACCAAAGTATGCAACGGACAAGTCCATCAAGCTATATAGGACAGTAAAGGATGGATGAAAACACCAATGCCCGATCGATAAATCTAAAGATCGATCCTGCTGGAGCTGGAAACTAAACTGATGTCTGCTAGACACATGGCGCCGGTACGTCCTCCCTTTCTAACCAAACAAGGATCTTAGATTCTACAAAATTCCAGATTTTATAAAAGCTATCACCAAAAGTAGTGTGCATTATAGCCTTCCTTTCCCCCAAATCTTGAGGGCGGGCACACCCCATGTGGCTGCCCAAATGGTCACCATGATCTGATGCAGATGCAGGAGTATCTAGCTAGGCTTTGGAGCTAGCTGCACATGCATGCCATCTGTCCATTAACTAACATAACTCCCTAGCTAGCCCCTCAATCATGCATCATCTAACTAAGTACTTTGCTACTCAATCTACATTATTAATTTGCCAAGGAAAAATAAAGATGGATGTTTATGTTGATCTGTGCTTTGGTCGATCGGATGGATCCTTGTCGTGCCACCCACTTGTTGGAACACAAACGTTTTGCACCTCTGCTTTAGCCCAAAGCATGCATGCAGCTTTACTGCTCAAATTAGTTAGTAGATAGATCGAACGTAGTGGCAGCATTGTTGCTTTCCCAGGACATAAATAGTAGAGTAGGACTTGCATTGCTTCCGGTATATATATAGTACAGGCACCTGATTCCTTGTTGCCGAAGGATCTGCCCCTCTGCTACATACTTGTTTTTTTTTTGCGAGAATACATATATAGATTTCTCTGATACATACATTCATACATGCAACAAGTTTCTATTTTAATGAAATTCTTATACTAAATTAAGATAGCTAATTTATATGAATATATATAGATTTCATAGGGAGGAAGATTACTTGCTTGCCATGGTATGCAATGTCGGAATTTTTCTATCTGGATGAGATGCATTAGCTATAAAATTGGTTACCTAAAGAAAAATTGATAATGACCCGAGGATATGCTGTTCCAGTGGCTAGCTGAGCTCATTCCATTTGGATGAGAACATTGCTCTTTTTACGTTGCGTAAACTAAGGCAGAATATATACCACGTACGTACGTCTTTTTGATGATTCGTCGACCCGTAGCTTTCAGTGGACAACTGGCCATATTGTTTGAGGTCATATATATATACTTACGTACGTACCAGAAAACTAAAGTGTCCACCAATGAATCTCTTTTGCCCCATACGTATGCACATACGTGTACTTCCATGCATGAAAGAGAATAGAGAAAAGGGTAATTTTTGCTGCCATCGGTGTCTCCACCCATAATTACTAATTAACAGAATAATCATAAATATCAGCTGTACTTTGATCGTTTTAATTCGGTTCAAATCACACACGTAAAATTTTCGAGGTGCTCTCGTGCTCCAGTAAGGAAATTAAATAAACTAGTCTCCTGGAAAAATAGATTAGTCAAGGGGCGTTAGATTTGGGCACAGCTCAAGCCTTAGCGACTAAGGATCATTAGAGCTAGCATTGTGGTAGGGTTAGGTTGTGCATGCACCCCATGCAATTCCTTGGGAAGTCATGCACGTCGCTCTCGATGACCACCTTGCCTTGGTCGACGATTCCAAAGCTTTGCTTTGTATTATGTTTTTGGGGCTGAGGAAAACAATGGTGCACCCTGGCGAGTATCTAGATACCTCTCCCTTTCATGTTAAGATCGGTTTTTCTTTCCACGGGGAGAAATTTCAATGCAGGTTCTCGCAGGCGAAGGTGGCAATCGGGTCGGGTTTCGCCGGGTCGACCATGGTTGATCTCTGTGGGCATGAAATCGCATCGATAACTTACCCGTGATCGACTAATTGGGTTTACCCGCGAGTAGAACCCACGGACAAAGACCGGTCAAATCACCATTGCCTGTCAATTACTCACGGTGTGGATGCAATTACCTGTCAATTACTTTGTTGTTGAATACTTAACCTAGTGACCATCGAGGTGTTACCTCCATCGACAGCGCACCTGTCAACTTTTCTTCTAAAGAGAAAAGAAGAATAAAGCTCATCGTCAGTGAGCACTAGAGAACTGGGCCCCACAAGACGTTTGGAAAAGCAAAGTTGGGCCCCACGGAGCCCACGATGGCTCGCTGGAACCGGGCTATAAATAGGGGCCTCCTGCACTTGTCTCCCTCCCTTTTCCGTCTCCCGCCACTTGAACACACACAGCAGGTTCCCTTTTACGATTCTGCCCCTGGCTTCCCTGGTAATTCTCGGCTAGCCCACGTGGACGACGCACGCACATGGCCATGGCTCTGCAGCAGCAGCCCTACCACCACCACCACGGCCTCCTCGACCTGGAGGAGGCCTTCCTCGCCGACATCGGCTTCGGATACGACGAGGCCACGCCGCCGTCGGAAGCTCTGTCGCAGGACCTGCTCGTCACGTCTCCGGAGGAAGGCACCTCGTCTGGCTCCGGTGGTACCATCGCGTCGGCCTCCGGCGCCGGGGAAGACGACGGAAGAGGCGGGGGCGGTAGGAACCGCTGCGCCGGAGACGGCGGCGGAGGCGACAGGGACCGCGGGTCCGGAGACGACGACCGGCGGCTGCGGCGCAAGCTCTCGAACCGGGAGTCGGCGCGCCGGTCACGCGCGCGCAAGCAGCGGCACCTGGACGAGCAGCGCGCCGCGGTGACCTTCCTCCGGGCATCGAACCGGGACCTCGCCGAGCGGCTCCGGGACGCCAGGGCGCGGTCCACGCTCGTGGAGCTCGCCAACGCCAGGCTCCACGCCGACGGCGCCGCCCTGGGCCGACGCCTCGCCGCCGCACGACGCGCGCTCGCGCTCATGCAGCTCTACGCGTCCGCGGCGCCGTCCCCGTGCGGACACCTTCCACGTTGATGGCCGGCGGTCCGCGTGGATCGCTGCATGAGGATTTTTTTTTTTTGACCCGAACGAAATGAACGAACGAATGAATCGGTGGACGTATACCGCTACTAATCACACCTCATAATTTTCACGATCCTGACGAAAAATGATTCCATACCTATGTGTGTGTGAACTAGCTAGAAAGAAAGAAAGAGACTGGCATGACATGGACCGAATGCTCCGATGCTATCTATGTATGCTGCGCTCCGTCCGATCCGAAATGGACGGCCAGGATTGATTCCAAGGATCAATTATTGCTTGTCTCTGTGGTTTAGCTAGTGCTTATTCTGTGCTGTTGGTTAACTACTGGCTGTATGGTCTATGTCTGCCTCTTATTCTCCTTTACCTAGCACTTGTCACGCTCATGTCCAATGTTTCTTGGTCACCAAAGTTAGTGGAGGAATTGCATTCTTGTCATGACTCCCGGTTGTCTCATCCCCTGTCTCGCAGAGAAATATATATATATATATATATATATATATATATATATATATATATAGTGAATATGACGCCCATGGTGGCTTTATATTACATACGGTCTCTATGTTGTCTGCCGTTGTTAGTGGAGAGTCGCCGTCGACATGTTGTCGAAAGAAAAGCACGGACAGACCCGACGCAGTTTACGTCTTTGTCGTATCTTAAGATTCTTTTCTTTGGTTCTTCTTTTTTCCCGAGATAATTTCCTAGCATATGGTACTTTCATTCGGGCATGAGCATTGTATCCTATCAATTTTGTTTTTCTTAAACTCTTTTAGAATTCTGGGTGAAAGTGGAAAATGATGAGGGGTGGGGGGTGGCAGTGTTAATAAACGTGTATGGTAGGGTAAAAGGCTCGTGCCGACTAGGGCCGGCCTGGTATCATTATATATATGGAGTTTACAAGGGTACAACTAGTATACAAGTGCAACACGGGTACGTGACAAACTATGTACAAATGTAACGTTTATCATCCTCCCTCAATCTCAACTTCGGAGAGGTTGAGATTGCGCCTACATGCAGTAAACAGTGACAGTGGCAGCGGTTTGGTGGAGATACCAGCTAACTGATCCTTGGAGGAGATGAACCTGATGTCCAGTAGCTTCTGACCAACCCGTTCCCAAACAAAGTGAAGATCAATCTCGATATGTTTAGTTCGAGCATGAAACACCGGATTGGCAGAAAGATATGTAGCTCCAATATTATCGCACCATAGAATAGGTGGACTTCTCTGAATCACTCCAAGTTCATCAAGGAGGGCTTGTACCCAAATTAACTCAGCAGTAGCATTAGCAAGTGTCTTGTACTCGGACTCTGTACTAAAACGAGAAATAGTAGCATGTTTTCTGGCACTCCATGACAGATCATTTCCTTCTTCAGAAATTGTTTCACAGAGCCGCCTTCAAAGTTAAGGATGTTGTGCACTGTGTAAAGGTAGGTTTCCTCGCTGCAAGTTGTGAAGCATCTCCTTAGATTTCACCACACTGCTAATCAAATTGAACCTACAACATGAAATGACACTTACTCAGAGCATGCTTCATTCTGGTATGTGTTAGAAATAATAGGCTAATTTATTTAAGCTCATATGTGATTTCAGTTTATCCCTAAATCTCAAAGCCTATGTGTGGAAGCCCATATGTGATTTGGCCCAATTTGGTGGTAGCTCTTATATGAGTGGAGTGGGAGCTAAAGTTTAGTCCCACATGGAAAGTTGGAGGAGAGTTACACCACCTTATAAGGTGGAGTGGTTCACCACTTAGTAAAGTGAGTGAGAAGAGGAGAACTACATGCGCGCTCCTCCTCTGACGACGCCGTCGCTCGCCCGCATGCCCGTCCGCCTCGTCAACAGTCAGTCTATTCGGGTCGCTCCCGAACCGTGGGCTATCTGTAACCGACCCTAACGTGCGCAACGTGGGCTTGGTCCACGACGTGCCCTATGCGAGATTCCCGAGCCGCTCTATATAAACTCTAGTGCGGCTTCCACCACGAACACACCGAAAACCAATCTAGGGTTTTGCCTCCTCTCTGCCTTGCGCCGCTACCGTAGTCTACTCACTCCCGCTTGCCGGCATGCACCGACGAACAGGAGAGCAGGTCTCCGGAACCACTCGCCTTTGTGATCCTGTACGGGAGAGGGTGAATAAGTTTTTTGGGAAGCGCTCTGCGCGACTGCTCGAGTTCTGCATCACGGCTCGTCTTCCATCCAAATCGGGCGGTGCTGCCTATCATCGTCTTCACTGCCGTCTGCTTCGACCAATCTTCCCCAAGGTTACTGTTGCGATAACTGCAATCGAACGGTACGTGCGACGTGTTGCTGTCTGGTTATTCATCATGTTCTGCGAGTACATGTTTAGCTGCTGCCTGTTTCTGTTTATCTTGTTGTTTAGTACATCTAGTATGTTCGAGTTACATGTGCTAGTAGCTGGTATTGTCATGTTTAATATTCTGGAATTAATCATGGAAATTATGCCTAATTATCCAACAGTATGAGTGGAACCTGAAAGACCATTCCTTCTTCTGTACGTCCCAGCCCTCGAAAAACGTGTCAACATAGACAGCAAACCCATCCAGCAGACGTTCACACACATTCGAGTGAATCGAGCAAAGCACGTCCGTTCCTGCATTTGTCTTCCTTGGATCAAACACATGTACAATCTTCAGGCACAAGTCGAAGCCATACAATGCCATACCCCCTTCATCCTCATCTCTAGGAACCCAGATCTGCATAAACAGGTGCACAGTTACTGATAAAACATTCTAACAAGTACTAAGATGGTTCCGGCAGTGGAAAAGGGGTCTAACCATGTGGCATGTCTCTATATCGTACTCCACATCATGCCCTGTAAACATGTCCCTGATTTCATGGTCAAGGACGGCTCCACCGGCAGACAACATTTTCCTCTGTTGGAGAAAGATATACATGCGGAGCGGGTGAGCGACCTTAAGATTCTGAAGCCCCCAGGAATACATATATTCTTATGTGAACTTACCGCCCATTTCTCCGGCATAACATGTCTGAACCTGGACTTGTCATTTGCAGCGTACCATTTGCGCTCCACTACCTTTACCATCCTACGAGAAGCCTCAAACCATTTCCCCCTCAGTGATCCATTCTTGTCAAAGGAGTCCAGCAACTCACAGCCCTTCATCTTCAACAAGGATGGGCTGGAGTGAATGACCCAAAACCTGAGCCACCAAAATAGCAGTGTCAGGAAAAAATTGCCGAAACCCATGTATCGATGTACACAGCTTACTTGCCTGTTCATGGCCGGCGTGCTGCAAAAAAGCATTTCCTCGTACATTGCTCTAGCAGCCTCGCTGGTTGGCCAGCCAACCTCCAGGTCATAAGAGAAAGGGCAAAACCCCGGAACCAAGTCTGTAACGCGCTTCTTATCGCATAGAAGAAATTCCTTGGTTGGTTTACCTGGGCACCACACCTCGCTCAATGATTGATAATGAATGCACATAAACTACAAGTCTTGCAAAAAAGATTAGTCCGGCATCCAAACAGGGGAGATTACATTCCAAAAGACAGCTCCAACATCTAAGCAACGGAGCAATATATAACCAGAATAACCAAACACAAGGAAAATTAGCCATGCCATTGTAGAAATTAACCTGTCAACTTCCAAACTCCAGATCCTACCAAATAGATTATCCAAGCTCTCGGACACATTCGAAGACAGGTCGACAAACCTAGTTTTCAAAATTATAGACATGGAAGATAGGTCATATGGGGACGCATCTCCGCATTTAAAAAAATATATTAAACTATTTGATTCCAGTTCAAATTTAAAAGCATGACCATGTTCACTCTCTATAGTTATAAAGTTTCCGAAAACTGTATGTAGCTCTGGAGCCCCAGTGCTCGTGCTATCTGTGACATTCAACCACCAAACAAGCCCATCAAGTGGGCCGTATCCAGAGTTTGCTATATTGTATTACTTGTATTATATCGTATTCTCGTATGAAAATCTTGGTAGGGGACCAGTACTTGAGGCGACGCATAAGCTAACCTGGACCACTGTAGGGCCACGGAGGCAGACTCGTCATTGCCTAATGGCACTTCTTGACCTCACGCGTCTCAACTGTGCCAACTACCTCTGAGCTAAATACTCAAGCTTATGGCCCACTCATGGCCTGATATGACTGATAACTTGCTGATGGATACCTAGTTCATGGCCAGTTATAATTGTGTCCTAAGTTTGCAGGGATGCAATTTCTGAAACTGGCATGAAGATTACCTTGAGGTTCTGCAAAGGACTCAAGCAGAGGGAAGCATGGTACGTTCTGCCAGCACACATCCAACACGATCGCGTCTACAGATTCATGAAAATGACAGCTCACACGAGCCTCAATCGCTGGCTCTGATGCGTTTCATTCTGCTGTTGTCATTCCTGAATCTGATGGCCATGTTCATCATCCTCAACCGTGTTGGTTGAAAAAGCAGCGAGGGGAAGTGCAGAAACTGGAAGCTGACTACCGTTGCAACATTTTCTGTCCTAGAGCTGTAATGCTAAGTGTCCGTTAATTGTTGGCATGGAGCAAAGTGTAAGATTTTTCGTTGCTTGTGTGTTAATTTTTTTGCAAGTGTCTGTATGTGAGTGCATGCCCAATAATGAAAAATATTAGTAGCTAATCACTATCTCCTGGTATGATCGTTGAATAGATCCTTTTGACCGTTCAACCTAGTTGACCAGCCAACTGTTATATAAAACTCCAAATTCACCTAGATTGCATTTTCTGATGCCTCCATACTCAACATAAGTTTTTTATTTTCCCATCGTCACAACTCACAATTGCTCAAGAACACCATCGCCATTGCTTATCTCCGTGTGTTCCAAAAGCTCACCCCATACTCCTCATACCCCCACCCGTCTACCAACCAGTGTAAGTTTCTCCTTCGTGCTACGCAACTGTATTTTGCTTATGATGTCCATGCAGTTGTAAATACAACTGACGCATTAGCTTTCCACAGTTGAGATGCGCTCCGACAGTTCCAAGCATGCTAATCAGAAAGATAAGTCGGACGCCATCCATCTGAGGGATCAACGCTTCAGAAAGATTTTGCCAAGGACGACACTGCAGATTCAGCTAAGTTCGGTTTGTCTTCTAGGCTTTCCATTCAGAAATTTGTATCAGTCATAGTGAAGTTTGATGACACCAAGAGGGAACTCGTGAAGAAAACTGGTTTCGAAGGTACTCTGGATTTGCCTAACCTTAGATTCAGTGCATGGTTAATGTCCATGGTAGATGTTGACACTAGGACTGTTGTTGATTTGAAAAATCAGTCAATTCCTTTTACGCACTAAAAACCAAATACAGACATTCCCACTAGTACTGAATCTTCATTTTCCAACATAGTGTCATGCTGCTTTGGACAGAAAGTCATATGCTTACATGACTAGGCATTGTAGTTAATCTCTTAACATGGAACTATACGTTGCAACAGTAGACACTTATTGACAGTAGCAAATTGAGCATGTCAAATTTTTTTGAACTACAAATTACTGCAATGCATATTCTAACAATATAGATTTTAGCATCTTCAGTATTTTTTTGCCAAATCTGACCAAACTGAAGAACTTCAACCAAATCTGACCCCTGGGCAAAACTAATTCAGAATCTGACCCCTGGGATCGGCGCCATTTAAAACGGCGCCGAAGTTGTGCAGATCGGCGCCAACACAAAGCAGCTGGCGCCGTTTTAACCTCATTGTCAGAGAAACCATCCCCTTGTGCATCGTCGTCTTCTTCCATCACAACAGTGACTTCTTCGTCTCTTTGCTCTGGGCTGCTGTCATCCAGATCCCCTCCCTCAAAGCTCTCTACGCGGGAGTTACTTGTACTCACCAGTCACCAATGGTGGATGACCTTGCGGCACCAGCTATTCTCCGCTCGAGTTGGCGTTCAAATCCATGAAATCAGCAGCAAATCCTTCATCAGATCCCCTTCAAGGAAGAAAATCAAACATGTCAATTGATGTGGAACAAGAAAAAGAGAGAGCACACGGTCCATTAGATAAACTATAAATCCACGCACTCACGTTGAAGAAAAGGAAGGATCTAGGACCTTCACGTAAATCAATTTCAGACAGTTACACATCTTTACGGTTTCACGTAAATCAACTTCCTACTGACGATTTGCACCTTGCAAGTTTGAACCTGTCAACCTAGCCCCCTGCAAAGGAGAGTTCTTTATAAGGTTTGTGTAGTTGAATGGTATTAAGCCCACTGCAAAGATAAAGAGGCTAATGTTCTGGACGTGTGTGTGTCTAATTGTCTATGAAAGACTCCGTCTCCTGAGAATGTCTGCTGCCGCAAATTTACCTTAGGATTAGTTCCTCGAAGGTTAGCTCCTGTCAGGGTGGCATCTGTAAGGTCTGCACTCTGAAAATACATGTGAACTGCTTATTAGTTAACAATATTTTTCCATGACAAATATAGAATTTCACAGCAGCTTTTGACCATATACAGGTTGCCAGAAAAACCTAATTCATATGCATTTTCTCTGTTGAAGGCACTAGGAGTAGCAATGCATGTTTACTGATTAAATAAAATAAAGACAAAGACTAAACATTGTCAATCATAAACATGTTTATTATTGTCAACTGGCATCACCATTGCATAGTTTTTTGTACTGAAAGTCTACCAGCAGTGACTGCCAACCAGCATTAGTATTGAAGTACAATCTGTCACTGGGAATAACATGCACTGGCATGCTGTTGAAGATAATAATTTCAAACCTGTAGGTGGGCTCACTGAAGACCAGTTTCAATGAAGCTTATGAAGCATGCATATGTAGAATAGCTTCAACAGACTACCTCAAGAACTACAGCATAGTTATTTTTATTGTATTATTAGTATATAGAAATATCGTCATTTTTTTGACAAAGTTGCTTTCAAATTTAATCTAGTGTGACCATTAAAAACAGACAATAAGGGTACACACTTGACATCATAAAGTTGAAATAGAAACTGAAACTGAAATTTCCTAGTACTGTAAGTCCACAAGCAGCGAAAATGAGGGAAACCGTCATCAGTCAGTCACAATACAGTTTAATAATAAACCGAGTCAAGCAAAAACAAGGTGGGGCAGTTTGAAGGTTCACTCTATCCAAAATAGATTCGTCAAGATTCTCTCCTACAAACTTACGCCTACACTCAAATTTAGCGCAATTATGAACAGAATCACAAAAGCACATATAAAAAAAAAAGGAGACAGGAAAGTACCAGTCCAATCAACTAGCAATTTTTCCAAACCAAACACCTCCACCGTACCACCACTACCAAAAGAAGAAACAAAAGAGAAGCTAAAGAAGAAGGCTAATAAGGAATGTTCCTAGTGCTTAGTGAGGCAAATTTGCATAATGGAATGAAGCTTCGGAATCCTGTGAGGAAGACATATGGGTTCTCCAGGGGACATAGCATTTTCATTTAAGATCATTAAATAGAGAATTCTTGAGACTAAATAGAAGACATTGGATGCTTAATCTTAGATCATGTTACTACTAAGATTAGTCATCATGTCCTTAGATAGGACAATTGGCAACAAGATGATCAGGATCACCACACTGATAGCAACATCTCTTTGATTTCCTCATCTCTGACTTGTCGGGGAAATTGCTTCTTCTTCTTCTTGCTTCATACTCTTTCTGTCTAAGCATCCTTCCAAAATTCTTCAGCAAGAGAGTCATTTCTTGATTCTGCTCCGGGTCTTGATCTTGGTCGTGTTCCTCATCACTTGGTTCCTCCGCGAGGACTCGCTTGGCCTTCAAGGAGATTTTGCTTGAGCTTGGCGAAGCATAACTCATGGTTTTGTGTCCCTTTTGCACCATGTCGTACAGGAGGAACGTTGCAAGCACATCCCGAGGGGTGAGTTGTTCAAAACTAGGCATCTCACGGATCAGGGTCACCAAGGCTGAGTTCCTTGGTGTCATGACATGAAGCATTTTCCTCACAACATAGGAATCGGTCATCTCTTTGCATCCAAGGCCCTTCATCTCATTGGCCAAACTGTTTAGCCTTGTATACATGTCACTGGGGGTCTCGTGTTTTCCCAAGGCGAACAAGTCCATCTCTCTCCTCAACGAGTCGAGCTTTGGCTCACGAACGGCTTCATGGATAGTCTGAAGAGCATCCCAAATCTCCTTAGCACTCTCATATGTGCAAACCCAGCTGAATTCAGTGCCACTCAAGGCGGAGATTAAGGCATACATAGCTTGGGCATTGTACTGTATATTCTCCTTTTCGAGAGCTGTTGGTTTTGCTTTATCTACATGACCAGTTTCCACAATCCTCCACACGAGAGGGTTCATGCTGAGCAAGTGGAGTTTCATCCTATGCTGCCATGATAGAAAGTGTGTCGTCAAAGCGAGGAGTTTCTCCGGAGCTACCGAAACAGTATTCCGAGTCTCCATACCACGCGAGGGCGGCTAGGGGGGCAGTACGGGGAGTTGTTTCTGTGCCGGTGTCGTCCACCTTGGTCGTGGGTTGCGTGCTTCTGTCGGATGACTCTTGCAGCATGTCGTAGAAGTTGAAATTGTGGATCACACCCCGAGGAGTGAGTTCTTGTAACACCCTCAAATCGGCCTTATGCAAGTTTTAGCGCTTCCCGCCAAACTCGCATAGAAACGATTCAAGGACACCCACCAGGCACTTTCGTGCGGGTGGAGAACAAAGTAATAACATTACACAACAGTCCTCGATGGGACCCACAGAACAGGTATATATATACAACATGACTCCATGAGTCAAGAATACGGATATACAGAACAAAGATCCAAAACACCTTGAAAACGATAGAGCGTCCGACTACGGACAAGATGCAAATGGGGCTAAGAGCCCTGAAGAATAACCAATGGCGTCCATAACCCTGCCCAGGCCAAGCCAGAAGGGTAACCCTGCTAACGACGTCGATCTCAAAACCTACTCAAACAAAAGGGGTGCCGACAAAGGGCAAAGGAAAAAGAGAGCGGTCGATCGAGGCCAAGACAGCGAGACTAGAATTGGCGGTCCTCGCCTACATAGGTATGGTGGATCGAGGCGGCGGCACGCACTAAACAACCTATAGAGACTCGAGGTAACTGTCGGCTATCAGAGAGGGATAAGAAAGACCTATTCGGAACCAACCTGATTCTACCACCAAACATACCCATCCTGGTATTTCCCCCTCGAGACCAATCGAGGAAGTCTACCGAGGAACTCACACAGTTGGCAGTTTTATTCATTCCGTTATAGTTGCGGCAATTACTAGTCAAATATAGATAGTAATCCTGATATAATAAGCAGTGGGCAGTTTTTAGTTAACCATTCCGTTGTAGTTGCAACACTTACTAGTCAAATGCAATTGGCATGAGATATCCCAATACCCAGCAGTTGTTGGTACTTTTATTTAGCCATTCCGTTGCAGTGAAACTGATTACTAGTCATATCGGATACAAGTCAAATTACAACGGTAAACTTTAGTTATAGTTGTCTATGATCGAGAACTGTGCTCCAAGTCGTCCATAACCGCGGACACGGCTTTTCGAAAAGATTTAACCCTGCAGGGGTGCACCAAAGTTTCCACACGCACCTACACCCTTGTTGTCAGATCAGGTAGGTACAAGATTACAAAACATACACCCAACGGTATGTCGACGGGGTTTCGGACACGACGTTTCTCAGACCCAAAGCAAGTACATGGGGGGCCACCCCACTAAGCTACCCGCAACGAAGTCGGTCGGGCTCCGAGACGGACTCAGGGTTTGTGGAGCCGGCTGTAAACAACTGGGAACCCGAAAGTGTGACTGGGCTTGTCGATACAGCGAAAACGGGTCACGATCCTAAACAGTACAGGTGCTCCTCGCACAATCGTAAATAAAGCAGTAAAGCATGGCATAAGTACAGAATAGTAATAAAGCCCCAAACTACTTGTGGCCCCCGGTACAATGCTTGGAATCAGGTACTAAATCGATGGGGGTGCCCACACACCCCACCTGTGGTTAGCGCGCTCGATCTCGGAACAGGTGTCAAGAACTCGGGGTCCTACGGGACACAAGTGGACGGTTAACAACCAAATAACATCTATTGCCCACCTGTGCCTCTGCATTTACCTACTTCAATTTTAGTTATTAAACAACAATTAAAGTCTTGATCATCTCCAACATTAAACCTGCGGCAAAACTCCAACAACTGTGGTACTTGACGACACGCAACAGCACTTGAGCAAGCGACTACGACGCGCAAGTCCAACTATCTACCAAACAACAGGTAATAGGATGTGTCCAAGGCAATATAAGGCTGCAAGGATATCGCGGGTACGAAACTAGAGCATCGCAACACAGATAGCAATAGATCAACAGGAGGGAATAAATACTATAAAAGTAAGATAGGTAGAAAGGGGGAGGTGCTCGCCTGAAAAACATGGCCGAAGGTTCAACCGAAGATCGGGTCGACACTCGCATCAACTCATCGGCCTAATCCGCGAAGGCGCAAAACACTAGAAGAAACATCGGATGGACTATTTAATACTACGGCAAAAGATCGAGCATGATGCATGTATGATGTATGACATGGCAAAGATGCGATGCAATTAGGCAATATTAGGCGGAACCGGGGTCCCGATATTTATTTAGAAGGTTCCTGTTGTTTAGATACCCCGCAATTTAAATGTTGTTTTAACATGGCGAAACATGGCATTGGTTCGCTACACCAATTTAAATGGAGTCCGGAATAAGACAAAGGTATTCCGCATATCGACTCCATATTTAATTATAGGCGAAACAATGAAATAACCCGGACCCACAAGATATGTATGCATGTGTGAACAATTTAATATGCAACGGATGAATGTCATATTATAAAAATAATGGGGTCTCGGATAGGGAATCACATTAGGGTTCGGCGAACTTGGGCTCCGAGGGTTGAGGTCGGTCGTGGTCCGATCTGGGGTTCGGTCTCGGCGGGATCGTTCTCGGATAACAGAGTAGATCTTGGCGTTCCGTGAAGAAGGACTTGGTTTGGCGTCAGAGGATCATCGGGTTCGCCCTGGTCGGTGTCGCTCTTGTCGTCGCGAAGATCTTGCCGGGCCCGCGTAGCGGTCGGTCTTGGCGTTCGGGGAGAAGAACTTGGCGTGCAACGTCGACGGCATCGGTGCGGAAAGGAGGTCTTGTCGTGCCGGGGTCTCGGCGTTCTCGAATTCCGATTGAAGATCTTGGCGTTCGGCGGGATCGGTCTTCGGGTCTTGGTCGGGTCGCCGGTAGATCTTGGGTTTCCGTGTTGGCGACTTTGGGGTTCCGGCTCCTGTTGTCGGTGTGCTTGATGTGGTGCTAGTGTGTCTTCGGTTACCGCGGATCCTTGGCATGATCGAACTTGGCGCGATACGAATCCTGTACAATCTTGGCAGGGACACTTGGTCAAGGATGGCCAGACCCGACAGCTTCGCCCCACCTGTGCTCGGGTTCTCTGGCATACAAGCCGCGGCAACTCGGACGCGAGGCCACGCAGGGGCGCGACTGTAGGGGTTCGTAGCATGGAAAACAAAAATTTTCTACCGCATACAAACAAACAAGCCAAGATCTATCTACTAGATTGCAGCAACGAGTCGATGGAATAACTCACCCTCGAAGATTCCAAAGTGTTTAACGAGAGCAGATTCTCGTGGGTGATGTAGTCGCATTTCTTTCCGATCTCAAGATCGCGTGACGATCCTTCCGCGCCAGCGTTCCATAGCGCTCCCGATCGGTCACACGCTCGGTACTCGACGAAGACCTTCCTCTCCCTTGTTCCAAAGCAGGGCGGAGGTTGTAGCACTCTCCTCGCGATTCCTAAGCACAACGGTGTGGTACCGGAGGTAGAGGGGAGATCCCGCAGGGCTTCGCCTTAAGCCGATGCGAGTATGGTGGAGCTTATGAGAGAGGCTATTAGTGGTCTAGTAATTAGACACACCAATTAGAGGGCTCTAAACCAATTAGAAGGCTCTAAACCAATTAGAAGGCTCTAAACCGAAACTGCTCTAAACCGGGGTCTAGGTCTAGTTTCTAGTTTAGAGGATAGGAACTTGTGTGCTAGGAGGGAGCCCTGCCCTCCTTATATAGGTGGGAGGGCTGGCTGCATGAGGAGTTCTCCCCAACTCGGCCTAGGGAGGTGCGCGCCAAGGGGACCCTCCTCCAACTCGGCCTCCACCTCTCCTCCTCTTTTCCCACTTCCCAAAACTGCCGTTTGACTTTCAAACTAGCCGTTTGACTTTTCAATTTAGGATTTAAATAAACCCTTTATTTTGGACAGCGAGAACACTTAGTACATGATGCAATCATTCCAATATGCAATGACACATTCATGTACCCCTTCCTCCGAGTGCGGACATTCGGACCTTCTAGAATGTTCCCGATGAAAACACCGAACCATTCCCCAACTCCAAATGGGACTTTCCTTATATGAATCTTATTCTCCGGACCATTCCGGATCACCTCGTGATATCCGGATCCCATCCGAGACTCAACAACATTCGGTCTCTTTCTCATAATACCATAACTACTCAAACAACGTCGAATCCTTAAGTGTGTCTCCCTACGGTTCGTGAATTATGCGGACATGATCGAGACACTTCTCCGAACAATAACCAATAGAGGAATCTGGAAATTCATATGGCTCCCACATATTTCTACGATTACTTTGCGATCGAATGAACCACTTACATACGATACCAATTTCCTTTTGTCTTACGATATGTTACTCATCCGAGGTTATGATCGTCGGTATCTCCGCATACCTAGTTCAACCTCGTTACTGATAAGTACTCTTTTCTCGTTCCCGTGATATGTGATCCCTTGTGACCAAGTCACATGCTTGCAAGCTAATTGGATGACATTTCACCGAGAGGGCCCAGAGAATATCTATCCGTCATGTGGATGGACAAATCCCACTCTTGATCCATGTGTTTCAACCAATACTTTCCGAACACCCAATGCCACTTTTATAACCACCCTGTTACGGTGTGGTGTTTGATGACATCAAAGCATCCATCCAGTAAAGGTGATATGCATGATCTCATGGTCGAAGGAATTAGGTTACTATGTATCAGAAAGCATATAGCAATTGAACTATTGAAATGACTTGATCTTTATGCTACGCTTGTCTATAGGAGTATGTCCACCATATCATTCTCCTAACGATATGATCTTGTTGTTGATAACATCTCAATGTTCATGATAGGGAAACCACAATCATCAATCAACCAACAAGCTAGTGAAGTATAGAGGCTATACTAGGGACTTCAATTTAAGTTTACAAATCACACAAGTATTAATGTTTCCTTGTTAATACTATTATAGCATGAATGTAAACATTTATCATAAACACAAAGATATAATAATAAACTATATTTATTATTGCCTCTAGGGCATATCTCCAACAGTCTCCCACTTGCACTAGAGTCATCTAATCTAGATTACATGGTAATATACCGAACACCCATGGCAGTTTGGTGTTGGTCATGTTTTGCCCTCGGGAGAGGTTTAGTCAACGGATCCGCCACATTCAGATCTGTGTGTACTTTGCAAATCTTTATATCCCCATCCTGGATATGTTCTCGAATAGCGTGAAAACACAGCTTGATATGCTTCAGCTTCTTGTGTGACCTTGGTTCTTGCGCATTGGCTATGGCGCCCATGTTATCACAATAGATAGACATTGGGTCCAGCGCACTAGGAACCACACCCAGCTCTGTAATGAACTCTTTCATCCATATTGCTTCTTGTGAAGCCTCCGAAGCAGCCATGTATTCCGATTCAGTTGAAGATCTCGCCACAACGCTTTGTTTTGCACTCCTCCAGCTAACTGCTGCACCATTCAAAATAAATACGTATCCAGATTGTGATTTAGAATCATCCGGATCGGTGTTCCAACTAGCATCGGTGTAACCATTAACAACGAGCTGTTCATCACCTCCATAAGAAAGAACCATATCCTTAGTTCTTCTCAAGTACTTAAGGATGTTTTTGACCGTTGTCCAATGATCCACTCTGGATCACTTTGATATCTGCTAGTTAGACTAACAAGATATGCGATGTCGGGTCTAGTACATAGCATGGCATACATTAGAGATCCTATGGCTGAGGCATAGGAGTCTTACTCATCTTTTCTCTATCTTCCGGCCGATGTCGGACTTTGAGTTTTACTCAAGGTCGATTAGCAACATGGGCAAGAACCCTTTCTTGCTATCTTCCATTCCAAACCTCTTTAGAACTTTGTCCAAATATGTACTTTGTGACAATGATATTTGGCGTTTCGATCTATCTCTATAAATCTTTATGCCTAATATGTAAGCTGCTTCGCCAAGATCCTTCATTGAAAAACTATTATTCAAATACTCTTTGACACTATTAAGAAGGTCTACATCATTCCCAATCAACAATATGTCATCCACATACAGTATTAAGAATTCTACAGAGCTCCCACTCACTTTCTTGTAAATACAAGCTTCTCCATAAGTTTGTATAAAACCAAAACTTTTGATTACCTTATCAAAACGTTGATTCCAACTTGGGTATGCTTGCTTCAATCAATAGATGGACCGTTGAAGCTTGCATACCTTGTTAGCATCTTTAGGAACGACAAAACCTTTGGGTTGCATCATATACAACTCTTCATCAATGTCTCCATTGAGGAATGCTGTTTTGACATCCATCTGCCATATCTCATAATCATAATATGCAGCGATTGCTAACATAATCCTCACAGACTTTAGCTTCGCTACGGTGAGAAAGTCTCATCGTAGTCAACTCCTTGAATTTGTCGAAACCCTTTTGCGACAAGTCGAGCTTTATAGATGATAACATTACCATCAAGATCTGCTTTCTTCTTGAAAATCCATTTATTCTCGACAGCCTTACGGCCATCCGGTAAGTCCACCAAAGTCCATACTTGGTTTTCGTACATGGATCCAATCTCGGATTTCATGGCTTCTTGCCATTTATTGGAATCTGGGCTCATCATCGCTTCCTCATATGTCTCGGGGTCATCGGTGTTGTCCACCAACATGACATTCATAACGGAATCATACCAATGGAGTGGTACGATTTCTCGCTGACCTCCGAGGCTCAGAAAGCAACTTCAACCGAAGTTTCATGATCACCATCATTAGCTTCCTCTCTTATTGGTGCAGGCACCACAGAACTTCTTCCGGTCGCGCTACTCGCAATTCGAGAGAAGGTTCGACAACCTCGTCGAGTTCTACTTTCCTTCAGTCACTTCTTTCGAGAGAAATTCCTTCTCTAGAAAGGATCCATTCTTAGCAACGAAGATTTTGCCTTCGATCTATGATAGAAGGTATACCCAATAGTTTCCTTCGGGTATCCTATGAAGACGCATTTTTCCGCTTTGGGTTCAAGCTTGTCCGGCTGTAACTTCTTTACATAGGCTTCGCATCCCCAAACTTTAAGGAACGACAATTTAGGTTTCTTCCCAAACCATAATTCAAACGGTGTCGTTTCAACGGATTTAGACGGTGCCCTATTTAAAGTGAATGCGGCTGTTTCTAATGCATAACCCCAAAATGATAGTGGTAAATCTGTAAGAGACATCATAGAACGAACCATATCTAAGAGAGTTCGACACGACGCTCAGACACACCATTACGCTGTGGTGTTCCCGGTGTCAATCTGAAAGTATTCCACATTTCTTCAAATGCTCGCCAAACTCAGAATCTTAGATATTCACCTCCACGATCAGAACGTAGAAATTTAATCTTCTTGTTACGTTGATTCTCTACCTCACTTTGAAACTCCTTAAACTTCTCGAAAGTTTCGGACTTATGTTTCATGAAATAGATATACCCATATCTACTCAAATCATCCGTGAAGGTAAGAACATAACGATAACCACCGCGCGATGCTACACTCATTGGACCACACACATCGGTATGTATGATTTCCAATAAGTCAGCTCGCTCCATCATACCAGAAAATGGAGTCTTAGTCATTTTACCCATCAGACATGCTTCGCATCTTTCAAGTGATTCGAAATCAAGTGATTCAAGAAGTCCATCGGAATGGAGTTTCTTCATACGCTTCACTCCAATGTGACCAAGACGACATTGCCACATATAGGTCGAGTTATCGCTGATTTCAATCGCTTAGCTTCAATGTTATTAATATGTGTATTTCTACTATCGAGATTCAACAAGAATAGACCATCTATCAAAGGTGCATGTGCATAAAACATATTACTCATATAAATCGAACAACCATTATTCTCGGATTTAAACAAGTAACCGTCTCGCAATAAACAAGATCCCGATATAATGTTCATGCTTAACGCAGGCACCAAATAACAATTATTTAAGTATAAAACTAATCCCGATTGTAGATGAAGAGGTAGCGTGCGACGCGATCACATCAACCTTTGATCCGCTTCCTCTACGCGCATCGTCACCTCGTTCTTCACTAGCTTCCGTTTATTCTGCGACCTGCTTCGAAGTTACAAATATGAGCAACCGAACCAGATCAAATACCGTGCACTACTACGAATACTAGTGAGATACACATCAATAACATGTATATCAAATATACCTTTCTTCTTGATGTTGCCGTTCTTCAAATCTGCCAAGTACCTTGGGCAATTCCACTTCCAGTGACCTTCTCCCTTGCAGTAAAAGCACTCGGCCAGGCTTAGGTCCAGCCTTGGTCTTCTTCGTCGGCGTGGTAACTTTCTTACCACCCTTCTTGAAGTGTCCTTCCCTTAGACTTGCCTTTCTTGAATTTGATGGTCTTATTGACCATCAACACTTGGTGCTCTTTCTTGATCTCCACTTCCAGATTTCAACATAGCAAATAGTTCGCAACTCTTTGTTCATGTTCGCATGTTGTAGTTCATCACAAAGTTCTTGTAACTTGGTGGTAGTGATTGAGGATGCGGTAAACCCCAAAGTATTAGGAATCACTATACCCAAACTTTGAAGTTTATTTTATGCGTGCCGGACATCTTAAGCACATGCTCCTTGGAGCTACCCTCTTCCATCTTGCAGTTAAAGAACTTTTCGTAAGCTTCATAACTTTCAATTGCCGCATGAGTCTCAAAGATTAATTTGAGATCCTCGACAATATCATATGGATCGACTCTTCAAACCTTTTACAAGCTCGATTCTAAACCATACAAGATAGCACACTGAACTATGGAGTACTGATTTTTCCGAGCAAGGTAAACATTCTTTACTTCATCGGTAGCATCAGCTGCAGGTGGGTCACCTAGCGGTGCATCCAGCACATAGGTCAAATTACCAAATTGTGAGGACAATCTCAAATTGCGGAACCAATCCGAGAAGTTGCTTCCATTGTTTTTCAACTTTTCTTTCTCTAGGAACGCATTAAAATTGATGGTAGGGGCTGCCATTGATCTACAACATATTTGCAATAGTTTAGACTAAGTTTATGACAAATTGAGTTCAAATTAATTAATGAAATTAAACTAGGTGAACTCCCACAAAACAACATCCCTCACATTGTTTTAGTGATCACATGAACCAAATCCACTACATCAACACCGATCATCACGAGAGCTGATATAGTTTTAATGGCGAACAATCATCATGTTCATCATATCTACTATATGATTCATGCTTTGCCTTTCGGCAATCCGTGTTCCTGAGGCCATGTCTGTACATGCTAGGCTCGTCAAGATCAAACCTTAGCTACCGCATAAGCAAATCTGGCTTGCTTACGTTGTATTCACCATGAATCAAAGACACCCGATCATCACGTGGTGCTTGAGCGACAAGCTTTGGCAACGTGCATACTAAGGGTGAACACTTTAGAACTTGAAATTTATGTGCATGAGGGATCATCTTATAATGCTACCGTGCCTACTAAGCAATACAAGATGCATAAAGGATTAACATCACATGCAATTCATAATATGTGATATGATATGGCCTTTCTTCTTTGTGCTTCCGATCTCCATCTTCAAGCACGAACATGATCTCCATCATCACCGGCATAGCATCAAGGTCAATGACGCTTCTTCATGGTTGTCGCCCAGCTTCAACTATTACAACTATTTTGAATAGACACGCAGGTCTTAACAGAAATTAAAGACAACCATATGGCTCCTGCCGGTTGCCAACTTACAATAAGGAACATTGCATACATCAAATATAATCACAATCATGGCCATATCACATCACCGCACACCGCAAAACAAAGTTAGACGCCTCTACTTTCTTTGCATATATTACGTGGTTTGGGGCTGTCAAGAAGTGTCGGTCTAACTTACGAACAAGAACCACAACATAGATACGAGCATTGGTGATCACCCGTTGAAAATTGGATCATTACTATGCTAGGAGAAAGCAGGCACCATAAAGCCACTTATGCAAAACGAGTTGCATGTCAAGCGTGGAGCAAGTCTCATGAACGATGTCATGTAAGGTTAGCCGGGCCTTCATCCCAACATACCGCAAGATGCAAAGTACACAAAAGGCAATCTACAATAAAAGCATCAATGCCCACAATGACCATTGTGTTCTACTCGTGCAACAGATCTACATATAGACACGGCTCTGATACCACTGTAGGGGTTCGTAGCATGGAAAACAAAAAATTTCTACCGCATACAAACAAACAAGCCAAGATCTATCTACTAGATTGCAGCAACGAGTCGATGGAATAACTCACCCTCGAAGATTCCAAAGTGTTTAACGAGAGCAGATTCTCGTGGGTGATGTAGTCGTACTCTTTCCGATCTCAAGATCGCGTAGACGATCCTTCCGGCGCGTTCGCAGCGCTCCCATGATCGGTCACATCGTTCGTATTTCGACGAAGACCTTCCTCTCCCTTGTTCCAGCAGGCAGCGGAGGTTGTAGCACTCTCCTCGCGATTCCGGCAGCACAACGGCGTGGTACCGGAGGTAGAGGGGAGATCCCGCAGGGCTTCGCCTTAAGCCGGTGCGAGTATGGTGGAGCTTATGAGAGAGGCTATTAGTGGTCTAGTAATTAGACACACCAATTAGAGGGCTCTAAACCAATTAGAAGGCTCTAAACCAATTAGAAGGCTCTAAACCGAAACTGCTCTAAACCGGGGTCTAGGTCTAGTTTCTAGTTTAGAGGATAGGAACTTGTGTGTGCTAGGAGGGGAGCCCTGCCCCTCCTTATATAGGTGGGAGGGCTGGCTGCGCCATGGGGAGGAGTTCCTCCCCAACTCGGCCTAGGGAGGTGCGCCGGCCAAGGGGAGGAACCCTCCTCCAACTCGGCCTCCACCTCTCCTCCTCTTTTCCCACTTCCCAAAACTGCCGTTTGACTTTCAAACTAGCCGTTTGACTTTTCAATTTAGGATTTAAATAAACCCTTTATTTTGGACAGCGAGAACACTTAGTACATGATGCAATCATTCCAATATGCAATGACACATTCATGTACCCTTCCCTCCGAGTGCGGACATTCCGGGACCTTCTAGAATGTTCCCGATGAAAACACCGGAACCATTCCCCAACTCCGAAATGGGACTTTCCTTATATGAATCTTATTCTCCGGACCATTCCGGATCACCTCGTGATATCCCGGATCCCATCCGAGACTCCGAACAACATTCGGTCTCTTTCTCATAATACCATAACTACTCAAACAACGTCGAATCCTTAAGTGTGTCTCCCTACGGTTCGTGAATTATGCGGACATGATCGAGACACTTCTCCGAACAATAACCAATAGAGGAATCTGGAAATTCATATGGCTCCACATATTTCTACGATTACTTTGCGTCGAATGAACCACTTACATACGATACCAATTTCCCTTTGTCTTACGATATGTTACTCATCCGAGGTTATGATCGTCGGTATCTCGCATACCTAGTTCAACCTCGTTCTTGATAAGTACTCTTTTCTCGTTCCCGTGATATGTGATCCCTTGTGACCAAGTCACATGCTTGCAAGCTAATTGGATGACATTTCACCGAGAGGGCCCAGAGAATATCTATCCGTCATGTGGATGGACAAATCCCACTCTTGATCCATGTGTTTCAACCAATACTTTCTGAACACCCAATGCCACTTTTATAACCACCCTGTTATGGTGTGGTGTTTGATGACATCAAAGCATCCATCCAGTAAAGGTGATATGCATGATCTCATGGTCGAAGGAATTAGGTTACTATGTATCAGAAAGCATATAGCAATTGAACTATTGAAATGACTTGATCTTTATGCTACGCTTGTCTATAGGAGTATGTCCACCATATCATTCTCCTAACGATATGATCTTGTTGTTGATAACATCTCAATGTTCATGATAGGGAAACCACAATCATCAATCAACCAACAAGCTAGTGAAGTATAGAGGCTATACTAGGGACTTCAATTTAAGTTTACAAATCACACAAGTATTAATGTTTCCTTGTTAATACTATTATAGCATGAATGTAAACATTTATAATAAACACAAAGATATAATAATAAACTATATTTATTATTGCCTCTAGGGCATATCTCCAACAGCGACCGGCAGGACGAGGGCGGCGCGGCCTGGCGAGCCGGCAGGAGGAGGCGTCCGCAGGGAGACGCGCGGGAGGGGCCGGACGCAGACCGGACCGCGGGGGTGAGCGCCCAGGTCGGCGGCGGCGGTCGGACGAGGTTGGTCCAGAAGGCGGACAGAGGGAGAGGGGCGGGAGGAGCGGCGGCGGTCGCTGGGGTCCTGCACGAGGAGGCCGGCTCTACGGGGAAGGAGGTCGCCGGGGAGGGAGCCCGCGAGGCGGCGGCGCGGGACGAACAGACGCTGGTGGGGACGGGCGGAGGAGCGGTGATGACGGCGGGTCCCGTGGCGACGGCGAGCGCAGGAGCAGGCGGATCCGGCGCAGACGCGGAGAAGCTCCTTCGAGCGGCGCGCGGGACGAGGTCGAGGCCGTTGGCGGCGGCCGGAGCAGGGCAGGGCGGCGACGCTGGGGAGGCGAGAGCTCGCTACCGGGGAGGGAGGTCGTGGCGGCCGAAGGGAGAGCGGGACCGCGGCCGGAGGAGGGGAGGTCCAGAGGCGGCGCTGCTCAGCTCAGAGGCGCTGGCCTCGAGAGGAGCGACGGAGGCGCGCTCACGTCGCTGGGGTTCCAGCGGCGAGGCGACCAGGCAGGGAGGGGCGGTGCCGGGATGGAGCTTGCAGAGGGTGGCGGCGGCGATCGAAGAGGAGAGGGAAGGCCGGAGGCGGCGACGGAGCGCGGACGCGCGATGGAGGGCGGCGGCGGTTGCTGAGGAAGCGAGCGAGGGGAGGCGCCCTACATGGGCTCCGCTCGAGGAGGAGGGGCGGACGGGGACCTACGGGCGGCGGCGGCGCTGGGGATCGGGGTGGGTGAGCGGTTGGTGGGAGAGGAGATCGTGGTGGGGCCGGGCGCGTGTGAGGTGGGCCAGGAGCGGGGCCGGGGGTGCGTGGCCGGGGTGGTTGGGTGCTCTGTCGGTGTGAAGTGCAAGTGGTGGGGCCGGGCTGGCAGAGAGAGGGGGAGGTAGTGGGTTGGGTGCGTGCGTGTGGAATGGAGGTGGCGGCTGGGGCAGTGGGGTGAGGTGGCGTAGCGGGATTGGCTGGAGGGAAGGGAGTGGTGAGGTGGCGGCAGGTGATAGGCCGGGGTGAGGTGGAGGGGGGGCTGGGTAGGATTAGGTGTAGGTAGGATTAGGACTAGATATTTTAGACTAGGGTTTGGAGGTGGCCGGACGGGCTTTCGGGCCTGGCGGGCTACCTCCTAAAAACTATTTAAAATTTTTATTTATTTAAAACGGGCTTTTGAAATCCATTGGTAGACGAAACAAAATAATCCGGAGACCCGGCTTTTGGATTTTGAAATAAAGGCGGGATATTTAGAAAACCAAATATGTTTTTTCGGAAATAGTTTCAGACAAACAAATGCATGATGATGACGATGCTCAAATGCAATGTGGCATGACGACATGAGCATGCGGTCATGACGATGCAATGCACAAAAACAACGCGATTTTCTAGTAGTGGTTTTGGCGGGACGCCACAGTTCTTCAAAGTTAGGCCTCTCGCAGACGATACTCACCACAGTCGGGTACCTCGGTGCCATGGCGCGGAGGATCTTCCTGACGACGTAAGAATCGGTCACCTCTTTGCATCCAAGGCTCTTCATCGTATGGACCAGAGCCTGGAGCCTCCAGTACATCTCATTGGGGGACTCGCGCTTGCGCAAGGCGAACAGCCTCATCTTTTCCCTCGAGACCTTGACCTTTAGCTCGTGGACGACCGGGGTGTCTTCGTGCATAATCCGGAGAGCATCCCAGATCTCCTTGGCGCTGTCGAGGTCCCAGACCCGGTACAGCTGATCATCACTCAAGGCACAGTACAAGGCATTCATGGCTTGGGCATTGTAGTGGTTGTTCGTCTGTTCAAGATCCATTGGGTCTGCTTCGTCGACATAAGATAAACCACCGTTTTCCACGATTCTCCACATGAGAGGGTTAAAGCAAACCAAGCGGCATCTCGTCTGAATCTTCCATGATAGATAGTGTGCGTCATCGAAGCAAGGTGGTCCTAACAAGTCGCGCTCCCGCTGATGAACTCCCCTCCCCTTCAGGTTGTTCCATTGTTCCCTAATTCAACCGGGCCAAAGCAAATAGGTGTGAATTTCTCCTTGCTTGTTCTATCCCCCGAAATCATGTCAATTCTAGTTAGATCGTTTTGTGATTCCATAATTTATTTATTAGGAATGAGATGGAGTTATATCATCCAAAAGGTTTGTTTGGAAAAAGTTTAGTACTTCCTCCGACCCATATTAGTTGACTCAACTTTGTCTATATAGAGATGCATGTAGACTAGATACTTAACTAGATACATATGAATCTAGATAAACTTGAGTCAACTAATATGGGTCGGAGGGAGTACTAACATAATTTTTAACTTGACATTATGGTCCCTGTTGATCCGGTTCTCTACTAAACTACAATTTGGGTTTGTGGAAATATACTGCCTATACTATTGTGTGTAATTTGGTTGCAATCTACAGTGGAAATCTTCGCAAGTCAAAATTTAGCACCCCACTTATTCGTTTCTGGCTCTGCCACTGGTGACAGCCCGCCAGTAGAATAGCGAAGAAGAGGAATCCAGCGAATATTGGAACTGAATCGGATGGAATCGAGTGGAGGATAATAAAATTAGAGAAGTGCGGCGGAGAGGGGAGGTAAGGAAGGGGACGGACCGGCGTTGTTGAGGGCCGACTGCTGCATCGCCTCCGGATCTCTGCTTCCAGCTCCGTTTTGGTGCGCCGCGCGCCGGGTGGGGGAGAACAACGCCCGCTCGGAGGAGACCTAACGGGCGCGCTCGGGACCGACCCAAACGGGAGAACAAAAAAGTCCGTTTCTGGCCCTTTGGTGTGGCGGTCCGACATGTTCGGACAGCCGCGTCCAGCGGCGCAATCTAAATGTCCACGTCTGGCAAGAGTCCCGTTATCGACATCAGCGCCGGTATATATTTCCAGTATGTTTGTGCCGTTTGTGGGCTTTCTTCCCGTCGTTTCCCGCCTCTTCCTGCCGATTCCCGTCTCTTTTGGGCGTTTCCTGCCGCGTCCAGACGCGTTCATAAAAAGGAAAGGCCAGCCAATGTAGGTATAACCAAAAACCCTACCTCCACAGACCTCCATGCCTAGCCGTCCTCATCGCCGATCTGGCAGTCGCGACAATCGCCCAGAAATCCCACCCTCCCAGAGCGCCGGTGGACGCCGTGGCGTTCGGACGGACCCGATGCGGTTTACATCTTTGCCGTATCGTTTGCATGCTCTTTAAGATTCTTTTCTTTGGTTCTTCTTTTTTTTCCGAGATAAATTTTTAGCATATGGTACTTTCGTTCGGGCATGAGCATTGTATCCTATGAATTTTGTTTTCTTAAACTCTTTTAGAATTCTGGGTGAAAATGGAAAATGATGAGGGGTGGAAGTGGGGAGTGGCAGGGCTAGTTAGTTCAAGGAAAGCCCCGCGAATTTGGGACCAAGATCTTGGTCGTAGTCACGTTAGGGATATAATTTGTTTTTGTTGTTGTTCTTGCCTTGGATGTGACCCTTCAGTCCGCCCTCTGTCGGGGCTATGAGTTTGTGGCGGTAGCTTGATCTATCTCTTTCTATGTGGTATCACTGTATTAAAACCATGAGATGCCCTTCATGATTATTGTCATTTATGTAATTTTTCTATGATGGATCTTATGATTATGAGGTGAGTGATGAGATAGCATTTCTTAAATATGTGTTTGATGTATTTGTAGTTGCATACTATTACCATGTTCATGTATACATGTTCTGATCAGATTAGTATGCTAGGATGAGAGATGGAGAACTTGTGTGTTAGATGGAGTAACTAGTAGTAGCTACTAGATAGTGATAGAAAGTATGGGAACTGGTAAGATTTTTACCTTTCTATTGTTACCTCGTAGGGGATAAATTAGACATGTGTTCCATATATCTAGTTATAAAAAAGATGATCTCATTTGTTCAAGGTAGCATATGTGATATTCAACATTATGTCAATTTGCCTAAAGCAATACTCTATGTCATCATGAGAGTGGATCCACTTAATTCTATTATATAGAGTTTTCTCTTACTATAGGAGTATTAGTGAGATGTGTTGTAGCATCTCTATGTTAGGACGTGATGCACATATGAATGTGCATCAAACACTCTAAGTTATGTCAATATTATCTTGTCTAGAAAAGCTATATTAATGCCACCATGTTTACGAGAGAGTAATCAACTGAACCCATGAACCTGATCTAGTTTTAAGCATAAGAAACACTATTTGTATTACTTTACATACACTTTTAGTTTTTGCAGTTATTTAACGTGAAACTACAAAAACATTTCAATATGCGTCACGGATAGTGGATAAACCAGTGTCGCGTTTCAATATGCGTAATGGATAGGTGAAATCCTGCGGATACTGGGGTTTATCCGTGGCGCATGGTTATATAGTGCGCCACTGACATGTGCGCCACTGACTGTTTATATATGCGCCACTGATATGTTTTCGCTTAACTTTTTTTATACACTGCCCTCATATTTGTACACCGTCCTCGTATTTGTACATGTATATATACACACAATAATAATACTTAATAACACAATGGCAACACATAATGATAATACCAATCAAATCATAATGACAATACCTATCAAGTAGCAAGTTAGTCATCATCACATTACATGTCAAGTGGTCACCTAAATTAAACTACCACTTTGAATGCATGAGTGATACACTAAATGAGTTGAGAGTGGTAGTTGATAGGTCAAGTGAGTCCATTTCAATTTTTAACAACTTACCCTCTATCACTAGTGTGTTTTCTCGTGATGATCTAGGTTTTATGTATAAAGACATGCCAAGCCTCGTGATGATGGTGACTCAAATGAAGATGTATATGGTGGATGAAGATGATTCTCACCATGACTATATCAAGAGGACAAATTCAGCCACAAGGAGGCCCCTACTACCACAACACCCACTTCACATGAGAGGTACTGATACTTTGCTAACGTATCTATAATTTTTGATATTTCATGCTTGTTTTATATTTATTTTCTTATGTTTTGTCCACACTTTGGAGTATTTTTATACACTTTCTTGGAGTAACCTATTAACAAGATGCCACAGTATCAGCTGCCTGTTTTCTGCTGTTTTTGATTTCAGAAAAGTCAGAAAATGAATATTCTCGAAATTGAACGGGACAAAAACCAAAGTCAATATTTCACCGAGGGGGACATGGAGCCACAATACGAGACGGAGAGGGGTCAGGGGCCGCCGACACCACCTGGCCGCGCGGCCAGGCCTGGCCCATGCCAGGGGGTGGAGTATATGCAACATCAACAAATTGGTCAGGGTGTAGAGGTGTATCATGAGAGGATGGTGTGGTGGAAGGTACATCGGTGTGAGAAAAGGGAAACACCGTCTCATCGAACACAACATCCCGGGAAATTAGTAGGAACATGCAAACACTTATAGCCTTTATGAAGAGAACTATACCCAAGAAAAAATACACTGTTTGGAGCGAAACTGAAGCTTACGGTTACTGTATGGGCGAAGATGTGGCCAACACGTACAACCAAAAATTTTAAAGGAGTAATCAGGTGTTTCACCTAGGAGACGCTCGAGGGATGTTTGCATGTCTATAACGCGACTAGGTAATCTATTGATGAGGAAGCAAGCGGCGGAGAAAGCATCACTCCAAAACCGAAAAGGGAGACTCGCATGTGTTCTCGTTCTACAGGAGGAACTGACCAAGTGGCATTAAGTATTACTCCCTCCGTTTTAAAGGATAAGATGTTTTAGCTTTTATGAAATGAATGCGATTTTAATTGGTAAAGGCCTTTACAAGTGTTAATAGTTAGCACTTGATAATGTTCATCAGACCTTACAAATCAAATCAAGTGATGCCCTTGTATAATCATAATTCAGAATATGTATGCAACAATCCCCATCTTGGTGTTTGTACGCATTTCTTCGATAATGAACTACAGTATTGAAAATATAAATCTGCACGATTCATTAGAATTCTACAGATAGTAATTAACAACACAAATGTTTATTACATGATTGTTATGCATGCAAGACAACCTCATCTTCGGTCAGGTGCATTATACTCCCGTTCTTGGTTACATTCCATTGTGATTTGTAATACAATGACGAACCAAACAAGAACATAATGTATGTCTACTGACTATAATACAATCTCTTGGAAAGAAACCAATCAAGTTCTGAAACTGCTGCGTGCTCTGTTGTTCAGGTTCAGTAACACCTGCGGTGAGACCACTCGTACCTGATCGTCGTCATGCTGCGGGATTCGGATCCAGGAGCTCTACTTCCACAACTGTTGCTGGATCGGGGAAGCGGGAGTCATCGCCAGTCACCGGATGCATGTAACTCCCTGCGAGGTGCAACATTTGAGGCACTAGGAGTCGTTGGAGCCATAGGAGCTGACGGGACTTCAACACGACCTTGAGGTCGGCTTCGGTTCGTCTACATCATGGAAGCTTCGAAGAGGAGAAGGAAGAGGCTGCCGTAGCTGCACCGGAGTCTCTGACCGGCCACCCCGAAGTCTCTGCCCAAGGGACTCCGACAGACTCTAGTTAGAACATCAGGAGCTCCTGGAGCCATCCCGGAGTCCTCCCTAGAGACCACACCGGAGTCTTTGTCCACCCCGGAGTTTCCATCCTAAGTTAAGCCCAAACACCAATGTCAGCTGGGCCACGCCTATGTAATCCCCTATTTCGTCCAGAGCTTCATGTTTATCCCCAAACTACCCTTGTTAAGTGGATGACCTATATATAGAGCCCCACCCCCTATTGTAACCCTAAGACATAGATGATAGATTAGAAACCCTAGATTGGATACTTCTAGTTATGTCTTCCCTCCCTTATCAAGGGAGCCTATCATCACCACCTCTTTAGTCTTTGCCCATGGCATCCAAGTTGTACAAGGCCTTCTCCTTTGAGGTGTTTGTAGGTGAATTGTCAATACCCTCTCTAAGGTGTTTTCCCTCACCGATTGGGATTGAAGGGAGCACCTTGACCGATCTTTTCTTACAATGATTATATCGGACTGGTGGCCGCCGGTGGGAGCAATATGCCATGTATCGTGTTGTGTTTGAGTGTGTTCATCGTGTTCTTTGCGTGGTGTGTGTTCACTTCTGCTACCTTCCCCCTTTATCCATGCTTTCCCCCATGAATTGACCACGAGATCCGTGAAGATCGGGCCAGCCTTCGAGGTTAACCCCTATTACAACCCCATACATATTCTCCAAATATTGCTTGTCACCCTTGATCCCATTTGTTAGGGTTTTTTCTCTCTAAAACTGTAATGCCAAATAGGAACAAAACCCAACTCATGCCCTCTAAATATAACCCTCCTCGATATTGATTGGAAAATTCCACCAAAATTCGCCGGAGGCTCCTGTACACAATTTTTTTCTTCGAAATGGGGACTTAGCCCCGGCCAGTGCATCGATTGATGCATGCAGCCTTATGGAGGCTCCTATACACATATGTAGCCCATATATGCAAAAGATATTGCCATGCCCAACGCCATATTTTCGGAGTGAAAGGATTTCTCAATAAGTCTTGATAAATTGAGGCAATGACTATCATACCAATGTAAGCTTGTGCTAAAAATAATGGGTCCACTGGACCAACTTTCTCCTGCATGGGTCCTATCAAAACACCTTACTTTGGCCATTTTAGGAACCCCACAACACTTTTACATGAAACCATTCCCAGACTCAGATGGAACTTTGCCACGTTTGCTTAGCTACCTATACCATCACCTCGCTATCAGACACCTTCGCTGCATTTGGATTTCGAATTTGATTGCACTGTGGTTTTTTGTGTTGTGTCTTTCTGGTGTGCCAGATGCTGTTTGTATAGCTATATGAACCCATTGGCGAAGCTATCTGGCCAGCAGCGCCCTGAGTCGCCGGGAACGCGAGCCATGCCGCTCAAGTCAAGCTCGTCCCCTCTCCTGGCTCATAGACCCTCTCCGTGCATTTTATTAATTAGAAAATGGAGCTCTTCCTCTCCCCTCCAGCCGGTGCATTTGCATGGCTAATTTCTGGTCTTACCGGCCGGCCGAGCTCATGTATTCATTCAAAATAACTAGCAGCAGTTTCTTTCTCTAACCGTTACATGTCCGTCCCAGCGTAGCTGTGCTGACTGCCGTCCTGAAGATGGGCTCGTCGACGAGAGGATCGCAGCTAGTTGTGTCACACTCTGCAGTGAGATTTATGAACAGAGCATGGTACATGAGCCAAGTAATTCCTTCAGGAAATGGAACCACAACAGCCGAGCCAGCTTACACGATGCTAAAGTTTGCAAAGACCAACATCAACATCACATTGTTCTCCACATTGACAATCCTTGGAAGATAATACTAATAATAAGCACAAAGCATTATTTGTTCGATGAAATTCAGAACAATGCAAAACGGTTCCATGTTTAGGAGTACAACAAACAGACATTACAGTCTACCGACCCGCACAGTATACCAATACCAAAACGCAGAGTTTACATATTCAAATAGATAGAAATTCATACAGACAAGTCTTCTCTTCAACATGTTCAGGAAAAAAAAAACATCACGAGCACACCAACTCCCTCTTAACCACCGCCTGGCGACGCGCTTCCACCAGGAGAAGCGGCGCGGTGGTTGCCGCCATTGTTGTCCTCGTCGCCCCTCGGGCTCGGGCTACGGCCGTTCGCTGCGGGGCTCATGTCACGGTCAGCCCTCACGGGGCTCCTGCTGGTGTCCCTTGGGGCGGGCTGCGGCTCTTCATAGGGCTGCGGCTGTCGCGGGCGCTCCTTTTCACAGGGCTGCGGCTGTCGCGGGCGCTCTTCTTCACAGGGCTGCGGCTGTCACGGGCGCTCTTCTTCACAGGGCTGCGGCTGTCACGGGGACTCCTCCTTGGGCTTGGGCTGCGGCTGTCGCGGGGGCTCCTTGACCGCCGCTCATCCCTCCTTGGTGAAACAGAGCGGCTAGGTAAAGCACACAAGAGATATGATGTCAGTGGTTTATATAAATTGCACAAAATACTCCCAAGGAGAAACAACATGATAGCACAATTTTAACCCATATTTGTATGTTCAAAAGCAAAATCGAGAAAAAGTAAAGCCTCTGGTCCACATAAAGTATCAATTTTCAAACACGGAGCTTCTATTAACTAGCTGTTGCAAATCAAGACAAGTGAGTCGTTATACCAAATCAAACTCCTACATACAACCAGTTACTAAAATGTACCCAAGTCAAATACTATGTATACAGAATAGCACAAGATGAAACTAAAGCTGGTCTGATAGGCAGCTGGGATATGCATAACATTAAAGCAATGTGTGCAGAAACATTGCATGAAAAATTACGATGATAATTACACACTTAGGAGAGACAAAATCATGCCAATCTTGTACACAGAACTCCAGACTCCATATACCATCATGACAAGCAAATCATGCATAGAAATCAGCAGACGGAAGTAACAAAAAATTTAAAAACATGTACACACCTGTAGCTCCTGCTGCGGCTCCTGCTGTAGCTCCTATCACGGACCCTACCACGGCGAGGGGATGGAGATCTGGAGTAACTCTTTCCACGCCTGTTTTCATCAATGGGATTAAATTCAGACATGCTCTATTTACAAGACATTTAAAACAGAATAGACGCCTCTCAGTACATACTTTAGGTTCTTAGGGCTGTTCTGACAGTCCCTTTCTATATGGCCACCATCTCCACAACGGTAGCACCTATTTTTCCAGTCACCAGCTTTGCAGTCACGAGCCCAGTGCCCATCAATCCCACAGTTAAAGCAACGGCCAGAACCAGGAGGAGGTCCCCGACCCATGTATTCACGGTCACCACCGCGGTCACGGGACCCGGACCCTCCTTGGCCACGCGGAACCTAACATTAGAATGAAGATTGTAATCAGAAAGGGCAAATAACAAAAGCACAAATAAGAAAAGAAACATATATATCACAGGTGGGAAATATTAGAATTACCCCTTTAGCAAACTCAACAATCATGCGGCTACCATCAAAGTCACGACCATCAAGGTTGTACCTTGCATCATCAGCATCCCTGGCATCACTAAACTCCTGCAATGCGATTTAGAAAAGAAAGGGAGTGGCATCAATGTAAACAGCACAGTTGTGGATTAAAAAGTAAAAAAAGCAAGGTGAAAAGTGGTTACTTACAACAAATGCAAACTCATGCTTCATATCCACATGTCGCACTCTGTGGAAATATTTTCCAGAAACAGCAACACCATCAGGATGCAAGTAGAGAAATGTGTCACCAATCAGACCGAACTAAACACCAGGCATGCTTGTGGTTCCATTAAACAGTGAATAGATAGATTTTTATCAAAACAATCGCCAAAGTCTGCTAGAAACTTTGCGAGAACAGCCACCAATTCCACCAAGGGCACCCTCCCACCAATCCACCATGGACACCAAGGTTGGGAAAGCCCCCAGAACCTTCAACAAGATCATCCAAGTTAAAAACATGAGCGGCTTGTGGATAGATTCGATGGCAAGAAAATCAATGAGGGAGAGCAATGACAAGGTGCTGGCTTAGACATCTTGTATGGAATAGCATTGCCTCAAAGTAACCATGTGAATGACGAATGTCATTGGGTGAGAGAAATTGAACAGGTGCCTCCCAGTTTATGTTATACCGTGTTTTTATAAAAGAGAAGCAGGCACACACCTATTTGACTACTAGTATATTTGTCCAGGGCCTTTAACACAGAAAAAGCTAGTAGTAGTATATTTGTCCAGGGCCTTTAACACAGAAAAAGCTAGTAGTAGTATATTTGTCCAGGGCCTTTATCCTTAGGACTAGGAAGTACTCCCTCTGTTTCAAAATATAAGATGTTTTAGCTTTGTGAAAGGAGTGTATCTAGACCCCTTTTAGTGTGTAGGTTCACTTCAAACCTACATGAACCTACACACTAAAAGGGGTCTAGATACACTCCTTTCACAAAGCTAAAAGCTCTTATATTCTGAAACAGAGGGAGTAGGCAATAGCAGGTTCTGACTGAAAGAATTCTGCTCAACAAACAGAGGAACATCTAGGCGCCCAACTTGCTGCTTACCTCCCATATCTGCTGAAGAGGTCCTCAAGGTCCCGCGTCCGTGTGCGCGAGGAAAGGCGACCCACGTAGAGCCTCGTGCTACCGCTGTAGCGGTCACGCTCATCGTAGCGAGGCATCTTGCGCTGTAATAATAACAACAACAAAAAAAGAAAATGTTACAACCACGGAACCACTACCAGCATCAAACAAACAGTGAAGCGCCGAGCAAGCTCGCTTCTGATAGAGAAGCGGCTGGATTAACTGCCACGAATTTTAACTACGTCAGCAGCATGCATCCAAGTGACCTAGAGTATTTCTTGTACACTACATACACAGAAGCAACTGATCTACCATAAATCCATGTGACAGTATTTCTTCTACACTACATACACGGCGTAAATGTTAATATCTCGTGAGGCAAACCTAGAACAGAGGATAAGCCAAGCAGCGGCCAGGACCGGCCTGACCTGGCGGAGGCGAGCTGGAAGGCGAGGACTGACCTGGGCGGAGGCGAGCTGGACAGCGGAGAGACGGGGACCGAGTTCGAGACGGGTCCGACGGCGCCGATCTGCTGGCGTAGGAACTCGTGTAGGCGGCGGGGATTGGGGGCAGCGGTGGGGCGAGGTGGGAGGAGACGACTGCGGCGGCGGGGATGGGAGGCGAAGCGGGAGCGGGTGAAACCCTAGCTAGCCGCTCGTCGCACGGGGGAGAGAGCCGAGACAAGGGAGGCTTGGGCTTTGTATTGGGCTCAGGTCAGGTGGGCACGCGGTGGCAGGGCCGAGGCACCGAGGCGCGCCGGGCGATTAGAGCAAGATTTAGAGTAAGGGCAATACCGTAATGCCTTTCACAATCGAGGGTCTCTTAGCACGTTTTCATATGAGCACTTAAAACTTAAGAAACAACTATGACAATGGAGTATTTCTTAGTTGGTGTTTCTTAGAAGGGTTGCATTTAATGATTCTAGTCTCATGCATGTGTGTGATTGGTCTAGCTAAAGTTTTTTGCCTATGATACCGTGCAAGGGACGTAGCTTAGCTAAGATACAACAACACTCTCTTTCTCCATTAAATGACATGCCACATAGGCAAAGCACCTAGGATACTACGCTAAGAAACACCCATTGTGAAAGGCCTAATAGTAGAGACATGTCAACCTCATTTTAGCCAATCTGAGCCATGTCAACCTCATTTTAGAAAATCTGGGCCATGTCAACCTCATTTTAGCCAATCTGAGCCATGTCAACCTCATTTTAGCCAATCTAATAGTCAACATCTAAGATATATAAAAATAAAAATAAAAATATAGTATTTTATTAATGCATGACCCACTTTACACTCTTATATAGTATCTAGGAGCACGTGCTGCAGCGTAACCAAGAGTTCACTCCTCTTCTCTCTCATCGAACTAAGAATAAATATAAATATATTATTTTAAGTCTTATAGCGTGTTGACCGGACCTTATTGTGTCGTGGAAATGTGCACGGCAGTCGCTGCCAGGGGTAGCGATTGAAATGATTGCGGGTAAGAGCGAGTCGCCATCCGCGGGCCGAGATTGATATCAGACACAAGGGTTTATCCAGGTTCGGCCCCGTAGGGTAAAGACCTATTTCCTGCTAGATTATATTGATGGAGAGTGGATTACAAGATTGACAAGCCTGGCGTCTACACAGCGAGTCGTTTGGATAGCGTAGCTAATAGCACGTAAGTATAACGAGTATCCTAGGAAGGCTTATATAGGGTCACCTCGCTAGGGTTTACAAGATTACAACCGAATCAGTTTAGGTTTCAAAGAGTTTGACCTAATCCGACTGGGCCTAAGGTCCACTCGCCATGGTCCTAGGACAAGCGAATCTCCCTTTTAGGCATACCTCGATTAGCATATTCCCATCAGTAGTTTCCGAGTGCGTTAGGGGTTTGATGGAGGTGTCGACTTGATAGTCGGAGTAAGCGAGTCCGAGTGGACGCCTAGTCGAATCGATGATGAACTCCTCCAATGAAGGGAGAAGCTTTAGTATATTCTCAGTCGTAGCTTTGGCCAATCGATTGGTGCCCGAGTCGCCTCGCCTAGGCGATTGGAATGAGCGAGTGGAGTAGGCGAGTCGAGTGATCAATTTGATCGAAGTTGGACCATCATCCCATTCAAACTAGTTGTTACGATAACTTCTAACAGTAACTTTGGTAGAATTACCGCGAAGTCACGGCTAGCCAGTGATCGTCGGGCAGTGCCACTATATAAGGAGAGTGGCGGAGGAGAGTACGGATCCTCGCCAGCGTTCCCCGTTCTTCTTCCCTCTTCCTTTTCGTGCCAGCACTCGATCTAGATTCTAGACTGCGTGAGCTCGTATCCATGGCGCCCGCCCGGTCCAAATCCAAGTGCTCCATGGCTCTATTGCAGTCCTTCCAGGACGCATGGATCCTTGTAAAGGGTCAATAGCGAGTTCCGCCAGCAGGCGAGAGCGAGCCCAAACCGCGATCGAGGGAGTTCATCTCCTTCGTTAGCCATTTAGAGTGTGGGTTAGGGTTTCCCACCTCCATCTTTTTTAGGCAGTTCCTCAATTTCTACCAGATCAAGCCCTCTGATCTTGGGCCACACAACATCGAGCAGCTGACAGTCTTCATCGCCTTCTGCGAAAGTTACCTAGGCTGCCTCCCATACTTCCCACTCTGGCTTGAGCTGTTCCGTGATCGAGCCAACCGCGAGGGGAAAGACGGGCCTTTGCTGGCCGCGGGTGGTGTTAACTTCTAGGTAAAGCCCTAGGCCAGCTTCTTCAAACTGATGCTACTGAAGAAGGCGACCAGCGAATGGAAGAAGTATTGGTTCTACGCCAAGGAATCGACCCTGGCTAGGGAGGTGGCGATCCCGGCGTACACTACAGAGCAAAGTAATTTGTGGCAGTTGTCGGTGAGGAAGCTCCCCAAGGCCTAGGAGGCTGTCGTGGATGAGATGCGCGCTCAGATGATCGAGCTCGAAGAAGAGGGGTTGAATACGATTAACCTTTTCAACTGCTGGCTTGGGCGGCAATTAGTGTTGCTCACCACTCGGGCCAGCTGGATGTTTGAATATAGTGCGCGATCTGACCCTTCTAGGTCAATCCCAGACTTTTGGGTCGCGAAAGATTATTCTGCAGCTTTAAAGAAGATCACGGAGGCGACCTTCACCGATCTTCAAGAAGGGCTTAGCCCGTATAAGCTGAATGGCAGGTCGACCCCTACCGTAAGTGTTTTCATGTGTCTGTGGTCACTTCCTTTTTCAGTGGTATTTCCAAGTCGCTAATTCAATCCGCGCATTGCATCCATCCGTATACCTTCCAGATCATGGAGCACTGGTTGCCTCCACTAGACGAGGAGATGTCGGAGGAGCTCCTTGACGAGGATGAGGGAGACACCTCCAATGAAGAGGTGGAGGAGGAAGAGGCTGAGGAGGAACGTGAGCTTTGTAGGAGTTCGTGTATGAAAAAATAAATTTTCCCTACACCAATAACCCTAATGCCAGGACCTATCTATTAGTAATGCAGTAACGAGAGGGACTTTTCGTGAACTTACCCTTGAAGACTGAAAAGCGTTATCAATGCTCGGGAGAGCGTTGTTGATGTAGACGAACTGAAGCCGACCTCGAGGTCGTGTTGAAGTCCCGACACCTCATGTGGCTCTAATGGCTTCTAGTGCCCCAAGTGTTGCACCTCTGAGGGAGTTACACACGTTCGGTGCCTGGCGATGACTCCCTCTCCTCTGATCCAGCAGCAGTTGCAGAAGTAGAGCTTCTGGATCCGAATCCCGCAGCGCGACAACGCTCCACGGTGAAGAAGACTCCTGCTCGCGCGATCCGGACTTGAGACCATGGTCACGGAAGAGAGAATCAACTGGAGGTCTCCCCAAAAGATAGAAAACCTTTTATTTATTATTGTGTATTTAATTTGTCAAAATACCTCTCTTTATATAGGGGAAAAACACCCCCACATAGGCAATTGCCTTAGCCATGTGGGACTAAACAAAGGAGAAGGGAGAGGGGGGCTTGGCCGGCACCAGCCAGGGCCTAAGTGGGCCCCACACGGGGTGCCTCGGCTCAGCCGACCACCCCTCCTCCTTCCTCCCTTTGGTCTTTCCTTCATGGGCCCTTTTCCCTAGGGAATTAGGCCCAATTAGGTATTTCGACCATTTTAATTCTTTTTATTTTATTGAATAAATATAAATGAATGATTAAATCAATATTCAACATTCACTTACATATTATTCAATCCCCGTGGCTATGGAACTCCTTCCACCCCACTCCGGACATCCTCCGGACTTACCGAAACCCTTTCGGTTTTCTCTCTCTTTTCTTCGATGATTCTGCTGATACCAAAATACTCTCTAAGCATCATCAAGCCCTTAAGCCTGATACCCCATGGTTCGAGAACACTCCAGACATGGTCGGGACCTTCCCGCACCAATGATCATTAGAGGGACCTGGATGGCCATGTTGACCCATGTGCATTCCATGAGTCTTTCGTCGCGGAACCATGAATGTCATGTCATATTCCTCTTATCTCTTGATACTTGCATTGTACGAGATCTAATCAATGACATCACCATGTCGTGTTCAATCTCGTTACCAATAAATGCTATTTGACTCATTCCGACAAGTGATATTCATGTGATCAAATCACACGTTGTGTAGCTATTGGATATAACTTCTCTGAGTGGGCCATCAAGTATCTTTTCCGTCACGCGGATGGACACATTCTGCTCTTGACGCATAATGCTTCAACTGTTCCTCCGAATACCTGAACACACCTTTATAATCACCGTGTTAATAGATGACATTTGATGCTATCAGGGTATCCTCGGATAATAGTGATTGATATGGTCTCACGGTCTAAGAAATAGGGCACTAGGTCTTTTTTGATCATCATAACTTGAACTTCGTGACATGATCGTTATGTTAGTAAGACCTCACGCAAGAATGATTTATAGAAGAATATTATTTCGAATATTCCTTTGGACGTGTATAGTGAGTAGCATCGTGATTTAGAATGCGGGTCACGATGCTTAGGTTGGGTATAGCTCATTATATTATTCTCGCAATGAGGTGATTCCATTGTCAACTGGCATAAATACCACATGATCAGGATACCTTGATCATCCGTTGACCAATGAACTAGTGACTAGAGTTTCACCGGGAACTTCTGGTTGTTTATATGTCACACGTGTATTAATGTTTCCTTTTAATACAGTTATAGCATGATATAAAACTTAATCATAAAATTTATGAAATATGATAATAATCCATATTATTATTTGTCTCTAAGGCATATTTTCAACAGTCTCCCACTTGCACTAAAGTACAAATAAACTAGCTACATTTGTTACCATGGGCGTACACAGGAGTGGGGCCGGGTGGGCCGTGGCCCACCCCAAATTCTAGAGAATAAATAGACTACCACTAATCTAATGTTCACCATCTAAAAAACTAATCTGATGTTCAAATCGCATACCAGTTTGGGAGTATTCATTTTCCAGTCATAGGAATAGTTGATTGCATAAAAATAGGGACATCACTAAGCGTCTCGGGTTGATGGCGTGATGCCATCATCCTCATTCTCCTGCTAACACTTGTCTTATACTTTTTGTCAAAATCCTACTTTTGCTACAAAATATGTCTTTTTCTACAAAATATCCCGCTTTTGCATGTAGCAAGAAAGTTCACTCACAGGATAAAAACTAAAAGACATATCTTATCGAAAACATTTTTTCGAAAGCCTCACCGGAGTCGTGGAGCAGATGAGGTTCCAAGAGGCCCACCACGGATGCAAACGTGTACGAACATGGGGGATCCAGACGGTGGAAGTCGCGAGATCCCAGAGAAATTAGAATCATTTTCCAAAAATAATACGTGAGGGTGGGAGGGATTAAAGTAGGGGCACTAGTTTACACTAAACATACAAACCATACATCATTTACTACCGTCGGCGTATTCTAGCAAATATTACTTTTTAGATAGTTGGCACATGTACTACTTCCTCTCGAAACTAATGGACACAGATTTGTCTAGATATGGATATCCAGACATATTTTATTGCTATATACGTTCATACCTAAACGGATCTGAGTCCATTAAATTGGACCAGAGGGAGTATACAAACTCTGTAGTCCCGTATCAATGAATACAATACAAGACTTTTTTAGACAGATTTCGTGTCTCACATGGGTTATTGCAAAAAAATCTAGCAAGCGATAAACTCTACTTACACAGGTCCGGTGCCTAAAAAGCATCATTTTCCTAATTGTTTAATTCTATAGTTTACTTGTCTCTAGTGTACCGTAACTTATAAAATGAATATATATTTTTGACCTAAAAAATAGAACATATTATTGAACTATAATATTATGAGATTTTACTGTGCTATTTACATTATTTTTTAGGAAGATTTTGTATTCCACAAGGGTCAGCGCAAAAAAATTTGGAGTGTGCCCACTCTCCAATTTATTCCTGGGTCCGTCACGGTTTGTTACTAATCATTGGCACCATATATCTCGACACCTTTGATCATGCTTTCTCATGAAAGAGGTTCAGTCTTGGGTTTAGATTTTACAACCCCAAATCTTTTGCAACTTACTAATGTCGCCTTGATTGATATTAACATTTTATCGTCACATGGTAGCATCTTTGTGTATGCATTGTAGTCATGGCAACAGAGTAAGGTCAGTTTTCAAGAGCCATCAGTGACGTTAGATCAGCTATAACAAGCTTTTTCATGGGCACTATGCCCTGGGACACACCTTCTGCATAAAGACGAATCAGTCCCAACACAACAACATGCATCACTTTAGATGGCACCCTTATATTTTATTATAAATATAATCATCGAAATACTAGTGCATCATGTGCAACTTTTGATGTTTTATCACCTCGCTTCCTTCTTGACTTCAGTCGATATTATCGATGCAGGGATTTCCAATCTTCTAAGGTTAACACATGCCCTTATAACATAAGCATTTATGTTTTAAGATATGTAATCTTTCATAGATTTGAAAACATGTCTACAGTCTCATTCATATACTATGGACAAACTCAGCTCGACGTTCCGTGATTCATACTTAATCACTTTTCAAACGTTACTTCTCAGATCATATATTATGTCAAGTTGTTATCATGGTTTCTAGGATAGAATATATGTCTCAATATAGTGGATGATGATCATTCTTTTTCTTTATTTCAACCATTGGTGTTTAACTTAGTGTTATTCGTAAGTCGAGTGACCAAGGACCATTCGTTAATCAATTCCTATTCCAAAACTATTTCCAGAATCTCTTTTAGGAATACTATATAATATTGTAATATACTTACTTTCAACTTCTAATCCCTATAAATAATTATTTATTGGTACTTGCGCTTTTATTTTTAATGTGTTTTACACACTTAAGAATCAATCATTAAGCTCCCACTCAGAATATGTTCCCAACATATTCTAGTCCGAAATTTATATTGCTCCCACTTAAAAATATATCATTCACATATTGTTTCAGAAAGACTTTTACACCTCCCACTCAATTTCATACAAATCGCATATCCTCTCACTATTCTGAATAACTTCAAAATCCTTTGATCAATTATCAAATTGAGAGTTTTATTACGAGATGCTAGTACCTTACTAGTATTAAATCCATTAGACTTTTAGCACTTCTGAATCAAATTCCTTTGAATTTGTCCAGTACATGACAAATCGTGCTTTTGTCATTCACTTATTCCATCATGACTCTGCAGTCTTTTGGAAAAATCAAGTAACCCATTACTTAGTAAGATTCAGCAATGAATTACTTTCTAATCTTAAACGAATTTTGCCTCTAGGATTTCTTATGATTTTAGTTTTCCATCATTTCCTTCTTAGTTCGTAGGTATGCCATATTCTGGTAACATGACAACTGATTCACAAATGTCTCCATATAATATGTGGGGTAAATTTTTGAATCCTACTTCATGTACTAAAAAAACTAGTGGGGAAACCACAATGATCATTATCATTGATTCTTTACTTTATGAAGAGAATCGTTCAGGAACGTTTTCCTTTGCACTTCTCAATACTCTAATGCAGAGTTTTGAATTCCCATCATGTTTTCACTATCTTCCATAAGCTTCACAGTCGAGAACATAAACTTTGAGAATGCACCAAAATTTAAGCAACACTTGTTTTGCCCTTCTTTTGGTTCTAGCCATGGTTTTCGTATTCAAAGTTTCCAATGAATACTATATAAAGGCGTGTTCACTATTTTTTTTGGTGATATCAAATAACTCCAAAACTTCCACAATGATCCTTACAAAATATGGCGCCAATCTCAAGAATTCAGATGGTTCACTATATATTCTAATTGAGTGTTCACTATATCTAACTAATTTACATTTACAATACAATGATTTATTCAGCGCCATATGTTCACCCACTTGATAACTAATATCAAATTGTGATGCTTTGCACTTGAACGTGTCAAAATGCATTGCATTTCACAATTTCTTATGTCAATCTTATAAAGTTGAATTTTATTACTATTGATCAAATCGTAGTAATTAGATTATCTTCTATCTTTAATACACTTGGATAATGAAATACTTTGATCTCATCAAATAGTTTCATGCTCATGTTTCCCTTGGTAAACCTTTTACAAAATTCAAACAATCATAAAATGATTATCACCACTTTGTTGAAATATGATACATCGAATATGTATTTTCTTCCAACAATTCATCAAACACTTTACATTCATGCCATGCACATTGTTTAGTTGTCTTGCCAAACTTAGGCATGATTCACATGTGATAAGAAATCAAATGACATTCACATATTATCAACATAACTTCAAATTTAAACAATGTCTTTTTTTTCAAAAATGAATATATCACTAATTAGAATTATCACCGGCCAACTGTGTCAAGGGGATCACCCTCGACGTTGATGTCACTGGGCCTCTTTTAAGACCAATGCCGAGGGGATGACCCTCGGCGTTGATGTCCACCAGGCCTATGTTCATACAAATGCCGAGGGTTAAACCGTCGGCCTTGATGTCCACTGGGTTTCCCCCCTCAATTTTGTGCCTCGCAGCAGATGCACTAGATGATGTCCACAAATATTCACATGGCTAGCATCAAATCTCGATACATAGATACACGTAGTCGCAAATACACATTACTACAAGTTCATTGCACATAGTCTTTGAGAGCATCATCACTACAAGTTCATTACACATAGTCTTCAAGAGCATCATCACTACAAGTTCATTACACATAGTCATGGGATATATGTCACATGGCAACCGGTCTTCCACGGACTTCGAGCACTGGCAAAACACACACTTTGTCTTCGAGAGCATCGTCACTACAAAAGAAAGAACACACCCGTTTAGCATGGCAAATTGTCTAAGTCATTCATGCATGGCAAGTTGAGCATGGACAATTGTATGAAAGAACACGCCCGTTTAGCATGGCAAATTGTCTACATAAAAGTTCATGCATGGAAAGTTGAGCATGGAAAATTTTCCAAGTCAAAGTCAAAATTCATGCTTGGAACCAACCGGGGTCGGGGAGTGTCGACGCGAGTCACGGCCAAAATATCATCGTTTTTTGTGACCGTGGGCACTGCACGAGTTATGCCAAGGGGCCCGACATTTCCCCCTTGGTGTTGAAATCCCCCTCGGCGTCTACGTTTGTTCTCGTAGTGCTAGTCGCAAACCACTTGGTTATAATTTTCTCGTTGTGAGATGACGCTGAATTGTGAACCCTGGATTTCAGTTTACTCTAAAATCTCACATGTTTACCTATCCACAAAATATAAGTTTCTTCATACTGTAGGATCTCAAAGCAGTTGGCCAAATGGTGACGATATAAGCATACCCACATCCTCATAAAAGGTCTAGCTATATATAGTGGCAGAAAACAAAGAAAAAGGTAAATCAAACTTTATGGCAAAAGCAACAAGGAACAAGCATGATGCTGAATGGAGTAAATCGGGAGCAGGTAATCAACTAGCATGAACATGAAACAACAACATCATGAAGAATAATCACGTATGTTGTATGGCTTAATTATAGGGAGGCGACGTTGCATCTCATGTCCCGACTAAGTAGTGGACTACTGGTGACATCACTAAGCAGTAAGCACCACCCTCCACTATCTGCTTGGTCAATGGCAAGGACAAAGGTGGTTCAGGTATCATTGATCTTAGATTTCAAAATGAGTGCCTTCGAATGAAACATTTGGATAAATTCTATAATCAGGTTGATTTTCCTTGGATTCATCTAGTATGGGAACAATATTATCATACAACACTACCTCCTGCAAAAATTTCAGAATGTTCATTTTCAGAGGGATAGTTTAAAACTGCTTCCTTTGTACAAGGAGCTGGTTGGTTTTATTGTGAATGGGGTGGTGTTATGGCTCATTATAAATAATATATATAAATAATTTTTCAAATGTCAAAAATCTTTAAAAAAATCGCATATAACATTCTGTGTTCATACATAAGTTTTTAGGAAAAGCAACATTTTATGTGGTTTTTGTACAAAGGACAACAATATCCTTGAATAGTTATGTTGGATCATGCAAATTTGTATTTTTTATATGGGACATGATAAATGTTCTTTTTTTTTGATAAAAATTTGTGTGCGGATATAGAATGTCCATATGTACATGCCATGTTGAAATATGTTTCGTAACAATGGCCCATAGGCAGAGAATATTTTGCGGCCCGAAATTTGGGGTGTCTAGGCAACGCCGTACCCGAATTCCCTGATATCATCCGCGATGACTATAGTTGGCGTGCCAAATATTCAGAGGGTCTTTTTCGGCACGAATTCAACTTTATGTTTCAATATAAAAAATCAGGCTAACGACCGTCAAGTTGGGCCCCCCTGTTAGTTCTCGCCGTTATGTCGCTCCTGTCGCTCCCGTCGCTTAGGTGTCAATTAAGCTTGCAGCGTTGGCGCCTGCATCCATTACGCGTCTTCTTCTTCCCTGGAGCGGCAATCTGTGGGGCGTCGCAGCCATGACGTGGAGCTGGGACGTGGACGAACCTGCTCGGCCCAGCTCTCCTCCCTATAGGCTTGCAGCGTTGGCGCGTCCATTACTCGTCTTCTTCCCCAGAGCGGCAATCTGTGGTCGCGGCCATGGCGCAGCTGAAGTGACGGTTGCTCGCCCGCTCTCCTCCCCATCCAGAGTCGGAGCTCGCCCTCACCGTGGACGCACCCATGGCACGGTTGGGGACGAGAATTGGTTCCCGGTGAGATCTATCACCTTGTCGACCATGCTCGGTTCTGTTTTCCTCCTCTAGAATCCGAGCTCGCCGTGGACGTGGTTGCACCTGCACCAATTCTGCCACCTCTGCCGAGGTCTCTGTGGTAGCTCAAGTTCTGGGGCTCTCCAAGTTCTGCCATGTTAGGCCTGTAAGTGTTGTTGTATGTTAAACTAGCAAATCTCGTTTGTTCAAATCTCTTGGGTTGTACCAACTTTATTGTGTTTAATTATGAAAGACAAAATATAAATGACTTCTCTCAATTTCTCGCATAGAAAAATGCACAGCTAATTTCATATTCTCGCAGGAACTGGCCCCACTTGTTGAACCGGTGGCACTGCCATGATCTCCATGTAACCACGGTGAGTTCTCGAACTGAAAGTTGCAGTTACCACGTTTCTTCTGCAATCATTCCTCTTCCTCAGTCATTCCTCTGCAGTTTTTCCTAGGCGCTTCTTCTTCCTCTGTTCTGGAACCGTCGGTTCATCTTCCTCTTCCTCTCGAAGGCAGTTCCTTGCAGGCAGTTCCTTTCACCCATTTCCTTGTAGGCATGGACGATGGGAAACGCACAACAAAGCGACTGTGGAGAAAACCCTCGCCAGGTTTGAGCAATTGCTTGATAAAGAGAAACACAAGTTTGTGGGGCTAGACTTGGAGTACACCCGTGCAAATAAGCGAAAAAATCCTCCACAAGAGATCGCTGTCGTGCAAATCGCCATACATGAGGAGGTGCTCGTTTACTACTTCTGCAGGTATGTGAAATTTAAGTTTGAGATCACCACTTCTGCATCCCTTGTTCCCTTACATCCCTAGAACCATCTAAGTGCAGGAGTAAACCAACTGAGATGCATTGTCCGGCTCTGGTCGAGTTCTTGTGTAGGAAAGGGATAACTTTCACTAGCGTGGATATCACAAATGACACAATTATGCTTTCTCGTGCGTTGATAAAAATCCCAGAGGGGCACCACATCGACATCCAAAATCTGTACAAGATCAAATCATACCCAGCGAAGGATGGCATGGGTGATCTGGCAGCGGAAATAATCGATAAATCCTATGAAAAACTGAAGAAATTGAAGCGACTCGATCACGACTACTGGGAGTGGAAGCCGATGAGCCAGGCGCGCCTCGAGTATGCAGCCAGAGACGCCTACATGGCATATGAGTTGTATAGTAAGCTCATTACCATGAAAGATGGGATGGTTAAGGCGGGGTTTTTCACGAGAGAGCTATGCCCTGATTGCAAGCTAGCCTAGGAGAAGAAGCGCGAGGAGGACAGAAAGCGGTTGCAGGACGAGCAGGCATCTTGGGACGGTGGCGACATTAAGCAGCTGAAGGGGAAGCAAGTCAAGGACGACAACAAGTGGTGGTGATACATTATGTGTTTGAACTAGATTTTAGTTTCTACTTTATTATGTGTGTGATACATTTAGTTACTTCAATACAAAATTTCGACCAATTTAACTTGTTGATGTATTTCTTGACAATTATAATATAATCGAGCACTAGAAATATTTTGTAGTGTGTATGAGCATGATCAGTAAATATAATTGAACACTAGAACTTTAAGGCACTCCATATAAAGGAGTAGATTAATATATAAGGTTCACCAGATACACCACGGATATATTTTCTTCAGTTTATCAGCAGGTAATAATTAACTAGAACAAAATAAAAGCAGGGGCTGCAGCAGGAGGCCGGGACACGGAGACGCCTAGCAGGGCAGGGGTTTATCAGCAGGAGGCAGCGACAACCTAGTTGATGGGATACAGGCCAGTCCTGACATACTCCCGGAGGAATTTGCCGTAGGCTGCGTGACGTGCCAAGGTAATCGGCCTATGCCTTATGCCTCCGCCTCTGCCAACGCCCTCCGCATGCTGGATCATGCTGTTGAGGTTCACGTTGATTGCTCTGCCACAGAATGGGCAAAACAGTCTCTCCCTACGGTGGAAACGGATTATCCCACACCGTAACCGCCTCAACACGTAGCGGCTCTTGTTGTCCCTGGATTCCTTGCTATCGTCCATTTCATCATCATCCTCCTGTTGATTTTTAAGAACATAACTTAGAACTCATACATATGATTGAATTATATTACAACTCAAGAATTGACAACATGTATATGTAAGACAATATATCCGTGGATATCAAAGATAAAGCATCTTAGCAAAAGTTTGATCGGTTCATATATCATTTCATCTCAACACAATGACAAATAATTGCATCAGAGTGAATGTAGGATAAATCTAGGGGCCTCAGAAGTTTCTTCAGGGATGGAGTGAGTGAACCAAGTAACAATTTCACAACCTGTAATGTTGTTGTACATCGCCCCAGGTTCACTAACTCATCCCTGAAAAAATCTGACACCAATGTGTCTGCCTCTCTTTTGGGGCAAATTTGAATCATTGGCCACAATAAGAAATTAAAACGTAATCATACAAAATATTATTCAGGGATATACATAGTCAGGTACAAAAACAAGCCTCAATATTGTAATTATAAATAAAAAACCAAACAATTAATCTTCAGGTGCATGTTAAAAATACTTATGATCAAAACCATTCATATACATATGCATCATACCAATCATTAAAAGATCAGAAACAATTCAAGGATCATATATGTAGTTCCATATGAGAATAAATCTAGGGCCTCATAATTTGTTTCAGAGATGGAGTTGGCGAACCAAAGTACCAACAGCACAACCTATATTGTTTGTGTGTATTGCTGCCTCAGGTTCACCAACCCATCCCTAAAACACGACACCGTCATACGTGTCTCTCCTTGAACACTTTTGGGGCAAATTTCAATCATCGACCTCAGTGACAAACTAAAATGTAATTCTTATACACTAAATGCATTGAATAGGTAATTCGAATATCATAGTTCTATGAATGTAGAATAAAGATTAAGGCCTCATAAGTTTCTATAGGGACGGCGTAAGTGAACCAAGTAACAATTGCACAACATATATTGTTCTTGTATATCGCCCCAGGTTCACTAACTCGTCCCTAAAAATCTCTGACACCGATGTGTCTGCCTCTCTTTTGGGGCAAATTTGAATCATTGTCCACAATAAAAAATTGAAATGTAACTGTACAAAACATTATTCAGGGATATACATAGTCAGGTACAAAAACAAGCCTAAATATTGTAATTATAAATAAAAAACCAAACAATTAATCTTCAGGTACATGTTAAAAATACTTATGATCAAAACTATTCATATACATATGCATCATACCAATCATTAAAAGATCAGAAACAATTCAAGGATCATATATGTAGTACCATATGAGAATAAATCAAGGGCCTCATAATTTGTTTCAGAGATGGAGTTGGAGAATCAAAGTACCAACATCATAACTTATATTGTTTGTGTGCATTGCTGCCTCAGGTTCACCAACCCATCCCTAAAACACGACACCGTCATACGTGTCTCCCCTTGAACTCTTTTGGGGAAAATTTCAATCATCGGCCTCGGTGACAAACTAAAATGTAATTCTTATACACTATGAATGCATGGAATAGATAATTCAAATATCATAGTTCTATTAATGTAGAATAAAGATTGCAGCCTCATAAGTTTCTACAGAGATGGCGTAAGCGAACCAAGTAACAATTGCACAGCTTATATTGATCGTGTACATGGCCCTAGGTTCGCTCACTCATCCCTGTAAAAATTTGACACCAATGTGTATGCCTCTCTTTGGGGCAAATTTGAATCATTGGCCACAATAAGAAATTGAAATGTAATCGTACCAAACAATATTAGGGATATACAAATGCATCATACAACGCATTCATAGATCAGAAACAATACAAATATTATATATTTAGGTTCCATATGAGAGAAAAAATTAGGGCCTCGTTTTTTTCAGCGATGGAGTCGGAGAACCAAAATACCAACAGCACAACCTGTATTGTTTATGTGCATTGCTGCCTCAGGGCCACTAACCATCCCTAAGAAAACGACACCATCAGATGCCCTTGCACTATTTTGGGGCAAAATTGAATCATTGGGCTCAGTAAGGAATAGAAATGTAATGTTATAGGCCTGCTGTGTATCGAAATCAACACTCAACTAGCAAACTCAACTAGATGGCAGATGAGCAGATTGGGGTTTTGTGACTAGACGGATTGGGATTTTGTGACTAGATGGCAGATGCATCAATCAACCGATCAAATCTTATATATACTACCCTACTTCAAGAGCAAAAAAATCTGTACACGATTGAGCAAATCCTATGTATGAACAGTGAAAACTGCGGCTGCGACTAGAGAAGCTAGCAATGTAGTACCTCAGACTCCTCATCAGGGACCTCCTCCTCGAACTCATCATTCTCCGCGATTGCGTCGAAGATTGATTGAACGGCGATGGGGTCGTCGATGTAGATCACCGGATTGCCTCCGCCTGCCGCCTGCCCCCCATCCAGATCTGCCGCTGGCACCACGACATTGTCGGCCACGACGTTGTCGGCCACCTGCTGCTCGGCGGCAATGGCTACCACCTGCTGCTCGGCGGTGACGGCTACCAACTGCTACTCGGCAGCGACGGCTACCACCTGCTGCTCGGCGGCGACGGCTACTGGCTAGACGGATGAGTTCGCACCCTCGACGGCGCGGCGACGAGCGGTGTTCGTGCCCGGAGAAGACGCCTTCGTCTGCTTGGCGACGACTGAGCCATCTGCTGCTTCGCCTTCAACTGGCTTCACCTCCGGATCTTCTCCACGCGTACGCTTCATGGCGCACCAAGGGAAGGAGGTAGTGCAAATGAGGGAGATTCGGCGCGCGCGGCAGGTGTAGATTGGGGTCTTGGGACTAGACAGACTAGGGGAAATGACACGAGCTCATGGAAGAAGAAGGTCGAGGGGGGTTATAAACACCGGAACGTTCGTAGTCCTCGAGTGGACATGTGTGGTGGGCGGGAGGGGGGGGGGGCTACCACGATCTCCACCCTTTTTTCGGTTCCCTTTTTTTTGAAACAGCCACGATCTCCACTTTAGAGCTGCATTGAAAACACGCTCATGGCAGACCTCGATTCCACTGCATGCAAGTGACGCGGAACTAATTTCTAGCAACGTTAGATCTACTCGAGGGGGGCCCTTGACTCATGGAATTTACTAGAGGTAGGGCCCAGTTGGAAGTGAGATTGAGAGCGCTGTGTATAAATGGGATATGTCTGATTAAAATCAAGTGGCAATAAATTGCAGCGTTCCGTCGACAACCGTGCACTCGATGACCCCGTTGCCCTGTGCATGAGTTGTAGTAGCAGTAGTAGGCTTTTCAGACTTGATTAAACTTGACATGACCGCTCGACGACTTTTTCCATGGACGGCATCGTGTTCCTTCCTGTAGAAGTCTCATGAGGGAGACGCGTCATCTCTCACGCTGTATTGTGAAGGGCACGAGGTGTGCAACGATCATCGTTGGATCGCACAGAATCAACGGTTGGTGCACACGATCCGCGTGACAACTGTGACAACCAATCAGGGAGTAGCAGACAAGGTGAGCATAGTTTTGGGCTTCTACGAAAGATAGAGAGGAGGGGTGGGCAAAACTAAGTAGTACCACATAAAACCAAGGGCAAAACTGAGTAGTATAAAAATGGAAAGTGTTTTGTACAATGAAATACATCATGGAATACATCAAATTATGCCAAGATAGATCCACTAGAGTTCATTGGATGTGTGTTCTTCTCATAAACCACGCATGGATCCACTAGAGTCATTGCATGTCTGTTCCTCTAAACAAACCACATAAGGATCCACCAGTGTCATTGCATGTCTGTTCTTTTCATGAACCACATAAGGATCTACCAGTGTCATTGCATGTCTGTTATTTTCATGAACCACACCCAGTGTCATTGCATGTGTGTTACTTCCATAAACCACATATGGATCCACCTAGTGTGATTGCATGTTTGTTCCTTCCATAAACCACATAAGGATCCACCAGTTTCATTGCCTGTCTGTTCTTTTCATGAACCACTCCTAGTGTCAGTGCATGTCTGTTTTTTTCATGAACCACACCTAGTGTCACTACATGTCAGTTCTTTTCATGAACCACATAAGGATCCACCGGTGTCATTGGATGTGTGTTCTTCTCATGAACCTTCTTCTTCCATGAGCTCGTGTCATTTCCCCCACCAAGAGTCATTGGATGTGTGTTCTTCTCATGAACCACACGTGGATCCACCGGTGTCATTGCATGTCTGTTCCTCTAAACAAACCACATAAGGATCCACCAGTGTCATTGCGTGTGTGTTCTTTTCATGAACCACACCCAGTGTCATTGCATGTGTGTTCTTCTAAACAAACCACATAAGGATCCAACAGTGTCATTGCATGTCTGTTCTTTTCATGAACCACATAAGGATGGGCCCACCAGTGTCATTGCATGTCTGTTCTTTTCATGAACCACACCTAGTGTCAGTGCATGTCTGTTCTATTCATGAACCACACCCAGTTTCACTGCATGTCTGTTCTTTTCATGAACCACATAAGGATCTACCAGTGTCATTGCATGTCTTTTACTTCAGAACCACATGTGGATCCACGGTGTCATTGCATGTCCGATCCTCTAAACAAACCACATAAGGATCCACGGTGTCATTGCGTGTGTTCTTCTCATGAACCACACCCAGTGTCATTGCATGTGTGTTCTTCTAAACAAACCACATAAGGATCCACCAGTGTCATTGCATGTCTGTTCTTTTCATGAACCACATAAGGATCCACCAGTGTCATTGCATGTCTGTTCTTTTCATGAACCACATAAGGATCCACCAGTGTCATTGCATGTCTGTTCTTTTCACGAATCACAGCTAGAGCCATTGCATGTCTTTTACTTCCATAAACCACATATGGATCCACCTAGTGTGATTGCATGTCTGTTCCTCTAAACAAACCACATAAGGATCCACCAGTGTCATTGCGTGTCTGTTCTTTTCATGAACACACCCAGTGTCATTTCATGCGTGTTCTTCTAAACAAACCACATAAGGATCCACCAGTGTCATTGCCTATCTGTTCTTTTCATGAACCACACCCAGTGTCATTGCATGTGTGTTATTCTAAACAAACCACATAAGTCATTGCATGTCTGTTCTTTTCATGAACCACGCCCGGTGTCATTGCATGTCTGTTCTTTTCATGAACCACGGCTAGAGTCATTGCATGTCTGTTCCTCTAAACAAACCACATAAGGATCCACCAGTGTCATTGCATGTCTGTTCTTTTCATGAACCACATAAGGATCTACCAGTGTCATTGCATGTCTGTTATTTTCATGAACCACACCCAGTGTCATTGCATGTGTGTTACTTCCATAAACCACACGTGGATCCACCTAGTGTGATTGCATGTTTGTTCCTTCCATAAACCACATAAGGATCCACCAGTTTCATTGCCTGTCTGTTCTTTTCATGAACCACTCCTAGTGTTAGTGCATGTTTATTCTTTTCATGAACCACACCTAGTGTCACTACATGTCAGTTCTTTTCATGAACCACATAAGGATCCACCGGTGTCATTGGATGTGTGTTCTTCTCATGAACCTTCTTCTTCCATGAGCTCGTGTCATTTCCCCCACCAAGAGTCATTGGATGTGTGTTCTTCTCATGAACCACACGTGGATCCACCTGTGTCATTGCATGTCTGTTCCTCTAAACAAACCACATAAGGATCCACCACTGTCATTGCGTGTGTGTTCTTTTCATGAACCACACCCAGTGTCATTGCATGTGTGTTCTTCTAAACAAACCACATAAGGATCCAACAGTGTCATTGCATGTCTGTTCTTTTCATGAACCACATAAGGATGGGCCCACCAGTGTCATTGCATGTCTGTTCTTTTCATGAACCACACCTAGTGTCAGTGCATGTCTGTTCTATTCATGAACCACACCCAGTTTCACTGCATGTCTGTTCTTTTCATGAACCACATAAGGATCTACCAGTGTCATTGCATGTCTTTTACTTCCATAAAACACATGTGGATCCACCGGTGTCATTGCATGTCTGATCCTCTAAACAAACCACATAAGGATCCACCAGTGTCATTGCGTGTGTGTTCTTCTCATGAACCACACCCAGTGTCATTGCATGTGTGTTCTTCTAAACAAACCACATAAGGATCCACCAGTGTCATTGCCTGTCTGTTCTTTTCATGAACCACATAAGGATCCACCAGTGTCATTGCATGTCTGTTCTATTCACGAATCACAGCTAGAGCCATTGCATGTCTTTTACTTCCATAAACCACATATGGATCCACCTAGTGTGATTGCATGTCTGTTCCTCTAAACAAACCACATAAGGATCCACCAGTGTCATTGCGTGTCTGTTCTTTTCATGAACCACACCCAGTGTCATTTCATGCATGTTATTCTAAACAAACCACATAAGGATCCACTAGTGTCATTGCCTATCTGTTCTTTTCATGAACCACACCCAGTGTCATTGCATGTGTGTTATTCTAAACAAACCACATAAGTCATTGCATGTCTGTTCTTTTCATGAACCACACCCGGTGTCATTGCATGTCTGTTCTTTTCATGAACCACGGCTAGAGTCATTGCATGTCTGTTCCTCTAAACAAACCACATAAGGATCCACCAGTGTCATTGCATGTCTGTTCTTTTCATGAACCACATAAGGATCTACCAGTGTCATTGCATGTCTGTTCTTTTCATGAACCACACCCAGTGTCATTGCATGTGTGTTACTTCCATAAACCACACGTGGATCCACCGGTGTCATTGCATGTCTGTTCCTCTAAACAAACCACATAAGGATCCACCAATGTCATTGCCTGTCTGTTCTTCTCATGAACCACATAAGGATGGGCCCACCAGTGTCATTGCATGTCTGTTATTTTCATGAACCTCACCCAGTGTCAGTGCATGTCTGTTCTATTCATGAACCACACCTAGTTTCACTGCATGTCTGCTCTTTTCATGAACCACATAAGGATCTACCAGTGTCATTGCATGTCTTTTACTTCCATAAACCACATGTGGATCCACCGGTGTCATTGCATGTCTGTTCCTCTAAACAAACCACATAAGGATCCACCAGTGTCATTGCGTGTGTGTTCTTCTCATGAACCATACCTAGTGTCATTGCATGTGTGTTCTTCTAAACAAACCACATAAGGATCCACCAGTGTCATTGCCTGTATGTTCTTTTCATGAACCACATAAGGATCCACCAGTGTCATTGCATGTCTGTTCTTTTCATGAATCACAGCTAGAGTCATTGCATGTCTTTTACTTCCATAAACCACATATGGATCCACCTAGTGTGATTGCATGACTGTTCCTCTAAACAAACCACATAAGGATCCACCAGTGTCATTGCGTGTCTGTTCTTTTCATGAACCACACACATTGTCATTGCATGCGTGTTCTTCTAAACAAACCACATAAGGATCCACCAGTGTCATTGCCTATCTGTTCTTTTCATGAACCACACCCAGTGTCATTGCATGTGTGTTCTTCTAAACAAACCATATAAGTCATTGCATGTCTGTTCTTTTCATGAACCACACCCGGTGTCATTGCATGTCTGTTCTTTTCATGAACCACGGCTAGAGTCATTGCATGTCTGTTACTCTAAACAAACCACATAAGGATCCACCAGTGTCATTGCATGTCTGTTCTTTTCATGAACCACATAAGGATCTACCAGTGTTATTGCATGTCTGTTCTTTTCAAGAACCATGATGACCCACAAGTATAGGGGGTGTATCGCAGTATTTTCGATAAGTAAGAGTGTCGAACCCAACAAGGAGCAAAAGGTGCTGGCTAGTGGTATGGATCAGGAATTCTCTGCAAATACTTAGCAAACGGATTTTTAGGGGTTTTCGATAAAGCAAGTAAACAAAGTATGAGTAAACAAAAGACAGTAAGAATGAATGCAGCAAGTGGCCCAATCCTTTATGCAGCAAAGGACAAGCCGGTTGTATTTCTATAGATGACCAAACGTTCTCGAGGACACATGGGAAGACTGTCAAGTGCTTTCGCTTCATATAGTCGATTAATCTTCTTTAGCTTGCTAAGTGTTGTGTGGGTGAACCTGTGCTAATGTACCGTCCCATCCAAGACTTAATACATACTTGTGATTAAACCCCCTTGCAAACATCCGTAAGTACAAGAAAGTAATTAAGGTAAAACCTAACCACAACTTTAAACTCTAAGACCCTTACGTCCCTTGTGCAATGGTTTCCTAACGGGGGTTCAGGTTTCTGTCACTCCGGCAACCCCTACGATTAGTAGACAAATACACAATGCATTCCCCTAGGCCCTTATAGGTGAAGTGTCATGTAGTCGACGTTCACATGACACTACTAGAAGAAGTACACCACAACTTGAATAACAATCTATTGAATCTTTCTGAACGCAACTCCACTACTAACAACAAGACTTCTCCCATGTCCTGAAGAACAAAACGAACTACTCACAAGACATCTTATGGATCATGATCAGAGATGGAATAATGATGTATAACAATCTGAACATAAACAATAATTCAATGGTTCACTCAATAGCATCAACTACAAAGAGTAATCAACACCGGGAAAGTTTCCCCTATGAACTATGCAAGATTCAACACAATTGTTACAGCATTATGGAGATGGTGATGAGGGTGCTGATGGTGATGATGGTGGTGGTGATGATGATCCCGATGAAGTACAACTTGATGGTGGTGTTGATGGCGACGATCTCCCCTCTCCGGGAAGGAATTCCCCTGGCAGAAATCTGTCTGCCGGAGAGATCTTTCTCTCTCGGTGTTTTCCGCCCCGTAGTGGCGGCAGAATCTTTCTGTGGTCGCTCCCCCAGTCTTAGGGTTTCAGGAGTAAGATATACGCCAGAGGGGAGAGGCTAGAGTGGGCCAGGGTGGCCACACCACTCCCTGGCGCGGCCTGGGCTTGCCCGCGCCATGGGGTGGTGTGGGCCCCCTGTGGCCCACCTCCACTCCATCTTCTGGCATCTCGAGTCTTCTGGAAAAATAGGATTTTCCGTATATTTTCCCGGATTTTCTGATCTTCGCGAATTTTGCCTCCAAACAACACCTTTTCCATCAGAATCCTGACTGCAGCGGTCCATGCTCCAAAAGTCATCAACCATGCAAAAATAGATGAAATAACATAAGTATCACCTCTCAATACAAAATATATCAATGAATAATAGTGAATTAAGACATAGAATAGTGATGCGAAATGGACGTATCAACTCCCCCCAAGCTTAGACTTCGCTTGTCCCCAAGCGGCGAGCTCAATAAACATGACCTCAGGTTTATGGAGTGAAGAGTCGATAAAATAATACGGACAAGAAGCATCACATTCATCAAATACATAGATCATAATAGAAGACAACTCACTATTATACAACTCAACTTGCAATGAGTAAAGAAAACACAATAAAGATACATAGAGTAAAACATCATTGGTAATGGCAAACTTAGCTCTTGGTCGAAGAATAGTTGATAATTTGCTGAAGTTCACAAATAACTGGTTTTTCAAAGAAAGCTTTCAAAGTAGTAAACTTCAAGATAAGAGCAATGTGCAAAACAAGGAACATAAGAAACATGATTGAATAAATCATCATATGAATGAATGAAACACATCAACTCAAAATACTTGCTGAGATAGAAGGGAATAGGTTCTTGACTCAACTACAAAGTAAAAGAAAGGCCCTTTAAAGAGGGAAGCAGGATTACAAGTCTCATAAAGAGCTCCCAACAATTATGATACTTACTAGCTTTCAGCTCTCATTGCCCCTATCATAGGCATCTTTAGGTGATTAAGGTTAAAGTGAGGTAAAATCTGAGTTATATGCTTGACAGACTATAAACTAAAGATCCCAAGTCCCTTGAGTACGAGGGCCTCCTCATGCTACTCAACTTTAGTTACCGTAAGTTCTTGTCATCGTAAGTATATGCGTATCATTGAGAACCGCTTAACGGGTACCCTTGCCCGATGATACTAAGAATCCCCATATCAAAATGACAAGGCAAGGCACAATGAGTATCTCAAAATCTTCTTATTTACCATGGGAAAATGGTGCTTTCTCTCTTTCCTCTTTTCATAGTATCTCTTTTTTCTTTTCTTTTCTCAATAGCTATCTCTCTCATTTTTATAAGAAGAATGCTTCATAGATATCATTATGGTTCTGTGAGGTTTCCACCATGTCGGCATGGATTGAACCAAGCCCGAGCGTTTCTCTAACACACATACATAACTCCATGAACTTACAAGCTCCCTTTTATTTCACACCGATTTACATCCAAACAAAAGAGCAAGGTATCAACTGGGTATATATTTACAAGTGTTGAAAGCGTTCCCGTGACAATGACGGTTCTGCTAATCCCCAGCCTATAATTTGCAAGCATATACTTTCATGGAGAGTTCACAATGGTTCAGGTTTATTAAGTGCAAGAAAGTAAAGTGTGCCATCAAGTTCGTGAGAGCTTTAATCACTAAATTTCGCATAACAAGTTTAATTTGGGAGGTAGACAAAATAGGAATTTACTTGGAATAGCAATAATGCTACTAGGTAGGTATGGTGGACACAAATGGCAAAGGTTTTGGTTTAAAGGAGGTGGATGCACGAGAAGAAATCCCTCTCAGTATAGGTTTTTGGCTAGCAAGGCTGGGTAGCAAGTACAAGAGTTGAAGGAAACAAACAAACATACAAGTGATAAAGACAAACATGCAATCTTCCTTGGAAGCACAAAAGATCTTAACTAGAGAATACTAAACTTATGAGCAAATCAAGAAAGAAAGATGATGAAATTATTTTTCTTTAGAGTACCTCTATATTTTTCTTTTCAACTCTCAGAAAGGTTTTGCTACTGACCAAGCCAGGTTTGCCAAAACCAACTAAATTAACTCAAAGATCCCAAAGTGCTACCAATACTAACAACAAGATCAATCATATAACCACGAATTGAAAACTAATATAAGCTATGCAAAAGAGTGAATGAAAGAACTTCTCATTAATAATCCATAACGGAAACTCACACCAAGGGATACAAATCTAACGAGAGAGGGGACACTTCCATAATGCAAACCATACTACATAATAACTCATCTATTCATGATATGACCCTACTAATAAGGTAAAAAGATAGAAGATAGTGATATGATACCGCGACACTCCCCCAAGCTTGGAACAAACCAAGGGGATGCCAAACCTGATGACGAATTACTCCTTAGGTGGTGGTGGTATCCTCTCATCTTCGTTCGTCTTCCAGAGTAAAGGCTTCCCATCAACAAAGGACATCGTGGTTTCCAACATCCTGAAACTTGCAACAGCACTTATGCGTTTAAATCTAGCCTCATACTCACAGTTTTGATTTTGAACGTCATAGAACTGTGCTTGCAGTTTGTTGGTTGTTTGGCAGAGTGAAAGGACTTCATCTTTGAGTTCAGCAGTCTCCTTTTGGTGCTCGGCGATGAGTTCGGAACAAATCTTGTGGATGATGTCCACTTCGCGCTCAAATCATCTTCACTACCTAAAGACTTCTTGCTCCAATGCTTCCATCCTGTCCTCCAGACTTCCTTCACCTTTAGGGCCTTGAACCTCCTTAATCCGAACCTCCCCACCTTCGAGCAACAACTCCTTGGGATGAATCTTCAATTCTCTCATGTATGGGTTGATGATATCTTCTAAGGAATCTCCCTTGGATGTTCCAGAGGAAGACATTGTGGCTCCAAATCTGGGATTCTTCCTGGCAGAAACAGATCGAAACAAAAACACGACGAAAACACGGTATACGAACCTCGGGGGATCCGGGGGGTTATATATTACGAAGTTTCATATCAAAAGGAAGGTACAGGGAGAAAACGGGCCGGAGACGAAGTCCTGGGTGGCCTCACCACCTGGTGGCGCGGCCAGGGGTGGGCCCACGCCATGGGGTGGTGTGGGCCACCCCGGCTCCGTTTCCGTCCCTTTTTCGCTTCATAGCTTTCCTTATTGACTGAAAACTGCAAAAATATAGTTGGATTGTATTTTCGCGGAACTTCTCTTACCAGAACTGTTACCTATTTGAAAACAGACTCTGCAGGTTTCTGAATTTGGTATTGAGTGGATCCTTCCAGAGTCATCACTTGAATATCATCGATATCTTCATCTTCATATACTTATTACTTGAGTCATAAAACATTTCTCTTCCTTATTACACCATTATCTCCACTTTCCTGGAAATTTCTTTCACACAAAACTTCACACAATTCTTATTAGCAACATTAGTATAAGTGAAGTGATAAAACCTTTTGAGTCCAACTTCAACTGAAAACCATCAAAACAAAAGCTACTGCAGCAACTCCTTCCGAAAACCCAAAAATAATTCAAAAAGGAAATCGAATAAAGAAGCAAATGCAAGATTGGCAAAATCTGTCAAAACAGACCAGCAGGTAAAGATCATTTTTTTCGAAAATCTTCTGTTGCTCAAATCAAAAAGTGCAAAACTAACAAGAGTTAAATAACAACCTGGGGAATAAGCACAAAAAATTACATCTCAATCCGACATACAGAGATTTCTCACGAATTTTTACGGTGAAGAACAAAAATCTGTTTCGGGACAGCAACTTCCCCAAATCTTACTTCTCTCTCATTAGAGGTTGATCTTGACACAAAAACCAAACAAAACGGATAAGGAGCGGTTATTACCGAAGTTATAACTTCCAAGACTCAAAGAAACAAAAACAAACTGAAAGCATAAACAAATTGGGTTGTCTCCCATAAAGCTATTTCTTTATAGCCATTAAGATGGGCATGATAATTTTGAAGAAGCTCTCATAGGGATATGATTTGAAGTGAAAGAGAGCATTAAGAAGCAAAAACACACACATTTAAGTATAACCCACTTCTTATGCAAGGGGATTTTGTAAACAAACAAGTTGTTGAAACCAAAGGAAACTTGCATAACAAGGCAAAAGAAGTGCAGCATAAAAACTTTCAGCATAAAACAGGGAAACTTGATATTATTGAGATGCATAAGAACACTTTTCCCTATCTCATAATAACTTTCAGTATCATGCATAAACTTAACAATATAGCTATCGCAAGGACCATCATAGCAATGATCACTTATTCTAACAGAAAACACAGGAATACTAGCTCTCATAACACTACTATGTGAAACAATATTAGAGGTATCCTTACAAAGGATAGGGTGTCCCTCTTCCTCATACTTAGTGACAAAGTATTTCACACTTGCTATTATAGGTTCATCAACCATTTGTTTATCAGGTTCAACAGCCTTATTCATACTTTCATTAACCACACTAGCTATCATAGAATGTTCCTTTACCTTAACTAGAAAAGGCATTTTCTCAATATAAGGTTCAGGTAAAACATGATTAGCAGTATAAACTTCAGTATTTCTTGCAGGAACGCTCTTAGCAACATCTTTATAAGGTTCGTGATACTTATTCCACTTCTTTTTAGCCACTCCAATATAAGAAGCAAAAGCCTTAAAATAAGAAGCAATAGCTTGAGAGTCTAGACCATAAGCATTTTTAATATTTTGAAGGTCATCAGTTCCCATAAAAGATTCAATGCATTAATAATCATAATTTATACCTGACTTTCTACCTTTGTCATTCTCCCAAGCTTCAGCATTGTCTTGAATACGATCTACAAGGTCCCATTTAACTTCTTCTTCCATGCGAGTGAATGATCCAGCACAAGAAGCATCTAATAAATCCTTGTCATGTAGAGGGAGCCTTGCATAAAAGTTATTGATAATAATATTGTTGGGGAGCTCATGAATGGGACATTTGAGCATGAGTAACTTCAATCTCCCCCAAGCTTGAGCTGTACTCTCTCCATCAAGAGGCCAAAAGTTGTATATTTGATTCCGATCTTTATGAATCTCACTAGGAGGATAAAACTTTGAATAAAAGAGAGGCACTATTTCCTCCCATTCCAGAGCTTGACCATTCTTCAGCAGCTTATACCATTCCTCAGCTCTTCCTTTCAATGATAATGAGAATAACTTCTTCTTAACTTGATGCTAGTAATACCAAAGACACTTGAACAACCCGCATAATTCGTGTATAAAGAGTAAATGATCACCGGGATGGACAGTTCCATCCCCAACATAGTAGTTATCCATAACACGATCAATAATTCTTGTAGGTATTTTGAAAACATCTTTCTCAGCAGGTGGTGGCTTATCTACCACCTTAGCAGTGGTAGTAGCATTACCAAATAAGAAACTCAGCAAATTATCCATAACGAAAATAAAGCAACTAGCAGAAGTAAACAATACTCACAGTAGAAGTTTCCTTTACCAGTTCCACTCTCCAATAGCGCTTCACTCCTCGGCAATGGCGCCAAAAAATAGTCTTGATGACCCACAAGTATAGGGGGTGTATCGCAGTATTTTCGATAAGTAAGAGTGTCGAACCCAACGAGGAGCAGAAGGTGCTGGCTAGTGGTATGGATCAAGAATTCTCTGCAAATACTTAGCAAACGGATTTTTAGGGGTTTTCAATAAAGCAAGTAAACAAAGTACGAGTAAACAAAAGACAGTAAGAATGAATGCAGCAAGTGTCCCAATCCTTTATGCAGCAAAGGACAAGCCGGTTGTATTTCTATAGATGACCAAACGTTCTCGAGGACACATGGGAAGACTGTCAAGTGCTTTCGCTTCATATAGTCGATTAATCTTCTTTAGCTTGCTAAGTGTTGTGTGGGTGAACCTTTGCTAATGTACCATCCCATCCAAGACTTAATACATACTTGTGATTAAACCCCCTTGCAAACATCCGTAAGTACAAGAAAGTAATTAAGGTAAAACCTAACTAGAGCTTTAAACTCTAAGACCCTTACGTCCCTTGTGCAATGGTTTCCTAACGGGGGTTCAGGTTTCTGTCACTCCGGCAACCCCTACGATTAGTAGACAAATACACAATGCATTCCCCTAGGCCCTTATAGGTGAAGTGTCATGTAGTCGACGTTCACATGACACTACTAGAAGAAGTACACCACAACTTAAATAACAATCTATTGAATCTTTCTCAACGCAACTCCACTACTAACAACAAGACTTCTCCCATGTCCTCAAGAACAAAACGAACTACTCACAAGACATCATATGGATCATGATCAGAGATGGAATAATGATGTATAACAATCTGAACATAAACAATAATTCAATGGTTCACTCAATAGCATCAACTACAAAGAGTAATCAACACCGGGAAAGTTTCCCCTATGAACTATGCAAGATTCAACACAATTGTTACAGCATTATGGAGATGGTGATGAGGGTGCTTATGGTGATGATGGTGGTGGTGATGATGATGATGATCCCGATGAAGTACAACTTGATGGTGGTGTTGATGGCGACGATCTCCCCTCTCCGGGAAGGAATTCCCCTGGCAGAAATCTGTCTGCCGGAGAGATCTTTCTCTCTCGGTGTTTTCCGCCCCGCAGTGGCGGCAGAATCTTTCTGTGGTCGCTCCCCCAGTCTTAGGATTTCAGGAGGAAGATATACGCCAGAGGGGAGAGGCTAGAGTGGGCCAGGGTGGCCACACCACTCCCTGGCGCGGCCTGGGCTTGCCCGCGCCATGGGGTGGTGTGGGCCCCCTATGGCCCACCTCCACTCCATCTTCTGGCATCTCGAGTCTTCTGGAAAAATAGGATTTTCCGTATATTTTCCCGGATTTTCTGATCTTTGCGAATTTTGCCTCCAAACAACACCTTTTCCATCAGAATCCTCGATTGCGGTCCATGCTCCAAAAGTCATCAACCATGCAAAAATAGATGAAATAACATAAGTATCACCTCTCAATACAAAATATATCAATGAATAATAGTGAATTAAGACATAGAATAGTGATGCAAAATGGACGTATCAAACCACACCCAGTGTCATTGCACGTGTGTTACTTCCATAAACCACATATGGATCCACCTAGTGTGATTGCATGTTTGTTCCTTCCATAAACCACATAAGGATCCACAAGTGTCATTGCCTGTCTGTTCTTTTCATGAACCACATAAGGATGGGCCCACTAGTGTCATTGCATGACTGTTCTTTTCATGAACCACACCCAATATCACTGCATGTCAGTTTTTTTCATGAACCACATAAGGATCTACCAGAGTCATTGGATGTGTGTTCTTCTCATGAACCACACGTGGATCCACCGGTGTCATTGCATGTCTGTTCCTCTAAACAAACCACATAAGGATCCACCAGTGTCATTGCGTGTGTGTTCTTTTCATGAACCACACCCAGTGCCATTGCATGTGTGTTCTTCTAAACAAACCACATAAGGATCCACCAGTGTCATTGCACATTCATTCTTCTCATGAACCACATAAGGATGGGCCCACCAGTGTCATTGCATGTCTGTTCTTTTCATGAACCACACCCGGTGGTATTGCATGTCTGTTCTTTTCATGAACCACGGCTAGAGTCATTGCATGTATGTTCCTCTAAACAAACCACATAAGGATCCACCGGTGTCATTGCATGTCTGTTCTTTTCATGAACCACATAAGGATCCACCAGTGTCATTGGATGTATGTTCTTTTCATGAACCACACCCAGTGTCATTGCATGCGTGTTCTTTTCATTGACCATAGCTAGAGTCATTGCATGTCTGTTACTTCCATAAACCACGCATGGATCCACTGATGTCATTGCATGTCTGTTCTTTTCATGAACCACACCCAGTGTCATTGCATGGGTAGCCGTTAGACCGATTCTTCTAGAAGGCACGCCCTAACACAGTTGTTCTGCTTGACGATTGTTACATACCGTTCGATTGGGGTGCTTGGACAATTGGGATGGTCTTCGTGAGAGTGATCCGCGAGTGGGCTGTTCTGCGGCATGATTGGCCACGCTTGCTTTGGACAAACTGGCAACACCGGGCGCTCCCCTGTTTCGAGTGTCACGTCTCACGAGTTCAGTGGGCCACATCCCAGTGTCACGTCCCCATTACTTCTCTTCCTCCCCGTACTTATCTTCCTTACCCTCGAAGACACTTTCCCCACTTCACTCCCATCCTGCCGTAGCACTAGCTGACGGCGCCTCCATCCCAATCCCCTCTCCGGCAGCCACCCCCCACCCCTATCGCCATGGGTTCAAGGGGAGACAGCAAGGAAACGCGTCGTGATGACAGGGACGGTGATTTCGATGTGAGTCGTCTCATCTATATTTCTATCATCTGTGGCCAGTTATCTATTTTTTGAGCTAGATCTAATATGTTTACTCATGTGCGTATGATGTGTTAGGCCAACCAGACGATGTATGACTCTGACTATCACGGTTTAGAGGATGAAGACAGTCCTCTGGTATGTAAACATGGATATGTGCCCGCTAAATTTGTAGCCTTCGAAGGACGAAACGCAGGCAGGAGGTTTCTACGATGTCAAGGACATCGTGCAATGATGCAAGGCGGAAGTTGCGGTGTTGTCAAATGGATAGATCCAGACTGGCCCAAATCGATGCAGAAAACGCTGGACAAACTATGGGAAATGATTGTCGAGTTGAAAGAATCCGTATTCAGCTCACTTCTTGACAGTGTTGAGATGAAGCTATGGGAACCAGTTGACACGACCAAGCATAAGCGAGATCTCAGGTGGGTGCAAGACAAGGTTATCAAAGTCGAGAAGGAGAGGGACGCGACGTTGGCCCTGAAGGCTAAAGCAGAGCAAGAACTGACTCAAGCAAGGAACGATCTCCACCAGGCCAAAGTCCTGCAGTACACAACTACGAGTATTGACAAGTGCATGAGGATAAATGCAGAGAAACAATTGAAGTTGTACAAGGAAGATGCTAAAAGGAAGGAGCATACAATTAGATCCTTGCTCTCGCAGGAAGATGCGCATCGGGCCAAGATTAGGAAGATCAAGGAGATGTGTGATAACTAGTTCTATTTAGCTTAAGCGTGCCTTTTTAAGTTGTAATATTTGTACTTGTTGACCTAGCGGTCTGAACTATTGGTCCCGGTTCGGTGGAGGAAAAAATTGCTCTGACCCCGCATTAATTTGTGGAAGAATTTGTGATTTAGATCAATTTCTGGCTCGATTTAGATCTCTGTCCCGGATTGAGAACGTAACCGTGGACCAAAGACACCTTTTCTACTAGTGTATTCTGACACCGGTGGTTTGTTTAAACGTAATCTATGTAGATTATGCCGCATGCAAATGGCACAACCACAATTTATAAAGTGGAAGCACGTACACCTGGTTACTGGAGATCCGGGAGCTTCGCCAGATGCAGGGGATGCAGGAGCAGAGAGGCGGTGAGATAGACGGGCTCAAGATTAGGCCAGAAAGTGGTACCCATTTCCTCCTCATCTGGGCATTATCGGTGAGAACATCGCTGTTTATGTTGCCACGTCGTTGTGCAGCATCTGAAATAAGTTGCTGCTTCGTGGAGTGTGGCATCTTAAATAATTTATTTATGTGCCACTTACATTCCATCGTATTTGGAGACCTCCTGCCCCTCAGCAATCGTGGAACCGGTGGATCATTGTTTTCAGATAGCAGTGGCACAATCACAATTTCGGATTCAACTACTGACTCGGACGTTTCCAAACCCTAAGTCACGGTATATTTTACTCAGAGAACGTGGGTAGATTGTTTCGCCCAGCAATGTGCCACACACAGAGCGATCAGAATTTAACAGAATTACATATATAGGTTTAAGTTCAACACATTACTATGCATCTTCATTGCCAGCAGCCTTCTTCCGCAGTCTGGGTGCCAAGCCTTCACGTCCAATGGCTTCTTCATTTCCTGCCTTCTTCCTCTTCCTCGGTGCCAATTTTCTTAGCTTCACGTACTCTGCATCGCCGTGACAATGGGCACCAGAATCGTGTTCAGCATCATCTTTCCACTCGTTTTTAATTTCTCCGGCAGCAAAATGACATCTTTCCACTCATTTTTAATTTCTTCGGGCAGCAAAATGACTGACCCGGTAGTCATGTTTCTAACCTTGCGGTGCTTTCTTTCAAAGAAACAAGACTATTGCATAACTGCCCAATATCTACAGAGCAAATAAAATAAAAATTACAATTCAGCACAAACATACGAACCCTAAGAGACTTTTGCTTACCAGGAGCTAATTGGGTTCGAGCAACCACCCTGTCCAAGAATAGAAGGGCGACTCCCAGTTGCAGCAGATTCCACATCCAGTACATCACATTTCAGCTCAAACATGGCAGCTGAAGCATACCTTTTCATCAACCCAATTAGCTGACTGTCACACGTTATAGGAACCATGATGCCACGCTCATCCATGAAGATGAAACATGGCAGGCAGCGGGACATCCTACGAGTAACAGGGGGTTGGCGTATGCGTATTTGATGATTCATACGGTGACACCCACCTCTATTGCCACAGTCTCGCCTATCTTGGCATATTAGAGGAGTGACGGTTGAGAAAATTCTATCTGGGATGGATGGATCAGGGAAAGCGGTTGATAGGCAGGAGAAAGGCGGGTAGGGTTGAGGAGTGAAGCATCGAGAGGGTGTCTGCAGCCGGAAGGGAGCATGACAGCGGGGGCTGATAGGGAGTGTCCTACAGAAGCTCAACGGGATCCATAGGAGGCAGATGTTTTGAATTGTGGGCGTGTGGGTGGAGGCGAGATAGGGTTAGGTTTTCTATCGGTTTGGGCTTGGTGGCGTCTGCTAAATTTTTTGGGCTATACATTTAGCGTTGACATTTTCAAGTTTCCACGCACGCTAGGCTCGACTAGGTCACGACCCAAAATCGGTCGATATGTCTTTGCTGGCCGATTATTTGATGGGATTCACCTTAGCCAACCGACGAACTAATGAGATATATGTTAGCGCTTTCCCGACCAATGATCTGTTGTTGTGTGTTGCTATCATCGACCAACGGATCGATAGAATTATCACAGGGCCAACAGTGTCGAGGGGATCACCCTTGGCGTTGATGTCACCAGGCCTCTGTGTAGACCAATACCGAGGGGATGACCCTCGGTGTTGATGTCCACCAGGCCGATGTTCATACAAATGCCGATGGCTAAACCGTCGACATTGATGTCCACTGGATTTTTTCCTGCAATTTTGCGCCTCGCAGCAGATGCACTAGATGATGTCCACAAACATTCACATGGCTAGCATCAAATCTCGATACATAGATACATGTAGTCACAAATACACATCACTACAAGTTCATTGCACATAGTCTTCGAGAGCATCATCACTACAAGTTCATTACACATAGTCTTCAAGAGCATCATCACTACAAGTTCATTATACATAGTCATGGGATACATGTCGCATGGCAACTAGTCTTCCACGAACTTCGAGCACTAGCACAACACACACTTTGTCTTCGAGAGCATCGTCACTACAAAATGAAAGAACACACCCGTTTAGCATGGAAAATTGTCTAAGTCATTCATGCATGGAAAGTTGAGCTTGGAAAATTGTACGAAAGAAGACGCCCATTTAGCATGGCAAATTTTCTAAGTCAAAGTTCATGCATGGCAAGTTGAGCATGGAAAATTTCCAAGTCAAAGTCAAAGTTCATGCTTGGAACTAACCGGAGTCAGGGAGTGTTGACGCGAGTCACGGTCAGAATGCCGACGAGTTTTTTGTGGCCATGGGCATTGCGCGAGCAATGCCAGGGGCCCGACATTTTCCCATCGGTGTCTACGTTTGTTCCCGTAGTGCTAGTCGCAAACCACTTGGTTAAAATTTTCTCGCTATGAGATGACCCTGAATTGTGAACCCTGTATTTCAGTTTACTCTAAAATCTCAAGGGTTTACCTATCCACAAAATATAAGTTTCTTCATACCGTAGGAGCTCAAAGCAGTTGGCCAAATGGTGACGATATAAGCATACCCACATCCTCATAAAAGGTCTAGCTATATATAGTGGCAGAAAACAAAGAAAAATGTAAATCAAACTTTACGGCAAAAGCAACAAGGGACAAGCATGATGCTGAATGGAGTAAATCGGGAGCAGGTAATCAACTAGCATGAACATGAAACAACAACATCATGAAGAATAATCACGCATGTTGCATGGCTTAATTATAGGGAGGCGACGTTGCATCTCATGTCCCGACTAAGTAGTGGTGACCTCACTAAGCAGTGAGCACAACCTTCCACTCTCTGCTTGGTCAATGGCAAGGACAAAGGTGGTTTAGGTTCCATTGATCTTAGATTTCAAAATGAGTTCCTTCGAATGAAACATTTGGATAAATTCTATAATCAGGATGATTTTCATTGGGTTCATCTAGTATGGGAACAATATTATCATACAACACTACCTTTTGCAAAAATTTCAGAATGTTCATTTTCATAGAGGGACCGTTTAAAACTGCTTCCTTTGTACATGGAGCTTGTTAGTTTTTGTACAAAGAGCAACAATATCCTTGAATGGTTATGTTGGATCATCCAAATTTGTATTTTTTGTACGGGACATGATAAATGTTTTTTTTTTCATGAAAACATGCGTGCGGATATAGAATATCCATATGTACATGCAAATATTTTTTCTGAATTATTTTGCTGTTTTGAAATATGTTTCCTAACAATAGTCCGTAGGCACCGTAAGACAAATTTGATTTCCAGCCTATTACTAGGCATTAAGGAGTACAAAGCTATACAGAAAGATGAATTACACAAACGACCCTGGAAAGAAAACATAAGTATTTAGGCCCCTATGGCCGTCTTCCTTCTCGCATCTGCAACTAGAACCACCACGACATGTCAGGTTCCACCCAAGATCCGAGGAGTAGCGTACGTTGCTGTACCAAGCTGCACACTGGGATCATCTCTAGTACAACTTCAAATGAGCGGTCTTCGACACACTCGAGGTTTCACTTCGAGACGACACTAGTAGGAATAAGGCCAGTGGCGGCGTTCAGAAAAGTGGATCGACGGCCTTCATTAAGCAAGAACACTAAGCAGAACTTGCTCGACCAATTGAACAATAGAAAGCATGAGTCATGACTTACCTTGCTTGCTGCCGGGAGGAGAGGAGATCTGGCAATGACGAGTTACAAGTAAATATAGAGTCAGCAGCGGTGGGTACAGACGGAAACGGTGGCGGCACGGCCACTTGAGCTTGGACTGGACCCGTGTGCCCCCTTGGATGGCATGCACGTGGGATTTACTAGGATCACGTGTCTTCCCTGGCGACGGGGCATCCTACGAGTAACAGGGGGTTGGCATCGTTGATGATCCGTACGACAACACCCACCTCCATTATCGCGGTCTCGCCTATCTTGGCATATTAGAGGAGTGACGGTTGAGAAGTTTGGATCTGGGATGGATGGATTGAGGAAAGGTTGATAGGAAGGAGAGAGGCGAGTAGGGTTGAGGAGTGAAGCATCGAGAAGGTGTCTACAGTCGGAAGGGAGCATGATGGTGGAGGCCGATAGGGAGGGTCCAGCGGAAGCTAGGCGGGAGCCGTAGGTGGCAGATGTTTTGAATTGTGGGAGTGTGGGTGGAGGCGAGATAGGGTTAGGTTTTCTATCGGTTTGGTCTTGCTGGCGGCTGCTAAAATATTTGGGCTAGACTTTTAGCACTAATGTTTTCAAGTTGTCACGTATGCTAGGCTGGCCCAGCTACAGACCCACAATCGGTCGGTATGTCTTTGCTGACCGATTATTTGATGGGATTCATGTTAGCTGACGGAGGAACTAACGAGATATATGCTACGACTTTCCCGACCAACGATCTATTGCTACGTGTTGCTATCACCGACCAATGGATCGATAGAATCATCACCAGCCAACTGTGTCGAGGGGATCACCCTCGGCGTTGATGTCCCCATGCCTCTGTTCATACCAATGCCGAGGGGATGACCCTGGGCGTTGATGTCCACCTGGCATGTGTTCATACAAATGCCGAGGGTTAAACGTCGGCATTAATGTCCACTGGTTTTTTTCCCGCAATTTCGCGCGTCGCAGATGCACTAGATGATGTCCACAAACATTCACACGGCTAGCAACAAATCTCGATACATAGATACATGTAGTTACAAATACACATCACTACAAGTTCATTGCACATAGTCTTCGAGAGAATCATCACTACAAGTTCATTGCACATAGTCTTCAAGAGTATTATCACCACAAGTCCATTACACATAGTCATGGGATACATGTCACAAGGCAACATGTCTTCCACGGACTTCGAGTACCGGCACAACACACACTTTGTCTTTGAGAGCATCGCCGGTACAAAATGAAAGAACACACCCGTTTAGCATGGAAAATTGTCTAAGTCAAAGTTCATGCATGGCAAGTTGAGCATGAAAAATTTTCCAAGTCAAAGTCAAAGTTCGTGCTTGGAACTAACAAGGGTCGGGGAGTGTCGATGCGAGTCACGGTCATAATGCCGACGGGTTTTTTGCGGCCATGGGCATTGTGTGAGCTATGCCAGGGGCCCAACATTTCCCCCTCGGCGTCTACATTTGTTCCCGTAGTGCTAGTCGCAAATCACTTGGTTAAAATTTTCTCGCTATGAGATGACCCTGAATTGTGAATCCTGGATTTCAGTTTACTCTAAGATCTCACATGTTTACCTATCCACAAAATATAAGTTTCTTCATACTGTAGGAGCTCAAAGCAGTTGGCCAAATGGTGACGATATAAGCATACCCACATCCTCATAAAAGGTCTAGCAATATATAGTGGCAGAAAAGAAAGAAAAAGGTAAAGCAAACTTTACGGCAAAAACAACAAGGAACAAGCATGATGTTGAATGGAGTAAATCGGGAGCAGGCCATCAACTAGCATGAACGTGAAACAACAACAGCATGAAGAATAATCACGTATGTTGCATATGTTGCATGGCTTAATTATAAGGAGCCGACGTTGCATCTCATGTCCCGACTAAGTACAACCCTCCACTATCTGCTTGGTCAATGGCAAGGACAAAGGAGGTACCATTGATCTTAGATTTCAAAATGAGTTCCTTCAAATGAAACAATTGGATAAATTCTATAATCAGGGTGATTTTCCTTCGATTCATCTAGTATGGGAATAATATTGTCATACAACACTACCTCTTCCAAAAATTTCAGAATGTTCGTTTTCATAGAGGGATCGTTTAAAACCGCTTCCTTTGTGCAAGGAGCTGGTTGGTTTTATTGTGAATCGATATCGCTATTACTAAGCATTACGGAGCGATACAGAGCGACACGTCGGGTTCCACCTAGGATCTCCTTGAAAAGGAAATAGAAGCAATTAGGCTCATATGGTCGTCTTTCTCGTTGCATTAGCTAACTACTGGAACCACCGTGACACGTCGTGTTCCACCTAGGATCAAGGAGACACGTATGTCTCCAGACCAATCACATGCTTGTATCATCTCTGGTATAGCTTCAAATGAGCGGTCTTGGTCACCCTCGAGGTTTCGCTTCGAGACGGGGGTTCGCCGCCTTGCATCAGGGGAGGGCCGACCGGAGTGGATTCCAAAGATCCTACAAAAAACCGACGAACACAAATAAGCTCCATCAGCAAGGCGTAGGAGCGTGCGCCATCTCTGCGACGCCATGCCCTCCACCCCTGGAATCCTAAACCAGCGCACCATTGATATTTGTGAGGTAATCACGGTATCTGGTAGAAAGAGGGCCTTTGGTCCAGCGCCCAAATTCTATTGGTCCCGGTTCGTTTCCATAATCGGGACCAATGCCAGGCACCGGTCCCGGTTCATGCCGCCTGGGCATTGGTCCCGGTTCATCTCTAAGCATTGGTCCCGGTTCGTGGCATGAACCGGGACCAATGCCCCCGCGATGCACACGTGGCGCTCTGCGGGGCATCGGTCCCGGTTCATGCCACGAACCGGGACCAAAAACCTCGTGACGGTCAGCAGTCCAGGACAATTAATGTAAATTAATTCGGGGCAGAAATTAATTTGAGATAGAAATTGAATTGATCAGTATTTTTGAAAAAAAATCTTTCACAAATTAATCGAGACAAAGATCTAAATTGAGACATTTTATTATTCGATCACAAATTTTTCCATACAAAGATGCGACTTTACAAATTTTCCTAATCGACAACACTTCCGCTGCCGCTGTCCTCTGAGTTGCCGGCTTCCTCGTCGTCGTCGGACGAAATCTCCATGATTTCGGCGTTGTTCGGGAGACGGAGCTCCTCTGCGCGGCTAGCGGCGTCGATGGCGGTGTAGATGGTCCGTCCAGGGACGGACCAGAACATCTCCCGTCCTTCTCGGTTCCGGAGATCCGGGTGCACCACGCGCCCGTCCATGATGCGGTTGCTAAGCTTGGCTTCCGCTCCTTCTTGAACAGCCGGGGCCAGTACTCGCTGGCCACCGCGTACCGGGGCAACGCCCTCATCCACACGGGCAGCTGGCGGCGACGCTCCGTGATGACGCACTCCATCTCGTATCCGCGGGGGTTGAGGAGTGGAGCCACCGGCACACCCGCCTCGCTGATGCGAAATCCGGCGGGCACGAGATGCTGTAGTACGCAAACATCGCCGCCTCATAGTGGTTGAGCGTGGGCACCTCCATGGCGGCGCGGTGGAGATTGGAGAGGAAGGAGGCGAGGCACGATGCGATGGAGAGCGATGGCTAAAGGGTGGGGTGGAGATGGACAGTAGAAGACCGATGGCGAAAGCGAGCGCTGTGGCCTCATATTTATACACGGGGACGACGAAGCGACGATGAGCATTGGTCCCGGTTATTGCCACGAACCGGGACGAAAGCCCCTCCCGCGCGACACGTGGCGGCCCAACAGCGCGCCCCCCACCAAGGTCATTGGTCCCGGGTCATGCCATTAATCGGGACCAATGACCTGGGTGGGGTGCGAGCTGCTGGGCAGCCACGTGTCGCGCGAGAGGTGCTTTGGTCCCGGTTCGTGGCTTTAACCGGGACCAAAAACCCTCCCCTGGCTATATATAAGCCCAGCCTTTTGCCCACCAAATTTTGCTGGATTGTGTGTGAGGTGTGGGTGCTAGCTTTTTTTTTCTTTGATTGCACACAAGGTGTTTGACGAAATGTCCGAGCCACACTTTAGTTACTACAACCACGGCTGAGGTTAGCAACCTTATCTTCTTTATCTGAATCGATACAAAAATATTGCATGTGTCCATGTAGGATGGTCATTTTACTATTCACGATGTTATTGTAATGGTTAATTATTATGACGCAGATCGATGCACGGATGCGATGGATGTATGGCGATCGACGCGATTCTGATTTTATTACAGGCCTGCATAAATTTATCGATTTAGCTAAGGCAAACAAAGTGGATAATTTTATGCCTTGTCCCTGCGTCGACTGTCGAAACGTGGCGGAGCACTCTGCCCCGAGAATCCTTCAAAGCCATCTGCTTCGGAGAGGTTTCATGCCCGGATATTATTGTTGGGCCATGCACGAAGAAAGAGGGGTTAGGCTGGAACAAAATAAAAAAGAGGAGGATGATGACAACTATCCTATGTCCCCTGAAGAATACGGTGATACTGCAATGGAAGACAATGAAGAAGAGGGAGGCGGCAACGAAGAAGAACAACGAAGAACAAGAGGGAGGCCCGCTGGTGGTCTTTGTCGGGTCATTTCTGATGCAAAGCAACAATGTGATACAGAAAGGGAGAAGCTTAAGTTGGAGGCCATGCAAAAGGATCACAAAAAGTTGTTTTACCCAAATTGCGAAGATGGCAGCACAAAGCTCGGTACCACACTTGAACTGCTGAAATGGAAGACAGAGACTGGCTTATCTGACAAGGGATTTGAGAAGTTACTGAAAATAATGAAGCCGAAGCTTCCAAAGGATAACGAGCTGCCCGAGACAACGTACAAAGCAAAGAAGACTATCTACCCTCTAGGATTAGATGTGGAGAAGATACATGCATGCATTAATGACTATATCCTGTACCGCGGTGAGAAGTACGAGAATATGGATAAATGCCCGGTATGCACTGCATGTCGATACAAGATCAGACAAGATGACCCCGGTGATGTTGAGGGCGATGACGAGCCCTCCAGGAAGAGGGTTCCTGCTAAGGTTATGTGGTATGCTCCTATAATACCACGGTTGAAACGTCTGTTCAGAAATAAAGAGCATGCCAGGTTGTTGCGATGGCACAAAGAAGAGCATAAGAAAGACGGGAAACCGAGACACCCCGCCGATGGGTCGCAGTGGAGAAACATCGAGAGAAAGTACTCGAACATGAAGAAAATATGCCCTGAGAGGCAATAATAAAGTTGTTATTATGTATTCCTTGTATATGATAGATGTTTATTTTGCATGCTGTAATTGTATTGATAGGAAACATCAATACATATGTGTTTAATAAACAAAAAGGGTTCCTAGTTATGCCTCTCTTATAGACTAGCTTGTTGATTAACAAGATGATCAAGGTTTCCTGATCATGGACATTGGATGTTGTTAATAACAATGTCACAACATTTGTGAAATGATGTGATGAACATTCATCCGAAGTATAGCATTATGATCAAGTCATTATGTTTATATTGCTATAACATCATACGAAGTAATCTTTATCCTTAGACCATGAGATCATGTTAATTGCTAACACCGGAAGAGTATCTTGATAACATCAAAGCGTCACCGTGTAACGGTGACTATAAAGATGGGTTCAGTACTACGAAGGTGTTATGTTGAGGCTCATGGATCAAGAGTGGAATTTGTCAATCCAGATGACGGATAGATATACTCTGGGCCCTCTCGGTGATATCACATTAGGATAGCTTGCAAGCAAGTGATGTGATCACTAGAATGTTATATCAAAGGGAACAAGAAAAGAGTGCATGTCGGTAACGAGATCAAACTAGGTATGGATATACCGATGATCGAATCTCGGACATGTAATATATCGAGAGACAAAGGGATTTAGTTATAAGCATTAAAGGTTCTCACGATCACAGGAGTCATCGTTGAATGTGTAGGAGTCAGTACGGATCTCGAGTCCCTGCTGATTATTGATCGGAGAAGGGTCTCGATCATGTACGCATTATTCATGAACCGTAGGGCACACTTAAGAGTTACGGACACCATTTTGGAGCACATATGTTTCAGACGAAAGAATTGCAAGCGCGAGGAATTGTTTCAATAGAAACCGGAAATTCTTCGGTGAAATTGCGGAAGGTGGTTACGCATGTGATATTGAAATATTGCAAGGGCTATATATGAATGTTTGTTAATTAAAGTAATTAACAAAATTCTGAATAAATTTAATAAAAGAGTTTTATTAAATGAGAGAGCATTAAATTTGGAGAAATTTAATGCATTTAAATGGAGACTTTAAAGGGAATGTGAAGAGGCATTTTAATGTGGAGGGTTACCACCACATGAATGAGGGAGGTGAGGGTCACCCCCATGCGACCATGGAGAGAGGGCACCCCCTCCTCCTATAAAAGGCCACCCATTCCTCCTTCATCCTCACACCTTCTTGTGAAGGATCTCTCTCCCTCTAGAATTATTCCCCATGGTCTCGGATTAGCGAGATACATGTTCCAGTGGCATTTCGTTTGGAAGGAGTTCTTGCTTCCATGGATCGCCGGGCGAGGAGGTGGAGGTTGTCCTGGCTTGAGCGTGTGTGCAGTGCGGATCGCTGCTGAGTTGCGGCTCGGACTTCACGATCTTGAGATCGGCAAGTGTACGACTACATCAACCACGAGTTCCTACTCATTAACAAAACTCGTTGTCTTCGAGGGTATGTTCTCCATGGATGTATGTCCACCCGTTGCTCTGTATCTAGTAGATAGATCTTGGCGTATAGTTCTCATCGTACAATATTTTTTTGTTTTCTATGCTGCGGACCCAACAGTGGTATCGGAGCCTAATCTATGCGTAGGTGCTTTGCACGGGTAGTACACATATGTTTATATGTGGGCGATGATGATTATGTTATTGCATCTTCTATGTACTTTGGATATTGGTGGCATAGTGGGATGAAGCGGCCCGGACCAACCTTACATGTCATCGTACATGAGACCGGTTCCACGACTGACATGCAACTAGTTTTGCATAAGTGTCTAGCGGGTGTCTGTCTCTCCTACTATAGTCAATATCTGATTTACAATGAGTTGCTAATAACTTGGTTATCCTCGTTGTGGTTCATGTTCGTAGGTAAGACTGATTCTATCTCCGAAAGCCCTAAGCCACGTAAAACTTGCAATTGATAAATTAGAGGCGTCTAGTTTAGATCGTTGCTGGGCTAGTGTATTGATATGGTATTGTTGTAAGTAGATGTATGATAGATACTCTTACAACTCACTTAACGTGTAAGTTCCATAGACCTTGTCCTTACACACAAAGGAATGATAGAGATCATACCACGATGCAAATGATAGAGATCAAATGCATGGACCATATCACCTCACTTCACACATTAGCATCTTATATTGCTAGTTTGGCACTTTTGGTAGCATTATAAGATGATCCCTCATTTAGATATCAAGATAAAATGTGTTCTTCCTTAAGTATGCACCGTTTTGTGGATCGTGTTTTGAGGCATCACGTGATGATCGGGTGTTCTCGACTCTACGCTTTCATACAACGGGTGTAAGACAGTTTTACACACGCAAATACTAAGGTTCTTACTTGATTGAGCCTAGCATGTACAGACATGGCCTCGGAACACGGACCGAAAGGTTAAGCATGAGTCATATAGTTGATATGATTCCCATATAGATGCTCGCCTTTGAAGCTACACCGACTCACGTGATGATCGGACTTGGTGTAGTGGATTTGGTTCATGTAATCACCAAAAGGACACGAGGGATGTCGTTTTTGAGTGGGAGTTCATTAGTAATTTGGATTAGTTGAACTCAATCTATCATAAACTTAGTCTAAATATATTTTACAAATTCTGTTATAGATGGCACCACCTGCTTTTAATTTCAATGTGTTCATGGAGAAAGAGAAGCTTGCTGCGAATGGTAGCAACTTCACCAACTGGGCTATGAATTTGAGGATTCTCCTCACTACTGCACAAAAGCAATATGTGCTAGAGGAGCCGCTAGGCCCCCACCAGCTCCTCGATGCCGACGAGGAAAAAACGTCTATATAACTCGTCAGAGGACCACAACAGTTCATTGCGGCATCTTGTATGGGCTAGAGCGAACTTGAAAACGTTTGAAAATGGCAATGCCTTTGATACCATGGGAGAATTGAAAATGATTTTCGATACCCATGCTGCCGTGAGAGTTATAATGCTTTGAAAAGTTCTTTAGCTGCATGATGGAAGAGAAACAGCTCCGTTAGTGAGCATGTACTCAAAATGTCCGGCATGCCGATAAGCTTGTGTCCTTGGGAATAACGATTCCCATTGACTTAGGCATACATCATGTTCTCTAATCTCTGCCACCTAGCTACAAGAGCTTCGTGATGAACTATAATATGCAGGGCATGAAGAAGTCTCTTCCCGAGCTTCTGTCAATGCTTAAGACTGCAGAAGTGGAGATTAGGAAAGAACATCAAGTGTTGATGATCAATAAGACCATCGGTTTCAAGAAGGACAAGAAAGGCAAGCAGAAGGGAAAGAAGGGCGGCAAATCTGTTGCCGCGCCTGAAAAGAAACCCCGAGGTAGCCCTAAGTCTGACACCGAGTGCTACTATTGCAAGGGGACTGGCCATTGGAAGCGCAACTGCCCCAAGTATTTGGCGGACAAGAAGGCCGGCAAGGCAAACAAAGGTATATGTGATATACATGTTATTGATGTGTACTTGACTAGTACTCGCATTAGCACCTGGGTATTTGATACGGGATCGGTTGCTAATATATGTAACTCGGTTCAAGGGCTGCGGAACAAGCGACAACTAGCAAGGGATGAGGTCACGATGCGGGTCGGCAATGGATCAAGAGTTGATGTGATTGCCGTCGGAACGCTACCTCTCCATATGCCGTCGGGATTAGTTATAAACCTGAATAATTGGTATTTGGTGCCTGCACTGAGCATGAACATTGTATCCGGACGTGTTTGATGCAAAGTGGTTATTCATTTAAGTCTGAAAACAATGGTTGTTCAATTTATATGAATAATATCTTTTATGGTCATGCACCTGTGTTGAATGGTTTATTTCTGTTGGATCTCGATAGTAGTATTACGCATATTCATAATGTTGATGCTAAAAGGATTAAACTTGATAATGATATATCTACATATATGTGGCACTAGCGTCTAGGTCATATTGGCGTTAAACGCATGAAGAAACTCCATTCTGATGGACTTTTGGAATCACTTGATTTTGAATCATTTGATACATGTGAGCCATGCCTTATGGGCAAGATGACTAGAACGCCGTTTTCTGGTTCAATGGAACGGGCGACAAATTTATTGGAAATCATACATCTGATGTGTGTGGACCAATGAGTGTGTCGCGAGGTGGATATCGTTATTTTGTTACTTTCACGGATGATTTGAGTAGATACGGGTATATCTATTTGATGAAACATAAGTCTGAAACCTTTGAAAGGTTCAAAGAATTTCAGAATGAAGTGGAAAATCATCGTAACAGAAAGATCAAATTTCTGCGGTCCGACCATGGAGGAGAGTATCTTAGTTACGAGTTTAGCACACATATGAAAGGTGGAATAGTTTCACAACTCACGCTGCGGAACACCATAACGTAATGGTGTGTCGAACATCGTAATCGTACTTTATTGGATATGGTTCGATCTATGATGTCTCTGTGACTTATATTGTCATTTTGGGGTTATGCTGGAAACCGCTGCATTCACTTTAAATAGGGCACCATCTAAATCTGAAAAGACACCGTATGAATTATGGTTTGGAAACAAACCTAAGCTGTCATTCTTAAAGTTTGGGGATGCGATGTTTATGTGAAGAAACTTCAACGGATAAACTCGAACCCAAAGCGGAAAAATCGTCTTCTTAGGATACCCTAAGGAAGCGATTGGGTATACCTTCTATCACGGATCCGAGGGCAAGGTCTTTGTTGCCAAGAATGGATCCTTTCTTGAGAAGGAGTTTCTCGCGAAAGGTGTGAGTAGTCGGAAGGTAGAACTCGAAGAGGTTATTGAACCTTCTCTTCATGAAATGGCGAGTAGCGCAGCTCGGAAGTTGTTTCGAGTTGACTTCACCTAATGAAGAGAGAGCTAATGATATTGATCATGAAACTCCAAAGAGGACACTCGAACCTCGCAGGTCAAGCATGACACGTGCAACTCCAATCTATGCGGCAATCCTGTTATGAATTTCATGATTGATGAAATAGATGACCTACGACGTATGAAGAAGCGATGTTGAACCTGATTCCAACAAATGGCTAGAAGCCATGAAATACGAGATGGAATCCATGTACGAAAACCAGGTTTGGACCTTGGTGGACTTACCTCACGATCGAAAGGCCGTTGAGAATAAATGGATTTTCAAAAGAAAAACTGATGTTGATGGTAATGTAACCATCTATAAGGCTCGACTTGTCGCAAAGGGTTTCGACAAATTCAAGGAGTTGACTACGATGAGACATTCTCTCCGTAGCGATGCTTAAGTCGGTTAGGATTATGTTAGCAATTGCTGCATATTTCGATTATGAAATATGGCAGATGGATGTCAAAACTGCGTTCCTCAATGGTAATATTGAAGAAGAGTTGTATATGATACAACCTAAGGGTTTTGTCGATCCTAAGGATGCTGATAAGGTGTGCAAACTTCAGCGATCCATCTATGGACTGAAGAAAGCATCCCGGAGTTGGAATCTCCGCTTTGATGAGGTGATCAAAGAGTTTGGATTTGTCCAAACTTATGGAGAACTTGTATTTACAAGAAAGTGAGTGGGAGCAATGTGGCATTTCTGATATTATATGTGGATGACATATTATTGATTGGAAATGATATAGATCTTTTAAACAGTGTTAAAAGTTATCTAAACAAACAAATTTTCGATGAAGGACCTTGGTGAAGCTTCATATATATTAGGCATTAAAATCTATAGAGATAGATCAAGGCGCCTAATTGGGCTATCGCAGAGTACATACCTTGATAAGATATTAAAGAAGTTTAATATGGGCCGAAGTAAGAAGGGTACTTACCTATGTTGCAAGGCAAGACATTGAGTAAGACTCAAAGTCCGACTACGCGGAAGAAAGAGAGATAATGGATAAGATCCCTATGCCTCAGCCATAGGCTCTATAATGTATGCCATGCTATGTACAAGACCGGATGTGGCACATGCTATTAGTTTGACTAGTAGGTACCAATCGATCCGAGTTCGTAACCTTTGGATAGCGGTCAAGAATATCCTTAAGTACTTGAGAAGAACTAAGGATATGTTTCTTGTATCTGGAGGTGAAGAAGAGCTAGTCACTAAGTGTTATGTCGATGCTAGCTTTGACACTGATCCGGATGACTCTAAGTCTCAATCCGGATCGTATTTCTCTTGAGCGGAAGCGATTAGTTGGAGGAGCTCCAAACAACTGTGGTGGTTGGATCAATGACGGAGGCGGAATATGTTCTTTGCTTGAGCGGCATGAAGCGGTTTGGATGAAGGAGTTCATAACGGAACTAGGTGTGGTTCCTAGTGCGTTGGACCCAATGGTGATCTATTGTGACAATAATGGAGCCATAGCCAACGCCAAGGAACCAAGGTCTCTAAGAATTCCAAGCATATTAAGCACGGTTTCACTCCATCCACGAGCATGTCAAGGATGGAGATATAAAGATTGTAAAGTGCACGGACCTAAATGTAGCAGATCCGTTGACTAAAGTACTCCCTAGGGAAAAACATGATCAACACCAGAACTCCATGGGTGTTAGATTTATCACTATATAAACTAGATTATTGTCTCTAGTGCAAGTGGGAGACTGAAGGAAATATGCCTTGAGAGGCAATAATAAAGTTGTTATTATGTATTCCTTGTATATGATAGATGTTTATTTTGCATGCTATAATTGTATTGATAGGAAACATCAATACATGTGTGTTTAATAAACAAAAAGGGTTCCTAGTTATGCCTCTCTTATAGACTAGCTTGTTGATTAACAAGATGATCAAGGTTTCGACCATGGACATTAGATGTTGTTAATAACAAGGTCACATTTGTGAAATGATGTGATGAACATTCATCCAGTATAGCATTACGATCAAGTCATTATGTTTATATTGCTATAACATCATACGAAGTAATCTTTATCCTTAGACCATGAGATCATGTTAATTGCTAACAGGAAGAGTATCTTGATAACATCAAGCGTCACACCGTAACAGGTGACTATAAAGATGGGTTCAATTACTACGGAGGTGTTATGTTGAGCTCATGGATCAAGAGTGGAATTTTTCAATCCAGATGACGGATAGATATACTCTGGGCCCTCTCGGTGATATCACATTAGGGATAGCTTGCAAGCAAGTGATGTGATCACTAGAATGTTATATCACGGGAACAAGAAAAGAGTGCATGTCGATGCGAGATCAAACTAGGTATGGAGATACGATGATCGAATCTCGGACATGTAATATATCGAGACAAAGGGATTTAGTTACAAGCGTTAAAGGTTCTCACGATCACGAGTCATCGTTGAATGTGTAGGAGTCGATGCGGATCTCCGTGTCCATTGCTGGTTATTGATCGGAGAAGGGTCTCGATCATGTACGCATTATTCATGAGCCGTAGGGTGGCACACTTAAGAGTTACGGACACCATTTTGGAGCACATATGTTTTAGACGAAAGAATTGCAAAGCGCAGGAATTGTTTCAATAGAAAGCGGAAATTGTTTGGTGAAATTGCGAAGGTGGTTCTGCATGTGATATTGAAATATTGCAAGGGGCTATATGTGAATGTTTGTTAATTAAAGTAATTAACAAAATTCTGAATAAATTTAATAAAAAGTTTATTAAATGAGAGAGCATTAAATTTGGAGAAATTTAATGCATTTAAAGTGGAGACTTTAAAAGGGAATGTGAAGAGGCATTTTAATGTGGAGGGGTTACCACCACATGAATGGGGAGGTGAGGTCACCCCCATGCGCCGACCATGGAGAGAGGGGCACCCCTCCTCCTATAAAAGGCCACCCATTCCCTCCTTCATCCTCACACCTCCTTGTGAAGGATCTCTCTCCCCCTCTAGAATTATTCCCCCATGGTCTCGGATTAGCGAGATACATGTTCCCGATGGCATTTCGTTTGGAAGGAGTTGCTGCTTTCGCTGGATCGCTGGAGCAAGGAGGTGGAGGTTTTCCGGTGGCTTGAACGTGTGTGCGAGTGTGCGGATGCTCTTGAGTTGCTTGGCGCTGGACTTCACGATCTTGAGATCGGCAAGTGTATGACTACATCAACCACGAGTTCCTACTCGTTAACAAAACTCATTGTCTTCGAGGGTAAGTTCTCCATGGATGTATGTCCACCCGTTGCTCTGTATCTAGTAGATAGATCTTGGCGTATAGTTCTCATCGTAGGAATTTTTTTGTTTTCTATGCTGCGGACCCAACAGAACTTTGCAGGTGACGCGAGGAACTTATGGTTTGGTCTAAGTACAGACGGCATGAATCCTTTTGGGGAGCAGAGCTGTAGTCACAGCACCTGGCCAGTGACTCTATGTATCTACAACCTTCCTCCTTGGTTGTGCATGAAGCGGAAGTTTATTATGATGCCAGTGCTCATCCAAGGACCGAAGCAACCCGGCAACGACATTGATGTGTACCTAAGGCCATTAGTCGATGAACTTTTGCAGTTGTGGGCAGAACCAGGTGTAAAGATGTGGGATGAGCATAAACAGGAGCCATTTGACCTACGAGCGTTGTTGTTCATAACCATCAATGATTGGCCTGCTCTTAGTAACATTTCATGACAGTCAAACAAGGGATACAATGCATGCACACACTGTTTAGATAAGACTAAAGGTACATATTTGGATAAATGTAAGAAGGTTGTGTACCTGGGGTGTCGTAAATTTCTTTCGACCAATCATCAAGTAAGAAAGAAAGGCAAGCATTTCAACGATGAGACAGATTACCGGAAGAAGCCTAAGCTCCCTAAAGGTGCTGATGTATTTGGTATGGTGAAGGACCAAGAAGTAATCTTTGGAAAGGGTCCTGGCGGTCAATCTGTTCCGAAATACCCCATTACCGGACACACGGCCATGTGGAAAAAGAAATCTATATTTTGGGAGCTTGAGTTTGGATCATTTTTGAATTTCTTATGCCCGTTTCAAACTATATTCAAAACGGTGGGCATGAAGCTTCTTAGCCCGGGGCTGAGCCTCGCTGAACTTGAAGTGGATCTCTGATGAAATAGCATGTTGTGAAACTATAAATGATATTTTTTAAATCAGAAGTATTATATCATGTACTTGTAGTTCAAATCTTGGCAACCTCCTACCGATTCGGCAGGAATTTGTCTTTTTCATGAGGGATAGACAGAAAGGTTCCAGATACACCGGTTGGGAAATTTTCCATATAAGGTGGTCTAGTATTTTTGAAAAATGGGTTGGTACTAATGCCAAACTTTAATTTGGTGGTTGCTTCACAGAACACCCCGATTTTGGCACCTCAAAAATGGAAATTGGCTTTTTCGTGCGTCGAAAGGGAAAACTTCCTCCTGCAACATCGTAAGCAATCCCAAGATGCACATGTGTGCACAATATGGGCACATTATCACAAACTATGCCCTGATTCTAGCCATACCATTGGTGGTTTGACCTAAATGCCATGAAACCTCGAACATGATAGGTCATTTTGTGAAGGATTTTTTATGATGTTTGCAATTTTTCAAGTTCAATATTTTTCCTTGCATCTGTGACACATAATATGACACCACACGAAGGTTTCACATTGTTTGGATCATTTTTGAATTTCTTATGCCCGTTTCAAACTATATTCAAAACGGCGGGCATGAAGCTTCTTAGCCCGAGGCTGAGCCTCGCTGAACTTGAAGTGGATCTCTGATGAAATAGCATGTTGTAAACCGATAAATGATTTTTTTAAAAATTCACAAGCATTATATCATGTACTTGTAGTTCAAATCTTGGCAACCTCCTTCCGATTCGGTAGGAATTTGTCCTTTTCTTGAGGGATGGACAAAAAGGTTCCAGATACACCAGTTGAGAAATTGTCCATATAAGGTGGTCTAGTATTTTTGAAAAATGGGTTGGTACCAATGCCAAACTTTAATTTGGTGGTTGCTTCACAGAACACCCCGATTTCGGCACATCAAAAATGGAAATTGGCTTTTTCGTGCGTCAAAAAGGAAAACTTCCTCCTGCAACATCGTAAGCCATCCCAAGATGCACACGTGTGCACAATATGGGCACATTATCACAAACTATCTGATTCTAGCTATAAAATTGGTGGTTTGACCTAAATGCCATGAAAGCTCGAACATAATAGGTCATTTTGTGAAGGATTTTTTATGATGTTTGCAGTTTTTCAAGTTCAATATTTTTCCTTGCATCTGTGACACATAATATGACACCACGCGAAGGTTTCACATCGTTTGGATCATTTTTGAATTTCTTATGCCTGTTTCAAACTATATTCAAAACGGCGGGCATGAAGCTTCTTAGTCCGGAGCTGAGCCTCGCTGAACTTGAAGTGGATCTTTGATGAAATAGCATGTTGTGAACCTATAAATGATTTTTTAAAAAAATTCACAAGTATTATATCATGTACTTGTAGTTCAAATCTTGGCAACCTCCTACCAATTCGGCATGAATTTGTCTTTTTCATGAGGGATGGACAAAAAGGTTCCCAATACATCGGTTGGAAAATTGTCCATATAAGGCGGTCTAGTATTTTTGAAAAATGGGTTGGTACCAATGCCAAACTTTAATTTGGTGGTTGCTTCACAGAACACCCCGATTTCGGCACCTCAAAATGGAAATTGGCTTTTTCGTGCGTCAAAAAGGAAAACTTCCTCCTGCAACATCGTAAGCCATCCCAAGATGCACATGTGTGCACAATATGGGCACATTTTCACAAACTATGCCCTGAATCTAGCTATAACATTGGTGGTTTGACCTAAATGCCATGAAACCTCGAACATGATAGGTCATTTTGTGAAGGATTTTTTATGATGTTTGCAATTTTTCAAGTTCAATATTTTTCCTTGCATCTGTGACACATAATATGACACCACGTGAAGGTTTCACATTGTTTGGATCATTTTTGAATTTCTTATGCCCGTTTTAAACTATATTCAAAACGGCGGGCATGAAGCTTCTTAGCCTAGGACTGAGCCTCGCTGAACTTGAAGTGGATCTCTGATGAAATAGCATGTTGTGAACCTATAAATGATTTTTTAAAAAATTCACAAGCATTATATCATGTACTTGTAGTTCAAATCTTGGCAACCTCCTACCGATTCGGCAGGAATTTGTCTTTTTTATGAGGGATGGACAGAAAGGTTTCAGATACACCGGTTGGGAAATAGTCCATATAAGATGGTCTAGTATTTTTGAAAAATGGGTTGGTACCAATGCCAAACTTTAATTTGGTTGTTATTTCACAGAACACGCCGATTTCGGCACCTCAAAAATGGAAATTGACTTTTTCGTGCGTCAAAAAGGAAAACCTCCTCCTACGACATCGTAAGCCATCCCAAGATGCACATGTGTGCAAAATATGGGCACATTATCACAAACTATGCCCTGATTCTAGCCATAACATTGGTGGTTTGACCTAAATGCCATGAAACCTAAATGCAATTTTAATTGAAAATAGTAAAATTGTATAGTTCAAATAAAAATATTTGAAAACAGAAAATGGTTTTTGATTAGTTATTTAAATTGAAGCACTTTTCCTGTTAAAAGTTTTTTGAAATTTCAAATTATGTAATAAATATTTGTTAATGCAATTTTAATTGAAATTAGTAAAATTGTATAGTTCAAATAAAAATATTTGAAAACAGAAAATGGTTTTTGATTAGTTATTTAAATTGAAGCACTTTTCCTGTTAAAAGTTTTTTAAAATTACAAATAAATAATCATCTTAAATTGAAACATCTTATTAATTAAAGAAGAAAACAAATTTGAAAATGGCGGGAAGACCAAAAGGTTTGCCAAAATATGAAAAACGGTCCCGGTTCGTCTCACCAACCGGGACTAATGATCCCTGGGTGCACGCGCTGATCAACATGCCTTTGGTCCCGGTTGGTGGGACGAACCGGGACCAAAGGACAAACCATTGGTCCCGGTTCGTCCCACCAACCGGGACCGTTGGTCCTTTGGTCCCGGTTATTGGGACGATCCGAGACCAATGGTCTGTACAGTTAACAGCGCCGGTCCTTCCTCATTCCCAACTCCCCCAATTCACAGAGCACATCGACGCGTGACTAAGGAAAATTTGCGGCGGAGCAAAATCACGTCGTCAGGCTGCCCAAATCCAGAGCGGCCGCTTCACGTCGTCGACGCCCGTCGCCGAGCGCCACTGTCCGCCGCCGCGAGCAGGCAAGGAAGCTCCGCCTCGCTGCAATCGACCCCACCGTCCCCGACTCCGACCATCTCCACTGATTCCGGCAGCGCCCGGCCTCCTCCGGCCTCGCCGCACCCTCCATCGGCCTCCTGGTGAGCCACTGGTGCTCTAGCACCACTCCTACGTCTCCCTCCCTCACTGTATCGTCCTCCCCACGAGCACCTGCCGCCGCCGGCCGCCGGCCACCGTCAAACACCTTGCTCCGGCGCACCTCCGTGGCGGTCTTTGCCGTTTAGGTAACGCCGCGCTGGTTCGAACCGTCCTAGTCGCGTCACCCCGCGCGCTTCTCTCCGCCGTCTTCCACCACCGCCTGGCAGTTCACCGGCGAGGCTACGTGGCGCCACTGTGGCGTCGACGTGGCATCGCGTGTGCCTGACATGGGCGCTGACCAAGTCCCGCCAGCGTGGCATCTGAGGTGGCTTGGACCCCTCGCGTCAGTCTCTGTGGCTAGTTTAGCCATGGAGAAAAAAAAACCCACCCCGAGCTGACGTCATAATGACGCAGTAAAAGTTTAATAATTGTTTAAATAATTTTAGAAAAAAATTTAATCTTATAAATTCAATAACTAATCTAGCCGAAAGAGATGCCTTGCGGGTGGCTAACATTAGCATTACAAAACTCAGAATAGATGAAGAAACAAATTGGGCCCAAAGAGCAAAAGTCAAACATATTCAAAAGGAGGTAATAATACAAAATATTTCCTTTTTATTGCAAATGGGAAGCATAGAAAGAAGATTTTTTTTCAATTAGAACGATATAAAGGAACCATATTGGATGAAGATAATTTGAAGGTTTATATCACAAAATATTATAAAAAATTATTTGGTTCACCAGAACCATCTAACTTTGTTATGAGAGAGGAAATAATACACGATATACCGCAATTAAATCCTGATGAAAATAACATTATAACGGCCCCCTTCACCGAGAAGGAGATACATGATGCTATCTTTCAGATGGAGTTGAATAAGGCTGCTGGATTAGATGGGTTCTAGCTGAGTTTTACCAAAAGTTTTGTAAAGTTATTCAGGATGATTTGATGGCATTGTTTAAATTAAACTTTAGGGTCATTACACTTCTAAAAACAAAATATGGTTCAAATATAACAGTATAGACCTGTTTGTTTATTGAATGTAAGTTTCAATTTTTTACTAAGGTAGCAACTAATCGTATCACAAACATCGTAAAAAATAATCAGACCGACGCAAACATCTTTCATGTCTGGTAGACACATCCTTGAGGGGGTTGTTGTGTTGCATGAAACCATCGAACTTCATAGGAAGAAAATGGATGGGGTCTTATTTAAAATCGACTTCAAGAATTCTTATGATAAGGTCAAATGGCATTTCTTACAATAGACTTTGCACATGAAAGGATTTGCACCAGAGTGGTGTAAGTTAATTGATCAGTTTGTTTAAGGAGGCAGTGTGGGAATCAAGGTAAATGATGACATTGTTCATTATTTTCAAACAAAAAATGGACTCAGGCAAGAAGACCCTCTGTCACCTTTACTGTTCAATATGATTGCAGATATGTTGGACATTTTAATTGCTAGGGCAAAGGAAGATGGCCAAGTTGGAGGACTCGCCCCTCATCTTGTTGAGGAAGGTCTTTCAATTCTGCAGTATGCAGATGATACAATTTTTTTTGTGGAACATGATCTTGACAAAGCTGTCAATATGAAGCTAATTATATGCCTCTTTGAACAATTATATGGTCTAAAGATTAACTTCCATAAAAGTGATCTTATTTTGTTTTGGAGAGACCAAGGAGGAAGAGGAACAATACAAACAACTATTTGGGTGTGAGTCTGGTTCCCTTCCTTTCATATACCTAGGAGTGCCTATTTATTACATAAAACTAAAGATTTCTGAATGGTATCCGGTGGAAAGTCGGTTTGAAGGAAAACTCGGTAGCTGGAAAGGAAAGATGCTATCATATGGAGATCATCTTACGTTGATTAATTCAGTATTGACTAGTTTATTGATGTTTATATTATCTTTTTTGGAAATACCCATAGTGGTACGAAAGCATCTAGACTTTTACATATCTCATTTCTTCCGGCAAAGTGTGGATGTCTAACGTAAATATCCGTTAACTAAATGGGACATGATATGTAGACTAAAAGATCAAGGGGGCTTGGTAATTGAGGTACTAAGAACTTAAAACAAGTCTCTACTTAGTAAATTGTTGTTTAAACTACTTAATAAAGAGGGAGTTTGGCAAAAATTACTACATAACAAGTACCTCACTCAGAAAACGTTGGCACAAGGCACCAGCAAACCGAGAGATTCACCATTTTGGAAAGGACTAATGAGAGTTCAAGAGGATTTCTTTAACAAGGGAATGGACTTTTTAAAATTGGTGACGGTAATATGGATGGATTTTAGGAGGATACAAGGTTAGGAACAACACCGTTAGCACAACAATATCCCTTATTATATAATATTGTGCAAAGAAAAAATGTTACTATTGCAAATATTATGTCATCAACACCTTTAAAATTGGTTTTAGGAGGACACTAACTAGTAATAAGTGGAACAGATGGTTACATTTATGCCAAGATTAATGGGGTTTTCTTTGATAATGAATCTGATGTTTTCATTTGAAAATTGAGCCTTTGGACAATTCTCGGTCAAAAGTATGTTTGCTGATCTTATTAATGGACATACAAGTTTCCTTTTCAAATACCTATGGAAATTAATAATCCCATTAAGATGATTTTTTATGTGGTTCCTAAGTAAAAAGGTGTTATTAACCAGAGATAATTTGGCTAAGAGAAACTAGAATGGGAGTAAGAAATGTTGCTTCTGGGACACTGAGGAAACAGTGAAACATTTATTCTCTCGTGTCCTTTTGCCAATTTTAATCTAGAGGATTTTTTCTACATTTAACATACCACCGCCAACTAATATAAGAAATTGTTTGAATGGGATCAACAAAGATACTAAAGCCAGGATTCGCATTGGGCTTTCAGCTTTAGTCTAGTCAATATGGATTTGTGAAAATAATATTGTTTTTAACAGGAAAGACTCTAGCAATTTTTTGCAGGTTATTCATATAATATTCACCGGATTTAGCTATGGTGTTTCATGCTACGAGAGGATCAATGGGAATGCATGGTTACTGGATGCAACCAGTTGTTGTTGGTTACTCAGGATATCTTCTACGGGGTTACCTGATGGCCTATTAATGATTGATGAGTTGTCTACTTATTTTTCATTGGCTGATATTTGTATCAACCCTCTTTGATCCATGAGTTGTAAACAGAAAAACTTTTGAACTACATAATAAAGGGATGTGTGTATCTATTGATGTAGAGGCCGGCGTATGTCCCCATTTCAAAAATGGGTTTAAAGCTAGAGACCTACTGCATAAGAGATCTCTTTTCTTTCCAAGCTAAACTTGCACTATGTTTAGTGATCAGGCCCGTGAATGTTTGTATTGAAGGAAATAATAGTTGATGTATTGCTAGATTGATATTGCGTATTTCGTGATTACATTAAGAGCCCTTGGATTGTTTATATAGTACTAGAAGACTTGGAGACTAAGAAGCCTAGTAGATATAAAATTCTAAACTACCAAATATAGCAATCATGATCTACTCTAATACCTAACTGTGGTGTACTCTAACACCGCACTACAGCCGGATCGGTAGTGATGTGAACAACAAGAGCGTCTTGGATGGTCTGACTGGAGCATAAGCCGAAGGCTCGGACTGGAGAGGACGGCGGTGGATGATATCCCTTTATGCCTATGTCAATGTACCCAAGAGTGAGAGCATCGTAGTGTTGGTGATGTAGTCACCATTGATGAAGTCATTGAGGATGATGTAGTTGTGGTCAGTGTCGTCATTGATCCAGGAGAAAGTCGCCAGAGTAATAAAATGGTAAAAGGCGGTTGCAGTAGTTGTCAACTCGAGGTAGACGTAGCCGGAGTTGCGGTAGTAGAGGTAGGAAACACGTCGTGCCGAGGTTGCCAAGCTCAGGAGCACGCCGGGGGCGGAGCACATTGGTGTTGCCAATACAGGACGTGCAAAAATATGGACCATCGAACCATGCAAGCCAGAGTCGAAGGGAGTAGCAGAGAAGACCTCTGTGTACGGTCGGTTGCGCGCCGTATGCGCCGGAGTAGAAGAAATGGTTGCAAGAATAAAATTTAGCACAAGCGGTGCAAATAAAAATTATATTGCAACTCTGGCGGGAGGTCCTATTGGACCAATACAGTGAGGTGGTTGTCGATGGTGATTGAACTGTAGCCGTAGTAGATATCGGGGATTGAACCCGTTTTATTCATCCACACGCAGGAGCTCTTTCGTGCTTGTTGAAGGGGATGTTGTAGATTTCGGGGATCAAACCCGTTTTATTCATCTACATGCAGGAGTGTGGCGACGCAGAACCCATTGGTGTTGACGAAGACCTTGATTGTGTTGGCAGCGATGATGCGGTATGTGCGGTGTAGTTATTGGTGTAGATTGTTTTCAGTGTTGATGACCAACGACGATGCAGATGCAGCCTTTTTTATGGCGAGACGCGTACTCGGGCACGATTGTACCGGTTCATGTCAGAAACATAAGACGGCGAGGTGGCGACCCGGGGACGGAGAAGTCGGCGACGGCACACGAAGGCATCCCTTGGGGTGCTGCACACAGCGTCCTTGGTATAGTCGTTGGTGAGGATATGAGTTGATGCCGAGGTTGGAGTAGAGGCGCATGATGATGACATACGGCGGTGGGCGACGCAATCCGATCTATGATCAACGAAAGAAGAAGAACGATCTGTCAATTGGCTGGCGAGATTTTTTTTGACAAAATCTATTGGATCTAATATACGAGTTGCGTGGCACCCGGTGGAGATTTATCTCCCCGGGGGCTGCGCGGCGGAAGCGGTGGGCTAAACCCTAGGTCGAGAATCGAGAGGCTCTGATATCATAAAGGCGGGAATAGTTGATTGTATTGCTAGATTGATATTGCGTATTGCGTGATTACATCGGGAACCCTTTGACTATTTATATGATACTAGGAGACTTGAGAACTAAGAAGCCTAATAGAGATAGAATCCTAAACTACCAAATATAGCAATCCTAATCTACTATAATACCTAACCGTGGTGTACTCTGATATGTCTCGCTGATTACGGGTGGTCCCGCTGGGAACTAAACACATCTCCCTCCCTTCTGATCCAGAATAGATAATTTTATGGATAGCAATCACTTTCACGGATGGTAACCAATTGCTAATATGAGAATTGAATAGATGTGTGGCTCTAATTTATATTCTCAACATTATCTATGTAAGGAAGAAGTATCATACTGCTAGCCAGTCCCTTTAATTACTCAGAACAAGCAAAGGACGCATCATAAATGTTGCTCCAATCTGTACCCTTCGAATCATTTTAGTGAGTTTGTCAAATGCGACACTCATGGAGGGTTCGCCAATGAACAAGCAAAGTACAAATCATGAAATGTGGAGGGTTTGTCAATGCGGCAAAGTGAACTCTTTGACTGAGCGCTTCTCCATCAGCAGAATCAGCTCGGGGTTTCTGGGTTACACGCTTATGAATGGGATATAGTCAGGTCTCTCTAGACGATGGATTTGCAGCAGCAGGTTTTCTTGCCTAATTTTCCTGGTTTCTCAGTGGGCACATAACCAGGGGGGCATCGGCTATTGTTCACACTAACCTTCAGTTTCTTCTAATATCTCAACTCAACAACAAGAGATCACATTAAAAGTATGGTAGGAAGTGTACATTGATAACCCAATGAAAGTGTACATTTAGAGATATATAAAGAGATTAAGCGAGGATGCTCAAAACGTTTGTTAAATTAGTAGCACGATAAGCATGAAGAGTAACCTTACATTAGTCGGTTGTGCACAATTTTTAGTTGTTCACATGCCGATCACATGTATATGTTGAGGTAAATAATCATTTTAAATTTGCTATGAAATCCCAGCTCATTTTCACCGCATAATCAAAGTTATGTCTCGCAAGTTTTTCATGATAGAATGGAGGAAAGTAGATGTGGATGCTACAAAAGTATATTGAGAAGTAACCGCGGTAACCGGCCTGGAATGAAAACCCTGTTATATATGTGCATAATCAATGATGTAAGTATGATGCTGAGTGACATGATTTATAAGTGTAGTCCACCCAAGAGTGATGACATGAATTGTGGCATGCCTTGGTCAAAGCTAAAGCTCTTCAGCAATATCTAGTCCTACAAAAAGCCGATATCCTGCCAAATTCACAAGAAAGTTAACATCAAACATAGTTGCAGTTAACACACTACCTGATCTGCAAGATTGTGAACATAGTATTGGATGCACAAACCCGCTGACTTCCTTTTTCAAAAAAGAGGAAAGACTCATGTCATCTACATTAGTTGATACACACAGCTAAATTGTACACATGGTCTAGAGTTGTTTATGCCATGAAAGAGTGACCAATGGCCAACACTTCAGTTATATTCGTGGCACCGTAAATGTGATGATACTGAATTGTAACTCACGAGTAGCAACAACAACCATGACTAGTTGAGCATAATGAATGAAGGGCACACATGAAGTGACTATATTAGCATGTCCAGAAGTGGAATGAACCTCATCAATCAGCCGAAGTCAAAGATGTTGTAGCTGGAGCCTGTTTCGAGATGGATGGTTGAATGAGAGAAAAGTTACATGTTCTATCAGTTACAGTATATGTGGATTCACCACCTTCCTTCCGTCAGTTTATACTTTTGGTTTTTCTGGTTGATGCATGAAAATTAACATGGTATCACAACACAGGTCTTGGTTCAAGTCTCGCCATTCACAGCCTACTAAAATTACCCTTACCCTTTTTTCTGTCCACGTAGAGGCCTTCTCGAGTCACACATAAAAAATTACAATTGCATCATCATTATGCTCAGTAAAATGGGATTTTCATAATTAAATATTAGAATTATGAAGAAGAAAAACTATAAAGCAACTATTGGATGTTAATATGCAAACTAATTGGCCCTAATTGTCTAGAATTATTTTTACTTTTGCTTCAAAACAGGATATGCACTTTGCCTATTCATTGAAAAGTTTCACATGTATCGTCCAACTTGAGTTACCACAATTACGAGGATAAATCGGATTGTGATTATGTGCTACCTTGCCATGGTAAAGTCTAGATTAGAATGTTATAATTGTAAATCATATGTACATGTAAAAAGACTAGCTATTGTAGGAGTATCACAGATGTTTTAATAACATTTGCAGTCGCTCGCATGTTGCAAGTCATGATTTTTACTTTCTCACAGTTGTTTCGGAGCTCAGCACAAGTTCTAACACTATCTAGGCCTTTATGCCCGGTGAGATCATCATAGGAAATAAATCGCCCATTTCGTGCGTTGTTTCCCTAAGATCTTATAGAAAACTCATCCATTTTGCTTCTTCAATGGTTGATTTTTGTATAGACCCTCTCTGATACTTGAGATGTAAACTAGTATAAAAATTTAAAACTAACTAATCAAAGGAAGCGTGCATCTATTGATACAGAAGCCGTGGTTCTCCCCATTTTGTAAAGAAAAAAGTAAAGCCTAAATTCAGTGTGAGCTATAACATATGAAATGGGACCTCTATCGGGCTGTGTGCATCTTCCTGCGATGGCTGCTGACATTCATCAAAACATGGCCATCGGTCCTCAAATTTTTCTTACACACATCTTCTTTCAGTTTCTTCTGACATCTCAGCTCATTAGCAGAACCTAGACACATAATCAATGACCAGCAGGACGAATGCATATGCAAAATGGAGAAATGTTATGAGATACTCCCTCCGTTCAGAAATATAAGACGTTTTAGCTAACGTCTAGATACATTTGATTCACAAAGCCTAGACTTCTAGTACTAGTTGATAAACAGCAAGACAAGTGTGATGCTGAATGGTGCAGTTCACGAGGAGCAACAACACCTGAAATGGCAATACTTGCATGAAGGAACTATTGATCCAACCTTGATTGAAATCTAGCTACCCAAAAATACAACTAAATTTTCTCGATTAGTGGCATGTTTGCTAGAGTATATGGGACTATACCAAATATCTTTTTAGCGAAATCTTTCATTCAATCTACAGAAAAGTGCTTCTTGTGCCAGCTAGCTGCACATAATGTTCGGACAAGGAGAGGGTGTTCTATACTTTTATATGCTCGCCGGTAAGAAACACACTAAATTTAAACACATGTATATATGGTTAGAATTAAGAGGACTAGTGACATGGTTATACCCTACGGGTACCTGATGTTAGCCTACCTGGTCCAGCCCGACGGAAGGCGCACTCGACGACCTGCCAGGGTCCAGGACGTCTATGACGTTTCGGTTGCTATGAAGCACATATGGACACGGACTCCCAAGCGCACAAGACAAGGAAAGCTCAAGAATAGAGTTTGAATACAACTTGTAACCTACTCATATCGGTACCTGAGACCTAGCCTCCCCATATATAAAGGCTAGGAGGGTCCAACGAGGAGGACACGTACGCAATAGACAGATCTACAGATCTAGGGCAACTCGACTCATACTTTCGCACACGCATCCACGCTAGATCGAATCTGCGCACCCTGTAACCTTCGGTTCCGCCATAATCAAAGAGCAGACAAGCAGGAGTAGGGTTTTCCCTCCGGGGGCCTGAACCTGGGTAAATCTCGTGTCCCCTGGTTGCTTGTCTGTTAACCGTGCCACGATCTCCAGCATCCCCATCTTCTCCAAAACCCAAGTCCATAACAATGGGCATTGACGAGATCAAACCTCGTCAATTGGCGCCGTCTGTGGGAATTGGGGCTGCTGATTAATGGTCGTGACGGTTCCGACCCGATCGATCTACAACTCCGCGGCGACGGAGAATCACCTCCTCTTCGGCGCTTTCGACTTCACCGCCCACTCGCCGGATACCACGAAGGATTTCAAGCCCGTAGGCGACGGACTTGAAATTCTGTTCGGGAGCTTCTGCTTCCAGGTGGGACAAACTGGCACCCTCCGCCTCCCTGAGCGGGTGCCTGTACCGTCAATCAGGCCCGCTTCGTGGGCTCCACACCCCGTGCTACGCACGTCACCATCAACAGATGAGTTCTACAGCAGCAGCAGCTGCAACTCCGATCTGTGCGATCCACCTTTGGATGAAGGGACCTACGGTTCCGGATCCGAAAGCTGCGACAGCAGCCAACCAATCTGCAAGCGCTATCATGCGCGCGATCATCAAACCGACGAGGAACGCCTAACCGCCGCCAACCCCAACCCGCAGGACGGAAGCGGCGAAACGGCAGCGGAAAGCAGGGGCCACCTCATCCAACTTAGCAAAGAAGGATGGGTGAAGCACGCCAGCGCCGTCAAGAAGTAAATAGTCCTACCTCTGGACTCCCGTGATCTGCTGAGGGCATACCACTACCTCCTCATCGAGGAGCACAAGAAGCAAGTCAAGATGCAGGAGACGCTCGACAAACGCAAGCAAGCAGCCTCTGAGTCCAGTGCGCGACGAGCTGCGCTCTCCACCATGGGACCCGGCTCTAGCACAAACGGAAACAAAGGAAACAAGCACCGCCCTCGGGTGGAAAACATGGACCCGAAGGAGCGGCGTGACGTGACCCGAACTCTCCACACATCGTTCATGGATATGGACGCCGACGACAACATCATCCCGAAGACGTCACAAGCTGCGATCATGGCAGCCACTGCGTATCTCGCGGCTCACCCACCTCCGGAGGGGGACCCGAAAAGGGCCATGCATAGGTCCGCACTCATCGGACTAGGACTAATCGGAGCTGCGCTCCACGAAGACGCTCCTACGGAGCCGAAGAAGAAAGCTCCGGCCAGGCGCGACCGGAGCCCCACTCCCTCATCCGAAGACGAAGAGGAACACGATCTTCCTCGAAGGAAGAAGAGCTATAACCGCCATAAACACGACTACGACGCCAGAGACAAGCTTACACAGCGCAAGATCGACAAAGCACGCGCCAAACGCGCATGCTCATCTGAATATGAGATGGATGAAGACGAAGGAGAACTCTGCGGGGCTCGATGCTTCAGCAGATGTCTCGGCGGAAACAACAGTACCACGAAAGCTGTGTCATCACGTTTGGAAGCTGAAGACAATTCAGGCAAAGGAAAAGGCCTCACAATAAGCAGGCAATCGTCTACGGATCTCGTGAAAAAGCACATCGCAAGGAATTTCCGGTCACCATGCGAGATATGCTCACATGCATGTTTGAAAGAATAACACGGAGTCAAAATTTATCATGCTGATTCCGGATGCCAAAAATCCAATGGTACCGCTGTGTCAACTTAGCCCGCGACTTCATCGACCTCGACCACACGTTCGCCCCGATGACTCCGTCGATCGCGCTGTCTCTATGCATAGGGGCTGCGCCAGCACCGCCGGGTGACCTTCCACAATCTTCGGATGCGGTGACCTGCTGCGGTCTTCGACCGCAGCGACCCGATACGATCCTCGGCTCCAGCGACTTGGGGGCTCCATCCGCTCTGGTGACCCACTATGGCCTTCGGCTGCGGTGACCTGCTGCATCTTTCGGATGCGTCGACCCGACGCGATCTTTGATTGCCACAACTGGCCGCATCGGCTTCAGCGACCACGACTCGGGGGGCTCCCTCGACATCGGCGACCCAATGCGGTTTTCGGCTGCGATGACCCGATACATCCTTCGGATGTGGCGACCTCGTGCGGTCTTCGACCGCGACAATCTTCGGATGCGGAACTCGCTACCGCCATCGACCCCAAGGAACCCGGCGCTGCTATGACCGTGGTCCACCGCGTCGACTTCGCCATGACAACAAACAAAGCTAAGTTCACTATTCAGATTTGATTTCCTTTCTTACTTTAAATCGCACTCGAAACACTCGGGGGCTGCGCCCTCTTCGAGTAACCTAATGTGCCATCGGCTCCACGCACTCGAGCACCTCGAACGCGACAGCCCGAGTAGATGATTCTGCCTGACCGTCGAATCCTTGAACTCCGAGTGCCTCGGCAAGGTACTGAGACTAAGGGTAATCAGACTAACGAAAAGGCCTAGCATACAGTGCAAAAGTGTCGACTCGATCGGCACCAGAATCTTACTATACAAGCCGACAGGCAAATATTTCTTACAAGATACAAGTACTTCATAATTCTTTATGTTTTATACAGCTTACAAAGACGTCGACTGCGTCGAGCTATTCTATCGGATCCTCCAACAGGAGTCGACAAAACAACTGGCTACGCCATAAGCTCAAGACCCGAGTCGAGTCACTCCTCGGATGGTTGCATGTCTTGATGCTACAAAGATGCGACGTTGGCCACGTACCCGACAGACGCGACGTTGGTCGTGCACCCGACGGAAGAAACATCGTCGACTTCATCCACAACGTCGAGTCCTTCCGGCTAAAATGCCGCATCACTCCGCTACATTGACTCCTGGCTCCTTATGCGTGAGACGCTGACTCGATGCACTTTCGGGTCACTGGTTTCTCCTCGCATGAGTCTCCACTCGAGTCTGCGACTCGACTAGACACTCGGGGGCTACTCCTATCAGGAGCGCTGGTCGCGTACCCGATGTACTTCCGGGTCAGCGGTACGCCCACAAGATTTTCGGCTATAACTGCACGATACAAGACTCGAGTCTCTGCCCGAGTCTACGACTCCGCCAGACACTCGGGGGCTACTCAAAGCGGATACTGGTCGCGCACACACAAGATCTTCGAGTCCTACGCCGAGTCTACGACTCCACTACGGACTCGGGGGATACTCCCATAGGGAGGATTGATTCAAGCATCCGAAAAAAATTGTGTCCTACGGACCTGAAGCAAACAATGGCTGAATTAAAGTCTCTGCTCGAGTCTACGACTCGAACAGACACTCGGAGGCTACTCCCATAGGGAGCGCTGGTCGCGCACCCTATAGTCCATTGTGTTGACTACGTCCACGATGTCGATTCCTTTACAAACAGCCGAACAAATTCAGCTGACCCGATGAACTTTCCGGTGAAGTACTTCGCACTCGACACAACTTTTGACTCCGACATCCAAATACAAGGTTCAAGACAATTAAGTCTCCACCCGAATCTACGTTTCGGATGGAGACTCGGGGGCTACTGACATGGTTGTACCCTACGGGTACCTGATGTTAGCCTACCTGGTCCAGCCCGACGGAAGGCCCACTCGACGGCCTGCCAGGGTCCAGGATGCCTATGACGTTTCGGTTGCTATGAAGCACATATGGACACGGACTCCCAAGCGCACAAGACAAGGAAAGCTCAAGAATAGAGTTTGAATACAACTTGTAACCTACTCATATCGGCACCTGAGACCTAGCCTCCCCATATATAAAGGCTAGGAGGGTCCAACGAGGAGGACACGTACGCAATAGACAGATCTACAGATCTAGGGCAACTCGACTCATACTTTCGCACACGCATCCACGCCAGATCGAATCTGCGCACCTCAGACTCCCGGTTCCCGTAATCAAAGAGCGACAAGCGGAGTAGGGTTTTCCCTCCGGGGCCCTGAACACAGGTAAATCTCGTGTCCCCTGATTGCTTGTCTGTTAACCGTGCCACGATCTCCAGCATCCCCATCTTCTCCAAAACCCAAGTCCATAACAATGGGCATTGACGAGATCAAACCTCGTCAACTAGTATAACAAGACACAAATTTTCATTTACTAACATTAACTCAACGTTTGTGCTATCCAATATGAATAGTTGCGATCTGTTTGTGCCTGCACGCCAGGTAGCCCCTTACCAACATCGGTAATTTCATCTTCCGTAAATATTTCCTGAGGAAACGTGTATGGACATTCATAATATCAAGGTACATCGACATAACCAAGAAATTACTGTATTGGGCTAAACCCCAAACAAATATATCTTATTCATAGTCTAACATTCATCAAGCACTGAACTCGGTGCAGCCATCAGATCCACTTATTCCCCGTTAGACTACGGTAAATATATATTTAGAGGATTTTTTTTAAAACTGCCACGGAAACTTGTTTTCGTTGCACAATATTATAGAGCAAAGTATGTTGATGGAAAAGAGGATTGTTCCCTTAAAATTGGGGGAGAATTTTACTGCTCTCACCTTTGTACCATCTATGGATGCATACGGCAATTAAACATGTGTACATGATTTTTATCCTGGTTATTAACCAATCTTGGTCCTATGTAGGAATACCATGAAAGCATGGTCCTTAAGAATAAGAAGGAACCTAAATTTCATTTCCGTGAGGATTTAAATCTAGGTGTTGAAGTTGTACATCCGCTCCGAATCCACCAACCATGTGAGTTAGGCTCACTTCCTTCGCTCCTAACACATGTGTTCCTACCAATACTCACCTCGTCTTTCAGCTCTATTCCATAAGTATGCTTCTTCATGACACACTTTGAAACTAATCCATAGATGCCATACGCCATGTCCTTGGTACGCCGCATATAGATATATACAGTATTCCCAAACTTGCCTATTGTTTGTCATCTTTGCGACAATGTGGTAAACAATCAAAATTTTGCAAAGTGTGCCTCACTACGGCTGACATACAGAGGATTATTTACATCTCCTTGCAGTTTCTTCTAAAATCTCAGCTCATAGGCGGGACAAATCAACCGCTCCGTAGGATTATAGTACTTCCTCATGACCTGACAACAAACGGAAGGCGAGCGACAACAAGCATAGGAAATGGTCTAGAGATATATAACAACACAGAGTGAGCGATGTCAGGCACTTTAGTTAAGTAAATCGCATGATAAGTGTGAAGCCGCTAAAGGGTGTAACTGATTATGAGTAACAATGGAAAGATGACCAATGGACCATAATGCAACAAGGTCATGCTGGAAGCATGTCATACTGCAGGGCACAACTGGTGTGTCCACACCAAGGGTCCACGGTGAGCCAGAGACCAAACCTTTAGCTCACTCAGCAATGTACTGCGTTCAGCATTTTACCATGATCCCAGCAGTGCGCACAATAGGAGAAAAAATCACGGCATGCACAACAAGTCCATGCAGTGAAGCTAATCCTCACCGGTGAGAGACAAATTGGAGTTCAGAAAATTCAGTAAGACAAAAATAGGGTTGTTAGATGTGACTTCTTATCCGGGCATGTGCTTGAAGCGTTAAGTTACATAACCCCAGAATTATGGTGTCCACACAATTGAGTGCTACTGTCCTACTGTGGACCAAGCATGTGCTTGAACACGCTTTTGTCAGGCCAAGCCAAAACAATTGAGTCCTACTGTCCTGCCATTTTGCTTCACATGTCGTCTAGAAGGCAAAGAAGAAGAGAGACGCCTTGAACTTTACATAAGGATCCATAAGAGATAGTTTCAACAAGACTCAAAGAATCGCTGGATAAAACAAAATCATAACAGCTAGAATTCCACCTTGCATTGGCAGTCTAAACTTGAGCAGAAAAAAACCTAAATACCATTTACTTTCAGATTTCAGCCTTATTTACTTACATGTGGCAGATTACATGCAAAGTACTACTTTCATGTACATTGTTGTACAAAATGCCTAGTTACGTTTTTAGGAGGACCGACTTCTAGGTTCAGAATACACAACCATAATGAGCCACATAATCCTGAAAACCACAGGGGAAGACACAAAGAAACAAAGAAACGTCCAGCTAGATTGCCTACACAGATCAATGTTGATGCTTATAATCCTGAAATTACAGATCTTTCTGATTCAGCATATCAACAAACAACATGATGAAAGAAAAGCAAGACACACGGACTACCACCTACCTAAAGGATCCCATCCCATATATGCATAATACTAGTATTATTACTTTAGGCCCTGCATTACATACTCCCGTGCTTCCTCTTCTTGTCCTTCTGATTGGGCGCAACCTTGGTAATGATCTCCTTCAAAAGAGAGGGATAGGTCGTAACTATAAACTCCCAGCCATCGGTCTCCATTACTTTTCCCAAACAACAGGGAGATAGGGCTTGGATAAACTTCAAGCATGCGTCCTTCAATCCGTGGCATACGTGCTGCTCTGCTAGAGCTAGAGTGGATGCCACGGAGCTCAAACCTATGTGCTCGGACAAGTTATCTTCACATAAACGCTTGAGCCTTTGGAGATCATACCTGTCTGCAGCTACAAACAAGGCCTGCAGCCACGATACATCCTCTTCTTTTTCCTCTTCTTCCACACCTTCAGCTTTGTGTTCCTCCATGTTGTCGTCCTTGCCCATATCGGGGAATACGCCTGTATAAATGAAGCTAAGCAAAGCCCTGAACAATTCTGCCTCCATGTCTTTAATCTGTATGACACTTGACGTTGTGCCTTCCCTCATGGGGCCAAAGAGCTGTGCCCTGAAGACTGTAGATCGGGCTGCAAGCACACACCGATGTGCAGTGAATGTCTCGCCTCTGACCTCGAATGTCACATCAGCACCCACCTTATTTTGAAGAAGATAGTCAAGATGCAGGCCTATGTCGGAGATGGTGCCACCGTCATCCCGTGCGTTGGGGTCCTTGCAAACCATGATGTCACACCGGATGGTGAAACAATCATCCATCAGGTGAGTTGATCGTTCAAAAGCATCTCTTCTCATAAACTTCTCATATCCGAACCAATTAACTTCGCTAGAGAAACTGTGTGGTTCAGTTGCACGAATGAACATTGGCTTTTGATACTCAACCTGGTCAATGAAGCTAAACACGCAGCGCACCTTCACAGCCTCTTCTGCACCGACATCATCACACCAAAGATACACAGAAATGAAGTCAGCAGAGATCTCCTCGCAACCGTTAGGACAGTACCACATGTACCATTTAAGGCCTCCAACCATGAAAAGCCCAGAGCTGATTTCCTCTCCGTTGAATGTCTCTTTTACGGTACGCGAGTAGTCTTTGACCACAAGCAGGTGGTACCCGCTGTCCATGCCGGTGTCGATGGTCGACGTGGTGCAGTGCTTTCCATCGGTGATGACAGATACACCAGTGAACGACGACATGACAAATTCTGCAAGAAGGTCCAAATATCCAGTCACCATTCACAATCCAAGATTCAGACCTGAGATGAATATGCTGAGGGGGGCAAACCTGGTCACCCGCTGCTGCTTGAGAGTTGAGACGACACTCCACTTGCTGCGGCGCCGGTGCAGCTTCTACCCAAAAATAGAGTTCGGTTGTCTATGAGAATCCCCTGTAACAAAATTCTACAAATCTGTTAATACAATACTGTACTATCAAATCAGGAGAATAGCAAATGTTTGTAAAATTGGCACATTTCTTTATACGGTAGTACTTCAGATCACCAACAGTAGGATGCATAGCAAAAAAAAAAAAAGAATACCAAACGGGAGGTGGGCAGCTCACCGGGGCAGAGAGCGGCGGTGGCGGGCCTGGGGAGAGCGGCGAGCTCGGTGAAGTTTCTGGCTGGAGCCTGGAGGGTGTGCTCGGACTGGAGTTCGGAATCGGGCTGGGGGCGGAGCTCGGTGCAGAAGAATCCGGGCTGGAGGCGGCGGCGGCGGCGAGCTGCTAGAACCGGCAACCGCACGGAGACGCCCTGAGCAGCTCGCGCCGGCGTCGATTCTTCCCCGGAAACACAGTAGGCACGGCGGCCCATTGACGTGTGCGGTCGAGCTAGGGTTCAATATACTTACCAGTTGGGCTCTTGGGGACCAAGCCCATCGGCTACAGTAGACTCGGGCAAAGCCTCATTTCACTATAAGCAAATAAAGCTGAATTTTACAGGATTCAAATGTACAGTAATCGAATTTGTACTTAATTTTCTAAAATATCTTTTTTGACACGATAAAAAATTACAACTCCAACTCTCCAAGAGAAGGAAGTAAGGAAGCGTGTTTCTCGACAATGTTTTGGGGTTTGTGGAAAAAAGAAGAGAAAATACAAGATGCAAAAGGAAAAGCCACTAAAAAATCTTACTCCCTCCTCAAAATAGATGTCGGAAATTTGTAAAGACATCCAAATTTAGACAAACTTGATATATCCTTTTTACGACGGAGAGAGTACTATATCTGAATTTCTACTTACGAATATTGCTAAAGTTCAATTATTTTCATTATTTACTAAATTGAAAACTTAGTATCAATATTTTTGTTTGACAAGAAAAAGTTTAATCATTTCCAAGAATGAAGGAAGCGTATTTCTCCCATGCGTCTGGAGAAAAAGAAAATAAGACTCACGATGCATAATTTTAAGCCACAAAAAAAGCATGCTATATACAATTTGTATGTATGGAATTACTAAATAGTACTTCACTGAGATTTTGAATTTGTGTTTACTACTTCCTCCGTCTTAAAATAGATGTTATAAATTTTTCAAAATTTGAATGTATGTGACACTATTTAGTATTAGATGCATCCAAATTTAGAAAAGTTTGTGACATTTTTTTTGATACAGAGGGAGTCATAGAATCGGAAAAGGACATTAAATTTTTTGTTTCACACAAAAAAAATCCTACTACGGGGAAGGAAGGAAGGAACAATTTATTCTCACGCATCATAGAAACACTAAGGTCGTTTGGATCCCATTATTTGGGGCCAAAAACGTAGAATTCATTTGACAATTCCATGGTATACTTGTCTGGTTGTCCTAGAATTGGATCTGTTATTTTAATTGGAAATTCTAGGGAGTGGGCACTTAAAATTCAATCGAGATTCTATGTAAAACGTGTTTGGCTGTCGCGGAACTGGAACCATCATTTCATTTTGAAATTCCAACAAATTGGTATGATATGTTAAGTCAATTCTTGTTTCTAACCCTGTCATTTGTCTAGAAAACATTTCATTTCATAATTCCATGCGACAGCCAACATGATTCTCATCACGGAATTTCAAATTAGGCAAATGAAATGACGACAACAATGTTATTTCATTTCATCTGTCATGAAATGATGGCTTCCAAACGAGCCCTAAAGAAAATGCAGGGTGGAAAAGTTTGAGGCACATGATGTTTGATTTTGCAATTACAGAATTGCTAAATAGCACTTGCCAGAATTTGAGCTAGAAACCGCGGCGCACATCATATTCAAATGTAGGTATTCCAACAGTATTTGGAGGGGATACATCAGCGTGTATGAGTCTATACTATACAGGGAAAAACATCAGCATCTAGGATTATTCAGTTTGGATGCTTCTTCACCAGTATTTGGAGGGGATACAACAATATTTGCAACATAACCCTCGTAGGCTGGCCATAACCGTCATTCTTCTTCACCTAAACACAAAAGCCAACGCCCGAATTCAGTCATATTTGCACTAAAATCAGCAAGTCCAATTATCATAATTTGTGAAACATCTTTCACAAGTCCCTTTTATGCTAAACTTAACTTTAATACCTTAGTCATGTTGATCAAATCGAAGAGACTCCGTATTCTTGTTAATTTCAATATCCTCTTATTGTTGTGAACTCATTTGAACAATTCAAATCATTTCAAACTCATGTTTCATTAAGTAAATACGCTTATTCACTTAAGTCCACAATAAATGATTTCCACTACTTGTTGAAAATATGATACATCATTATGTATAAGTTTCAACATTTCTTCGCATATCACTGTTTTACCAGAATGCGGAGTTTTAGTCATTCTACCCAAGAGGCATGGTTTTGCAAAGTCTCTAGATTAAGCATCTAGGACCCCGGTCTTTCATAAAGAACCTGCAATAACCAAAATGACTTAAACTATAGTGTCATTTCATTATTAAACTTTGGATATCTTTTAGCATTCTAATCCTTTATAAATGTTTAAACTATTATCATTAACATAGTGATGAGAATAACTTGTTTGTAATCATAATGTGACCATAATGGTATTGTTCATAAGAATAGTACAACGGGCTTGTAACTTGTTCATATGAATAATCGTCTTGCCAAAAGCGAGACACACAAACAAGGATTACAAAATTATATTCAAGTCCACTAATCCAAATGATAAACTTCGAGGAAAGAGGTGATGTCGGCCATCAACTATTTTGCTTGCCGTCATCAAGTCATGTTGCCTCAAAACCAGCAATTCTCAAGCAGATCATCCTGTTTTTCACAAAACGGGACAAGTATCAAATACTTTGCCAACTGCAATGAGTTTTGCAAAAACCACATTTATAATTTTGTATATCTAATATATAACTTTTTCATCCATGACATCCATTTGCAATCAAGCCCTTCTAAGAGTTCTTAACTCTAATGCAAGATCACTAAGTGTTTTTGCAAACAATCCGGAGCCATCGAATTATCTCCTAATGGTTATTGTATCAAGAAGAGAGTATCACCTTTTATGAGGATATCCCTCAGGTGTGGGTATTAATCTATGAAGTTGGACCCTTTTGTTAAGTTCCAAATAAAGCAATATATTCCCATGGTCGCAAAGGACCTCAATGGGATAGACTAAGGTCTACTAAGATATTTGCACATAGACATCTAGACTAAGTTTATAATAAGAGATCAATTTATAATTGGTCTCCACTAAAATGGTCATCCCCTGGACAATTTTAGTGATCGCATAAGCCCTATCCTCTGCACCTCCCCCGTGTTACACGGCCATCAGTGCATTATCAAAGGTAGACATTCACTAATGCCAATCACATCATCCATGTGACTCATGCTCGATCTTTTGATCTCTTGTGTTCCGAGGCCACGCTTCTGTGGCGTGCTAGGCTCGCCAAATCTAACTTGTGTGTATTCGCTGTGCAACATGGCTTACACCCACTGTATGCGAACGTAGATATGTCTGAACCCTACTCACTGCAGGGCGCCTCATACCGTAGAACTTTCTTGGTGGTGCACACACAAGGGGAACACGGAACATTGGAATTCAATAGGGATTATCTTATTTTCTACCGTTGAGTATCTAAATACTAGTACACAATAAGATGTAAAAACTGGTATCAACATCATATGTATAATGTGATATGATATGGTCTTTCTTACGTCTTGATCTCTATCGAGCGCTCCAGCATGATCTCCATCTTGCCCTTGGCTTGACGCCAAGTCCACGACGCTGCCACCAGGTCGTCCGGAGGAACGATGACTATTACTATACTACTTAGTAATAGAAAAGTAAACTACTTTACCTTTGTAACGACCAATGCCATATCATAATCACATGCCCCCTGCAAAATAAAGTTAGACGCCTCTACTTTATCTATTGCAAGTTTTATGTGGTTGTTAGGGCTTTCGCACTAGAACAGTTTCTAAACTACGAACTTTCCAACCACAATATAGATCCGACAGTTGTCTCTATTATACCCCTTTCGGGGTCCTCCGTTGTAAATGTTATATCAACTATTGAATGAGAGACAGACACCCGCTAGCCACTTATACGATACAAGCCGTATGTTGAGCGTGGAACCAGTCTCGCGTACAAATATGCGTAAGGTTGGTCCGGGCCGCTTCATCAAACAATACCGCAATATAAACAAGTACACGTTAGAGGGTAACAACTAAGGGATCAATGTCCGCACAATACTTGTGCGTACTGGCCGTACAACACTCCTACGCATAGATCGGCTCTGATATCACTGTTGGGGATCACAGCAGAAAACAAAATATTTCCTACGAGGTAACCCCAAAACTGCCTAGGATCTATCTATGTAGTAATGCAGTAAAGGCCAATGCGTATAGAATACATACCCTTGTAGACCGTACGCGGTTAACATTCTGCGGGGAACGTGGTTGAAGTAGTCGTACTCGGAGCCGACCTCAAGGTCTCGAAGCTCCTCGCAGGTCACCCCTTGCTCCTTCGTCATCTTCATCGTGCAGCAGCTCCGGCTCACGACATTTAAGCGCCCCAAGTGTTGTGCCTCGTGTCTTCGTACACATCCGGTGAACGATGAGACCTCCAGCTCCCCGATCCCGCCGGGAGTGCGGAAGTTGATATCCGGGTAGGAATCCCTGCGCAAGGCAATGACATCTGCAGTGTGCCTTGATCGCATGACCAGGACTTGGGGCCATGGTCACAAGGTATAGAGAGAGGGAGGGAGAAAGTCAACCAAAGGACTTCTCTAATTGTTTGTTTAATCCCACCCATGGGCACCCCTTTTTATAGCGGAGGGGGTGTGCCCTCCCCATTAGGTTAGGCATGTGGGACTAATCATAAAAATAATACCAGGTATTTTCGTCCTGGCTGGATGGGCCAAAAACTAGCCCAATAACCAAAACAGAAAATAACAAATAAAAAGAAAAGGGGCTGCAGACAGGGGCTGGCCGGGTGGGCCTTGGCGCGGCCCACCCCGTGCCCAGTTGTTCCACATGACGGCTTTGGTGGCGAGCCCGGTGGGCTAGCCACCCCGGTGGCTGGCCAGCTCCGTGGCCGGGTGGCCACCCCGGCCCAGCTCTGGCGCTGTCTGGCGGCCTAGCGAGCAGGTGGGCTTGGCCGGCAAGGCCAGCTTCAGCGCAACCGGCGCTGGTGCGGCCAGTTACATGCCGCCCTATGCGGTGGCGATTATCCGTCACCATGTATTTGCTTTTTTTTTCCATTTCTTTTTCTGCACTTTTATTTCTAGGCCTTTTCCCTCTAGGATTTGGCCTAATATAAAAGTTGCTTTTATAAATATTATTTAGAATATATTAATTCACAATTAATATATAATAAATATATATTTAAATTCCCATTTATCCGAAAACACTTTTTCGGTCTTTTCCTTTATTCTTTCTCCGAACAACTTCGGATCTCTCCGCGGAACAATTCCGGCTTTCTCTACTGTGATTCCGTCTTACAAAGGATCGCTCTCATCGTACCCCTAAGTGTATCCTCTCACGGCTCGGGAATGCTCTAGACATGATCTGTATCAATGATCAATATAGGGACCAGGGATGTCCATGTGACCCCTATGCATTCCTGATGACAATGTCGTTTGAACCGCTAAATGTAGCATCCTCTTCCTTTTGTTTCTCGATACAACTTGTCCGAGATTCGATCATTGGTATCCCATACCTTGTTCAATATCATTCACAACAAGCCCTGTTTTCTTGTTACCGTGATATTACATCCCCGTGACCTAGTCACATGTTGCAACATTTATGGATGTAATCTCACCAAGCCGGTCGTATGTATCTTTACCCATCATGTGGGTGAACAAATCCTGGTCTTGCAGTCACATGTAATCTACTGTTCCTTCAGAATACCCAACATACACCTTTATGGCCACCATATTACCAGATGACGATTGATGTAGTCTAAGCAACCTCGGAAAACAGTGAGTAATATGAGCTCACGGTCTAAGGAGAAGGAGTCTAGGTATAGTTGTTGCAATAATGAACTATATGACTTAATCATGTTGCAATCCTTCGAGGAATGTCCAATCACATCATTCTCCAATGATATGATCCCGTTATCAGTCGGCATAAATGCCCATGATCTTGAAACCCAGATCATCTTCGTGACCAACGAACTAGTATAAATAGAGGCTACTAGGGACTTGTTTGTTTCATACCACACCTGTACCAATGTTTCTACTTGGCACATTTATAGCACAATATGAAACTATTATAAACTAATTGAGATATGACAATAAAAACCTATTTATTATTTGCCTCTAGGGCATATCTCCTTCACAGCCATCATTTGTTCCTGTGCCACATGCTCGTTATCAAAATCTGTGTAAGTAGCATTTGCTCCTCAAAATTCAGATGACACTGCTCAGGTTAACCTAGAGAACTAGGCCTGAAATGTTTGCATCATTCATGGTGTCCAGCCACCCAAGGTTAGCAGACCACTCGTCACGCGCAAGAGGGGCATCATTCATCCTGCTAAGCAGCCCATGCGTGATTTTTACAATAAGCCCATGGTCATTGTCAAAATCCTGCCGAGATTGACCCATGCTGCGGTTAGGCTTCCCAGTGCACAACATCTCTGTAGTAAGTATAGAAAAGAGATGTGAGCATTTAATTGAGCACAAAACAGGTTGTGAAACTTATGGTAATAACTGCAAACAAAGGAAACTAACATTCAGCATCCTGACTGGCAGTTTCGGGAATGTGCTACTGATATGTTGCGAACGTATCCATAATTTTTGATGTTCCATGCTTGCTTTTATCTACTTTCTTGTGTTTTGTCCACACTTTGGAGTACTTTTCATATGATTTCTTGGACTAACCTATTAACAAGAGCCACCAAATTGCCTGTTTTCTGCTGTTTTTGGTTCCAGGAAAGTCAGAAAATGAATATTCTCGGAATTGGACGGGACAAAAGCCAAAGTCAGTTTTTTACCGAGGGACACCTAGAGCCAGAATACGAGACGGAGAGGGACTGGGGCCCAGCCACACCACCTAGCCGCGCGGCCAAGCCTGGCCCATGCTAGGGGGTGGTCTGGCCGCCCTAGGCACCCCCTCGGCCTTTCCTTCCGTCTATAAGTTGCCTCTGATATGGAAACCCTAAGGACCCAATAAAAATTCCACGAAAGAGTCTATAGCCGCCGTCATCTCCATCCCTAGATCGGGAGGGATTTGAAGCTCTTCCCAGCACCCTACTAGAGAGGGGAATTCACCCTGGAGGCCTTCTTCATCATCATGCAAGCCTCCGATGTGATGCGAGAGTAGTTCATCTCTGGACTACGGGTCCATGTAGTAGCTAGATGGCTGGTTCTCCTCCTTTGTGCTTTCATGTTTAGATCTTGTGAGATCCGTTCATGATCAAGATCATCTATTTGTAATTCTGCATGTTGTGTTTGCGGGGATCCGATGGATATTGAGATGCTATTTCAGATTGATTATTGATTCTATCATGTCTTTGTTATTTGTGATCTTGCATGCTTTCCGTTGTTAGTAGTTATCTTGGCCAAGTAGATGCTAGCAACTCCAAGAGTTAGTATTTATGCTCGATAGTGGGTTCATGCCTCGTAACTGGGAAGTGACAGAAATCTCTAAGGTACTAGATATGATGTTGCTACTAGGGAGAAAACAACAATCCTTTGTTCATAGAACAATCGTATTGTTTACTTTACACGCAATTCGTAATGCAATTATCCGTTGCTTCCAACTTAATACTGGAGGGGGTTCGGATGATAACCTGAAGGTGGATTATTAGTCATAGATGCAGTTGGATGGCGGTCTATGGATAATGTTGTAATGCCCAATCAAGTCTCAAAGGAGTCAAGATGAGTAGTATATGCTTGTATGCTTTCTCGATGTTTGTCAATTGCCCCGCTGTAATTTGTTCACCCAACATGTTATCTATCTTAAGAAGAGCCACCTCTAGTGAACTATGGACCCCGGTCCTTTCTTTTACTATCAATATACAATCAACTATTTATTGTTTTGTGTTTACTTTCTGCAAACTATTATTTTCTTCCACTCAATACGTTAAATCCTTTGTTTTCAGCAAAACTGGTGAGATTGACAACCTCATCGCAAGTTGGGGACAGAGTTCTGTGGTTGTGTTGTGCAGGTCTCCACGTTGCTGCTGGCACCGGTAGTGCGCCCTACCAAAGTTCAGCTAGCAACACCTTTGGGGTGTTTCCTTGCTCCTACTAGTTCGATTAAACCTTGGTTTCATAACTGAGGGAGAACTTGCTACTGTGCTCATCATACCTTCCTCTTGGGGTTCCCCAACGAGGTCGATATATTTTGGGCCATCAAGCTATTTTTCTGGCGCCGTTGCCGGGGAGTCAAGGACATCTTCAGAAGGGGAGTCCCTCATAACCAATCTCTTTACTTTGTTGTTTTTGTTTTGCTTAGTTTACTTTTGCTTTGTTTGCTTGTTTCTTTATCAAAAACACAAAAAAATTAGTTTTATAAGTTTGCTTTCTTTATTAAAAACACAAAAAAAATTAAGTCTTTCTATAGTTGTTACCTCTTCCTTAGCACACCATGTTGATCCCTAAATTCACCCTAAAAGACCTTTCAATAGGTAGTGGCTCTATAATTGGAAAAGAAAATATTAAATAATTCTTTAATCATGTTAGTAAGCATGAGGACATTGAGGATAGATCCCTTGCAGAACTTGCTCCAAACTATGAAATTGCTGCAGCTTCTTTAGTTCACATGTTGGAAGCTAGGTTTGTTAACCTTAGCCCCTTGATGCAAGTAATGTTTCTTAAACTTAAAAAAATTGATGACCCTGAAAAGAGAGATTTTATTCTAGAAACTTTGCTTAAGGAATTCTATGATGTTGCCAAGGAAGCTAGAGAAGTCTTTGAATATTTCAATATGCTAGGCTCATGTGTAGATGTTGTTAGTACATGAGAAAAGATGAACAAAACTGAACCTAATGGGGAGGAAACTAAGATACCAATACCCTTTAAACTTGTAGCAATGCATGAAGCCATAGAAAAGAATCTTGATTGGATTGTTCCCGAAAACCCGTTTAATGAAAATAGTGAACCAAAGAGCGTTGAGAGACGATATTCTAGAACTTATTTGGATGAGATACCTTGGCTTGTTGAAGATATTTCTAGTGTTAATCTTAATGCTTCTTCATTTGAGAACACTTGATTCTTTTTCTTGCTTCTTATGCCTAAATTAAAGGCGTTAAATAAAAGTACTTATTGGGAGATAACCCAAAAGTTTTAGATGAGTCTTGGAAATTATTAATTCAGTAATAACCGCTCCTTATCCTTTTTATTTGCTTTTTGTGCCAAGAGTAACCTCTAATGAGAGAGAAGTAATGATTGGAAAAGTTGCTGTCCCGAAACAGATTTCTGTGCTTCACCGTAAAAATTCGTGTAAAATCTCTGTACGTCCTTTTGAGGCGTAAATTTTTGTGATTCTGACCCAGGTTGTTATCTAACTTTCTTTAGTTCAACACTTTCTGATTTGAGCAACAGAAGGTCTTCGAAAACATTCGTCTTTACCTGCTGGTCTGTTTTGACAGATTTCTGCCATTTTCTGCATTTGCTTCTTATTGATTCCTTTTGGAGTTCTTTTGGGCAATTGAGCTTTTTGAGAGAAGTGCTACAGTAGCTAGTGTTTTAATGGAATTTTTATTGGTGTTGGAACTGAACCTAAAGACTTATTATCTTGAGTGCACTAATGTTGCTAATAAAGATTGTGTGAAGTTTTGTATGAAGGAAAAATTCCAGGTGTATGGAAGAAATGAGTAATGAGATGAAGAATGGACTAAAGTTCAAGCTTGGGGATGCCACGTGTGTCACCCCAAGAAATATCCAAGAAGTACAAGCGTCAAAGCTTGGGGATGCCCAAGGCATCCCCCTCTTCATCAATAAAAATCTCAGGTTTCTTCCAAACACTTCATTTTTATTGTTTCATGCACAGTTGTGTTGTTCTTGGAGCGTCTTCTTTTTCGTTTTTGTTTTGGTTTTTCGTTTGCTTTGTTTGCTTAGTTTGATGAATAAATTGGTTGGACGCCCTCTTTCATGCATTGGTTTTCAAATAGTTTGGATTGGATTGGAAAAGAGTAGGGAAGTTCATATTTAAGTGGTAAAGAGAGCTTGTTTTTGACTGTGGCCTATGCTTTGTCATGCCATGCTTGATATTGTTTTGGCTTTATGCTTAGTATTATTTGCTATAGCATGACTTGTTATAAACAATTGAGATTGCTTAATGTGCCTTTGAAGAATCATGCGTTGTTTTAGCATATTAAATCATAGTATAGTGGTATTCTCCTTTGATGCTTTATTTGGGTTGACTTGGCGCATGCTCACACCATGTTATGACTATCCCAAGTCACCATAAGCCTTTATGATCCTTTAATTTTCAATTTGTAGTATCACTTTATGCTTTGATCAATGATGTTTTGTCGCTCTGCATGATTATGGCCATTATTGCTCTCTTAGTTTGTCGCTCCCAGTCTTTTGCAACTGACATTCAGCATCCTGACTGGCAGTTTCGGGAATGTGCTACTGATACGTTGCAAACGTATCCATAATTTTTTATGTTCCATGCTTGGTTTATCTACTTTCTTGTGTTTTGTCCACACTTTGGAGTACTTTTCATATGATTTCTTGGACTAACCTATTAACAAGAGCCAGTGCTTACCACTGTTTTCTGCTGTTTTTAGTTCGTGAAAGTTAGAAAATGAATATTCTTGGAATTGGAAGGACAAAAGCCAAAGTCAGTTTTTCACCGAGGGACACTGGAGCTGAATACGAGACGGAGCGGGCAGGCCCGGCCACCACTGCCACGCGGCCAGGCCTGGCCCGCGCCAGGGGGTGGTCTGGCCGCCCCAGGCACCCCCTCGGCCTCTCCTTCCGCCTATAAGTTGCCTCTGATACGGAAACCCTAAGGACCCGATAAAAATTCCACGAAAGAGTCTGTAGCCGTCATCATCTCCATCCCTAGATCGGGAGGGATCTGAAACTCTTCCCGGCACCCTACCGGAGAGGGGAATTCACCCTGGAGGCCTTCTTCATCATCATGCAAGCCTCCGGTGTGATGTGTGAGTAGTTCATCTCTGGACTACGGGTCCATGTAGTAGCTAGATGGCTGGTTCTCCTCCTTTGTGCTTTCATGTTTAGATCTTGTGAGCTCCGTTCATGATCAAGATCATCTATTTGTAATTCTGCATGTTGTGTTTGCGGGGATCTGATGGATATTGAGATGCTATTTCAGATTGATTATTGATTCTATCACGTCTTTGTTATTTGTGATCTTGCATGCTTTCCGTTGTTAGTAGCTATCTTGGCCAAGTAGATGCTAGCAACTCCAAGAGTTAGTATTTATGCTCGATAGTGGGTTCATGCCTCTGGTAATCTAGGGAAGTGACAGAAATCTCTAAGGTACTAGATGTGATGTTGCTACTAGGGAGAAAACAACAATCCTTTGTTCATAGAACAATCGTATTGTTTACTTTACACGCAATTCGTAATGCAATTATCCGTTGCTTCCAACTTAATACTGGAGGGGGTTCGGATGATAACCTGAAGGTGGATTATTAGTCATAGATGCAGTTGGATGGCGGTCTATGTATAATGTTGTAATGCCCAATTAAGTCTCAAAGGAGTCAAGATGAGTAGTATATGCTTGTATGCTTTCTCGATGTTTGCCAATTGCCCCGCTGTAATTTGTTCACCCAACATGTTATCTATCTTAAGAAGAGCCACCTCTAGTGAACTATGGACCCCGGTCCTTTCTTTTACTACCAATCTACAATCAACTGTTTACTGCTTTGTGTTTACTTTCTGCAAACTATTACTTTCTTCCACACGATACGTTTAATCCTTTGTTTTCAGCAAAACCGGTGAGATTGACAACGTCATCGCAAGTTGGGAACAGAGTTTGTGGTTGTGTTGTGCAGGTCTCCACGTTGCTACTGGCACCGGTAGTGCGCCCTGCCAAAGTTCAGCTAGCAACACCTTTGGGGTGTTTCCTTGCTCCTACTGGTTCGATTAAACCTTGGTTTCATAACTGAGGGAAAACTTGTTGTTGTGCTCATCATACCTTCCTCTTGGGGTTCCCCAACGAGCTCGATATATTTTGGGTCATCAACTACTGACGGATATCCAGGTTTTGCTTCAGCCTTTTCTGCCTCGGCTGAACGGAACCAACTAGCACGTGACTAATTTTCTGAGTTCCCCTTAGATATCTGATCACACTTCACAAAATAACCAGAAGTACGAAGTGCATCTTCAAAATTGTTGAGTGGAGAGGCAACCACAAGTAGGGGTGACAAAGGCTATTGGCTTAGAGCATCTCTAGCAGTGACTCTAAACTCACAAACTGTAATTTCGTGTTTACTGTCTCCCGAAAACCAGTTTTACCGTTCCGGAAGTGGTGATGCAGATCAAATCCCGCAAACTCGACCCGTAAAAGAGAATATTCTAATTTTCATCCAAAAGAAAAAATATTCTAGCCAATCAAAATATGCAATAGTTTGTAGTTTTACATCAAATTGGCTTGATTGCCATGACCCACACCTTCATATGGCATTGTTCAACCAAATTCACCAAAAAGGGTGCATGCTCACATATATGCCACCACGAGGGATCATCAAACGCCGACGACCTCGTCGGAGAGACCTCCATCACCACCACTCACCGAAGATGCTCCGCAACCACTTGTTGGTGCACCGGCTGTTGTGGCACCGCCTTGACGTGCTAGCCTTCTCCTCTCTAAGATGTCTGAGAACGTCATTTGATGAAGCTCCATTTGTTGCTCATTCATCTTGGATGTATCCATCATCATCACATCTTTCTCCTCGGCCATGAGCTCATTGCTTTTGCTTCCTTTATATTGAGCTTCCTCTCCTCCATCTCCTTGTTGCACTTGGCATCATTGTGGATTGCTTCCCATCTTGATTGCTTCATCTTTTCATTCATCTTTGGATCCATCATTTTCATCAAGGTTTCCTTTGATTTGACCATCTCATCAATATTTTCACGCAAAGATGATGCCTCGGCCTCAAGCTTGATCCTCTACTTTGCCTTCTTGTTGCCTTCCAGCTTCCCCTTGTCTCTTCTTTCTTCCTCTTCACTAGCATCATCCATCTCCATCATAGCTTCTTTCTTGGTTGGTGCCTCTTGGTCCCTCAAATTCAATATAGGAATATCCTCAAGCAACTTCCAACAATGTTAAAGTGTAAAAGGTTTCCCCTTGGACATCTTCATAGTCTTTTATCTCTCATTGGCAACACGGTCCTAGCATCACAATGAGATGACTAATGACATAAACAATGAACTATTGCATTTGATGGCCTAATTGGGAATTGAATTTGAGATGAAGAATGTACTCACATAGTCCTCTATGCTAATGCCACTAGGAGGATTTAGGCACACTTGTTGCAGGGCTGCAGACCAACGGCTACAAGATGGCTTGATCACATCCCATCGGCCTTGGAGGGAACGGTAGGAGCAGTATACAGGTTGAGCAACACGAGTAATGATTTTGAAGAACTTGTCTTCAATCCTTTGCCAATAATGTTTGCTGGTTTGATCCGTGCCAGGCATCGCATCAATTGATACTTGTGACCATGCACAAACAGGTAAACGCCTTCCATCTCGGTGTAGTTGACCGTGCGCTTCTTCCTTGTTGTCTTCTTGGTTGCCTTATCAAACACATCTTCTTCAACTGTTGTGGACACTAGCACGATGGACGTGGCTGGCCGGACGGCAAGAAGATCAGGATGCTCTTATTGTAGTAGGAGACGGCAAGAGTCCTTTAGGGAAGTACAGGAATTAGGAAATAGTCCAACTGTATTAGGAAAGGTCTAGATCTAATTGTATTAGGAGAGGTCAAGGGCCTGAACATCCATTATATAAGGATGGCATGTATCCACGTTTGAGACAAGCAATAAACAATCAATCTAATCGCTCCCTGTTTGTTCTCTCTTCTCAACCTATGTCTACCCAAACCCTAGCAGCCACACCGTTTGGCTATCTTCTACACGGTAGTTATCCCGTTGTGGATCTAAGTCCACAACATTTGGTATCAGAGCCGACCACCATGGCTTTTTCTATTGAGAAGATGTCGTGACGGATACTCCGCGTGATGATTCAGCATGTTCTCTACCCTATCACTAACAATTTGCTTCATCCGGTCTTTGATACATATGGGGCCATAGAGACCATTGAAATTTTCCAAGGAAGATCAAGGATCGTGGACTTCATCAGATATGGCCACGATCATGATACTGCACAAGCTTTTCAAAGCTTGCAGGGCCAGAACATATACGATGGTTGTTGTCAACCTGGTATCGAGTTACTGCCAGTATTAGAGTCGGCCATCATGGCTTTCGATGCTAGCTCTTTTATGGAGAATTTCAAGGCGTCTGTTCAATCAATCTTTGACAAATTCAAGGTGCGCATGTTTGAGATCTTTGTAGAAAAGAAAGGAAGATAGCAATGGCTTCAACCGCCAACACCACGGGTACAGCTACAACAGTGTCAATGCATCCGGAAGTCAACACATCAACGATGATGTATCGTCAAGAGGAGGCAGTGGAGGAGCAGCAAGAAGCAGAGACAATGAAGCCAAACATGATGGCTGCTAGACTCTTCATGGCGGTGGAGCTCGTTGCTTTAATGGAGGTGGAGGAGCAAGTTGTGCCAGCTGCATCCCATGATTACACAACGATGGCCATATACATGCCGCATGTGGATCATATTTGCAAGAAGGCAAGCCAGGAGGGCGAGCTGATGAGCATGGAGAGAAAGACATATCGACCAAAATAATTGGAGCTAGATTCATGCGTAGCATATTGCATGACACAATCCCATGTGTGTGCGCATCAATTCGTGATCAACCCAGGGGAGGGGGTGTTGGAGATAAGAGTGTTGGGCCATGCAGAGATAAACAAAAACATTTTCCCCTACGCGGTGCTCCCAAGATCTAGCTTAGGTGATAGGCCACGAGATTTACCACTAGACACGCAGGTGCGGATTATTGATGAAGCGCGTCAGTTGATGTCGTGCCGAACGATCACCGTACATCACGTCCAGATCCCCACGGACCTCCTTTTTTCCAGCGCCGCACGTGCAACGCCTCCACCGGTATCCACACGTACAGAAAGGAGCTTCAGGCAGAGGATTGCTAGATCCTGTCTAGCCCGAAATGAGAGTGGAGAAAGTGACGGCTAGGTTAGGGACAATCCCTTGTCACTCCACTTATATACACTCCTAGCTGGGCTCAACGCTTGAGGCCCATCTAGGCCGTACCCCAATCTCCACATGGATCTAATCCACATGGGCTCCTTACCCTTACGTGTGTGACCTTGTAGGTTTACGTACACCTGGACATGACACGAGTCACCACTCCGAGTCGATAGTTGGTAGCGGCCTCTAGCAAGACGTGCCAACTCCCAAGTGTCGTAAAGTCAGAAGATAAACCTTTCTCAATGTGACTTTCGTCCAATTCCCTCTGCCTCACGATATATCTTGTCAAGCTATAGGCGAGTTGTTGTCATCCCTTTAATAGCTCGATTCTCTCTTCTCATTCCGTGATATGCGATTCACTGGACTAACACTTAGTCTGACTCCTTGGTTAACACTTAACCAAGTTGCGCATGGCCATGCTTCCAAATCATATCACACGAGAGGGCCCAGAGAATATCTCTCCATTATAGAGGGGCAAATCCCATCTTGGTAATCCACGTCACGCAGCTTGCTTCACAACTAACCCGAATCCTACCTTTATAACTGCCCATTTACGGAACAACGTTTGATAGGACCTAAGCTGGCGATCCACAACTCGGATCATGCGATCACCTCAGGTCGAAGGATTCCATTGCTTGAGACTACAAATGACAACATGTTCGTTGTATCTCAACCGTGGGTCAGTCTGATTTGCTAAACTCTTTAGCCGAATCAGTGTAAGTCGGAATATCATCTCCATGCCCATGACAAGTGGAACCAAGTCATCAAGCCAACTTTCACATTAGTCTAAGTTGTGTGTCCAACACAACCTCAACGACCAAGGACAACTAGTATGAACAACATGAATATATAGTTCCACAATCGAATCACATATTCAATGATATATATTAGTAGTTCATACATGGACAATAACTTTATGAATACATTGGGAATGACATCATACATGATTGCCTCTAGGGCATATTCCCAACAAAGAGAAGATCCGTTCTGATCAAGCATCCAGCAAATCAGGAAGACCAAGAGATAGACAAGTTCTACATGAGAGAATTGGGCAAGAAAACTAGCAAGTCGTTGATCTAAGATTATAATGGCCTTCAGCCCTAGCCGCCACCATGCAGCTTGAGGACAAGCTGCTTGTCCGGGAGGGGTGTAGTGCTGTGGACACTAGCACGATGGACGTAGCTGTCCGGACGGCAAGAAGATCAGGATGGTCTTATTGGAGCAGGAGACAGCAAGAGTCCTTTAGAGAAATATAGGAATTAGGAAAGAGTCCAACTGTATTAGGAAAGGTCTAGATCTAATCGTATTAGGAGAGATCAAGGGCCTGAACATCCATTATATAAGGATGACATGTATCCACGTTTGAGACAAGCAATAAACAATCAATCTAATCTCTCCCTGGTTATTCTCTCTTCTCAACCTATGTCTACCCAAACCCTAGCAGCCACACCGTCTGGCTATCTTCTGCACGGTAGTTATCCCGTTGTGGATCCAAGTCCACAACATCAACCTCCTCCAAATCATGTTGTGCATCGTCGTCTTCCTCGACCTCATCGGCATCGGCCTCATCGCCGTATAGCAATGGCTCATCGTCGAGGTTGACTGCGGTCTCGTTGAGGAGGTCCATGAACGATTCGTTGGCTGGGAGACATGGTGTGCTACAGGGATATATGCCCAATTTTAGAACCCACAAGGTTTTCCGAAGGAGAAACATCATCGAATTTCACGAAAGGGAAGCGTTCTCACCTTGCGGCATCCTGTCCGAACATGTTGGTTGCGTGAAAGAGGCCACCTACTTCTGCTTCTTCCTGGCATCTGCGGTTGGGCCTCGGATGCGCTGCTTCGTTGCCGCCATGACGAAGGCTGCCTCATGCGGCAAGGACGACGACAACGCACCAGGCAATGGTCTAGCAGCAGGTGCCACGACGTGGTTGCCCTGGCGCTTCCTCTTCGGCCTCACGCCGGCCGAAATCTCAGCCATCGCCGCCACCGTCCCAATGGAAAGGGATCCCGCCGCAAATCCCACGACAGGAGACACGTGGAGAGGCAGTGCGAGCTCAATAGCGGCGGGAGGAGCCTCAGTCACATCATGGATGCGAATCCTATGGCCGGCAGAGAGGGAGCGCGGGTATGGGGGGAGATCGGTGGCGGCACGGAAGCGGGAAGGTGGCGAGCTGAAAAGTCCCTCCCGCGCGAAATGGCGAACCAGTACCGGGCATGCATAGCTTCGCTGCCTAGCCTGCCTATGTACCGGTCGATGGAGGGATTTCACCAGGCCCTAAAAATGTGTTTGCAGTTTGCTACCTTTTACGGGTGCTGGTAGCCGCCGATGATTTTTTTACCGCTCGCTCGTGAAATTGATAACTGGCGGTTATTTTACAGTTTGCGTGCATTTACAATCACTGCTAGAGATACTCTAAGTAGATAGTGTTATTGAAGGAAAGAAGTTTATCTTTTGTCGTCTGTATATGTCAAGAAGTTTGACCTAGCCTGCGCTGGGAGAGAGAGGGATGCCAAATGTCAACTGAAATAAATGGGTACCAAGACAAATACGCAAAGGAAGGAAGCATCACGCCGTATTGAATCTGCCAGAATGTGCAAACAGATGGAGTGGTGATTCATATCCTCTGGTTTCCTGTAAACTGACATTAATACTGTGTTCATCGATCAGTCGATGTTTTGATTTTGATACTAAATAAGGAAAAACGTATATTCTGCAAGAGAAACTAGGGCATCAATTGCATACTATGTTAACAGGAGCATAGCTACGAAAGAACCAGATTACAAGTAAATTGACCAGAAGGTTTGTGACGGCAGAGAAAATGAGGTAATGCCTGAAAGATAATGTTTTAAGAGAAAGAAAAATATCAGGACATCAAACTGTTTAAATTATTAGGTCATGAGTGAAGAAAAAATATGGTAGATGCTCGGAACTAAATGATCAACAAAAAGTTCTCAGTTTCTCATGCAAATAATTTAAGTGGTCACAGAAGTTGGGGACAAAGCATCAGTTCCGGTGTATTGTTGACTGCAAATTGTATATGTAATGGTGCTTTCTACGACATAACGCATTACAGTGGCCGGATTTGCATCAGACCATCATCTTTTCCCTCCCAAGCTAAACGCATTCGATAACCAAGATAGAAAACAAATCAGGACAGAATCATCTGCCAACATATATAAATGGTTCTTACTTGTGCCAAGATTCATCCCGCGTAAATGAATGTAGTGCTCAACAGCCAAGGAGAAAGACAGGAATAGCTGCCTACATAAACAACTATATGGAGGCGGTACAAAATGGAAGCAAAAAAGAACAAAAAGGTCCAGAAGTCTTCAACTAAGCGAAACGCACAATTATAACAAATACTCCAACGGGTCACTTAGTATTTACTGTTCAGTTTTCTGTTAAAAAGAAAATCTAGCTTTTTTGTTTTCTATGATTCTATCAATGGAGCAAAACAAGAGGAGATAATAACAAGGGATGGATTTGTTGTGCCTTGTAAACGAAGTATATGTTGTTATGGAGCCATCATGTTTGTAATATCTTCTTCCTAGTATTTGACATCTGTACCACTGCATGTTATGTAGAAAACAATGGAGGTTGATTTAAGTTGGACTTGGCTATGTATTTACAAGGGTTCTGCTACATGACTGCTGGTTTGTAGGACTCCATACAAAGATCCTTGAAGGGTCCCAAAGAGGGAGGTTGAGAAGCTTACGACATTTATAAATGCAGCCAGGGCCTCCAATTTTTAAAACCTGCAGGATCAGAAAGCATGTGAACAGAAGCGCAGATAAATGAACATACCTATTCCGGAGTAGCTTCTGCAGGTATGAATTGAATTGAAATACTAGGCAGGAAAGGAGAAAGTGTGGGACTGACCCATAGGTGTAGATGGAATCTGGCTTGGTTCTGGTGTTCAGAACATCACTCTTCAGCATGTTGTACCAAATGCAGGCCCTGGTTCTACTCATGGTTTTCAGATAGACCACTAATCCTAAATGGAGCATAATATGTACTTGCCATGCAATTCATCAACAGACAGAAAAATTTCCATATATTCAATCTATGCTAATTATCCACATTTTCAATCAACAACTCTCCTTAATTCCAACCCCTAGCTATTTTCCATTGTGTTTCAACATCCCATATCATAATGTAATGTCTGTAGTATAGCAAAAGTACAACACAAAGTAGATCAGTCATTTTATCTCCATAGAACTGCCTCAGTCATTTGGTTTACAACCAATCAAAAGTGAAATAGATACATCATAACTTCTACTTTTTTCTCCACAAGGAGATAGTACAAGCTTTGATTCAGAGACAAAAATAAAACTGTACAAATGCAGCCAGTACTAAATTATAGAGCTCCATCCAACAGATCTCGCAAGATCATATTGATATCATGCGTCTTACCTTCAAATTATTAGGATAGACTCTACACCTGGTAATGACCTTGGTCTTGGGATCCATGTCCCCACAACGCCCACACGCCTTCCTGTCGTGCAGCGATATCTCCCTGATGTTCACGGCCACTTCCCTGATGCGCCTGACATATCGCACCATGCTCTCATCAGGTTGGAATCCATAGATGGTAAGCTTGAGCAGATTCATGTGCTTGAAACCAGGTGCTAATGGTCGCCACTCCACGTTTGCTTTCTCACAGTATCCATGTTTCCGTCGATCGTCGTCCTGTTCTCTCACCATTTCGCACCAATGATCCCACACCCTGATGCATAGCTCCCTTAGGCAGGGCACAGCTTCAAGAATGAACATGGTCCAAGCGATATCACATCCTTCAGGGAGATTATCCAGATTCACAATCTCTAGTTTGCGAAGCACAGGAGTAAGCAGCTTAGAGCATTCTGGTACAACCCAAATCTGGATAACACAAGAAACAAATTAATAAATTGATAAGCTGCAAATAAATCATCATCAAACTAAGACTTCACTAGGTATTCAGTACTCCCTCCGTTTCAAAATATAAGATGTTTTAGCTTTGTGAATAAAGTGTATCTAGACTCCTTTTAGTGTGTAGGTTCATTTAGGTTTAGAGTGAACCTATACACTAAAAGAGGTCTAGATACACTCCATTCACAAAGCTAAAACATCTTACATTTTGAAACAGAGGGAGTACTAGTATAAGCATCAGAGAGTAGGCAGGAATGAGTGAGTACCTTTTCACTTTGAAAATCCAAATGCAGGTCCCTTATCGAGGGGACATTAGCAAGGAGGTGACTTAGCTGGAGCACAAAAGTTGAACTGATACCCCTTTTTACAAGACTTAGCTTTGAAAGCTGCGGGACATAACCAAAAGCGAGTGGTGCTGGGTAACACCACCCAGCACAAGTCAGACGTTGGAGTTTTGGTGCACGGCTGAGATGGACTCTCTCGAATTGCCCTTTCTCGATGTGGAGTTCAACAAGCTGATCATGTTCTACCAGCAGCACATGACGGTATCCTCCGTCACAGCACAAGAGGCGCAGGTGTTTCAACCGCTTGCATGTGCTGAGGATGTTGGAGATATCCAGTTCACGAAACCTCATGTAGGACAGCCACAGGGACGTGAGGCCAGCAAATGCAGCTGGACAATCACCCAGACAAATATTGAACCGCTTTGCATTGCACAAGAGATTTCCAAGAGTGCATTCTGAAAAGGACTTCTCTACGAGGGGCACAAACTCAGCGTTGTCGACCTTGTGGGTTGCCATGGTGTCGGCAAAAGCTCTGGTGATGGGGAGACATTCATCAGGCCTCAGATAGCATGTGACCCTCAGCTTGTGGATGGTGGGGATCTCCGAATTCCTCGCACATAGGATCTTCTCCGTGACACTGGCCACAATATTGTTGTACCGAACAAGGTGACCAACGGTCAAATTTCCATGGGACGCCTCGTTATGGTGACGTGTGAAGGAGCCGATGTCTATGTCAAACCGTGAGAACATGGCAGGAAGCCGCATCAATCGCTTCGAGAGGGTGCAGGTTCTCAAGGCATCTAGCGTGTCCACCCGCTCCAGGATGTCGAGTAGGATGTTATCAGGCAGCTCGCTAAGCCTATCACGGCGAGCTGCGGCATTCTGCATCGCATTCATCTAAAGAAAGAAAGCTATCATGGACACGATGACGAATGTTGAAAAGAGCAGTAGCATGAGCGTAACAAAAGATCACTTACATTGTAGCTGCTCCTGGACCTGAGATGTATCCCATGCAGCGCTCGTCTTGAGATGTTATTCCTCTCTAGTTGAGCAGCTAGATCGCCAGCTGCTGCTTCAGCTTCACCGCGAGTAGCTGCATTCTGCATCGCACTGATCTCTGGCTGCAATATTGGAGCTGAACATTCACATGAGCTAGATGAAAGATCGACCAAAATTGCAGGCTGTAGGAAATCTGATAAAACCATGCTAGCAGCAGACACAACTAAAACTAAATTAGGGAAAGTTGCGCTTGTGTTCATGCCATCTTTTTTTGAAGTATAAAAGCAATATACAAGTATAACTGAACCACAGGTTAGGTACAGATAAACTGCACATCAAAACACTAGAGTAGCACTATGGCTATGGCTGCTAGTGACAGTAACGCATAATTAAATCTCAGGTTGCTGCATCTAAACTCGTGTGCAAGATTGTATTGTGCATTCGGTGTTACCATATGACTAATTAATTATTGCCGCCAGATAAAAACTGAATTCAATTGGCCGCGGGGCATATTACGCTGTCAGACATTTGAGGCCATCGATTAATTAACTCAGAAAACGGCATGTTGCAGAATCTTTCAGCAATTCAAAACCGATCTACAGATCTGAGGAAAGTCTGAACAAGAAATTTCTAGCAAAACAAGAAGAGTCGAAAAAGCAACGAGCAGTCTCCTTACAAAATAGGGACAAGGCAGATTCTCCTTACAAAATAGGGACAAGGCAGAAAAGCTTACCGGCAAAAATTCCAGCCTGCTTCCGGCCGGAGTGGCGGCGGGAGGTGATTCAGGAGGAGGCGGCAGATCGCGTATGCGCCGTTACGGATGCAGGATGGGTCGGCGGCGTTGCTGCTGGGGCGAGCGTCGGAGCACAAACTTGTTGAGGGTTTCGTGGGGATTTTCGAGCCAATTCCTAACCTGATTACAACATCAATCTCCTACTTTGCTTGGGAAACCGAAATCGACTGCCTGCTCCCTCTCGAAATCCCCGACACCGGAATGCCGAGGGTGTGTTGCCGGGGGCAGTGCTGGGTGGCGCCGGAGATGGGAGTTCTCGTTGCTGGAGCTGGAGGCGTGGAGCAGGGGCGGCGGAGGTTGGGAGATGCGGTGGATTTTCCTTTTTTTTTTACTTGTGGATTTTCTATTTTTGATAACCAGCACACGACATCCCCGAGCCCGCCTCCTCTGGTACGTCACATCGCGCTCCGATCTAGATCATCTCACCGCTTGATGCTGGTCCAAGCGGTGGATGGAGAGCCAGAGACCCTCGGCGCTGAAACAGGGCAAGGTTCGCCGACAAGCGAAGGGGAGAAGGATGGGGGGTTGGGAGAAGGCAGGGCAGATTCTCCATCTCAGCGCCGGTTGGGGATCGCGGAAGCTTCGAACGGTGAGTCCATCCCTCCCAACCAGAGTGAAGGATTCAGCCGCTGCATTGGGTCGTTCAGACCAATCGCCATCGAAGCAAAGCTCACCTCGTCCGATTTATCCGAATCTGACCTCCAATCAAAGGATTCAGAAGCAGAGGTCCATTGCAACTCTGATGCAGAAGCCTGTGTTACTGATAGAGTCTGGCCGCAGAAGGGAACAAGCTGTAGCCAAAAGGGGGAGACCTTGCAGAGCCACATCCCCGTTATCAAGGTTAGAGCAGGACCTACGCAGCCCGTTGCTCAAGCTCTGTGGATCGATTCCGATGAATCAGGAGGTCTCGAGGAAGGAGATGACTGCATCGGTGGGACTGTTGGATCTCAGTGTATAGACCCATCTGTTCAGCGGTATTCTAAAAGTGATTCAACATCAGGGGAGCAGGGGAGCTTCAGCTAGCTCAATGGCGGGAGCAAGGAAGTTTCAAAGTTCAGGGCATGCCGAGGAAGAGGTTTAGGTTGGTGAGAGGGCCTGAGGAAAAGCTGGATGGGCTAGATGCTGGAGGTGCTGATAAAGACATGGATTCCTTTTTCCTGCAGCTTTGGAGCTGTCCCTTGCAGCCCATGTGCCACCCACTTCGACCACCTCCACCTCCACAAAACCTAACCAGGAAGTCCCATCCTGTGGTGACACCTGTCCCTGCTTATATAAGCCAGGGTGATACCAGACATAGGAGTCATTCCTCCCTCCTGCTGGTAGCGGCGGTGCTAGAGCTTACCTCTGGTCTGCAGTGTTTGGGCCTTGAAGATTTTACTCCTGATACTACCAGTTCTTGTGAGATGGGAGATCGTGGTAGAGGGAACAAAGGGAGAGGTAGGGGAAGAAGTGATCAGGAAAACTGGTCGAATCAAGGAGGGCAGCAACAGATGCAGCAACAGAGGCCCTTTCAGCAGAATCCTTTTGACTTTGGGCAGTACAATCCTCAATTCTTCCCCAACCAGCCTCCTTTTGGATTTGCTCCAGGTATGCATCCACCTTGGGGGTTCAACAACCCTTTTCCTGCTTTCCCCCAGCAGCAGAACTTGGGTATGCAGTCCAATCAGTGGATTGCTCCTCAGCAGCAGCAAAATTCTCAGGGGACAGAGTTAGGTGATAAATCCAAAGTCCAACTGAAGCAGAAGAAGAAGCAAGGAACAGCTCAGAAAGAGGTAGTTGCAACTGCTAACCCTAGTGCTCAGTGGAATTATGTTAATTGTATTTGTATGGTGTGTGGGGAACCTGGTCATATGTAGAATTCCTGTGAAAAGAACCCTTTGTGCTTCATCTGTAAAAGCACTTCACATACTGTTGACAGATGCCCAGTAAGGAAGAGACCTCACCAGATGGCCAGATACATTGGTAGTGGAGCACCTGGGTTGGGTTTCTATCACATTGAAGCTCTTGATGTGGTCATAAACCCTATTGCTTCCACCAAAAACTATGGCATTGTTCTGATGGAGGAAGGTTCTTTGACTGCTGAAGAATTAGCTCAAGAATTCTCCAAGATTTACAAAACAAACTGGCCCTGGCAGATTAGAGAGCTAGGGGTGGAGAATACCTTCTTAGTGAAGTTCCCACCACATATTGTGGTTGAACAGGTCATTGGATATCCAAAGTTTGGAGTATCAAAACCAGGAGTGTGGGTAAAAGTGGAGGCTTGGAATGATGATCCAGAACCAGTGGAATCCCTCAAGAAAGTTTGGATAATTATTACAGGCCTACAGACTAAGTGGTGTGAGTGGAATACTCTGGACCAAGCAACATCTATCTATGGCATCCTGGATGATGTTGACCGGCAAAGCATTTTTAGGAATAATGCCAAAGAAGTGAGAGTTTTGGTCAAGTGCAAAGACCCATCTAAGCTTCCTATTGGTAGGCTCTTCAACTTTCATGATCACCTGTTCCATCTAGGATTTGCTCTAGATACCACAGTTCCTGCTGTTGAGGTGACTGAGGACCAAGTAGAGGAAGAGCAGAATGATTACAGTAAAAACCATGAGAATGAGGCTTCTGAAAATGGAAGGAATGTGCCCCAGGGGGGACCTGCTGGTAGTGGACTGACCTCTCAGCAAATTAGCTCTGGGAGCTCTTCATTGGGTGAAAGGCAGGGCAATAATAGAATTAGAATGGCAGCTAGTACAGGTTACAGTGCTAATGCAGTTTTCCAACTAATGGTACAGAAGGGAGTGGTAGATCTAGAAGGGAATTTCATCTGGGATAAGACTCCTGTGATAAATGACACTGAATAAGAACTCCAAAAGTTTTGGATCGAAGATCAATCAGATGGTATGAGTTTTGCACAGAAGCTGGATGTGGAAGTTAAAGAGGTTGATGATATGATAGAGGATTTGCCTGATGACATCATGCCCAACTTCAAGGACATGGGAGTGAGAGAGAGAGATGATGATATCACAAAACAGAAGGCATCAAAGAAACAGAAGCAATGGGGACCAGTGCAGCCTGTCAGACAGAGCACTAGAGTGGACAGATCAAAGAACATTCTGGAGAGAGCTGTGAACTTGAAGAAAATTACCAACCTTGAGGTTCCTAAAAACATTAAAGGTATAATGGCTAAAACCCTTTTACAGTTCTTTCTAGCTCAGATTTAGAGGTGCTTTCTGATAATGTAGGAATAGATCTAATAGATGATAGTTCTTCTTTTTCCAATATGGAATCTAAGTTTCCTAGTACTAGTACTGCTACCTCATCTGCTATAGATGTTGATGAGGAAGCAGAAGGCTGGATAGAGGTACTGTCTAGATCCCGGGGCAAGCACCCCAAGAAAAAAAGGTTTTATGATTAGTGTTTTTTGGAACAGTAGGAGTCTCAATGCTCCTGGTAGACAGAAATATATTGAGGATAATTTCATTCCTTTAAAAGTAGACTATATTGGATTCTAGGAAACAAAAAAGGATAGCTATAGTCATTCCTTTTTGAAGAATTTGTTAGGAAATAGAAATTTTGCTTGGAATTACCTTCCTGCTATTGGTACTACAGGAGGTATCCTTGTTGGAGTTAATCTAGATCTTTTTGATGTTATAGCTTGGGATATTAGATCCTTTTCAGTTAGTGTTCTAGTTAAAAATAAAGTTTCTGATTTTATCTGTAGAATTACTACTGTTTATGGTTCTGCCTATGAGGAAAAGAAACAAGAATTCATCTCTGAGTTGCATGATCTTTTTCTTAACTGGAGTGGTCTTGCTATGATAGGAGGAGATTTTAACCTGATTAGATCTCCTATAGATAAAAACAATAAGAATATAGATTTTAAATGGGTTGATAGGTTTAATGCTTGGATAGATTTGTGGGCACTCATGGAGATTGGTCTATCTGGTAGAGCATATACCTGGGGGAATAACCAAGCAGATCCAGTCATGTGTAAACTGGACAGGATTTTTTATTCCACTGATTTTGATAGGAACTTTCCCTTGGCTAATGCTAGAACTTTAAGTAGAATAGGCAGTGATCATACTCCTCTGGTATGGGATTTAGGTGAACAGCATGTTCCCATGCCCTGTAGATTAAAGTTTGAGAAATGGTGGATCACTAGAGAAGATTTTAAAGATGTTGTCTCTAAAGCTTGGTCTTTAAGAGTAGATAGTTCTAATCCTCTCAACATTTGGCAGAGTAAGGTTAGATACTTTAGGAAACTAGCAAAAGGTTGGAATATTAATGTAGAGGCTGCCATTAGGAGAAATAGAAAAGAGCTTATGAAAGAATATGATGATCTAGATATCAAATCTGAAACCTAGTTGCTTTCTGATGAAGAGAAGGGTAGATTAGCTTGGATCTTTAAAGAATTGCATAATTACTGGGTTGTAGAGGAAACAAAAGCTAGGCAAAGATCTAGGGATAGGAACATTCTAGAAGGAGATAGGAATACAGCTTATTTCCATGCTGTAGCCAATCAGAGGAGAAGGAAGAAGTTAATTAATGTTCTGGATGATCCATGTAGGGATTCGTAGCATGGAAAACAAAAATTTTCTATCGCATACAAACAAACAAGCCAAGATCTATCTACTAGATTGCAGCAACGAGTCGATGGAATAACTCACCCTCGAAGATTCCAAAGTGTTTAACGAGAGCAGATTCTCGTGGGTGATGTAGTCGTACTCTTTCCGATCTCAAGATCGCGTAGACGATCCTTCCGGCGCCGCGTTCTTAGCGCTCCGCAGTCGGTCACACGTTCGTACTGACGAAGACCTTCCTCTCCTTGTTCCAGAAAATGGAGGTTGTAGCACTCTCCTCGCGATTCCTAAGACAACGGCGTGGTACCGGAGGTAGAGGGGAGATCCCGCAGGGCTTCGCCTTAAGCCGGTGCGAGTATGGTGGAGCTTATGAGAGAGGCTATTAGTGGTCTAGTAATTTAGACACACCAATTAGAGGGCTCTAAACCAATTAGAAGGCTCTAAACCGAAACAGCTCTAAACCGGGGTCTAGGTCTAGTTTCTAGTTTAGAGGATAGGAACTTGTGTGTCCTAGGAGGGGAGCCCTGCCCCTCCTTATATAGGTGGGAGGGCTGGCCGCCAAGGGGAGGGGAGTCCCTCCCCAACTCGGCTTGGTGGGGCGCCGGCTTGGGGAGGAGGACTCCTCCCCCAACTCGGCCTCCACCTCCTCCTCTTTTCCCACTTTCCAAAATTGGCAGTTTGACTTTCAAATTAGCCGTTTGACTTTTCCAATTTAGGAATTAAATAAACCCTTTATTTTGGACAGCGAGAACACTTAGTACATGATGCAATCATTCCATCTTGCAATGACACATTCATGTACCCCTTCCCCCCCGGAGTGCCGGACATTCCGACCTTCTAGAATGTTCCGATGAAAACACCTAACCATTCCCCAACTCCGAAATGGGACTTTCCTTATATGAATCTTATTCTCCGGACCATTCCGGATCACCTCGTGATATCCCGGATCCCATCCGAGACTCCGAACAACATTCGGTCTCTTTCTCATAATACCATAACTACTCAAACAACGTCGAATCCTTAAGTGTGTCTCCCTACGGTTCGTGAATTATGCGGACATGATCGAGACACTTCTCCGAACAATAACCAATAGAGGAATCTGGAAATTCATATGGCTCCCACATATTTCTACGATTACTTTGCGATCGAATGAACCACTTACATACGATACCAATTTCCCTTTGTCTCACGATATGTTACTTATCCGAGGTCATGATCGCTTGATCTCTGCATACCTAGTTCAACCTCATCTTGATAAGTACTCTTTTCTCGTTCCTGATATGTGATCCCTTGTGACCAAGTCACATGCTTGCAAGCTAATTGGATGACATTTCACCGAGAGGGCCCAGAGAATATCTATCCGTCATGTGGATGGACAAATCCCACTCTTGAACCATGTGTTTCAACCAATACTTTCCGAACACCCAATGCCACTTTTATAGCCACCCTGTTACGGTGTGGTGTTTGATGACATCAAAGCATCCATCCAGTAAAGGCAATATGCATGATCTCATGGTCGAAGGAATTAGGTTACTATGTATCGTAAAGCATATAGCAATTGAACTATTGAAATGACTTGATCTTTATGCTACGCTTGTCTATAGGAGTATGTCCACCATATCATTCTCCTAACGATATGATCTTGTTGTTGATAACATCTCAATGTTCATGACAAAGAAACCATATCATCAATCAACCAACAAGCTAGTGAAGTATAGAGGCTATACTAGGGACTTCAAATTAAGTTTACAAATCACACAAGTATTAATGGTTTCCTTGTTAATACTATTATAGCATGAATGTAAACATTTATCATAAACACAAAGATATATAATAATAACTACATTTATTATTACCTCTAGGGCATATCTCCAACAGTCTCCCACTTGCACTAGAGTCATCTAATCTAGATTACATGGTAATATACCGAACACCCATGGCAGTTTGGTGTTGGTCATGTTTTGCCCTCGGGAGAGGTTTAGTCAACGGATCCGCCACATTCAGATCTGTGTGTACTTTGCAAATCTTTATATCCCCATCCTGGATATGTTCTCGAATAGCGTGAAACGCAGCTTGATATGCTTCACTTCTTGTGTGACCTTGGTTCTTGCGCATTGGCTATGGCGCCCATGTTATCACAAAGAGATAGACATTGGGTCCAGCGACTAGGAACCACACCCAGCTCAGAATGAACTCTTTCATCCATATCGCTTCTTGTGAAGCCTCAAGCAGCCATGTATTCGATTCAGTTGAAGATCTCGCCACAACGCTTTGCTTTGCACTCCTCCAGCTAATCACTGCACCATTCAAAATAAATACGATCCAGATTGTGATTTAGAATCATCCGGATCGGTGTTCCAACTAGCATCGGTGTAACCATTAACAACGAGCTGTTCATCACCTACATAAGAAAGAACCATATCCTTAGTTCTTCTCAAGTACTTAAGGATGTTTTTGACCATTGTCCAATGATCCACTCGATCACTTTGATATCTGCTAGTTAGACTAACGAGATATGCGATGTCGGGTCTAGTACATAGCATGGCATACATTAGAGATCCTATGGTTGAGGCATAGAGTCTTACTCATCTTTTCTCTATCTTCCGCCGATGTCGGACTTTGAGTTTTACTCAAGGTCATATTAGCAACATGGGCAAGAACCCTTTCTTGCTATCTTCCATTCCAAACCTCTTTAGAACTTTGTCCAAATATGTACTTTGTGACAATGATATTTGGCGTTCGATCTATCTCTATAAATCTTTATGCCTAATATGTAAGCTGCTTCGCCAAGATCCTTCATTGAAAAACTATTATTCAAATACTCTTTGACACTATTAAGAAGGTCTACATCATTCCCAATCAACAATATGTCATCCACATACAGTATTAAGAATGCTACAGAGCTCCCACTCACTTTCTTGTAAATACAAGCTTCTCCATAAGTTTGTACAAAACCAAAACTTTTGATTACCTTATCAAAACGTTGATTCCAACTTCGGGATGCTTGCTTCAATCCATAGATAGACCGTTGAAGCTTGCATACCTTGTTAGCATCTTTAAGATCGACAAAACCTTTGGGTTGCATCATATACAACTCTTCATCAATGTCTCCATTGAGGAATGCTGTTTTGACATCCATCTGCCATATCTCATAATCATAATATGCAGCGAATGCAAAAATAATCCTCAAAGACATTAGCTTCGCCTTGGTGAGAAAGTCTCATCGTAGTCAACTCCTTGAATTTGTCGAAACCCTTTTGCGACAAGTCGAGCTTTATAGACAGTAACATTACCATCAGCATCTGTTTTCTTCTTGAAAATCCATTTGTTCTCGACGGCCTTCCGGCCATCCGGTAAGTCCACCAAAGTCCATACTTGGTTTTCGTACATGGATCCAATCTCGGATTTCATGGCTTCTTGCCATTTATTGGAATCTGGGCTCATCATCGCTTCCTCATATGTCTCGGGGTCATCGGTGTTGTCCACCAACATGACATTCATAACGGAATCATACCAATCTGGAGTGGTACGATTTCTCGTTGATCTCCGAGGCTCTGTAGCAACTTCAACCGAAGTTTCATGATCACTATCATTAGCTTCCCCTCTTATTGGTGCAGGCACCACAGGAACTTCTTCCGGTGCTGCGCTACTCGCAATTTCGAGAGAAGGTTCGACAACCTCGTCGAGTTCTACTTTCCTTCCAGTCACTTCTTTCGAGAGAAATTCCTTCTAGAAAGGATCCATTCTTAGCAACGAAGATTTTGCCTTCGGATCTATGATAGAAGGTATACCCAACAGTTTCCTTCGGGTATCCTATGAAGACGCATTTTTCCGCTTTGGGTTCAAGCTTGTCCGGCTGTAACTTCTTTACATAGGCTTCGCATCCCCAAACTTTAAGGAACGACAATTTAGGTTTCTTCCCAAACCATAATTCATACGGTGTCGTTTCAACGGATTTAGACGGTGCCCTATTTAAAGTGAATGCGGCTGTTTCTAATGCATAACCCCAAAATGATAGTGGCAAATCTGTAAGTGACATCATAGAACGAACCATATCTAAAAGAGTTCGATTACGACGTTCGACACACCATTACGTTGTGGTGTTCCCGGCGGTGTCAATCATGAAAGTATTCCACATTTCTTCAAATGCTCGCCAAACTCGTAACTTAGATATTCACCTCCACGATCGAGCGTAGAAATTTAATCTTCTTGTTACGTTGATTCTCTACCTCACTTTGAAACTCCTTAAACTTCTCGAAAGTTTCGGACTTATGTTTCATGAAATAGATATACCCATATCTACTCAAATCATCCGTGAAGGTAAGAACATAACGATAACCATCACGATGCTACACTCATTGGACCACACACATCGGTATGTATGATTTCCAATAAGTCGTAGCTCGCTCCATCATACCGTAAAATGGAGTCTTAGTCATTTTACCCATCAGACATGTCGCATCTTTCAAGTGATTCAAAATCAAGTGATTCAAGAAGTCCATCGGAATGGAGTTTCTTCATACGCTTCACTCCAATGTGACCAAGACGCATGATTGCCATATATAGGTCGAGTTATCGCTTGATTTCAATCGTTTAGCTTCAATGTTATTAATATGTATATCCACTATCGAGATTCAATATGAATAGACCATCTATCAAAGGTGCATGTGCATAAAACATATTACTCATATAAATCGAACAACCATTATTCTCGGATTTAAACAAGTAACCGCCTCGCAATAAACAAGATCCCGATATAATGTTCATGCTCAACGCAGCACCAAATAACAATTATTTAAGTATAAAACTAATCCCGATGGTAGATGAAGAGGTAGTGTGCCGACCGATCACATCAACCTTTGATCCGTTTCCCACGCGCATCGTCACCTCGTTCTTCACTAGCTTCCGTTTATTCGTAGCTCTGTTTGAGTTACAAATATGAGCAACCGAACCAGTATCAAATACCAGGCACTACTACAGTACTAGTGAGATACACATCAATAACATGTATATCGAGATATACCTTTCTTCTTGATGTTGCCGTTCTTCAAATCCGCCAAGTACCTTGGGCAATTCCGCCCAAAGGACCTTCTCCCTTGCAAGAAAAGCACTCGAGATCGCTTGGTCCAGCCTTGGTCCTCTTCGTCAGTGGTAACTTTCTTACCACCCTTCTTGAAGTGTCCCTTACCTTAGACTTGCCTTTCTTGAATTTGGTGGTCTTATTGACCATCAACACTTGGTGCTCTTTCTTGATCTCCACTGCAGATTTTAACATAGCAAATAGTTACGCAACTCTTTGTTCATGTTCGCATGTTGTAGTTCATCACAAAGTTCTTGTAACTTGGTGGTAGTGATTGGAGGATGCGGTAAACCCCAAAGTATTAGGAATCACTATACCCAAACTTTGAAGTTTATTTGCGTGCCCGGACATTTTAAGCACATGCTCACTTGTGAGCTACCCTCTTCCATCTTGCAGTTAAAGAACTTTTCAGAAGCTTCATAACTTTCAATTGCCGCATGAGTCTCAAAAATTAATTTGAGATCCTCGACAATATCATATGGATCTGACTCTTCAAACCTTTTCTGAAGCTCCGATTCTAAACCATACAAGATAGCACACTGAACTATGGAGTACGATTCTTCCGAGCGAGGTAAACATTCTTTACTTCATCGGTAGCATCAGTGCAGTGGGTCACCTAGCGGTGCATCCAGCACATAGGTCAAATTACCACCGTGAGGACAATCCTCAAATTGCGGAACCAATCATGATTGCTTCCATTGTTTTTCAACTTTTCTTTCTCTAGGAACGCATTAAAATTGATGGTAGGGCTGCCATTGATCTACAACATATTTGCAATAGTTTAGACTAAGTTTATGACAAATTGAGTTCAAATTAATTAATGAAATTAAACTAGGTGAACTCCCACTCAAAACAACATCCCTCACATTGTTTTAGTGATCACACGAACCAAATCCACTACATCAACACCGATCATCACGAGTTGATATAGTTTTAATGGCGAACAATCATCATGTTCATCATATCTACTATATGATTCATGCTTTGCCTTCGGCGATCCGTGTTCTGAGGCCATGTCTGTACATGCTAGGCTCGTCAAGACAAACCTTAGCTTCCGATAAGCAAATCTGGCTTGCTTACGTTGTAGTCACCGGAATCAAAGACACCCGATCATCACGTGGTGCTTCAAGCAGCAAGCTTTGGCAGCGGTGCATACTAAGGGTGAACACTTTTAGAACTTGAAATTTATGTGCATGAGGGATCATCTTATAATGCTACCGCCGTCTACTAAGCAATACAAGATGCATAAGGGATTAACATCAAATCCAATTCTTAATATGTGATATGATATGGCCTTTCTTCTTTGTGCTTCCGATCTCCATCTTCAAGCAGGAACATGATCTCCATCATCACCGGCATTGCATCAAGGTCAATGGCGCTTCTTCATGGTCGTCCACCAGCTTCAACTATTACAACTATTTTGAATAGACACGCAGGTCTTAACAGAAATTAAAGACAACCATATGGCTCGCCGTTGCCAACTTACAATAAGGAACATTGCATACATCAAATATAATCACAATCATGGCCATATCACATCATCGACACCCCGCAAAACAAAGTTAGACGCCTCTACTTTCTTTGCATATTTTACGTGGTTTGGGGCTTTCAATAAGTGTCGTTCTAACTTACGAACAAGAACCACAACATTGATACTAGCATTGTTGATCACCCGTTGTAAATTGGATCTTTACTATGCTAGGAGAAACAGGCACCCGCAAAGCCACTTATGCAATACGAGTTGCATGTCAAGCGTGGAGCAAGTCTCATGAACGATGTCATGTAAGGTTAGCCCGGTCCGCTTCATCCCAACATACCGCAAGATGCAAAGTACACAAAAGCAATCTACAATAAACGCATCAATGCCCACAATGATCATTGTGTTCTACTCGTGCAACAGATCTACATATAGACACGGCTCTGATACCACTGTAGGGATTCGTAGCATGGAAAACAAAAATTTTCTATCGCATACAAACAAACAAGCCAAGATCTATCTACTAGATTGCAGCAACGAGTCGATGGAATAACTCACCCTCGAAGATTCCAAAGTGTTTAACGAGAGCAGATTCTCGTGGGTGATGTAGTCATTCTTTCCGATCTCAAGATCGCGTGACGATCCTTCCGGCCGTTCCTAGCGCTCCCGCAGTGGTCACATCGCTCTGCGTTAAATTTTCGCGAAGACCTTCCTCTCCTTGTTCCAAGCAGGCCGGAGGTTGTAGCACTCTCTCGCGATTCCGCCAGACAACGCGTGGTACCGGAGGTAGAGGGAGATCCTGCAGGCTTCGCCTTAAGCCGAGTAGTATGGTGGAGCTTATGAGAGAGGCTATTAGTGGTCTAGTAATTTAGACACACCAATTAGAGGGCTCTAAACCAATTAGAAGGCTCTAAACCGAAACAGCTCTAAACCGGGGTCTAGGTCTAGTTTCTAGTTTAGAGGATAGGAACTTGTGTGTCCTAGGAGGGGAGCCCTGCCCCTCCTTATATAGGTGGGAGGGCTGGCCGCCAAGGGAGGAGTCCTCCCCAACTCGGCAGTGGTGGCGCTGCTTGGGGAGGAGGACTCCTCCCCCAACTCGGCCTCCACCTCCTCCTCTTTTCCCACTTTCCAAAATTGGCAGTTTGACTTTCAAATTAGCCGTTTGACTTTTCCAATTTAGGAATTAAATAAACCCTTTATTTTGGACAGCGAGAACACTTAGTACATGATGCAATCATTCCATCTTGCAATGACACATTCATGTACCCCTTCCCCGGAGTCTTGGGACATTCCGGGACCTTCTAGAATGTTCCCGATGAAAACACCGGAACCATTCCCCAACTCCGAAATGGGACTTTCCTTATATGAATCTTATTCTCCGGACCATTCCGGATCACCTCGTGATATCCCGGATCCCATCCGAGACTCCGAACAACATTCGGTCTCTTTCTCATAATACCATAACTACTCAAACAACGTCGAATCCTTATGTGTCTCCCTACGGTTCGTGAATTATGCGGACATGATCGAGACACTTCTCCGAACAATAACCAATAGAGGAATCTGGAAATTCATATGGCTCCCACATATTTCTACGATTACTTATGATCGAATGAACCACTTACATACGATACCAATTTCCTTTGTCTCACGATATGTTACTTATCCGAGGTCATGATCGTCGGTATCTCTGCATACCTAGTTCAACCTCATATCGATAAGTACTCTTTTCTCGTTCCCGTGATATGTGATCCCTTGTGACCAAGTCACATGCTTGCAAGCTAATTGGATGACATTTCACCGAGAGGGCCCAGAGAATATCTATCCGTCATGTGGATGGACAAATCCCACTCTTGAACCATGTGTTTCAACCAATACTTTCCGAACACCCAATGCCACTTTTATAGCCACCCTGTTACGGTGTGGTGTTTGATGACATCAAAGCATCCATCCAGTAAAGGCAATATGCATGATCTCATGGTCGAAGGAATTAGGTTACTATGTATCAGAAAGCATATAGCAATTGAACTATTGAAATGACTTGATCTTTATGCTACGCTTGTCTATAGGAGTATGTCCACCATATCATTCTCCTAACGATATGATCTTGTTGTTGATAACATCTCAATGTTCATGACAAAGAAACCATATCATCAATCAACCAACAAGCTAGTGAAGTATAGAGGCTATACTAGGGACTTCAAATTAAGTTTACAAATCACACAAGTATTAATGGTTTCCTTGTTAATACTATTATAGCATGAATGTAAACATTTATCATAAACACAAAGATATATAATAATAACTACATTTATTATTACCTCTAGGGCATATCTCCAACAATCCAGAGGGTCCAGTCTCTGAGATTAAAGATATGCTTAAAGTTGCCTCTGATTACTACAAAAATCTTTTTGCTTGGGAGTCTAGACCAAAGTTGAAGCTGAAACAGAATTTCTTCTCTGAAGAAGATAAAGTCACTGATTCTGAGAATGCTGAACTAAATGCTCCTTTTTCTGAGGAAGAAATTAGATTAGCTGTTTTTGGTTCTTATGCTGAAGGAGCCCCTGGTCCAGATGGCTTATCCTTCATGTTCTATCAGTATTTTTGGGATATTATAAAATGTGATCTCATGCCAATGTTTGATGCTTGGTATGAGGATCATTTAGATATTTTTAGATTAAATTTTGCTATGATAACACTGATCCCAAAAGAGAATGATGCTAGAGTCATGAGAAAATTCAGACCTATTAGCCTTTTGAACTGTTCTTTTAAGATTTTTACTAAAGTTTTGACCAATAGACTAGCTAAGATCATTGGTAGACTAATTTCTCCAAATCAATCTGCCTTCATTAGGGGTAGGTTCATTCTGGAAAGTGTGGTCACTGCTCATGAGATAATTCATGAGGTCCATAGCAGTAAAAACACAGGTTTGGTCCTAAAAATAGACTATGAAAAAGCTTATGATAGAGTCAATTTAGATTTCCTCTTTGAGATCCTAGAATTGAGAGGTTTTTGCCCTACTTTCATTAGATTTATTAGACAAATCTCTATAGGGGGTTCTATAGGAGTTAAAGTCAATGATCATGAAAGTGACTTTTTCCTAACTGGTAAGGGTCTCAGACAGGGGGATCCCATTGCTCCCCTTCTTTTTAATATTATGATTGATGTTTTTGTTAGAATGTTGAATAAAGGCTCTGCTTGTGGAGCCTTTAAAGGTTTATGCCCTAATTTTGTTCAAGGAGGGGTATTATGTCTACAATATGCAGATGATACACTGCTCTTCCTAGAACCTAAACAAGTAGATGCTATTAATCTTAAATGGGTGCTTACCTGTTTTGAGCAAATTTCTGGTATGAAAATAAATTATCACAAAAGTGAGCTCATTCCCATAAACCTAGAAGATGAGGAACTTAACCCTTTCCTTGATATTTTTGAATGTTCAAAAGGTAGTTTCCCTGTTAAATATGTAGGGATTCCTCTACATTTTGATAAGCTAAGGAGAGAAGATCTCCAGCCTTTAATTGAGAATCTCTTGAGAAGGATTACTGGCTGGAGAGGGAAACTTTTATCCTATGCTGCTAAGAAAGTGCTGATTCAGGCTTGTTTATCTAGTATTCCCATATATTTGTTATCTTTCTTTAAATTCCCAAAAATGGGCTTTAAAACTTTTAGATTCTCATATGGCTAACTTTTTCTGGAACGATGAAGAGGATAACCATAAAATTCATCTTGCTAATTGTCCCTCTGTTTGCATGAAGAAAGAGTTTGGAGGTTTGGGAATTCCCAACCTGCAAGATCTAAATCTGTGTCTACTAGGGTCTTGGGTAAAAAGATATATCAAAGGAGAGGGTACTCTCTGGAGAAAAATTATAGATGCTAAGTATAGAACTAAAAGTCCCAATATCCTCTGTTGCCATGACATTCACCCCTCTACCTTTTGGAAAGGTGTTATGTGGGCATCTAGGGCAGTTGAAGTAGGATATAAATGGCACATAGGCAATGGAAAATGCATTAAGTTCTGGGAGGATGTTTGGTTTGGGAATTCCACTCTAGCCACACAGTATTGGGAAATCTACTTAATCTCAAACCAACAAACAGAAACTATAGCTGAACTCTGGGATGGGACAAATTTAAAGTGTGACTTTAGGAGAACGTTCAATGATCAGATGATGATTCAGTGGCAGGAAATTCTAGGGATTGCCCAATCCATTTCCTTGTCAGAAGAGGTAGACCAATTAATTTGGCAGTATGAAACAAAAGGGGTTTATTCTTCTAGTTCCATGTATTTCTTGGTGAATTTCAGGGGTATTTCTCATATCTACTTACCTGCAGTGTGGAAATTGAAAATCCCACCCAGAATTCAGGTTTTTCTTTGGCTTTTCTCTCAAAACAAAATCCTTACTAGAGATAATCTTAGAGCTAGAGGTATACCTAAACCCCTTGAATGTAATCTTTGTAAGGAAATAGAAACGGTTCATCACCTGTTTTTTGACTGTGTGGTGTCCAAGGTGTTATGGGAGGATGTTAATGACATTTTTGGTATTTTGGTGTTTAATTTTGAGTCCATGGCTTCCAAATGGATAGCAAATAAAAAGCATTTACATTTCAATGTAGTTTCTGCTGCTGTGCTCTGGAGCATTTGGAATAATAGGAATAATCTAGTATTTAATCATACGTCTTGGATTAACTTGAAGCAGGTTTGGCGCCTGGTTCTTTCCTATCTGAGAAACTGGAAGATACCTTTCAAAGAACTGGAGGAAGGGAAGATCATCATGTTCATGGAACGGATGGTATCCTGGCTAAAGAACCCACTGGAGCTCAAGGCAAGATGAGTTGTCCAAGCTTTGAGTGGATCACTACCTGGAACTCTACCGCGTCTTCGAGCTATGGAGGGCGCGCCTCTCTGACGTCCCTCAAGGCTCACCCCGAGATTGCTGATGAAGTCCATGTAGTGATTTGATTTCTTTAGCTGTTTCCTCTCTTTAGTCCTAGCTTTGCTCTGGATGCGAGAACTTTAGTTCTAGCAAACTGTTATGGCTTGAGTTCTTAAAACTCTTAGCCTCTTTTGCGTGCTCCTTGTTACTGGCTTTGTGCTGGAGCACTTTTTGGACTCTGTGTTTAACTTGTTACTCGGTTTTGGGTTTCATTTCTTGAAATGGAATCGGGGAGAAAATCCCTGTTGATCTAAAAAAAATAACCAGCACACGTGCCGCTTGCAGCGGGAGACAAAATATATCAGTTTTTTTTAAGCAACAAAATATATCGGTTAGGGCCAAACCGGAGTGGTTCTATCAGAAAAAACCTGAAACAACGGTCTCACAGGTATTTCAAAGACCCCGGTCCAAACGATAAAAATCATGAAAATAAATGTTACAACAAGAATCAAAATCACAACCTTCTGCTACATAGAAATAGCACCACCTGAGACTCAATAGCTGCTGGGCTAACCATCTTTGTGACTATATAGTGAGATATACCATATATATATACCTTTTATGATGATTTTGTTTCTAAATTTGATTGAAGTTTAATTAATAAAAGCGGTTTTTTGTCGCCATCGAACTAGATGAACCAGTGAACCAGTCGCTTCACCGGTTCGCTCACTGGTCTGGTTTTTTAAACTATGGTTAGGGCATCTCCAGCGACACGAACCAAACGGTCTGGCCGTGTCCGAACTGGTCTGACCAGATGTTGTGTCGGCCATGCACCCTCTAGCGCGGACCCTCCATAGCGCGGTCCGGCGTGACCCATCCGCCCGCCAACTATGGGTGGCCGATGTGTCAGGCGCGGACGCGGTCGGACAGAGCGCGTGTCCACCCGCATGGCAACGACTCAGACGCATGCCATCGACTCAGACGCGCTCGCAGCAGATAGACCGGCGGTAGAAGCCATGGCCATCAATGCAGGTGCAGACTGATTGACGAGATGAGACACAACCTGAGTTCCATGCCGACATTGATGGCGAAGGCGCGAGAACCTACGGACGTACTGATGACCAGAGATACTTAAACCGGCTCTAGGGCCGTCGATGCCACACTCACCACCCTAGTCATTGCCAAGAAAGCTCCCCTATCGTCGTGGCCGCTGCCACCACCTACGAAGAAGATTCCTTCGTGGATCAGGAAGACAAAGAACGATGCCGAGGCCTGCAGATCTAGGTCACGCCAACGACGAGGGTGTTGGTCGCCCACTCCACCACCGATGTCGCACTTCCTCCGCGGCGTGCCGCCACCGCCAAGGCCGCAGGACTTCGTCAGTCGTGTGTTACATGACGATGTTCTCCACGACGGCGACAAGCGCAGAGCGACCACTGCTACTTTCGGGTGGCGTGGTGCGAGTGGCGCTAGCGGGAGGAGGACTAAAGGAGATATGCCCTAGAGGCAAATAATAAAGGTGTTTATTATCATATCTCATTAGTTTATAATAGTTTATATCATGATATAACTGTATCAAGAGGAAACACTGATATAGATGTGACATATAAACTGAGGGGAATATGCCCGAGAGGCAATAATAAAGTGGTTATTATGTTATTCCTTGTTTATGATAAATGTTTATTTTGCATGCTATAATTGTATTAAATTGGAAACGTTAATACATGTGTGTTTAATAAACAAATAAAGGGTTCCTAGTTATACCTCTCTTATAAACTAGCTCGTTGATTGACAAGATCAAGGTTTCCTGATCATGGACATTGGATATTGTTAATAATAAGGTCACAACATTGGTTGAATGGTGTGATGAACATTCATCCGAAGTATAGCAATACGATCAAAGTCATTGTGTTTAAATTGCTATAACATCATAAGAAGTAATTCTAGTCCTTAGACCATGAGATCATGTCAATCACTAACACTAGAAGAGTAACTTGATAACATCAAACGTTACACCGTAACAAGGTGACTATAAAGGTGGATTAAGATACTCCGAAGATGTTATGTAGAGGCTCATGGATCAAGAGTGGGATTTGTCCATCCCGATGACGAATAGATATACTATGGGCCCTCTCGGTGATATCACATTGAGATAGCTTGCAAGCAAGTGATGTGATTACTAGAATGTTATATCACGGGAACGAGAAAAGAGTGCTTGTCGGTAACAAGATCAAACTAGGTATGGAGATACCGATGATCGAATCTCATACATGTAATATATTGTGAGACAAAGGATTTAGTTATGATGTTAAAAGGTTCACATGGTCATTAGAGTCATTGTTGAATGTGTGGGAGTCAGTACGGATCTCCAGGTCATGCTGCTGATTATTGATCGTAGAGGGGTCTCTATCATGTTTGCATTATTCGCGAACCGTAGGGTGACACACTTAAGGGATACCGACACCATTTGGAGTAAATATATTTCAGATAAGGATTTAAGAAAACGCTGGAATCATTTCGATAGAAACCGGAATTGTTTCGGGTGAAATTACAGAAACTGGTTCTGTATGTGATATTAAAATGTTGTAGGGGGTTTTATGTGAATGTTTGTTAATTAAAGTAATTAACAAAATTCTGAATAAAATAAATAAAAGAGTTTTATTAAATGAGAGTTTGCATTAAATTTGGTGGAAATTTAATGGAGTTGAGTGGACTTTTGAGTGGAGGCATGTTTATGTGAGTGGGAGCTCCACCCACATGAATGATGGAAGAGGTGGGGGCACCACCTTGGCCGCCAGCCATGCGAGAGGCTGACCTCTCTCCCCTATAAAAGGCCCTCCACTCCTCCTCTCATCTCACACCTCCTCGTGAAAGATATCTCTCCCGTCTAGAAGTTATTCCCCATGGTCTCAGATTAGTGAGATATATGTTCTCGGTGGCTTTATCTGGAAAGGAGTTGCTACTTCTGCTGCATCGCTGGAGCGAGGAGGCGAAGGTTGTTCGATGGACCGGACATGTGTGCGATCATAGATGCACCGCTGCTTTGTGGTGCTGGACTTGATGGTGCAAGACCTGCTGGACTTGCTGGTGTTGGACCTGCTGGACTTGCTGGACTTCATCACGATCTTGAGATCAGCAAGTGTACTACTACATCATCCACGAGTACCTTGGGGCTGCATTGGAATCTGACATAAGACATATCTAGGGAATAGGAAAACGTAGGGAAGCCTAAATACGGGCAGCGGGTAGCTACCAGAGTGGAGACATGAACCCTGGTCGGAGATGCAGGAAGGAATCACAGTGGATCACGATTGTAGTCGAAATAGTTATTCAACGGGCGGTAGATAATCAATTGCTTCCATCAGTTTCTTTCGTATTTAAGGCATAATAGAGATTTTCTAGATGCCTTCCTTTAGGTTTGTTGGAAGACCTAGAGGCAACAGAACAGAGAAGACAGACGACGACACGAAACAGGAAATGGGCCATATGTGCGAGGGAAAACGTGATCATTTTTTATATGCTGACATTATTTTTGTAAACTTATTGTTCCTGCTCCAAATGTATAATCTCCGTGACGATTTGAACATTATCCAAATGCTTCTTCTTTGTACTAGTATTTACAGAAATAAACCTTGTAGGTTATCATTTGTGTGTACATATACAAACTAAAATTTTCTATTGGCAAGATACATAATCTTCATTCGCTAGAGAAAGTATCCAGATGGTTGGAATTGGATGGTGAGGTATAGTATGGGGCATCAGGTGGCATTCCCCATGGCTGTGTGTCAATAGCTGATGAGGCAATTATGAAAGCCATCATTATACCATTTGCTAGAGAAAAGAATGCTATGGAATCTAATTCTCTCACACATCGAGAGAAGGAAAAACTTAGGCGTGCAAATGAAGAAAATGCGCATGCAAAGCAAGAAAATTCTCGGGTTAGGCATACTAATGAGATGGTATAGTAAAAATAAGAGATGCGTGGGCAGCTCATAATTATACGTATAAATTAATGCACATATTTCAAATTAGTGGATCCCAACAATCAATTGTAGTAATGTTTCTTCCCTTTTTTGGCAGACACTTTTCGAGGAGATAGGAAAAGAGGTATCAACACATATACTACGCCATCTAATTGGTGTACAACACATAGGTACATGACTAACTTATGTTGTTTTTCTTGCTCTAGTTTAATTCAATTAACAATTTAATCCCTAGTGCTTGGTGCTTGGTTGAATCAGGAGACACCTAACTTGCATGATATGGCTCGCAAGAAGTTGATGGCAACACAGATGGTGGAGACTTGAGTGAGAACAATGATGCAATCAACTCAATTGGAAACATCGGCGATGATGCCATTGACACCGCCAACCTTGGCAGCAACAACATTTCTACCACTTTTGTGTATTGTTCTGTGGTACGACTTAGGCTTGAGAATTGCTATATGGGTTGAAAGATGACATGTTTTGTTGATAGTTTAGTAGCCGGTATTACCTTATGTTGGCAATTAGAGCTGCATGAAACCGATTTGTTGTTGCAGCAGCATGATGTTATGGTATGGTACTTTTGAAATGTGAATGTGGCTTTGTACTGAACTGATACATTATGTATGTAACTGGATTATGCTATGTAAGCAGTATTTTGTGTCATATTGATCTGAATTGAATGGTCAGAATTATGTTTTGGAAAAATGTGCAACAATTGTATAATCTAGGAGACATCATGTTGTTTTCCTAAGAGGCAACAAACTAACAAAAGAAGATTAAATCTCTACTAATAGTATAATTTTCCTAGCGGTTAGAATTAACATGAGTAACACTGTTTTAGACGTAGCATCAAAGTTGTTACGTTTGTCGGTTAGCCGATAGAAATATCTATCACCAATGGCTATATCTGAAGGCTAGCCAATAGGACTACAAATTCTCCAGTCTGTCAACCGTTCGACAATGATAGCCAGCAACAAGAGTATTCATGTAGGTCCTTCACTAGGCATACCATTTCATTCTTGACAAGCTAGCCATGTCGGTTATTCTTGACGGTTAGCCGACACTATGCTATTCATGTCAGCCTTTTTCCTGTACTTGACCGTTTATGGTCCACATGGTTAGTCCTGATTCTGGTAGTGTAAACCGTACCTTGTAGAAAAAGGTTCTTCTTAAATTAATTATTTACAACTATAGAACTTATATATTGTTTATCCATATGTTTGTATGTGTGTATATGCACGTGTATGTTTGTATCTATTCTGATATCCTTATCTTACTAGTGGTTTCTCCTGTATGATTAGGTTGTATGATTAGGTACGTACAACTTTGGGAGTATAAATGAACCTTCCGTAAGTGTGCCTTACAACTTTCATTTCGTCATAATCTGATAATGTACGGATGCTGTATACTTAGTATTGAAATACTATCTATCATAGTAGTAACCAGATAATGTACATCAGATATGATTGCATTGTCTGAAAATCTACTTTGGACTATATTGTCTTACATGTTGTTTGCTCGGCAGGGCGTGCCTGCAGCCATTATACCTCGCCTATCCTGAAGCATATAAAATCTATAGAGGCGCTATTCGGCAACAAATATTTCTATGAAGGAGTAGGACACATGCAACTGATTTCCTAACGGATGATCATTTTCAACAAGCTAGTACATATCAGGTGTCAAGCTCGACTGTACGATGGACTCTTGCGGGGGAGCTTGGCGACGTGCGGAGCTCATAATGACGTCATGCACCAGAGTTTTTTTTTGAAAGGAATGCGGTAGGGGAAGCTCCTACGACGATTTTGTTTTCTGACGGTTAGCCGACACTATGTTATTCATGTCGGTCTTTTTCCTTTTCTTGACGGTTTATGGTCCACATGGTTAGTCCTGATTCAGGTAGTGTAAACCATACATTGTAGAAAAAGGTTCTTCTTGAATTAATTCTTTATAACTACAAAACTTATATATTGTTTATGCATATGTTTGTATGTGTGTGTATGCACGCGCGCGTGTGTGTTTGTATCTACTCTGATATCCTTATCTTACTAGTGTTTTCTCCTCTATGATTAGGTAAACATATGTACAACTTTAGGAGTATAAATGAACCTTCGGTAAGTGTGCCTTACAACTTTTGTTTCGTCATCATCTGAAAATGTACGCATGCTCTATACTTAGTATTGAAATATTATCTATCATAGTAGTAACCAGATAATGTACATCAGATCTGATTTCATTGTCTGATAATCTACTTTGGACTATATCGTCTTACATGTTGTCTGCTCGGCAGGGCATGCCTGCAGTCATTATCTACCCCGCCTATCCCGAAGCGTGTAAAATCTGTAGAGGCGCTATTCGGCAACAAATGTTTCTATGGGGGAGTAGGACACATGCAACTGATTTCCTAACGAATGTTCATTTTCAACAAGCTAGTACATATCAGGTGTCAAGCTCGATTGTACGATGGGCTCTTGCGGGGGAGCTTGGCGACTTGTGGAGCTCATAATGATGTCATGCACCGGAGGGGCTTTTTTTGAAAGGAATGTGGTAGGGAAAGCCCCTACAACGATTTTGTTTTTTGAAATAATAAGAACTCAAATCCGCACCCGTGAGGAGTTGAACCTAGGGGGCTGGGTTGTACATCCACTTCCCTAACCAAGTGAATTAGACTCACTTCTTGCACCAGAGGGGCTTGACAGCACATCGTCATGTTGAGACATTAATGATTCATCGCTGCTGGTGCTTATCGAACAACTGCTTGTCAACAAAAATAAGCATATAAAAGGTTTGTCAACAACCCCTTTAGCTAGCTAGCTTGCTTGCTTCATAAGTAAATCATAAGTTGCTAGTGTACCTTGGATCATAAAAGGCATATACCTCTGGCACACTTGGAGCTATGGTGGTATCGGCATTGGTAATCTGAATCCTTCTAACCTGGGAATCCCCCAGCCCATAGTGGGACATGAGCATCCAAACAAAGGTGACGAGCTCCCCTCCTTTGCTCAGTTGCATCTTGTGCATCTCCACTCTTGATTTTCCAGAGGCATAAATAAGGAGCCTTGTCCACATGTGTACCATCCCCTCCAATGTTTCCTTTCTTGATTCCAGGAACTCCTCGTTCATCATTAGTTCATCCTTAATGACTTTAGAATCAACTTCAAGCGTAGCTTCTGCGCTAACACTGAGTGGCAGCATGGAAGGTTGAGTAACCAAAAGGTACATCATGTAGCGGGATAGTTTTCGGCATACCTCCACGCTGTTAGCCTCCTCCGTGTCTGATGGGGGAGCATATTTACTTAAGTATATCTCAGTTAGTATATGAAGTTTCAAAATACCACGGCCAAAATCAGTAACTAAATCGATTTGTGTTCTTGTCAACAATGCTTCGACATTTTTCCATTCCCGGTGTCCCTTCTTGTGTGGGGCGCTTTCAGTGGGGGCATCGCCAATGGGGAACTCACCATGCAAGAGAAAAATCTCGTTTGCAACACACTCCATCATCATCTTATCCACATTCACGGAGTCGGTGTCCAACATCTTGCTCACCCAAAATATCTTCTTCTTCTGAACACCAATCAAGTCCACAAACAAACTTTTGACCATGGCCATCACTCGTTGATTGCATGTCATTGGCTTCCCATCGTTGGAAATGTTTCCAGTCAACCAGCGCTGAAAGTTGTACTGCCCCATCAAATTTGGCCAGCGTTGCTTCTTCTCCGGACATCCAACATCACTCGAGAAAATATACCAGGACAATCTTGCAAGCTTATTGAACTTTTGAGCCTTCAACCATGCCCATGCCCATGGTGACATCATGAAAGTAAATACCGCACATACTTCTAGGGAAAAACCTCCAATAAATAGTGTATAGGTGATTCCAGTGTCAACTTTACTATACCACCATTTATCGTTTGTGTAGAAGAGAGAAAAGGCGACAAAAACAGATATATGGGAAATGCATCTAAGTATGATGGCGCTCCTTGTTCTGAGCAGTGCAGTCTTAGTGTAGAGATCGTCATGCATAATTCCAAGTTCGAGCCTCACCACCTTGAGTATTCTGCTCGGGTCTCGTAGTGTGTCTTCACTCAGGGGGCTTCTACCAAACAAGCTTCTTACTGAAAAGATACCACGAACATATGGCATCGAATCTAGGGCAGCACAAACAATGCTAGGATAGCCAGCATCCAAATTGATTTCTTCAGGCGATAGTTTGATGTAATCATGTCCAGCTGAGCTCTCAAGGCTACCACACTTGAGAGACCATATTCTTTCTCCATACTTGATAACTCCAGCAACAAAGACAAAGATACCCGAGATAAGAAGTTGCACGTTGTGTCTTCAAATGGACTTCCAGAAAACATACAATGCTAGTACAACTTGCACCATCTGATTCAGCAAATGCCTCAACCACAAGTTGTTGTCCTCCATGGAGAAAGCAGTAATGGTGTCTTGCCCACCAAGATGGATGAGGAGGAATGGTGCCCAAAAGAAAGCTAGCGATTGGGTTCTCCATGGTATGTGCCCTTCGGTAGTGATATTCTCATGTCTTGAGAGTAGGCCAAGGGCATAAACTGCTACCAAGTCTGCCGCCAAGTAAGCTGCCCAAATGGATAGCCTTAGGAACCCGCTGGCGCCATGGCGACGAAGGCTACCAGTAAAGAAGAGGAACAATTGCAGCGTGAAGCTGAGGAGCACAAGTAGTTGCATTTCCCATTCATTGAATAGTTTGAACAAACTCGCCATGAATAGATTATGCATGTCTTAGATCGCCTGTAGGATACATTAATTTGTTATATTTTGCAAAATAGTAAAATCCTTCTACTACATGTAGGTGTTTAATTGAGTACCCGGTAAAGAATAAAAAATGTTCAAGTATCGATATTTAATTTTGGAAAACATATTTACTACTCCCTCTGTCTCATAATATAAGGTTGATGTTATTACAACCAATATATATGTATAATAGTTGTAACTAATAAAATCTTATATTATGTGACAGCGGAAGTACGTAGTTAAACGGACATCATTCTGAATTTCTGTGTGGCTCTAGTATAGCTAACTACAGGACACTTGCCTATATGGGGTTCTTATTTTATGTGCGATTTGCAGTACATTGTTGAATTGTGGTGTGATAAGATTATTTTGTAGAGAACTCAGAGAAAGTAGGTGCAAAAATTAGTTTTATGTTTTGCAAATCAGATTAAAGTTTAACTAACCCTCAAAGTAAAGAAAAATAAATCACTACACTTATAATTTGGATACCAAATGTAGGTATCTCAACTCCACAATATTTAGTAAAATGCTTATGTTTCAATATCGGAATCGGTCAGTTGGCACCCTCTATCCATGATTGCCGACTGTCAGTTGTCCCTACTTTATTCTGGTTTATCACTGCTAATAACCTTGGCCAAGCATTTTTTTTGTTTGAGACCCTTAGTAAAGACATCATGGAAAACAGTGGAAATCCATCAAATTCCAGTACAAATATTAGCCACGCGACACCACAGCTTCCAGAGTCTTGAAACGGACTCTACAATTCCTCTAATATACCAAAAACTTTCACAAGCATAAATAAAACATAGAAATGGCAGAATTATTATCGACGCTCTTGATGAAGCTAGCCTAGGAGATGTCACCCTCATGTGTCCTAGCTAGGGACAATGATTTTGAAAAAGATGAAGAGAAAACAAAGACCGGTGCACAGATGACAAAAGACTAGTTCATGGAACAGGATTGAAAAAACAAAATATGGGCGTATGAATACCTTATAGGCTAGACGGAAATTTTGATTACTCACCGCCAGATGCCTCAGGAAACGTGTTTTCCATAGATCTAGTTGTGGCGTGTGTGGAGCCGCATATATTGCTTGTTTTGAAGATTACTATAAGCAAGTAGTCTGTCGACATGTACACTTTTTTTCTTGGATCTATTCCTTTCTTGTAGGAGAGAGGTGTAAAGAACAACTAGATCTCTGGAGATATATAGCACTGTCGCTCTTTGATAGATTTCTTGCAAGGAGAGCAAGACTGATGCTTTTCTTATGCCTCTATATATACCCAAATGATTCATCAAAAACTAATACTCCCTCTGATCTATATTAGTTGTTGCTGATTCAGTACAAAGTAATAGGGAGTAGTAAGGATTTTCATTACGTGGAACCACCTACATGTTTCGCACGCACGCTGCTCTCGGGAGGGGCGGCACGGGCGGCACCCTAAGCCGCCGCCGCCCCCGACTTCTCCTCCCGCTCCTCCTCCGCTGCCACCGGAGGACGCCGGCGGGCTAAGCCCGGCCGGCCGACGGTGGCGGCGGGGCTGCTTCCTCGCGTGGTGGCCTCTCCCCCGCAGGAAGCCCCTTGGACGCTCGATGGTTGTCGCCCCGACGGCAATCTGATGGCGGCGGGGTCTGGAAGCTGGGGCGGCGGCCTCGGGATTTGATGGCGGTTCTCCCTCGACGGATGGTGGCGCGGGTCGCATCTGCTGGCAGAGTCTCGGTCCTAGGATTTCTCTCACGCTAAGACGAAGATCTGCCTTCAGCCTGTTTTCATAGATCTGGTGGCAGTGTCGTGTTCCGGAAGGCTCCGCCGGCGAACTCCCATGGGCGATTCATGCCTGGAGATTGCTGGAACAGATGAGATTCGGTCGCGCGCAACCGTCGTTTTTCTGACTGTTTGGTTTCAGAGGGAGCGAGGCGAAGCTCTGCAGTTTGTTGCCATCATGGAACATGTCTTTAGTTCCATGGTAAAGTCAGTGTGCGGAGAATATCATGGAAGCCAAGATTGGTGGACTAGCTATGGTGGCTCGAGTACTGGTGGCGATAGGAATTGGTTCGGTGATTCATGAATTGTAGCAGCGGCATCGGAAAGTGGGGGCGGCAGCACAGGAGGAGTTCACAGTCTTACCTTGCAGGGTGAAACTCCAAGGTCTGGCCTTAATTGGTTGTGCCTGACAATGACCTTGTTGAAGGCATTGTTTTATGAGCGAGAACTTTCTTCAGGGTGAAAACCTATGGTCTTTGATCGGGCGATGACGGTGCTTGTGCTCTGTTTCCTTCTTGAAGGCATCTCTATTGGAGATGTTGGACTTCTGGTGTTGTTCTGGTGGGGTTAGTGTCGCTGCTACTAATTAAGGATCTAATCACTGTAGTGGGCCTTTTCTTTTTTTAATTCTTCTTCTTTTTTTAGCAGTGTGCATCCATATTGTCAATAGGGTATGCGTTGTTGCAGAGGCTGGGTGTAATTGGTATCCGTGTAATATTAATATATGCTCTTTTTTCAAAAAAAGAAGAAGAAGTCGCCCCGTGACGGATCCCTTCAGCGTGGCGCCCCTCCGTGGTGAGGCTAGCAGGCACCGTCGTGGCACGCCCCAGCGGTACCGTGGAGACCGACCGACTCCCGGCCGAAATGCACGACTGCGCCATGGGCACCGTCTACCAGTTAGGTTCCCGCCTCAACTTGCAGGTTGACCAGGCGGAGCGCACGCTCAAGGCTCTCACTCACGGCGGACAACAACAGATTCCTCTGGAGGTGCTCCTATATATCTTACTGCCCCCTTGCCTACATTGTGGTCACAGTGTTGCCTTGGTTACTACCATCACTGCGCGCCGATGCCATAGATGGTCATCCGCGACGATGACTACGGCGCTTCGTGCTCCATCATGTAAGAATGGCATCGCCAGCTGGAGAGAGTATATATGAGACCATCCCTTCTTGACACTTCCAATCGGTCTTGGTTGTGTTCATCGCGGGCAGGGTGCAGACAGAAGTATGTGGATCCATCTATCTGTTTATTTTATACTCCTAACTACGAAAGGGCTTGTAGTTGCGGCATTCGCAGGCAAGGCCGATCAAATGACTCCATAACGCCGGGCTTATGGTGTTACGTACATGAAAAATATATATGTAATTGTTCGTTTTTTCTCTCTCTCAAAAATATATATATATATGGAGTATATAAAAAGTATTTGTACGTAAACATGACAGTGGTTTGCATGTATAAATGAACATCTTATGTTTCAATGCGTCTTAGCCAAGCTTTTTGGCAAACTTTTGTGCTTTTGGTCTGATTAGATTTCTGACAGAGGCCAGCAACTATTGAAGACGTGTTTCACGTGCAATAAGCAGAGTGTAAGACAGCATAACTGATAATGGCTGGAGTTGATACCAAATCAGCCATGCCCACTCGTGTAAAACCTGAATAGAGCAAAATCGGTATCAAGTTTTGGATCCCAATTCCTAGATCATTTTCCAGGCTCAGGCCATCAGACCACAATGCTACAACCCTCTCCTTTGTTAGCAAGCCACCAAACCAACCAGAAAAGCTACTCCACATCCTTAGCAAGTGTCGCTTATTTAGTACAACTTTGTGGTAAATCAGCTCACTTATTATGGATCAGATGGAGTACAAATTTTGGATCGAGAGAGGATGGGAGGACGGATCCTCGGCGACCAGACCGTAGTTTTTGAAGAAGGGTTTTCATGTGACGAGGATCCAGAGGAATGGTGCCATTCAATGGGTGACCGGGAGGCTCCACCTTGTGAGGATTGTCATTAAACAAGGGCTGCCACTGTAAGGGATTTGGTCCATGTGGCCATCGCTACCTGAAGACTACAAGTTTAGGTGGGGCAGGAGGGAACGCAAGCAAAGACCCTATGATTATCGAGGGTGACCTTGCAAGCTATCATCACCTCTTATGAATATATTTATAATTCAGAATAAGTATATTAACTTCAGCATAATTTGTTATTACATTTATAGAAATATAAAATTAACTAACTATTGCATGTATTACATAGAAATCGTGTATTTTTAGGAGTTATTATAGTGAAAAGCGAGCCTTACTGAATTTATTTTCGGGGTGCATGAGAAACAAGAACATATTGTAATGAAAACTGGAGGAATTTTTATATCATTTGGTTGCATCTTTGAATACTACATCGAAAGTAATGTATACTTGAATAATTTAAGTATTACGTCTAGCATGATTGTAGATAAATTGTTATGTTCCTCCATAAATTAGTTTGGACTCTATTTATATATATAGTGTATTAATTATATGCACCAGCGTATATTTCTTGAGACGTTTCAATAAATCGCAAGAGTATTCCAGATTTTACTGAGTGTATTTAGCTTAGCTGTGACCGTGTACGCTTTTTTTTGAAAAGGAGCATATATTAATATCACAAGATACCAATTATACCTAGTCTCTGCAACAACACATTGCCCTAGCGGCCATACGGATGCACACAGCAAAACAAGAATTAAAAAAAGGCCTGCTATAGTGACCCATTAGTTGAAACATCAGTACTACCACCAAGACAGCACTAGAAGTTCAGCTTCTCCATAAATGACGCCTCCAAGAAGAAAACAGTGCACATACATTGTCATCGCTTGATCATACATCCTAGGTTTACACCCTGAACAAAGTCCACACTCTCAAAACTATATCTTCAACGGGCACAACCAATTAATGTCAGACCCTAGGTTTTCACCCTGAAAGGTAGGGCCATGAACTTCTCTTGTGCAATCGCCCCCACTTGCATGCCACTGCTCCAAGACACGAGCCACCAAGCCAATTTCTCATCACCACCCAGACTCGAACCACCATTGTAAGTCCTTAGATTTCGATATCCATGACATTCTCCATCAGCACCATGGAACGAGAATATGCCCCATGATATTAACTACCAATAGTGCTTCAAAGCGCTCCCTTTGAACCCAAACTGTCAGAGTAAAATATGGGTGAGCACGACCGAATCCTATCCGATCCAGCAATCTCTCGGCATGAACGCACTATGGAGTTCGCGAGCGGAGCCTTTCGGGACACGACACAAAAACTAGATCAATGGAGACAAACATCAGGCAGATCTTTGTCTTGGCTTGAGAGGGACCCTAGGACCGCCTCCTTTATTGAAACCAAGCTAGTAGCCCCCCACGCCACCCACCGGCAACTAGCAGGATCCGCTGCTCAATGGCGAGACCACCTGGCCGACCACTCTGACGGAGAAGAAGGTCACCACTACCATGCTGGGAACAGATGTCCCAAGTGTCCTCGTGTCGCGAACATGGCCCGGGGAAACTTGGGCGAGCCGGTGTCGAGGGAAACGAACGGCAAGCAGAAATCATGGCCCGTGTAGGCCCAGTTGGGCCGAGATTGAAACCTGAATCCCTGCAGCCGCTTGCTGCCATCTACCGCCATTCACCCCAGTCCTCCGGCCGCTGCCAGCCACGACACCATCATCGACACCAGCCAGGTGCGGCGCCACCGCCAGTCCCCGCTGAATCACAGTCGAGGTAGCGCCCGCCGCCGCCGCCACGCCACCAGGGCTTTATGCCCGGCGATGATCCAGGCGATGGCGGCGAGCGGGGTGGTCACGGAAGGGGGGTCGAGGACAGGGAGGAGAGGAGGCCGCCCGGCGAGGCGCGGTGCCGCCGCGCGGGACCTGTGGCGGTGTACACTTGAACATCAAACATTATTTATTGTAAATACCATGTCAATATGTTGGCCTCTACTAATATTGTTACCTTTCTTACCGTGAAATTGACAAAATAACCAATGGGAAATTTAATCTATAAACTTTACCGATAAATTAACATTGTTACTAAGACTCCAGGATAAAAATGAGTATTGGGCTCACGGCCTGAGCCCCGAAAATGACCTACAAATTGGGCTCCAAAACTTGTTATCGATTTAGCTCTATTCATGTTTTACACGAGTGGGTATGACACTAGTGCACACACCCCCCCTCTAACACCGGTTTGTAGGGCCCTCTAACAACGGTTGTAGAACCGCTGTTGAGGGTTCGGTGTTAAGAGCCCCCCTTTAACACCGGTTCTTATACGAACCGGTGTTAAAGGGTGGCGCACGTGGGGCTGCCGCAGGGCTCAGGGCCCCCCTTTAACACCGGTTCGTAACACGAACCGGTGTTAAAGGTTCTGTGCCGCGGCAGGAAAAGGAGATAAATCTCTGCCGCGGCAGGAAAACGGCCTAAATCTCTGCCGCGGCAGAGTTCTGCCCCTGCCCCGTTCTGGGCGTATTTCTGCGGCGCGGCGGGGACGGGGAGGGGGAATTGATCGGGAGCGGTATACACATACATCGTCATCGATACATACGAGTACATGGATAATTAAGCAACTATTATTATACACAACATCGTCATTGTGTGGTATTCTCCGTAAACGTTGAAGCATCAAGTATAAGACAAACACGTTCAAGCATATATACAACGTTCATTTTGGTGGATATCTAAAGAGTTCTCCGCCAGGCGTGACGACCTCATCAAGTATGAACCCCGCCAATTCCTCTTGAATGGCTCGTATGCGGTCAAATGGTAGGAGTTGGTCCCGCATCCGTTCGATCTGAATATATATGAAGAATGGGGTCAATATATATATATATATAAGAATAAAACTCAACACAATTGATGGTAATAAAATAATGTTGTGTACTTTGTTTACTTACTCTAAGTTGTTCTAGTGCGGCTTGGCCCGTCGCACATATCATGTTGCGAATGAACTCGCAAACATAGTACCCACATAAGTTATTGCCGTGTCCCTGATGCGCGCACTTTACGAGAATAGAGAGTTCAATCAAAATAATAATCAATAAAACATGATATAATGGAATTGGAAGCAGAATCAAAGAGATACACAGACCTAGCTAGCTAGTATTACTTACATTTTGGTCTACAAATTTTAGTTCTTCTGACCCCGTGAACCTTTTCCAAACCCTATCCGGCAAAGAAAATGGATAAAGGAGTAATTACTTGTTGTCACGAAAGTTGCCAATCTAGTGCGATAATATGATTGAAATTACCTCTGGAGCATCTCTCTAAAGTCTACCCATAGCTCTTTTTCTTTTCGTAACGAGTCCATGACAAGGACTTTTCCTGAGTCAGGTTGAATGACTAGCAGAATAAAGTGGAACCTACGCACGCATAACTCATCATCAGTTACACTTAACATCGAGTAAGCCGAAACAGAATGTGTACAAGAGAGGGTAACAATACTCACGAGAAGTTGTAAGGCAATAGTATTTCCCTTTTGGTTTGTTGTCTCGGTAAAGACCTTAGCAATAAATCTTCTGTTTGCCCGGGTTTGGTTCTTACCACTTCTTCATGAACTCTATTTGGGTCAACGAACCCAATATCAAAAGGTCCTCCTTTCATGCATTCCATAACCTTTTTCCTGCATAATAGTATATACATATATGGTGAGCATATATATATATACATGCAATTAATGAAGTGAATGAGATGAGATAGAAAATACAGAAATAGTACTTACACACAATAAAGGCTGATGACGGCTCTGTCGAGTTCCTTCTGTTGAATAGAAAATGCAAGTCTTGAATGTTGAAGTCGATCTCGCCGTCTCCGCACAAGAAAATCTCATCTCTTATATGCGCCGTGATCCATTCTTCCTTTCTCGTCTTGCAGAAATCAAGGTACCACTTGTGCAATCTTCGCATCTTTGTTGGTAGATTCTTGAGCTCCTCTTTCTTGACGAGATTCTTCCCATACTTCCATGGCTGTATGGGGTTGGCATCGCATTTGGGCAATTTGTCTCCCATGATGTTCAAGTATGCAATGTAAGTCATCCCCATCTCATTGGCCTTTCTTTGTAGCTCTGCCTCGTAATCATTTACGGGAGGAGCGTTCCGTGTGTCGAACACTTGGAGCGGGGCGCATGATTGGTTTTCCTGCTCTCCGAGCATGGGAACTGTTTTCTGGGGTGCCGCACAACTTCTACTTTCAGTCTCCCTACGGCGCCTTGCATCCGCCTTCAAAATCTAGCACTCGTAGTCCGGCACAAGTGGGGTTTCAGGTTTCAAAAGATTTTTGTAAAACTTCTCCACCACCGCCGGATCTATTTTCTCCTTTGGCTCGGCCCGTCTAGGTGCAAAGAATTTCTTGACCTCTTGTTCCGAGATCCTATTGGTCTCCTCGTCATTGCGATTCCACGGTAAAACCGGCAATGGCTTGGCGGAAGGCTGCGGGACGTAGTTTTTTGAACTCTTTGTGGCAGTGCTAGTGATGATCTTCGTGGCAGTGCTCTTCCGCTTACGCTGAGGAGATGGCTGAAGCGCCGGAGATGGATGACGGGCAGGAGATGGCTGGCGCGCCGGAGATGGCTGGCGTGCCGGAGATGGCTGAAGCACCGGAGATGGCTGCCGCGCAGGAGATGGCTGAAGCGGCAGATCACCGACGCCATGAGACGGCGGGGTGCCAAGGCCTCAATTTGGAAGCACGATGTGTTCCTTCTTCCAAAGAATGGTTGTTTTCACTGCAAATTTGAGTTGAGTTTCCCCTTCACCTGTAGCATGGTCAAGCTGTGCTTCCTCATATTCCTTCACAACCTCATCCACCCCGACAATAGCATAGCCATCTGGAATCGGTCGGCAGTGGTAAGTTCCACCAGCTACAGGAGGTAAGGCATAGCCGACAGCCACCTTAATGGATAAGCCCATTAATCTCACATGCAGCTCAGCGTGTTCGCTCTCCGTGATCTCATCCACAGGATATCGAGGACCCGCCATTTCAAGCGTGGGCTGCACGTTCTCCGTGGAAGCCACACTGCTTTTCCACGTAGAGTCTGGGTCGCCGGCAGCTTCCAATGCAGGCTCTTCGTGCCGCTGAGATGGGCCGGTAGCTTGATGGCTCTGTTGTGCATTCACTTGCGCCTGCAGCGCCACAAGTGCATGTTCTATCTGTGTCATCCGCTCTGTACGCTCTTTTTCTTTTCTGTCGCGCCATCTGTAAGAGTCGCTCCACTCGGCAAACCCATCCTTCCACGTCATACCCCCTGTGCCTCGTGCATGTCCAGGGTGTTCTTTTTTACCGATGGCGCGTGTGAGCTGGTCATTCTCTCTGTCGGGATGGAAGGTCCTGGCGGCTGTTTCCTCGTATGCCGTGATGAGTTCAGTGACGGGTTTGGCAAGGAGGGTTGGGAAGATACACAATCCTGTTTCTAGGTCCAACCTTGCCCCGATTCCGTAGAACCAAGTCTTTGCACGTAGGTCCCATCCATGTGTCTGGGGTGTGATCCCTCTGTCGCGTAGGGCCTTCTTAGCTTCCTCCCACTTAGGCCTCTGAGATATGTAGCCACCTGACCCTGTCCTCTGGTGATATTCCTTCTTCTGGGCATTTAGCGTATTGGTTTCTGACCTCTTTGTAGCTATAGCACCTTCCTTGTATGCCACAAATTCGCGCCAGTGAGGTCTTATCTTCGCATAATATGCGTCTTCGAAATCTGGAGTCTCGCGAGCTTTGACAAATTTGTTCAATTTTGTCTTCCAGTTGCGGAAAGCGTCAGCCATCTTCTTTAGAGTCCACTCTTTGACCTTTTCCTTTATAACCGGTTTGTTTTCATCCTCCTCTGGCGGAAGGGTGAAATTTACCAACAGCGAATTCCAAAGCGTTTCTTTGGATCTTTCATCGACAAAGGTACCGTCGCCCTTCTTTGGCTTATTCCAATATTCAATTATGATTGGGATTTGGTCCCTAACAAGAACTCCAGCCTGACGTATAAATTTGTCTGCGGCCTTCTTGGGCTCCATCAGCCTGCCATCAACACGGACTGCTTCGATTGTGAACTTTGCACGATCTTTCAACTGATGGCTCGCGTCTCGCTTGCTCTTTTTCGTAGAAGAAGATGGTTGCTGGCTGGTCGATCCAGAGGGCTAAAAGAAGAAAGAAGCGTTAATTAATACATGTAGAAGAAGATTGTTGGTGGAAGTCCGCAGAGGCTTAATCAATGCATATACCTCGCCGGACTTTGTAATCACTAAATTGCGTTCACCGGAGTCTTCATCTTCTCCATGACTACTTGAGCTGTCATCATGTCCCTCCAAATTCAGATATTGTGAGGTGTCCTCATCGATAATGTTCTCCATTATTTCTTCTTCTTCAAGGTTTCTACTAAGTGGATCCATAGTTTCTAAAACAATAATATTATCTAGAGTAAGAGAGTAAACATTCAAGTGGACTTGGATTCATACACAAATATACATATTATTCATACAAAAATACACAAATAAATACACAAATGAAATTAAAACCCTAAGGATGCTTGATCATTTTAAAGCGAGTTCAGGGTCCAAACCCTAATTGAAATCCGGATGCATATGAGAGGGCTAGCTATAGTGGTGACGGAGGATGCTCGAGCGCTGGCGGCGGCTGGAGAGCGACCTAGGCGCCAGAGGTAGCGGGTTCGCCTCGGCGTGATCGGCCTACCTAAACGGGCAGGCGCCACTACCTAGGGGTCACCGGCGTTAACGGCGGCGGCCAGCGCAGCGCTCAGAGCTTGCAGGTGGCGACCTAAACTAATACTAACTATAAAATACACTAAATAACCCTAAACTAAATACACTAAACTACACTAAATAAATAACCCTAAACTAAATAAATAACCCTAAACTAAATAAACCCTAAACTAAATAAACCCTAAACTAATACTAACACTAAACTACTAATAATACACACTAAACTACACACTTATAAAATACTAATAACTAATTATATACATATATGCAACAATATATACAACATATATGCAACACGCTGAGGCGAACCGACAGATCCGAGCGGCGGCGACGGGGGTGGCGGATCCGAGCGGTGGCGACGGGGGTGGCGGATCCGAGCGGCGGCGACGGGGGTGGCGGCCGACGCGGCGGATCCGAGCGGCGGCGACGGGGGTGGCGGCCGACGCGGGCGCGCGCGGTGGCGGACGGTGCTGGCGCGGCGGGGGGCGTCGACTGCGACGGCGACGGCTCGCGCGCGGGGAGGGGGGCGACGGCGCTCCCGCGGGATGGCGACGGCGAGGGCGGCGACGGCGAGGGCTGGACGGCGACAGCTGGACGACGCCGGCTCTTCTCTGCGCGCGCGCTTTCGATCTGGCTGGGGGGAAGAAGGAAGGGGAAGACGCGCGTTATAATCCCCCCTTTAACACCGGTTCCAGCACCCCCCTTTAACACCGCGCGCTTTCGAACCGGTGTTAAAGATTATTACGCAGCGCTTTAACACGTTCCAGCCACGAACCGTGTTAAAGGGGGTGTATGACAAAAATAAATAAATGCGCATTTATTTCGTGGCTGGAACCGGTGTTAAAGGGGGGCATTTATTTCATGCATTAAAGGGGTGGGGGCATTTATAATTCAAAAAATAGGATATGAATTTAGAAAATTCATATCTTATTCATTTCAACTCAGAAAAATATGAATAATATATCATAATTTTCAGAAAAATAATATCTATCCATTCATGTAAAAACATTTTATATTTACTTTAGATGAAATTTTTCAAAATAATTAAAACACTTACATAAAAACATGTACTCGCCGCCGCCGTCATCGCTGTCATCGTCGGGGTTGCCGTAATTGAACCTTGAAGGCTGAGTACGCGTGGGCTGGACTTGAGGGTAGCGCAGACGGGGGTTAGAGTCGGCGGCAGTGTCATAGGCCATGACGCTCTGGAGAGTCCGACCGCGCCAACATAGCCGACGGCCGGCCTCGTTGAAGTTCGGAGGAGGTGGGCCGTCCTCCTCGTGCCTGTCGAGCGCCCTGTCACGCCGATCCACGAAGAAGGCTTCCCAAGTAGGGAAATAGTCGGGATGCCATCTGGAATTCCTCCGCTGCTCCGGCGTGAGCTCGAAGTAGTAGTGGTTCCTGATGACCATTCGGCGCGCCACACCTAGAGGGACAGGAGGAACCGGCACGCCTCCGGCGCTCAGCATCCAGCCGACGGGGACATAGTAGCCTGGCGGGCAGGGGTAGTTCGAGGCACAAAGCGCCTCCGCCTCCCTGGGGGTTAGTGCTACGGTGGAAGCCATGGGAAAGAGTGATGAGGTTGCAGATATGAGTCTAGAGATGTGCAATGACAATGGAGGCCAACCCTATATACATATAGTGAAGAACTGGCGGGAAGAACTGGAGGGAAGAACTGGCGGGAAAAAATGGCGGGAAGAAAAATGGCGGGAAGAAAAACGGCGGGAAAAATGGCGGGAAGAAAAATGGCGGAAAAAAATGGCGGGAAGAAAAATAGCAGGAAGAAAAATGGAGGGAAGAAATAGAAGGAAGAAAAATGGCTCATTTAATACATATACTGTTAACAGAAGAAATATGACATTGATTTCCATGTTGAGATACATATGTGTGCCAAAAATGGCTCAATTAATACATATAGTCAATCTTATGATCGCGTCGGCCGTAACCATGGAGTATCAACACCGTTTAACAGGATGGTTGGGTCAGTCTTCACTCTGAAGGGCGGAATTTCATCAAACTTATTATAATCTTCTAACATGTCTGTCTTGTCCTCCACTCCCACGATGTTTCTTTTCCCTGAAAGAACTATGTGACGCTTTGGCTCATCGTGTGATGTATCTGTTTGCTTATTTTTTCTTTTTTTCGGTTTGGTAGACATGTCCTTCACATAGAAAACCTGAGCCACATCATTGGCTAAGACGAATGGTTCGTCTAAGTTCTTGTCTACCTTCATAAGATTGTTGAGATCCACCGTTGTCATTCCGTACTTCTTGTCTACCTCAACCCCTCCTCCCGTTAGCTTGACCCATTTGCATCGAAACAAGGGAACCTTAAAATTAGGTCCATAGTCAAGTTTCCATATCTCCTCTATGAACCCATAATACGTGGTCTTTTGCCCATTGTCTTCTGCTGCATCGAAGCGGACACCACTATTTTGGTTGGTGCTCTTTTATCTTGGCCTATCGTGTAAAATGTATTCCCATTTATCTCGTACCCTTGGAAAGTACATACAGTCGAAGATGGTGTCCTGGCCAACAAGTACAGCTGATCCCCAACAATGGTGTTATTCGTGAGAAGTCTTTGCAGCCAGCCGCCAAAACTCGCCATGTGTTCACTTATAATCCATTCATCGGTATCACAGGTGTTTGAGGCGTATTAAATTCTTGTGTTCATTGATATACGGGGCAACCAAGATAGATCTTTGTAAAACCGTGTAGTGTGCTTGATTGAGAGAATGCCCGTCCCTACATATCATTGCTTTACATCCTAGGGTGCCTTTTCCACGCAGTCTCCCCTCATGTCGTGATTCTGGAACACCAATCGCCTTAAGGTCAGGAATAAAATCAACAGAACTCAATGATCTCCTCTCATACATAGCCCTTGGAGATGCTTCCTTCGGCCTAGCAGTTATGAACATATTTCTTTAAGACTCCCATGTACCTCTCAAAGGGGAACATATTGTGTAGAAATACAGACCGAGAATGGCAATCTCTTCTACTAGGTGAACCAGAGATGCGTCATAATATTGAAGAAGGATGGTGGGAACACGAACTCAAAGCGACAAGACATTGGGCCACATCTTCAGAACTCGTAGGCTTTCTGGATCGATTACCTTCTGAGATATTGCATTGAGGAATGCACATAGCTTCACAATGGGTACTCGAACATTTTCAGGTAGAAGCCCCCTCAATGCAATCAGAAGCAATTGTGTCATAATCACGTGCGCATGAGACTTCAGGTTTTGGAATTTTTTCTGCCATATTTATTATTCCCTTTATATTCGACGAGAAGCCGACGGGACCTTGATACTGCTTTCGGACATTCAAAAAGATTTCCTTCTCTTTGGTAAGAGCATAGGCGGGAGTTAAGTGGCACCGTTTACCCTTCTCGCTCAGGATGCATAGGCTCTTCGTGGTCTTTCAGACGTTGCTGGTCCTGCCGTGCTTCCGGTGTATCTTTGTCTTCCCATACACTCCTAGGAAGCCTAGCAGGTTCACGCAAACATTCTTCGTCACGCATCATGTCGATTGAAGAGCGGACCTCTAAGACTTTCCAATAGGGTAGGTCCCAAAATATAGATTGCTTCTTCCACATGGGCGTGTCCGCATCGTCATTCGGAACAGATAGACTGCCAGGACCTTTTCCAAAGATTACTTCTAGGTCCTTGACCATACCAAATACCTCCTCACCGGTACGGAGGACAGGCTTCCTCCAGGGTTCTGCCAGACGTTTGAAATGCTTGCCTTTCTTTCTTACTGGATGCAGGTTCGGAAGAAATCGACGATACCCTAGGTACACAACCTTCTTACATTTATCCAAATATACACTTTCAGTCTCATCTAAACAGTGTGTACATGCATTGTATCCCTTGTTTGTCTGCCCTGAAATGTTACTAAGAGCAGGCCAATCATTGATGGTTACGAAAAGCAATGCTCGTAGGTCAAATGGCTCCCCTTTGTGCTCATCCCACATACGTACACCTGGTTTGGCTCACAGCTGTAAAAGTTCTTCAACTAATGGCCTTAGGTACATATCAATGTCGTTGCCGGGTTGCCTCGGGCCTTGGATGAGCACTGGCATCATAATAAACTTCCTCTTCATACACAACCAAGGAGGAAGGTTATAGATACATAGAGTCACAGGCCAGGTGCTGTGACTGCAGCTCTGCTCACCAAAAGGATTCATGCCATCTGTACTTAGACCAAACCTTAAGTTCCTTGCGTCACGTGCGAAGTCCGGGTACTCTCGCTCGACTTTTCTCCACTGTGACCCATCAGCGGGGTGTCTCAACATCGCGTCTTTCTTACGGTCTTCCATGTGCCATTGCAACAACTTGGCGTGCTCTTTATTTCTGAAGAGACGTTTTAACCGTGGTATTATAGGAGCATACCACATAACCTTGGCAGGAACCTTCTTCCTAGGGGCCTCGCCCTCAACATCGCCAGGATCGTCTCGTCTGATCTTATACCACAGTGCAGTGCATACCGGGCATGCATCCAAATTCTCGTACTTCTCACCGTGGTAGAGGATGCAGTCATTAATGCAGGCATGTATCTTCTACACGTCTAATCCTAGAGGGCAGACAACCTTCTTTGCTTGGTATATACTGTCGGGCAACTCATTATTTCTTGGAAGAAGATTCTTCATTTTTACCAACAACTTTGAAAATGCGCTGTCAGTCACACCGTTCTCTGCCTTCCATTGCAGCAAATCCAGTGTGGTACCTAGCTTTTTGTGGCCACCTTCGCAAGTTGGGTACAACAATGTTTTGTGATCCTTTAACATTTGCTCTAGCTTCTCCTTCTCCTTTTCAGTTTCACATTCTTCCTTTGCATCAGTAATGGCCCGACCAAGATCATCATCAGCGGGCCCATCTGCTGCCTCTTGATCTTCATTATCTACCCCCGTTGCAGTATCATCATATTCAGGATACATATTATGATAGTTGTCATCATCCTCTTCTTCTTCGTTGTCTTCCATCACAACCCCTTTTTCTCCGTGCTTGGTCCAACAATTATAGCTAGGCATGAAACCGGATCGAAGCAGGTGGGCGTGAATGGTTCTGGTATTTGAGTAGTCTTTCTTGTTCTGACAGTGAACACACGGACAACACATAAAACCATTGTGACCACGGTTTGCATTAGCCACAACGATGAAATTTTGGAGGCCCGTAATGTACTCAGAAGTGCGGCGGTCACCGTACATCCATTGCCGGTTCATCTGCATTAATATATAGTATATATCAAAAAATAATAGGGAGATGACCATTTTTATATATAGTACATCAATGACACATGAAAAGATAGTTGCCGACCTCGACCGAGAAGGAAAGAGCAACGAGAAAACTGATTTTGAGCTCTCGGGCATTTCATCGAACACCTCTTGTGTATACGAAAAAAACACAAACTAGCACACTTCACACCCTCTCGCTAGGCTTCAAAATGAGATAGTGAAAAAATGGAAGAGTGGGGTGTGGGCTGCGGTGTCTTATATAGTTTCTTTAACACCGGTTCGTGCACGAACCGGTGTTAAAGGGGGGGCTCCTTTTTGCTGCACGGGCCACGCTGGTACAGGCCCCTAACCGGTGTTAAAGCCCATTTTCAGGCTCAACCAAATGCCTCGTTTCCACTAGTGTGACTGATTTTCTATCAACACTAGCCATCAGGTATGCTGTCTTATTCATTGCTTGTTGCACATGAAACGTGTCTTAAATAATTGCTTGCCTCTGTCAGGATGTCTAATCAGACCTAAGCACAAAGCCGATTTACAAAATAAGCTTTGCCAAATAATCACACTGAAAAATAAGATGCTCAATTATCTGTACCTCGTTACGTACAAAAACTTTGTATAATAAGTTTCAAATAAAAGTCCAACATTTAAATTTGAGTTTTTTTTTCATGTAATGACACCATAAACCAGGCTTCAGCGAGTCATTTGATCGACCGGCCTTTCCTAGTTGCCTCAGTTACAAGCCTGCACGATGGACACAACCAAGTCCGATTGGAAGTGTCAATAAGGGATGGTCTCTTATTTATGGATACTCCATCCAGCTGGTGACACTATTTTGTAGAAATTACATGATGGAGCAGGAAGCACCGGGCTCGTCGCACATGACCATTGTTTGTGTCACCGGCGGGCAATGGTAGTAACCAGGGTAACACTGTGGTAGCGGCTCTGGATTTTTCCCCTCAGCTGGAATTTTCTTCGGCTTCGCCTCCTCCTTCGGTTGGTTGTCCTTCACTTCCTGCACCTGCAGGATCACAGCCCTGCCAACGTTCTTACACAGGCGGCGGACGAGGCAGACCACGTCGACACCGTCGCCAACCACCTCCAGCCGATCCTCATAGTCGCCGGTTATCCTTACCGAGCTCGCCCCTGCATGCATCCAGGTTAATTGGCACAGAATGCTAGACTTACGGATGTTTTTGTTACGGAAAAGGTTTACGGAATGATGTGGATTCATTTGGTTGGTTAAAATCTACACCCCTCCCGTGAATATAGGGACGTGATCCCATCGTTCTCTTGCCACGTAATTCCGTAAGTTTGATTCCGTAAACTGTAATCCATACGTACAACAATTTTTCAATTTTTATTAGTGCTCATAACTCAGAACCTAATTAAACCGTTGGGAATGAAGCACTATATAGAGTGCTTTTGGCAACCCACAACAAAACACTGTATATAGCCATATATAGACACTCCCATCGATCTTAACAAGAACTCCGTATTCGAGATGTTTAGGCTTAGTGAGGTTTTTATTTGTCGCTAATTGATTCATGTATCAACTTTAAGCGACCTATGAGACTAATAATTCTAGATGTTGAACTATTAATAAAAGGATGTGTGCAGCAGAGGCCGGGATTTACCCCCTTTCAAAACAAAACAAGAAATGAAGGCATAAAGTACAACATATACCGGTTGCCCTTGCGGCTAGCGCCATGGCTTTGGCCCTGCACTTGTGGCAAGGTAGGCTCACCATGATAACGATATTTTGCTGCAACAACAACACGGAGAGGAAAGAAGGCAACCGGTCAAGAACATGCACCCAGAGACACACAATTAAGCAAGAAGTGATTGAACCGATGAAAGCGCCTTGCCTTCATCTCCAAGGCGAGCGAAAGCTGTCCTCTGAAGGAGTTTGGAATCTCCCGCTCGCTTGGTCTTATATATAGGCGCAGTGGGAACTGCAGTTGCGACGAGTACTCCTACCGTTCGAAAATATAAATGTTTTAGCTTCGTGAATCGAATGTATTTAGACGTATTTTAGTGTATAGATTTATCGACGCTAGAGTAAACCTATACATTAAAAGCATCTAGATACATTCATTTCATAAAGCTAAAATGTCTTATATTTTTTAATAGAGAGAGTATGATACTATACTTATCTTCCAGTTAGAACTGCTATTGCCTACTCTCTGTTTCAAAATATAAGATGTTTTAGCTTTATGAATAAAGTGTATCTAGACCTCTTTTAGTATGTAAGTTCATTTATATCTAGATAAACATACATATTAAAACAGGTCTAGATACACTCCTTTCATAAAAATAAAACATATTATATTTTGAAACGGAGGGAGTATATACGATACGGGGCGGCTGGAAACGTATGGAATCGGTCGTGGAGTGAGTGATGTTCATGGACGAAAACTTCCTTGCTTCCTGTTTAGGTACACTCACTCTACTGCTTAATTTGCTCTATAGAGCATTTAAGAATAATGTGCTCCACAAAGACAATGACTAGAGCTCGAAGCAATTATATGAGAAGTACTCCCTCCGTTCGAAAATATAAGACGTTTTAGTTTTGTGAAATAAATGTATCTAGACATTTTTTAGTATATAGATTCACTTCAAACCTCTATAAACTTATACACTAAAAGACGTTTAGATATATTCGATTCACAAAACTAAAACATCTTATATTTCCGAAAAGAGAAAGTAGTATGTTTATTGCTCCCTTGAAATTTAGACAGCTGGATTGCTGCTTATTGATATGAACGGAGCATTCCTTGCATGATAACAAGTGACATGATTATTGACAAACAAGATGTCTGCCTGCTACAGTGCATGCTCAAGCACCTCGGGCCCCTTCGTTGACTGTAGCTAGAATAACTGCTACTGTTCCTTCTACAGTGCGTTCTCAAGCCTGAGTGCCGCCCTCACACCCGAGGTCGAGGCCCTGGTTGCGTCCAAGATATATCCAATGGATATTGGACTATCCAATATTTTTTTAGACGGTAGGCTCGAGACGACCCGGCTTTGAATTAACGAATCCATCAACCGGCCACGAATTACACAAGACCACCAACACAAGAACAACATCGCCCAAAGATACAAGAGAGCACTCTGAACAGCTTACAACTCAACACAAAAGCAAACACAAACACCAGTTGCTAAGCGAAGACTACAGCTCAACAGCACCGGGGACATCCACCGGTAGAGGCACGGCAGGCACTGCCATGGATCAGAGTGGAGGTCTTGGACGAGGAGAACTGCCAGGGATTGAAGCACCAAAAACACCTTCCTTTTCCCATGCCGAAGAGGGCCCCTACCCTCTGTCAACACCCGGATTTTTAATCCCAGATGTCTGTTATGCCATACATCGCAATCTCAGGATTACCATTTTTGCGAGACATAACAGATTGAATATCATAGTACATCATCCATTACAAACCATAATAAGGTCTTACACAAATAAAGGATCTCATGATCTAGTCTTAGTATAAACAAGTAGCGGAATAAATAGCGTAGCGGTGGACTCCATCTTCAGTGTCACAGACAATGCTGACGATAGGAGATGATCCTAGTTGTCGTAGCCGTCCTGCTGTCCTCCTTCAGGGTAGTCCTCCTCATAGTCTGGCCATAGGAATAGCCAGGGACAAAAGCCATGAGTACTCTCTAAGTACTCGCAAACTATCACTAACAAGTAAGGTAGTTTTAGTAGAAAAGCTAAGTTCTAAGTTTATTTGTAAAGTTAAGTTTGAAACCTAAGCTGAGTTCAGAAACAAAGAAAGATAAAATAAAGTTTGAAAACACCTAAGTGAGAACTTAATTGTCATAGTCACAACTCTGTTGTGGTCAAATCATGTCACAATTCATTTCATAAGTCATTTTGAAAACATCTGATAACAGAACAGTATGGCCACTCCAACTGTCCATAACCGCGGATGCGGCTATTCGAATAGTTTGACACTCTGCAGAGGTGGTACAATTTCACCACAAAATTCGATACATCTGTCAGGGATAACCCTGAATCATCATACTTAGTATGCAGATAATCAAACATAACCTTTTCTTTACACACTCTAGTATAAGCACCTCTCCTATGAGCTTGGCCTCCCATCCATGACCATCTGTCATCCTGGGCACTGCATATGTGGACAACATTGAGAGGTAGCCTCAGCTCAAACCTCTCTCGCGAGGGAACTAACTAATGCATATAAACTTCCGGCTAAGCCTTACCCAATTCAGGTATTGTGGTTGTACAGTAAAATTGGAATGGTATCGCATCCGAACCCAACCATCAGTTTTTATAAAAGGGCTAAGGCTCATGCCTCAACATTTTCATCATCATAAACCAATTGTGTTTTTCAACACATGTCAAAACATCTCAATAGAATGACTCATCATTCCAAGGTTTTCACAAGTCATTTTCACCAAGGATTCCCATCTAAAGTGATCAAGTTTTGGTTTAGCTCTAAACTACTAAGTTGAGGAGTGTTCACTAAGGTGGGATGCTAAGATCAATCTCATGCCATAGAATGACATCTAAGTTTAACTAGATAGGTCAAGTTTTATACTCTTTATGCTATCTATAAACAAGTAAGAAACTTTAGTAAAGTAAAAGAAAGTAAATCTTGTAAATAAAACTTGGGGTAGGTATAAGTCAAATGGTATAACCAAAGCATGTCTAATGCATTTGCTTAGGTTATCTAGCTTACAAGAGTTAGCTTGTATTGTTAATGATGGCTTGCAAGTATTAGCTTGCCAATAATAGCTTGCATAGTTAAGAAACTTACAAGTGTTAACTTGTCTTGGTTGGTGCAGTGGTTGAAATTCTCCTCTTCTTCTTCGGGGTAGAACTCCTCCTCGTAGACTTGGTCGATACTATCGTCTATAAATACATACAGAATACACAATCACCAAACAATACTTAACTAGTCTACTTAGCACACTAAGGCACAATTTTTATGATCTAGTATCATCACAAACATCACAAGATTTAATGAACTAAGTTCCTTTATTTTATTTGAGAAAAGTAATTTCTACTCATTGAAAATAATTAAGATTTAATTTTCTCCAATTAAAATATGGGATCATGTGGACACATGTCATCACCACATATTCTAATATATGGGAATGTGATTTAAAGGTTGGATCACATTTTAATAAGTTTAAGTTTATTATTTAATGATTTAAAGTGACTAGAAATGCCTATATAGCATTATTTTGGTACTAGTCCAAAGTCACTACATGCAAACCTTAATATTATTACATATTCATATAGGTATGGTTAATTGTGATTTTTGAGAGTTGGAATCAACTCAAAAGCCATTATGGTTGATTTTATAAAAATGTTTGAACGTGAAAAAGCTTCTGTCTTGTTATTTTTCCTAGGAGAGATGTCTAACTCTAAATGATTTAAATCTAACGGGCTTGGATAGAGATTTTCATTACCTTTCCAACAAAATTTGAATCACTTAATTTGGATTTGTAAAACTTCCTGAATTGATTTTTGAACTAAGGGATTGACGAGGGTTTAACTCGTCAATGCCCATTGTTATGGACTTGGGTTTTGGAGAAGGAGGGAGCGCTGGAGACATCTATCGGCTAGCAAACAAGCACACAGGGGACAAAGGATTTACCAAGGTTCAGGCCTCGTAGAGGTCCCTACTCCTGCTTGTCTGCTCGTGAAATTATCGAAGGAGTCGAAAGTTACAATGGTGCGCAGATGCAATCTGGCAAGGGTTGTGGAAACTAGGGTTGCGTGTGTCCTCGCCCTCCTAGCCTTTATATAGATAGGCTAGGTCTCAGGTAGCAGGTCGAGTCGGTTACAAGTTAGGGTTTTCCCCTTCAAACTTTCTATCTTTAACTTCTTCTTGTCCTTCAAGCAATCGAGAGTCCGTAGGTTACTCGAGTCCCTCCATCCGGGCCTTGGCGACACCGTGGGCCTGTATGTATTTGGACCGTATATACCAAGCTCGAGTACCTGTAGGGTATACCCATGTCAGTATCCCCCGAGTGTCCAATGGAATCGTAGATTCGACTGGGGACTTTTTGAAGCCTTCGAGTGCCTAAATGAGTACATTTCGATTGCTTTTATTTGTGTCATAGGGATTGTTGATATACGTACCTGATATAACCGAAGTATCGGTATCAGTTAACCACCTTAGGGTGAAACAACGCAATCTACTAAAATCTGAGTCCTCGGACTCGAATCCGGAAAAGTGCTGGTGTAATTCGACTCAGGCCGCGGAGGACTTACAGGAGTCGAATTCCAGTTATATGAGTGTGAGCACTTGACGCGTCCGTCAAGGCATGTTCATCGTGCCTATAGGTACGAATATGTTTCTGGTAGTGCGCAGTTAAATGCGTTGCCAGGCCTTATTAAGGTCTTACCTTCACACCGTAGGCGTGGCATCCGAATTTTATCATCGCGGAGACGATTCGAGTAACCCAGGAGACGCAGTCTCTTTGTAGGGGAAAAATTATGAGGCGGTGTCGCCATGAGTTTCGAGTGTGGATGTTATCAACACACAGTTTTTTGTACAAATAATCATAGGGTGCGCGACGAGCGCTCCCTATGGGAGTAGCCCCCGAGTGCCTGGTTGAGTCGAAGACTCGGGCAGGGACTAAAGAACTTTTGCGACTGCTGTCGACTTTCGCTTTGTTTTAGTCGATGACTCAGGCAGGTGCTAAAATACTTTTGCGGCTGCTGTCGTCTTTTGCCTGCTTGTTTCCAGCGCTCCCTATGGGAGTAACACATGTCCATAATCGAACTGTGTTTCGAGTGATTGGGTTTTCTTTTGTGATTGTCCATGTTTCTGCAACAAGAAAAAGAAAAGTCATAGGGTGCGCGGCCAGCGCTCCCTATGGGAGTAGCCCCCGAGTGCTTGGTGGAGTCGAAGACTCCAGCAAGGACTAAAAATAGTCGAAGTTTTCCACTGCATAGCCTTGGTGACGTCAGTGCTGACGCTTGTATGACCTTAGTTGCCCGCGTGAGCGATTTTGACGGGACGTGACGAGCGGTGGGTCCCACTTTCTGACTTTGATTTGACTGGGCGTGCGTAATCTTTATTTTTAACTGTGCCTCCTCGATTTCCACGCGTAATGGTAGAAGTGGGGGGACGGTTCGCGCTTCCTCTTCTCCATGTGTCCTACGTGATGCATGCCACGCGTCCAATAGGGTTTTTGTCAGCCGTTGGATTGCATCTCCTAGGGGTTAAGTAGCGATGCTGCGGCGGTAATTTCCCATCTGTGCTCTTTCTTCCTTGCTGCCATCGCCATTGCTATTTGCTTTTCTGCTTTCCCCTGTGCCCATCTTCTCCATGACGCTGGACCATCTCCGTTAGTTCCCAAGCTACTTCCTTCGCTCTCATCGCCACCGCGCAATGGGGAAGAAGAAGGGAGGCGCTGCCGCTGATTCCGCGGCCACCGTCGCTGCGGCGAAGAAGAAAAGTGGCTCCGCTACTGCGGGCACCAGCACCGCCGGCGGTGGGAAGAAGAAGGTCGCGGGCACCCACGTGACCAATGGCGCATGGCGCCCCTCTATCATCAAGGCGTCGGATCTCCGTCTTCTTTGCCAAGATGGAGTTATCTCTGCGGCAGTCGCCGATGCGCGCGTCCCCAGCGGTGAGACCATTCCTGCTCCTCCCGCTGGTTTTCAGTGATGTTTCTTGCATTCATCATTCACGGTCTTTCCTTGCCTCTTCACCCCTTTCTTCGGGGTCTTCTTTGTTTCTATGGGCTCCAGCTCCATCAGCTGTCCCCAAATTCGCTCCTCCACATCACTTGTTTCATCACTCTCTGCGAGTGCTGGCTCAGAATCGAGCCACACTTTGGTCTTTTCAAGCGCATCTTTAAATTGAAGCGTCAGTCCGCATCTGGCTCTTTAGTTTATGACGTAGGTGGTTGCGGAATCCACGTCAACCCATCCGCCACCTACTTCGATATCAAACTTACCAAGTTCGTCCAGGGATGGAGGGACAAATGGTTCTATGTTCACGACCAGAAGGCCAAGGACGAGCACTTTGGACTCGTGCCTTTCGATCTCGCGACTCCCTGCAAGAAGATGCGTTCTTGGAAGAACGTGATCATGCCTTCCGAACTCGCGGAGACAGACGTGCTATATCAGCGCATCTACGACCTCGAGAGTCGCATAGGCGCAGAAGAGGGAGGTTGCACCCTTGTCAGGACTTGGCTGCGTCATCGCGTCCAGCCTCTCCAGGCCAGGGTCCATCCCATGTTCCAATGGGGTGGCGCTGATGATCCCACTCGCGTGTCTGCCGATGGCATGTCCGCGAGTGAGGTAGATAAGAGGGTGCGACTGGTCACGAAGTACACCCTCAAGGATGTGCTTCCGAACAAGCCACTCGTTCCTCCCTTCGATGCTTCGAATCCTCCTCCCGAGGTACAGTTGCGCTACGTAGTAGCTTATTTTCTCGATTGTGTTTCCTATTGTGTTTGCTGATCTTTACTTTTTGTATGCAGGAGTGGGCGGTGTCGCCTTGCATGCCTCCCCTCCCTGAGGGGATTATTCCTCGTGAAGCTTTGGAAGAGGACGAGTCTGAGTCGACTGTCCCTTCCGATGTGGAAGAGGAAGCCCCCGAGTCCGAGAGTCCGGATACTCGCAAGCGTTCACGTAGCGGGGATTCTGACGCGTCGACTCCTTCATCTCCAGGAGGCACGGCTGTTGACGCGGAGTCACCAATTCCAGCTGTTCCTGTGAGGGTTGTGGCACCGTCTTCTTGCAAGAAGATGCGATTGCCCAAGGAGTCTTCGTCGGAGTCGACGGAGGCCACGTTTGATCTTGACAAATTTGACTGGTAAGTTTGCTAGTGCATTCATTCTTCTCTTGTTTTCTTCTTGTTGGCTTTGCCCTGAAGTTTGCCCTTTCTGAGTGCGGATTTTGTCTTGCAGTCAAGAGGCGTCGTTATCTTCTGGCGACATCGAATTTTTGAAGGAATCAGGAGTCGCGACCTCAAAGACCAAGATAGAGGTCGACGCGCTCCTTCTCCTCCGGCGGCGGCCCACTCCGGGAACAATTCTTCGAGCTCTCCTCACGTAGGGGAGCATCGAGTAGTTGCTCGGATGACGGTTCAGCAATCTTCTTCAGAGTCGCTAGAGGACCATGTAAGTATATCTTTCTTTCTTTTATAATTTGGCAGTCAACGCCTTTTGTTGCCCTCTGCTGACTCCTTGTTTTGTGCAACAGCTCCTTGTAAAGAAAGCCGCGCAGGTGGCGGAGCAGGTGATGGCGATGGGTCGCCAGCATGCGATGCTGGAGACGCGCCACCGCGTGGTTGAGAGTGAGTGTTCTATACTTATTCTTTTCGTCTTCTCTGTATTTTGGTATAATCGACTGACATCCAAATTTTTGACTGCCATGTAGCTGAGCATAATGCTTTACTGCGTGATGTCGCCATGTTGGAGAAGACGCTAGCCGCAGCTGTGAAGGGACGCGACGAGGCAATCGCGGCTCGTGATGAAGCCCAGAAGCGCGAAGAGGATCTGCGTGCCTCCTTTGCGTCCAGGGAGAAGTTGTTCGAAGAGCAAATGTTCTCAGTCGCCAAGGCCCTCTCAGGTACTTTTACTGGTAGATATTTTATTGATGTTTTTCTCTTCCTCTGTAGTGCCGGTGGCATTAGAAGTTTTATCCATGTGTGTATTTTGGTGTAGATGCTGGTGGCTTGAGTTTTGATCCACAAGCCCTTGGTCGCGATGACGCTCTGGCGGGCACGGTATCTGCGGTCGAAGATCGTAGCGCCGTTGTCCAAAATACGCTGTCCAAAGCTAAGGCCACCCTGAGTCACCTCCGGGAGGAGCTGATGCCGAAGGCGGAGCTGGTCGACAATGTGGAAGAGCTGGTGGAGTCGCTCGCTGGGGGTGTGCCTGCCACGTACAAGAACTCCCTCCGCGCAGCTGGCGCGACCATGTCACTTGCCATGGTGCAAGCCCACGGAGTCGAAGTGGATCCCTCTGCGGTGTCGAAGACGATGCCTGTTGGCGCGGATGGTCAGCAGTTAGTATTCCCTCCCTTTGCGACTACCTGTGCCAAATATGGCCATTCCTTGATAAACACTGTTGCCAAGTATTCAGAGGAGCTCAATCGCGCAAAGAAGGCTGCAAAAACTTCGGCCTCAGGGGCCGGCGGAAAGTCAGTGGCATCTGATACTGCCACGGACTTGATGAAGCCCCCGAGGTCATCGAAGTCGAAGAAGCCAGTTGCTCCGTAGTTAGTTTCTTGTAATAGCTGATGAACTTGCTCTTTTGATTAGAGAACATGCCTATTGGCGAATGTGTTTGTAGATACTTTTATTGATCCTGAATGCATCTGTTACTTTTGACTTTTGAGTTGGTCGCCTTATTTTGCCTCTGGCTTGATTTTTGGTAGGGTACATCAAGTGGTCCTGTGGGGGGAACCCCGTACTCGCCATCTCTTGAGGATGCAATGGCACCACCATACTCCAGGCTAGAGGAGTTGTCCTTGCTTTCGCGACTTCGTGATCACGTGAAGCAACTGGAGCGTGAATTGCCCATGATCCGCGATAGCGCGGACATGTGGAAGTCAAAGGCTGAAAAAGCCGCCGCCCGTGAGCAATATCTGCTTGGCGAGGTGACGCAACTGGGCGACCAGTTTAAGTGTTAGTTTGCTCATCCTCGTCTTTTCCTTTGTAGTTAATCGCAATGGTACGTTGTACTCATGCTGTTGATGCTGCTTCGTGTAGTTGTTAGCGCACGCCGTCCGCAGGAGGAGAGGGATAGGATTGCCATCCGCCTTCATGATCTCACCCAGGAGCAACTTCAGGAGAGTGGATACTTCTGGGTAGATCATGATCGTGCGACTGCGTTAGCGACCCTGCAGGATCGCGCCTCGCGAGTGCTGCTCTTTCTGAAGAAGGCACAATCGTGTTTGAAGAACATCTATCGGGCGATGTTCCTGCTGGACGATACTCCATCAAGCCTGCTGGCCCTTCTGACCAAATTTCAAGATATGTCCGCGGTTCGCGAGTGCGTGAGGCAGCAGTTGGTGGCTGGTGCCAAGGCTGCCCTCTCCGTGGTGCATTTGCACAGGCCTGACGTGGATGTCGCCGCCATTGCCTCTGGGCCACCGGTGCCACCAGCAGGATCTTCCTGGAACATGGTGCCACACTATCAGGCTGTGGATCGTCCAGCCGAGGAGATTGTCGACTTCTTCGAGGAACAGACTAATGTTCTTCTGTTGCAAGGATAGCCAAATATGTATCCTGCATATAAGTGTACTGGTGTTGTAAATCTCATATATATTTGTAAATAATTTATTGTTGAATGTATACAAATAGCTTTATAAGCGTGGGGTGCGTTGCACTTATGCGAGTCCTTTTCGTTAGCCTGGCCATCTTTGTATCGTTCCCTTGTCAACCTGTCAGGTGCGTTGCAGCTGTGTTGAGTTTGTGTTAAGGGGTTCGATTGATGTGCCAGCTACTCAGGATGTCGCGTTTTTGTTCGAAGAACATGTGTGTATAGGGTGGCGTAGCCCCTGAGTATGAAAATTGACAAAAGAAAGGAGAACACGGAGTTTTGGGGCACTTAGCTTTATTTATTCGAAGAACAGTACGTAGTACAATGTGCGGCTAAGTAGCCTTGGCCGAATAGCCTTATTTGCGATGCAAAAGTTAGGAAAAACGACTAAGGGTAGAAGCGTCACAGTTGTGTGACGTTCCAAGGGTTGGAGTGTGCGACTCCTGTCTCTAAATCTTGAAGGCGATAGGCGCCACCTGGGATTACTTCTGTAATCACGTACGATCCTTCCCAGGGGGACTCGAGCTTGAGATGTCCCTTCTGCTTCAGTCGCAGGACTAGGTCACCTTCGACGAAGGATCTGGGGCGAAGCCTTATGTTATGATAGTTGCGCATGTTCTGCTGGTAGATCGCGGATCTTTCTGTGGCGATTTCTCTTGCTTCGTCAAGGAGATCGACGGAGTCTTCGAGTCGAGGATGACTCGCCGCTGTGGCGACTTCTGGCGTGGCGCTTTGTACCGTACTTTGGCGGGTAGTACTGCGTCTGCTCCGTGTACCATAAAGAATGGCGTGTAGCCGGTGGCGCTGTTTGGAGTTGTACGCAGGCTCCAGAGTACAGATTGCAGTTCATCTGGCCAGCAGCCCACGGCTTGTTCGAGTGGTCGGAGGAGTCGCTTCTTGATGCTGCTGCAGACGAGCCCGTTTGCCTTTTCCACCTGACCGTTGGTCTGTGGGTGTGCGACTGAGGCGTAGCTAATGTTGATCCCCAGATTCTCGGAGAATTCTTGGAACTCCTTGGATGTAAAGTTCATTCCATTGTCGGTGATGATGCTGTGCGGCACGCCGAAGCGGTAGACGATGGACTCGAAGAACTTTACTGCGCTGCGCCTGATTGCTTGGTCACTGGCATGGCCTCAATCCACTTGGTAAATTTGTCGACTGCGACCAGGAGGTAGACGTAGCCTCCTTGTGAGGACCTTGGAAGTTTGCCAACCATGTCGAGTCCCCACTGGGCGAAGGGCCAGGCCAATGGGATAGGCCGGAGTTCTGCGCCTGGTGCGTGTGGTTTGTCTGCAAATCGCTAACAAGCGTTGCACTTTTGGACTATATCCTTGGCGTCGCGCATGGCCGTGGGCCAGTAAAATCCAGCTCGTAGAGCTTTGGCAACGAGGGCGCGACTGCCGGCGTGGTGCCCGCAGGTCCCTTCATGGATGTCGAGGAGGACTGCTCTTCCATCGGCTAGGGAGACGCATCGTTGTAATACTCCTATGATGCTGCGTTTATACAGTTCACCGTTGATAACGGCGAATGCCATGAAGCGTCACGCGATGTGTCGTGCGTTTGTCGGGTCGTCCGGTAGGCGTTTTCTGAGGAGGTACGTAATGTACGGCTGCGTCCATGATTGTTCTATCATCATGACGCTCATTGGTCCCTCGAGTCCTGTGTCGAGCTCCAAGTCATCGAGTGTCGTTGACCATTTGGGTGGCATAGCGCCCGAGTCTGTTGCTGCGCTTGTTTTCTTCTCTGCGGCCTTTGGCTTGATGGAGCGTTCGCATATGCGCTCGAGAAATACCCCAGGTGGTATGGGTGCGCAGGTGGAGCCTATGTTGGCGAGTGCGTCCGCCTCCTCATTGCTTTTGCGACCTATGTGTCGCAACTCGCAACCATCGAAGTCTCCTTCAAGTGTGTCGTAGAGGTCACGGTATGCGATCATGTTGTCGTTCAGTGAGTCGCACTCGTGCATTGCTTGGTTGACGACCAGCTTAGAGTCGCCATATATGATTAGCCTCTTTGCTCCGCAGGCTTTTGCCATCCTCATCCCGTGTAACAGGGCCTCGTATTCAGCCTCGTTGTTTGAGGCTGTGAACTGCATTCGCAGGACGTATTTCAGCTTGTCCCCTTGAGGCGATGTCAATATGACACCTGCTCCTGCTCTGTCTTTCCTCTTGGACCCATCGAAGTGCATTGTACAGAGGTAGGACATGTCTGGCTTGTCCGAGAGTTGGTTTTCCATCCAATGTACGAGGAAGTCAGGGAGAACTTGCGACTTGATTGCACCGCGCTTTTCGTATGTGATGTCTCGTGGAGACAGTTCGATTCCCCAAAGCGCGACTCGCCCTGTGGCGTCAGGGTTATTGAGGATATGTCCCAATGGGGCGTCGTTGACTACCACGATTGGGTGTTCACGAAGTAATGGCGCGATGGCGGCGGTCATAAAGACGCCGTACGCCAGCTTCTGGTAGTGCGGGTACCGCTGTTTTGTTGGCATGAGGACCTCGCTGAGGTAGTATACCGGGCGTTGTACGCCATGGACCTTGTTTTCCTCGGCCCGTTCGACGACGAGCACTATGCTAACCACTTGGTTGGTGGCGGAGATGTACAGCAGCAGTGGTTCCCTTTCTCGTGGAGTTACCAATACTGGCGAGGTGGATAGCAGGCGCTTGAGGTCTTCGAATGCTTCTTGCGCTTCATTGTTCCACTCGAATTTGTCATCTTTGCGGAGGAGCTGATAGAAGGGCAGCGCTTTTTCTCCCATTCGACTGATAAATCGACTGAGGGCCGCGATTCGCCCGGCTAGTTGTTGAACGCCTCTTATGTTTTTTTGGCTTCTTCATGGCCAGTATGGCCTTTATCTTTTTCGTGTTTCCCTCAATCCCTCTCGCGGAGATGAGATACCCGAGCAGCTGCCCAGAGGGTACGCCGAAGGCGCATGTCCGGATTGAGCTTTATCCGGTAGCGATCGAGATTGGCGAAGGTTTCGCGCAAGTCGTCGATTAGAGAGGCTTCTTCCTTGGTTTTGATTACTATGTCGTCGACATAGACTTGGATGTTGCAACCAAGTTGCTCCTTGAGGCAGGCCTGCATGCACCGCTGGTACGTGGCTCCTGCGTTTTTTAGCCCGAAGGGCATTGTGTTGTAGTAGAACACACCGAAGGGCGTTGTAAACGCGGTCTTCTCCTGGACTTCCTCCTTCATACGAATTTGGTTATAGCCTGAGTAGGCGTCGAGGAAGCAGAGGCGTTCGCATCCAGCGGTGGAGTCGATGATTTGATCAATCCGTGGTAGCGGGAAGTGATCTTTTGGGCAGGTCTTGTTTAAAGAAGTGAAGTCCACGCACATCCGCAGGATATCCGTGTCCTTTTTTGGCACCAGCACCATATTGGCGAGCCAAGTGCTTTCCTTGATCTCGCGTATGAATTTGGCCTCGAGGAGTCTGTTGATCTCCATTCCGACTGCCTGTGCCCGTGGTTCAGACAATCACCTGATTGTTTGCTTGACTGGCCTTGCGTCGGGGTTGACGTTAAGTGCGTGCTCGGCGAATTCCCTGGGAACTCCTGGCATGTCCGCAGGACACCAGGCAAAAATTTCCCAGTGCTCACGGAGGAATTCGACGAGCGCGAGTTCCTATGCGGGACTCAAGTTGTTGGCGATGAGGGCCGTTTTAGCGGGATCTGATGGATGGACCTGCACCTTCTTTGTGTGCACAGATGAGTCGAAGGAGAGGTCAGGTGAGCTTGGCCTACTCAGGGGGCAGACTGTTGTCTGTCGTTTCCTTCAATCGCGCGAGCTCCTCCTGCATGCCGAAGGACTGGGAGATTCTGTTGAATTCCCTGTCGCAACTGTCAGATCGCTCGAAACTCCCGTTGATCGTGATGACGCCGTTGGGACCTGGCATTTTCATCTGCAGGTAGGCGTAGTGAGGTACTGCCATGAACCTAGCGAACGCGACGCGCCCGAGGATGCAGTGGTATTGTGAGGGCCAGTCGACAACTTCAAAGTCGATGCGCTCGCGCCGGAAGTTCTTCGGCGTGCCGAATATGACGTCGAGGTTGATTTTGCCCAGGGGGTATACGCCTTTTCCTGGGACGATGCCGTGGAACATTGTGTCCGATGCCTCCAAGCAGGTTAGAGGGATCCTCATTGCTCGCAAGGTACTCGTGAATATGAGGTTGATACCACTTCCGCCATCCATGAAGATGCGACTCATGTTGAAGCCTCCAATTTGCGCCTCGAGTACGAGGGGGCAATGACCTGGGCGAGGTACTTGAGGCGGGTGGTCGCGTTTGTCGAAAGTAATGCACGACTCGCTACCACTGAGGTACTCAGTGGTGGATGGTGGCAGTCTGGCAAGTTGACTTGGCGAGTGATGGCCTTCTGCACCCTATTGGAGGGGCGCCCCTTTTGGATCATCATGGTACCCATGGCCCGTGGGTACGGTTCGCCTCCGTGGTGTTGGTCCGGTGCAGCTCCGTTTGGGGGTGGCCCAGGTGGTGGTGGTGGTGCGCCATGTGCCACGACGCCTGGAGCGGCTCTGTAGCCTCTTTCGACTGTACTGTGGTTCATTCGAACCAATCCCTCATGTAGCTTGAGGAACTCGCGGCAGTCCTTGAGGAGGTGGCTGGACTTTCTCTTGCCATCATGCTTGTCGATGTAAAAGTGTACCGTGCATGGCCCGGACAGTTTGTCCTCGATGGAGGTCGCGGGTGCTTCATCGCGAGTGCGGTGTTGCCACACTTGCGTGGTTTTCCCGGAGTCGCGGTATTCGCCGCTGCGATATCCGTCGCTGCGATATCCGCTGTTGCGGTTATCGTCGCGTCTATCGGCATAGCCGGCTGCGACCATGTTGACGTCATCGTGATCGTCGCAGACGCGCATGCGACGCTTACTCCGTCGGTCGCGTCTTCGTTCGAGTTCTGCCTCTTCGTCAGAGTGAACGCGATTCTTCACCGAATCTTCTCCATCAGCCCATCGATTCGCGATCTCCATCAGGTGGTCGATGGTCTGGGGCTTTGAGCGGCCTAGCTCCTCCCTGAGTTCCATGCGGCGGACACCACCGTTGAATGCATCAATCGTCCGGTCTTCCGAGATGTTCTCCGCGGAGTTCTTGATGATGGACCACCTTTGGATGTAAGAGCGCAGCGATTCGCCAGATCTTTGCTGGCAGCATCTTAGTTCTTCGATTGAGGCGGGGCCTTTGTACGTGCCCTTAAAAAGTTGCGCACGAAGCTGTAGACCAGCTCATCCCAGCTGCGAATGGATCCGCGTGGGAGGTTATTGAGCCATGTCCGGGCGGCGTCCTGCAACTGTAGCTGCAAGAATTGCATGGCAGTACTTCGACTGCCTCCATGTAGCCTGACGGAGGAGATGTGATCCTCAAGCCAGCTCTTGGGGTCCTGTAGACCGTCAAATTTTGGGTTCTCCGATGGGAGTTTGAACCCTTTAGGCATTCGCTTTTGCCTGATGGATCTGCTGAAGCATCTGGCGCCGCAGAGCTCCCCATCTTCTTCCGAGTCAGTCGATCGAGCACGTCGTGCCCTTGACTTGTCGATCTTGCGCTGCGTGAGTTCATCGCGTGCATCGTAGTCACGATCCTGTCGCCATGAGCGGTGGCGCCGAGACAGGTCGTGACTGTCATCGCTGGACGAGGGAGAGGAGTAGCGCTTTGCTAACGCTTTGCCCTTTTTTGGGTCTGGTACCGGTTCCTTGTCGAGGGCGGCCTCGATTAGCCCTAGGCCAGCGATCGTAGATTGGTGCATGGCCGTTCGGGGATCTCCAGCCGGTGGCTGGTTATTGAGAAGGTACATGGTGGCGCCATCATGCGGCTTTGTGGCGTCCTGGGAACCACGTTGCCTCTCGTGTCAACTGTCATAGAGCCGAAGTCGAGGACTTTCACGGCGTCTATGCGTTCTTGTTCGGTGAGATGAGCCATCCGCGATTGCCTCTTTCTGGCGAGATGCTCGTTGCCTCTTGAGGAGGATCCTTCGTAGGAGGAGAGCCCAACGCGACGAAGTCTTGACTCGTCCGCCGCCTTTTTACGCGCCTCAAGTTGCGCGATTGCTTGTTTCTGGCGCTTAAATTCTCTTTTAGGAGCCAGTGGTAACCCATCAGTAGTTCCTGAGGGGACCCGAAGGGTAGAGGTGCACCTCGTAGGGCTTTGCGGCAGCGTTCCCACTCTTGCTCGTTGAGCCTGATTACGACGCGTTCGCCGGTTTGCTCGTTGATTATCTTTGGGGCTGGGGGCTCCTCCATTACGCGCCGCTGGCGTTAAGTGGTCGGTGCCGTTGCGGTGTAACCACCGCTGTTGGCGGGCGAGGTGTCACCTGCGTTGATGACGACACACATGAAGTGATTTGGGAAGCTGTTGCTTCCACAAATTTCAGATCCGGAGCCGTAGGTTCCATCTTCAGTGGCCAGATCGCTTAGATCGGAGTCGCGACTGCTGTCGCTGACCATGTTCCCAACTACCGCCAGAGCATTGAGCTCGCTGAGGGTGCCGATCGATGGAGGGAACCATGATGCTGGGGCAATCGCCGGTGCCGTCGGCTGATCGGGCATGCGAAGCGTGCCCATCTGACCAACCTGGAAGCGGAAGCTCCCAATCGCCAGGCTGATTCCGTCTCCCACGGACTCGAAGGCCGGGCGAGTAGCCGCCGTGTGGACGGTGAAGTCAAAGGCGCCGAAAAGCTGGCGAACCTCCGCTGTTGCAGAGTTGTAGATCGCGTTTGATGGGGCCGAAGAAGCCGCAACATCAGCACTCCCACTTCCCACAGACGGCGCCAATTGACGAGGGTTTAACTCGTCAATGCCCATTGTTATGGACTTGGGTTTTGGAGAAGGAGGGAGCGCTGGAGACATCTATCGGCTAGCAAACAAGCACACAGGGGACACAGGATTTACCCAGGTTCAGGCCTCGTAGAGGTCCCTACTCCTGCTTGTCTGCTCGTGGAATTATCGAAGGAGTCGAAAGTTACAATGGTGCGCAGATGCAATCTGGCAAGGGTTGTGGAAACTAGGGTTGCGTGTGTCCTCCTCGCCGCCCCCTCCTAGCCTTTATATAGATAGGCTAGGTCTCAGGTAGCAGGTCGAGTCGGTTACAAGTTAGGGTTTTCCCCTTCAAACTTTCTATCTTTAGCTTCTTCTTGTCCTTCAAGCAATCGAGAGTCCATAGGTTACTCGAGTCCCTCCATCCGGGCCTTGGCGACACCGTGGGACTGTATGTATTTGGACCGTATATACCAAGCTCGAGTACCTGTAGGGTATACCCATGTCAGGAATAGAACTAGGTTTACTTCTAAAAAGAAAAATCTAAATTTGAATCACAGGGCCAGCGCGGGAACACTAACGGGCCGGCCCAGTTTCACTCCACCACACTGAGGACTACTGACAGGGGGGTCCCACCTGTCAGTGGCTCATTAAACGCGAGCGGTACGGGGCATTGTGGACCGCAGGATTAGAGCTAGCATCTATGGCTGGGGCTTATCATCGACGACGGACTTGTCGCCGGCGAGGTGGAACCCTAATGGCTCAGTAGGGGTGCAGTGAGGGCGTACCAGGGCTCCAGCGAGTGAGACGAGGCGGGCAAACGAACGAGGAGACGACGGCGAGCTCAGGCGAAGTCGCGACAGCTCCGGGGGTGGACGAAATCGATGGCAGCGTCTCCTCCTCTATTGCGGCTATCTCCGGCAAAATTCTGGTGGCTGGCTGCTCGAGCTGCTCTGGCGAGAGGTGGGGAAGGACCAGTGGAGACTGGAGAGAGGGGAGTGTGGGAGTGTGAAGAATTGGTGCTAGGGAGGCTCCCTTATATAGGCCCGGCGAGGTGGCAGAGAGGTGTGGGCGAAGCTCGTTGGTGACGACGGCACAGGGGGCTACCGGCGTGGGCAAGGTAGGCGGACGGTGGGCAGTTCCCTGGCAGTTAACTAGGGCTTAATGGCGGTGCTAGGGGCGGTGGATTGTGGTCGGGAGCGTCGCGCGCTCTGAGAGACAGAGGCGGTGCTCGACGTGGTTCCCGGCGACTGTGGGTCGCGTGGCGGGGTAAGGGCGTGTCTGGCGGGTTGAGGTGGTCAAGGCGGAGCGGCGCGCGCAGTCTGGGGTCGAGGCGCGGCGTGTGGCGCTCTGTCGGCGACGGCGCTCTGGCGTGCACTGGCGCGGCGCAGAGACTTAGTGCGGGGCTTGGCTTCGGTGGTCCAGGGGCTAGTAGTGGTCGTGGGGTGGACCGTGGACGGCGGTGAGGTCACACCTCCCTTCCTGGAGCGGCGGAGAGGGGCTGGTGGTCTCCTGCAGCGTTGGCACGGTTGGCCGGCGGGCATGGCCTCGGGATGGCGCGACACTGTGGTGCTAGGCCATTTGGTAGGTCCTTGATGGCCTGGTTGGGGTTAGGGGAGACAAGGGAATTGAATTGGGTTCAAATGGCTCGACAAATTTTGATAAAAAACAGTGATAGTTAGGCCAGTTTAATTCTGCTCACCAAGTGTTCGACATAATGGCCACACAAATTCAAATTTTTAATTTTGAAATGAAATTTGGTGGAGTTGTTAGTCACCTTCTTGAGCATCTCTGGTTGCTGGGATTTGTCAAATGGAGTTCATTTGGATGGTTTTTGAAAAAGGGGTGATCTAGACATATGAGATAGATTCCATTTTCAAATATCATTTAAAATTAGAGTTTAAATGTTTTTGGAAGATGACAAAGTGGGTCTTGGTACATTACTACTTGTACTAGCAAGGGGTGTAAAGATCCACAATTGTTTCTGTTGGAATTTGAGTTCTAGGAATACCCAAAGTGGGCTAGTTGATTAAAATGGCAAAAGTGACCATTTCCATTTATTAATTCTTTTGTGCCCGAGCTGCTCAGAGGGTGTGCATGAACTCCAGCTGCGGAAGTCTTCCGGCCAGGTACATCTGTTTGTCCAGTTCATCCAATTTTCATATTATTTCGTCATGTGTTGTTACATGTTGTCCATACTACCTTCAGTTTGGTCGTGCATTCTGTCATATATTTATCTAGTTTTCCCGGTCCAAATACGTGTACTCCTTCGAATATTAGTTTGTCTCTGCCCTCCTTTGTTTTTGAAAGTTCAGCTTCTCAAGTCCTTATTCATGGTAATTGCCTAATTGGCTACTTTGGCGTGTAGGTGTTTTTCCAGGCCTCTAGCAGCTAAAACTGCGGCTGGTGTGCTAATGTAGGTGTGCTAATGTGATGATAATATTAATAGAGTTAAGAAAATGTATGCTGTAATAAAAAGTGTTCTCTCCTGAAGTTTCTGTAGACAGGTTCATAGCTATAAGGATTTAAGCAGAATCTATTATTCAGCCATAGCTCCACAAGTGTTGATGTTTATTGTGGCTGATTACTCATTCTTGAGCTATTTGTTTCGCTCTGTATGACATGTTTTATTTTATCTTACTTTCTAAACCAGATTAACATTTATCATTTAAAGTCATCATACTTCCTTTCATAAATTTTCTAGAGTTGGTGCTTGAAGTAAGGGTGCTGGCGAATGATTACACACCGTAGGTTAGAGCCATTCGAAATCAGTTTATTGATGATAGCATAAAATACGTTGGATGAGAGATGGGCAGCCATGATTGACTTTATCACCGGGAGCACTAGGTAGCCTACCAGGCATGGTGGCGGTTTAGTGAAGGGTTGAATCCTTGGTTTACAATTTCTCTCTGTGCTATTTTGGCAATGTTATATAAGAATGTGGACGGGAACATTGGCAGAACTTCCTCGTGTCGTACACGATGCGGCCCCTAATTAGTCAAATAAATAATTTCTAACCACCTTGTTCTGACTTGAGCAACTTATGCTTATATGCTTGCATATATTTTTCTGAGGAACTAGGAGAGATTTGACTCCATGAGCAGTGCTCTTTCTAAATCTCAATAGGAGTGTGTAAGCTAAAGGTTGATATGATTCTACCAGATGGTGGCAATCGTTTAATTTGTCATGCACTTCTACTACTAAATGATGGTATTATTTTGGGTGCAGCTTTTTGTACATTTAAGAACTTTAAACAGGTGAATTAATGATACAACTTGATGGTGCCCTAGAACTAATGTTTGGTAAGTTTTCCTTTTTGGTGACCTATGCTGAAATTTGGATGGCTGAAACTTGATGGACCCTAGAACTAATGATCCATCTAGGTTTGAACCTACTGATGCGTAAACCATACTCTTTATTACTATACCCCCTCTTTTATATTGGTCTGATTCATTGGCTACTTACTCTGGTAAGGGATACTGAGATATGTTGGAAAAAGTTCAGTAGCATTCCTTGCAATATAATTTAGAGAATATTAATATAAGAAAGGTTCATGAAAGCATGTATTCATGTTGTTTCAGTCAATTGGCATACCTGGTCCATCCATCATCATTTTAGTGCTAACTTGGGGTAAGTGCTTAATTTCTTAGTGGATATTTCTATTTGTCAAGAAAAATGAAGTGAGCCAAGGTAATTTTTAATTGGGTTTCAGTCATAGTGTAAGTTTAAGAGAAGTGCGTTACACTATGTATAGTATAATTTTGTTATTAGAATTATATTAGGCGCTAATATACACTCATTGCTACTTTGGCTAATATACTCATTAAATATGATATTTCAGCATTTTCTGTTTGGTAGTCGGTAGTCGCTCGCTATGTGTGAAATGTTTATTCACCATCTTCTTAGTTTAAACTTAAAAATTAACTAATGGCGCCCTTGTATATGAAGAAAATGAATGGAGCTGCTGCAGATTTGGCAGTGAGGTGTAGCCGACTAAGCATTAGTTTATTTGCCGAGTTGATAATTAATTGTTCTATATTTATTAATTTCTTTTTTTTGCGGTAAAAGAAAGGAATTAATAAATATACAACAATTCCTTGACATATTAGATTTATATATTTATATTATGACAAATCACTTTTCTTTGATAAATATGTACATTAATCTTTAGGAAGTCCTTTGTGCCATAAATTAATAAATCAAACCAATTCAGTATCGTGAGCCCGGTAATATTTCAGCTTTTTTCACACCAAAAGCTATGCTTTTTCTAGAGTTGTCACAAATTTCCATCCAAATTTTGACTCACTAAATGATTCATCACAATGATAGCCACAAAGCTATCTAGGCCTTCAATTTGCCCTTTTATATTCTCATCTCAGGTGGACAGATTACTTTTGTGTGGTATTGTTAGTTAAGCTTTCAGAGGATGAACATTTGCTCCTAAAGTAATGTGGAAGCCCTATTGGAGCTATGCTTAACTTTGTATATTTAGTACTTGAGAGAATTAAATTTTAATGCTTGATTAGCGTGATACATAAAGTTAATTAGCTGACCAAAAAATTAATTGTGGTCACTTGAGTGTTCAGCTTATGCTTTCAGGATGTCCTATTCCAAGTTTAGACATGTTTGCACAGTTCGACAAATTCAACTTTACATGGTTCATGTCTCTATTATATAGTCAAAATCGACGGGCGCAGCATAGTCTAGTTGGATGTAAAGTCCATCTACTATCCATGTCTAATGAGATCCAGTCCAACTATATCCAACAAAAATTTAGTCCAATATCCATTGGACTAAGTTGATCCAATTCCAGATTTAATTGCACTAATGACAACCTCCCATAACGCATGACTAAATTGAAGTTAAATGTCACAGTAAGCTATGTTGTTTCAAGCATGTCCGTGATGACATCGTTTTTATTACGTGTAGTATAAACTGGGAGTGGACATGGAGAGAAGAATCTCTAAGACTAGTCACAATGGGGAGTATCATATAGTAGTATCATGTATATGATACTAGTATATGATACCATCTCCATAATACATAGTATCATATTCTTAGTATATTTATTGTTTTTTAAAATCTCAATGCAAAATTGTATACAAGATTCATTTAGGATTAGTTTTTCTGGTACTACGTGCTATGATACCGTATCTACCTATGATACCAACACAACCTCTTTCATCATTAATTAGCATGCCACGTTAGAATTTTGCCAACACGGTATGCACGATACTACCTATGATACCCCCATTGTGACTAGTCTAAGCATTGAATCCTACCAAAACAAAGTACTAAGTCGTCCTTAATTAAGAAATGTCCAAAGGTTTTGCCATATCCATTCCTCCGTAAGAAGGTTGAACGTGTCTATTTACTAAGAAGGTCAATGTTTTTGGATTCGAGATCCTGAATTATAGGCCCCGGTCCTTCGGCCGGGAAGACCATCTCATGTGAGAGGTTTTTAATTTGCGGCCCGAAAGTTGAGGCGAAGGCATCACGGGTTCCAGGTTGCTTGTAATTACCGTGATTCGAAAAGTTAGGTGGATAATTGCTGAGAGTGGTGTTTCGAGTGAATGGTGGCCAAATCAAATACTTTTGAATCTTCACTGTTATGTCAGGATATTCCGTTACACTAGTACCTGTCGCGCCCCTTCTAAGCCACCCTACACATGTCGTAGGGGCAAATCCATTTCTGTAGTTTCCTATCCCCCGACACTAAATCCGGCTGCAGCGGTGGTCCTTTTTCCCCCTCCCCCACACTGAATCTGGCAGCGGTGGCGGTCCATTTTCACCCTCACGCGACACTGAATCAGGCAGCGGCGGTCCCTTTTCTCACTGTCCCACCTTTTCCTTGCCCATCATGTCTACCAAGGCGAAGGTGGTAGCTGCATCGACAAATGATTCGGGTCCATCGAAGCCATAGTCTTGGGTGCAACGCTAGAGAAGCAAAGCAACGACGAGGTCTTCAGCCCATGTTAGCGAGGAGCTCAGCCAGAAGTCTACTACCAAGGTACATACGAGCAGCGGGTTGAAGATAAAATCTAGGCCGGCGACGGAGTGTTCGGCAAAAGTGTGGGGTTGCGGAACCCAGATCTCGAAGAAAACCACCCGAGAGAAGAGCTAGAGGTGAATATTTCTTATATGTCCCTTGTAATACAAGTAGATTAGTTACTGCAAAGTAGAATCAATGAACTGAAAAGTCCCCTTTTTAATCAAATTAGGACCAACTTCGATACAACGTACCTATATGAGTTCATAGTTCACGTCCGCCAATACAATGCAAAACTAGATTTTGGTTGCAAGACGGTTGTGTTCGGGTAGGATGTGCATCTGCTTGTGACCTACAAACAGGGTGTGTCTGTTTCGCTGCTGATAGATATGCTTCATGCTAGGATTACTTGGGGGATCCAGATAGAGGAAAAAATTGATGTGGCATAACATGAGTGATACATATATGCAAATTCAGCACTCCCATGAGCTTCAGATGCTTTCGCAGTGTTGTGAAGCTGGTCGTCAGGTGAAAGTTAAAGCGATGATTGACGATATGTATGCATATACTGGAGATCTTGCTGCCAGAGTTTCTGCTGCTCAAGTTTACGGACCACCAGATGCTGATCAAGCTAAATTCAGTATACACATAGAGGTTGATTCATACACGGCAAAACTTGATGGAGGAGTTAATAAGCCAGTTTCGTGATGTACTGTGGAGATCACCGTCGATTTCAAAAACATAATTCTTGATAAAATGAGAGAGATGATTGGTAAGGAAATAAGTATTGGCCCTAAGCAGATAGCATGACTCTGGTGGTGGCATCATAAAAAACAGCAATTCAAAGAGGTTTTGGATACTAAAGATTTGATGTAGATTATGCGACAAAAGAAGCAAACCAGGAAGGTGTTCTTCATGGCTGCCATTTTTTATGTTGTTGAACAGGTTATAGTGGATGTAGACGCCCCTGTTGTGGATGAACAGAACGAAGTGATCAATGTTGATCGTATCTGATGAGAGCTGCTATCCAAGGCTTGTCATACGGACCGCAAGGTTCCCTTGCCTGTATTTGTAACAAATATTTTGGTTGCATTGAAACTGTGTTTATGTGGTTATGTTTGTTGAGAGATTGCAATCTAATGTTCTATGAAATGTTGAGATTTTCGGACATATCACACACTGAAACCATCGTTGTTGTAATAAGACATCAGTAAATTGTAGTTGACATGATTATGTTTGTTGAGATGATGTACTATACTTGGTTCTTTGATTATGATTGTTGAGAGGTTGTAATATAATGTTATGTGAGCTATTGAGATTTTTGGACATATCATTCATTGAAACCATCACTAAACAAGTGATACATAAGTACCTATTAGTTATGAGATAGTAATCAAGTCACAGGGCATGGTATCAATTAAACTATTAGCACATGCCAATTTAGTCAATGTTGCAGCGTTGACGCATGATACCTTCGATCTAGATTCCGGATGTAGTATAATAGCTTTTTCCCTAGTAGACCTAGCTTTATCGAATCCTTGGGAAACAACGCTAATAGGAATAAAAATAAGGACACATCTACAAGACTCTGTGTTTTAAATTTTACCTTCGTTTACCGGACTAATCTAGTTTACTTTATATTGTGGTTGAATCAAAGGATGAAGATAGGCCAGGGTTGATGATCCACCTGCAGCTGCATATCATATGGGATAAAGGATAAGATTAAGCACATTCATGTGTAAGGTTCCAATGGAGATAATCTTTTGTGGGTAACACATCCTAATATAGTAGAGCCCCTGAGAGGCCACAGGCATTGCAATAGTCTTTTGATCCAACCGAGTGTACCGCGAAGCACCGGGTTACAAACGATTATTAAGTGCAAAACACAGACCAAAGCATTAAGTGGTGATGTTGTTGTGATCCCAAATGGGTTGCTAAGCAAAGATCGTACTACCCTTGATCTCACTAAGGTTCCTATGAGATCGACGCTCAATCTTCGAGATCTTGGGTACCTACAAGTCCAAAGGTCGAGGCAAGAGACAAAGAAAGAAATGGTACAAATCCCTCTTACAAACCAATACACAATTCTCCCATATATTAGATATACATAAACGCTGTGAGGTTTCTCCCCAACCCGCAGCCCGTGAGGACTACTCACTCATAACAGTAAGATCAAGAATAGAAAACATTGTGCAATACTTAGATTGAAATCAAATATTCTTACAATGGTCGCCGAATCACAAGGAGAACTAAAGTACAAAGCAATGGCTATGGCTAATGGAGGGGATGGATGATGGATGGATGAACAATGGATGAATAATGGGTGGATCACTTTTGGTGGTATTGTGATGCAATCTGAGAATGGCGGCCCTCTATGTGGTGCCAGGGGCCTCTAAATATATAGGCGTCTTCACAAGTACTGTAGGGTTTGACGCGACGGCCGCTAAAACCTGTATAAGTGGTACAAAGTGGTCATGCCTGCATTAGTGGTCGTCACGCTGGCTGGCGCCTGGCTTCAGCTCCATGAATACTTGGTCATCAATACTTCCTCAGAATCATCATTTATGACTCCATATTTCGCCATAAAAGTGTGATTTCTTGCACAAAATAAATCAAAGGAAGGATATTCATATCTTTGCAATAATTAGTCATTAGTGGCAATAGAGAGATAATAATGTCAATTGATTGACAAAAAACAATGTTTAAACGCGGAGAAAGATGGCGCTTTTTGGAGCCATCAACATCCCCAAACCTCAAACCTTGATCGCCCTCGAGCAAGAAGAAACAAAAGAACTATAAGGAATTCAGAGTTTAAACTTGAAACAACGAGAATATGATGTCACTTACGGTCAGTAGCCATATGCCTCCAGCACTTCTTCCATATTGAAAAGGTCATCAAAGTTAGAGAAATGCGAAGAACACTATACAATCTTTGATAACTCAAGAAAATCAAAGTAGAGTTTAATATAAGTATAAATAACTAGAGGTGTAACAATCAATCCAATTCCTCTAGTTAACTCCCATCTTGCCAAGGAACACTAGGATGTTTAATATAGCAATATTGAGTAAGAGAGCTCATGTCCTAAGTAGCATAACAGTGAAGTGTCTTATTGACACCCACATCGGTAAATCAATACTATCAAAACACTAATATTCCAACCATTGCTTCTCGAGAAAATTTATAAAGTAGTAACGAGATCATGCCACTGACTTGTTGTGTGGATCAACATATCTTTCTCTATCTTTTTTCCTTCTTGCAAGGATATTTCTCAATAAGGATCATTGAGTGATGCTTTTAAACAATGGTTTTCACAACCTTCAAGAGTACCAATAATTTTTCCCATACGGTGACACGTATGCCACCCATAGCCGAAATCTGGGGTTATACCATAGATTGTTCAAAAGCTAGCAGAGTTGTTAGCATCTGTAACATCCCAGTGTTTAGGAACCAACGAAGGGTAGAAATAGAAATTTGTGCATTTGCATGCATTCATCTGTAAAATTGAGGTAAATTTTTCGCCAAACAAAAACATAGGAAGATCAGAGTTTCTTTCACTACTTTGAGTTAGGATTTAGCTCTTAGGAGTGTATGCTATAAATTTTGACATGATCCTTAGGAATTATAATGAATTTGGGTGAATAATTTGAATTCATATTTAAAATTTGAATCATTTGAAAAAGATTTGAAAGTTAGAAGTAATTAGTGTTTATTTGTTTTCCAAAAAGAATTAGTTAATATTGTTTGAATATTTAATAGTTATAAAACAATTAAGAGAATTGAAACAATACAAAAAGTATAACTCAAATAGTTATTTCTTAATTCTTTCCTTTATTCAATAAGCAATAAATATACAAGAATTGCTCAAGAAATAAGAAATTATAGTAGATAAACAATAGTAATAAAAGAAATGAAAGCTTTATTGAATAATATATAGATATTACATGTTTCTTACAAAAGGAAAAAGAAAAGTTTACAAATGAAAATTAAAGAATAGTCCTAAACTAAATCCTATTCTAATCTTCTTATTCTTCATCACTTGGTGTGTACTTGTAAACAAAGACAGGAAATGAAATAAACAAAGAGGGGGTTAGTGTTAGTTTTGCTCTTAGTCTTTAACAGTGAAGTGCACTGTTTTCAATACATCATTGGGCATGTTTAAATAAGAAGGGACTAATTCCATCAAGTGAAGTATCTGTGCTTTTCCAAAAATTTAAACCCTCAGGACAACATCATAGAAAAAAGGGGCAAGTTTCACCAGGGTAGAAAATGGTAAAAAGATGGGGCAGTTAAACCAAATTAACTTAATCTCATCCAAAGCCAACAATGAAGCAGCTCACACACCTAAATGCATGCATTGAGCTGTCAGCAGCAGAGAGAGTGAGGGGAAGTTTAAATCACGGCCAACACATATCAAAGCAAGCTTTGCTACTCACTTCGCAAACTCAACCTTAGTCTGTCATCAGCATACACAAGAACACCACAGGTTTTTGTAAACACACCACAAGATCAACCCACTTATCACCATAGCAACCTCTAGGAGATCAACAATAAGATGGTTACTTGAAGGAGGAGGTAGTTTGGGTGGATAGCAAGGTCAAGCTAAAGCTTTGAGCTGCAAGATCAAGCCATTACAGAAGTTCTAGGAGAAGATCAATCACAGGAATAAGAAGGACAAGCTACCACAGCAAGTCCAAGCATCAGGGTATATCCAAACTTTCAGATACATTAATTATACATTTTACCACATCTATTCTCATGCGAGTGCATGTTAAGTTGGACATGTTGGTCATAGCAGATAATAGACAGCAAGTTTAGAACATATGTTCTTGCACAGAAGGGTCTCAGACGAGCATCACTAACCCAGTGATCTAGTCTTAACTAGATAGCAATAAATCACAGCTGTTAGGTTACATGGCATATCCCCAGAGGATAGCACCTCTGTACCTAACCAGTTCATACTAGCTTAAGTACAAGACCTTAGAAAACAATAAGTTAAATCATTTTCCTATAAACAAATAGGAATCAGTCTTCTATAGATCATCTCAATAATCACCACAGAGAATAGACTGAACACTATTAACCATAGCTCTACACAGCATCAGGAAGGATTCCAGAGTAAAGCCGTTGATCACAAGGTACTTCACAGACAAGTACTAGGCAATTAACTAAGCAACATCAGTTCAGCAGAGAAGCATCCCAACTCCATAGCAGTGAATCTACCAACAATAACAATCTGGGCATCCATACAATAATAACTAGGCATTCACAGAGTTATCTAACAGAGAACATAGTAGTAGAAACTTGATCATCAGAGTGTAGCAATCCATCATCAGTAGGGCATCAATAAAGGGATAGCACATGAAATTAACCCAAGGAGCTCGGCTAAATACCACTACATGGGATGAACCCTAGAATTTAGGGATAAACCCTAAATGGGGAATCCACTTAGCATGGACTGGAGAGTAGCAAAGAGATAGTAGGGTAGCAAAGAGGTCCTCACAATTATATAGAAGAGGAAGCGGAGGAGGAGGGCGACGGTGGTGAGGTGCACAACGGCACGGGGAGCACCCTAGGGGGCGCGCTGCGACCTGCACCAGCCGTGATGGGAGGCGGCCGTAGGAGGAGGACAGCACCACGAGCACCACAACATCGTCGGGGAAGCGCTGGAGCGTCGGGACCACGGCGACGGTTGTGGTGGCCTGGAGCGGCCGGAATCGAGCGCACGGCAACGACAACATCGAGCCGAACCAGAGAGGAGAGAGTGTTGGGAGAGAGGAGAGAGAAGACAGAGGGGGTACTAGGCTAGGTGATGTCGGCCTAGTATGGCCTAGTGGGGTTTGACCAGCCCAAGTGCGTCGGGTCGGGCCGGGCCAGCCTAGTGGTCCAGGCCCATGTTTTAAATGAGGACTTATTTAAAATATCTAATTAGAAATATACCCCTAGAATTATCTAGGCTCTAAAAAATAAATAAGAATCCTAAAAATACAAATAATATATTTATGGAATCACAAAAACATCCTCTACCCAATAAAAATAATAAATAGTAATTTTAAGTAATTCAATTTAGGTATATTATTGAAATTGTATATATTGCTTTTGGATTTTTTATAAAAATAAATAAAATACTTAAAATTGAAAAAAAAAATCACTTTTAAGATCGTAAATGGATATACTATTGTAGTAAAATACTAATTTGTATTTTTGGAAAATAAGTCAAGTTTGTTAAAAATAAAATCTTTATTCCTTATTGTAATTTTGAGAAAATAAATAGAAAGATTTAAAAATTAAATAAAATAATTTTTAAACTCTTAGAATATTACTATTTATCACAAACATATTAGATATAAGAATTATGTGAATTTAAGTGTCTTTGATTATTACATTCCTTATATTAATTAAAACAAATATAAAACCATTATAAGGTGGGTAAAACACGCAAAGAAGAAAAGTAATAATCATTGCATGACATTACTATGCATAGCATGTTGCTTCTTTAAATATTGTCCTTACCGGGCAATAATGGTGTTTTGTAGAAACAGAAGCTCAAGGTCAAGTGGAAGAATCCGACTTCACTACCTTGCAGTCACAAGGCAAGTTCATGACTTGCTCATGTTCTTTGAAGAGTCTTTATGAAAGTATTTGAAAATTGTGTGTTATCACCTATATTGTAAAATAGATAGAAAATCAGTATTTTCCTAAACAAATGAAATGCTATTATCATCCTAAGTGATGATAAATACTATGAATGGCAATGGAATCTAGGATTCCAATTGCGGCACAAATAGGACTTAATCACCCATTACATTAGTGATTCTAGCACCATATATTATGCGTTAACCATAAGATTTGGCAAGGGATGGACAAGTCAGCTAGATCTTCTTCCTTTCACATGGATGGATGACCTTATCGTGAGGCTGTAGATTTCTCGTGGAGAATCTAGCACGGGTTTGGGAACCCATACTTCCCCACGATATTAGGTGTCTAGATTATACATGACAGGCTATCAAAGGTATATCTACCACTTTGGTGGGGGTTGCTGATGGCTCAAAATATGTCTAGCTCGTTGGGAACCCCAAGAGGAAGGTATAATGAGCACAGCAGCAAGTTTTCCATCAGTTATGAAACCAAGGTTATCGAACTAGCAGGAGCAAGCAAACAACTCCAAGGTGTTTCTAGCAACTTGGAATCTTGCACAACACAACCACAGAACTTTTCCCCAACTTACAGTGAGGTTGTCAATCTCACCGGTTTTGCTGAAAACAAAGGATTGAACGTATAGTGTGGAAGATAGTAATTGCTTGCAGAAAGTAAACAGTAAACAGTAGATGGTATGCCAATGGTAAAGGAATAGACCAGGGTCCATAGTTCACTAGAGGTGTTTCTCCTTAAGATAAATAGCATATTGGGTGAACAAATTACAGCGGGGCAATTGATAGATTGAGAACGCATAACTATGCATATACTAGAAATCTTGATTCCTTGCAACATTATACATAGACCGTAATCCAACTGCATCTATGACTAATAATCCACCTTCAGGTTATCATCCGAACCCCCTCTAGTATTAAGTTGCAAGCAAGAGATAGTTGCATTAAGCAAAGTGTGTAAAGTAAACAATACGATTGCCCCATGGACAAAGGATTGTTGTTTTCTCCCTAGTAGCAACAACACATCTACAACCTTAGAGATTCCTGTCACTTTCCCAGATTACTAGAGGCATGAACCCACTATCGAGCATAAATACTACCTCTTGGAGTTGTTAGCATCTACTTGGCCAAGAGAGCTACTAACAACAGAGAGCATGCAAGATCAAAAATAACATAGACATGATAGAATCAATAATCATCTAAAATAGTATCTCAATATCCATCGGATCCCTGCAAACACAACATGGAAGATTACAAAAAGATGATCTTGATCATGAACAGAGCTCACAAGATCTAAACATGATAGCACAAAGGAGGAGAACCAACCATCTAGCTACTACATGGACCCGTAGTCCAAGGGTAAACTACTCACACATCACTCCAGAGGCTTGCATGGTGATGAAGAAGGCCTCTAGGGTGATCTCTCCCCTCTGGCAGGCTGCCAGGAAGAGCTTTGGACCGCCCCCCCGATCTAGGGATGGAGATGGCGGCGACTACAGACTCTTTTGTGGATTTCTAATTAGATACTTAGGGTTTTTGCCCCGGAAGGCTTTTATAGGCGAAGGGGCAAGGTCGGTGAAGCACCAAGGGGCCCACACCCCTGGTGGCGCGCCCCCAGGCCGTGTCGCCACCAGGTGTGGCCGCCCTGGTGCGCCACTTCATCTCCCCTTCGGTCTCCGTATTGCTTTGGGTAAAATATTGACTTTGGCTTTTGTCCTGTCCAATTCCGAGAATATTTCTTTACTAGCTTTTCTTAAACCAAAAGCAGCAGAAAACAGGAAACTGGCACTGTGGTATCTTGTTAATAGGTTAGTTCAAGCAAATGTATAAAAATACCTCAAAGTGTGAACAAAACATAAGAAAGTAGATATAAAACAAGCATGGAACATCAAAAATTCTAGATACGTTTACAATGTATCAACATCCCCAAGCTTAACTCCTGCTCGTCCTCGAGTAGGTAAGTGAGAAAAAAGAATAATTTTTGAGGTGACATGCACCATCACAATCTTGATCAAGGTATTTCTAAAGCATTGATAACTGGGATCAAAGTACTCTGAACATAGGCATGAAAGATAGAGGTCTAACAATAAGACATAGCAACTATGTTGTAGCATGAAAAGGTATAAACAAAAGATAATGAATAACAATGCATTGAAAGACGTTTGTTTGTTTCACATATAGAAAACATAATAAAAGTGGTATTCAGCTTGTCCCTCATGGTATAGCAAAACATAAATGCATAGGACACCTTCAAAGTTTATAAGGGTGACTAGATATAAATAATTTAAGAGCAAGGAATATCAAAGTTATGAATAAATCAACAAGTTTTGGGACAATGCACATTAAACTAAGAATGACCACTATGCTCTCTCAATTGATGCATAAATATAGAAGATGGAGACTCAACATAAAAGTAAAAAGTAAGGACCTTCATAAAGGGAAGCAGAGATTCAAGTTTCATAAAGAGCTTCCAAAAATTATGGTACTTATTAGCCTTCAGCTCTCATTGCCCCTATCATAAGCATCTTGAGGTGATTAAGGTTAAAGTGACACAAATATGAAGATATGATTGACAAGTTATAAGTTGAAAATCTCATCCCCTGTGCTTATGAGTACCGAACCTCATGCTACTCAACTCTAGTCACAAGTAAGTTCTTGTCATTGTAAGTACATGTGTATCATAGAGAACCACCAACGGGGTACCCCTTGCCCCATGATACAGGAGCTATCCCATATCAAAATGACAAGACAACGGGCAATGAGCATCTCAGCGATCTTTTTATTTGCTATTTGCATAGGTTTTTATTAAGGATGCTTCATAGAATGCTCACTATGGTTATGCTGCCAGTTTCCACCATGATTAGGCATGGCTGAGGCTAGCCGCCCAAGCATTTCTCTAGCATACATACAAACTCCATGAGCTTACAAGTTCCCCTTTTATTTCACACCGTCGAGATCCATATGCAAAAGATCATGATATCAACTGAATAGTAAGTGCAATGTTGAAAGCGTTCCCCATGACAACATGGTTCTGCTAATTCACAACTTATAAATTGCAAGCATATAAGCAACATAGAAGGACACAATGGTTCAAGTTTATTAAGTACAAGAAAGTAAAGTGTTCCATCAAGTTTGTGAGAGCTTTATTCACTAATTTTCACATAACAAGTTTAATTTGGAAGGTAGATAAAAGCATGAATATACTTGGAATGGTGTAACACACCATGTATAGGAATTTATAGTGGACTCTTTGGAATAACTTGGTTTTATTGGGAGTTGGATGCATGAGTGGAACTCATACTTGGTTGTGGAGGCTAGCAAAAGACTGGGAGCGACAAACTAAGAGAGCAATAATGGCCATAATCATGCAGAGCGACAAAACATCATTGATCAAAGCATAAAGTGATACTACAAGTTGAAAACTAAAGGATCATAAAGGCTTATGGTGACTTGAGATAGTCATAACATGGTGTGAGCATGTGCCAAGTCAACCCAAATAAAGCATCAAATGAGAATACCACTATACTATGCTTTAATATGCTAAAATAACGCATGATTCATCCAAGGCACATTAAGCAATCTCAATTGTTTATAACAAGTCATGCTACAGCAAAGTATACTAAGCATAAAGCCAAAACAATATCAAGCATGTCATGACAAAGCATAGGCCACAGTGAAAAATGAGCTCTTTTTACCACTTAAGCATGAGCTTTCCTACTGTTTTCCAAACCAAACCAAACTATTTGAACACAAATGTATGAAAGAGGGGGTCCAACCAATTTATTCAGCAAACTAAGAAAACAAAGCAAACGAAAAACCAAAACAAAAACGAAAAAGAAGACGCTCCAAGAACAACACAACTGTGCATGAAACAATAAAAATGAAGCGTTTGGAAGAAACCTGGGATTTTTATTGATGAAGAGGGGGATGCCTTGGGAATCCCCAAGCTTTGACGCTTGTACTTCTTGGATATTTCTTGGGGTGACTCGCGTGGCATCCCCAAGCTTGAGCTTTAGTCCATCCTTCATCTCGTTACTCATTCCTTCCATACACCTGAAACTTTTCCTTCATACAAAACATCACACAATCTTGGTACAGGTGGAGGCTAGCAAAAGACTGGGAGCGACCAACTAAGAGAGCAATAATGTCTATAATCATGCAAAGTGACAAAACATTATTAATTAAAGCATAAAGTGATATTACAAGTCATAAACTAAATGATCATAGAGGCTAAGGTGACTGGTTCACCCTTATGAACTTTGAAGGTGTCCTATGCATTTATGTTTTGATACTACATGAGGGACAAGCTGAATGCCACTATGCTATGTTTTCTATATGTGAAACAAACAAACAAACAAACGTCTTTCAATGTATTGTTATTTATGATCTTTGTTTGTGCATTTTGATGCTACAACATAGTTGCTATGCCTTATTGTTAGAACTATATCTTCCATGCTATGTTAGAGTACTATGATCCCAGCTATCAATGTTTTACAAATACTTTGATCAAGTTTATGATGGTGCATGTCACCTCAAAAATTATTCTTCTTTTTGTCACTTACCTACTCAAGGACGAGCAGGAGTTAAGCTTGGGGATGTTGATACGTTGCTAACGTATCTATAATTTTTTATGTTCCATGCTTGTTTTATATCTACTTTCTTATGTTTTGTCCACACTTTGGAGTATTTTTATACACTTTCTGGGACTAACATATTAACAAGATGCCATAGTGCCAGTTGCCTGTTTTCTGCTGTTTTGGTTACAGAAAGTCAGAAAATGAATATTCTCAGAATTGGACCGGACAAAAGCCAAAGTCAATATTTTACCTGAAGACTCATGGAGCCCAAAGCAGAGACGGAGGAGGGCCAGGGCCTGGCCATACCATATGGTGGCGCGTGTGACCCCTGTCCGCGCCACCAGGTGGTGTGGGCCCCCTGGCACTCCACCGACCTTGCCCCTTCGCCTATAAGAAGCCTCCGATGCAGAAACCCTAAATAATCTAGCCTCCAGCCACGAAAAGTTCCACAGCGCCACCGCCACCGAAGGGGAGATTCGGGGGACAGAAAGTCTCTGTTCCGGCACCCTGTCGGGATGGGGAAGTGCCCCCGGAGCTATCTCCATTGATCTCCACCACCATCTCCATCGTTGTTGCTGATTCCCATGATGATGAGGGAGTAGTTCTTCCTCAAGGCTAAGGGTTCTACCGGTAGCTATGTGTTCATCTCTCTCTCTATGCATGATCATATTGTGATCATATGCTTTGTAATCAAGTAGATCTACCTTGCTACTCAAGTGCTTTAATAGATCTCTGCTCTCCCCATGTGTGTGAAAGTGATAGCGTACACACCATGGTGGCACTTAGGATAGATATTACAAATACTTGTTATGAGTTTTATTTAGAGTTGGATGTCTCTATGAGATTGTAGTGTTTGTTGGAACCATCTAGCGCTCAAGGTGACAGTGTGGGGTTACCTAGATGGGAAAAGCAAACTTTGAGGAGTGTTGTTATAGCCCTACCATGGATTAGAGTGTCCAATCGGAGAGTAGTTCAGAGTAGTATCATAAAGAGAAGATATGTATATGAGAGTGTTCACTAGTGAAAGTATGATCCCTAGGCCTTGTTTGTAAACATTGAAACACCGTTTACAACTAGATCTGTTACATGTTTGCTTGCTTCCATCTTTATTTCAGATTCCCTTTAGTCTTTTCCACGCGCCATCAAAGCTATTTTCTGGCACCGTTACCACTTGTATTTCACTATCTCTTCGCCGAACTAGTGCACCTATACACCTGGCAAGTGTATTGGGTGTGTTGGGGACACAAGAGACTTCTTGTATCTTGATTGCAGGGTTGCTTGAGAGGGAATACCTTTGACCACTTCCTTCCTGAGTTCGATAAACCTTGGGTGATCCACTTAAGGTAAACTTGCTGCTGTTCTACAAACCTCTACACTTGGAGGCCCGACAACTGTCTACAAGAATAGAAGTGCGTAGACATCAGTGTCCGAGGACTGTACCTTCTTTGACCATAAAGTGACACTTCTCCCAGTTTAGAACAAGATTAGTTTCTTCACAACGCTATAAAACTCTCTTGAGATTATCCAAGCAACTAGTAAATGAAGTTCCATAGACAGAAAAATCATCCATAAATACTTCCATTATAAGTTCTATAAAATCCGCAAAAATAGCAGTCATACATCATTGAAAAGTAGCTGGAGCCTTACACAAACCAAAAGGCATACGTCGGTAAGCATGTAAACCATAAGGACTAATGAAAGTTGTTTTAAGTTGGTCATCCGGATGAATAGCTATTTGAGAAAAACCAGAGTATCCGTCCAAGTAGAAAAAATGAGTATGGTTTGCTAACCTTTCTAAAGTTTGATCTATGAACGGTAAAGGATAGTGATCTTTCCTAGTTTCTTTATTTAATTTCCTGAAGTCTATGCACATCCTATGCCCAACAATAGTTCTAGTTGGTATCAATTCACTGTTTTCATTAGGAATAACGGTAAAACCGCACTTCTTAGGGACACAATGAGCAGGACTTACCCATTCACTTTCTTTAACATGATAGATTATACCTGCGTCTAGTAGGCATACAATTTCTTTTCTTATCACTTCTTTCATTTCAGGCTTTAATCTTCTATTAAATTCTACAACTGGTTTTGTACCTTCTTCCATGAATATTCGATGGACGGCTATCATGGGACTAATGCCCTTCAAGTCATCCATTGAGTACCCAAAGGCTTGGCGATGCTCCTTAAGTATCCTCATGAGTTCTTCTTCTCCTGAAAGTATAGCACTAATAATAGCAGGGAATTTATTGGTAGCATCTAAAAACCTGTATTTAAGATTATATGGTAGAGTCTTCAATTCTAGGGGTGGTAATTCCTCGTCCCCTCTCTTTTCTGGCTCTTCAAAAGGCTCATAAGTTGGAGGTCCCAAAATGGGAAGTGAATCAAATTCATCTTCTAGTTCTTCTAGGGACTTGTCCTCCATAACTATTTCTTCATAATTTGGATCTTCATTTATTTCTTCCTCTGGATTACCAAAGAAAAGAGCCACCATTTCCTCAATAGTTCTCTCTTCCCCTTCTTCTTGTATTTGTGGAGGCTTGTCTTTAAATTTGGAAAAATGGAATTTGTTTTCCAATTCCCCTAAGCTTAAGAGTCACGATCTCCTTCTTGAAATTAACATAGGCACCTATATCACCCAATAAGTTTCTTCCAAATATAATAGGGCAAAGAGTGTCAGCTGGCATATCAACAACTACAAAATCGATAGGAAAGTTTTTGTTGCCAATTGTGATAGTTGCATTGTCAACTACTCCCATTGGAATTCTAAGGTTCTTATTGGCTAACATAATTGTCACATCAGTATTTTCAATTGTAGTCGGTTCTATTTATTCTTTTATTTTCAATTGTACTCCCATTGGTACTCTAAGATATAACATTAACTTCGGTGCCAAGATCACATAAACCGTAATGAGAGGTTTCTTTAAATATACAGGGAAGAATAGACTTACCCACATCTTTTACCTTTGTTTTACCTTCAACAAATATGGAAGTCTCTTCATCAAGTTCACCTATGTTACAATGTGAGTACATAGACATAATTGCTTCCTTGGTTACCTCTTCATCTTTGGTTTCCTTCAGATGTTCCACGACTTCTGGCATGCTTTCCTCTTCCCCCTTTTCCTATACTGTTTTGACCTGTTCATATTCAAAAATATGCTTTTGTGCAGTGTTAGGGAAAGGCACTTCATATATTGGTTCTATGGAGGCCAGTGTTGCTTTATCTTCTATTTTCTTTTCTGATTTAGGTGGTAGATCATACTTGACTGGACCGTTCTTTGGAGCTTTAATATGTTCTGTAAAAGCTTTAACAACTTGCAACACAAGATCTGAATCCAAATAAAGTTCTTTAGATAATTCTTTAACATGGTCTTTTTTATTATAGTCATGAATACAATCATGCTCTATTTCTACACCTCCTTCGCTTTCTAGACCAAAATTCCATGAAACTCTATGATCACAAGTTCTATTAAGTAAATCCCAAGCTTTAGGTATAGGAAGATTCATAAAGGCTCCTTCCGCGAAAGAGTCTAGTTTAATTTTATTAGGTTCAATTAAACCGCCATAAAAGATATGTAACAAATACCATTCAAGCAAATCATGATGAGGACATAGTCGTAGTAAATCTTTAAATCTAATATAGGCTCTTGCTAGTCCTTCATTAGAGCGATTATTCCAAGTCATTATAAGACGCCTGATTCCAAAAGATTTTGATAATGGATAATATTTAGATACAAATTCACAGGCTAGATTATCCCAAGTAGTAGTGGCTTTGGAGGTAGATATCTATACCATGAGAGAGTTGTACTTGTCAAAGTTTGACTAAAAAGTTTAACACTTACCTCATCAGTAGTATATCCCGTCAATAGAAAAGTGCCACATATATCTTAAAACATGTAATATGCTCATATGGATCAGGATCTTCTTCATCTCCAGTAAATTGCTTCTTATGTAGAATGCTAAGTAGTAGAGGGTCTATTTCAAACCCCCTTGTCTTCTCATTAGAGTTGTCTGTTTTATAAATATCATAGGGATTCCCAAAGTGGTTGAGTAGGCTAGCACTAGTCATATGCTCAAACTCCATCAAGTGAACAAATCGTTTGTAGCTAGTTTCGAAATAAAGATATCGATCCCACAGGGAGCAGGAGTCTGAAGTCTAATAACTCTTGAAATAAATATTACGATAGAAATGCTAGATAAAGTTCTAAGTGAAAAGATAAAATGCGAGTATTGTGTAGAAAGGTGTTTTTGGGTTTTGGGTATAAGAGCAATAATAAACTAAAGCAAAATAGCTTAATACAGAAAGTAAGTATCGCGTATGTAAGAGAGATTGGAACCGCAGTAGGAAAAAGCGTTCTCAAGGAGTAGCGGATACACCACTAGTATTGTAAAGATCTAAGATAAATATTATCATCATGAACATTCTAAACTATGTGTGGGAGAAACTCCGTATTTGGACGAATAGGCAACAACCGTTGCTCACATCATTCCCATAACCACAACAGTCAACAATCGACATCAATCGAGTTACTGCGCTATTAAGGGACGTAATCCCGTAGGACGTATCCCATGGCATGGATAGTGTTCCGTGAGTTTCCCTGGTTTCCCAAGTTAATACGTAAGGAGTGCCAACATCTTTATAGTCACTGTAAGTGGTAGCACGCCTCCGTCTACCAACAAGTAGTTTCCTCCATCAAGTCCCCACGAGAGGCAAATATAGAGAGGTCAACCTCTCTCAACATCAAGATGTAGAAAATCTAACACATGGTCACAGCGATGAATATCATAATAGACTTTATCTTATTTCAATCTCATACTAGAGTTTTTCCATCTCCCCAAGAACTAATGATCTACTCAGACATGGAGGCAATCAACAACATGGCAATGGTAATGGAAAAAATCATAGATGAATAGTACTTATATAAATCCATAATGAGTATAGGAATTACAAGAAGATCTAGACAAAATGTAGATGGGATGGATGGAGATGGTGGTGATGCAGCGGTGGATGATAAAGATCGATGCCTTAGCCTCCCGGATCTGCGCAGGGCGAAGATGGATCCCTTGTGGATGAGTTCTCCCTCCAGATGCCTTTCGGAGGTGAGGTTTCTGCTATTTCTGGGTGTTCTATATGTCATCTCGTCGAACCAATTGCACGGGGTAAAACTATTTGACGAGGCGGAGGCGGCACCAACTATACGGCCGGAGCTATACGACCAAACAAATTGCTCCCGAAATATAGTTGGTCATTGAACCTTTTGCCTCCCTTGTTCGCTTCTGGTTTTCTTCTGGTATTATTAATATTTTCCAAATAAGCGATTTACGTTGTTTTTTACTCCTTTTCTCCACAGTACAACTGCTCCAATAATTGTATCCATTGAATCCATCATCTGTCCTGATCCTGGTGAAAATAGACATAAAATATGCTGGCGAACGCTGAAAAATACCAAGATCCTACATCTACAATGCAAAATAGTAATGTAAAACATGATGCAAATATGCACTCATCACCAAGCAGCTCTTCAAAATGTGTCGACACCATGCCACTCATCACTTCAGGCTCTATGGCTATCGCGTCCCCTTTCTTTAGTCTGAAGATGTGGTTTTTCCTCCTCCTTATGCTAGAATGAATGTGGATAAGCTATATTTGCATCACCTTCCTATATCAAACCAATGCAAGAGCGCTGCCTGGCAATAGTCCGCTCCAGAGAAGCCAACCCCATAACTCGCTTCTTCAGTTTCCCTCTTAGCCACAACTCGTCATTCGACAGATGACAATTATCCATCGCTTTTTCCAGCTGCAAGATTACCTCATTCGCCAATAGTATTTGTTCCTTGATGTTCCCAATCCTCCTCTGACTCCATCTTGATATCACTCTAGCAGTAGATTTGAGTCTCTGCTGCAAATCGATGAAGGGATCCCTGTGTGTTCCTCGGCAAACCACCCTGCAGCTACCACCTCTGCAAATAAAACCTTGATTTTGATGGAAGGATGCATTCGTCGACATCATGATTGGGCAATGGTCAGACATGGATGAGGATAACGCTTGCATAAGGCAATTCAGGTAGCTGACATCCCAATCAATTGAGCAGAACCAGCGATCGAGTTTCTCCATTGTAGCTTCGCGTCTCTCATTGATCCAGGTGTACCTTATTCCCACGAGTGCTTGCTCTTTGAGCTCTAGGTCGTTGAGTATTTTCTAAAACCTGCTCATATGTCTCCCATTGACTCGCGCATTGTTCTTATCGGCTGCGTCGAGGATGAGGTTGAAATCCCCCGTTACTACCCATTGCCCTAGGAAGGCAACTCATTTAGCCCTAGGAATTGAGCTTTAAGCCCATCTTGTGTTGGCCCATAGAAAGTTTTAAGGGCCCATGGGTCTCCACCACCTAACGAGAGCTTCACAGAGACATAGAATGAGTCTACTTGTGTTCGAGTTACAGCCACCCGCTCTGATTGCCAAGCTACCATGATTCCGCCTGCTATGTTAACAGCTGGAAGGGCGACGAGTTGATCAAACTGGGGTCCTAGGTTCCTTGCAACATCAAAAGAATCCACCCTAGAGAGCTTGGATTCCACCGAGCAAACCACCGTCGCCAAAACATCTGCCACTGTGGCCCGCACTACCATTCCCCTATTAGGGCATTGAGTCCACAAGGATTCCACACCAATATGTTATCGTTTTGCATATCCATTACGAATTATTCTACGTTCCACAGTTGCTGCTTAGCAGAAGAGCCCGTCTGAGTCCACGACATTCAGGAAAAAATCTTAGCGAGTGCCTCGATCCGACCTTGAGAAAGGGGTTCACAGAATAATTCTGTGTACCTCTCCAGGCAATCCACCGGCGGCTCACCCTCGATGTTCCAGATGCCGAGCTTACCCATGAGCACTCACTGGGCTCTTTTGATGTACGAAGATGGTTGCCCCTTGGATAGAACAGCAATATGTGAGTTGCGCCTAGATAACTCCTCTGGAACGAACAACCGCCTTCTTCTCCCCCGCTAGATACTAGGCAGGGGAAGCAGCGATTGCTCAATGTGCTATCTGATCTGCTAGATCACACTATGTAGTTCCCTAGCAGCATCACCATTGTCGCGTGAGGCAGGCGTGGCGGTAGGCGAGGCTGGCACAATGATGGATATGTGCGAGCGAAGTGGTGCGGATGAGGAGGCCCTTGAAGTCCGAAGCTCCCGGTCACCATTCCCGGGAGACGCAGAGCGACTGTAGCCCACCGTACTGCTTCTAGATCGAGACCGTCTTCCCGATTCAGCGTGCGTGACTTGCTAAGGCTATGTGTTGGGGACGAATTTGAGGTGCCCGTTCGCCTCCGTGCCAGGAGGATCATGGCCGCCGTTGCTTTGTCCGAACACGTCTACGACCTGAGCGTGATTGCCAGGGAAACCGCCAAACCCCCGCCCAAAAAGCGAGTCCTCCGTCCTTGTGGACCGTTGTGGCCCAACCATAGAAGGTGGCGAAGATACTAGCATTATCGGGGCATACCTCTCCTGCCCGATCTTGTCGTCGAGTTGCAGGGACACGCATGAGGAAGCCATGAGTTGCTAGTGAGGCGTGTGCGCACCTGCTGCGCTCTCCACTCCACTGTCTTCTTGGAGGGTTGCAATAAAGTGCCTTCCAGCAGCCCCGCTCTGCTCCACACTCTCCTGCCAAGCCAAAGCTGGGAGGCCACTTTCCGTATCGTTCCCCCCATTGTTTGAATGGCGGTCAATAGCACCGCTCTGATTGCCAGCAGCGGCACCCTCCGCCTCTTCGAACAGTGATCCCCTAGACCTGCTGGATGCGCCATAGGAGACTGAGCCCTCCTCCGGCGCAAAGAACCCGCCACCGCCCATACCGCTCAGGGGAGACGGTGAGCATGAGCGGGATGGAGAGGGAGAGGGAGAGGGAGAGTACGGAGGTTGCGGAGGCAACGACGGTGGTGGAGGTGGCGGGGAATCCTGATCGTCATCTAGAACAGCCTTGCCCCGCATCAAGAACCGAACCATGTAGTGCAGCGTCTTTGCCCGTCTGTTGGGGGCTGGCCCTCGTTGCCTCCCTAGCGGCCTGACCACCACCGGCGGCTCCTCCATGAACAGAGGCCTCTCCTCTGGTAGCACCGCCAAATCCAAAACACGCGCCCTGATCAAGAAGCCGCACATGTCATCCTCCTGATGGTTGGAGCGGTGATGTCCACGATGAAGCTGAAGCCGTCCATGAGCGCCTCCGCCGAGCGGTGGTTCCATGTGTAGCTTGGGATGCCCTTGAACTCCAGAGTCACCTGATGGGGCAGAGACACAGCTTTAGTGTGCGTCTGGTGGATGTTGGGGTTCCACGTATGAAAACAATAAATTTTACCCTACGCCCCTGAACCCCTGATGCTGCCAGGACCTATCTATTAGTAATACAGTAACGGGAGGGGCTTTTCGTGAACTTACCCTTGAAGACCGAAAAGCATTGTCAACGCTCAGGAGAGCGTGGTTGATGTAGACGAGCTGAAGCCGACCACAAGGTCGTGATGAAGTCCATGCGCTCCTTTGGCTCCAACGACTTGAGTGCCTCAAGTGTGACACCTCGCGGGGAGTTACACATGTCCAGTGCCTCACGATGACTCCCGCTTCCCCGATCCAACAGCAGTTGCGGAAGTAGAGCTCTGTGTCCCAATCCCATGGCGTAGCGCTCATGGTGAAGATGTCTCTCGTTCGCAGAGTCCGAACTTGGGACCATGGTCACGAGAGAGAGAAAATAACAATTAGAGGTCCTCCCAAAAGTGAGAAGACCTTTATTGATTATTAGGTGTATTTATCTGGCCAAATACCCGCACTATATATAGGGGAGGGGAGGTACTACCTCCGTCAAAGTCCTGGGGCGGGACTAAAGGAGAGGAGGGGAGGGGAGGCCGCCGGCCAGCCCTAGTGGGCCCCGCGTGGGGGGGGGCTTGGCCCAGCTGGCCACCCCCTTGCCCCTTCTCCCTCTCTCCTTTCCCTAATGGGCCCTCTCCCCTTCGAGAATTGGCCCATTAAGCCTTTTGACCATTTAAATTGATTTTCTCTTTATTAAATAATTATGAATAAATTATTAAATCAATATTTAACATTCATTCATATATTATTCAACCTCCATGGTTATGGAACACTTCCACCTCCACTCCGGACATCCTCCGGACTTACCAAAACCCTTTCGGTTTTCTCTCTACTATTCTTCGGCGATTCTACCGATCCTATAAACACTCTCTAAGCATCATCAATCCCTTAAGCGTGATACCCCACGGTTCGGGAACACTCCAGACATGGTCGGGACACTCCTGCACCAATGATTGACAGAGGGACCTGGATGGCCATGTGACCCCTGTGCGTTCCACGAAGATCTTTCGTCGTTTGAACCGGGACAGTCGTGTCTTATTCCCTTTGTATCTCGATACTTGCATTGCCCGAGATCTGATCAATGACATCACCATGTCGTGTTCAATCTTGTTACTGAACAATGCTATTTGACTCGTTCCGACAAGTGATATCCCTGTGATCAAATCACACGCTGTGCAGCTATTGGATATAACTTCTCCGAGTGGGCCCTTGAGTATCTTCTCGTCACATGGACGAACAAATCCCGCTCTTGACATATATTGCCTCTACGGTTTCCTTCGAGTACCTGAACACACCTTTATAACCACTTTATTACCAAGTGGCGCTTTATGCTATCTAAGCACCCTCAGGAGACAGTGATTGATATAGCCTCACGGTCTAAGGAATAGTCTACGAGGATCCATTTCTAATCATCGTAACTTGAACTTTGTGACATGATCGGGTCACGATGTTTAGGTTGGGTATTGGTTCATCATCTCATTCTCAGAATGAGTTGACTCTATTTCCAACTGGCATAAATGCCACATGATCAGGAAACATGATCATCTGTTGAGCAATGAACCAGTGACTAGAGTTTTACTGGAAACCCTTGGTTGTTTGTATATCATACTTGTATTGATGTTTCCACTCAATACAGTTATAGTATGATATAAAACTTAATCATAAACTATATGAAATATGATTATAGTTCTTACTACTATTTGTCGCTAGGGCATATTTTCAACAGTGGAGCCAACCCCTTAGAGACAAGGAGAACCATGGCCCCGCCTCGAGTCCGCGCTTCACCATCCTATCCCGCAGATGAGCGTGGCGTCATAGGACCAGGAAGTCCTCTAGAGAGAGTACACCCGGATGGGCATGTGTTCCGGCCCAATGCCAAAGCTTTCGTGCAGCAGCGCGGCTGCGTCTGCGAGGTCAATGTCCGGCCGCTCACCATCGACGGTGACTACCACCGCTCTGTGCAGTTCCTCCTCCATGTGGCGAATCTCGTCAGAGAACTCCAGAAAGCAAGGGCTAGCCGGCCGCCGCAGCATCGGGGGCTCGCGACGCGGCACCGCCACCACCTTTGTCCATGTTGGTGCAAAGGGCACATATAACATGGGGCCACGCGCCGAACTCTCCTCCGATCCCATAGAGCCCTCGTGCACCACTCTGTTCCACGGCCTCGCCATCCGCACCGTCCTAGGCGGCGGCGGCGGCCTCAGTGGCTGAGGTGGGGGAACGACGTCCAGATCCAGCGACCCGGCGGCGGTTGCGGGTGACCACGATTATGCGGGGCAGCCGGCCTTGTACGGGCGCCGTCCTCCACCGACGTACCAGCGGGGCTTCTGGGCCGCTTGCAACCGCGAGCCATGTGGCCCTGCTCGCCGCACAGGATGCAACGTACCCTGCTGGTGCACTCCCGTGAGATGTGCCCCGGCCGTGCGCAGTTGTAGGACAGGCCGTGAAGATGCGGTGGGATGTAGCGGTTTGGCGGCGGATGGGCAGCCGGCAGTTGCCCTGCCCCGGTCTCTGCTATTGGCGGAGCAGATCCTGGCGATGGAGATAGCGCCTCCGGCGTCTGGACCCCTCCGGCATGAGCCACGTCGGCCCCTGCGCCGCCTCCCCACTCGCAGCAGAGTCGCTTCCCGACAGATCTAACCCGCTGAGGCGAACGCGGCTGGCGGAGCTCATGGCCACGGAAGAGAGGAGGGAGAAAGGGTTGAGGAGGGGAGGTGGGAGGCACCGGCGGCCGGAGTGGCCCACGGTGGAGGCTGGGTGGCCGCGGCGGCCTGGATGGCCGGACGCAGTGGGACGCTCCTACGCTCCTCCTACGCTAAGCCCTATTCGCTCATAGCACACCTGGCATGATCGATGTGTCGGAGACGACCTCCCACTAAATTTGTACTTTTGTTATTCGGTCGTGAGTAAACTTGTACTATCGCATACGTGTAATTTTATGTACTTGTACCCCCGGTGTTTGTGTATTTCAATCCAAGACTATGTTCGAGAAGTAGCAAAAGCGTAGATAAAAATGTGGCTATACTTCTGCAGATCGTTTGGAGAAAAATAACTTCTACGATGCGAAATTCATGCACGCAAACTGAGCAAGTCGCGCACAGCCTCGGCTCGGACCTCCTCAAAGATCATGGCCTCGATGCTCGCCCCAACCCCCGCCGCCTCCCTGACCCCGAACCGGCGCCATTCCGGCACTGACACGGAGGAGGACAGGTCGAGCTCCGCCAGCACGGGGACCCTGGCGATGTCGCGCGCGATCCTCTCCCACGAAGAGATGGTCTTCCTCTCCTCCTCCTCCTCCTCCGTGGACTTCCTCTGCTCGCCGATCCCCGTCGTCGCAGCCTCCGCTGCACGCGTGGCTATCTTGTCGTTAGCGGAGACGGAGTAGCATCGGTAGGTGGCGGCGCCGGTGAGCAGGTCGTTCTGGTTCTGCAGGTTGGGTGGGGGCGAGCTCGTCCCGGACGTCGACGGTGGCAGGTCGTCCTTCTCCTCCTCCCCTGTTCCCAAGAAACAAACAGAGTGTGAGATCGTTCGTAGAGAGAATTCTGGGAACGACGATGAAGAAACAGAGCAGAGCAGTAGTGCTTGCTTACAGTGGCTGAGCGCGGGGGAGGAACATGATTCCTCGTCGGAGTAGCACCGCAGCACGTCCAGGACGGAAACCGGGCTGAGCCGCCTCCCTCCATCGTCGTCGAATTCCTCTTCGACACCTAGGCAGCAGTCGGTGCCACCGGTGTCGCCGGCGCCGGCGCGCGGCATCCGACGGAGTAAGCTCTGGTGGGCGGCGCAGGGGAAGCAGCCGGCGAGGTCGTCCCACCGCCGCAGCGCCCTCCTCACGGCCCTGCCCCACGCAGACTTCCTCCCTCCAGCGACGGAGCAGCACGGCTGCGCTGCTGCGTCCGTGGCGGCGCCTTGGTGGAGGAGGAATGGCTCCTGCTGCTCCTGGAGCAGCTCGCAGAGCCTCCTGCTGCCGTAGCAGACGACGCCGGCCATTAACCGAAGCAGAGAGGGTACTGCTCTTGCAAGTAGGTGTCAGGTGAACTCAGGTGAGTGTTACTTCTCTTGTGAACTTCTTTCTAGTGGCTGAGCTAGAGGACAACTGACCAAAATGTCTTGCTCAGGATGGCGATTGATCCATATGTAAAGCTCAAGATGTCCCTTCTTCCTCCTCCCCTTCACCTTCCAGACAGCATGTAAAGCGAAATGGTAGGGCACAACAAACAATTACACTGGGACTGCCTCACCAAGTAGTACTAGTACTCAATTATTTTGGCTTGGACTGACAAAAGTGTGTTCTAGAGGGAGGGTCCTCCTGTGGACACTAAAGTACTACTGAACAACTCTTAGGAAAGTAGTTGCTGAATAGTGCTAGGTGGAGGAGTCATGGGGGTGCAATTTGCTGAATAGTGCTAGGTGGAGCAGTCATGGGGGTGCATTTTGCTGAATACTAGTGGGAAGTTAAGATACTAGAAGAAAAAAAAAGGATGTTGATCTGATGCTGATGGTTGTCTGCTAATGAGGTGGCGAGGTGGCACTACTTTTGAATGATTCATGTGTGCAGATTGGCAGGCAATGCACACCATGGGTTTCATTTACTTATTGCTTTAATTTGGGACGGTCAACCTTCAGATCAGGAGATGAACTGCACGGAAGCCTATAAATTATTCATGTGGAAGCTGCTAAGTCACAAGCAAAGGCCTCGGTTCAGCAAATCCTAGTGTAGTATTTAAGAGCCTCCCAGGTTGCAGTGCAGGTAGGTTTGTTGCAGCTCTAGAGAAGAGTATTAGCAGGCGCTTGAAAATCAGGGAGTAGCCCTACTCCCTGATGTTGAGTAAACCAGTAATTTTTCAAGAGATTTAACCATAAGAAAAGATATATAAAACACGGGCAGAATAATAGAAATTAAATCAATCATATGATTTAGCGGATAACTTACTGCAAACCAGAAGATACGACAGACTGCAAACCAGAATTTGATAAACAAGATTAAGAAAGATGATGTATATTACAGCAGAGGAACCGCCGGTGTTGGCGTTGGCACCATCGTCAGCCATGTCGTCGACGAAGAGGTTGTTGATGTCAGAGAAAAAGTCATCGTTGGGGAAGACGTCGGCGCAGTCGCTATCCGTGAAGGAGTCCGTGATGAAGCCAGTAGTCGTGCCAATAGCGCTCCCCAAAAACCTTATCGCCCTTCTTCCGTACAGGACTCGAAGCAGCGGGGTCTCGGAGGCCTACTATCCCGGCTCGCGGTGCATGCCACAAGACGGGATGGGGAAGATCAAGGTAGTGTAGTGCTCTGGAACTGTAGGCGCAAAGGGATGTGTGTTGGTGTCTGAGAGGAGCCGCGACCTCTCTCTCTTATAGGCACGGTAGGACGGCAAACAAGCTGCGCCGAAGATGAAACGAAGAGGCGGAAGCTGAAACAAAAAAGGGGGCAGTCAAAACCGAACAACCTCCACTAAGTTCGCATTCATTTCCACTTAGCTCGTATTAAAAATCCACTCGAGCATACCATTCATGCGTGGCAAAATAAAGTTCGGCTCGGCGAGATTCCCGCAACCCGGCGCGCGTCGTGACGAGACGAGCAAGGAGGAGCAGGAACGCACGTGTATATGTCTTCTCTTCTCAAGCTCGTACTAGTGGTGGAAGAGCTCACCTTATAAGATGGTCCAACTTCACTCAACTAGCAATGTGGGACTAACATTTTGTCCCACCTCTTGGCTTGCATGAATGGGCGAAGTGGACCTCTAGGACGAGAATTTATTGGCACATAATAAATAGGCTGGGCCTATTTTTAGGCAAAATTCCAACAATCCTCCACCAGATCCCAGAGGCACACAAATTTTTTCTATGGTTTCAAAGCATTGTTTTATATATCGGTACTAGAGTGGAGACTTTTAAGTTGAACTTACCTAGACTTCATGCTACACTAAACCACAACTTGTACAGTGGACTATGCCTTGAACTATAAGTTTTCTACGAATCTAGTTTCACATAAAGCCTTGACTGGTACTAGGCGACCGCACAACTTCCCCGTGGGTGGAGCTTATGCGTCATACTGCGTGCACTTTCATGAGTTTACTAGATAGAACCCAACTCTTATAGACTATGACGTTTAACGGTCGAACTCTTATAGGTGTGTTCTTCAAAAGATGTTCTGCAGAACAATATCTCTGCTTAAGAAATAAGCCACTTAGAACACATTAAGATAAAATCATCCATCCGTGCAGAGTAGAAGAGTATTGCATCTTCATGAAGTGGTATTTTACAAAAGAAAGGATACTCTTCTCTCAATTTCCCAATAGCTTGTCTCCCAAATATACTTCACCGGATCTCCGATCACATAGATTGGGTTATCACTATGGGCAATTTAAATAGTGGGTCTCATAGCCATCTCCTTTGATGCATTATCTCTCACATTAGACCCTTGATGGCTCAGGATACGTTGAGATTGTTGGGAACCCCAAGAGGAAGGTATGATGACCACAGCAACAAGTTTCTCTCAGTTATAAAACCAAGGTTATCGAACCAGTAGGAGCAAGGAAACAACCCCAAGGTGTTATCACCAACTTGGAATCCTGCACAACATAACCATAGAACTTTACCCCAACTTACAGTGAGGTTGTTAATCTCACTGGTTTTGCTGAAAACAAAGGATTAAACGTATTGTGTGGAAGATAGTAATTACTTGCAGAAAGTAAACAGTAAACAGTAAATAGTAGATGACATATCAATGGTAAAAGAATGGACCAGGGTCCATAGTTCCCTAGAGGTGATTTTCCTTAAAATAAATAACATGTTGGGTGAATAAATTACAGTGGGGCAATTGACAGACTCGAGAAAGCATACCATGCATATACTAATCATCTTGACTCCTATGAGATTTGATTGGGAATTACAACATTATACATAGACCGTAATCCAACTGCATCTATGACTAATAATCCACCTTCATGTTATCATCCGAACCCCCTTCAGTATTAAGTTGCAAACAACAGATAATTGCATTAAACAAAGTGTGTAAAGTAAACAATACGATTGTCCTATGGACAAAGGATTGTTGTTTTCTCCCTACTAGCAACATCACATCTAGCACCTTAGAGATTCCTGTCACTTCTCTAGATTACTAGAGGCATGAACCCACTATCGAGCATAAATACTCCCTCTTGGAGTTGCTAGCATCTACTTGGCCAAGATAGCTACTAACAACGGGAAGCATGCAAGATCACAAATAACATAGACATGATAGAATCAATAATCAATCTGAAATAGCATCTCAATATCTATCGGATCCCCACAAACACAACATGTAAGATTACAAATAGATGATCTTGATCATGAACGGAGCTCACAAGATCTAAACATGATAGCACAAAGGAGAAGAACCAACCATGTAGCTACTACATGGACCTGTAGTCCAGAGATGAACTACTCACGCATCACACCGGAGGCAGTCATGGTGATGAAGAAGGCCTCCAGGGTGATCTCTCCCCTCCGACAGGGTGCCGGGAAGAGCTTTGGATCCCCCCGATCCGGGGATCGAGATGACAGTGGCTACAGACTCTTTTGTGGATTTCTGATTGGGTCTTTGATCGGGTACTTAGGATTTTCATCCCGGGAGGCTTTTATAGGCGAAGGGGCAAGGTCGGTGGAGCACCGGGGGCCCACACCCCTAGTGGCGCCCCCCAGGTCGCGCTGCCACTAGGTGTGGCTGCCCTGGTGCGCCACTTCGTCTCCCCTCTGGACTCCGTGTTGCTTCGGGTAAAATATTGACTTTGGCTTTTGTCCGGTCCAATTCCGAGAATATTTCCTTACTAGATTTTCTGAAACCAAAAATAGCAGAAAACAGGCAACTGGCACTGTGGCATCTTGTTAATAGGTTAGTTCTAGAAAATGTATAAAAATACCCCAAAGTGTGGACAAAACATAAGAAAGTAGATACTAAACAAGCATGGAACATCAAAAATTATAGATACGTTTACAACGTATCAACATCCCCAAGCTTAACTCATGCTCGTCCTCGAGTAGGTAAGTGATAAAAAAGAATATAATTTTTGAGATGACATGCACCATCACAATCTTGATCAAGGTATTTGTAAAACATTGATAGCTAGGACCATAGTACTTTAACATAGCATGAAAGATATAGTTCTAACAATAAGACATAACAACTATGTTGTAACATGAAAAGGTACAAACAAAAGATTCATGAATAACAATGCTTTGAAAGACTTTTGTTTGTTTCACATATAGAAAACATAATGAGAATGGTATTCAGATTGTCCCTCGTGGTATAGCAAAACATAAATGCATAGGACACCTTCAAAGTTCATAAGGGTAACTAGATACAAGTAATCTAAGAACAAGAAATATAAATGTTATGAATCAATCAACAAGTTTTGGGACAATGCACATTAAACTAAGAATGACCACTATGCACTCTCAATAGGTGCATAAAGATAGAAGATGGAGACTCAACATAAAAGTAAAAAAGAAAGGCCCTTCTTAGAAGGAAGCAGGGATTCAAGTTTCATAAAGAACTTCCAAAAATTATGGTACTTATTAGCTTTCAACTCTCATTGCCCCTATCATAAGCATCTTTAGGTGATTAAGGTTAAAGTGAACAAATATGAGGATATGTTTGACAGGATATAAGTTGAAAATCTCATGCCCCTTGCTTACGAGTACCGAACCTCATGCTACTCAACTTTAGTCACGAGTAAGTTCTTGTCATTGTAAGTACATGTGTATCATCGAGAACCGCCAATGGAGTACCCCTTGCCCCATGATACAGGAGCTATCCCATATCAAAATGACAAGGCAACAGACAATGAGCATCTCAGCGATCTTTTTATTTGCTATTTGTATAGGTTTTTATTGAGGATGCTTCACGGATTGCTCAATATGGTTATGCTGCAAGTTTCCACCTTGATTAGGCATGGCTTAGGCTAGCCGCCCAGACGTTTATCTAACACATATACAAACTCCATGACCTTACAAGCTCCCCTTTTATTTCACACCGTCGGGATCCATAAGCAAAAGAACATGATATCAACTAAATAATGTGAAATGTTGAAAGCGTTCCCCATGGTAACATGGTTCTGCTAATTCACAACTTATAAAGCACAAGTATATACGCAACATAGATGGGCACAATATTTCAAGTTTATTAAGTGCAAGAAAGTAAAGTGTGCCATCAAGTTTGTGAGAGCTTTAATCACCAATTTTCACATAACAAGTTTAATTTGGAAGGTAGATAAAAACATGAATATACTTGGAATAGCAATAATGCTAATAGGTAGGTATGGTGGACTCTTTGGAATAACTTGGTTTTATTTGGACTTGGATGCATGAGTGGAACTCATACTTGGTACATGTGGAGGCTAGCAAAAGACTGGGAGCGGCCAACTAAGAGAGCAATAATGGCCATAATCATACAAAGCGACAAAACATTATTAATTAAAGCATCAAGTGATATTACAAGTCGAAAACTAAATGATCATAGAGGCTATGACGACTAGTATAGTCTTAACATGGTGTGAGCATGCACCAAGTTAACCCAAATAAAGCATCAAAGGAGAATACCACAATATTATGCTTTTGTATGCTAAAACAACGCATGATTCTTTCAAGGCACATTAAGCAATCTCAATTGTTTGGAACAAGTCATGCTACAACAATAATCACTATGCATAAAGTCAAAGCAATATCAAACATGACATGATAAAGTCTAGGCCACAGTCAAAACAAGACTCCTTTTGTACCACTTATAAGCATGAACTTTCCTACTCTTTTCCAATCCAAATCAACTTATTTGAAACTATGTATGAATGCGGGGGTCCAACCAATTTATTTAAGCAAACCAAGCAAAAGAAAACTAAAAACAAAACAAAGACGCTCCAAGAACAATCCAATTGTGCATGAAACAATAAAAATAAAGTGTTTGGAAGAAAACCTGAGATTTTTATTAATGAAGAAGGGGATGCCTTGGGCATCCCCAAGATTTGACGCTTGTACTTCTTGAATATTTCTTGGGGTGACACGGGTGGCATCCCCAAGCTTGAGATTTTGTCCATACTTCATCTCATCATATTATTCTTCCCTACACTTTAAAATTTCCTTCATACAAAACTTCACACAATCTTCATTAGCAACATTAGTGTACTCAAGATAATAAGTCTTTGGGTTCAGTTTCAACACAAGTAAAACTTCCATCAAAACACAAGCTACTGTAGCAATTCATTCTAAAAGCTCAAGTGATCAAAGAGAACTCAAAGAGAAAGAGATTAAGAGGCAAATGCAAATAATGACATAAATCTGTCAAAACAGACCAGCAGGTAAAAACCAAATTTTTCGAAGACCTTATGTTGCTCAAATTGAAAAGTGTTAAACTAACATAAGTTAGATAACAACCTGAGGCAGAAGCACAAACAATTACAACTCAATCCGACATACAGGGTTCTTTCACGATTTTTTACAGTGAAGCACAAAAATCTGTTTTGGGATAGCAACTTTCCCAAGTATTACTTCTCTCTCATTAGAGGTTATTTTTGGCACAAAAACCACACAAAAAGGATAAGGAGAGGTTATTACAGAGGCAATAACTTCCAAGACTCAACAAAATAAAAACTTACTGACATGGGTATACCCTACAGGTACTCGAGCTTGGTATATACGGCCTGAATACAGCGGGAGCCCACGGTGTCGCCAAGGCCCAAACAGAGAACTCGAGTAACCTACGGACTCTCGATTGCTTGAAGAACAAGAAGAAGCTAAAGATAGAAAGTTCAAAGGGGAAAACCCTAACCTGTAACCGACTCGACGACCTAGCCTATCTATATAAAGGCTAGGAGGGGCGGCGAGGAGGACACACGCAACCCTAGTTTCCACAACCCTCACCAGATTGCATCTGTGCACCATTGTAATCTTCGATTCCTTCAATAATTCCACGAGCAGACAAGCAGGAGTAAGGACCTCTGCGAGGCCTGAACCTGGGTAAATCTTCGAGTCCCCTGTGTGCTTGTTTGCTAGCCGATAGATGTCTCCAGCGCTCCCTACTTCTCCAAAACCCAAGTCCATAACAATGGGCATTGATGAGTTAAACCCTCGTCACTTACTGAATAAAAATTTGGGTTATCTCCCAATAAGTGCTTTTATTTAACGCCTTTGAGCTAGGCATAAGAAGCAAGATTCAAGTATTCTCAAATGATGAAGCATTAAGAGAAAATTTTGTTTTAATAGGAGAGGCAAAAGGAATCTTCTCTATCTTCTTAGGGAAGTGTTCTATACCTTTCTTGAGTGGGAATTGATATTTAATGGTACCTTTTTTCATATCAATAATGGCACCAACAGTTCTAAGAAAAGGTCTTCCCAAAATAATAGGACAGGAAGCATTGCATTCTTCATCCAAAACAAAGAAATCAACGGGGACATAGGTATTATATTTTAACCATAATAAGAACATCATTAATACTCCCCATGAGTTTCTTTTTAGCATTATCATCAAGTTGGACATCTAAATAACAATCTCCTAATGGTGGCAAATCAAGCATTTCATGAATCTTTCTAGGCATAATAGAGACACTAGCACCCAGATCACATAAAGCTTTTAGATCAAAATCATTCACTTTCATATTAATGATGGGTTCCCAACCATCTTCTAATTTCATAGGAATGGAAGCTTTATGTTTCAATTTTTCTTCTTTAATTTTTATGAGAGCATCAGTAATGTGTTTTGTAAAGGCCATATTCGTAGCACTAGCATTAGGACTTTTAGCAAGCTTTTGTAGGAACATAATTACTTCAGAAATATTGCAACCATCAAGATCAAAATCATAATTACCATTCAAGGTAGTAGAGCTATTGTTTCCCATATGTGGTTTGCTAGCGTCAATTGGCGCCGTCTGTGGGAATTGGAAGTGCGGATGTTGCGTCTTCTTCGGCCCCATCAACCGCGATCTACAACTCCGCAACAGTGGAGATTCGCCAACTCTTCGACGCGTTCGACTTCACCGTCCACACGCCGGCCACTCGCTCGGCCTTCGAATCCGTAGGCGATGGAATCAGCCTGGGATCGGAAGCTTCCACTTCCAAGTTGGTCAGACGGGCACGCTTCGCATGCCTGACCAGCCGACGACACCATCGATTGATCCAGCATCATGGTTCCCTCTGCCGATCGGCACCCTCAGCGAGCTCAATACCTCGACAACAGTTGAGAATACGGTCAGCAATAGCAGTCACGAATCCGATATGGGCGATCTGGCAACTGAAGATGGAGCCTACGGCTCCGGGTCTAAAAGTTGTGGGAGCAGCAGCTTCCCCAACCACTTCATGTGCGTCGTCGTCAACACAGGCGACTGTTCCGCCAATCGCGACAACACATGCAATGGTGGCCATGAAGCCAACCCACCAAATCGCGGCATACCCAATGGCGGACCACCCAACGGCGGGCCTACTGATGACCCACAAGTATAGGGGGTGTATCGCAGTATTTTCGAGGGAAGTGAAACCCAATTTATTGATTCGACACAAGGGGATCCAAAGAATATTTATAAGCCTTAACAACTGAGTTGTCAATTCAGCTGCACCTGGAAACAATCTTGATCACAACAGTTTATCAGTAGCAACAGTTTTGTAGTAGGAATAGTAAAGTAACATCAATAGTAAAGCAAGGACAGCAGTAACAAAAGCAGTAAACAGTGGGATTCGAGTGCGGTAGGTATAGGGATGGATGGACGGGCGCTGCATGGACAAGACAATTCACATAGCAATCAGAGCATAGGGCAATTGCAGATAAATAAGATAAAGCATCCAAGTACTAGACAATCCTAGGCATGTATTCCAAATATAGTCATACGTGCTCGCAATGAGAACTTGCACAACATCTTTTGTCCTGCCAGCCTGTTTGCAGCGGGGCCTCTAGGGAACTACTAGCAATTAAGGTGCTTCGTTGAATAGAGCACCGGAGCAAAGCATTAACACTCTGTGAACACATGTGATCCTCACATCAAAGCCATTCCCTTTCGGTTATCCCGATTTCTGTCACTTCGAGGCCATAGGTTCCGGACAACAACGTGCGTATACAACTTGTAGATAAGACCAAAAACAATACTATCATAATGAATCAATAACATGTTCAGATCTGAAATCATGGCACTCGGGCCCTAGTGACAAGCATTAAGCACAACAAGTCGCAACAAAGTCATAAAGCACTAATAAAAGATACTAGGCACCATGCCCTAACAATCTGATGCCATTACATGAACGATCTCATCCAATCCCTACCATCCCCATAGCGTACAGCGGGGGATTACTCACTCATAGATGGGGGAAACATGGATGGTCGATGGAGATGATGGTGAAGATCGATGGAGATGGCTCCAGGGGCACTTCCCCGTCCCGGCAGGGTGCCGGAATAGAGACTTCTGTCCCCCGAATCTCCCCTTCGCTCGTGGCAACACTGCGGAACTTCTTCTGGAAAAACGTCGAATCCCCCGAAGTTTTTAGGTCAGAAGGCTTCTTATAGGCGAAGAGGGAGACTGAGGGGGTGCCTGGGGCCACCACACCATGCCCTGGCGCGGCCAGGCCTAGCCCGTGCCTATGGGGTGTGTGTCCAGCCCCTGGCCCTCCTCCGTCTCGTATTCTGGCTCCTGGAGACTTCTAGAAAAATAGGCACTTTGGCTTTTGTCCCGTCCAATTCCGAGAATACTCATTTTCTGACTTTCCTGGAACCAAAAACAGCAGAAAACAGGCAACTGGCACTGTGGCTCTTGTTAATAGGTTAGTCCAAGAAATCATATGAAAAGTACTCCAAAGTGTGGACAAAACACAAGAAAGTGGATAAAACCAAGCATGGAGCATCAAAAATTATAGATACATTTGCAATGTATCAGAGACTCAACAAGGAAATGAACAGGTTTTGAAAAGTTTAAAAGGCTTCCAAATGCTAAAAGTATGGCACTCATTAGCTTTGAGCTCTCATTGCCCCTATCATAAGCATCTTTAAATGGTTAAGGTTAATGTGACACAACTAATAGGATATGCTTGACAAGTTATAAATCGAAGTCTCATGGCGCTTACTTACGAAGACCGATCCTCATGCTACTCAACTTCAGTCACGAGTAAGCTCTTGTCATTGTAAGTATATACGTATCATAGAGAACTGCCAACGGGGTACCCCTTGCACATGATACATGAGCTATCCCATAATCAAAATAACAAGGCAAGCAGACAATGAGCATCTCAGCAATCTTTTTATTTACTATGTGCATAGATTTTTATTGAGGATGCTTCATAGAATGCTCATTATGGTTATGCTGCAAGTTTCCACCATGATTAGGCATGGCTTAGGCTAGTTGCCCAGGCGTTTCTCTAACATACATACAAACTCCATGATCTTACAAGTTCCACTTTTATTTCACACCGCCGGGATCCATAAACAAAAGAACATGATATCAACGAGGTACTAAGTACCAATGCAATGTTGAAAGCGTTCCCCATGATACATGGTTCTGCTAACTTCAATTTATAAAGCACAAGCATATACGCAACAAAGAAGGATGCAATGGTTCAGGTTTATTAAATGCAAGAAAATAAAGTGTGCCATCAAGTTCGTGAGAGCTTTACTAACTAACTTTCTCATAACAAGCAAACATTTTAGTCGGAAGAAAACAAGGCATATTGAATATGCACGGAAGTAGCAAATGATGCTAATAGGTAGGTATGGTGGACACTTTGGCAATATTTGGTTTTAGGGAGTTGGAAACATGAGTAAAACATACTCAGTGAAAGTGAAGGCTAGCAATAGTAAGGGAGCGACAAACGAGAGAGCAATAATGGCCATAATCATGCAGAGTGACAAAACATCATTGATCAAAGCATAAAGTGATACTACAAGTTGAAAACTAAAGGATCATAAAGGCTTATGGTGACTTGGGATAGTCATAACATGGTGTGAGCATGTGCCAAGTCAACCCAAATAAAGCATCAAAGGAGAATACCACAATACTATGCTTTAATATGCTAAAACAACGCATGATTCTTCCAAGGCACATTAAGCAATCTCAGTTGTTTATAAAAAGTCATGCTACAGTAAAGAATACTAAGCATAGAGCCAAAACAATATCAAGCATGGCATGACAAAGCATAGGCACAATCAAAAACAAGCTCTCTTTACCATTTAAGCATGAGCTTTCCTACTCTTTTTTCCAAACCAAACCAAACTATTTGAACACCAATGTATGAAAGAGGAGGTCCAACCAATTTATTAAGCAAACTAAGAAAACCAAGCAAAACGAAAAACCAAAACAAAAACGAAAGAGAAGACGCTCCAAGAACAACACAACTGTGCATGAAACAATAAAAATGAAGCGTTTGGAAGAAACCTGGGATTTTTATTGATGAAGAAGGGGATGCCTTGGGCATCCCCAAGCTTTGAAGCTTGTACTTCTTGGATATTTCTTGGGGTGACACGTGTGGCATCCCCAAGCTTGAGCTTTAGTCCATCCTTCATCTCATTACTCATTCCTTCCATACACCTGGAATTTTTTCTTCAAACAAAACTTCACACAATCTTTATTAGCAACATTAGTGCACTCAAGATAATAGGTCTTTAGGTTCAGTTATAACACCAAGAAAATTTCCATTAGAACACTAGCTAGTGAAGCACTTCCCTCAAAAAGCTCAATTCCCTAAAAGAACTCAAAAAGGAACCAACAAGAAGCAAATGCAGAAAATGGCAGAAATCTGTCAAAACAGACCAGCAGGTAAAGATAAATTTTTTCGAAGACCTTCTGTTGCTCAAATCAAAAAGTGTTGAACTAACGAAAGTTAGATAACAACCTGGGGCAGAAGAACAAAAATTCACGCCTCAAAAGGACGTACAGAGATTTTACACGAATTTTTACGGTGAAGCACATAAATCTGTTTCGGGACAGCAACTTTCCCAATCATTACTTCTCTCTCATTAGAGGTTACTCTTGGCACAAAAAGCAAATAAAAAGGATAAGGAGCGGTTATTACTGAAGTAATAACTTCCAAGACTCATCTATTGGGTTATCTCCCAATAAGTACTTTTCTTTAACGCCTTTAAGTTAGGCATAAGCAAAAACTAAAATGGATAGAATAGAAGTAAGTGGAGATAATCATGGTGAAAACATTGTTTTGTTCACTGAAATCCTTTTGTTAACAAGGTTGATCAGGTCTTGTTACCAAAACAATTTCATATGAAACAAAACTTTGTATTCCACTAATTATTATGTTACCTCAACCTTGATAGCAATGGTCCCAATCATAATAGTTTCAAGTTTTTCTCTTGGTATGGGACAATATATTTCTCAAACTTGAATGCCCGCAACATGTTCAATTGAATTCAAAACCATAAGTCCTATCTTTAGGCATGATAGTTTGAGAGGATGCTCACATAAGAAATATGAGTTGAAGTAAAAGAGAGCATCAAGAAACAAATTCAAAACACATTTAAGTCTAACCCACTTCCTATGCATAGGAATCGTGTATGCAAATAAATTCACAAAGAACAAAGTGACAGGCATAGGAAGATAAAACAAGAGTAACTTCAAAACTTTCAGCACATAGAGAGGTGTTTCAATTCCATGAAAACTTCTACAACCATATTTTCCTCTCTCATAATAATTTCAGTAGCCTCATGAATAAACTCAACAATATAACTATCACATAAAGCATGCTTTTCATGATCTACAAGCACTAGAGCTTTATTATAAACATCTTCAAAAGAATCCTCAGGAACATAACATTCATCCTTCTTTAGTAAGCATGGGGGACAATCAAATAATGTAAGGGATAAAGAGTTACTCTCATTAGAAGGTAGGCATGGGTAGCTAATCCATTCTTCCTCCTTTTGTTCATCACTCTCCTCCTCTTTTTCATCTAATGAGATTTCAGGTTCATCAATTTCTTCTTCCATAGGATCCTGCAAGGCATTAGTCTCTTCCATTTGTGGAAAGCATCTATTAATATATTTAAGAATATAGCCATTTTCTTCCTTGTAATTATCAAAGCAAAATTTAAGTATATCATAAACCTCATGTTTATAAGGTGAATCATCAATATTTTCAAGCAAACTAGCAAGTTCAAATGCACCCTTCCAAGCAATAAGTTTCTCAATTTGTTCCACATCATAAAAGTCATAATTCCCTTTAACATAAGAAGATATGGTAACATTATCATTATACTCACATTCGACTTCACCGTCCACACGCCGGCCACTCGCCCGGCCTTCGAATCCGTAGGCGATGGAATCATCCTAGGATCGGAAGCTTCCGCTTCCAAGTTGGTCAGAAGGGCACGCTTCGCATGCCTGACCAGCCGACGACACCATCGATTGCTGCAGCATCATGGTTCCCTCCGCCAATCGGCACCCTCAGCAAGCTCAATACCTCGACAACAGTTGAGAAAACGGTCAATGATAGCAATCACAAATCCGATATGGGCGATCTGGCAACTGAAGATGGAGCCTATGGCTCCGGGTCTGAAAGTTGTGGGAGCAGCAGCTTCCCCAACCACTTCATGTGCGCCGTCATCAACACATGCGACTCTTCCGCCAATCGCGACAACACAGGCAATGGTGGCCATGAAGCCAACCCGCCAAACGACGGCATACCCAATGGCGTACCACCCAACGGCGGGCCTACTGATGACCCACAAGTATAGGGGGTGTATCGCAGTATTTTTGAGGGAAGTGAAACCCAATTTATTGATTCGACACAAAGGGAGCCAAAGAATATTTATAAGGCTTAACAACTGAGTTGTCAATTCAGCTGCACCTGGAAACAATCTTGCTCACGGCAGTTTATCAGTAGCAACAGTTTTGTAGTAGGAATAGTAAAGTAGCAGCAGTAGTAAAGTAAAGACAGTAGTCATAATAGCAGTAAACAATGGGATTCGAGTGCGGTAGGCATAGGGATGGATGGACGGGCGTTGCATGGACAAGACAATTCACATAGCAATCAGAACATAGGGCAATTGCAGATAAATAAGATAAAGCATCCAAGTACTAGATAATCCTAGGCATGTGTTCCATATATAGTCATACGTGCTCGTAATGAGAACTTGCACAATATCTTTTGTCCTGCCAGCCCGTTTGCAGCGGGGACTCAAGGGAACTACTGGCAATTAAGGTGCTCCTTTTAATAGAGCACCGGAGCAAAGCATTAACACTCTGTGAACACATGGGATCCTCACATCAAAGCCATTCCCTCCGGTTATCCCGATTTCTGTCACTTCGGGGCCATTGGTTCCGGACAACATCGTGTGTATACAACTTGCAGATAAGACCATAAACAATACTATCATAATGAATCAATAACATGTTTAGATCTGAAATCATGGCACTCGGGCCCTAGTGACAAGCATTAAGCATAACAAGTCGCAACAAAGTCATAAAGCACTAATAAAAGATACTAGGCACCATGCCCTAACAATCTAATGCCATTACATGAACGATCTCATCCAATCCCTACCATCCCCATAGCCTACAGTGGGGGATTACTCACTCATAGATGGGGAAACATGGATGGTCGATTGAGAAGCGATGGTGATGATGATGGCGATGATCTCCTCCAATTTCCCGTGCCGGCAAGGTGCCAGAACGGAGTTTCTGGTGCTGTTTCGTGGAATCTGGTGGTGGCGGCAGAGCGGAACTCCTTCTGGAAAAACGTCGACCCCCCCTGAGTTTTTAGGTCAGAAGGCTTCTTATAGGCGAAGAGGGAGACCGAGGGGGTGTCAGGGGCGGCCAGACCACCCCCTGGCGCGGCCAGGCCCAGCCCGCGCGGCCAGGTGGTGTGGCTGGGCCCCCGCCCCACTCCGTCTCATATTCTGGCTCCAGGAGTCTTCTGGTGAAATAGGCACTTTGGCTTTTGTCTTGTCCAATTCCGAGAATATTCATTTTCTGACTTTCTTGGAACCAAAAACAACAGAAAACAGGCATACGACACTGTGGCTCTTGTTAATGGGTTAGTCCAAGAAATCATATGAAAAGTACTCCAAAGTGTGGACAAAACACAAGAAAGTAGATAAAACCAAGCATGGAACATCAAAAATTATAGATACATTTGCAATGTATCACCTACCAACGGCGCCCCCATCAACAACGGAAGAGCAATCGAACCTCCCACCATGGTGAATGAGCACACTGGAGAGCGTGTCGTGATCAGGCTCAACGATATCGAGTGGGCCCGTTGCCGAGAAGCTTTGCGGGGAAATCCCCTACCTCCAGGTACATCGCAAGAGATGCTAATGGGCTACCACTGGCTACTTAAGGAAGAATACAAAAGCCAGCTGCAAACGATCGCGCAACTCGAAGCGCGTAAAAAGGCGGCAGATGAGTCGAGCCTTCGACGGGCCGGACTCTCCTCCCACGGAGGATCCTCCTCCAAGGGAAACGAGTACGTGGCCAATAAGAGACAATCTCGAATGGCCCACCTCACCGAGAAGGAGCACATAGAAGCTGCAAAAGTCCTCGACTTCAGCTCTATGACAGTCGACACCCGGGGCAACGTGGTCCCAAAGACGCCGCAGGCAGCAGTGACAGCGGCCACCATATACCTGCTCAACGATCAGCCGCCAGCTGGAGATCCCTGAGCTGCCATGCATAGATCTACGATCGCAGTCTTGGGATTAGTCGAGGCTGCCCTCGACAAAGAACCAGCGCAGGAGCCGAACAAAGGCAAGGCCCTAGCGAAACGCTACTCCTCACCCTCATCCAGCAACGACAGTCATGACCTGTCTCGACGCCGCCGTTCACGGCGACACGACCACGACTACGACGCGTGTGATGACACCACGCAGCGCAAAATTGACAAATCAAGGGCGCGACATGCTCGGTCGACTGACTCAGAAGACGAAGATGTGGAGCTCTGTGGCGCTAGATGCTTCAGCAGAGCCATCAGACAAAAGCGAATGCCCAAGGGGTTTAAGCTCCCATCAGAGAACCCAAAGTTCAATGGTCTACAGGACCCAAAAATCTGGTTAGAGGACCATATCTCCTCCGTCAGGCTCCACGGTGGGAGTCGAAGCACGGCTATGCAATGCCTGCAGCTACAGCTGCAGGGCGCCGCCTGAGCATGGCTCAACAACCTCCCACGCGGATCCATTCGCGGTTGGGAAGAGCTGGTCTATAGCTTTGTGCGCAACTTCAAGGGCACCTACAAAAGGCCCGCATCAATCGAAGAGCTGAGATGCTGCCAGCAAAGATCGGGCGAGTCGCTACACTCATACATCCAGAGGTGGTCCATCATCAAGAACTCCGCAGAAAACATCTCGGAAGATCGCGCGATTGATGCATTCAACGGCGGTGTACGCCGCGTAGAGCTCAGGGAGGAGCTGGGCCGTTCGAAGCCCAAAACCATCAACCACCTGATGGAAATCGCGAATCGATGGGCAGATGGAGAGGATTCAGTGAAGAATCGTGTTCATTCTGACGACGAAGCAGAACTCGAATGCAGACGCGACCGCTGAAGCAAACGTCGTATGCGCATCTACGATGACTGCGACGACGTCAACATGGTCGCAGCCGGCTACACCAACAAACGCGACGACAACTGCAACAGCGGCTACCGCAGCAGTAGATACCGCGACTCCGGGAAAACCACGCAACTATGACAGCGCCGCACTCGCGATGAGGCGCCCGCAACATCCATCGAAGATAAGTTGTCCGGGCCATGCACTGTGCACTTTTACATCGACAAGCACGACGGTAAAAAAAGTCCAGCCACCTCCTCAAAGACTGCCGTGAGTTCCTCAAGCTTCACGAGGGTCGAGCTCGAATGAATCGTGATGCTGTAAACAGGGGCTATGGAGCCACCCCAGGAGCTGTGGCACATGGAGCTCCGCCACCACCACCTGGACCACCCCCAAATGAAGTTGCGCCGGACCAGCACCACGGAGGCGAACCATACCCACGGGCCATGGGTACCATGATGATCCAAAAGGGACGCCCCTCGAATCGGGCGCAGAAGGCCATCACTCGCCAAGTCAACTTGGCGACAAACTCACCACCATCCACCACTGAGTACCTCAGTGGAAGCGACTCCTGCATTACCTTTGACAAGCGCGACCACCCGCGCCAAGTACCTCGTCTAGGCCATTGTCCCCTCGTCCTCGAGGCACAAATTGGAGGCTTCGACATGAGTCGCGTCTTCATGGACGGCGGAAGCGGCATCAACCTTATGTTCGCGAGTACCTTGCGAGCAATGAGGATCCCTCTGACCTGCCTAGAGGCCTCAGACACAACATTCCACGACATCGTCCCAGGCAAGGGCGTATATCCCCTTGGAAAAATCAACCTCGACATCATCTTCGGCACACCGAAAAACTTTTGGCGCGAGCGCATCGACTTCGAAGTCGTCGACTGGCCCTCATAGTACCACTGCATCCTTGGACGTGTCACATTCGCTAGGTTCATGGCAGTGCCGCACTACACCTATCTGCAGATGAAAATGCCAGGCCCTAATGGCGTCATCACAATCAGCGGGAGCTTCGAGAGGTCCGATAGTTGCGACAGGGAATTCAACAGAATCTCCCAGTCCTTCGGCATGTAGGAGGAACTCGCAAGATTGAAGGAGTCGACAGACAATAGTCTGTCTCCCCTAAGCCGGCCAAGCTTACCCGACATGTCCTTCGTATCATCGGTGCACACGAAGAAAGTTCAGGTCCACCCCTGGGATCCCGCCAAAACAGCCCTCATCACCAACAACTTGAGTCCCGCATAGGAACTCGCGCTCGTCGAATTCCTCGGTGAGCACTGGGAAACCTTCGCCTGGTGTCCAGCGGACATGCCGGGAGTTCCCAGGGAATTTGCCGAGCACGCACTCAATGTCAACCCAGACGCAAGGCCAGTCAAACAAACAATTCGGCGACTATCTGAACCAAGAGCAAAGGCAGTCGGAATGGAGATCAACAGACTCCTCGACGCCAAATTCATACGCGAGATCAAGGAAAGCACTTGGCTCGCCAACACAGTGCTAGTACCAAAAAAGGACACGAATATCCTGCGAATGTGCGTGGACTTCACCTCTTTGAACAAGCACTGCCCGAAGGACCACTTCCCGCTACCGCGAATCGACCAGATCATCGACTCTACCGTGGGATGTGAGCGCCTCTGCTTCCTCGACGCCTACTTAGGCTACAACCAGATTTGAATGAAGGAGGAAGATCAAGAAAAAACAGCGTTTTACAACGCCTTTTGGTGTGTTCTGCTACAACACAATGCCCTTCGGGCTAAAGAACGCATGAGCCACCTAACAGCGGTGCATGCAGGCTTGCCTCAAAAACCAACTTGGTCGCAATATTCAAGTCTATGTCGACGACATCGTAATCAAGACCAAAGAGGAAGCTTCAATAATCGACGACTTGCGCGAAACCTTGACCACTACCGGATCAAGCTCAATCCGGACAAATGCGCCTTCGGCGTACCATCTGGGCAACTACTCGGGTATCTTATCTCTGCAAGAGGGATCGAGGCGAACCCGAAGAAAATAAAAGCCATACTGGCCATGGATAAGCCGAAGAACATAAGAGGCGTCCAGCAGCTGGCTGGATGAATCGCGGTGCTTAGTCGATTCATAAGTTGAATGGGCAAAAAGGCATTACCCTTCTACCAACTTCTCTGCAAAGCAGACAAATTCGAGTGGACCAACGAGGCACAGGAAGCATTCGAAGACCTCAAGCGCCTACTGTCCACCTCGCTAGTACTGGTGACCCCACAAGAAAGGGAATCACTGTTGCTATACATCTCCGCCACCAACCAGGTGGTCAGCACGGTGCTCGTGGTAGTGCGAGCCGAGGAAAACAAGGTCCACGGAGTATAATGCCCAGTCTACTACCTCAGCGAGGTACTTACGCCAACAGAACAGCGGTACCCACACTACCAAAAACTGCCGTACGGCATCTTCATGACGGCCCGGCGACTGCGCCACTACTTCCAGGAACACCCAATCGTGGTAGTCAATGACACCCCGCTTGGGCACATCCTCAACAATCCCGATGCCACCAGACGAGTCGCGCTTTGGGGAATTGAACAGTCTCCACGAGACATTATATATGAAAAACATGATGCAATCAAGTCACAAGTTCTCCCTGACTTCCTCGTGCACTGGATGGAGAACCAGCTCCACGAAAAACCAGATATGTCCTACCTCTGGACAATGCACTTCGATGGTTCCAAGCGAAAGGACGGGGCCGGCGTAGGTGTCATACTGACATCGCCCTAGGGAGACAAGATGAAATATATCCTGCGAATGCAGTTCACCACCTCCAACAATGAAGCTGAATGGGATGAGGATGCCAAAAGCCTGCGGCGCCAAGAGGCTCATAATATATGGCGACTCGAAGCTGGTCGTCAACCAGACAATGCACGAGTGCGACGCACTGAACAACAACATGATCGTCTACCGTGACCTCTACGACACACTGGAAGGGGACTTCGATGGTTGTGAGCTGTGGCACATAGGTCGTGAAAGCAATGAAGAGGCAGACACACTCGCCAACATAGGCTCTACCTGCGCCCCCATACCACCTGGGGTATTTCTCGAGCGCATTTGTGAACGCTCCATCAAGCCAAAGGCCGCAGAGAAGAAAACAAGCGCAACAACAGACTCGGGGGCTATGCCGCCCAATGAGCCAATGGCACTCGACGACTTGGAGCTGGATACAGGACTCGAAGGGCCAATGAGCGTCATGATGATCGAGCCATCCTGGACTCAACCGTACATCACGTACCTTCTCAGCAAAAGGCTACCGAACGATCCGACTGACGCACGGCATATCGTGCGGCAATCCAAGGCATTCGTTGTTATCAACGGCAAACTATACAAGAGCAGCATCACAGGAGTACTCCATCGATGCGTCTCCACGACCGATGAAAGAGCTGTTCTCCTCGACATCCATGAGGGTACCTGCGGGCACCATGCCGGCAGTCGCACCCTCGTCGCTAAAGCTCTACGAGCTGGATTCTACTGGCCTACGGCCATGCGCGATACCAAGGACATTGTCCAAAAATGCAAAACGTGCCAGCGATTCACGGACAAGCCACACGCACCTGGTGCAGAACTCTGGCCAATTCCATTGGCCTGGTCCTTCGCGCAATGGGGACTCGACATGGTCGGCAAGCTCCCAAAGTCCTCACGAGGAGGCTACGTCTATCTCCTGGTCGCAGTCGACAAATTCACCAAGTGGATAGAGGCCATGACAGTGACCAATCAGTCAGGATACAGTACAGTCAAGTTCTTCGAGTCCATCGTCTACCGCTTCGGAGTACCACACAGCATCATCACGGACAATGGGACGAACTTCACATCCAAGGAGTTCCAAGAATTCTGCGAGAATCTGGGAATCAATGTCAGCTATGCCTCCGTAGCACATCCACATACCAACGGTCAGGTCGAAAAAGCTAACGGGCTCGTTTGCGGCGGTATCAAAAAGTGACTCCTCAGGCCACTCGTACAGGCCGCGGGCTGCTGGGCAGATGAACTGCAATCGGTACTCTGGATCCTACGCACAACTCCAAATAGCGCCACAGGGTACATCCCGTTCTTCATGGTGCACAGGGCTGAAGTGAAGCTACCCGCCGAAGTACGATACAAAGCACCACGTGTGGTTTCTTACAGCGAGCAAGAGTCAACTCTTGCACTCGAAGACTCCGTCGACCTCCTTGACGAGGCAAGGGAAATTGCCGCGGAAAGATCAACGATCTACCAGCAGAACCTGCGCAACTACCACAGCAGAAGGTTGCGCCCCAGGGCCTTCGTCAAAGGCGACCTGGTCCTGCGACTGAAACAACAAGGGCATCTGAAGCTCGAGTCCCCTGGGAGGGACCATACGTGATTACATAAGTAATCCCAGGTGGCGCCTATCGCCTTAAAGATTTAGAGACAGAAGTCACATACTCCAACCCTTGGAACGTCGCGCAACAGCGGCGCTTCTACCCTTAGTCATTTCTGATTTTACATTGAAAATAAGGCTACTTAGCCACACATTGTACCTCGTACTATCCTGCGAATAAATAAAGCTAAGTGCCCCAAAACTCTATGTTTTTCTTTTATTTTTCGCAAATTATCCACTCGGTTGCTACGCCACCCTATACACATCTGTTCTACGAACTAACGTGATATCCTGAGTAGCTGGCACACCAATTGAAACCCTTGATAAACACCAACCCAGTTGCAACGCAACTGACAGGTTAACAAGGGGCTGAGATAAACATAAGTCAGGCTAACGAAAAAGAATCACATATGTGCAACGCACTCGCAAAACATACACGCTAACAAGCTCTTTATATACATCAATGTTAATCAATTATACACAACATATATATGAACTTTACAACACTGGTACAACTATGTGCAGGATACAAACTAAACTACTGTTGCAGCAAAGGAATGTTGGTCTGCTCCTCGAAGAAGTAAACGATTTCCTCTGCTAGGCGATCCACCGCCTGGTAGTGTGGAACCATGTTCCAAGTCGAACCTGCTGGCGGCGCTGGCGGTCCGGCCGCAATTGCTGCAACATCCACATCAGGCCTGTGTAGTCGCACTAGCGATAGAGCAGCCTTGGCACTAGCCACCAACTGTTGCCGTACACACTCGTGGACCACACTCAAGTCCTGGAATTTAGCAAGAAGGGCCAGCAGGCTCGATGGAACGACGTCCAGCGGGAACATCGTCTGGTAAATATTCTTCAAGCACGATTGCGACTTCTTCAAGAAGTGAAGCACTCGTGACGCACGATCCTGCAAGGTCGCCAGCGCGATTGCGCGATCATGATCTACCTAGAAGTATCCACTCGCCTGAAGCTGCTCTTGGGTCAGATCATTCATGCGAATGGAAATCCTATCCTTCTCATCCTGCGGATGGCGTGCGCTAACAACTATACAAGCAAAAGCAGAAGTATGAGGACAACGAACTACTGCGAGTGACTACAAGGAAAAGATAAGGAAGAAGAAAACTAACATTTGAATTGGTCGCCCAGCTGCGTCACCTCCCCTAGCAGATATTGTTCTCGGGCGGTGGCCTTCTCCGCCTTCGATTTCCATACATCCGCGTTACCATGAAGTACGGGCAATTCACGCTCCAATTGCTTCACGTGGTCATGGAGTCACGAGAGCAGAGACAGCTCATCCACCCTTGAGCGCAGCAGCGCCAAGGTGTCACCAGGGGGTGGCGAATCCCGAGGTTCCCTCAAAGGATCACTCGATGTGCCCTATCACAAGTCAAGCAAGAGATAATAAGAAGACTAAGGTGAGGCATAGACAAAATACTCGAGTGCATTCAAGATTAACAAAGTATCAGCAGATACACTCGCCAAAAGGCATGTTTTCGACAAAATAAATAAAGCTAGTTAACTATTATAGACATGACTACTGAGGAGCAACTGGCTTCTTCGACTTAGACTTCAGTTTTGGGGGCCTCATCGAGTCTGTGGCAGTATCAGATGCCACAGACTTCCCCCCGGCCCCTGACGTCGCAGCCTTCGCCGCCTTCTTGGCTCGCTGAAGCTCCTCAGAGTACTTTGCAACTGTATTGATCAGTTGTGGGCCGTACTTGCCACAAGCAGTCGCGAAGGGAGCAAAGACTACTTGATGGCCATCAGCGCTGACAGGCATCGCCTTGGAGACCGCTGCAGGATCAACTTCGACTCCATGGGCTTGAACCATTGCGAGTGACATTGAAGCGCCAGCCGCACGGAGCGAGTTCTTGAAGCTTGCAGGAATGCCCCCGGCAAGGGACTCCACCAGCTCATCTATATTCTCGATCAACTCAGCCTTGGGCGCCAGCTCTTCCCGGAGGCGACAGAGCATGCCCTTGGCCTTGGTGAGCGTCCCCTGAACGGCAGCGCTACGATCTTCGACTGCCGAAATGGCACCCGCCAGGGCATCACCACGACGGAGTGCCTGGGGATCGAAGCTCAGACCACTGGCATCTACACAAAACCCAAGCATGGGCACAAAAGTCAGTACCAACAACAAATTCGAAAGAAGAGAAAACAACGAAAATTCAGACAAAAGAATACCTGAGAGAGCTTTGGCAATCGAAAAAAGCTGTTCCTCGAACAAATTCTCCCTAGCCATGATGGAGGCACGCAGATCCTCCTCGCGTTTCCGCGACTCGGCACATGCTGTGACTGCCTCATCGTGACTTTTTACCGCCGCGAAGAGCGTTTTCTCGAGGGAAGCAGTGCTACGAAGGAGTGCATTATGCTAAGCTGTGACACAAACGAAGATAAACCGTCAATCAAGTACATCAAAAGGATGCAAAGGAAAAGTAAGGAACACTCACTTTCCACCACACGATGGTGATTGTCCAGCATTGCATGCTGACGACCCATCACAAGCACCTGCTCTGCAAGGCGAGCGGCTTCCTTCACAACGAGCTGCAGCAAAAGACATAGTAAAGGATCAACAGATGGCATAGATGAAAATTCGACTGCAAAATCAGAAGAAGAGATACTACACTTACATGATCCTCCAAAGACTCCGAAGTCAATGGATTCGCAGACGTCCGGATAACCATCTGGTGCTCAACATTGTGTGGAGAACTTGACGAATTATGCCCAGAGTGGGCCGCCAATGGAGGAGAAGGGGCACGCTCAGCCATTTTCTTGGCTTTGGAGGTCGCGACTTCAGATTCTTTCAAAAATTGTACGTCGCCAGAAGATGACATCGCTTGCTGACTGCAAAAACAAAACCAATATCAAGAAAAGGCAACTTCAAAGAACAACCAGAAGAAAGACTCGTACACTTACCAATCAAACTTGTCAAAATCAAAGGTTTGATCCCCCAACTCTGACGAAGACTCCTTCGGCAGGCGCATCTTCTTGCGAGAAGATGGCGCCACGGCACTCATAGGAACGGCAGGTATCGGCGACTCTGCACCAACAGCTGCACCTTCCAGAGTCGAAGGAGACGATGCATCCGAATCCTCGCTAGGCAAACGCTTGCGAGTGTCTGGACCACTCGACTCGGGGGCTTCCTCCTCCACATCAGATGGGACAGTCGACTCCGACTCGTCCTCTTCCAAGGCTTCACGAGGGATAACCCCCTCAGGAAGAGGGGGCATACAGGGTGACACCTCCCATTCCTGCATACAGAAAACAATTTAGCACAAAGTCAAGAAAAAACAGCAACAAAGCAGTCGACAAACAAAGCTACTACGTAGCACAACTGTATCTCAGGAGGAGGGTTAGTAGCATCGAATGGAGGTACGTCTGGATCATTGGGAAGCACATCTTTTGCGGTGTACTTGGTGACCAGTCGCACCCTTTTATCTACCTCACTCGCGGAAATGCCATCGGCAGATACGCGAGTGACATCGTCCGCGCCAGCCCACTGGAACATAGGGTGGACTCTGGCCTGCAGGGGTTGGACACGACGGCGCAGCCATGTGCGAATGAGGGCCCAGCCTCCCTCCTCTTTACCCATGTGACTCTCGAGGTCGCAGACACGCTCGTATAGCACATCTGTCTCTGTGGACTCGATGGGCATCACTACGTTCTTCCAGGAGCACCTCCTCTTGCACGGTGTCGCGGGATCGAAGGGCGCTAGTCCGAAGTGGTCTCCGTCGGCCTTCAGGTCACAGATGTAGAACGACTTGTCCCTCCACCCTTGGACAAACACCGTGAGTTTGATGTCGAAGTATGTGGCGAAGGAGTCGACGTGGATACCGCAGCCGCCTACATCGTAGACTATGGAGCCAGACGCCGATTGGCGCTTCAGCTTGAAGAGGCGCTTGAAGAGACCAAAGTGCGGCTCGATTCCGAGCCAGCACTCACAAAGACTAATGTAGCAAGCTACATGGAGGATGGAGTTAGGGGACAGCTGATGCAGCTGGAGCCCATAGAAATAGAGAAGGCCCCTGAAGAAAGGATGCATGGGCAACGAGAGACCGCGGATGATGAACGCTAGGAACATCACCCGAAAACCGGCAGGAGGGGAAGGGATTACCTCGCTGCCAGGGACGTGCGCGTCAGCAACTGCGGAAGAAAGAACTCCATCTTAGCGTAGGAGACGGAGTTCAGAGGACTTGATCATAGATGCACGCCACATGCCATTAGTGACGCGAGTGTCCGTGCCCTTCTTTTTTTTGACGGCGGCGGCGCTGGTGCCCGCAGTGGCGGAGCCGCCCTTCTTCTTCACAGCAACCGCGGCGGCGGCAGAGTGGGCGGCAACACCTCCTTTCTTCTTCCCCATTCTACGGTGACGGTGTGACCAGAGAAAGTAACTGGGGAATACGCGGAGCTGGTCCAGCGCCGCGAGAAAGACCAATACAGAGAAGCAGAGGAGCAGCAGCAATGGCGACGAAGGCAAAGGCAGAGAAAAGAAGCAGATGTGAAAAATTACCGTCACAGCATCGCTACTTAACCCCCTGGAAGATGCAGTCTAAAGGCCAGGAAAAAACCTACCAGACACGTGGCGTTCATCGTGTTCGACACGTGGAGTACCCGAAGCGTGAACCATCCCCTACTAACCCCATTACACGCGGAAATCGAGGAGGCATAGTTAAAACAAAGATTACGCACGCCCGGTCAAGTCAGAGTCAGAAAATGGGACCCACCGCTCGTCACGTCCCGTCAAACCCGCTCACGCAGTCAACTAAGCTCATCACATCGTCAGCACTGATGTCATCAAAAATTGAGGAGCAGAAGACTTTGACTAATTTAAGTCCTTGATCGAGTCTTCGACTCCACCAAGCACTAGGGGGCTACTCCCATAGGGAGCGCTGGTCATGCACACTACGATTTTCTTTTCTTTTTGCAGGAACATGGACAATCGAAACAAACCCAATCACTCGAATCCGTGATTCGACTATGGACATGGGTTACTCCCATAGGGAGCGCTGGAAATAAATTCGACTGAAACAAGCAAACAAAAGACGACAGCAGTCGTAAAAATTCTTTAGTCCCTGCCTGAGTCTTCGACTCAACCAGGCACTCGGGGGCTACTCCCATAGGGAGCGCTGGTCGTGCACCCTATGATTATTGGTACATTGTACTGTGTGTTGATAACATCCACACTCGAAGTTTATGGCGACACCGCCTCATATTTTTTCCTACAACGAGACTGCGTCTCCTGGGTCACCCGAATCATCTCCGCGATGACAAAAATTCGGATGCCACGCTTGCAGCATGAAGATAAGACCTGAATAAGGCCTGGCAACGCATTTGCTGCGCACTACCAGAAATATATCCGTGCGTTCAGGTACGATGAACATGCCTTGACGGACGCGTCGAGTGCGCATACTCATATACTGGAATTCGATTCATGTAAGACCTCCGCGGCTTGAGTCGAATTACACCAGCACTTTTCCACATTCGAGTCCGGGGACTCGAGTTCGAGTAGATTGTGTTATTTTACCCTAAGGTAGTTAACTGATACCGATACATCGGTTAAATTAGGCACGCACATCAACAACCCCTATGACATGAACAGAGCAGTCGAAAAACATACTCAGTCATGCACTCGAAAGGATTCATAAAAGTCCCCAATCGAATATGCGATTCCACTGGACACTCGGGGGCTACTAACATGGGTATACCCTATAGGTACTCGAGCTTGGTATATACGGCCTGAATACAGCGGGAGCCCACGGTATCGACAAGGCCCAAATAGAGAACTCGAGTAACCTACGGACTCTCCATTGCTCGAAGAACAAGAAGAAGCTAAAGACAGAAAGTTCAAAGGGGAAAACCCTAACCTGTAACCGACTCGACCTGCTACCCGAGACCTAGCCTATCTATATAAAGGCTAGGAGGGCGTGAGGACACACGCAACCCTAGTTTCCACAACCCTCGCCAGATTGCATCTGTGCACCATTGTAATCTTCGATTCCTTCAATAATTCCACGAGCAGACAAGCAGGAGTAGGGACCTCTGCGAGGCCTGAACCTGGGTAAATCTTCGACTCCCCTGTGTGCTTGTTTGCTAGCCGATAGATGTCTCTAGCGCTCCCTCCTTCTCCAAAACCCAGTCCATAACAATGGGCATTGATGAGTTAAACCCTCGTCACTTACTGAATGAAAATTTAGGTTATCTCCCAATGAGTGCTTTTCTTTAACGCCTTTGAGCTAGGCATAAGAAGCAAGATTCAAGTATTCTCAAATGAAGAAGCATTAAGAGAAAATTTTGTTTTAATAAGAGAGGCAAAAGGAATCTTCTCTATCTTCTTAGGGAAGTGTTCTATACCTTTCTTGAGTGCGAATTGATATTTAATGGTACCTTTTTTCATATCAATAATGGCACCAACAGTTCTAAGAAAAGGTCTTCTCAAAATAATAGGACAAGAAGCATTGCATTCAACATCCAAAACATAGAAATCAACGGGGACATAGGTATTTTTAACCATAATAAGAACATCATTAATACTCCCCATGAGTTTCTTTTTAGCATTATCATCAAGTTGGACATCTAAATAACAATCTCCTAATGGTGGCAAATCAAGCATTTCATGAATCTTTCTAGGCATAATAGAGACACTAGCACCCAGATCACATAAAGCTTTTAGATCAAAATCATTCACTTTCATATTAATGATTGGTTCCCAACCATCTTCTAATTTCATAGGAATGGAAGCTTTATGTTTCAATTTTTCTTCTTTAATTTTTATGAGAGCATCAATAATGTGTTTTGTAAAGGCCATATTCGTAGCACTAGCATTAGGACTTTTAGCAAGCTTTTGTAGGAACATAATTATTTCAGAAATATTGCAACCATCAAGATCAAAATCATAATTACCATTCAAGGTAGTAGAGCTATTGTTTCCCATATGTCAAAGAATTTTAGCATTTTTATTGGAAAAAGTTCCATTGGTTTTAGGCATTGTTGCAAAAGGATTGGGGACTTCATGTGGTTTGCTAGCATCAACATTAGTGGTGGTGATAGTACATATACTATTATTTCTAGCAATTTCATCTTCTCTTTCCCACTTAGCATGCAATTTAGCTAGCAGTCTAACATTTTCATCAATTCTAACTTGTATGGCATTACTAGCAGCAAAGGGGTTTTCCATGGTTTCAGGTTTAGCAGCCATTTCATTAATCAAAGAGGATTGTTCTTCAGACAAAGATGATATACTTTTTTCAGCATTCGAAAGATTTTCCTCAATAGTTTTATTGAAAGCAGGTTGTTTATTAATAAAATCCTTAAGCATGACCTCAAGTTCAGAGGGTGCACTTCTATTGTTGTTGTAGGAATTTCCATAAGTATTACCATTATTGGGAGGATATGGCCTATAATTGTCATTACCAAATTTATTCTTGTAGGCATTGTTGCTAAAATTATTGTTTCTAATAAAGTTCACGTCAACTTGCTCTTCTTGAGCAACCAAAGAGGCTAAAGGAACATGATTTGGATCAATATGAGTTTTCCTATTAACAAGCATAGACATAATAACATCAATTTTATCATTCAAAGGGGAGGTTTCTTCAACAGAATTTACCTTCTTACCTTGTGGATCTCTCTCAGTGTGCCATTCAGAATAGTTAACCATCATATTATCAAGGAGCTTTGTTGTAGCACCCAAAGTAATGGTCATAAAGGTACCTCCAGCAGCAGAATCCAACAAATTTCTTGAAGAATAATTCAGTACTGCATAAAAGGTTTGGATAATCATCCAACAGTCAGTCCATGAGTGGGACAATTCTTTACTAAAGATTTCATTCTTTCCCAAGCTTGAGCAACATGTTCATTATCAAATTGTTTAAATTTCATTATTCCACTTCTCATAGATATAATCTTAGCAGGAGGATAGTATTTTCCAATGAAAACATCTTTGCATTTAGTCCAAGAATCAATACTATTTCTAGTTAGGGATAACAACCATTCTTTAGCTTTTCCTCTCAAAGAGGAAGGAAACAATTTAAGCTTAATAATATCTCCATCTATATCCCTATGTTTTTGCATCTCACAGAGTTCAACAAAGTTATTAAGGTGAGTAGCAGCATCTTCAGTACCAACACCAGAGAATTGTTCTTTCATAACAAGATTAAGCAAAGCAGGTTTAATTTCAAAGAAAGTAGCTTCAGGAACAGGTGGAGCAATAGGTGTGCACATGAAATCATTGTTGTTGGTGCTGGTGAAGTCACACAACTTAGTGTTTTGAAGAGAAGTCATTTTTTTTTTAATATAAAGAAGCAAACCAATACAACTATTTTTTTTGTATTTTTTATAAAAGAAACAAGCAAACAAAGAAAAAATAAACTAAGCAAAACAAACAACAAAGTAAAGAGATTGGTTGTGAAAGACTCTCCTTGTGAAGCCGTCCTTGACTCCTCGACAACGGCGCCAGAAAAAGGATTGATGGCTCAGGATACGTTGAGCTCGCTGGGAACCCCAAGAGGAAGGTATGATGAGCACAGCAGCAAGTTTCCCTCAGTTATGAAACCAAGGTTATCAAACCAATAGGATCAAGGAAACAACCCCAAGGTGTGGTCACCAACTTGGAATCCTGCACAACACAACCACAGAACTTTGCCCCAACTTACAGTGAGGTTGTCAATCTCACCGGTTTTGCTGAAAACAAAGGATTAAACATATTGTGTGGAAGATAGTAATTGCTTGCAGAAAGTAAATAGTAAACAGTAAATACTAGATGGTATATCAATGGTAAAAGAATGGACCGGGGTCCATAGTTCACTAGAGGTGATTCTCCTTAAAATAAATAACAAGTTGGGTGAACAAATTACAGCGGGGCAATTGACAGACTCAAGAAAGCATACCATGCATATACTAATCATCTTGACTCCTATAAGATTTGATTGGGATTACAACATTATACATAGACCGTAATCTAACTACATCTATGACTAATAATCCACCTTCAGGTTATCATCCGAACCCCCTCCAGTATTAAGTAGTAAGCAATAGATAATTGCATTAAGCAAAGTGTGTAAAGTAAACAATATGATTGTCCCATGGACAAAGGATTGTTGTTTTCTCCCTAGTAGCAATAGCACATCTAGCACCTTAGAGATTCCTGTCACTTCCCCAGATTACTAGAGGCATGAACCCACTATCGAGCATAAATACTCCCTCTTGGAGTTTCTAGCATCTACTTGGCCAAGATAGATACTAACAACGAAAAGCATGCAAGATCACAAATAACATAGACATGACAGAATCAATAATCAATCTGAAATAACATCTCAATATCTATCGGATCCCCACAAACACAACATGTAAGATTACAAATAGATGATCTTGATCATGAATGAAGCTCACAAGATCTAAACATGATAGCACAAAGGAGAAGAACCAACCATCTAGCTACTACATGGACCCGTAGTCTAGAGATGAACTACTCACGCATCACACCGGAGGCAGTCATGGTGATGAAGAAGGCCTCCAGGGTGATCTCTCCCCTCCGACAGGGTGCCGGGAAGAGCTTCGGATCCCCTAATCTGGGAATCAAGATCACGGTGGCTACAGACTCTTCTGTGGATTTCTGATTGAGTCTTTGATCGGGTACTTAGGGTTAACTTCTCGGGAGGCTTTTATAGGCGAAGGGGCAAGGTCGGTGGAGCACCAGGGGGCCCACACTTCGGTGGCGCGCCTCAGGCAGCGCCGCCACCACTGTGTGGTCCATAACTCTCCCTCCAGACTCCGTGTTGCTTCGGGTAAAATATTGACTTTGGCTTTTGTCTGGTCCAATTTCGAGAATATTTCCTTACTAGCTTTTCTGAAACCAAAAACAGCAGAAAACAGGCAACTGGCATTGTGGCATCTTTTTAATAGGTTAGTTCCAGAAAATGCATAAAAATACCCCAAAGTGTGGACAAAACATAAGAAAGTAGATACTAAACAAGCATGGAATATAAAAAATTATAGATACATTTACAACGTATCAACTCTTTGTGAAGGGATTTGCCAAGTTTTTAGATGTTTGGATATAATCCAATGCAATAACTTCGGAGTTTCTCATTTTCCTAATAGATTTAAGTCTTATCTACACATGCCTTGATGACTTCATATTATCCTTAGAACTATTTACTTTGAAAATCACAGTTTGATCATCGCATTCATAAGGATTGCGGGTATTTGTTTTTTCAACCACAGGTAAGTACATCAAGAGTTCACAAAGCCACTCTGCTTCAATAGTGGTTGTGTCTAATGTTGTGAGTTCTGCTTCCATAGTTGACCTCGTTAAGATGGTCCGCTTGCAAGACTTCTAATAAACAGCGCCACCATCAAGTGTGAAAACGTATCCACTCATGGTCTTTATCTCGTCAGCATCAGATATCCAATTTGAATCACTATAACCCTCTAGTACCCTCGGATACCCAGGAAAGTGAATGTCATAGCTCACAGTGCCTTTTAGATGGCGCATAACTCTCTCAAGATCATGACAGTGATCATCTCCCGGATTTGAAACAAATCAACTGAGTTTTCTTACAGCAAAAGTGATGTCAGGCCTCATGGCGCTAGCTAAATACATAAGCGAGCCAATAATTTGAGAGTATATCAGTTGGTCTCTAGTATTTCCTCGATTCTTTCAAAGCAAGACACTAGAATCATACGGTGTAGGAGAAGACTTGCAGTCGTTGTACCCGAAACGACTCAAGACCTTTTCCACATAGTGAGACTGAAGCAACGTAATCCCACCGTCATCTCAATAGCTTGATATTCAGGATAACATGAGCTACTTACAGATCCTTCATCTCAAAAGGACGAGATAAGAAATCCATGACTTCCTTAATTGCATTAAGGTTGGTTCCGAAAATCAGTATGTCATCAACATACAAACAAAGGATGACTCCCTCGCCCCCACTATGGTGATGGTACACACACTTGTCGGCTTGATTTACAACAAAGCCTGTAGCAGTTAAAGTTTTTTAAACTTCTAATGCCACTACTTAGGGGCTTGTTTTAGGCCATATAAAGACTTCAACAACTTGCACACCTTTCCTTCTTGACCATTTACCACAAATCCATCAGGCTGATCCATGTAAATTTCCTCATCCAACTCTCCATTTAGGAAAGTTGTCTTAATGTCCATTTGATGAATGAGAAGACCATGCGAGGCAGCCAATGAAAGTAGTACTCGAATAGTGGTCAATCTGGCAACATGTGAGTAAGTGTCAAAGAAGTATTCACCTTCTTTTTAAGTGTAGCCCTTGGCCACAAGTCGTGCCTTGTACTTCTCAATAGTACCATCGGGCCTAAGCTTTTTCTTAAACACCCAATTGCATCCTACAGGTTTGAACCCATAAGGGCGATTAGTGATCTCCCATATTCCATTACCTAAGATGGAATCCATCTCACTACATACGGCTTCCTTCCAGTAGTCAACATCAGGAGATGCATATGCTTCTAAAATGGAAGTGGGAGTATCATCCACAAGGTACATAATGAAATCATCACCAAAAGACTTTACAGTCCTCTGTCTCTTTCTCCTATTAAGAATTTCTTTATCATCCTCCTTAGGACTTTCAGAGTGTTCAATTAGAATGGTAGGTTTAGAAATTGTAGCAAATTCCTGATTAGATGAACTAGGTATCTCCGGATTTGATGAGTTAGGTATTTCCTTCATACGAAAGATATCCTCAAAGAAAGTCGCATCAGTCGACCCCATGATTGTACCAACATGTATGTCAGGTACTTCAAATTTTACTTTCAAGAATTTATAACCAATGCTATGAAAAGCATAGCCCAGAAGAACATAATCAATGGTTTTTGGTCCAAGCTTGCGCTTCTTGGGTATTGGTACATTAACCTTTGTCAAACAAACCCAATTTCGTAAGTACGAGAGTTTTAACCTTTTCTTCTCCCATTCTTCGAATTGATTAATTTCTTTGTTCTTTGTGGAAATTTGGTTTAGAACATGACACATAGTCATTAGTGCTTCCCACACCATTCCTTGGAGAGACCCGATGTGTTTAACATGGCGTTAATCAAATATGTTAGAGTACGATTCTTTCTTTCAGCTACCCCATTTGATTGGGGTGAGTAGGGAGGTATCCTATAATGAATGTGGAACCAAACTCATTGGAAAAATATTCTCCACCATGATCAGACCTAAGTCTCTTAATCTTTCGATCAAGTTGGTTTTCTGCTTCAACTTTATAGATTTTGAAGAAACTCAAAGCCTCATCTTTTGATTTCAGAAGATACACATGACAATATCTCGTAGAGTCATCAATAAATGTCATGAAATATTTCTTTCCACCTTTTATGAACACACTATTCATCTCACAAAGATTAGAATGTATGAGCTCTAGTAGTGTTAAATTTCTCACTTCTGCAGTCGTATGTGACTTGCGAGGTTGCTTTGCTCGCAACCTGGCACTTAAATCCCTTGACAGTAGTGAAATCAGGGATTAAATTCATTTTGGCCAGCCGCGTCATACAATGAAAATTAATATGACACAGGCGAGAATGCCAGACATTTGATTCAAAATTTGTGTAAATATGATTAACGATTTTATTACAAACGTCTTACATGGATAAGCGGAATAAGCCTCCGCACTCATAAACTTTACCAACAAAGGTTCCATACTTAGAAATTATAAATTTATTGGACTCAAATACAATCTTGTAGCCGTCTCGATATAGAAGAGATCCGCTAACAATATTTTTATTTATTGAGGGAACATGATGCACGTTCTTCAGGCGCACGGTCTTTCACAAAGTGAACTTTAGATCAACCGTACTAACACCATGAACAGAAGCATGTGAGTCGTTCCCCATCAGTATAGATTGAGTCTATCTGACCTGATACGAAGAAAACATGGAAATATCAGAGCATACATATACATTAGCGCTCGTGTCAATCCACCAATAAGGAGAATGATCTAATAAAAGAACAGTAGGTAATATACCATACCCAACATCCTTCATCTCAATGTCGCCCATGAAAACATTGGCAGTCTTGCTGCCCTTCCCATGCTGGCGATGACGCTTATCAAAGCGGTTGGGGCAAGAAGGAGCCCAATGATTAGGATCACCGCACACATGACAAGCACCTTTCTTCTTATCAGTCTTTTTCTTAAAACTGGTAGATTGTGAGGCCTTGTTCTTTCCATCGAACTTTCCTTTCCCATCAAACTTGCCCTTGTTCTTGAACTTGTGAGCCTGGAAGTTCTTTTTCTGTACCAGGTTGGCACTTGAACCTCCCTCGATACCTCAGGCACGTGTGTATTTTGCCCTCGCCTTCTCTTCCACGTCAAGAGTTCCAATGAAATCCGATATGGAAAACTCTTGTCTCTTGTGTTTCCGGGAAGTAGCAAAGTTCCTCCACGAAGGGGGAAGTTTGTCGATAATGCCCCCGACAATGAACTTGTCCGGTAACACATAAGGGAAGTGCTCAAGCTCCTTGGCCAGTGACTGTATTTCATGAGACTACTCAATCACGAAGCGGTGATCAGTCATCTTGTAGTCATAGAATTGTTCCATGACATACAGTTCACTACTAGTGTCCGAGACCCCAAACTTCACCTCGAGCGCAGCCCACATGTCCTTGCCATTATCAAATAACATATAGAGTCCAACAATGTTCTTCCCAAGAATAGATAGCAAAGCAACCTTGAACAGGGTATCAGTTTTTCGGAAAACGTGTTCCTGAGCAGGAGTAAGATCTTCCTCGGGTTGCCAAGAGTGGCGTCATAGCACTTCATGTTCTGAAACTAGAGAACTGCTCTCGCATGCCATCTCTTATAGTGCGTACTCTCAAAGATAGGTGGCTTCACAGAAGCAACGAAACCACTTGGAGCAAATTGACTATAATAAGATTTTTGGAATGTTGAGTAAAAAAGCAATTTTCTAAGAGATTTAACCATAATAAAAGGTAGATAAAATATGGGAAGAATAATAGAAATAAAACTAATCATATAATTTAGCGGATAACCTACTACAAACCAGAAGATATGACAGACTGAATAAGATAAACAAGTTTAAGAAAGATGATGTACATCACAGTAGAGGAACCGCCGGTGCTAGCGTTGGCACCGTCATCAGCCATGTCATCGAGGAAGAGGTTGTTGATGTCGGAGAAGAAGTCGTCGTTGGGAATACATCGACGCAGTCTCTATCCATGAAGGAGTCCGTGATAAAGCCAGTAGTCGCGCCAATAGTGCTCCCCATAAATCTTATTGCCCTTCTTCCGTACATGACTCGAAGCAGCGGGGTCTCGGAGGACTACTGTCCCGGCTCGCGGTCCACGCCACAGGATGTGGAAGATCAAGGTAGTGTAGTGCTCTGGAATTAGAGGCGCAAAGGGATGTGTGTTGGTGTCTAAGAGGAGGCGCGACCTCTCTTTCTTATAGGCACGGTAGAAAGGTAGACATGCTGTGCAGAAGATGAAACGAAGAGGTGGAAGCTGAAACGTAAAAGGCGGCAGTCAAAACCGAATAGCCTCCACTAAGTTCGCATTCACTTCCACTTAGCTCGTATAAAAATCCACTCGAGCATAGCATTCATGCGTGGCAAAATAAAGCTCGGCTCGGCGAGATTCCCGCAACCCGCGTCATGACGATGTGAGCGAGGAGGAGCGCGCGTGTATATGTCTTCTCTTCTTAAGCTCGTACTAGTGGTAGAAGAGCTCACCTTATAAGCTGGTCCAACTTTCACTCAACTAGCAATGTGAGACTAAACTTTTATCCCACCTCTTTCGCCTTGCATGAATGGGCCAAGTGGAACTTTAGGATTTCGGGAATTTATTGGCATATGATAAACGGGTTGGGCCTAGTTTTAGGCAAAATTCCAACACCTGATTCATACTACCTCCGTCCCAAGGCTTAAGGAAACATTTTTTTTAGAACGGGGCAGTAGCCTAGTGGTTGGATCGCAGTTGGCGCATCCCAGCGACCGGAGTTCGATCCCTGTCAGGAACGAATTTTCGGAATTCTCACGCCGACCCGCTTCTACTATATCAAAAAAGTGTCTAGTTCCTCCTAGCACTGTTTCATTTTTTTAAAGGCGTATATTTTTTTCAAAAGTCAAACTATCTAAAGTTTGACTAAGTTTTTAGAGAAAAAATATTAATATTTACAATACATAATCCATACCCTTTCATACATCATGAAACATATTTTCACATGGTATTTATATAATATAATAGTTCTTAATAGTTTTTTTCTAAAAGTTTGGTCAAACTTTACATAGCTTGATTTTTCAAAAATATTATATGCCTTTAACCCTTGGGATGGAGGGAGTATAATTCATTCGTCTGCAAGCCCTACTGCCTGCCGCTTGGTTCCATCTTCCATGGCATGCCCCATTTCCCCTGCTAAGATCAGAGGTGTCCATGCATGGATCATTCTTCAGGAAATCAGCATGCTGATATGCATCAACTAGCAGCACACTCTGCAGCAGCAGTAAAAGATCAAGTGCGAGTCCTTGCGTGTCCGTCCATTGGGTGCTTTTATGTTGTGCAGGCAACAGCTGCCTGAAACTTTTGTGGACAGGGACACCTGGCAGCAGACGCATATACCTAGCTCCCTCCAGCCATCAGGGGAGACCAGGAAAGAGAGGAGACGTTGAGAGAAACGACCGGCCTACTCAGCCTGTAGGTACGTGGCTTTTTCCTTTTTTTTTCTTTTTTTTCAGCTGTACTCACTTGTAGGCCCATTACAAATTTGGCCCAATGACCTCGCTTCTCCAAGTTCGTGATAGCTTCTAGTACTAGTCAAGAACTCAGGATCAAAATTGTAATGCATTTCTATCCGTTGAATTTTTTTCCTCGTGATCTGATGAAATTTGAAGTGCATTTTCAACTATAGTACAATACGCATCCAGCATGCTAGGCTGGCAAAGTACTTATACAGATGTAAGTACATTAATTATTCACAAGGTTTAAATCACATAGCATATACTTGGATAGTTTGATAGGTTGGTTAAAAGAGGCCGGTTTATTTATCTACATGATTTGATTGTGAGCTATGCATAAGTTGTGTTACATGTTTACACTGTCCTAAACATCCAATAATAGCGAAGCGATGATTGACCAAAATCTCTTTCTTTTTGGCTCCGTCTTCATGCGTAGGTACGCACGAACTGGGAGGGAGGCAGCATAGATATAACTCACCAGGTTAACTGGCACAGTACACCCAGCGGTATAGGTTGGCAAACTACTGCATGTATATGTACATACATGACTCGCCAGGTTAAAAATCAAATACTTGGATAGTTGGATTCATCCAGAAAGAGGTTTAGCTACTCGACTTGATGCGAGTTATGCATAAGTCGTGCTTGTTTACCATTTTTGTACACGTCCGACGCGATGGTCGACCCAAAGAATGGTTTTGGCCCAACTTTCCTGTTGACCGACCATCTATTTTTCTACTTAATAACAAAGAGAAAAAGCTGATGCTGGTCGCTCGAAAAATAATACACTAGGAATGATTGGTACTCTTTCTTACCGTGGAGAATAACGTATATATCAGGTATATCATAATAAGATAAGGTACATGGAAATGTTTAGTCGTGTACACTTCAACCAGAAATTTGGAGTGTCTGGTTTGTTGGACAAGAAAAGTCTGCATTCTAGATCGACCATCTTCAAACGTCATAATCTCAGCTCAGAGACTCGAATGATCAATTCCTTTATGTAATATGACGCTGGCCATCTTAATCACACCGTTGGAATTGCTCGTTTAGAATTAGCCAGCCGGTGACTAATTAATTTAGTCAACTAATAAGTCTCCATCAAAAACATGTGCACAATAATAAAATATGTAACTTTTCAGCGTTCAAATTCCCAAGGCATGATCCTATATAGCAGCACATATGTACTGCTTTTCGTATGCTTAATGCTCCAAATATTCTGAATACTTTTTTATGAAATTATTAAAGGTACAAAGCTCTTAACCATTTTCTATCATTTTGTAGCTTTCCTGTCCACTTGCATGCCTTTAGCAGTTGGCATTTGGCGTTTTCACATGTCCTTTAGAATAGATGAAAAGGATTTAGCAACCACCTGATAGCTACAAACCGTATGCATACTTTTCCAAGTCTTCTTTTTTTCTGTTTATTGCGAATATCATATCTATCTGTGTCTCTTCTCCGTTGCTTCCAATTAATTGATCGAACAACTTGAGGGCTCAAAAAAAAAGAGTGCAATAGAGAGCTTAATTCATTGACAAACATGTAGCACAACCACGGATGAACCAATACAAAATTCTAAAATAAGATTTTCATTAATTTTCCTAGGAAGCTTCATATATGGAACAAATATTGGTTTGGTTCCAATCTCCCTCCAACGAAATTCTTAGTAGCACGTTCTACTATGTGCTTTGACTCTTGTGTTGTAACATAGCGCTGCTATTACTACTTAAATACTACTACATGAGTTACCATTGCAACAGAAGTCTAGATATTGGAATAAAGTAGCGAAATGTACATCTCTCTCTACATATCCTTTTGTTATTACAACCAATCAAAGTAGCACGTCTTTTAGTTCTAGATACAATGGCTTGCTCATTTTTCTTATGTTAATCAAATATTGTCACCAGAACGTATAATATACTAGTACATAATTATTTTCATATGCTTTTGGATGGTTGACGAACAAAACTAAAAGACAAACATAAGAAAGGGGGTGCACTAATATGAATGCATGCATCGTCATAAAGCCATCAATCTTGAAAAGTCCATCTACCCTTGCTGGCTATCCAGTAGTAACAAATATGAAACTCCAACAATTTTGTCGCTAAGGGACATTACTATACTAGTTTTACTATCGCGAGAGTTCTGGAATCCTTTCCTCTGGACGTGTCGTTCAGATGAGATTTAGTTGGTCTACATCTTGCACCATGGAACGATCTGTTGCAGCGTTTATCCACAGTGCAGTTATCAGAGGAAGCTGATGTATTTCATTGAAACCTACATGAGAGCGGTCAGTTTTCTATAGATTATATGTATAAAGCGCTAATCTAGTCGGACGTGCCCGTTGATGGTAATAAGAAGATTTCGAAGATGAAGATATCAATTAAAAACAAGATATTTGCATGGTACTTTCGTCCAGGAGTCATTCTTACAAAAGGTAATCTGATTAAAAGAAATTAGCATGGAAGTGCGTCATATGTTTTCTGTCATTATTATGAGACAATAAAACACTTATTGTTCCAATGTAAATTAGCTCGGTCTATATGGTCAATCACCCAATTAGCCTCTGGACTTTATCTCCCACGTAGTGTTGCAAACATCTTCGGCAACGGGTTACATTGGGTTGACCAAAGGTTTAGAATGCTTCTTAGGGTGAGAGCGCTTGCCATTATTTAAACGTTGTGGCTATTTAGAAATGATAAGGTTTTTATTGACAAAAATTCTTCTCTTATGCGGGTTATTTACCGGTGCATAGGTACACTCCATTTATGGTCGTCTCTACAACGTATGGAGAATCATGACCTGTTTATGGAGGTGTGGGTGCATTTGGAGGACACGGCGAGGGCTATGTTTACCCTACATGGATGACATCATGATCTTAGGATTAGTCTTCCTTCTCCTTAGGTGACCTACGGTCCTTGGTTTCTGTATTTTGTCTTTCTATTCTATTTTTTTTTTGTTTTCGGAGGTGTTTTGGCATCTAGTTATACGGAGGCTGGTGTACTTCCTCTGTTTCAAATTACTCCGCGCGCACGTTTACCTAGGTGGGCTAGTACTCTATCATTTTTTTATCCAAAAAATTTCTGAGATTTTTGGTATACGTAGTACATATTTCATACTATCTATTTCAAAAATCTCAGGATTTTTTTGAATGAAAAATGAGGGAGTACTAGCCCACCTACATAAGCGCGCCGACGGAGTAATTTGAAACAGAGGGAGTAATGTTTAAACCTTTTAAGTAATAAATGACCCTTTATCGAAAAAAGCTAGTTTTACTTGTAGCACGTGAAAAATTTGGACAGAAGGAACTAATGGGGTGTGCTTTTTTGACTCCTGCATTGTAACTTACTATCACACGTACTGTAACTAAATTTCTACCGGGGTTCAAATTCAAATGAATTCAACATGGTATAGGGCGAGGATTGGAATTAACTAGACAAATATGTATTTTTATCTACATATACTTTTCTATTAAAAGAGTATCTAATTACCTCATCCTTTAGTTATGAACTGCAACGATTCCCTCTCTTATTTCTTGCTAAACCAAATTCTGCTGGGAGATGTATGTTTTCCAACATTTAAATTTAACTAACGATTAGTCTAAATTTATGTCAAACTTTCTTACGGAAAACTGCATTATCAAGTGGCTTTCAACACGGATCCAGTAAAAGCAATTCTATAACATAATCAACACATTATTGGAGATCTTTTAATTTGGTCAAAGAAAATCATAGGAAACATATGTGTCTTATATTTCTAGACAAGGGAGTATTTGGCAAAAATACGTATTTCATCGCAGGAACATCTGGAATCAAGATCTGGACCAATGGCACAGTTCCATTTGAGTATATGTGGCAAATAAATAATAAATAATAAAGATAGCCTTTTGGTGCAGCATGCACTCTCTTGTTATCAGAATTTTTAAATTTTGTAAAATACATTAAAAACCACGTATATATATATTGAGTTTATACTTAAATTTTTTGTCAAATAGTAACCCATTTGCTATGATTATTAAAAATGATACAAATTTGAGAGTAAGGTATGTATGAAACTTCTGGATCTTGGTCCCATTGTGAGTTGTGATGTTAGTTTTGGCGTAGGTTTGACATACTTCGCAAAAAAGTCCACACTAGAGTATTTTTGTATATCTTTTTCCGAAAATAGGAGCCTACAAAACAAACATAAGAAAATAGAGGGGTAAGTACATATGCATGATCGACCAAAGAACACACCGAAAAGCGAGGGGTAAGTACACACACACGTGAGGTAGGAGAGAGGTGGCAGTGATAGTAATAAAACCCATCTAGGGTTTCGTCCCTCTCGCCGGCGATGCTGCCGGTCCGCTGCAACTCTGGTGGTCTTGGGTCTTGGAGGTGTGGCGGATCATGGTATCTCGCCGGGAAGGTTCACGTTCTTTGTTTAAACTATTTTTCATGTCATCTTCGGGATGTTGAAGCGGCGGCTACGTTCTGGAGTCAGAATAAGGTCCTCCCTGCCCCATCCTCGCTTTCGTGGTGCGTCTAGCATCGGCGGAGGGCGCATGAACTCGTGTGTTCGGTGGATCTTGGGATCTCGTTGTTTCTCCATTTGTTGTGTAGTTTTAGATCAGTCCCTTCCGATTTCTGGTTTTTATCTTCGTGATGGTTGCTGTTCCGTTGCGCTGGTTCTTTTGGACCTTAGCATGACGATCCCCCCGTCTACTACAACAAGCTATACTACGATAAGTTTTGTCCGATTCTGATAATGGAGGGACGAGGATGGTGGCGCACCTTCAACTCTTGCAAGTGTATGTAATCATCACTGGTTAATATCATTAGGTTTGGATCTATTCGGAATTTTTATTACCTTCGGTATCTTTTGTACTGTTGTTGATGATTATTAATAGATTGGTGGGACTCTGCAAACAAAAAAAAGAACATATGCCTTTTTTTGACAATCAATATCACATATCTTCATTGTGACAAAGAGTACATAGAGATACATAAACTGTCTTCAACGATTACAAAATAAAGTCTAAAAGAAAACGAGTAAATCTCGAAGGTCTTCAAAATCTTCTTCTTCCATGACACAATCTTGCACTTGTCCGAAAACAGCCCAATAAACATGACACAGATGTCAAACCATAGATTGGAATTGAAACCGGCCTACCCTACAAAACATCCCGTTTCTAATTCCAACCATTAATCAATTGATCCCTTGCCCCTTTCGTATTATCTTCCTAATTTTCATACCCCAACCATTAATTAGTCCATTCTTTAATTTGCCCCTCTCGTACGAGAATTATAACATGTGTACTTCATCATGGACGTCCAGTACTCCCTCCGATCCATAATAAGTGTCGGCATTTAGTACTAGATTAGTACAAAGTTTGCACTAAGTCTTCGACACTAATTTTAAATCGGAGGGAGTATATACTACTAGTACTACTAGTATTTTCCTGATGTTCATCATGGACTTCTAGTCTTCTGCTAGTACTAGTTCTACCCCAATTATAACATGTGTACAAGAATTAGAATACGGTTACGAAGTACAAACCATTCGCCTACATCAGTCCATATATACAATCTCATCCGTTTGGCTGTCCCTGCATTAATCAAAGAACCATAACCGCCCATGGAGCACAAATGTCCACTACTCCCATGGAGCACACGCTTGGCATGCATGGACGCATGATGCCTTCATGATCCACCCATTCGCCCCCTCCCCTCCACTTCTTCAACACCAACCATCGTCTTCGTATTCTCTCTCGCCTAGATTAAAACCGAGAAATCTCTCTAGCTAGGCCCTGAGTAGTATACTTGTTCTTGCAAGACATGGGGCCGGCCGCCGTGGCGTTCTCGTGGGAGCATGAGGTCCTGAAACCGGTCTCGGCACCGGCCATGGATGCCGGCGGTGTCATGCCGCAGAGCCCAAGGAAGGCGCTGGCCAACGTTGTCTTCTCGTGGGAGCACGAGCAGGGCATGACGAAGCCGGCCGTGAAAGTGAAACCCCGCGGTGTGCCGGAGAACGCGAGGAAGGCGCAGGCACCGATGCGCCGGCTGTCCGTGCCGCCGCCGCCGGGCCGGCCGGCGTCGAGAGGCGTCTCGCGTGCCGTCCGCCCGGAGGACGACCCGTTCCTGGCGGCGTACCTGGCATGCACCAAGAGCGACGGCGGGAAGAGGAGGACGACCGGCGCGCGGGATGGCCAGAGACGGTTCGCGTGGGCCGGGTTCGGGCTGCGCGCGCTGTCCTGCAAGAGGGACGACGGCGCCGTGGTGCAGAGCATGGCGAAGCTGGCCAAGCTGCCCGAGCTTGACCCCAGGGACGCTGGATTCATTTGATCATCTCCCAATTAATCATCAACTTCTTCTTGTTCATCTTCTTCTGAATTTGCAGTAGTAGTGTTGCTGGTTAGGTTTGATTCATAGAGAAGGAAGAACACTATGTTATGTGCCTTCTGGATTCAGAACATGTCAGGTTCTGCAACCATGCTTTGCAGCAGTAACCTAGGAGTCTTTCTTTCTTCTGAATTCAGAATATTTTTGTGAGGTGTATATACATGAATTTTCTCTCTCTCTTTCTTTCTTCTGTGACGAACAAATTGATTACCTTGACACTGACTCTGTCGACTCCCTGTCAGCGTCCACTCGACGGGGACAGAGGTTGACCCAGATCGACTTGGAACATTCCAGTGTTTTGGTTGTCTATATTTAAAGCACCGATTGGTCGCAGTTGCAGATCATGTAATCGATCTAGTCACATGTACAACTGCTGCAGTTGTTCAGCACACACGTTCAAGTGCTACTGACAGAGGCCCACTATTTAGTTAGTTATTAGTTACAGTTACAGAACAAAATACCATTCAGTCAGCGACACATTGCTACTTTTGTCTGACTAGTTGCATGGCATGAGAAAGCTAAGGCTATATTTTTAGAGACAATTTTTTGTCTTGCAAGCCACACCAAGTCACCAACTACTTTACCTGTCAAACAGGACAGCATCAGAGGGTACAGACGTCTCACTGACAAGGACCTTATGTTTTTCCTTGTCTGACAGAGAGGTTTCAGCAGGCACAGTTAGTTGTCACAGGACCAACCTCTGTCTCAATACAAGTTGGAAGAAATTCTAGAAGTAATCGAAGACTAGCACTTGTCAGCTGTTCATGTGGTGAAGCCAAATTTGTCAGCAATGTGATATTTGCTCGTCTGCAGATTGTGTAGTTGCAATCATTTTCCTTGTTTCTTTTCTCCGCCCGCTCAGCCAAAAATCGGCTTGCAAATTCAGCTACCCCTATTCAGGGTACGGTTTTCGGTTATGTTAATAAGTATACTGTTATATGTTGATCCAAATTCTACAAAGTAAAGGTCAACTTCTGACGGAGCGGAGCGAGGCCCGTCGCCGGAGGATTGGGCCGATAAATTGTATCTGTGAAATCCCCGGCGTTGTGTAAACGTTCCCCGTTATAGTGAAGTTTTGCTGTAAACGTTCCCCGCAAAGCTAACATATACTAGTTTAGTGTCTTTTCCTGTAAAGTTTATCAGAATTTTAAATAGTCTGACTAAAGACAAAAGCTAAAATCACACATTTATGCACGGACGAAAGGAATATACTTGAACTTAAAATACAATTGCATCATCAATACATCATGTGGCTGTACATTAGCAGATTAAACAGGCAATGGGAGATCCAATCCGTAAATCCCAATTCTTATCCATGTTCGGGTCAACCAATCACATCATTTATCCCTCGAATCTGATCATCCATGCAACACGAGCAGAATTGATCATATTAATTTTTATACAAAAGCGACCAGTCACATAGATGGACCACGAAAAACAGCAATAGATCTCCTCTTGCATTTCTCATATGCACGCAACCGATCAAACCAGAACCCAGAAACAAAGGCCCTACTACCACCGCTGGGTCACGCCGCAGCACTTGCACACAATTAAGAACTCTACTGCACGACACCATGAAATGCTAAGGGTTTAGATCACGGGTTTACCAGTAGACCCGTAGGGGATGTAACACGTAGGGAATGTGCATCCAACTGGTCCGATCAGTCGAACAACACCCGTCTGTGGATTGATAGGTCCATTCGCATCACTTGGGCTGGTGGTGGATAGGGTTCCAACACTTTTAATCTCTCGCCTAAACTTTCCGTCAGGGGCCCTTCAGTTAAGTCTTGTATCATAATATCTAGAAGAATATATATGTTGATTGGTTACAAGAAAAAACTTATGAAACTTTGAATTTTGAGTACTCATGCATATTATCAGTGGTATGATTTTGAAATGAAATACATGCCAACTTGCCCCGAAAAACAAGAAGGGTAATCTCAAAGAAATGGGCACCACCAGAACTAGGGGATTTAAGTACACACTACTTGTGTACACTTTGATCGTACGATGGGATTTGAGGGCATACTACCAATTTAGACTTCACACACTCTAGAAATATCTATTTTGTTACACCTAAATTTCATAGTATTGAACTCTAGACAGAATGCCGAGTTACATGGTAGATCCATCTACTGCAAAAACAAAACACTATGCTAGGTTCTATAGATATTCTGGGACACAATTGATAATGACACATACAGACACACATTATAATTCATAAATAGGCATAAATAAATTGGAGTAAAAATGTGAAAATATAGGTTTGCTCAGATTTGGTGAAACCCATTGCAGCGAAATATATTCTTAAACACCTGAAACTAAAAAAACAAATGAAAAAAAATCAATTACATATGATACCTCAATAGTACTTATAAAAAATATATATGTACAATTTAAATAAACATTTTTGGTCTTTAATGTTGTCGATACGATACCTCGATAGTAACTACATAAAATAACAACTAGTGGAGTTACGATGAGATAAAAATGTTTAGTATAAATAGGATACATGAACATTTCAATTGTTGCAAGAGGGCCAAACGGTTTTTTTGGTTGTGGACAGTTGTTCTTCATCGCGGTGTCCTTGATCAGATAGATATGGAAATTGTTCCTGGATAAAATAGAGAAGACGAAAACAAAGAAAAAGGTGTGTCTAGCCTATTAAAAATTTGATCATGGCACCAAGAGAATTTATTGCATATATCTTGGATGGTACTCGATCTATGTTAAAAAGAGGTCTTTTTGTAGTCGATTATTTTGTTGTAGTGAGATTATCTTTTCCGTTCATGGAATTAATCCGCCATCCTCCTCCAAAATGTCTTGTAATTTTGCTCCGAATCACAAATAGGGTCTTGCTATTTTCTTCCAACAATTACACAACAGTAGGTCATCTGTCTGCATGTATTTTGGATCCGTCTTGTTTTGTGTAGTCAGCCAAATTGTTTGCCGGTCTCAGTATCAATCACAGCATGTTTCACTTGCTCATCACATGGAGCCTGCCACCTTCGAATATATGTCCATCATGGCCTCGGCGGCCAAGTCCTATGCACAAAATTGTTTTTTACTAGTAATTATGAAAACAATTAAAACACACCTCATTTTCATTGGGCATTTCTGAGAATAAGGAGCAACGTTGTCTCTGAACTCCATTTACGTTCGTTAAATAATCAGCAAGTCGATGGACATGTACACGCCACCATGTCGGTCTTCGTTGGGGCCAATAAGGGTGGCACTGGAGGCATGGACAAAGCCCAATTGAGGAGGTCGTGTCTGTTGGGGTCGGCGGGCAACAACTCGTTGATTATTTCTAGAGAGAAAAATGGCACCCATGCCGCCTTCGCGAGGAAATATAGCGAATACACCTAGATCCCCGATGATATGCGCCATGATTTGCTTTTTTTTGTGCTCCACTGGCTCCCACCGGTGGTTGCCCGAATATCGTTGCCTATGGTGGACTCCATGAAATGTTGGGCACTGCCCTTGGCCTGAGCTATGTTCTACGCCGCCACTTTCAAGCCTTGGTCTCCGAGATATTTACTTTCTTCTCCATGAGAAGAAGAGGATAATGGGTGGAAAACGACGAAGGACGAGACAAGGTGGAGGGAGTATGGGTCGTGGCAGCGGCGAACGATATATAGCCTCTCTTCGGTTAGAACATGAGAAACGGCCTGTAGTATGGGAGTGAGGAGTGAATTAGGTAGGGTTTGGCTTATATCACTACGAGGTGGGCAAAGTTAGGCATGTGTCCTATGTAGCGGGATACCCCTTGCCAACCCTAAATGGGGGGAGGTATGTCTGAACAAAACAGGATTTTGCGCATATGAAGGCTAGGTCGAGCAAGATTTTTTGTCTAGACCCAAATACGACCATGCTGGAGGGGAAGGGGGCTTTTGCGGGCCGGCGGGTATGCTTTTAGGGCATGTCCCATGGCGAAGCGATTCATTAGGCGCTTATATAAAAAAATGAAATTGGACTTAGCGCTTGTTCAGGCCCCCCCTCTCTCCATTGCTAGCCGCGATCTATAGGTGCTACCCAACTAGAAATAACACAGGAACTAGCACTTTTCCCCTGCGACTCTTGGGGCATCGTCGCATCGACACAAGTGTTCATCCTGAGCTTGGATGGGTATCCACACAAAGCACATGGAAATCGATCATGGAGTCCTGTGTATGCCCTTAGGCTCCTACTCAAACTGGTTATGAGTCCACACATTTTTTTCCGACAAAGGGGATATATTGTAGGTGGAGACAGCACAATTGTACATATCCATTTTCTCCGGAGATCTGAATAGTGAAGAGACAGTCATATACCCTAAATCTCGACTTCCATGTCTACTTTTTGCGTGATAGTTTATCGAAGCCTTAACAACCGGGTGCCCGCTGATCCTCTGCAGCGACCACCTGTCTAGGTTGTGCCTGAAACCTCTTTGTTACACAAGGAAAAAACATGAGCAGGTCCTTGTCAGAGATACGTCTGATGCTCACTTCTTCCCTGACGTGTACTATCCCTTCCACTTCCAGGCCAGTTGATCTGGCTTATACAGTTCAAAGGCCCAATAACATATAGCATTGCATTTTCTCATGCCATGGAACTGGCCAGAGAAAAATAACTTGGACAGTTTTGTTCTGGTCTAAACTAACAAACTTTTCTGTTAATTACCAATCAACACACATGTATTCTTATATGCGTGTGGAACACAAGCACAAAATCAATGGAATGTTCCAAGTCCTGGTCAACCTGTGTCTCTGTCGAGATGACACTGACTGAAAGTCACAGATGCAAGACAGGGTCAGTGTCTTCGGCAATCAATCTGTCTATCCAATCACAGAGAGAAGCAAGAAGAAGCTTGAAACCCAGAACATAATCTGAATCAACAGGACAGAAAGATGAAGATACAGAGTGATCTCCTTCTTTCTTTTCTCTGGACTGAAGTTTCTACTTCTCCAAATCGCAAAGTTTGTCACATGATTAATCGAGATTAGCGAGAAAAACTCGCTGCTACTAATCGATCCAGAAGTACAAGACCGTGCCATAGATAAGAGAAAAAGAAAAAGAAACTGATTAAGCAGGAGATAATTTACTAATCAAGCATCCCTGGGATCCAGCTCGGGCAGCTTGGCCAGCCTCACCATGCTCTGCGCCACCTCGCCATCGTCCCTCTTGCAGGACAGTCTGATCTGGCCGAGCCCGGCCCATGCGAACCGTCGTCTGATCTGGCCCTTCTTGGTCTCCCGCGCGCCGGTCGTCATCTTCTTCCCGTCGTCGCCGCGGCCGCCCGTGCTCTTGGTGCAGGCCAGGTACGCCGCCAGGAACGGGTCCTCCTCCGGCCGCACGGCACGCGAGAAGCCCCTCGTCGTCGCCGCCGGACGTCCCGGCGGCGGCGGCACGGACAGGCGGCGCGTCGGGGCCTGCGCCTTCTTCACGCTCTCCGGCACGACGCGGGGTTTCACGGCAGGCTTCGTCACGCCCTGCTCGTGCTCCCACGACAAGACCACAGCGGCCGCCGCCTTCCTCGGGCTCTCCAGCATGCCACCACCGGCATCCATGGCCGGCTTCAGCAAGCCCCGCTCGCGCTCCCACGAGAAAGCCACGGCGGCGGGCGCCGAGACAGGCACGGCTTCTTCTTGCCCCATGGACGTGTAGCTAACTAGAGCCAACTAATCGACGCCGGCCTGTGAACGGTTTCTAGCTTATTTCTCGGTGTGCTTCTTGGCGTGAAAAGACGGGACGGCGAGGAAGACGAAGGTGGTCGGTCTTGAAGAAACGGATGGGAGGGGAGGGAAGGGGGCAAATGGGTGGATCATGAAGGCATCATGCATCCGGGCATGCCAAACGTGTGCGTGATCGAATGAATTACTGGTGGTAGTGGAGATTTATGCGACGGTTATGGTTGTGATCAAGGACGCAGGGACGGCCAAATGGGTGAGATTGATTGATTGTATATATGGATGGAAGGAGGCGAATGGGCTTGTATTACTACTACTTTGTAACCGTGTTCTATACTTGTACGCATGTACAAGAAACTAATATTGTTAACTGGGGTAATTAGTCTAGAAGAGGCCCGGTAATCCTCTTTTTCAAGCTTTTTTTAGGTAGTAATAGAAGTGTACGAAGAAAATTAGGAAAACTATTTACTTCGAAACTAGACAAATCTGCGACGTCTATTTCAGGACAGAGAGAGAAGTAGTGCAAGAGGGGCAAAAGAGTGGATCAATCAATGGGTGGGGTTAGCTGCAGGGAATGAAATGTTTGGTTGGACTTCAATTTCAATAGTGATGTCTTGACCATGCTTGTATTTAGTGCTCCTATTTTGGATCAATCAATGGGTATACATTTACCCCTGTCTTTACTGATGCTTGTATTTAGTGCTCCTATTTTGGGAGCAAAGACATATGCAGAGATACTCTCAGGCACGCTCTTCTTAACATTATCTTTGACCAAAAACGGCTGGACTAATCGTTCATCAAAGAAGACTTGGTACATTTTGTACGAACATTTTATCTAGAGCTTGACTATTTGGTGGTTGCTGTTGCAAAATGGGATATATAGAGACAAACATATATTTGTCTACTTAATTCAAAATTTTATCTCAACACAATGTTGGTTTCATTGCCACTAGAACGCCTCTTGTAATAATTTACTATAATTTAGTCAAAGTACATTCCCGACGTCCAAATGTCCAAGTTTTTCATGTAATACAAGTAAAAAACTAGCGGTAATTCCGGTGGCGGCAGAATGGTTGGAGTTGCATGTTTGTTAGCTAGCTAGGGCAGTTGGACTTCAGTTCAAGAAAAAGAAGTTGGACTTTCAGTAGTGATGGCTTCACCAATCACCATGCATGCATGGATACGTGTTAATCTACCCCTTCCAATGTTTTCAACCATCCGAAAACACATGAATATACTAGTTGTGTAGGAGTGATATAATATATGTACTGGCGATAACAACTTTTTCTAGAACTGAAAGATGGGCTACTTCGATTGGCTGCGGTTAGAAAAGAATATGTAGAGACGGATGTAAATTTGGCTGCTTAACCATTATTCCAATATTCAATGTAGACCATATAGAGTTCATTGCAATCGGAACGCCTCTAGTGATTAAGTAGTAGGAATAACCGTGCTAAGTTACAACGCAAGAGTCAAAGCACAGTCCATGACTTGACCATGTGCATGTGCGTGTCCAAGCTCTTGGTATACTACTAGCTTGTAGTAGAACGTACCAAGTCATAATTTGGTTGGACATAGAGTTAGGGATTGTTTGGTTTAGAGGATGTCATTTAGGGGATGAGGATATCCCCAACCAGTTGGTTAGGGGTAGCCATTTTTTGTGTTTGTCTAAAATGGGGGAAAAAATGGTTAGGGATAGCCAGTCAAAATCTATAAACAGGAAAACAAATCAGAGGAGCTATCCAAAAGTGGTTGAGCTCATCCAGCTCTTTTTGTGGGATATGCTCAACCACCATTTTAAGCCAAAAGTGGTTATCCACATCCCCTCCACCCTCTAAACCAAACACTGGATAACAACAAAAAAAAATAGATATCTCTTGTCATCCACTGGATAGCCACTAAACGAAACAGCCCGTTAAACCAAACCATGCACATTTCTTTCATGTAGTATGATGATTTGAAAGATAACTAAACCATATTTCTTTCATAAATGTCAATGTTCTTTTTGATATCATGCGTCTGAATTTCGGAAAAAAAAATCCTCACAACATTTTATGAACTGTTTCTTGAAAAAATATTTTTTCACGGCATCTTCAAGACTTTCATCTCGTCTTCAAGAAAAATTGTGTGGTTTGCTACATTTTGGTCAATGAATTAAGATGTCTGTTTTTTCTGCATTCTTGAGTTGTTCGATCAATTTCTTGGAAGCAACGTAGAAAATACACAGTTAGTTATTCGGTAAGAAAGAAGAACATGATTCAAAAAGTACTCATACTGTTTGTAGCTATCAGGTGGTTGGCAAATCCTTGTCAAGTACGTATTGGAGAAGGACATGAGAAAAACGCCAAAATTGAACTGCTAAAGCCATCCAACAAATGGACGATCGAGCATGCACCAAATGGATAAGAAAGCTACAAAACACTACTACCAAATGATGAGGAACTCGACGCTTTTAATCATTTTGAAGAAGTTGTTGAAAATATTTAGAACTTGAAAAAACTGTATTGTTGTTGTACATATTTGGGAGGACATTGCCTTGGGAGGAAAAAATGTATGCTCCTTGTATCATTGTGTCATTGTGCACATGAATGCCGGAAACTTCACTTGTATCATTGTGCACATGTCTTTGATACATGTAGAGTATTCATTGTAGATTAGTTGTAAATGAGGAATTCCAGCGATGTGATTAGGATGGACAAGTAATGGACTCACCCATTCCCGTCTCTAGCCGAGATTACGATGTTTGAAGAATGTTGACTTTTCTTGTCCAACAAACCAGAGATTCCAAATTTGTGACCGAAGCATACACAACTAAAATTTCCATTTACCTTATCTTATAATTCCTTCTTATTTGATTTGGTCAAACCTAGGAGATTTATATGCCATTCCCCATAATATTGAGACTTGGGTTCCATAGACAAGAAAGATCACTAATTATTCATTTGGTCCGTTATTCTTCGAGCAACCAGCAGCAAATCCTCCTTTGGTAAGTTAAGTAGAAAAATAGTTGGTCGGTCGATAAAAAATGGGCTGAAAACAGATCCCTTAGTCCAGCATGTCGTTGTTGTTAGACGTGTACAACATGGCAAAGAAGTGCAACTTGTGCATTACTCACAATAAAATTGAGTAGCTAAACCTCTTTCTAGATGAATCCATACTACGCAAGTATTTTATTCTTAACATGGTGAATTATCAATGTATCTGTAGCAGATGTATTATACTAGTCCCTCCAATCCATATTACTTGTCGCAAAAATGGATGTATCTAGACATGTTTTAGTACTAGATGCATCCAATTCAACGACAGTTAATATGGATCGGAGGGAGTACTTAATTAACAAAGAATTGATCTAGGGAGTCAGTACTTTTATTTAGTTCTTCTTGGTAAAGGATGCTATTCTTTTTTGGCAAGAAAAAAACGACACTGAAGTTTCATCGCCACTTTCAGAATTCTTTTTTGATAACGAACTTCTAGATAACCTATCAACCAATTGAAGTTGCATAATAGTTAAATAAATACTCTTTAAGAAGGTTATACAACAATTATCTCCCCACTCGACATATTGCTGCTCTCAATGCTCGCTCTATACGTAAGGTAAGTGAGAGCTACAAGTGCTTTACGTGCAGTGTGTCACTGTTGTTGGATGTTTTAAGACATGTAAACAAGTAATCCAATTATGAACTAAACTTATGCATACATCTCACAATCAAATCAAGTAGATAAACCTCCTTTGGTTGATGAATCCAACTATCTAAATATCTAATTACTAGATTTTAACATGGTGAATAATCAATGTACAAGTAGTTTGCCAACCTGCCAGATATGTAGTGTAGTAGTTTGGCATATTAAAATATTACTCCACCATAATTGAAAAAGTCATTTCATTCCCAATATTTTATAATTTCAAGCAATATTGGTTAACGATTTAAATGTACTCAAACATGGAAGGTTGAAGTAAAAATTTAGAAACAAGTTGGATAGCTATGTTAATCCACTCATTACAAATGTTTCCAAAGCAAGTTCAAAAAAATCAAGCAAGTCCTCAAATGTTTCTTTTCATTCAACTTTTTGGCAAAGCCAAACAATTCAATTAACTTATCATATTTATTACATTTCAAAATTGATAAAAAAACGGGTGTTATAGGCTACCATCCTTAAAAGGAATCTCACTGAGGTTCAGGACACACTCAGGTGCTACCACCCATAAAATAAACCTGACTAAATTGTATCTTGAGGGCTCATTGGGCATCCACACGTAGTTTCTATGGGCATTTATCTGCATGGTGTCCCATCTTATGGCATTTGGAGCACTCCACCAAGTGAGTGTCATTTTTCTTGGCGTAGGTATTGTTGTTATGAACATTGGCGGCGATTCCTTTGAGACTATTGTGGTTCCCATCACAGTGTCTCTTTTTAGAGAACTCCCATGCATAACCTAGCTCTTGGCAATTGTAGCACTGCAACTTGATGATGTCCTTATTATTGGAGTTGTGGCAATTCTTTTTTTTCATTTGGGGTCTCTCAAAGGCTAGGAAATCTCTTAGTTCCCATTCTTCATATTACACTTCAACTTCGGGGAACCTTTCTCATTTCTTGGAGAAATTCCGATAAAAATGGTTCACTTCTCCACATCACTGTCAGCACTTGGTGGTGGTGTTGGGTTCGGCTTTGTGAGGCTCGTCTCTAGATTCAAACTTCATCATGTCCTCTTATGAACTCATGAAATAGATCCGGATCTTTTTCCGCAAAAAAAAAACTTCATCATGTCTTCATGGGTATCCCTCAGGACTTGATGCACTCCATCATTGACATGTTGATTCACATTTTTTACTACATAGTAGAGGTGGCACTGAACAGGGATATGATTGGTTCATGCACATAGGAAACAAGTGTGGCAAGATATGTGGGGCATTCCTCAGCTGGATGGTTATCCCAATAAAGACACTAGTCCCGATGTTTCTTATATGTGTACCCATTTCTTCATGCACTCTGAAAGCTTGAAGTTCCTTCCGGACATCTTCGTGAGTGTTTGTGCTCGTACGATGGTATGAGATCGTACTAGAACATCATTCAATTCTCCCCATGTTATCCCCTATTGTTAATGGCTTATTGTATCCTCCACCACGATGCATCATCTCCACTTAGGTACTTCGTGGCACAATGAACCATTTCATGTGCTCTGATGTTGGTATCCAGCAACACCTCTTTCAAACAAGCCCTCAAAAAATTCCTTTCATTCAAATTTTCGATGAAGCCAAACCATTCAACTAACTTATTTTATTCATTTAACATTTATTTTTTTGGGGATGTTACAACTTGATGATTAAATTAGCCTGTGCTAATCTGAATAGTTGATCAGAAGCTTCTTTCTTCGGCAAAGCTTCTGCCTGTGAGTGTTTACTGTGTAGTGAGTGTGCTCCTCACACACATCAATCATGATAGTGACAAGGCCATGCGTATACTGGTGGTGAAGTGTCGAGTATGCTAGCAATTGAACTGAAGTCTCACGCCGGCCGGCCGGCCGGAGTTCACTAAGAAAGGAAGAAGGCGCCAACAGCAGTGGCATATCCCTACTGCATATTCCTTCCTCGACGGACATTCCAAATATGCACACAAGCTGTACTCGATGCCATGATCCTATATGAGCATTGAGCAACTGCGACACATGCATTGCATGCACACGACGACCTGCTGATCCATGGCTAGCGTCGACGACGTCAAGGTTGGCTATGACGGCGAGGGCGAGGCGGCGTCGCCGGTGGTGCTGATCACGGGGTGCGCCGAGGGCGGCATCGGCCACGAGTACTGCCGCGCGTTCGCCGCCCTGGGGTGCCGCGTCGTGGCCACCGACGTGCCGGACCGCGTCCCGGGCCTCGCCAGCCTCCTCGACGCCGCCGACCGCCTCCCGCTGGACGTCACCTCGGACGCGAGCGTCGACGCGGTGGTGTCCCGCGTGCTGAGCGAGTACGGACGCGTGGACGTGCTCGTCAACAACGCCGGGATGGGGTGCACAGGCCCGCTGGCGGAGCTCGGGGGCGGCGAGACGGTGCGCCGCGCCATGGACGTGAACTTCCTCGGCATGCTCCGCCTAGTGCGCGCCGTGACGCCGAGCATGGCGGAGAGACGATCGGGCCGCGTGGTGAACGTGGGGAGTGTGGTGGGCACCGCCGCCACGCCGTGGGCGGGCGTGTACTGCGCGTCCAAGGCGGCGATCCACGCCGCCACCGACGCGCTAAGGCTGGAGCTCGCGCCCTTCGGGGTGCACGTCGTGAAGGTGGTCCCCGGGCGCGTGAAGTCCGGCATCGGCCGCGCCAACACCGCGCAGATCGCCGGAGGACACGGAGGTAAGCCGCGGGAGTGGGGCATGTACCGGGAGTTCACGGCGGCGATCGAGGAACGCGCGCGGGCATCGCAGGGTGCTGGCGCAACGGAGGCGTCGGCGCTGGCGAGGCACGTGGCGGAGCGAGTGATGCGGCCGCGGCCGCCGCGGGAGATCGTGTTCGGGAGCTTGACGGCGCTGTTCGCCGTCCTCGCCGCGTCGCCGGTGTGGGCGCGCGACGCCTTCTTCGCTAGGCGCTTTGGGCTCAACAGAAAACTCTAGTTGGTGGCTGGTCGTCTGACATGCTCCGGGCCGTTTCCGTGGTAAATGAAGCTATGTGGACGGCTTGGTGAAAGGCCGTGCGTATGTAGGATGGCCGGGGACGACGAGCAGCTCGATTCGAAGACAGGGCGTGCCGCCCTAATAATTGTATGCGTGTGTTTTCAGATCCATTACGGCCTTGTTCGGTTAGCTGGGTTTTCAACGGGATAGGCATGGATTTAAAGGGATCAAATCCCATCTAAGTCAAAATCCACTCAAATCCCCTCCAAAACACTCCAATTCACTAGGGAGGTGGATTAAACGAACAAGGCCTACAGTGGCAGAGTCACCTCGCCAAGGCTCCGCCGGCGAGAGCTCCATTGATTACAACACGATATGGTGATTTCATCGGCATTTTTTGTTGGCAGGACCTTAATGTGGTAGATACGCCGAATAGGTATGATGCTGGATAACTATGCACTATCATCAGGTTCAGTTCGTCCAGCCGACTTTCTTAGAGCAACTGTAACATCTAACAGACACACCCAAAAACTATAAAATAACCGGTTGATTTAAGGTTTTCGTTGAAAAGCGACCGTCTAGCGAACCCTATAAATGCATGCGACACCCAATGCTTTTTTAAGCACTGCGGGAAAAATTGCCGCTGCCGTGTAGACACGGCTTTGCCGTGTGCCAAATAGACTGGAAGACAAACTTTGCCGTGTACAACCTAGAAAGCACACGGCAAAGTATGCGAACACGGCAAATTTCTGAAAAAGAACACGGTAAAGAAATATACACGACAAAGACATATAAAAGAACACGGCAAAGAAAAAACACTCGGCAAAGTTGATAGCGGCACACGGCATAGGTGTCATCACGGCAACGAAGCGGGACCCTTGACCCCACAGGTCCACTTGACAGGAATGAGCTAACGGCAGCAAACGGTGGCCTCTTTGCCGTGTGCCCTCGCCAACCCTTTGCCGTGTGTATTCCGCAGTATACACGGCAAAGGGTCTTTGCCGTGTGTATTCCGATATATACACGGCAAAGTTCTATTTTTTTTTCTTTTTTCTCTTTTATCACATTACTCTTAGGAAAATCATAAAAAAATCATTCTAGTTCAGAAAAATAGAAATAATATATCAAAATTTGCATAAAAATAAGATCTATCTATCTACACTCAAATATTAGATATTTATGTTGAATATGAATCTCCATACTCGCCATTTTGACCATAGTTTAAAACAGGCATAAAAATACAAAAATGAGCGAAACAATGTGAGACCTTCGCGTGGTGTCATATTTTGTGATATAATTGGAAGGAAAAATATCAAACTTGGTATATTGATTATATCTCAAAAAAACCTTCACAAAATGACCTATCTCATTCGAGGATTCCTGGCTTTCGGTTCAAATGACCAATATTATGGCCAAAATCACAACATAGTTTGTGATAATGTGCCCATATTGTGTATTCATGTGCATCATGGGATGGAGAACAATATTGCAAGAGGAAGTTTTCCTTTTCGTTGCACGAAAAAGCCATTTTCTATTTTCGGAGCGCAAAAATCAGGACGTTTTGTGAAGCAACATCAAATGTTCAATTCAAAAATGCTACCACCCCATTTTTTAAAAATACTAGACCATCTTACATGAACAATGTCCCAACTGGAGATTTTAAAACCTTTTCGTCCAACCCTGGTGAAAAAGACAAATTTCTGCCGAATCGGTAGGAAGTGGGTAAGATATGAACTGCAGGTACATGATCTAATGCTCATAATTTTTTACAAAAATCATTTTTAGGTTCAAAATATAATGTTTATTCATAGATTCAATGCAAGTTTAGCGAGGCTCAGTCCGAAGCTAAGAATCGTCATGCCCGCTGTTCGATTAGGGTTTGATGATAGTTTCAAATGATCATAACTAAATCAAAAAAAATTAAAAAAATGCGAGACCTTCGCGTGGTGTCATATTTTATGATATAGTTGGAAGCAAAAATATCAAACTTGGTATATTGATTATCTCTCAAAAAAACCTTCACAAAATCACCTATCTCATTCGAGGTTTCTTAGCTTTTGGTTCAAATGATCAATGTTATGGGCAGAATCATGACATAGTTTGTGTTAATGTGCCCATATTGTGCATGCATGTGCATAATGGGATGGAGAACAATATTGCAGGAGGAAGTTTTCCTTTTCGTCGCACAGAAAAGCCATTTTCTATTTTCGGAGCACAAAAAATGGGGCGTTTTGTGAAGCAACACCAAATGTTCAATTCAAAAATGCTACCACCTCATTTTTCAAAAATACTAGACCATCTTACATGAACAATGTCTCAACCGGAGATTTTAAAACCTTTTCGTCCATCCCTGATGAAAAAGACAAATTTCTGCCGAATCGGTAGGAAGTGGGTAAGATATGAACTGCAGGTACATGATCTGATGCTCATAATTTTTTACAAAAAATCATTTTTAGGTAAGATATGGATATCATATTTGAATTCATCGCATTTTTCTGATCAATTTAGATATTTTATTTGTCGAATTCTGATTTAAGGATTTAAATATATGAATTATTCCATATTAAATAGAAAAAGGTAAAAAATTAAAATTATTTTATTTTTTATTTAGATTCAAGATTATTATTACTTATTCATTGTTGTCTACTTAAATAATTGTTTGAAATCTAAAACTGAGATGTGTGACATCATGGTCCAATAGTTAATAGGATTAATATGAAAGTATTATCGACAAGGTATGATTTCTTTCTCGGAAGTTTATTTGGAAGGAACGAAGAAGTTAAGCGTGCTAAGACTAGAGTAGTGTTAGGATGGATGGCCGTAGGGGAAGTTTGATCATAAGTTTAATTTGACCTAATATCAAGCACACTTAGGATTAGAAGTATTCCATATGAGATTAACAAGTAAAAAGTATTCAAAAAAGTTTGAAAAAAAATTGAATTTATTTTTTCAATTTATTTTGAAAAGGCAGCCTCTTTGCCGTGTACGTGACACACGACAAAGGCGTTTTTGCCGTGTAGGATTTATGGGCGACACACGGCAAAGGCTTGCCGTGTAGGATTTATGGGCGACACACGGCAAAGGCAGCCTTTGCCGTGTATGTTTTATGGGTGACACACGGCAAAAGTTGTCTTTGCCGAGTTGAATTTATGAATGACACACGGCAAAAAATAGACACCGTCATCTCTAAGGGAAACCGTCATCTCACTTTACTTTGCCGTGTCTACGCGTAAGATACACGGCAAAGGCTTTGCCGTGTCTTATTTAGAAAACACACGGCAAAGGGCCTTTGCCGTGGCAAACGTGCCGTGTGGCATTTGCCGTGTGTATACACACGGCAAAGCCTTTGCCGTGTTTCAGAAGGTCTTTGCCGTGTGGTTTCCACACGGCAAAGGAAGTTTTTCCCGTAGTGAAGGGAAGCAGTAAAATTCTTGTGCTAGTATGTACATCTGAGAATTCCACATGCGACACTCAATGATTTGAACAATTTCAAATCAATTCAGATTTTACTTCATTGAATGAATATGTTCATAATCATTCAATCATTACTAAGAACTAGTCATCTCTCTACGTCTCCTAGGTTGTGGCCGGTAGGCAGAACGTCTCGTGATATTATCGTGCTACATCCACGTGTAAGAGAAAATATCTTTCTCAAAATGCTAGGTATATAGCATACATAAAGAAAGTCTATAAAGAATAAATATTATACGTACGATTCTAATACAACACAAGACGTGAAATATAGATACTTCATCCTATCATACATGTTCCGATTGCTAACCGTAGATTGCACAAAAGCGCTTACTTAGACGATGTCTAAGTAAAACATTACACGAAAGGAACATAAATAACATGTAAATATAAAGATAAAAAGTAAATATTATTACATGACAGAAAGAGATCGAGCACTCTCGAAAACAAACGACTGAAAGTTCTAGGGACACGGTGAAGGAACTTTCACCATCTACGTTCTACTCAAACCGTATGATAGATAGGCATACTTTTATGCTCTTTATGACACCTCCACAACATGATGCTCTTGATGGCACCTCCACCGCGTGATGCTCTTGGTGGTGCCTCCATGGCATCCTGACCATCTATGTTCTACTCTACCCGTCTGGTGGAGGATTGTTCTATTCTCTTTATCCTAAGCTAGGATGAGCTTAATGATCTTGACGGCACCTCAACAGGCAAATGCTGCTGATGGAACGTCCATAGACGGATTCTCTTGATAGCACCTCCATGGCCTGATGCTGCTAAGAGGACCTCCATGGCCTGATGCTATTGATGGCACCTCCACCGCATCTTGATGCCATTGCTCCATAGGTTGTCAGGACGACTGCCATCATGTCCTCGCTTCTCCGGAGGCAGTCGAAGAAGGAACACCACCATCTTCGCCTCTTCGGCACGGAAGTCTTGCAAGCTCCACCGAACACTAGTAAGACGAGAGAAAGAGTAGACGACGTTGTGTATTGTCCAACATCGTCTGCAGCGAAACGAGAAGAGATACATCTATGACATTCTTAGGAAAGAGGCTTACTCTATGCGAGGTGACCAAAAACTCACCCTTTTCGCGTTTTATGGTTGTTTTCATGAGCTATTGTCCACAGTTTTGGAGTTTCAGGGCAATTTGCATAGCCCGTCAGAACCGAAACATGTTTGAGAGATATGACCAAAAACTCATCGTTTTCGTGTTTTATAGACGTTTTCATGAGCTATTGGCCACAGTTTCGGGGTTCCATGGTGATTTACAATGACCGTAAGACCCGATACATGTTTGAGAGATATGACAAAAACTCGTCGTTTTCGTGTTTTATGGTTGTTTTTATGAGCTATTGCCCATAATATTGGAGTTCCATGCCGATTTGCATAGCCCGTCACACTAGATACATGTTTGAGAGATATTACCAAAAACTCGTCCTTTTCGCGTTTTATGGCCGTTTTCATAAGCTACTGCCCATAGTTATGGAGTTCTAGGGAAATTAGCAATGGCCGTAAGACCCATTAATGTTTGAATGATATGACCCAAAACTTGCCGTTTTCGTGGTTTTTGGCCATTTTTATGAGCTATTTCCCGCAGTTTTGGGGTTCCAGAGCAATTTACAAACGACCGTAAGACCAGATAAATATTTGAGAGATATGACCAAAATCTCGTCGTTTTCATGTTTCATGGACGTTTTCATGAGCTATCCCCCACAGTTTTGGGGTTCTAGGGCGATTGCATAGCCCGTTAGAACCGAACCTGTTTGAGAAATATGAATAAAAACTTATTGTTTTCGTGTTTTATGGCTGTCTTCACGAGCTATTGACCACAGGTATGGGGTTCCAGGGTGATTTGCATAGCTCATCAGAACCGAACATGTTTGAGAGTCATGACCAAAAACTTCCCATTTTCACGTTTTGGGGTTCTAGGGCGATTTACAACGACCATCAAACCCGATAAATGGTTGAGAGATATGACCAAAAATTGGTTGTTTTCGTGTTTTATGGCCGTTGTTATGAGCTATTACCCACAGTTTTGGGGTTGCAGGGGTTTATAACGACCGTAAGACCCGATATATATTGGAGATTTATGACAAAAACTCGTCGTTTTCGCCTTTTATGGCTGTTCTTATGAGCTATTGCCCACAACTTTGGGGTTCCAGGACAATTTGCATAGCTCGTAAGACCCAATACATATTTGAGAGATATGACCAAAAACTCATCCTTTTCGCGTTTTATGGCTGTTTCCATTAGCTATTGCCCACAGTTTTGGTGTTCTAGGGCGATTTGCATAGCCCGTCAGAACCAAAACATGTTTGAGAGATATGACCAAAAACTCATCGTTTTCGTGTTTTATGGACGTTTCCTTGAGCTATTGCTCATAGTTTTGGGGTTCCATGGTGATTTACAATGACCATAAGACCCGATACATTTTTAAGAGATATGACCAAAAACTCGTCCTTTTCGCGTTTTATGGCCATTTTCATCAGCTACCGCCCATAGTTCTGGAGTTCTAGGGCTATTAGCAACGATCATAAGAGCCATTAATGTTTGGTCGATATGACCAAAAACTTGTTGTTTTCGTGTTCTGTGACCGTTTTCATGAGCTATTTTTCGAAGTTTTGGGGTTCTAGGTCAATTTACAAACGAACGCAAGACCAGATAAATCTTTTAGAGATATGACCAAAAACTCATTGTTTTCGTGTTTTATGGGCGTTTTCATGAGCTATTTCCCACAGTTTTTGGGTTCCAGGGCGATTTGCATAGCCCGTCAAAACCAAACATGTTTGAGAGATATGAACAAAAACTCATGGTTTTCATGTTTTATGACTGTCTTCATGAGCTATTGCCCACTCGTTTGGGTTTCCAGGGCAATTTGCATAGCACATCAAAACCGAACATGTTTGAGAGATATGAAAAAACTCATTGTTTTTGTGTTTTCTCGACGTTTCATGAGCTATTGCCCATATTTTCAGGGTTCAATGGTGATTTACAACGACCGTAAGACCCGATATATGTTTGAGAGATATGACCAAAAACTCGTCATTTTCGCATTTTATTGCCATTGTCATGAGCTATTGCCCACATTTTTGGGGTACCATGGCAATTTACAACAACCATAAAACCCGATATATGTTTGAGAGGACCCGAAACTCGTCGTTTTCGCGTTTTTTATCGCTTTAATAAGTTATTGCCCATAGTTTTGGGGTTCAAAGAGATTTACAATGACTGTATGACCCGATATATGTTTGAGACTTATGACAAAAACTCGTCGTTTTCGCGTTTTATGGCCGTTTTTATGAGCTATTGCCCATAATTTTGGGGTTTCAGGGCGATTTACAACGACTGCCAGACCCGGTAAATGTTTGAGAGATTTGACAAAAAACTCGTCGTTTTCGTGTTTTATAGCCGTTCTTGCGAGCCTTTGCCCACATCCGCAAATAAATAGGGCAAAAATGGGGTGGTCATGGGACTCAAACCAAAGACCTCCTAGAAGGAACATGCGACTCTAACCAACAAGCCATTTCTTCTATTTAATTGTAGTACCACGCCATAAATTTATGAATACAACCATCGATTGGGCCCGGGCCTGGGAGAACAGACTACACGTACCCTCCCTCCTTTTATTTTTTTCACTTGACGGTCTGGGCCTTGGAGCCTGCTAGATAAGGTCCAGTCCAGCTCGGGTGGTCCATTTAGGAAAGTTTTTTTTCTTTTTCTATTTTTTAATTATTTTGTATCTTTTTCACAAGAAGTCCAAATGAATTGATTTTTGTCCCTAAAGTTTTATAAAATTCAGTATATCCTCTTACTTTGTTAATTATCAATAGTTTTATTATTTTAAAATAGTGGATTTACTAATCTCTAATTTTTCTATGATAGGAACAATATCATAATTCAAAATAGTGAAAAATGGAAAATGGTTTTTTCGTGCGACGAAAAGGAAAACTTCCTCCTGCAACATTGTTCGCCATCCCGGAATGCACATGCATGCACAATATGGGCACATTAGCACAAACTATGCCGCGATTCTGGCCATAACATTGGTCGTTTGGCTCGAAAGCCATTAAACCTCAGACATGATAGGTCATTTCTGAGAAGGTTTTTTCGAGACACTTGCAATATACCAAGTTTAGTATTTTTCCTTGAAACTATATCACATAATAAGACATCACGCGAAGGATTTGGATTGATCGGACCTTTTTTGAATTTTGTATGCCCGTTTCAAACTATTGTCAAAATTGCAGGTATGAAGGTTCTTAGCTAGGGGCTGAGCCTCACTAAACTTGCATTGGATCTCTGAAGGAATATCATATTGTGAGTCTAAAAATCATTTTTTCAAAAATCATGTGCATCAGATCATGTACCTGTAGTTCAAATCAGACTCACTTCCTACCGATTCGGTAGGAATTTGTCTTTTTCGCCAGGAGTGGATGGAAAGGTTTGAGATACCCCGGTTGGGACATTTTTCCATGTAAGGTGCTATACTATTTTTGAAAAATGGGGTGGTAGCATTCTAAAATGGTCATTTGGTGGTTGCTTCACAAAATGCCCCGTTTTTTGCGCACGGAAAATGGAAAATAGTTTTTCCGTGCGACGAAAAGGAAAACTTCCTCCTACAACATTGTTCGCCATCCGGGAATGCACATGCATGCACAATATGGGCACATTAGCACAAATTATGCCGCGGTTCTGGCTATAACATTGGTCGTTTGGCTCGAAAGCCATGAAACTTCAGACATGATAGGTCATTTCTGAGAAGGTTTTTTCGAGACACTTGCAATATACCAAGTTTGGTATTTTTCCTTGAAACTATATCACATAATAAGACACCACGCGAAGGATTTGCATTGATCGGACCTTTTTTGAATTTTGTATGCCCGTTTCAAACTATTGTCGAAATGGCGGGTATGAAGGTTCTTAGTTAGGGGCTGAGCCTCACTAAACTTGCATTGGATCTCTGAAGAAATATCATATTGTGAGTCTAAAGCTCATTTTTTTCAAAAAATCATGGGCATCAGATCATGTACCTGTAGTTCAAATCATACTCACTTCCTACCGATTCAGCAGGATTTTGTCTTTTTCGCCAGGGGTGGACGGAAAGGTTTGAGATACCCCGGTTGAGACATTTTTCCATGTAAGGTGCTATACTATTTTTAAAAAATGGGATGGTAGCATTCTAAAATGGTCATTTGGTGGTTGCTTCACAAAACGCCCCGTTTTTTGCGCACGGAAAATGGAAAATGGTTTTTTCGTGCGATGAAAAGGAAAACTTCCTCCTGCAACATTGTTCTTCATCCCGGAATGCACATGCATGCACAATATGGGCACATTAGCACAAAATGTGCCACGATTCTGGCCATAACATTGGTCGTTTGGCTCAAAAGCCATGAAACCTCAGACATGATAGGTCATTTCTGAGAAGGTTTTTTCGAGACACTTGCAATATACCAAGTTTGGTATTTTTCCTTGAAACTATTTCTCATAATAAGACACCACGCGAAGGATTTGCATTGATCGGACCTTTTTTGAATTTTATATGCCTGTTTCAAACTATTGTCAAAATGGCGGGCATGAAGGTTCTTAGCTAGGGGCTGAGCCTCACTAAACTTGCATTGGATCTCTGAAGAAATATGATATTGTGAGTCTAAAAATCATTTTTTCGAAAAATCATGGGCATTAGATCATGTACCTGTAGTTCAAATCAGACTCACTTTCTGCCGATTCGGCAGGAATTTGTCTTTTTAGGCAGGGGTGGACGGAAAGTTTTGAGATACCCCTGCAGGGGTGGACGGAAAATTGTTTTGTAGTTACACAAAAAGTGAATTTGAGTGTAAAAAAGAGGCGTTTTGTGAATCGACCAACCAAAACACAGGAAATCACCTCCCACGGATCATCCATATATATGGACCTAATCTGGACCGTTAATTTCCGATCCAACACCTGGTCACTCAAGCGAAGAAGCACACCGTACCCACGGGCCGAACCCTAACCTCACCAAACCTCCCCTCGCGCTGCTGATTCTCCCCTCTCCCTCCCTCATCTCTCCGCCGCCACCCTCACCCCCATCACTCCCGATCGCCATCGCGGATCTCTAAACTTGCATTGGATATCTGAAGAAACATCATATTGTGAGTCTAAAAATGATTTTTTTTAAAAAATCATGAGCATTAGATCATGTACCTATAGTTTAAACCGGACCCACTTCCTACCGATTCAACAGACATTTTTCTTTTTCACCAGGGGTGGACGGAAAAGTTTTCGAATCCCTGGTTGGGACATTGTTCATGTAAGGTGGTCTAGTATTTTTTTAAATGTATTGGTAGCATTTTTTATTCACCGTTTGATGTTGCTTCACAGAATGCCCCAATTTTGACACTCGAAAAAAGAAATGGCTTTCCCATGCGACGAAAATGAAAACTTCCTCCTGTAACATCGTTCGCCATTCCAAGATGCACATACGTGCACAATATGGGCACATTATCACAAACTATGCCGTGATTATTGCCATAACATTAGTCATTTGTCTCAAAAATAGAAAAAAGGATAGAGTCGGCCAATCAGAAAAGAGAAGTAGACTACACATAGATCACCCAACTAAAACAGATCTTAGCCGTCTATGTGGCATGCATCCAATGCCAGAAATTTCCACATGACCCCAGCCCCTCCCTTTGCCAAAAGTCTGAAATGCCCTGAAGTTCCTACACCCTTGCAGCACTGAAATGATCAGGGGTACTTTGGTGAAATCCTCCAGCCAACTGCCCATGCCACCACCCATCCGTAATCGCCATCGAGACCCCAACTGCCCCAAACCCTAATCCCCTCACATCGAGGCCCCAACTGCAGCGGCCACTACTGTCTCTCTCCCCCTCTCCCGCTCGGCAGCCACGACGAGCGAGCGCCAAATCCCGCCGCCGAGTCTTCCTAGCTCTGCTTCGCCTACAAGCTCACCGCTCAATGGCGCCAAATCCCGCCGCCTCTAAATCCTAGCTCTACTTCTCCTACTAGTTCCCCGAAACCCTAATCCCCTCCACCACCGCCATCCTCTCTCGATCCAACACCCAACCCTAACCTCATCGCCTCCAATCATGCCGCCGATTCCCCTCTTGCCGATTCACAACACTCCTGGCCACCAGCCTCTCCCCTCCAGCCGATCCACCATATCCTTCCTCTCACCCCAGCTAAGTCCAGACCCACCTCCCACCAGCGTAGCCTCGGCGACCTTCCCTTGTTCGATTCCCCACCAACCCTAGTTTGCTGCCCTTCTGGCGATGACACAACCCCGCCCTACAGATGCGATTGAAAGGAAGTCTCCCGAGAAGATGAGGCGGCACTACGAGTTACTAGTGGAGGACGCTGACGGCATCGAGGCGGGCCGGGTCCTGCTGCTCGTCTACACCTTCGACCCGGCGACGGCGGGTCCTAGGATGGGGGTTTTGGCGGTGGCGGCAGCTGGAAGAGGGGTGGATGCAGAGGAGGAGTGGTCGCTGCCCAGCTCGTCGTCGTCCCGGTCGACGCCTATCTCGCTATCCTACTTGGCTTCCTCCCTCCCAGCAGTCAGTGCTCCAGTCTTCTCTAATCAGGCACAAATTTCTTGGTTAGGAGTCATTCTTGCTTAGTGCTCTACCTAGTTATTAGTTAGTCCTGCAGCTAGAAATCCGCAACATATTCATCTTTTATATTTTGTAAACCTTCTTTGTGGATTTGTTACTTGCTGCAGGCATATTCTAGCAAGAAATGGTCATTATTTATTCTCTATCGGAACACTATCTGCTAGTACATATGCCTAATAGTTGTGGTAACACTTAACAAGTTACATGTATGCCCATCTCTGAAAATAAAGAAACACTTGCTCGAGTTAGAACTGATGTGGTGCTGTCATGTAAATATATCATGCTTGCTTATGGGTTATGAGTGTTGGTAAGAGCTAAAACTGAACCACATCTTAGTTTACTTGACTGAATTTAGTGTACAGTAAAGATATTATTTAGCCGAACCATACTTTTTTTGTTAATGCCAAACCATACTACTTCAGGAGAAGATAGAAATGCGCTTTTGCATGTTTCCTTTTCTTCCTTTTTACAAAATAAAAAAGGGTGATTGTCTTGTCTGGCCTCTTTGCCTAGACCATATGATTTCCTTGCTGTAAATGTGAAACAGTGATCATTGTTACCTAGAGCATATGATTTTCTTATCTGTGGGGATTTAGTATTATTGATGAAATTCTTGTGTTCTGAACTATTAGTGCATTTGCTTTATACTTATTTCGTGAATGATAGTGATCTAGTACAAAAGCTTTATTAAATTTCTTTGTGCTAACTTGCAGTTTGATTGCTCTTTTTATGGTTTATATGTAGAAATAGATGTTGGAATATTGGAGGTGGATCGTGACTCCATGGCAAGATGACCACCACTCCGGAATCTAGGCAGGCTTGTTCCTGCTATAACCGTGGGTTCCTCTGCTTTCCGTGCTAAGCCACAGAAGAACACCACATGAGTGTCTAATTTCTTATGGCCAGAATTTCTCTATTCTACTATTAAAATTTCTCATAAGTTATGTTATTTTGTATGTGTACTGCAGTTTAATTTGAATTGGGATCCAGTGAACCAAATTGTTTTATATACATATTTGTTTACATAAGGAATGGTCATGTGCAGATTAATTTGAATAGTTATTTAGTAAACCAAAGTATGTAATATACAAATCTGTTTGCACAGTTGTATCTTCTCATGAATTTTTATAGGTACCATTAGACTAGACTAGTAGTGGCACTCATATTGCAGTTATAGTAGGCATTGGATATTTTAAGGGTATTGCAGTACTATTTACAAGTAACATTCACGATTGATGAAACAATCTTGATTGCTGAGTTGGTGACCATGGTCTATGTTCCATAATGCCAGAAGTAGTCACGATAATTAAGTATTGTCTGTGTTGTCTGCCAGATGCTTGTCATCATCGATCATGTTGTAATAAACTATTTGTTGTAAACTGTGCATGGAACATATATTATATCATGATCAGTTGCTATAATGACTTAGTCCTTGATGGAAATAAGATCAAGCCTTGATTTCCTTTGATTTCTGCAGCTGCCGGTGGTGGACAACCTTGGCTCTACATAAGGGTGAAGTGACCCGTGAGGATGCCCACCAAGGTGCTCAACGTGACCACCAGGAAGTCTCCTTGTGGAGAAGGTAAACATCCCTCTTCTATTGTTGTCCATGCTGAAATCATTTGTCTGCTGAGCATATGATGTTATAAGGAGGTGTTACTGATATTCTACATCATTAAAGTGTCTTAAAATGGACTTCTAGAACTGATGCCTGGGTTATCTATTAGATGTGCATTTGGCTTGTATTTACTGAACATGTATCTTCTGATGAAAAATTATTGAGATGTGTTTTAGTTTCTGCGAGCTTCATAATCAGGATTGACAACTAATTATGTCCACGTGGGTGTACACTTGTTCACTAGAAGCAAAATGAATGTTCGATGAACCGTATTGCTGTTGGTTGTCTTATCTAGGTTGTTTGTTTCTGGGCGATGTAGGATGAGCTATAGCGGAACAACCTGGAGCTGTAGAACTTTGAGGACAAGATCAAGAAGAACCAGTACAGGATCAAGCTCAATCTAGTGGCTGCGAGATGGTACTTGGTGGCTCTGTGACCTTATTGTGTACTTGGTGGCTGTGTGACCTAATTGTGTGTACTTGGTGGCTGTGAACTAGGTGTTGGTTGTCAGCTTCATTGCTCATAATGCTCGAATTACTGTGAATTTGAAATTCTGCTGATGTATATTTTTTGCTGAATTGGTACTTATTTCAAGTGTTGATTCCTGTGTATATTTACCTGCTATATTGAGTATGGGCCTATTGAAATAGGACCCTGAAGAGGATGTGGCCCAAAGTAATCTAGAATGCAATGAGAGGCCATGGCCTGAAGTAGTACTAGAATAATTATGCCACAAACAAAACAAAAACATAAATGAACAATATATATCAGAAGCAAAAGGCTGATAATTGTAATTGAATGGACTCTCAAAAAGGCCGAGGCCCATTATTAAAATGGACCGTGAAAAGAACTAGGCCAAAAACAATTAGTCACGTTATTGGGCTTAGCCCAAATAAGCAATAGAAATGGACCGGGCTAAATCTATGTTACGACGTTCGCATTTCGTCATAGTTTTGCCACGTCGGATTGGCCACGTGGGATCTGACCTAGCCAGGCTAGGTGGTCCGTGACGATATTGGATCGTCATAGAGGTTATGACGATCCAATATCCTCATAGACAGTTATACCGATTTCGGAAAAAACGTCGTTATAGTTCATTAGCGACGCCCAACTTTCGATGATCTCAAAATCATCATAGAATCGTCTTAAACAGACTATTGTGTCGATTCTGTGACGAAAATAGAGGGTCATATATAGCCAGATTCCTTATAGTGTACTTTCTAGCTAAATCTATGCAATAAAATGACTTTTTGACAATATGAAGTAAGTATGTCTAATTTCGAAGTAGAAAGTGTGTGATATACCTTGCTCTTGACTTTTTAAAATAATTCAAAGATATCAAGTAGTCAAATATTGGAGAACCACCGAGAGTTTCACAAAATTCAACTTTTTGATATGAATGGTAATGAGACCTAATTTTGGCCATTTTTTTTAAAAATACAAAGAAACAAAATATAAAATTAAATGCATCCATTATTTTCTATCTTCATGTCTCACTATGTGCACTAGCTAGTTTCCATGGAAAAATATAATCTTGAAATTTGATAACTTCTAAGAAAAAATTGTATCACAATATATGGAGTACCATGTAAGAATATGCATGGCTTTCAAACCAGATGACCAAGGTAATGGCCATATCTTTTCTATAGTTTATAATAACCTATCCATATTTGCTAGTTGGTGTGTATTGGCATTTAAAATATTATTTACAAAGGAAGCTTCCGAATTGGAATTTATTTCAATTTTCTAAGGCACAACAATGGCTTTAGTCATGAAGCTACTACAAAACATGGCTTAAAATTCCACTGCCCCGGTTTTCACTCAAAGTATATATAACCTAGGGTTAAGTTTAGGGTTCGGGGTTTTATTTTGGGTTGAGGGTTTAAGGGTTCATGCTTTATGGTTTAGGATTTTAGGGTTTAGGCTTTTAGGGTTTAGTGGTTTAGGGTTCATGATTTAGGGTTTAGGGTTGTTCAGGGTTTTAGGGTTTATGATTGTTTAGGTTTTAGAGTTTAGAGAATTTTAAATAATAATGTTCAAGCTTTATATATATGGTTATATTCATGGAATAGAATGGTGTCGCAATTTAATAAAGTATTTCAAAATTTGATCTATAACTGCATTATACCTCCTTGGTAAGGGTTTAGGGTTCTAGGATTAGGAAGTTAGAGTTCTAGGGTTAGGAGGTTATTAGGGTTTACGATTAAGGGTTTTTGATTTTCAATAATGGTCAAGCTTTATGCTTATATTCATGTAATAGAATGGCGTTACCCCAATTTAACGAAAGTATCTCAAATTGTGATCTATAAGTGCACCGTACCTCCTTGGTTTAGGGTTTAAGGGTCGATGATTTAGGGTTTTACAGTTTAGGTTTACGGTCTAGGGTTTAGGGATTAGGGATTAACGATTTTTCAATAATGCTTAAAGATTCACTACTAGGAAACAACTTATAAGTGGCGCACCATTTTTCACTATCCGTGGCATATATCTTAGTCGCCACTAATAACTATCTTCTGTGGCGCATTTTGAAATGCGCCACAGAGATCTCAAACTTCTATGGCACATATGGCCAATATGCGCCACAAATTTTTTTTCCAAAATTCAAAAAAAAGGTGGGCCAGATCTCAAACTTCTGTGGCGCATATGGCCAATATGCGCCACAGAAGTTTTTTTCAAATTTCAAAAAAAAACCGAGCCAGATCTGACCGGAGGTGGATCAGATGTGATGGCCGGAGGAGAAGGAGGCCGTCGGAGGTGGTCAGAGTAGTAGGAGGAGGAGGCCGCCGGAGGTGGAGGAAGGGCTCACCGGAGATGGTCGAAGGAGGCCACTGGAGGTGGTGGTGGTGGAGGAGGAGGTCGCCGGTGGTGTTGGGGGTTGCCGGAGGAGGAGGTCACCTAGGTGGAGGAGGTCACCGAGGTAGCCATGGCCGGAGGTGGATGTCGCCGGAGAGTGGAGGAGAAGGGGAGAAGTATGGAGGGGAGTAGTGGAGGGAGAAGTATGGAGGGGAGGAGAAGTGGAGGAGGAAGGGAGAAGTATGGAGGGAAGGAGAAGTGGAGGGAGAAGTATGGAGGCGAGTAGAAGTGGAGGAGAAGGGGAGAAGAAGGAGACGAAGTGAGGAATATAAGGAGAAGGGGAACCGGCGGGATTCAAATTTCAAATCCCGCCTAAGATTTCTGTGGCGCATATGGGAGAAATGCGCCACAGAAGTTTCACCCCCTTTTTTATTTTTTTTGTAGTAAAAAATCTTCTACCCTAAATAACTTTTTACTCTTTTCGAATTTGGGGATTCTGTAAAATCCAGAATGACCATAGGTCGTTGAGTCCGAGTAGGAAATTTCGAGACGATCATTTTGATAGGTTAAAGATTTTTTTTGACATCGTGTGCAAAAGTTATAGCCGTTTTACCGTGCCATGACCTATTTTTGCAAAATACATCGAAATTCATGTTTTTCAATTTTGTCTACATCTATACCCTAAAATCTAACTACAACTCAAAGGAATTATTTTTTTGAAGTTTTTATCATTTTTGTTTATTTTTTACAAAACTAAAAAGGCGATCCAAGGGGGGGGGGGTCTGCTTTTCCATGTTTTTCCATGTTCTGTGGCGCATATGGACATATGCGCCACAGAAACATCACCTTCTGTGGCGCATATGGACATATGCACCACAGAACCGTCTCCCCCTCTTTTTGGTGCTAGGTCCTATCAACTTTTTGTGGCGCATACATCTATATGCGCCACAGAATCATCACTTTCTGTGGCACACACGAAAATATGCGCCACAGAAATGTGGACTTCTGTGGCGCATATTGGTTTCGTGCGCCACTAAACTGCCAAACTTTAGTGCCGCATTTTTTCATGTGCGCCACTGATACATATCTGTGGCGCATGGTTTTACATATGCGCCATAGAATATCTTGTCTACCTATAAGCTATTTCCTAGTAGTGATTTATGCTTATGTTCATCGAATAGAATGACGTTACATGCTTTAATGAAAGTATCACAAATGTTGATTTATAAGTGCATGATACCTACTTGGTTAGGGTTTATGGGTTGTGGGTTTTGGGTTTTAGGGTTTTACAGTTTAGGTTTTATGGTTGTTTAGGGTTTAGAGTTTAGCGAATTTAGAATAATGCTCAAGCTTTATTGTTATATTCATCGAATAGAATGATGTTGCCTAATTTAGTGAAAGTATCTCAAATTTTGATCTATAAAGTGCATGATACCTGCTTGGTTAGTGTTTATGGGTTGAGGGTTTGGGGTTTTAGGGGTTGTTTAGGGTTTAGGGAATTTTCGATAATGCTCAAGATTTATGCTTATATTCGTCGAATAAAGTGGCATTACCAAATTAAATGAAAGTATATCAAATTTTGATCTATAAGTGCATGCTACGTGCTTGGTAAGGGTTTAGGGTTTCGAGTTTTAGGGGTTTAGGGTTTTTGGTTTTAGAAATTTTCAATAATGTTCAAGTTGCTTAATGCTTATATTCGTGGAATAGAATGGTATTACATCAATTTATTGAAAGTATGTCAAATTTTGATGTATAAGTGAATGATACCTGCTTTGGTTAGGGTTTATGGGTCGAGGGTTTAGGGGTTATAGGTTTTTACTGTTTAGTTTTATGGGTTGTTTAGGGTTTAGGGTTTAGCGAATTTTCAATAATTCTCAAGATTTATGCTTATAATCGTTGAACATAATGGGTGTTAGCTGATTTACTGAAAGTATCTCAATTTTTGATCAATGTGTGCATGACACCTGCTTAGTTAGGATTTATGGCTGAGGGTTTAGGGCTTTAGGGTTTAAGTTTTAGGGGTTGTTCACGGCTTAGGAAATTTTTGATATTACTCAGGATTTATGCTTATATTCGTCAAATAGAATGGAGTTACCCAATTTAACAAAATTATCTTAATTTTTGATCTATAAGTGCATGCTACGTGCTTGGTGAGGGTTTAGAGTTTAGGGTTGTAGGGTTTAGGGGTTTAGGATTTGGGTTTTAGGGGTTTAGGTTTTTGGGAATTTTCAATAATGTTCAAGCTTTATGCTTATATTCATGGAATAGAATGGTGTCACCCAATTTAATGAAAGTATCTCAATTTTGGATCTATAGTTGCACGATACCTGCTTGGTTAGGGTTTAGGGGTTTAGATTTTATGGTTTAGGACTCCGTGAATTCTCAATAATATTTTCAAACTTTATGATTGTATATATTCATGGAACAGAATGGTGTTACCGCAATTTAATGAAAGTATCTCAAAAATTGATCTACAAGTCGATGATACCCTACTTGCTCATATTTTTTGTTAAATAAAATTGAAGGTACCCAAGTACTAAAACAAGGGAGAAACACGCAGAGTTCCTTGAGATTTAGGCGCTGTTTGGTTGGGCTCTAATTCTGGCTTTTCATTTTTGGCTTATAAAGCCACAAACATGTTTTTGGCTATGTTTTTTTAGCTTTTACTCTGACATAGTAGAATGATAGTATAAGCCAGGTTGGATGATTTTAACGATTTTATCTCGGTTTACCTAAAAATGTTCGAATTTTGAACAACAAGCGATGGGAATCTCTACTTCCCGTAATTCTAGCTCACTGACATGTGGGTCACTTGCATAGTGGGTCTAAAAAGTTAGTGTAGGTCAGAGTGGGAAGGCAGGTAAATATTGAAGAAGGTCTAGGAAACATCGATGGGTTGATGCACTTGGGAGAACACAAATTTACCACCTATATCCCTCTATTATTGCAGTGCTCTCTCGGATTCTTGTTCCGAAGCAGGAATAGAAGAGGAATTTTGCATTCTAGGAAGAGGTGAAGCATGTTTGAGTGGATGCGTGGGATATTTTAATAGATGGTTGCAATGTTTGGGCGCCATACCAAATTTTGAGGTCGAAGCTTCTAGCATACGCTACTCTGGCGTGGGGCCTCTTAGATGTGCTGTCACCGTCTAGGCCCACACGCTAGCGAGAGTTGCTTCCCAGCATTTAAACGAGTTTCTAGGCATTTACTAAAATTTTGGAACAATTTAAGGCTTTCAAGAAGATGACCAGCATCGAAAAAGAGGTGACCAAGGTCATGGAAATAGTTTATGATGACGTGTCCGTATTTGGTAGATCGGTGCATCTTTACAAATCAACCAATATGTCTGCTTCCAAATTTGAAGTTTGTTTTCGAATATCCAAGTAATAACAATGTTTTTAGTTGTGAAGCAAGCAAATACAAAGATGATGGCTCAAAATGCCACCACCCCCTTGATACATTGCAAATGTATCTATAATTTTTGATATTCCATGCCTAGTTTTATCCACTTTCTTGTGTTTTGTCCACACTTTGGAGTACTTTTCATATGATTTCTTGAACTAACCTATTAACAAGAGCCACAGTACTAGCTGCCTGTTTTCTGCTCTTTTTGGTTCCAGGAAAGTGAGAAAATGAATATTCTCGGAATTGGACGGGACAAAAGCCAAAGTGCCTATTTTTCCGGAAGTCATCATATGCCAGAATATGAGACGGAGAGGGGCCAGAGGGCGGCCACACCACCTGGCCATGCGGCCAGGCTGGGCCCTCTCCAGGGGGTGGTGTGGCCAGCCCAGGCACCCCCTCGACCTCCCCTTCCGCCTATAAGATGCACTCGGGACTAAAACCCTAAGTGCCCGATCAAAAATCCACGAAAGAGTCTGTAGCCGCCGCCATCTCCATCCCTAGATCAGGAGGGATCTGAAGCTCTTCCCAGCACCCTGCCGGAGAGGGGAATTCACCCTGGAGGCCTTCTTCATCACCATGCAAGCCTCCGGTGTGATGCGTGAGTAGTTCATCCCTGGACTACGGATCCATGTAGTAGCTAGATGGCTGGTTCTCCTCCTTTGTGCTTTCATGTCTAGATCTTGTGAGCTCCGTTCATGATCAAGATCATCTATTTGTAATTCTGCATGTTGTGTTTGCGGGGATCCGATGGATATTGAGATGCTATTTCAGATTGATTATTGATTCTATCATGTCTTTGTTATTTGTGATCTTGCATGCTTTCCGTTGTTAGTAGCTATCTTGGCCAAGTAGATGCTAGCAACTCCAAGAGATAATGTTATGCTCGATAGTGGGTTCATGCCTCTGTGTCTGGGAAGTGAGAAATCTCAAAGGTACTATATGTCTGTTGCTACTAGGAGAAAACAACAATCCTTTGTTCATAGAACAATCGTATTGTTTACTTTACCGTAGTTAAAAAAGCAATAATCTGTTGCTTGCAACTTATCTTGGAGGGGTTAGGATGATAACTTTGAAGGTGGATTATTAGTCATAGATGCAGTTGGATGGCGATCTATGTATAATGTTGTAATGCCCAATCAAGTTCCAAAGGTCAAGATGATTAGTATATGCATGTCTTGCTTTCGATGTTTGTCAATTGCCCAGCTGTAATTTGTTCACCCACATGTTATCTATCTTAAGGAGAGCCACCTCTAGTGAAATATGGATCCGGTCCTTGTCTTTTACATACAATCTATAAAGCTGTTCTTGCTTTGTGTTTACTACGCAAACTTTACTTCTTTCCATTCGTCGTTTAATCCTTTGTTTTCCATAAAAACGGTGAGATTGACAACCTCATCACAAGTTGGGGACAAAGTTACGTGGTTGTGTTGTGCAGGTCTCCACGTTGCTACTAGCACGGTAGTGCATGCCAAGGCTCAGCTAGCAACACCTTTGGGGTGTTTCCTTGCTCCTACTAGTTCGATTAAACCTTGGTTAGATTGACAACCACATACATGAAGTTGGGGACAAATAGATGATCTTGATCATGTGCGAGCTCCAAGATTAAGCTAGAATGAAAGTAATGGTTTGCAGGAGAACCAGCGATCTAGCTACTACATGGACCCGTAGTCCGAGATGAACTCCTCACGATCACACCATGACGCTTAATGATGATGAAGAAGGCCTCTGTGGTGAATTTCTCCGCAGGTGTGCCGGAAGAGCTTTGATCCTCCCAGTCTAGGGATGGAGATGAGCGAGGTTCTTGAGGTCGGCCACCACCCGGCGCCAGCCACGGCCAGCGCAGCCGAGTGTGTGGTGCCCCAGCTCTCTCAGTCTCTCCAGATGCCTTCCGGTAAAATAGCGACTTTGGCTTTGTCCAATTCGAGAATATTCATTTCTGACTTTCCTAGAACCAAAACAGCAGAAATGCAGGCAGCTTTTGTTAATAGTAGAAAGAAATCATGGACAAAGTGTGGACAAAACACAGGAAAGTAGATAAAACAAAGCATGGAACATCAAAAATTATAGTTACATTTGCAATGTATCAATATCCCCAAGCTTAACTCCTGCTCGTCCTCGAGTAGGTAAGTGATAAAAAGAAAGAATAATTTTTGAGGTGACATGCACCATGTTAAACTTGATCAAAGTACTTGTAAAACATTCAAAGCTGGGATGTTAGTACTTCAATCATAACATCAAAGACAAGGTTCTAGGAATAAGACAAAGAAACTATGATGCAACATGAAAAGGCAAAAACAAAAGATTCATGAATAACAATGCTTTGCAAGACGTTTGTTTGTTTCACATAAAGAAAACATAGCATAATAGCATTCAGCTTGTCCCTCATAGAGTAGCAAATATAAATGCATAGGACACCTTCAAAGTTCATAAGAGTGACTAGATACAAATAGTTTAAAACAAGCAATACCAATTTATGCATCAATCAACTAGTCTTGGGACGATGCACATAGAACTAAGAATGGCCACTATGCTCTCAAAGTAAGTGCATAAAGGTAGAAGGTGGAGACTCAATATAATGGTAGAAGAAAGGCCTTCATAGAAGGAAGTTAAAGAGCTTCCAAAAATTATGGTACTTATAGCTTTCAACTCTCATTGCCCCTATCATAAGCATCTTGAAGGTGATTAAGGTTAAAGTGACACAACTAAGAGGATATGCTTGAAAAGTTATAAACCAAAATCTCATGCCCCTTACTTACGAAGACCGATCCTCATGATACTCAACTTTAGTCACAAGTAAGCTCTTGTCATTGTAAGTACATATGTATCATAAAGAACGCCAGCAGGTACCCTTGAACATGATACAGGAGCTATCCCATAATCAAAATGACAAGGCAAGCAGACAATGAGCATCTCAGCGATCTTTTTATTTGCTATTTGCATAGGTTTTTATTGAGGATTCCATGATCATACAAGTTCCACTTTTATTTCACACCTCCGCGATCTATAAGCAAAAGAACATGATATCAGCGGGGTACAAAGTACAAGTGCAATGTTGAAAGCGTTCCCCATGATACATGGTTCTGCTAATTTCAACTTATAAAGCGCAAGCATATACGCAATAAAGAAGGACCCAATGGTTCAAGTTTATTAGATGCAAAAAAGTAAAGTGTGCCATCAAGTTCGTGAGAGCTTTAATCACCAGTTTTCTCATAACAAGTTTAATTTGGAAGATAAACAAAAGCATGAATATACTTGGAATAGCATAAGCTAGTAGGTACGTATGGTGGACTCTTTGGAATAACTTGGTTTAGAGAGTTGGATGCATGAGTGGAACTCATACTTGGTTGTGGAGGCTAGCAAAAGACTGGGAGCGACAAACTAAGAGAGCAATAATGGCCATAATCATGCAGAGCAACAAAACATCATTGATAAAAGCATAAAGTGATACTACAAGTTGAAAACTAAAGGATCATAAAGGCTATGGTGACTTGAGATAGTCATAACATGGTGTGAGCATGTGCCAAGTCAACCCAAATAAAGCATCAAAGGAGAATACCACTATATTATGCTTTAATATGCTAAAACAACGCATGATTCATCCAAGGCACATTAAGCAATCTCAATTGTTTATAACAAGTCATGCTACAGCAAAGAATACTAAGCATAAAGCCAAAACAATATCAAGCATGGCATGACAAAGCATAGGCCACAGTCAAAAACAAGCTCTCTTTACCACTTAAGAATGAACTTTCCTACTCTTTTCCAAAACAAACAAAACTATTTGAAAACCAATGTATGAAAGATGGGGTCCAACCAATTTATTTAGAAAACTAAGAAAACCAAGCAAACGAAAAACAAAAACGAAAAAGAAGACGCTCCAAGAACAACACAACTGTGCATGAAACAATAAAAATGAACCGTTTAGAAGAAACCTGGGATGTTTATTGATGAAGAGGGGGATGCCTTGGGCATCCCCAAGATTTGACGCTTGTACTTCTTGGATATTTCTTGGGGTGACACGTGTGGCATCCCCAAGCTTGAGCTTTAGTCCATCCTTCATCTCATTACTCATTCCTTCCATACACCTGAAATTTTTCCTTCATACCAAACTTCACACAATCTTTATTAGCAACATTAGTGCACTCAAGATAATAGGTCTTAAGGTTCAGTTCTAACACCAATAAACTAACATTAGAACACTAGATACTGTAGCACTTCCCTCAAAAAGCTCAATTCCCCAAAAAACTCAAAAAGGAACCAACAAGAAGCAAATGCAGAAAATGGCAGAAATCTGTCAAAACAGACCAGCAGGTAAATACGATTTTTTCGAAGGCCTTATGTTGCTCAAATTAAAAAGTGTTGAACTAACGAAAGTTAGATAACAACCTAGGGTAGAAGCATAAAAATTCACGCCTCAAAAAGACGTTCAGAGATTTTACACGAAGTTTTACGGTGAACCACAGAAATCTGTTTCGGGACAACAACTTTCCCAATCATTACTTCTCTCTCATTAGAGGTTACTCTTGGCACAAAAAGCAAATAAAAAGGATAAGGAGCGGTTATTAATGAAGTATTAACTTCCAAGACTCATCTAAAACTTTTGGGTTATCTCCCAATAAGTACTTTTCTTTAACGCCTTTAAGTTAGGCATAAGAAGCAAGAAAGAATCAAGTGTTCTCAAATGCAGAAGCATTAAAACCAAATTTCTTGCCCTTACCTCTCTTACTTTATTCTTAACCTTGGGGAAAATATGATTGTTTGGTGGAGAAGAAAGGTGCATGGTCCCCTTTCCCACATCTATTATTGCTCCAAGGAGTTCTAATAGGGTCCTTCCAAGTGTAATTTGTCCTTTTCCTGCACATTCCATAACAAGATAATCAGTAGAAATCATTTTCCCAAGGATCTTTGTAAACACTCCTTCAGCTATTCCAAAAGGTAATATGGTAGCATTATTAGCAAGAGATATTTCTTTTCCTCCTTCAGTAAGCCCCCAAAGATTTAACGATTCATAAATATCTTTGGGCATAAGACAAAATTCAGACATGATATCACAGCGAGCTTGAAAAGTTTCAGTATTTATATCAATCTTTACTGTGGGGAGCCACTTTGATGGTTCAGAATTTATTGGAACATAATTATGATGCTCCCTAAGCGTATTATAGCAATCTTTCAATCTAGCAGTGCAGGTCTCAAGAGTGTTTAATGTAGCAAATATGCTTGCGAAAGAAATATCAGTTTGGCTAGGCAAGTTGTAAGTAAGGATCAATTTCTTTATAGCATTAACATCATCATCCTCATTACATTGGAGGAAATCTCCTCCCACAACAGCATCTAAAGCATATCTATAGCAAAGAGCAATTCCAAGGTAAAAACTGCTAAGGAACAAGCTTTGAGTCATTTTAGGCTCAGTTTTTCATGTAGATCAGAGATTCTAGACCAAGCTTCCTTGAAGCTCTCCTCAATTCCTTGTTTAAAAGTGAAAATCATTTCCTCGGGTGACATAGTGATTGGAGCAAGGCTAGACATAATGACAACTTAAGATAGGAACTAATTTTTTTGTGTTTTTGAATAAAGAAAGCAAACTTGTAAAACTAATTTTTTTGTGTTTTTTGATAAAGAAACAAGCAAACAGAGCAAAAGAAACTAAGCAAAACAAAAATAACAAAGTAAAGAGATTGGTTATGAGGGACTCCCCTTGTGAAGATGTCCTTGACTCCCCGGCAACAGCACCAGAAAAATACTTGATGGCTCGGTGTTGATGTGGAGCTCGTTGGGGAACCCCAAGAGGAAGGTATGATGAGCACAGCAGTAAGTTTCCCTCAGTTATGAAACCAAGGTTTAATCGAACCAGTAGGAGCAAGGAAACACCCCAAAGGTGTTGCTAGCTGAGCCTTGGCAGGGCGCACTACCGGTGCTAGTAGCAACGTGGAGACCTGCACAACACAACCACAGAACTTTGCCCCCAACTTGCGATGAGGTTGTCAATCTCACCGGTTTTGCTGAAAACAAAGGATTAAACGTATCGAATGGAAGGAAGTAATAGTTTGCAGAAAGTAAACACAAAGCAGTAAACAGTTTGTAGATTGTATGTAAAAGAAAGAACCAGGGTCCATAGTTCACTAGAGGTGGATCTCCTTAAGATAGATAACATGCTGGGTGAACAAATTACAGCGGGGCAATTGACAAACATCGACAAAGCAATACATGCATATACTAATCATCTTGACTCCTTTGGAACTTGATTGGGCATTACAACATTATACATAGACTGCCATCCAACTGCATCTATCACTAATAATCCACCTTCAGGTTATCATCCGAACCCCCTCCAGCATTAAGTTGCAAGCAACAGATTATTGCTTTACAAATTGCGTGTAAAGTAAACAATACGATTGTTCTATGAACAAAGGATTGTTGTTTTCTCCCTAGTAGCAACATCACATCTAGTACCTTAGAGATTTCTGTCACTTCCCAGTTACGAGGCATGAACCCACTATCGAGCATAAATACTAACTCTTGGAGTTGCTAGCATCTACATGGCCAAGATAGCTACTAACAACGGAAAGCATGCAAGATCACAAATAACAAAGACATGATAGAATCAATAATCAATCTGAAATAACATCTCAATATCCATCGGATCCCCGCAAACACAACATGCAGAATTACAAATAGATGATCTTGATCATGAACGGAGCTCACAAGATCTAGAGATGAAAGCACAAAGGAGGTGAACCAGCCATCTAGCTACTACATGGACCTGTAGTCCAGAGATGAACTACTCACGCATCACACCGGAGGCTTGCATGATGATGATGAAGGCTTCCAGGGTGAATTCTCCTCTCCGTCAGGGTGCCGGGAAGAGCTTCAGATCCCTCTCGATCTAGGGATGGATATGACGGTGGCTACAAACTCTTTCATCGATTTTTGATCAGGTACTTAGGGTTTTGGTCCCGAGGGCAATATATAGGCGGAAGGAGAGGCCGAGGGGGTGCTAGGGTCGGCCACACCACCCCCTGGCGCGGCCAGGCCTGGCCCGTGCATCCAGGTGGTGTGGTGGCCCCCTGGATCCTCTCCGTCTCGTACTCTGGCTCCAGATGCCTTCCGGTAAAATAGCGACTTTGGCTTTTGTCCTGTCCAATTCCGAGAATATTCATTTTTGGACTTTCCTGGAACCAAAAACAGCAGAAAACAGGAAGCTGGCACTGTGGCTCTTTGTTAATAGGTTAGTCCAAGAAATCACATGAAAAGTACTCCAAAGTGTGGACAAAACACAAGAAAGTAGATAAAACCAAGCATGGAACATCAAAAATTATAGATACATTTTCAATGTATCAATGACCAATGTCAAGGCAATATGTGTTACCATACCATATGATAATGTAACCATGTTTGGTAGATTGGTGCATATTGGTATGTCAACATTGTTTAGAAAAAGAGCTTCCATATTTTGAGTTATTTTAAAAGCTCCAATGGATAATAATGGCTTTAATTTTGTCATACGATATATGGCGTATCATGTATGAATTTGCATGGCTTTCAAACCAGGTGACCAAGGTCATGGCCATATCTTTGCTATAATTTATAACAACATGTTTGTATTTGGTAGATTGGTCTGTATTATTAGCATTTAAAATATTATTTACAAAGGAAGCTTTTGAATTTGAAGTTATTTTCAATTTTTCAGGCGACGACAATGGCTTTTGTCATGAAGAAACTACAAATAAGTATGGCTCAAAATCCCATTGCCCACACAAGATATATAGCCTGGGGTTTAGGGTTCGTGTTTTTTGGGTTGAGGGTTTAGTGTTTATGGTATATGATTTAGGATTTTAGGGTTTAGGGCTTAGGAGTTTAAGGTTGGTATTTAGGGTTTAGGGTTTTAGGTTTTAGGGTTTATGAGTTTTCAATAATAATGTTTAAGATTATATATATGCTTATATGTATTCATGGAATAGACTGGTGTTATCGCAATTTAATGAAAGTATCTCGGATTTTGATCTATAAGTGCATCATACCTGCTTAGTAAGGGGTTGAGGGGATAAGGGTTTAGGGTTTTGGGGGGTTTAGGTGTGTAGGGTTTAGGTTTTTTGGGAATTTTCGATAATGTTCAAGCTGCTTTATATATGCTTATATTCATGGAATTGAATGGCGTTAGCACAATTTGAGGAAAGTTTATCTGAAATTTTGATCTACAAGTGCATGTGATACCTCATTTGCCAATGTCGTTTAGGCGGGGTTGAGGGTTTTTTTTAGGTGAAACAGTAGGGAAAGTCCCCACTGCAATTTTTTTATTATAAGGGTATGAGTATGTTACAATGAGAAATTATAGATGAGTCTACTGATCTAAGGTAGATCAAAAAAAGAGAAAAAAATCATCTCTAAAGAGGGTAAAGGTCTACTCTATCTCTGATCTAGGTCTTGACTCAGCCAGGTTTTGAATTTCTCCTGGTATTTTCTTTTGACTCTGAATTGTACCCATCTCATCTCTTGATAGAAAATTGCCTTCCATCTTTCGAATGTAGGTATTTTATCATTAAAAAAATTCTCATTTCTACAGATCCAGATACCCCAGGTAGTCAAGACAATGATTTCCATTGCAAAAGGCAAATGCAACTTGTTTTTGATGTCTGAAAAAGCCTCCAATCCTGATAAGTTTGTTGTTCTGTCTATGGGGTTGAGGGTTTATGGTTTTAGGGTTTAGGGTTTAGGGCATTTTCAATAATGTTCAAACTTTATTGTTATATTCGTGGAATAGAATGGCGTTACAGCAATTTAATGAAAGATCGAATCTCAGATTTTGATCTATAAGTCCATGGTACTTGCTTGGTTAGGGTTTATATGAGTCGAGGTTTTAGGGTTTTAGGGTTTGATGGTTTAGGTTTTATGGACTAAATAGGGTTTAGGGGTTTATCGAATTTTCAATAATACTCAAGCTTTATGCTTATATTCGTCGAATAGAATATGGTGTTACCTAACTCATTGGAAGTATCTCAAAATTTGATCTATAAGTGCATGATACCTGATTGGTTAGGGTTTATGGGTTAAGGGTTTGAGGTTTTAGGTTTAGGTTTTATTAGGGGTTGTTTAGGGTTTAGGGTATTTTTGATAATGCTCAAGATTTATGCTCATATTCATCGAATAGAATGGAGTTACTAGTTTAATGAAAATATATCAATTTTTGATTGATAAGTTCATGCTACGTGCGGGGTTGAGGGTTTAGGGTTTTAGGGTTTAGGGCATTTTCAATAATGTTCAAACGTTATTGTTATATTTGTGGAATAGAATGGTGTTACCACAATTTAATGAAAGATCGAATCTTAGATCTTGATCTATAAGTCCATGGTACCTACTTGGTTAGGGTTTATATGGGTCGAGGGTTTAGGGTTTTAGGGTTTTACGGTTTAGGTTTTATGGACCGAATAGGGTTTAGGGGGTTAATGGAATTTCCAATAATACTCAATCTTTATGCTTATATTCATCGAATAGAATATGGAGTTACCTAACTCATTGAAAGTATCTCAAAATTTGATCTATAAGTGCATGATACCTTATTGGTTAAGGTTTATGGGTTGAGGATTTTGGGTTTTAGGTTTTATTAGGGTTGTTTAGGGTTTAGGGTATTTTTGATAATGCTCAAGATTTATGCTTATATTCATCGAATAGAATGGAGTTACCAGTTTAATAAAAATATATTAATTTTTTATCGATAAGTGCATGCTACATGTTTGGTAAGGATTTAAGGTTTAGTGTTTAGATTTTAGGGTTTCAAGAATTTTAAATAATGTTCAAGCTTTATGCTTATATTCGTGGAATAGAATGGTGTTACCGCAATTTAATGAAAGTATCTCAAATTTTGATATATAAGTGCACGGTACCTTCTTGGTTAGGGTTTATGGGTCGAGGGTTTAGGGTTTTACAGTTTAGTTTTATGGGTTGTTTCCGGTTTAGGGTTCAGAGAATTATTGGTAATGCTCAGGATTTATGCTTATATTCGTCTAATAGAATGGCGTTACCTGATTTAATGAAAGTATCTCACATTTTGATCTGTCAGTGCATGACACACCTGCTTGGTCAGGGTTTTTGGGCTGAGGGTTTTAGGGTTTAGGGAATTTTCAATAATGCTCAGGATTTATGCTTATATTCGTCAAATAGAATGGCGTTACCCAATTTAATGGAAGTATCTCAAATTTTGATCTGTAAGTGCATGCTATGTGCTTGGTCGGGTTTTGGCGTACAGGGGTTTAAGGTTTATTTGGGTTTTAGGGGTTTAGCTAGGGATTAGGTTTTCGGGAATTTTCAGTAATGTTCAAGCTTTATGCTTATATTTGTGGAATAGAATGGTGTTACCCAATTTAATGAAAGTATCTCAATTTTTGATCTATAGTTGCACGATACCTGCTTGGTTAGGGTTTAGATTTTATGGTTTAGAATCCCATCAATTCTCAAAAATATTTTCAAACTTTATGGTTATATATATTCGTGGAACAGAATGGTGTTACCGCAATTTAATGGAAGTATCTCAAAAATTGATCTACAAGTCGATGATATCCTGCTTGGTCATATTTTTTGTTAAATAAAATTGAAGGTACCCAAGTAGTAAAACAAGGGAGAAACAGGAAGAGTTCCTTGAGATTTAGGCGCTGTTTGGTTGGGCTCTAATTCTGGCTTTTGATTTTTTGGCTTATAAAGCTACGAACGTGTTTTTGGCTTTGTTTTTTAGCTTCTACTCTGACATAGTGGAATGATAGTATAAGCCAGGTTGGATGATTTTAACGATTATATCTCGGTTTAGCGAAAAATGCTCGAATTTTGAACAACAAGCGATGGGAATCTCTTCTTCCCGTAATTCTGGCTCACTGACATGTGGGTCACTTGCATAGTGGGTCCAAAAAGTTAGTGTAGGTCGGAGTGGGCGGGCAGGTAAATATTTAAGAAGGCCTAGGAAACGTCGATGGGGTGATGCACTTGGGAGAACACAAATTTACCACCTATATCCCTCTGTTCTTGCAGTGCTCCCTCGGATTCTTGTTGCCGGAGCAGGGATAAAAGAGGAATTTTGCATTCTAGAAAGAGGTGAAGCATGTTTGAATGGATGCGCGGGATATTTTAATGGATGAGTGCGATGTTTGGTCGCCGTACCAAATTTTGAGGTCAAACCTTCTAGCATACGCTACTCCGGCGTGCGGTCTCTTAGACGCGCTATCACCGTCTAGGCCCACACGCCACCGAGAGTTGCTTCCCAGCATTTAAACGAGTTTCTAGGCATTTGCTGAAATTTTCGAACAATTTAAGGATTTCAAGAAGATGACCATCGTCCAAAAAAAAGGTGACCAAGGTCATGGAAATAGTTTATGATGATGTTTCCATATTTGGTAGATTGGTGCATCTTTGCAAATCAACTAATATATCTGCTTCCAAATTTGAAGTTTGTTTTCGAATATCCAAGTAACAACAATGTTTTTTGTTGTGAAGCAAGCAAATACAAAGATGATGGCTCAAAATGCCACCACCCCCTTTTTTCACACAATGTATAACGCCCTTTCAAGCTTCCAGGCTAAATTTGTGCAATAAAATACTTTTTGGGGCTGGATGTTTGAATGGATGGGCGGGATGTTTGAATGGGTGGGCGGGATATTTCGGCGCTCTACCGAAATTTTGAAGTTGAAGCTTCTAAGGTACGCTACTCCCACTTGGGATGTTGTCCTCGTCAGATAGACCCACGGGCCTGTATGCTTTACAGCATTTAATGAGTTTATAGACATCTGCAAAATTAATGAACATTAATTCAAGGCTTTCAAACAATAGGAGCAAGGTCACTGCCATAGTTTCTGTACCTTTTTTTATGTTTTGTACTACTCCGTACATTGAAGCATCTTCACCAACCAAGCTTACAAATGTTTCCATATTTGGTAGATCAGTGCATCTTGGCATTTCAAGCAATTGTTTACAAAGGAGATTCTAGATTTGATGGATACTGCCCTACTTTGCTGAGTTTCCAAGCTTCCTACCTGAAGATGCTGAAATTAAATAACTTTTTAACATAAAGCCATTCGTTCGCAAAGTGCAATGCTATGTGCATTAGTTTCCATGGTAAAACATAAACTTGTGTTTTGACAAGTTTTGGATCAATTTTGATCTATGGTGACTGGCAGGTGGGCCACGTATATGGTGGTGCCCAAAGCAGGGTAGGTTAGAATTTCCAAAGTTATCCCTCCGCACCCCTTCGCGCTATGTATTAACTTCCACCCTCTGTCGCTTAGGCCCTCACCCCCTTCCCCACAAAACATACGCTCTTACGGCCGCTCCTCATCACGAACATGCGCGAAGAAGCTTTCCCTACCCGTCAGTCTTCTTGAGACGCACCGGTGGGTACGTCAATCCCACGGTAGTCCTTCTATCTCTAGCTTGATCTAGTTGGCATTTTATTACCCTTTCAAATACATAGTTTAATTTATCCTCAATCTACATGGTCATAGTTTATTTTGTGTTGGATCTGTGTTCCTAAATACCTTCGCTGATTTTTGCTATCAATATGTTTCCCGAAACACATAGGCATATATAGTTTTTGTACTCCATCTATATGTTTCCTGCTTTTCTTTTAATAATAACCAACCTTGTATGTCATAATTAAACAGATGGGAAGATTTTGGATAGAGATTGCTCCATTAGGCAGCGCTAAACGTATCCTTGATGTCCTACGATTTATGGGATTTGTTAGAGCTCATTGTGACAACTCAAAAGTACATTGCCCCTGCCGGTTGTGTGCGAATCGTAGGGTGCTACCTCAAAGTATAGTGGAAGACCATATTTTTACATTTGGGATGCTAAGCACATATGTTAGATGGGTATTTCACGGTGAACCATATGATCCTCCATATGAACCGGGGGAAGCACATCTTTATCATCAAGATCAAGTAGGGGAAGCAGATGTTGATCAACTAGATCAACTGACATAGGCAGCTCCTGAGCATCTAGATTAACTTGGAGAATGGGGAGGAGAGAAAAAGCGCAAGCTGCATGAAACAGGTTTCATTTCTGGTACTACCGCTATGCCATATGACAAGGTATATTTGTAGAATGACAAATGTTCAGGTTGTGTGTCTTTGATGTTTCTCTATCAACGTATCTGTTAATCTACTAATCGCAGAAGCAGACGACTAAAGAGGACTTTGATGGTAATGACGATGACCTGTTCATTGATGAGCCTGTACCCGAGGCTGTGGATCGGGTACACTGCTTCTGGATGGATTTGATGCAGGTCTGCTGATCATCAGGGGTGTACTTTTGGTGCCGTTTGGGAAGTCTCATGACCACTAGCCCAGCTGCAAAACTCTTGGGGTGTAGAGCTATCCCATGGTTGGTTCACTACTATCATAGTTCTGTAATATGGTGCTACCTTATTATGATTTCTAGGCCTTTGTTAGCAGAACTGTAATTGGAAACTATTCCGTATATTAGTATATACGGAGTATATGTGTGTTTGTGTGTGTTTCTAGTCTGAAATCCGAGCTTATCATTTTATCGGTTCCTAAACTGTTTTTGAGGCCCTAGCGCTGCTTCCCTATGCTGCAACTACCGTCGTCTTGTCCACTGCTCCGTGAGACGAATCAGCAAAAGGATAATAAGCTAGGATCAATTTGATTCGAAGAGGGGCGATTTTCTCTGTCCTTAGAGAGGAACCCGGGAGAACTAGTACTGGTACCAAGGGAAGGAGGAGGTTGGCTCGGTCAATTATCTGACCCACTTGATGTGGGACCTGCTTTAACTCACCCCTGACGTGGGTCCCCCTTGAAACAGTTGTAGGCCACCACGTGATAGCTGGGATCAAAAATTCGGGATTCTCTTCCGGCAAAATGATTCTGCCACTGCCACTTAAAAATACTTACTATAGAAAAAAATGAACTGCCTAGCCCTACTACAACTAGTACTACTACTCCCGTGCCCATGCATTTCTACCGATGACAAGACAAGAAACCATCACTAGCTAGCTCCCATCCAGCAAGCAACTGTTGGAACTGGGGCAACCTCCAATTGGGGAGTTCTTGTTGAAATAGGTGGGTGTATTTGCTCACCTCAAAATCCGTCTTTGCTTAATTTGCTTCCAATTGGGCCATTGGGGGTACTATTAGTACTAGGAGTAGTAGTATTCGGTATGATTTGATTGTGGAGTTCTTGCTTATTGCTCACCTCAGAATCACCTAATCAGGATATTTTTCCTCTTCTCTAATCGATTGGGTCATTTGGGTGGGGTGGTGGTGGGGATGGGGGGTAGGGGTGGTGGTACTAATTTTGTATGGATTCCGGATCAGGGCATGGTCACCGCTGTTCTGATTGGAGCATTTGGTCGGGTTCGATTTCAGTGTTCTTCACTTTTGTAACCTTTAGTTGCTACTCGTAATGTGCAATGGGTTTTGCGTCAGATTCTGTATGGAGAACTATGGGTTAGTGGCATGCACGACCACTACGGAAAGGGCTGGTCCCGTCAGTTCCCTTAAAAGTTGCCTAAAAAGGTAATGTAGCAGTATATTCGTTGCGTTCTTCCATTCTTTCCAATGCTAAAAGTGGTTGGCTGCAACCTAGATCTATCCCTGTGCTAAAAGTTGTCTCTATCTGCATCCTATTTTTGTGGAAGCCTCTGTGACACCATCTCTTCTTCATTTACTGTAGCAGGGTGGCACATACCTGCGAACGTGCGGTGCTCCAGGTGCGGCAAACAGGATGGTACCCCCACATGCCGCAGGATCTAGCTAGTACCACTACTCACCAAACAAGCGCAAGGCCACTGACCAGCTGGGAGGACCCAAATTAAAGAGAAATGTATTTGTTCTTAATACCTTTATTACCATGGTGAAGTCAGATTTATGTATTACTCGCTTGATGTAGAGGCTAGTAGATTTCTGATGCCCATACCAAAAGAGGACATCCTCTACACAACGAGGAAGCACCAACACAGTACCCAGGTGGGCAGTGACCTCTCTAAGAAGTGAGTATAATTTGGAAATCCATAATTTCACATGTTATCATTTTCCATGTTATTGTTATCAGCTATTACTATATGTTTACGCTCATTAAAAGTTCACAAAAAACTATGTTTGCTTTACAGGCAATGGTTTTGTCTTATATTATTAGATTTACTTGCTCTTTACATAATTTAACCTTTCCACTTAATTTCAATCAGTACCATGCACCTGCTGCTCAATCCTTTCTGCTACCCTCCTCTTGTCAAGCTTGTGGATTGAAAGGGGGCCCCTGTATGCCATTCCAAAGGCAGAGGGATGAAAAATGGTGCATGGCCACCCTTCACAAAGGGTACCCATGGTATCAGGTATGGATTCCAAGTGGTTTAGAACGACTTGATGTAAGATCTTGTATCTCAATTTTTTTGCTGTCACCTTACTTCTCTATCAATTTTCTCATGAAGGCTATCCCTTGTGTCGCTCGCCCCATTATAAACAAGATGTTCGGAAACGACAAGTTTCTAACTCTGTATAGCGAGGGCCCTAGAGGCATGCGGCAACTATATGATGTTGATGTCTCCCAGACGATGGCCACCACCTATTTGGGTGGCTGAGGTTGGTCCAAGTACGTCCGTGAGAATGGTCTAAAGCAGGAGGATGATGTATCATTCAATTTTAGCAAGCCTAGGCAGATACTTGTATGCCATCGTACACCTGTTGACCGAAGGACCAAGAACAAAGGTAGTACTAATTAATTTAATTATGTACTCATCACAACCTTTAATAATTTTCTTGCGACTAACTGTTCTGCACCATTGTCTTTACTCATCATATGACCCTGACCACTTCTGCAGTCCGCTTCCCCTTATGTACCACCCAGAAGGGTGCCAACATCAAGCTGCTGGCACCGGCACCAGCACCGGCCCCAATTCCTGTAACAACACCTGTTGACCTCAGTAGGAGAAAGAATAGAGGTAGTAACTTAATTCTCTTGTATGCTCTCATCTCTGTCTAGGAGTTACTATCTTATAAGAAACCATTTTTCTTGTCCACATCTTATATGCCTCTATGACCACTCCTGCAGTCCCCTTACCTACCCCTCAGAAGGTAACCAGCACCAAGCTGCTGGCACCCCCAACGGCACTAGCCCTAATTCCTGCTCCGGCACCTGTTGACCTAAGGAGAAAGAATGGAGGTAGTAACTTAATTTTCTTGTATACTCATCATATCCTTTGATCACTGTCTTGTGAGTAACTATTGTATAAGAGACCATTTTGCTTGTACACTTCTCATCAGCCTCTTCCATCCCTGCAGTCAGCTTAGCTACCCCTTAGAAGGAATCTAGCATCAAGCTGCTGGCGCCGGCACCGGTTCTAGGCCTTCTGGCTCCTACACCAGCCCCTCTACAATTAGTGGCACCATCTCTTGCACCAGCACTAGCCCCAGCACAGGCACCGGCACAAGCTCCTTCATCACCCCGGGCAGCACCTTGTTAGACCATATCCTACACATGTGTCATCACAAGGTTGCACTGGATTATGTTTGTGAGTATTTGGCAGCAGATAAACTGCTCTGAATGTCTTCTCAAGTTTCACATGATTCAGTGCATTGCTCTTAGTAATTATGCATCTATATCTTGGTTTGACTCAGAAATTGCCTAAGAGTGCCACAAAGCAACTCCAGGCCAGCCGAAAGGGCACAATAGTCTTCACGATGCAGAGCGAAGGATTGCAAATCGAGGGATTCTACGCCATTAACTCGACTGATGGTCCCTTGGTAGCTACTTCTAGGTTGATCGGTTTCGGAAAGCAGCCAAACTTACTATTGGAAGAACAGTCAAGGTCGATGTATCTGGCTTCCCTAAATGCCGCATGTTGTTCATGAACTTCCTAGCTATCTAGCTCTTTGGCTGCATGCTATTGTAATTAATTATGTGGTTGTCTTATCTCCACTGATCATATATGGGTGGTAAAACTATGATAACCTTTTGCTGGATTGGAGCTATGACTAGTACGTACTGGTATGGTATATCTATATCTATATGACGGTTCCCTATATGACCAAACTTTATCATAATGATTGTGTTCCAGTGATCGAGTGTGTTTGGAGAAAAGGGCAAACTGATCACGAGGCATGGTTTTTAGAGCTGAAACAAGAACTGTCTCTCTTTGTAGTGATATTGAATTTCAGTGTCTATATTGCTGAATCAGTCACATTGAAATGCTTCTGAATTGGTCAAGTGCTGCTGAATATGAACTAGGAATCTGTCTATTTTTATGTCTTATAAATCTGTACTCCTTAATCTTTCAAATGGTATTGAATTTGTCAAAAGTTCTATCATTGATGTTGGCTGCTTGCTCTAGAGCCTTTGTGTCATCAGAACCGTTGTATGCATTTTGGACAGAGATGAGAGGGTAAAGATATACAGTGTGATTTCACCAAGTGAAGTCATTGGATACCAATCCTGTTTTGGCGCATGTGGTGTGTGTTCATTAGATATTTTTACATGAATATCTGTCAAAGGAATTATCACTTTTTTCCTCCCTCGAAGAGGTCTGTGTTTGAATCTGGCGAGCCACAACCCAGTAAAATTTGAGATAGGAGCCCATCGACCATATCCCAAAAACTTTTTAATTTGGCCTTTTTGGCATTGCCCCCCACCTCTAAAAAAACTCTGCCTACCCATGTTTTTAAGAAACTAATCCATTATAAACCGAGGTTCCAGTAGCACTGCACTTTTATTTTAAGAGAGATAACATGGACACACACAAAATATTTTTTAGAAGACCGATACATAAGTTGTAGTACTAATACATGTTTAATGATTCAATTTCTATTAGTATCTTTGGTATAGTGGCAAAACACCCAGTTTATGTCTATTTGATTTGATTTGAAGGTCTTTAGTTCGAATCCCTTGTGTGTACATATTTATGTATATCTTGGGTTTACTTTTTTCTAAGAAAGGGTTTACTTTTTAATATCGCATTACGGAGAGGCTAACATCACGGACCCACCATCCTGTAGCATCTCTTGAGTTTAATGGTCGGGTTTAAAAAAAAGTTAGATACTTGTACAGAGAGGCTGGCATCAGGGACCCACCCGTCAGAACACACCAGAGAGGCTGACATGGGGGCCTCAGCAGTAAGACCATACACGGCTGCCACATCGAGCAACGTTGCCAAGGTCAAAACAGCGGACGCGGCCAAAAAAATTGCATCATACACAGGTTTGATATACAGAGAGACCGGCATGTGGGACCTAGTAGCGCGGCCCTATACAGGTTTTCCCTCGAGCGACATTGCCAAGTTCGAAACAGGGAGGTGTGAGCGAGAAAAAAGTCCAGCATGCACACATTTCTTCTAATGAGAGACTCACATGGGGGACTCAACAACCTACAAAAATGGCTGATGCATCAAGCAACGCTATCTAGTTCGAAACATGGAGGCACGACCGAGAGCAAAAATTCCATCTACACACGTTTCTTCTAATGAGTGGATGATATGTCGGGCCCTGCATCATGATTAAACAGTAGATGCGGCGAGCAACGCTATCAAGTTCGGAACACGAGGGCGTGACCGAGGGAAAATTTTCTATCATACACACGTTCCTTCTAATGAGAGGATGACATGTGGGGTCCAGGAGTTTGATTAAACGGTAGATGCATCGAGCAACGCTATCAAGTTCGGAACAGGGTAGCACGAGCGAAGAAAAAAATCCATCATACACATAATTCTTATAATGTGAGGCTGACATGGAGGACCCAACAGTGTGACTAGACGACAGATAGATTGAGCAATGTTATCGAGTTGAAATCAGGAAGGCAATAGTCAAGGGAAAAAATTCTATTATACACACGTTTCTTCTAATGAGAGGATGACATGTGGGTCCCAGGACGTTGATTAAAAGGTAGATGCATCGAGTAGCGCTATCAACTTCGGAACAGGGTAGTACGAGCGAAGGAAAAAAATTCCATCATACACACGATCCTTCTAATAAGAGGCTGACATGTGGGATCTAGCAGCCTGAATAAACGGCAGACGCATCGAGCAAAGTTATCGAGTTCAAATCAGGGAGGCGCGACCGAAAAGTATGGTCTGCTATAGACAATGACGTCCGGGACCCACACGCCTCAAAAGACTTCGGCGAGTCAACATCGTACGAGGAAACGAAAATCTTGCTTCTGCCACTTGTTGGCCGAGCTTCCTCCATGTTTTTAGCAGATCCGTCGTAGTAGAGGGCCGCGAAACCGAAAAAAAAAGTTTTTCATCGACCACGGTCAAGCCGAGAATTTCATCACAGAATATGCGCCTTCTACGATAACCGTCGGGCCAAGTCGTTGCGGAAGGGAACTTTTCTTGTAGTGTATTACCCATTATCCGTCAGACCAGATACATGTTTGAGAGATATGACCAAAAACTTGTCCTTTTTGTGTTTTATGGCCGTTTTCATAAGCTACCGCCCATAGTTCTAGACTTCCAGGGCTATTAGCAATGACCGTAAGACCCATTATGGTTTGATCGATATGACCAAAAACTCGTCGTTTTCGTGTTTTGTGGCTGTTTCATGAGCTATTGAACGCAGTTTTTGGGTTCCAGGGCAATTTACAAACGAGCACAAAACCAGATAAATGTTTGAGAGATATGACCAAAAACTCGTCGTTTTCATGTTTTATGAACGTTTTCATGAGATATTCCCTGCAGCTCTGGGGTTCCAGGGAGATTTTCATAGCCCGTCAGAACCAAACATGTTTAGGAGATATGAAAAAAAAACTCATCATTTTCGTGTTTCATGTCTATCTTCATGACCTATTGCCCATAGTTTTGGGGTTCTAGGGCGATTTGCATAGCCCGTTAGAACCGAAACATGTTTGAGAGATATGACTGAAAACTTATTGTTTTCATGTTTTATGGACATTTTGATGAGCTATTGCCCATAGTTTTGGTGTTCCATGGTGATTTACAATGACCGTAAGACCTGATACATGTTTGAGAGATATGACCAAAAACTCGTCGTTTTTCCATCTTATGGCTGTTTTCATGAGTTATTGCCCATAGTTTTGGGGTTGTAGGGCGATTTGCATTTCCCGTCAGACCAGATACATGTTTGAGAGATATGTCAAAAAACTCGTCCTTTTCGCATTTTATGGCCGTTTTCATAAGCTACAGCTCATAGTTCTAGCCTTCCAGGGCAATTAGCAATGACCGTAAAACCCATTATGGTTTGATCGATATGACCAAAAACTCATCATATTCGTGTTTTGTGGCTGTTTTCATGAGCTATTGCCCGTAGTTTTTGTGTTCCAGGGCAATTTACAAGCTACCACAAGACCAGAAAAATGTTTCAGAGATATGACCAAAAACTCGTCGTTTTCATGTTTTGTGGATGTTTTCATCAGCTATTGCCCATAGTTTTGGGGTTCCAGGGCAATTTACAACAATTGTCAGGCCCAATTCATGTTTGCGAGATATGACCAAAATATCATCGTTTTTGTGTTTTATGGCTGCCTTCATTAGCTATTGCCCATAGTTTTGGGGTTCTAGGGCGATTTACAACAACTGCCAGGCCCGATAAATGTGTGAGAGATATGACCAAAAACTCGTCGTTTTCGTGTTTTATGGCCGTCCTTATGAGCTATTGCCCATAGCTTTGGGGTTCCATGGTGATTTGCATGGCTCGTAAGACCCAATACATGTTTGAGAGATATGACCAGAAACTCATCCTTTTCACGTTTTTATGGCTGTTTCCATGAGTTATTGCCCAGAATTTTGGGGTTCTAGGGCGATATGCATTGCCCGTTAGAACAGAAACATGTTTGCGAGATATGACCGAAAATTGTCTGTTTTCGTGTTTTATGGACATTTTCATGAGGTATTGCCCACAGTTGTGGGGTTCCATGGTGAATTACAACAACTGTATGACCCGATACATGTTTTTGAGATATGACCATAAACTTGTCGTTTTCACGTCTTATGGTTGTTTTCATGAGCTATTGCCCATAGTTTTGGGGTTATAGGGCGATTTGCATTGCCCAGCAAACTAGATACATGCTTGAGAGATATGACCAAAAACTCGTCCTTTTCGCGTTTTATGGCCGTTTTCATAAGCTACTGCCCATAGTTCTAGACTTTCAGGGCAATTAGCAACGACCGTAAGAAGCATTATGGTTTGATCGATATGACCAAAAACTCGTCATTTTCGTGTTTTGTGGCTATTTTCATGAGATATTGCCCACATTTTTTGGGTTCTAGGGAAATTTACAAACGACCACAAGACCAGATAAATGTTTGAGAGATATGACCAAAAACTCGTCGTTTTCATGTTTTATGGACGTTTTCATGAGATATTCCCCACAGTTTTGGGGTTCCAGGGCGATTTGCATAGCCCGTCAGAACCGAACATGTTTGAGAGATATGAACAAAAACTCATCGTTTTCGTGTTTCATGGCTATCTTCATGAGCTATTGCCCACAGGTTTGGGGTTCCAGGGAGATTTGCATAGCCCGTGAGAACCGAAAATGTTTGAGAGATATGACCCAAAACTCATCGCTTACGTGTTTTATTAACGTTTTCATGAGCTATTGACCATAGTTTTGGGGTTCCATGGTGATTTACAACGACTATATGACCCGATACATGTTTGAGAGATATGACCAAAAACTCATCGTTCTCATGTTTTATGGACGTTTTCATGAGCTATTGCCCACAATTTTTAGGTTCCATGGTAATTTACAACGACTGTAAGAACCGATACATGTTTGAGAGATATGACCAAAACTAATCCTTTTAATGTTTTATGGATATTTTTATGACCACATGTTTGAGAGCTATTGCCCACAGGTTTGGGGTTCCAGGGCAATTTGCATAGCCCATCAGAACCAAATATGTTTGAGAGATATGAATAAAAACTCATCGTTTTCGTGTTTTGTCGCTGTTTTCGTGAGCTATTGCCCATAGTTTTGGGGTTCTAGGGCTATTTTCACAGCCCGTCAGAACCGAAACATGTTTGAGAGATATGACCAAAAACTCATTGTTTTATTGCTTTGTTGATGTTTTAATGACCTATTCCCACAATTTTTGGGTTCCATGGCGATTTACATCGACCCTAAGACCCATACATGTTTGAGAGATATGACAAAAAACTCATCATTTTCACGTTTTATTGCCATTGTCAGGATCTACTGCCCATAGTTTTGGGGTTCTAGGGAGATTTACAATGACCGTAAGACCCGATATATGTTTGAGAGTTATGACAAAAACTCGTTGTTTTCATGTTTAATGGTTGTTTTTATGAGCAATTTTGTGGTTCTAGGGCGATTTGCATAGCCCGTCAGAACCAAATATGTTTGAGAGATATGAACAAAAAGTCATCATTTTCGTGTTTATGGCTGTCTTTATGAGCTATTGCCCACAGTTTTGGGGTTCCAGGGCATTTCATGAGCTATTTCCCACAATTTTGGGGTTCCAGGGCGATCTACAACGACCGCCAGACCCGATAAATGTTTAAGAGATATGACCAAAAACTCGTCGTTTTCGTATTTTATGGTCGTCCTTATGAGCTATTGCCCATAGCTTTGGGGTTCCATGGTGATTTGCATGGCTCGTAAGACCCAATACATGTGTGAGAGATATGACCAAAAACTCATCCTTTTCACGTTTTTATGGCTGTTTCCATGAGTTATTGCCCATGGTTTTGGGGTTCTAGGGCTATTTGCATAGCCCGTTAGAACCAAAACATGTTTGCGAGATATGACCGAAAACTGACCGTTTTCGTGTTTTATGGACATTTTCATGAGCTATTGCCCACGGTTTTGGGGTTCCATGGTGAATTACAACAACCGTATGACCCGATACATGTTTTTGAGATATGACCATAAACTTGTCGTTTTCACATCTTATGGCTGTTTTCATGAGCTATTGCCCATAGTTTTGGGGTTATAGGGCGATTTGCATTGCCCAGCAAACCAGATATATGTTTGAGAGATATGACCAAAAACTTGTCATTTTCTCGTTTTATGGCTATTTTCATGAGCTATTGCCCATACTTTTGGAGTTCTAGGGTAATTTGCAACGACCGTAAGACCCATTACGGTTTGTCGATATGACCAAAAACTCGGCGTTTTCGTGTTTTGTGGCAGTTTTCATGAGCTATTACCCGCAGTTTTTCGGTTCCAAGGAAATTTACAAACGACCACAAGACCAGATAAATGTTTGAGAGATATGACCAAAAACTCGTTGTTTTCATGTTTTATGGACGTTTTCACGAGATATTCCCCACAGTTTTGGGGTTCCAGGGCGATTTGCATAGCCCGTCAGAACCGAACATGTTTGAGAGATATGAACAAAAACTCATCGTTTTCGTGTTTCATGGCTATCTTCATGAGCTATTGCCCACAGATTTGGGGTTCCAGGGAGATTTGCATAGCCCGTGAGAACCGAAAATGTTTGAGAGATATGACCCAAAACTCATCGCTTACGTGTTTTATTAACGTTTTCATGAGCTATTGACCATAGTTTTGGGGTTCCATGGTGATTTACAACGACTGTATGACCCGATACATGTTTGAGAGATATGACCAAAAACTCATCGTTCTCGTGTTTTATGGACGTTTTCATGAGCTATTGCCCACAATTTTTAGGTTCCATGGTGATTTACAACGACCGTAAGAACCGATACATGTTTGAGAGATATGACCAAAACTAATCCTTTTAATGTTTTATGGATATTTTTATGACCACATGTTTGAGAGCTATTGCCCACAGGTTTGGGGTTCCAGGGCAATTTGCATAGCCCATAAGAACCAAATATGTTTGAGAGATATGAATAAAAACTCATCGTTTTCGTGTTTTGTGGCTGTTTTCGTGAGCTATTGCCCATAGTTTTGGGGTTCTAGGGCTATTTTCACAGCCCGTCAGAACCGAAACATGTTTGAGAGATATGACCAAAAACTCATTGTTTTATTGCTTTGTTGATGTTTTAATGACCTATTCCCACATTTTTGGGGTTCCATGGCGATTTACATCGACCCTAAGACCCATACATGTTTGAGAGATATGACAAAAAACTCATCATTTTCACGTTTTATTGCCATTGTCAGGAGCTACTGCCCATAGTTTTAGGGTTCTAGGGAGATTTACAATGACCGTAAGACCCGATATATGTTTGAGAGTTATGACAAAAACTCGTTGTTTTCACGTTTAATGGCTGTTTTTATGAGCAATTTTGTGGTTCCAGGGCGATTTGCATAGCCTGTCAAAACCAAATATGTTTGAGAGATATGAACAAAAAGTCATCGTTTTCGTGTTTTATGGTTGTCTTTATGAGCTATTGCCCACAGTTTTGGGGTTCCAGGGCGATTTACAACAACCATCAGGCTCGATTCATGTTTGAGAGATGACCAAAAACTCGTCATTTTCGTGTTTTATGGCTGTCTTCATTAGCTATTGCCCACAGTTTTTGGGGTTCCAGGGCGATTTACAACAACTGTCAGACTCGATTCATGTTTGCGATATATGACCAAAAACTTGTTGTTTTCGTGTTTTATGGCCGTTTTCATGAGATATTGCCCACAATTTTGGGGTTCTAGGGCGATCTACATCGACTGTCAGACCTGATAAATGTTTGAGAGATATAACCAAAAACTCGTCGTTTTCGTGTTTTATGGCCGTCCTTATGGGCTATTGCCCACAGCTTTGGGGTTCCATGGTGATTTGCATGGCTCGTAACACCCAATACATGTTTGAGAGGTATGACCAGAAACTCATCTTTTTCGTGTTTTTATGGCTGTTTCCATGATCTATTCCCCACAGTTTTGGGGTTATAGGGCGATTTTCCTAGCCCGGCTGAACCTAAACATGTTTGCAAGATATGACCAAAACCTGATTGTTTTTTATTTTTATGGACATTTTCATGAGCTATTGCCCACAGTTTTGGGGTTCCATGGTGATTTACAACAACCGTAAGATGACCTGATACATGTTTGAGAGATATGACTAAAACCTCATCGTTTTCGTGTTTTATCGATGTTTTAATGAGCTATTGCCCATAGTTTTGGGGTTCTAGGGTGATTTGCATAGCCCATCATAACTGAAGCATGTTTGAGAGATATGACCGAAAACTGATCGTTTTCGTGTTTTATGGACATTTTGATGAGCTATTGCCCATAGTTTTGGGGTTTCCATGGTGATTTACAACGACCGCAAGACCCGATACATGTTTGAGTGGTATGACCAAAACTCGTCGTTTTCGCGTCTTATGGCGGTTTTCATGAGCTATTTCCCATAGTTTTGGGGTTGTAGGGCGATTTGCATTGCCCATCAGACCAGATACATGTTTGACAGAGATGACCAAAAACTCGGCTTTTTCGCGTTTTATGGCCATTTTCATAAGCTATCGCCCATAGTTCTGGACTTCCAGGGCAATTAGCAACGACCGTAAGACCCATTATGGTTTGATCGATATGACCAAAAACTCATCATTTTCGTGTTTTATGGATGTTTTCATGAGCTATTACCCGCAGTTTTTGGATTCCAGGGCAATTTACAAACGACCAGATGACCAGATAAATATTTGAGTGATATGTCTAAAAACTTGTCATTTTCACGTTTTATGGACATTTTCATGAGATATTCGCCACATTTTTGGGGTTCAAGGGCGATTTACAACAATTGTCAGGCCCGATTCATGTCTGCGAGATATGACCAAAAATTCATCGTTTTCGTGTTTTATGGTTGTCTTCATTAGCTATTGCCCACAGTTTTGAGGTTCGAGGGCAATTTACAACAACTGTCAGGCCTGATTCATGTTTGCGAGATATGACCAAAACTCATCCTTTTCCTGTTTTATGGCTGTTTTTTGAGCTATTGCGCACAAGACGCCCTAGAACGAGAAACCTGTGGGTAATAGCTCATGAAGTAGCCATGAAACACGAAAATGTTGAGAGACATGACAAAAAACTCATTGTTTTAGTGTTTTATGGCCGTCCTTATGAGCTATTTCCCACAGCTTTGGGGTTCCATGGTGATTTGCATGGCGATTTGCATGTTTGATGGCGATTTTCTGGGTTTCAGGGCAATTTACAAACAACCACAAGACCAGATAAATGTTTGAGAGATATGACCAAAAACTCGTCCTTTTCACATTTATGGATTTTTTCATGAGCTATTGCCCACATTTTTGGGGTTTTAGGATAATTTACAATGACCTTAATACCTGATACATGTTTGAGAGATATGACCAAAACCTTGTCGTTTTCTCGTTTTATGGCTATTTTCATAAGCTATTGCCCATACTTTTGGAGTTCTAGGGTAATTTGCAACGACCGTAAGACCCATTACGGTTTGTCGATATGACCAAAAACTCGGTGTTTTCGTGTTTTGTGGCAGTTTTCATGAGCTATTACCCGCAGTTTTTCGGTTCCAAGGAAATTTACAAACGACCACAAGACCAGATAAATGTTTGAGAGATATGACTAAAAACTTGTCGATTTCATGTCTTATGGACGTTTTCATGAGCTATTGCCCGTAGTTTTGGGGTTCTTGGGCGATTTGCATAGCCCACCAGAACTAAAACATGTTTGAGAGATATGAACAAAAACTCATCTTTTTCGTGTTTTATGGATATTTTGATGAGCTATTGCCCACAGTTTTGAGGTTCAATGTTTATTTACATTAACCATAAGACCCGATACATGTTTGAGAGATATGACCAAAAACTCGTTGTTTTCGTGTTTTATGGCCGTTGTCATGATCTATTGCCCACAATTTTGGGTTTCTTGGGCGATCTACAACGACCATCAGACCCGATAAATGTTTGATTGATATGAACAAAAGCTAGCCATTTTCGTGTTTTATGGCCATTCCTATGAGCTATTGCCCACAACTTTGGGGTTCCATGGTGAATTGCATGGCTCGTGAGACCCGATACATGTTTGAGAGATATGACCAAAACTCATCCTTTTCGTGTTTTATGGCTGTTTTATGAGCTATTGCCCACATGTTTGGGGTTCTAGGGAAATTTACAAACGACCACAAGACCAGATAAATGTTTGAGAGATATGACCAAAAACTCATCATTTTCATGTTTTATGGATGTTTTCATGAGCTATTCCCCACTATTTTGGTGCTCCAGGGCGATTTGCATAGCCCGTTAGAACCAAAAATGTTTGAGAGAAATGAACAAAAACTCATAGTTTTCGTGTTTCATGGATGTCTTCATGAGCTATTACCCACATGTTTGTGGTTCCAGGGCGATTTGCATAGCCCGTCAGAACCAAATATGTTTGAGAGATATGACCAAAAACTCATCGTTTACGTGTTTTATGAATGTTTTCATGAGCTATTGCCCATATTTTTGGGGTTCCATGGTGATTTACAATGACTGTAAGTCCTGATACATGTTTGAGAGATATAAGCAAAAACTCATCATTTTTGTGATTTATGGACGTTTTCATGAGCTATTACCCACATTTTCAGGGTTCCATGGCGATTTACAACGACTGTAAGACCCAATACATGTTTGAGAGATAGGACCAAAACTCATCGTTTTCATGTTTTATGGCTGTTTTTATGAGCTAGTGCCCATAGGTTTGGGGTTCCTAGGCAATTTTCATAGCCCTTGAGAACAGAACATGTTTGAGAGATATGACCAAAAACTCATTGTTTTTGTGTTTTATGAACGTTTTCATGAGCTATTGCCCACAATTTTGGGGTTCCATGGTGATTTATAACGACTGTAAGACCTGATACATGTTTGATAGATATGACCAAAAACTGATCGTTTTAGTGTTTTCATGATGTTTTCATGAGCTATTGTCCACATTTTTGGGGTTCCATGGGGATTTACAATGACCCTAAGACCCAATATATATTTGAGCGATATGACAAAACAACTCATCATTCTCACGTTTTATTGCCATTGTCATAAGCCATTGCCCATAGTTTTGGGGTTCTAGGCAAATTTACATTGACCGTAAGACCCGATATATGTTTGAGAGTTATGACAAAAACTCATTGTTTTTATGTTTTATGGCTGTTTTTTTCAGCTATTGTCCACAATTTTGGGGTTCCAGGGCGATTTGCATGGCTCATAAGTCCCTATACAATGTTTGAGAGATACGACCAAAAAACTCGTCCTTTTCACGTTTTATGGCTATTTTCATGAGCTATTATCCTCGGTTTTGGGGTTCTAGGGCAATTTACAATGACCATAAGAGAAGATAAATGTTTGAGAGATAGACCAAAAGCTCATTGTTTTCGTGTTTTATGGCTGTCTTCATGAGCTATTGCCCATAGTTTTGGGGTTCCAGGGAGATTTATAACAATCTTTAGGCCCGATTAATGTTTGCGAGATATGACCAAAAACTCGTTGTTTTCGTGTTTTATGGTCGTTGTCATGATATATTGCCCACAATTTTGGGATTCCAGGGCAATCTACAATGACCATCAGACCCGATAAATGTTTGATTGATATGAACAAAAGCTCGTCATTTTCGTGTTTTATGGCCGTTCCTATGAGCTATTGCCCACAACTTTGGGGTTCCATGGTGATTTGCATGGCACATGAGACCCGATACATTTTTGAGAGATATGACCAAAACTCATCCTTTTCGTGTTTTATGGCTGTTTTTATGAGCTATTGCCCACAGGTTTGGGGTTCCAGGGCAATTTACAAATGACCACAAGACAAGATAAATGTTTGAGAGATATGACCAAAAACTCATCATTTTCATGTTTTATGGACGTTTTCATGAGCTATTCCCCACTATTTTGGGGTTCCAGGGCGATTTGCATAGCTCGTCAGAACCGAACATGTTTGAGAGAAATGAACAAAAACTCATCGTTTTCGTGTTTCATGGTTATCTTCATGAGCTATTGCCCAGATGTTTGGGGTTCCAGGGCGATTTGCATAGCCTTTCAGAACCAAATATGTTTGAGAGATATGACCAAAAACTCATCGTTTACGTGTTTTATGAATGTTTTCATGAGCTATTGCCCACATTTTTGGGGTTCCATGGTGATTTACAATGACTGTAAGACCTGATACATGTTTGAGAGATATAACCAAAAACTGATCATTTTTGTGATTTATGGATGTTTTCATGAGCTATTGCCCACATTTTCAGGGTTCCATAGCGATTTACAACGACCGTAAGACCCAATACATGTTTGAGAGATATGACCAAAACTCATCGTTTTCATGTTTTATGGTTGTTTTTATGAGCTAGTTCCCATAGGCTTGGGGTTCCTAGGCAATTTTCATAGCCCTTGAGAACAGAACATGTTTGAGAGATATGACCAAAAACTCATTGTCTTTGTGTTTTATGAATGTTTTCATGAGCTATTGCCCACAGTTTTGGGGTTCCATGGTGATTTATAACGACTGTAAGACCTAATACATGTTTGATAAATATGACCAAAAACTAATCGTTTTAGTGTTTTCTTGATGTTTTCATGAGCTATTGTCCACATTTTTGGGGTTCCATGGTGATTTACAATGACCCTAAGACCCAATATATGTTTGAGAGATATGACAAAAAAACTCATCATTCTCACGTTTTATTGCCATTGTCATGAGCCATTGCCCATAGTTTTGGGGGTCTAGGCAAATTTACATTGACCGTAAGACCCGATATATGTTTGAGAGTTATGACAAAAACTCATCGTTTTTATGTTTTATGGCTGTTTTTTAGCTATTGTCCACAATTTTGGGGTTCCAGGGCGATTTGCATGGCTCGTAAGTCCCTATACAATGTTTGAGAGATATGACTAAAAAACTCGTCTTTTTCACGTTTTATGGCTATTTTCATGAGCTATTATCCTCAGTTTTGGGGTTCCAGGGCAATTTACAATGACCATAATAGAAGATAAATGTTTGAGAGATATGCCAAAAGTTCATCGTTTTCGTGTTTTATGGCTGTCTTCATGAGCTATTGCCCATAGTTTTGGGGTTCCAGGGAGATTTACAACAATCGTCAGGCCCGATTAATGTTTGCGAGATATGACCAAAAACTCGTTGTTTTCGTGTTTTATGGCCGTTGTCATGATATATTGCCCACGATTTTTGGATTCCAGGGCGCTCTACAATGACCATCAGACCCGATAAATGTTTGATTGATATGAACAAACGGTCGTCATTTTCGTGTTTTATGGCCGTTCCTATGAGCTATTGCCCACAACTTTGGGGTTCCATGGTGATTTGCATGGCACATGAGACCCGATACATGTTTGAGAGATATGACCAAAACTCATCCTTTTCGTGTTTTATGGCTGTTTTTATGAGCTATTGCCCACAGGTTTGGGGTTCCAGGGCAATTTACAAATGACCACAAGACAAGATAAATGTTTGAGAGATATGACCAAAAACTCATCATTTTCATGTTTTATGGACGTTTTCATGAGCTATTCCCCACTATTTTGGGGTTCCAAGGCGATTTGCATAGCCCGTCAGAACCGAACATGTTTGAGAGAAATGAACAAAAACTCATAGTTTTCGTGTTTCATGGTTATCTTCATGAGCTATTGCGCACATGTTTGGGGTTCCAGGGCGATTTGCATAGCCCGTCAGAACCGAATATGTTTGAGAGATATGACCAAAAACTCATCATTTGCGTGTTTTATGAATGTTTTCATGAGCTATTGCCCACATTTTTGGGGTTCCATCGTGATTTACAATGATTGTAAGACCTGATACATGTTTGAGAGATAGGACCAAAAGCTCATCATTTTCCTGTTTTATGGCCGTTCCTATGAGCTATTGCCCATAATTTTGGGGTTCCATGGTGTTTTGCATGGCTCGTGAGACCCGATACATGTTTGAGAGATATGACCAAAACTCATCCTTTTCGTGTTTTATGGTTGTTTTTATGAGCTATTGCCCACAGGTTTGGGGTTCCACGGAAATTTACAAACGACCACAAGACCAGATAAATGTTTGAGAGAGATGACCAAAAACTAATCATTTTCATGTTTTATGGACGTTTTCATGAGCTATTCCCCACTATTTTGGTGCTCCAGGGCGATTTGCATATCCCGTCAGAACCGAAAATGTTTGAGAGAAATGAATAAAAACTCATCGTTTTCGTGTTTCATGGATGTCTTCATGAGCTATTGCCCACATGTTTGTGGTTCCAGGGCGATTTGCATAGCCCGTCAGAACCAAATATGTTTGAGAGATATGACCAAAAACTCATCGTTTACGTGTTTTATGAATGTTTTCATGAGCTATTGCCCACATTTTTGGGGTTCCATGGTGATTTACAATGACTGTAAGACCTGATACATGTTTGAGAGATATAACCAAAAACTCATCATTTTAGTGATTTATGGATGTTTTCATGAGCTATTGCCCACATTTTCAAGGTTCCATGGCGATTTACAACGACCGTAAGACCCAATACATGTTTGAGAGATATGACCAAAACTCATCGTTTTCATGTTTTATGGCTGTTTTTATGAGCTAGTGCCCATAGGCTTGGGGTTCCTAGGCAATTTTCATAGCCCTTCAGAACCGAACATGTTTGAGAGATATGACCAAAAACTCATTGTTTTCGTGTTTTATGAACGTTTTCACGAGCTATTGCCCACAGTTTTGGGGTTCCATGGTGATTTATAACGACTGTAAGACCTGATACATGTTTAATAGATATGACCAAAAACTCATCGTTTTAGTGTTTTCTTGATGTTTTCTTGAGCTATTGTCCACATTTTTGGGGTTCCATGGTGATTTACAATGACCCTAAGACCCAATATATGTTTGAGAGATATGGCAAAAAAACTCATCATTCTCACGTTTTATTGCCATTGTCATGAGCCATTGCCCATAGTTTTGGGGTTCTAGGCAAATTTACATTGACCGTAAGACCCGATATATGTTTGAGAGTTATGACAAAAACTCATTGTTTTTATGTTTTTGAGCTATTGTCCATAATTTTGGGGTTCCAGGGCGATTTGCATGGCTCGTAAGTCCCTATACAATGTTTGAGAGATATGACCAAAAAACTCGTCCTTTTCACGTTTTATGGCTATTTTCATGAGCTATGATCCTCGGTTTTGGGGTTATAGGGAAATTTACATTGACCATAAGAGAAGATAAATGTTTGAGAGATAGACCAAAAGCTCATCGTTTTTGTGTTTTATGGCTGTCTTCATGAGCTATTGCCCATAGTTTTGGGGTTCCAGGGAGATTTACAACAATCGTCAGGCACGATTCATGTTTGCGAGATATGACCAAAAACTCGTTGTTTTCGTGTTTTATGGCCGTTGTCATGATCTATTGCCCACAATTTTGGGTTTCTTGGGTGATCTACAACGACCATCAGACCCGATAAATGTTTGATTGATATGAACAAAAGCTCGTCATTTTCGTGTTTTATGGCCGTTCCTATGAGCTATTGCCCACAACTTTGGGGTTCCATGGTGATTTTCATGGCTCGTGAGACCCGATACATGTTTGAGAGATATGACCAAAACTCATCCTTTTCATGTTTTATGGCTGTTTTTATGAGCTATTGCCCACAGGTTTGGGGTTCCAGGGCAATTTACAAACGACCATAGGACCAGATAAATGTTTGAGAGATATGACCAAAAACTCATCATTTTCATGTTTTATGGGCATTTTCATGAGCTATTCCCCACTATTTTGGGATTCCAGGGCGATTTGCATAGCCCGTCAGAACCGAACATGTTTGGGAGAAATGAACAAAAACTCATCGTTTTCGTGTTTCATGGTTATCTTCATCAGCTATTGCCCACATGTTTGGGGTTCCAGGGCGATTTGCATAGCACGTTAGAACCGAATATGTTTGAGAGATATGACCAAAAACTCATCGTTTACGTGTTTTATGAATGTTTTCATGAGCTATTGCTCACATTTTTGGGGTTCCATTGTGATTTATAACGACTGTAAGACCTGATACATGTTTAAGAGATATAACCAAAAACTCATTGTTTTTGTGATTTATGGATGTTTTCATGAGCTATTGCGCACATTTTCAGGGTTCCATGGCGATTTACAACGACCATAAGACCCAATACATGTTTGAGAGATATGACCAAAACTCATCATTTTCATGTTATATGGCTGTTTTTATGAGCTAGTGCCCATAGGCTTGGGGTCCAGGGCAATATGCATAGCCCTTCAGAACAGAACATGTTTGAGAGATATGACCAAAAACTCATTGTTATCGTGTTTTATGAACATTTTCATGAGCTATTACCCATAGTTTTGGGGTTCCATGGTGATTTATAACGATTGTAAGACCTGATACATGTTTGATAGATATGACCGAAAACTCATCGTTTTAGTGTTTTCTTGATGTTTTCATGAGCTATTGCCCACATTTTGGGGGTTCCAGCAATTTATAACGACCCTATGACCTAATACATGTTTGAGAGATATGACAAAAACTCATGATTCTCGTGTTTTATTGCCATTGTCACGAGCTATTGCCCATAGTTTTGGGGTTCTAGGGAGATTTACAATGGCCGTAAGACCCGGTATATGTTTGAGAGTTATGACAAAAACTTACCGTTTTCACTTTTTATGGCTGTGTTTATGAGCTATTGTCCATAATTTTGGGGTTCTAGGGAGATTTGCATGGCTCGTAGGACCCTATACAATGTTTGAAAGATATGAACAAAAATTCGTCCATTTCACATTTTATGGCTATTTTCATGAGCTATTGCCCACAGTTTTGGGGTTCTAGGGAAATTTACAACAACCATAAGACCAAATAAATGTTTGAGAGATATGACCAAAAATTCGTAGTTTTCGTGTTTTATGGCTACCTTCATGAGCTAATGCCCACGGGTTTGGGGTTCTAGGGCAATTTACAACAATCATAAGACCCAATAGATGTTTGAGTGATATGACAAAAAAAACTCATTGTTTTCGTGTTTTATGGTCGTTTTCATGAGCTATTGCCCACAGTTTTGGGCTTTCAGGGCGATTTACAATAACAATCAGGCCCAATTTATGTTTGAGAGATATGACCAAAAACTCATCGTTTTCGTGTTTTGTGGCTGTTTTTATGAGCTATTGCCCACAATTTTAGGGTTCCAGGGCGATCTACGACGATCGTCAGACCCGATAAATGTTTGAGAGATATGACCAAAAACCCATCGTTTTCGTGTTTTATGGCCGTTCTTAGGAGCTATTGCCCATAGTTTTGGGGTTCCATGGTGATTTACAACAACCGTAAGACCCGATACATGTTTGAGAGATATGACCAGAAACTCGTCATTTTCACACTTTATGGCTGTTTTCATGAGCTATTGCCCATAGTTTTGTGGTTGTAGGGTGATTTGCATTGCCTGTTAGACCAAATACATGTTTGAGAGATACGACCAAAAAGTCATCCTTTTCGCGTTTTACAGCCGTTTTCATAAGCTACCGCCCATAGTTTTGGAGTTCCAGGGCAATTAGAAACGACCATAAGACCCATTATGGTTTGATCGATATAACCAAAAACTCGTCGTTTTTATGTTTTGTGGCTGTTTTGATGAGCTATTGTCCGTAGTTTTTGCGTTCCAGGGTAATTTTACAAACGACCACACGACTAGATAAATGTTTGATAGATATGACCAAAAACTCATCGTTTTCGTGTTTTGATGAACGTTTTGATGAGCTATTGCCCACAGTTTTGGGGTTCCATGGTGATTTAGTATGACCATAAGACCCGATACATGTTTGAGAGATATGACCAAAAACTCATCGTTTTCGTGTTTTATGGACGTTTTCATGAGCTATTGCCCACAATTTTGGGGTTCCATAGCGATTTAAAACGACCATAAGACCTGATACATGTTTGAGAGATATGATCAAAACTCACCCTTTTCGTGTTTTATAAGATGTTTTATGAGCTATTGCCCATAGTTTTGGGGTTCCGGGGCAATTTGCATAGTTAGCCAGAACCAAAGATGTTTGAGAGGTATGAACAAAAACTCGTCATTTTCGTGTCTTATGGCTGTCTTAATGAGCTATTGCCCACAGTTTTGGGGTTCTAGGGTGATTTGCATAGCCCGACAGAACCGAAACATGTTTGTGAGATATGACCGAAAACTGGTCGTTTTGGTGTTTTATGGACATTTGCATGAGCTATTACCCATAGTTTTGGGGTTCCGTGGTGATTTACATCAATCCTAAGACCGATACATGTTTGAGAGATATGACTAAAAACTCGTAATTTCGCGTTTTATGGACGTTTTCATAATCTACCGCCCATAGTTCTGGAGTTCCAAGGCAATTAGCAACTACCGTAAGACCCATTATGGTTTGATCAATATGACCAAAACCTCATCGTTTTCGTATTTTGTGGATGTTCTCATGAGCTATTGCCCGTAGTTTTTGGGTTCTAGGGCAATTTACAAACGACCACAAGACCATATAAATGTTTGAGAGATATGACCAAAAACTCGTCATTTTCATATTTTATGGACGTTTTCATGAGCTATTGCCCATAGTTTTGGGGTTCTTGGGAAATTTGCATAGCCCATTAGAACCGAAACATGTTTGAGAGATATGACCGAAAACTGATTGTTTTCGTGTTTTCTGGACATTTTGATGAAATATTGCCCACACTTTTGGGGTTCCATGGTGATTTACAACGACAGTAAGACCCGATACTTGTTTGAGAGATATGGCCCAAAACTCGTTGTTTTCGCGTCTTATGGATGTTTTCATGAGCTATTGCCCATAGTTTTGGGGTTGTAGGGCGATTTGCATTGCCCGTCAGACCAGATACATGCTTGAGAGACATGACAAAAACTCGTACTTTTCGCGTTTTATGGCTGTTTTTATAAGCTACTGCCCATAGTTCTGGACTTCCAGGGCAATTAGCAACGCCCGTAAGACCCATTATGTTTTGATCGATAAGACCAAAAACTCGTCGTTTTCGTGTTTTGTGGCTGTTTTTATGAGCTATTGCCTGCAGTTTTTGGTTTCCAGGTCAATTTACAATGACCGTAAGACCAGATAAATGTTTGAGAGATAGGACCCAAAACTCGTTGTTTTCCTATTTTATGGCTCTCTTCATGAGTTATTGCCCACAGTTTTGGGGTTCCAGGGCGATTTACAACAACTGTCAGGCCCGATTCATGTTTGAGATATATTACCAAAAACTCGTTGCTTAGTGTTTTATGGTCGTTTTCATGTCTTATTACCCACAATTTTGGGGTTCCAGGGCGATCTACAATGACCATCAGGCCCGATAAATGTTTGAGAGATATGTCAAAAAACTCATTGTTTTCGTGTTTCATGGCTGAATTCATGAGCTATTACCCACGGGTTGGGGTTCCAGGGCAATTTGCATAGCCCGTTAGAATGAACTTGTTTGAAAGATATGACCAAGAACTCATCGTTTACGTGTTTTATGAATGTTTTCATGAGCTATTGCCCACAGTTTTGGGGTTCCATGGTGATTTACAACGACTGTAAGACCAGATACATGATTAAGCCATATGACCAAAAACTCATCGTTATCGTGTTTTATGGATGATTTCATGAGCTATTGCCCAAAATTTTGGGGTTCCATGGTGATTTACAACGACCGTAAGACCAGATACATATTTGAGAGATACTCCCAAAACTCATCCTTTTCGTATTTTATGGTTGTTTTTATGAGCTATTTCCCATAGGTTTGGGGTTCCAGGACAATTTGCATAGCCCGTCAAAACCGAAAATGTTTGAGAGATATGAACAGAAACTCATCGTTTTCGTGTTTTGTGTTTTTTTCCATGAGCTATTGCCCATAGTTTTGGGTTCTAGGGCGATTCTCATAGCCCGTCAGAACCGAAACATGTTTGAGAGACATGACCAAAAACTCATCGTTTTAGTGTTTTATTGATGTTTTAATGAGCTATTGCCCACATTTTTGGGGTTCCATGGCGATTTACAACGACCCTAAGACCCGATACATGTTTGAGAGATATGACAAAAAACTCATCATTCTCACGTTTTATTGCCATTGTCATGAGCTATTGCCCCTAGTTTTGGGGTTCTAGGGATATTTACAATGACCGTAAGACCCGATATATGTTTGAGGGTTATGACAAAAACTCGTCATTCTCACATTTTATGGCCGTTTTTATGACCTAATGTCCACAATTTTGGGGTTCCGGGTGGACTAGCATGGCTCGTAAGTCCCTATATAATGTTTGAGAGATCTAACCAAAAACTCGTTAATTCATGTTTTATGGCTGTTTTCATGAGCTATTGTCCCTAGTTTTGGGGTTCTAGGGCAATTTACAACGACCGTAACACCATATAAATGTTTGAGAGATATGACTAAAAACTCGTTGTTTTCATGTTGTATGGCTGTCTTCATGAGCTATTGCCCACAGTTTTGGAGTTCCAGGGCGACTTACAACAACCATCAGGCCCGATGCATGTTTGCGAGATATGACCAAAAAATCATTGTTTTCATCTTTTATGGCCGTTTTCATGAGTTATTGCCCACAATTTTGGGGTTCCAGGGCGATCTACAACGACCGTCAGACCCGATAAGTGTTTGAGAGGTATGACCAAAAGCTCGTCATTTTCGGGTTTTATGGCCATTCCTATGAGCTATTGCCCGCAACTTTGGGGTTCCATGGTGATTAGCATGGCTCGTAAGAACCGATACATGTTTGAGAGATATGACCAAAACTCATCATTTTCGTGTTTTATGGCTGTTTTTATGAGCAATTGCCCACTGGTTTCGGGTTCCAAGGCAATTCGCATAGCCAGTAAAACCCGAACATGTTTGAGAGATATGAACAAAAACTCATCATTTTCGTGTTTTGTGGCTATTTCCATGAGCTATTGCCCACAGTTTTGGGGTTCTAGGGCGATTTTCATAGTCCGTCAGAACCGAAACATGTTTGAGAGATATGAACGAAAACTCGTCATTTTCGTGTTTCATTGTTGTCTTCATGAGCTATTGCCCACAGGTTTGGTGTTCTAGGGCGATTTGCATAGCCCGTTAGAACAAACATGTTTGAGAGATATGACCCAAAACTCATCGTTTACGTGTTTTATGAATGTTTTCATGAGCTATTTGCCCACAGTTTTGGGTTCCATGGTGATTTACACTGACTATAGGACCAGATACATGTTTGAGTCATATGACCAAAAACTCATCGTTTTCGTGTTTTATGGATGTTTTCATGAGCTATTGCCCAAATTTTTTGGGTTCCATGGCGATTTACAACGACCGTAAGACCCGATACATGTTTTAGAGATATGACGAAAACTCATCGTTTTCGTGTTTTATGGCTATTTTTATGAGCTATTGCCCACATGTTTGGGGTTCCAGGACAATTTGCATAGCTCGTCAGAACCGAACATGCAGGTTTGAGAGATATGAATAAAAACTCATCGTTTTCGTGTTTTGTGGTTGTTTCCATGAGCTATTGCCCACAGTTTTGGGGTTCTAGGGCGATTTTCATAGCCCGTCAGAACCAAAACATGTTTGAGAGATATGACCAAAAATTTATCGGTTTAGTGTTTTATTGATGTTTTAATGAGCTATTGCCTACATTTGGGGTTCCATGGCGATTTATAGCGATCCTAAGACCCGATACATGTTTGAGAGATATGATCAAAAACTCGTCGTTTTCGCGTCTTATGGCTGTTTTCATGAGCTATTGCCCATAGTTTTGGGGTTGTAGGGTGATTTGCATTGCCCATTAGACTAGATACATGTTTGAGAGATATGACAAAAAAACTCGTACTTTTCACGTTTTATGGCCGTTTTCATAAGCTACCGCCCATAGTTCTGGACTTCCAGGGCAATTTGCAATGCCCGTAAGACCCATTATGGTTTGATCGATATGACCAAAAACTCGTCGTTTTCGTGTTTTGTGGCTGTTTTCATGAGCTATTGCCTGCAGTTTTTGGTTTCCAGGTCAATTTACAACGACAATAAGACCAGATAAATGTTTGAGAGATATGACCCAAAACTCGTCGTTTTCCTGTTATATGGCTCTCTTCATGAGCTATTGCCCACAGTTTTGGGGTTCCAGGGCGATTTACAACAACCGTCAGGCCCGATTCATGTTTGAGAGATATGACCAAAAACTCGTTGCTTAGTGTTTTATGGCCGTTTTCATGAGCTATTACCCACAATTTTGGGATTCCAGGGCAATCTACAATGACCGTTAGGCCCGATAAATGTTTGAGAGATATGTGCAAAAACTCATCGTTTTTGTGTTTCATGGCTGAATTCATGAGCTATTGCCCACAGGTTTGGGGTTCCAGGGTGATTTGCATAGCCCGTTAGAACGAACTTGTTTGAGAGATATGATGAAAAACTCATCGTTTACGTGTTTTATGAATGTTTTCATGAGCAATTGCCCACAGTTTTGGGGTTCCATGGTGATTTACAACGACTATAAGACCAGATACATGTTTAAGCCATATGACCAAAAACTCATCGTTCTCGTGTTTTATAGATGATTTCATGAGCTATTGCCCAAATTTTTGGGGTTCCATGGCGATTTACAACGACCGTAAGACCTGATACATGTTTGAGAGATACTCCCAAAAATCATCCTTTTCGTGTTTTATGGTTGTTTTTATGAGCTATTTCCCACAGGTTTGGGGTTCTAGGACAATTTGCATAACCCGTCAAAACCAAAAATGTTTGAGAGATATGAACAAAAACTCATCATTTTCGTGTTTTGTGGTTGTTTCCATGAGCTATTGCCCATAGTTTTGGGGTTCTAGGGCGATTTTCATAGCTCATCAGAACCGAAACATGTTTGAGAGACATGACCAAAAACTCATCGTTTGTGTTTTATTGATGCTTTAATGAGCTATTGCCCACATTTTTGGGGTTCCATGGCGATTTACAACGACCCTAAGACCCGATACATGTTTGAGAGATATGACAAAAAACTCATCATTCTCACGTCTTATTGCCATTGTCATGAGCTATTGCCCATAGTTTTGGGGTTGTAGGGAGATTTACAATGACCGTAAGACCCGATATATGTTTGAGAGTTATGACAAAAACTTGTCATTTTGACATTTTATGGCCGTTTTTATGACCTATTATCCACAATTTTGGGGTTCTGGGGTGACTGGCATGGCTCGTAAGTCCCTATACAATGTTTGAGAGAGCTAACCAAAAACTCGTTCTTTTCATGTTTTGTGGCTGTTTTCATGAGCTATTGTCCACAGTTTTGGGGTTCCAGGGCAATTTACAACGACCATAAGACTAGATAAATGTTTGAGAGATGTGACTAAAAACTCGTTGTTTTCATGTTTTATGGCTGTCTTCATGAGCTATTGCCCACAGTTTTGGTGTTCCAGGGCGACTTACAACAACCGTCAGGCCCGATTCATGTTTGCGAGATATGACCAAAAACTCATTGTTTTCATGTTGTATGGCGTTTTCATGAGCTATTGCCCACAATTTTAGGGTTCCAGGGCGATCTACAACGACCGTCGAACCCGATAAGTGTTTGAGAGGTATGACCAAAAGCTCGTCGTTTTCGGGTTTTATGGCCATTCCTATGAGCTATTTCCCACAACTTTGGGGTTCCATGGTGATTAGCATGGCTCGTAAGACCTGATACATGTTTGAGAGATATGACCAAAACTCATCCTTTTCGTGTTTTATGGCTGTTTTTATGAGCAATTGCCCACAGGTTTCAGGTTCCAGGGAAATTTGCATAGCCATTAAAAACCGAACATGTTTGAGAGATATGAAAAAAAAACTCATCGTTTTCATGTTTTGTGGCTATTTCCATGAGCTATTGCCCACAGTTTTGGGGTTCTAGGGCGATTTTCATAGTCCGTCAGAACCGAAACATATTTGAGAGATATGGACCAAAAATCATCATTTTCATGTTTCATTGTTGTCTTCATGAGCTATTTCCCACAGGTTTGGGGTTCTAGGGCGATTTGCATAGCCCGTTAAAACAAACATGTTTTAGAGATATGACCTAAAACTCATCGTTTACGTGTTTTATGAATGTTTTCATGAGCTATTTGCCCACAGTTTTGGGGTTCCATGGCGATTTACACCGACTATAAGACTAGATACATGTTTGAGTCATATGACCAAAAACTCATCGTTTTCGTGTTTTATGGATGTTTTCATGAGCTATTGCCCAAATTTTTTGGGTTCCATGGCGATTAACAACGACCATAAGACCCGGTACATGTTTGAGAGATATGACCAAAACTCATCCTTTTCGTGTTTTATGGCTATTTTTATGAGCTATTGCCCACATGTTTGGGGTTCCAGGACAATTTGCAGAATTTGGATCAACATCGTCCCAAGCCTTCGGCGACAGGCCTCGCTCCGCTCCGTCAGAAGTTGGCCTCTACTTTGTAGAATTTGGATCAACATATAACAGATCGTAACACCAATCCACAATGCAACATGGAGTGGCCATCTGGTTGGTTTGTTGAAGAACCGAGGGCAATCCATCAAGATTGGACCAATGACAACCAAATTATCCTTAACATGGATTGCAACTTTCAACAAGAAGAGACGGGAGCAAATTATGTGGATGAATTTATCGGGAGGAGAACATTCTGGGAGATGACATTGAATATGAGTCTCATTGTAGTGATGAATTAGGGTTTGAGTTTGAGGAGGAAACTGATTGGCAGAAAGATGGTTACATTGATGTACTCGAGTTGTTCCCTCTAGCTGATGAAGAATAATTAAATGAGACACATGTAGTGGACAAGGAAGGGATGGCGAGGGAAGCAAGAAGCAAATCTGCAAAGGCCAAGGCAAGTAAAACTTGAGAATTGAAGCTGAGAGAAGATGCATGTAGAGTTGATGATGCATTTGTGCTTAGTGATAATTGCAATGATGACAATAAAGAACTCATTCATTTAGATGATGATGGGGCTGTGGTCGAATAACTAATAGCAATAAGGAAGCACAAGAGTAGAGCTTATGAGGTGGCAAGTTAAACATATTGAAAGGACTTATGAGGTGAATTTAGCTGAAAGAAAATTTGGTTACTTCAAATGGGAGTTGACAGGCATACCCTGCAAACATGCTGTCCCAGCCATTCACAAAGCCATAGAATTCCCTGAGGATTATGTTAGCAACTTATTTAAGAAGCCCATGTACGAAGGGGCATACACAGAATTAATCTATCTGGTACCAGGACAACACGGATGGACTAAAACAGACTCACCTAACATAGACCCTCCTGAATATAAAACTAAGCGTCGAAGAAATCAAAAGAAAAGGTGTATAGGACAACATGAATCATCGAAATCAACTATTCATAATAGAATGACAACTATCAGATGTTCAAAATGTAAGCTCCAAGGCCATAAGTACACAAATTGTTCTACGTCTTTGAAACTGCACTTGGCAACAAGAAAGGCACAACACAAGGTAATCCTCATGTTATTTTACTTTCTCTCAACATATTTACATATTTCACGATTGTGTGTGTTGAAAATATGCCCTAGAGACAAAAATAAAGTTGTTATTATTTATTTTCTTATTCTTGATAATGTCAACTGTCCATGCTATAACAGTATGTATTGGAAACTGAATACACGTGTGGATAAGTAAACAACACGGAGTCCCTAGAAAGGCTCTTACTGCTAATTCATTAGTCAAGCGATGGTTAATGTTTTCTAACTATGGACATGATGTCACTTGATAACGAGATCACATCATTAGGAGAATGATGTGATGGGAGGAACCAAATAATAAGCATAGCTTCTGATCGCATTGTTTAGTAATTTTTTTGCTATCGCTTACTAAATATGTCAAGTATAGTTTTCTCAAACCATGAGATCATGTTACTCTTCGGCAGGGGCGAGGATCTAGGATTTTAGCATAGGGGGCAAATAACAACAATATTCGCCATGACATATAGTACATCGATATATCAAATCTCACATAATATGATATTGTTTTTGCAATAATACTACATGTTTATAAATTATTTAAGGAATGTAAGCCCAATGACACATGCATTGTGAATTAAAAACCTCTAACCTATGTGTAAGAAATGATCTCGAGCTATCTTGAGGAGTTGAATAAAAAGTTAGCACAAGGGTTAGAAATTGAAGCCAGCGAACTTAGAAGGCAATATGCTGTTATGTTCTTTCTCTTCTTCTTTTATACTATACAGCTAAACTTGAACAAAATAAATTATATCTCTATCTCTCGTGTCAGCGCAGGAAAGCGACACAAGAAAGTATTCTTACTGAGGCATTGATCATTAAATCGCATCATACAAAGCAGATTGGCTCCCATCATTTGGGGCTAGAAACAAAGAATTCATTTGTGATTCCAAGAATCAACCCGTTTGGCCGTCACGGAATTCATTTGGAAATTCAATGGTTTTCATTTTATGCCTAATCTTGATTCCTTTTGACTCTGTCATTTCTGTGGAATTGCCAAATGAAATGATATCATCAATGTCATTTCATTTCATCTACCAAATGAAATAAAATGATGGGAGCCAAACAAGCTCTTAGGGATTTGATGTGGTGGTGTTCCCACGAGTTGGTACTAGGAACGCCTAGCTGACAATGGCTATTAGCACATGCTGTCGCAGCTTGACCGGGTTGAGCCGAGACAGGACGAGAAAACAATCACATGATGCGCGCCGGCCATGCCGTCGCTATCGACGAAGCATACAGCTACCTGTCGTTCATCGCTACGAATATTCCGATTTATGTTGAATGTAATGCCCTAATTTTCCGGTGGCGAATCAAGGAGGACTCACTAATCGTGGAATCACCAAGTAGTTGTGCGGCTGTTAGTCCACCTTAAATCATGCGCTTATTGGGCTTAGGCCATACACCAGGTAATCCTAGTCTAATTGCTAGTTACTTACTGCGATTAACACAAAAACTATTGTACTATATTAGTGTTGGCCCCTGCAGCAACTTGTTGGGGTGGCCCATCCATAGGGAGCCTGGCCACCGCTTGCCCCTCCCTAGATCCGTCTCTGCTCCCGATCATCGGAGGATTATCTTGTGAACATCAAACGTCACTTAGTAACTGGATGATTATAAACAGGTGTCTCAATTATGTATGCATATTCTCAAACCCGTCAGGTCACACACTTAACCTTCATTCTTGCTAGTCTTTGTCGAGAATATATATGGTGGAAATCAAATATTGTTTCGAAGTCTCGAATGAGATCCTTGATATCACAAGAAGCTTCGGAATGGTCTGAAGGTAGATAATGATATATGTCCTTTCCCATTTTAGGGTTTCGAGAAAGTTGAGAATGTTTCTATGCAATAGAATGTTCTAGAAGTTTCTCGGAGGGTCCATGGTGGGGCCATATGGGCCCATGTGGGGGCACCTTGTCCCAAGATGGGCCAAGGCGCCACGGCCACAAAGGACTAAGTGGTCAGCTCGCCCTAGGCCGACTAAACAAGGAAAAAAGGGGCGCACGTGGGGGATAGGGACTCTCCCCTCATTGCCGCCACCGGCCCCAACTTGGAGGGGAGCCAAGCCTCCTTCCCCTGGCCTCCTATATAATGTGGGGCTGGGGCAGGGGTCGGCACACCCTTTCCCCCGGTCTCTCTCTCTCTCTCTCTCTCTCTCTCTCTCTCTCTCTCTCTCTCTCTCTCTCTCTCTCTCTCTCTCGCGCGCGCGCGCTCATTGTTTCTCCTCCCCTTGGAATAGATCAGGGGAAGCCCTGCAGAATTCCTCTCCACCATTGTACACTACCTTTGTGCTGCCCTATTCTTGCAGAGATCTTCTCGAGATCTTGTGGGATCAAGAAGGAGGAGACGATACTTGAGCGGAACGTGTGGATACAGCGGAGGTGTCGTTCGTTCAGTACACGTATCTAGAAGGTCGAGATATACTTCGATTTGAACTGATACAAGCAAACGACTATATTATCCATGATCTCTAGATTGCTAACCACTCGTGTTTTTCGAGGGTAAGTAGATCCGATCTATTCTACTTGTGACTTTCATTTGGTAGGTTAAATCTTGCGGGATTCTCTCTTGCTATTCTATAGGAAATTTTTTATTTTTCATGCAACGAACCGATCACCAAATTTAACATACTTTGTAGAACATGAGAAGGCTGTTAGATGCTACTGCTCCACCTCCAGCTCCTCAACGCCATGCTGCTGCTCCATCGCTGGCTCCTCAACTCCATGCTAGCTGCTCCACCTCCGCCTCCTCAATGCCATGCTGATCCACCTCCAGCTTCTCAGCGCTATGCTCCCGCATCACCAGCTCATTAACGCCTTGTTTCGCATCCACCTTCTAGTCGGGCAGCTAGTAATCCTCCTCACGAGTCTACTATCATTGGGTATAAAGGGACAAGGCTTTACTCTTAGTTCACGGAAGGTCTATGCTACCAACAAGAGAATTCCCAGCAACAATGATTGTCCTGTTTTAGCCTTTATTATGTGTGCAATGGTTATATGTACATAATTGTATTCCAGTATAACCTTAAAGCTGCACCAATATTTTGGTCCATGATTTTTGTAGTGACCATATGGCATAGAGTTGGATGCTGATGGTTAAAGTTGATGGCACCTGCCGGTTGCAATTGGAGATTTTTTTGGTGTTTCCCATTATTTTTATACTTCTATTCATGTGTTGTTGCTAATCAGCTAAAATGTCTCAGGATGTTCTTTTTATAGGGATGGTCATGTCAAAATTTGGACTAGCCATCACTTCGGGTTTTCTAGTAACAGGGGATAGAAAGGCTAAAACAGCACACACAGGTCAGCCAACCTGATCCCTAGGATTTTTATTACTAGCAATTCGTATTAGACCAGTGCACAACGGATTAGACCAAGACCTGGTGAATGTTGCAAACAAGACGTCGACCATGATATGAGCAACGATCGGAGCAATACCTGGTGGATACTGCAATTTCCTTTAGCATGTAGTATAGAATTAATGCTATTGGGAGCAATAAATTGTATGTATTCTTGAAAGAAAATCTATTATATACTAAAAGCAATATAAGGTTGTGTTTCGAGGCACTAGGTCGATCCACATCACCTAAATTATATGGACCGTTAGATCTAACTACAGGTGGCTAGGATTCTAAAACCTGAAAAGTTACGCAAAATATTGTCACGTTGCATAGTACATATCCTTGTACGGTTAACATACGCAAGCAAACTCGGCTTCAAGGGACACGTGAGAATAGATAGAATATATAAAGGGGATAAAATAGAGTTTATGTCCACTACGGTATGAGTTGCTTTTATTAAATATAAGATTTTAAGTCGGTATGACCTGTTTGGCACGTTTTCCTTGAGAAGAGTATAGACATGGACTGCCATAGTTCCTCCTGCCCTCCTTTGCTCAACTCTTTTCCCGTGCATACACATTCCAGAAATTTGGCATCAGCTCTCACACTTTTTTAAAAAAGGCATCAGCTCTCATACGACCATTCAAGATTGATTTAATTTTTTTCCTGTTTAGACTAAAAAGTTTACAAGCTCCCTTGACTATCGCACATTGGCCCTATCAGCGCCTCTCTGCATCGGCCGGCCAGTTAATCCTCTTTCAGAGCTTGCGTCTCAGCAACGTCAGGTTCGAAGCATGCCCTTGCGATAGCCAAGCAGGATTGGTTAAGCGCTTGCCTGATGCACACAACCTATAGGTAGGTAGTGGCCTAGCACATGACGGGTGTCTTTCCATGTTATTTCTGAATAATGTAGCATGTGACTAATATTACTAAATATAGGATCTATATATCTCTCTTATATACTAGGTATTTTGCAACACTAGCATCCTATCAACATTGTAAATACGTTTGAGAGTAACAATCATGATTAGATGCAATATATTTGGCCATATTGAATAAATATACTCTACATTATATATGTATTTATTTTTAGAGATAATATTTGGAATATAGTAACCAAAAGCACGAACATAGGATAATGTCCCCGTATTTATTAGATAAGACCCTAAAAAATAAAAAATATATCCGAGAATCCTATAAAACATTATACAACTGAATCCCTCATTACTTAGTATTGGGGAGTAGTTGTGCCGTGAGGTTTTAATTAATTTTATAGCATCCAAATGTCAATTGCTCTATACCTTTTATATCTTTAGGGAAAATAAATTTTTAGAGAACTTCATCCACGCACGACTAACGAAGAAAGAAATATTTGCTATACTCGAAATGCACAAGACACAACTGGTATGAACCAAACTCAAATAGACAAATATTATTTTAGATTTCTCTAGGAAACACAAGTATACCATTTGACATGTACTAGAATTAAGGGCTACATGCCGCAGGCAACAACACAAATCCGCTATGCTTTTGGACATACAATTATTTGTTTATGCGCATTACTTCTTAGACCACGTTTCCTTTATTACAAATCCGATGATATATTGTGAAAACAATAATAATAACGTAGTAACAGTAATTACCAACGCAAGAAATCTTGATGGCACTACAATGTATGTAGATATTTGGAAAACTGTATCATACAAATTATGAAGACGGCGGTTTAAAAGATGTTGCCCATCACATATAAAAGTTTCAGAGTTCTTTTTGGTTTTTACTTGGGACCACAATCATAAAAACAAAAATCAAGATTGCGCCATCACACATGTAGCCATAACCAAAAGGCTGCATTATTTGCAATTTATAGGGTAAGCATGAGGAAAAGTATTTTTATAACAAATTCATAAATACTTCTACTTTAAACATGCTAAAGATGATACCCTCGAATTTGCGAGGGTCACCCTGCTAGTTAACATAACATAGAAATAACATAAATTTATGAACTGTATGAATATTTCAATTTGTAGTGACGGGAGCTTCAAAATAAGACTAATATCGAATACTTTTTGACAACTTCTGAAAATCGACCTTTTAAACTTGGTGAAACATGGTGAGAATATTCTTTCAAACAATTTGTTCCACTCGGTTTCAGACTTGGTTCATCAGAGTTAGAAAATGTTTGGCAATTGCCTTTGAGTTTATTTTGGAGACACAATTTTTTGTGTATCTGGTTTTATCGAATTTTATTGTGTATCATTGACGAGGGTTTAACTCATCAATGCCCATTGTTATGGACTTAGGTTCAGGAATTGAGGAGCGCTCGAAATCTCGGTACGGCTAGCAAACAAGCACACAGGGACGCAAGGTTTACCCAGGTTCAGGCCTCGTAGAGGACCCTACTCCTGCTTGTCTGCTCTTGATTGATAATGATCCGAAGGATTACAAGGTCGCCGATGGTAGTGTCACGCAGATTGGATCTGGCGTATGAGAGATCGTAGATCTATCTATTGTCTATTGCAGCGTCTAGATCTATTGTAGGAGTCGAGATTGAGAGATTGAGAGAAGTTGGCTTCTCGTTGGACCCTCCTAGCCTTTATATATGGGGAGGCTAGGTCTCAGGTACCAATACGAGTTGGTTACAAGTTAGATTAGAACTCTAGTCTTGAGCTTTCCTTGTCTTGTACGTTTGGGAGTCCGTATTCATATGGGCTTCATACCACTCGAACCGTCATATGCGTCAAGGACCTTGGCAATTCGTCGAGTGGGACTTTCGTCGAGCCGCACCAGGTAGGCTATAGTCGAGTGCCTGTTGGGCATACCCATGTCAGTAGCCCCCGAGTGTCCATGTGAATCGTAGATTCGGATGGAGACTCAGAAGTCTTGAGTCTTGCATTAGGATGTCGGAGTCGACAATTATGTCGAGTGCGAAGCACTTCACCCGGAAGTTCATCGGGGCAGTCGAATTTGTAGTAGTTCATAGGGATGATGGTAAACGTGCCTGGTGCGCTCGATGGATCGAGACTAGTTAATTGCTCTAGGGCAAAAACAACGCTACCTACTCAAACTCGAGTCCCCAGACTCAAATTCGGAAATTGCTAGCGTAATTCGACTCATGCCGCGGAGGCCTTACAGGAGTCGAATTCCAGTGTATGGGTGTGAGCACTCGACGCGTCCGTCAAGGCATGTTCATCGTACCTGTAGGCACGGATATATCTCTGGTAGTGCGCAGCAGATGCGTTGCCAGGCCTTATTCAGGTCTTATCTTCACGCTGTAAGCGCGGCATCCGAATTTTTTGTCATCGCGGAGATGATTCGGGTGGCCCAGGAGACGTAATCTCTTTGTAGGGAAAATACGTGGCGGAGTCGCCATAACATTCGAGTGTGGATGTTATCGACACACAGTACGATGTACAAGTATGGATGGGATTTGGTTAACCATTTACTTTCTGGACTCGAACCTATTTAACCATTTCAAGTGTTAGGGAAAAATGGATTAACCATTAGGTTATTAGGTTAGAAATGGTTAACCGTCGGTTATTAAGGTTTGAACCATTTGTGATATTGATAGCAACAGCTAGTTTGGTGCAAATAAAAAATAGCCATGACCTTTACCAAATAATCAATAATTCACAAGTCTATGCATAATTTTACAATCATATGACACAAAATATGCATGAATCAACAATACAGTTCTCCAAAAAGTCAGATTTTTGGCTTGTTGCCATTACAGTACTACAAAGTACTGGCTTGTTGCCATTATTACAGCACTAAAATTAGTTGAATACAGACTATCTTGTTGCCATTACATTACTGCAAATAATATTCATGGAGTATTTCCATTACGGTTCAACTTGTCACAACTGCTTGCCAGACCTTGTCAACTATTATCTGCATCACATAAGGGAAATGACAATAAGAAATCAAACTACATAATAATAATGTTCCTTACATAGATTAGCACATAAACTAGGCATTAAAATTTTGACATCAACTTGGGTTCCACATGTAGGTGGAGATACATAAACATAATAAGAATGACTAATATTGTTCTACTATGAGTTAGTTTAGGCAGGAAAACTAAATAATCACACTCCAGGAGCTCATGTACATGGAGAGAATGTTTGGATGCAAAAATTCTAATGTCATGGACTCCGGGAATAATAAATGCAGAGAATGCTTAGTTGGAAACATGTTAGGATGCAAGAATTCTAAAGTCAACCATTACCTGGTGAAATTGAGAGTCCTTCATCGCCAAGTATGTCATACACAGAGGCTGTGCTAAGACGAGTTGTACCTACATAGAACAAGAATGGCATAGCACATGTTACACTTGCGAACTTGAGACATTCTACTATTCAAATAGAAAGACAAAGCATGTATACAAGAAGAGTTCTCACTTGATATACGAAACCAATCCTGTAGACAAATTAGAGCTTCAGCTGTATCAGGGGTCAACCGGCTTCTGAAATCAGATATAACTCTACGCCCTGTACTGAAGGCAGACTCTGATGCAACAGTAGATGCAGGAACAGCTAAGGCGTCTCTAGCCATGCTAGCGAGTATGGGATACTCACCTGAATTGGCTTTCCACCAATCTAGGATATCAAAGTTATCCGTTCGAGCAATTGGAGGCTTTAACCAATAAGCATCAAGCTCAGAGGATCCCACACTTGTTGAGCTCATCTCGGTGCTAAGATGGTGGTCCCAATCTGACAGTGGGTCATTACTTTCCATGTCCATATCATCGACTCCTTGTTGTGTTTGTGCATTTTCTGCAAGGTTCGACTTAGCATACTCCTCGAATAGCTTTTTGAATATCTCCTTCACTCTGGTTAGCTTAGTTGCAGCACTATTACCAAACACCCGAGGATACCGAAACTTGAGATATGTGAACTTGAACCTCGGATCTAGAATGACGGGTATTGAAAGTGCAAGCCAAGACAACTTCCAATACTTTTCTAGTTTTTTTTGCATGGGAACGATCATTGCAGGAAATGGGGAGTTCTCTCGAGATGCCTCCTTGTCCAATGCTTCCTTAGCTTGCCACATTTGCTGAAAATAGAGATTTGCTGTGGGATATTTTGAGCCAGATATCACCTTAGTGGCTTCAAAAAACACTCCAAGCAACTTGCAAACTGCCTTTGCCTCTTCCCATTCTGATGCAGAAGGTGCATACGAATATTGAGGATCTTGCCTTTCTAATGCATCAAATGCTCTTCTATACCTCAATGCTACTGTTATCATAGTGAAGGTTGAGTTCCATCTTGTGGGAACATCAAGACAAGGGCTCCTTTCACAAGTAATACCCTTTTGTGTAACTATTTCTGCAAATTTTTCTTTCCGAGTTGCGGTGACTCTTATGAACTTCACGGACTTGCGAATATTTGTCAAGATCGGATCCAAATACTCAATCCCTGCTTGGCACACCAAGTTGAGTATGTGGGCTGCACACTTTTGATGGAGTAATATACCTTCACCAAGTAACTTATTCTTGGAAACCAAATATTCCCTCAACATTTGGACCATTCTGCCATTGTTAGAAGCATTATCCAACGTTATTGCAAATATCTTATCCTCTAGGTTCAATTCACGGATGCATTTTAGAACCATATTGAACATGGATACTCCTGTGTGAGGCGTTTCCAAGGCATTGAATTTGATTATTCTCTTCTCCAACTTCCAGCAGTCATTAATGAAGTGGGCTGTAATTACCATGTACCCAATAGTCTGGTTTGAAGTCCACAAGTCCATTGTCAATGATACCCTTGACTTGGAAGCACCAAATAGCTCCTTCAAAGATTTTTTCTGCTCATCAAATGCTTTCAAGATATCATTCTTCAAAGCTTTTCTTGTTATCATGTGGAAGGATGGATTCAAACTAGAGACAAACTTTCGAAACCCATCATACTCAACAATGGATAAAGGAAACTCATGGAGGACAACCATCCTGACCAGCATTTTTCTTGCAACATCAGGGTCCCACTTCCATAACCGGCTGACTCCATCGGGTGTCATGAGGGTGGCATTCATCTGATCCAAAGCTCCAACCACTGTTGCCCTCGCTTTGCATCTTTTCAAGTGATTGCGCAACCCGCTTGTTCCGTTGCCTCGCTTGGCACTAATTACCGCACCACAATGCTTGCACTCTCCATTGGTAACTTCCCCATCAACATGTATTGGCTCAAATTCTCGCCAAGACTTGGATCTGAACTTTCTTCCTTGAGCAACTCCATTCGACCCTTCACCGATATCCTCGTCATCAAAATCTTCTTCAAGCTCATAATCGTCATCTTCATCATCCTCATCTTCCTCGAATGTAATCTCTTGTTCATGATCCTCGCAATCTTCTCCCATTCTCATCTCTGAAATGCCATCTTGAGAACGTCTTCTCCCCATGTATCTTGATACTAACGTTGCACCTTCATCCATTTTCTGCCAATAATAACAGCCATTTAGCTTCCAGGCCAAGAGTTACAACAATACTAAAACTAGAATGCAGAACCAGGACACACCATGTATGTCATGAACTGAAATATGAAGTGAGCACATTCTTCAACATACAAGTATAGCGCATGAACAAAAAGTTAAAGAATGGCAACCATACAAGAGTAACAACAATACAATTGAAGATTTCATTTTAGCAACCAGTGTACTTGTACTACTAGGTCAGTTTTGGCATATATATTAGGACGTATACTAGTACCGGTTACCTGAAAAACTGCTCATCACACCGTATAATCAATAGTAGTAATACTCAGGTTGCCTACTTGGAGCATGTAATCACTAGTAGTAATATTCGTGTGTTAGCAATCAAAGTGCGTGTGCGTGTGTTATGCAAGTTTCAGAGAGCAGAAACGACCATCTTGCACCCATAGCATTTGGCTTTCCTTCACCGAGAGTGCAAGTACTACTTCTACGACACCTAAGTCGTTCTGTTAACTGACAAAGAAACGCCACGATGCAAGTTCAGAGTAAAAGAAAAAAGGGTATGCGCCTAGTTCAGAGTAAAAGAAATGTCAGCTTATTTCCTAGTGCAGAGTTTAATTAACAGCCGATGACGACTACCGCCGCTGCCGTACGTCGTCAAGCGTCTGCGCCTACTCTCATGCACCTCCGTCGTCAAGGACCTGCGCCTACTTATTTCTTTTTTCTCAGGTAAAAGAAAAAAGGGGAAGAAAAAGAGGCCCTTTACCCGAGTTGGTCGCCGGCGGGGATAGCGCCTGTAGCTTCACAGGAGAAGGCCGCCGCCACCGGTGGGTCCAAGGTCTGGTACTGACGGAGATGAGGGAGTCCAGCACCGCCACGCGCTGCCTGCCGGTGAAGTTGTTGGTGCGGAGGGCGCTAGCCGAGGGGCGGGCAGAGGTGCGGGAGGGAGGATCGTCGGAGGGATGGGCGGGCGGGCAGAGGTGTGGGAGGGAGGACCATCGGAGGGATGGGCGGGCGGTCAGCACCAGTGGAGGCGTGCGGCGGCGCAGGCAGAAGCGGCGCTCGGGTGGGGACTCAGCAGATGCAGATCTCGTGGCTGTACGTGCGGGATAACCGGATAACCTTTGGCACAAAAGGATCGAACCATTTGTACCTATTTGTTTTTCAGGTTAACCATATGGCCCATTGGGCTCTTTTTTAGGTTAGGTTAACCTAACCAATGGGAAAAGGTTAACCAAGTCCCAATTTTATGTACAAGCAAAAAGAATCATAGGGTGCGCGGCCAGCGCTCCCTATGGGAGTAGCCCCCGAGTGCCTATTCGAGTCGTAGACTCGAGTGGGGACTATAAGTATTTTGCGACTGCTGTCGTCTTTTGCTTGTTTCAGTCGAATATGCTTTCAGCGCTCCCTATGGGAGTAACCCGAAACCCACAATCAAATCGTAGATTCGAGTGAAGGGTTTTCATAATGCTTAGATATCTTCACAAATTTCTTCGGGTGCACGGCCAGCGCTCCCTATGGGAGTAGCCCCCGAGTCCTTAGTCGAATCGTAGATTCGAGTGAGGATTCAGAGCGTGTCATTCGAGGATGTTGTATATGCGCGTCCAGTGCTTCAGTTTGGAGTAGCCCTCGAGTGTCCAGCGGAGTCGTAGACTCGGGCAGAGACTCGAGTATTGTATCTTGTAGATGGAGTCGAAAATCATGCGAGGAGAAACCACTGATCCGGAAGTGCATCGAGTCAGTGTCTCACGCATAAGGAGCCAAGAGTCGACGATGTAGTCAAATTCACGCAGCGATTAGCCGGGTGAGTCGACGATGCAGATGGAGTGGACGAAGTCGCTTCTGTCGGGTGCATCGCTAGCACCTCGTCTTTGTAGCATCAAGCGATGCAACCATCCGAGGAGGGACTCGACTCGGGTCTTGAGTGTATAGCGTAGCTAGTTGTTTTATCGACTCCTGTTGGAGGACCCGATAGAATTGCTCGACGCAGTCGACATCCTTATAAGCTGCATAAAAGATGAAGAATTGTGAAGTATTTGTATCTTGTAAAGAATATTTGCCTGTTGGCTTGTAAAGTAAAATTCTGGTGCCAATCGAGTCGACACTTTTGCACGGTATGCTAGGCCTTTTCGTTAGCCTGATTACCCTTAGTCTCAGTACCTTGCCGAGGCACTCGGAGTTCAAGGATTCGACGGTCAGGCAGAATCAGCTACTCGGGCTATCGCGTATGAGGTGCTCGAGTGCGTGGAGTCGATGGCACATTAGGTTACTCGAAGAGGGCGCAGCCCCCGAGTGTTTCGAGTGCAATTTAAAGTAAGAAAGAAATCAGCTCTAAGTAAAGAGAAACTTAGCTTTATTGATAGTTGTCGTGATGAACGAGTCACAAGATCCGATGCGATCGGCGGGTCGCGGGAGTCGAAGATTGTAGCGGCTCGTGGTCGCAGGAGTCGAGGGAACCCCCGAGTCACCCGATATGAATATCGCAGCCGGTCGTTTGAAGCTAAAGACCACGGCAGGTCGCCAAAGCGGAGGGAGCCCCCGAGCCCCCGAGTCGAATATCATAGCGAATCACTAGAGTCGAAGACTAGAGTTGACGTGGCAGCGAGTCATGCGGCGGACGTAGTCAACGCGGCAGATCGGAGTCGCGTGGTGATGACGAATTGCCGTATATGAAGACTGTAACGGGCCACAGCAGTCGAAGACCGTATCGGGTCACCTCACCCGAAGACCGCAGCTGAAGACCGCAACAAGTCACGTGATGGAGTCGAAGACTCAGTAGATGGGCGGAGTCGGAGATCGTAGTGAGTCACCGTAGCCGAAGGCGGTAACGGGCCTCGCGGCGGAGTCGACGGAGCCCCCGAGTGGTCGGAGCCGAAGACCGCACCGGGTCGTACGATGGAATCGAAGGAGCCCCCGAGTGTAGCGTTGAGGTGGTTGATGTTGTCGAGGCGGCGTTCGAGAGCCGATGCGACGGACCGGAGTCAACGCGACAGCGAGTCGCCGAAGCCGATGGCGGTAGAGTGTTGCCGTAGCATGACAGTAGTGTACCACCGGAGTTGAAGACCGTAGCGGGTTGCCCATGTCGATGGAGCCGCCGAGTCGACAGAGACGATGGTGGCGGCGGGTCGACGCAGCCAAAGACTGTAGTGGGTCACAGCAATCGAAGACCGTAGCGGGTCACACGATGGATTCGACGCAACCCCCGGGTGTAGAATCGATGCGATCAGACAGAGCCAACGACGGATGTGTAGTCGAGGTCGACGGAGTTGCATGGCGGACGTAGTCGACGCGGCGGCGAGTCTTCGTGTGGGTGAGGTCACGCGATGGACACGTAATCGACACAGCGGACTAGAGTAGACACAGCGAAGTCGGCTACATTGCTAGTACCAACGTCAATTGATATTTCATGTAAGATTTGCACCACGGTGGCACTTTCCATGATACCCGATTGGTTTTCACAGTTGCGTAACGCTACTAAATTTGACTCAGCCGGCATGTACGTGCTCCCGTTGATCGATAATGATGGAAATTGTCTTGATCAGCCCGCTACTACCATAATTCCCACGTGAAGGATCAGCCCGCTACTACCATAATTCCCACGTGAAGGTTTGAATATTTTAGCTAGCTGACTCCTCACGAACCATCCAGCTGATGGACTGATAGGTTTATTTTTCTTTACCGCCTTGGCCACTGATTTGATTTTGATTGGAATCCTGCGCGTGTCTATCTAGAACTATGGAGGATTCCATCTGAAGTGGTCCAGCTTAGTTGGAATTGGGATAGATTCCCCCGCTGCTTCCGATCAACCTGTGCAACAAATTGGAAAATTACCACTGCCTTCAAATTGGAGAATCGCTGGTAGTGTTGATCGATCAAGGTTCCACGGTCTTCATGACGCCTGAACTCGGGTGCTGTGAGCAGAATCTGGCGGACTAGTTGACGGTTCATGAGAACGGATGGACCGGCTACCGCCAAATATATTAACCTATCAATCTGTTGCTGCTACGAAGCGGCTCTGGCTCTCCTGGCGATCCATGAATACGTGCCTTTTATCGCTGATGGCGATTCAGCCATGTGCCCACGGTGAAAACCAGATGCACCGGCGGATTTGTTGATGAAGAAGTGAGCATGTCGACGATGACGAATCAACCGGACCTGTTTTGCAGGAGCCGACGAATCATAGATTGCCGTGATGGGGCCGTCGAGATCGCAACATCAACGCGCCTAGTTCCCACAGACGGCGCCAATTGACGAGGGTTTAACTCATCAATGCCCATTGTTATGGACTTAGGTTCAGGAATTGAGGAGCGCTGGAAATCTCGGTACGGCTAGCAAACAAGCACACAGGGACGCAAGGTTTACCCAGGTTCAGGCCTCGTAGAGGACCCTACTCCTGCTTGTCTGCTCTTGATTGATGATGATCCGAAGGATTACAAGGTCGCCGATGGTAATGTCGCGCAGATTGGATCTGGCGTATGAGAGATCGTAGATCTATCTATTGTCTATTGCAGCTTCTAGATCTATTGTGGGAGTCGAGATTGAGAGATTGAGAGAAGTTGGCTTCTCGTTGGACCCTCCTAGCATTTATATATGGGGAGGCTAGGTCTCAGGTACCAATACGAGTTGGTTACAAGTTAGATTAGAACTCTAGTCTTGAACTTTCCTTGTCTTGTACGTTTGGGAGTCCGTGTCCATATGGGCTTCATACCACTCGAACCGTCATATGCGTCAAGGACCTTGGCAATTCGTCGAGTGGGCCTTCCGTCGAGCCGCACCAGGTAGGCTATAGTCGAGTGCCCGTTGGGCATACCCATGTCAATCATTGTGTGTGAATTTGTTTCATAATTCAGATTTTGAACTTTTTGGAACACACCCTTTTTAGGTTTGTTTAAAATATATCATCTAAATAAAATACACAGATTCAAATGGATTGTAATTTAATATAAATTCTAATAAATATGGCTCTTTCAAGTCTAACACTAGAAATTAAATCCATGTACCAAAAAACTGAGAGACTACTAGTGTGGGGTAGGCTACATGTATTTCATTGAAGCATTTATATCAAAGCAAACACAACAGATTGGAAGGTGGATGCATGCACGAGACCTGACTTTCATGCTAGATTTGTCGCTCTCTACTTCCTTAACACTTCAAAGGCCGTTCATTCTACTTACGATAATTACATGTTCTCCTTGTACATCAACAGTGTGCTGAAAACCACTTACGTTTGGATCCTAGAGTTCAAATGCCCTTGCACAACTTATTCGATATTTTGACACTATGGAGTGAAACTGATAAGCCATTGCCTTTTGCACACATATTCCAAATTCAGGATATTAATCAATAGGCATTAGTGCTTTTTTTTTTTTGGCATGGAACGACATCTTCCATTAAACTTCTGGCATAGCTAAATCGCTAGCCTCAAACCCAGTTACAATGTTCGGTACTTCATCCAGCCATAGCCGGCCATTCCCAGCAGTCCCAGACACTCCCAACGCTGCCATTAGTGCTTTCTAAGTGTGGCGACCTGGTACAATATTGTGGTACAATCCATATGGCTAGTGTTGTTCACAACAAATGATAATTATATGTTTATTACTTGGATTCAAGGCACTCCAATGGCAGGGCCATTCATTACACTGAGAAGATAATCGGTTACGTCATAGTCAGTTCAGTCTTGGTAGAAAAAGAAGATGATTATTAGACTATGTCCTAGTTCCTTGAATTCCGTAGCAAAATAAATGCAATTTAGTGCTTAAATTTTGAAATGCAGTGCATTAAATATTTGTCAAAATAGGCTTTCTCCCCACTTTATAGAATAAAGCCACATCGGCCGAACAGATACAAGATGGAGGGGAGACCCCTAATACAAAGCAGATCAGAATAAACAAGAAAACCGCAGAAGACCTAAACTTGCCACCGAAGACAAAGAGCCGAGATCGGGGTGAACCGGGGCACCGGGACGACGCCCCCAAGAGGGTAACGACACACCGTGTCGCCGCCGTCGAGACCAACGGTCAAGGGTTTTCACCCGGAGCCCTGGCACGAGGAAGGTAGCCGCACCAGTGCCTCCAAGAGGGTAACGGTACCCGCAGGCATCACCACTGATGGTGCCGAAGCACTAAGCTTTCGACCGGAAAAACCTTCGAATCGCTCCCCGTCTTCCGCCACGCCCGTTGTCCCCAAGATAGGTCTCTGGCACACGATCTGGGAGTTGCCGAAGCCGAAGCGCCGCCAACGCCGAAGCCTCCCAACGTCCTCTCCTCGCCATCCACATGACCAAGGAAAGGAACCACCACCACCGCCAAGTCGCTCGCTGATAGCTCAGTGTTGATGTAGAGCTCGTTGGGAACCCCAAGAGGAAGGTATGATGAGCACATCAGCAAGTTTCCCTCACACTAGTGGAGAATTGCTTATCAGTGGAGCATATTTTTTGTTATCAATGGCGCATATGAAATGCTCCACTAGTGTTGCGCCACTGATAATTAGATATCAATGGCGCATATCAAATATGCGTCATTGATATTTTACTAGTGGAGCATTTCTACATAATGCGCCACCGATAACATATGCGCCACTGGTAAATTAGCAGATGTGCCACTGATATTTACAACAAGATAACTCAATACAACTCTTTCTTGGTATTGTTACTGGTATTATACTGTATATTATACAGGTATACAATGTATTATACAGGGTATTATACAAAAATAGTTGTAGAAAGTAGTACAAATGATGCATTCTACATAGTTTATCGAAACAGAGATATTACAAACACAATTATAGTCATCAAATCAATTAGAACCCGATATAGTGACATGTGGCCGAATTATTTACACAAGTGTTGGAGGATACAAGTTGATATCATCTCACATTACACAAATAAAGTGGTCACCAGCCCTAAACTATATGATCAAGTAGAGTGCAACCGCAATGACGGTGAGCAAGACCGGGGGCGCGATCAAGGTCTTCATCTTCTTCCTCTCTTCACCTAGGAAAGCTACAGAAAACAAAAACAGTAATTGTCATAGTACGGAGGCAAAGGAGGATATGATGTCAGAAAACAAAAACAGTAACTGTCATAGCTACAGAAAACAAAAATAAATATGTGTCAGCATTCAGGGTACATTCAATAAATATTCACAACTTTTACTGTCAAGAACTAGCTTTGGTTCATGTGTTCATGTTACAGCAATGAGCAAAAGCCCAAGATCAAATCTTCACTCTATGAAAAGCACAACAGAAATCTGTATCCATATTCCTACACACAAAAAGCTAAAGGCGGGTAAAATGGCTCGGTTGTTCACCTGTCCTTCCCAAACTTGGTTTTGGTGTCCTGTACCATTGACTGAATCTCTGTTGCAACACTGAAAGTTACGAAAATCAGTTAGTAACAAATGAGTAGCAGGTCTGCAGAGAGTGCAATAAAAACTCAGAAAGTAGCTTGGGACCTTTGGCAGACAGTAAGGGCCACTAAACATGCACACAGATATGTATGTGGTTCATACTGGAACACCCATGCATGCTATGCTTCCTTGAGTGGAGCACACACATTCTCCTATTAGTTTAGGACAACTACTGCAAACCAAAACATTCCCAAACAAACTGAAAACCATCCTCTGATTCACTGTAGTTTGATGATGCACACACGGATTTCTAAATCCGATACTACGAATAGAAACACTTATACACTTATACCAAGGGTGTAGAAAACCAGAGGTATAGAGCATCGACCGGTTCATGACAGACAGCTCCAGCATAAACTCCGAGACGGATTGCTGCTAGAATATGTTTCCACATCACCGCATCTCTAAACGCTGTCATGTGAATCCTTCGTCACATCTGCAGTAAATAAATAGAAGAAATAAATAGGACATGCACATTCACTAGAAAATACTAGTTTTAACTCAAAATTACCTAGTGGGGTATTTCAAATGGAGACTTGGTCCGAAAAGCAAGTAATGTACAGAATACAATCAAAGATTTCTGAAACAATTTTTTTCCTAAAACAAACAAAAAATCTGAATTGAACTCAATGTGCATTGGTCCACTTTCTTGGATAATTGTCACGTGAACTACACTAGAGCTAAGCTTTATGATACATAAAAATCTGGGCCTAGCATAAATTGCACTAACCTGATAACATGTACTAGTTCACCAAAAAAGCACGAGTTGTTAACATGGAATTAATCAGTATTGTGCATCCCCTAAACTGAACTCAGCAGTACGGAGATGTGGAACTGATTAAACGAAGTGGGAGATTTTGAGTCTTCATACCTCAAATTTTCCAAGTCGAATTCATTTTAGTTCAAAGCTGAATTATTTGATTAAAGTTTTTACAAAATTACTGAAGCTATGTTATAGTATAACTCTAGTGACTTAACACCCCAAACCACAGCAGCAAATATCAAGTATGTTTGTGACCAGAACGCACTTCAGACTCGAGGCCAAGCTTGAAAACCAGAGAGATCTTTACATCACAATGTATGTACTAGAAACAATACGAATACCAACAGATACAAATTGGCGCCTACAAAAGCTAACGGGAGCAAGTAAAATGAGATAAGGTAGATTTGTTCCTGCAGATTGGTGGCCTACTCCAAGTAAATATCATAACATACAAGCATCGGGAGCAAACCCTCAACATAGAACGCCATGGCGCAAGAGCAATAGCACACGATAGATTCACAGCAATACAAGCATGCATTTCTCCACAAAAAATTCAACAGGGATAAAGACACAACTTACGCAAGAACAAATGAAGGAGTAAAGAGACCTCACCGAGGGGCAGCAGGTCATGGCGGTTGACAGGTTGTCGGCAGCGGGAGCTCGGTGATATGGTCGCGGGAAGCAGGAGCTCGATCTGTGTGTGTCCCCGCTGCCATGCCTGCACCGAGGCGAGCTCCTCTGGCCGGCCATGGCCGTCACCCGCGGTTCTCATCCCCACCGGCCGCCAGGACGATGGTCCAGCGCCGCCTCTCCCATTCCCTTGGTCAATCGTCCTCTGCCATGGGCTAGCTCGCCGTGGCTCAGCCCGGCACAGGAACAAGATCAACCATGGCGGTCGGTCGGCGCGGATCCTGGCGCCTCTTAGTCACCATGAGCCGGCGATGTGGAGGAGGGACACCAGAGCGGCGTTGGGAGCCATGCCAGCGGCGAGGAGGTCCGTTCACATGAGTTGAGTAGCCGGAATCGAACGCTGGTATGCTAGGGTTCGTCGAGGGGCTGCAGATCGAAGGCTCAACGCTGTTAGATCGATGGAGCAGGTGGAGGATTTGGTGTTGGGGCGGAGGTTAGCGGCGCGTGGCATGACTGGAGCCGGCCGGAATTGGCCTGCCACGGTGGCGGCGAAATGGGGATCAGCGGCGCTACTACGGAGAGACTGAGGAGAGATAGGAGAGGACGCGAGAGAGGGGTAGGAGTTTGCCTGGATCAACCAGTGTCCTGCTGGGCTGTTAGATTAGACAGCGGAGATCGTTCTGCATGGATCCATCCCCGGAGTGATAATAAACGCCTTAAATCATGGAGTATACTCCTTAATTGACATGCATTAGAGAAAATAGGAGGCAATCGAGCCTCGTTTTAAATGACCTGCAGTTTATCAAGGAGACAATTACGCGAATTGGTTAGATTAGTTATTTATTATCACTAATCTAGGTAGAAAATTTAGTGGCGCATATCCTAAATGCGTCATTGATATTCCTGCCACCTTTCCGAGTGATGGGTCCAGGTGAGGCCCACATAGTTATCAACAGCGCTTGTAGAAAAAGATGTGCCATTGGTGAGGAGAATATATCAATGGCGTATATGGACCCATTGATATTTGGTCCACATTCCTCCGGGATGCCGGGCCCACATTATCAGTGGCGCATTATTTACTATGTGCGCTATTGGTTAGACAAAATATCAGTGGAGCATATTTTTAAATACGCCACTGATAATTATCAGTGGAGCATACTCAAAAAAAATGCTCCACTGATAATAAGTCTATCCATAAGCCTTTCTCTAATAGTGTCAGTTATGAAACCAAGGTTTAATCAAACCAGTAGGAGCAAGGAAACACACCAAAGGTGTTGCTAGCTGAGCCTTGGCAGGGCCCACTGCCGGTGCTAGTAGCAACGTGGAGACCTGCACAACACAACCACAGAACTCTGTCCCCAACTTGCTAAAACAAAAGATTAAACGTATCGAATGTAAAGAAGTAATAGTTTGCAAAAAGTAAACACAAAGCAGTAAAGGTTTGTAGATTGTATGTAAAGAAAAGGACCGGGATCCATAGTTCACTAGAGGTGGCTCTCCTTAAGATAGATAACATGCTGGGTGAACAAATTACAGCGGGGCAATTGACAAATATCGAGAAAGCATACAAGCATATACTAATCATCTTGACTCCTTTTAGATTCGATTGGGCATTACAACATTATACATAGACCGCCATCCAACTGCATCTATGACTAATAATCCACCTTCAGGTTATCATCCGAACCCTCTCCAGTATTAAGTTGCAAGCAACAGATTATTGCTTTACGAATTGCGTGTAAAGTAAACAATATGATTATTCTATGAACAAAGGATTGTTGTTTTCTCCCTAGTAGCAACAGCACATCTAGTACCTTAGAGATTTCTGTCACTTCTCCAGATTACTAGAGGCATGAACCCACTATCGAGCATAAATACTAACTCTTGGAGTTGTTAGCATCTACTTGGCCAAGATAGCTACTAACAACGAAAAGCATGCAAGATCACAAATAACAAAGACATGATAGGATCAATAATCAATCTGAAATAGCATCTCAATATCCATCGGATCCCCGCAAACACAACATGTAGAATTACAATAGATGATCTTGATCATGAACGGAGCTCACAAGATCTAAACATGAAAGCACAAAGGAGGAGAACCAGCCATCTAGCTACTACATGGATATGTAGTCTAAGGATGAACTACTCACGCATCACACCGGAGGCTTGTATGATGATGAAGAAGGCCTCCAGGGTGAATTCCTCTCTCTGGCAGGGTGCCGGGAAGAGCTTCAGATCCCTTCCGATCTAGGGATGGAGACGACGGCGGCTACAGACTCTTTCGTGGATTTTTGATCGGGTACTTAGGGTTTTCGTCCCGAGGGCATCTTATAGGTGGAAGGAGAGGCCGAGGGGGTGTCTGGGCTGGCTTTTGTCTCGTCCAATTCCGAGAATGTTCATTTTCTGACTTTCCTGGAACCAAAAACAGCAGAAAACAGGCAGCTGGCACTGTGGCTCTTGTTAATAGGTTAGTCCAAGAAATCATATGAAAAGTACTCCAAAGTGTGGACAAAACACAAGAAAGTGGATAAAACCAAGCATGGAACATCAAAAATTATAGATACATTTGCAATGTATCAACATCCCCAAGCTTAACTCATGCTCGTCCTCGAGTAGGTAAGTGATAAAAAGAAAGAATAATTTTTGAGGTGACATGCACCATCAAAGACTTGATCAAAGTATTTGTAAAACATTCAAAGCTGGGATCATAGTACTTCAATCATAACATGAAAGACAATGTTCTAGCATGAAGACAAAGAAACTATGATGCAACATGAAAAGGCACAAACAAAAGATTCATGAATAACAATGATTTGCAAGACGTTTGTTTGTTTCACATAAAGAAAACATATCATAATAGTATTCAGCTTGTCCCTCATAGAGTAGCAAATATAAATGCATAGGACACCTTCAAAGTTCATAAGAGTGACTAGATACAAATAGTTTAAAACAAGCAATATCAAGTTATGCATCAATCAACTAGTCTTGGGACGATGCACATAGAACTAAGAATGGCCACTATGCTCTCAAAGTAGGTGCATAAAGGTAGAAGGTGGAGACTCAATATAATGGTGGAAGAAAGGCCTTCATAGAAGGAAGCAGGGATTCAAGTCTCATAAAGAGCTTCCAAAAATTATGGTACTTATAGCTTTCAGCTCTCATTGCCCCTATCATAAGCATCTTGAAGGTGATTAGCGTTAAAGTGACACAACTAAGAGGATATGCTTGACAAGTTATAAACCGAAATCTCATGCCCCTTACTTACAAAGACCGATCCTCATGCTACTCAACTTTAGTCACAAGTAAGTGAAGGGTTTCGCAGCATACTAAATCAAAATTTTCTACGGAAGCGAACAGAGGGAAAGCCAAGATCTAATCTAGGAGATGCAAACAACGAGAGAGATTGGATTAGATCTTCATACCCTTGAAGATTCAAGCAGAGCGTTAAATCGGAACGTGGGTGATGTAGTCGTACTCGCTTCTCCTCCTCGCGATCCGATCCGATCTAGCACCACAAGTGGCGGTGCCTCCGTGAGATGCACACGTGCAGCACCTCGACGTCTCCTCCTTCCTCGGACCAGCAAGTATGGTGGAGAGATGGATTGGATCTACAGCACGACGGCGTGGTGTATATGGTGGAGAATTTCTGCTGCAGGGCTTCGCCTACAAACAGTCGGGAGGGAGAGAGGAAGGGCAGCAGGGCAACTAGGGTTGGAGGAAGGTGTGTGTGTAGGGGGAAGGGGGCGCACCAGCCCTCTATTTATAGAGGGGGGGCGGCCAGCCCTAGCCTCTCCTCCAAGCCTATCTCTAGTTTAAACAATTTAAACTCTCCCTTATCTAGAAATCCTATCTTATCTTATCTCTAGTTTAAACGATTTAAACTCTCTAGGATCGGCTGGGCCCTATGGGGCCTTGTGCCCCTGGCCCAATGCGGCCAGGACACTCCCTCATAGGCCCATGCCCCCTCCCGGAAGGTGGGACCACGTTGGCCCCCTTCCGGAAGGTTCTAGAAGCTTCCGGTACAATACCGATTAACCCGGAACAATTCCGAACTCCAAAAACTGCACTGCCTTATATGAATCTTATTCTCCGGACCATTCCGGAACCTCTCGTGATGTCCTGGATCCCATCCGAGACTCCGAACAAAAACTCATAAACCAATTATCCAAACTATCCTAGCGTCGAGACACGTTAAGTGTGTGACCCTGCGGGTTCGAGAATATGCAGACATGATCTTCTATCAATAATCAACAGCGGTGCAGGCACCCATATTGACTCCCACACATTCATCGATGATCATATCGGATGAACCACGATGCCAGGATTCAATCAATCCCATATATATATTCCCTTCGTCTCGCGATATTTTACTTGCCCGAGATTCGATCGTCGGTATCGTCATACCTAGTTTAATCTCGTTCATAGCAAGTACTTTACTCGTTCCGTAATCCGATATCATTTTGTGATTAACTCCTTAACCACATGCTTGCAAGCCGTGTTGATATCGATTACCGAGTGGGCCCGAAGTATATCTCTCCGACTTGGGAGGGACAAATTCCATCTCGATACACACAACCCAACAGATACTTTCCGATCACCTGAGAGACACCATTATGATCACCCTCTCATAGGATGACGTTTGATGACCTCAAAGCTTTCTTCCGATACCAGGGAGTTGCATTATCTCATGGTCTAAGGAATACAATATTTGACATAAGAAAAGCTTCGCAAAGACGAACACGATGACACGATCTAATTGCTTCGCTTAGTTTGGGTATGTCCACCATATCATTCTCCCAATGATATGATCTCATTATCAATTGACAACTCATGTCTATGGTTAGGAAACCTTAACCATCATTGATCAATGAGCTAGTCCATAGAGGTGTACTAGGGACACGGTGTTGTTCACAAACCACACAAGTATTAATGTTTCCGCTTAATACAATTCTAGCATGGAATATAAACTTTATCATTAACAAGAATTATAATAATAACATATTTATTATTGCCTCTAGGGCATAATTCCAACAGTCTCCCACTTGCACTAGAGTCAATAATCCAGTTTACATTTGGCAACAATCTCACACCCATGGCACTGAGGTGCTGATCATGTTTTACACGTGGAAGAGGTTTAGTCAATGGATCTGCGACATTCAGATCTGTATGTACTTTGCTGATCTTCAGATCTCCATCTGCTATATAATCTCGGATTATATGAAACTTGTGGTTGATATGCTTGGTCTTTGGATGATATCTTGGTTCCTTAGCGAGTGCTATGGCGCCAGTGTTGTCACACAATATCTCCAGTGGGTCCAACGCACTTGGAACCACGCCAAGCTCAGTGATGAAGTTTCTGATCCAAACTCCTTCACTTGACACTTCTGCAGCAGCCATGTATTCCGCTTCTACTGTAGATCCCTTGATCACGCTTTGCTTGCAGCTTCTCCAGCTCACAACTCCTCCATTCAAAATATACATGTATCCTGTCTGAGATTTAGAATCATCCTTATCGGTGTCGAAACTAGCATCGATGTAACCTTTCTGACGCTGTTCATCACCCCCATAGACTAAGAACATTTCTTTAGTCCTATTTAGGTACCTTAGGATGTTCTTCACGGCTGTCGATGTTCCTCTGGATCACTTTGATATCTGCTCGTCAAACTAAGAGCATTGGACACATCCGGTCTAGTACACAGCATGGCATACATGATGGAACCTATGCCGAGGCATAAGGCACTTTGCTCATAGCTTCCCTATCATTTACCGTAGCTGGACACTGAGCCTTGCTCAATATCTTACCTGACAACATAGGCACTGAACCTTTCAATGCCTTATCCATTCTGAACCTTTTCAGAACTTTGTCTAGGTATGTACTCCTTAAAGCTATCGGTCTTTGTCTATCTCTATAGATCTTGATGCCCAATATATAAGCAGCTTCACCTAGGTCTTTCATTGAAAAACACTTGTTCAAATAACTCTTCACATCATTAAGCATGTTGATGTCATTTCCAATAATCAATATGTCATCCACATATAGTACCAGAAACGTCACCGAGCTCCCACTCACTTCCTTGTAGATGCAAGCTTCGTAGCAATTTGGAACAAATCCAAAGCTCTTGATCACTTGATCAAAACGAAGGTTCCAACTCCGAGATGCTTGCTTCAGTCCATAAATGGAACGCTAAAGTTTGCATACTTTATTAGCATCCTTAGGATCGACAAAACCTTCGGGTTGCATCATATACAACTCTTCATCAATGTTGCCATTGAGGAACGCAGTCTTGACATCCATCTGCCATATTTCATAATCATGAAACGCAACAATTGCTAATAAAACCCGAATGGACTTAAACATCGCTACGGGAGAGAAAGTCTCATCGTAGTCAACACCTTGAACTTGTCGAAAACCTTTCGCAACAAGCCGTGCTTTATAGACGGTAACATTACCATCCGCGTCCGTTTTCTTCTTGAAGATCCATTTGCACTCAACGGCCTTTCGGTCGCTAGGAGGGTCCACCAAAGTCCATACTTGGTTTTCGCTCATGGATCCCAATTCGGATTTCATGGCTTCTAGCCATTTCTCAGAGTCTGGGCTCATCATCGCTTCCTCATAGTTCGTAGGTTCACTGTCTTCTACTAACAAGACAGTCAAGACAGGGTTGCCGTACCACTCAGGAGGGGCACGCGACCTTGTCGACCTGCGACGTTCAGTAGCAGCATCGTCCGAAGCTTCATGATCCTTGTCATTAGCTTCCTCTATTGTTGGTACAGGCGGCACTGGAACAATTTCAGGTGCTGCGCTACTCTCCAATTCAAGAGAAGGTTCAATAACCTCGTCTAGCTCTACTTTCCTCCCACTCACTTCTTTCGAGAGAAACTCCTTCTCAAGAAAGGAACCGTTCTTTGCGACAAACACTTTGCCTTCGGTTCTATGATAGAAGGTATACCCAATAGTTTCCTTAGGGTATCCTATGAAGATGCATTTCTCCGCTTTGGGTTCGAGCTTGTCCGGCATCAACTTCTTGACGTAAGCTTCGCATCCCCAAACTTTAAGAAACGACAACTTAGGTTTAGCACCAAACCACAGTTCATACGGTGTCGTCTCAACGGATTTAGATGGAGCCCTATTTAAAGTGAATGCAGCGGTTTCTAATGCATAACCCCAAAATGATAACGGCAAATCAGTAAGAGACATCATTGATCGGACCATATCTAATAGGGTTCGATTCCGACGTTCAGACACACCATTGCGCTGTGGTGTTCCGGGTGGCGTGAGTTGTGAAACGATTCCACTTGCTTTGAGATGCGTGAGAAAATCATAACTCAAATATTCGCCCCCACGATCGGATCGTAGAAACTTAATCTTTACATTACGATGGTTCTCCACTTCATTCTGAAATTCTTTGAACTTTTCAAAGCGTTTCAGATTTGTGTTTCATTAAATAGATATACCCATATCTACTTAAGTCATCGGTAAAGTGAGAAAATAGCGATATCCACGCGCGTGAAACACTCATTGGTCGCATACATCGGTATGTATGATTTCCAACAAGTCCGTTGCTCGCTCCATCATACCGAGAACAGGTTTTGATCATCTTGCCCATGAGGCATGGTTCGCATGTGTCAAATGATTCAAAATCAAGAGACTCCAAAAGTCCATCAGAATGGAGTTTCTTCATGCGCTTTACACCAATATGACCTAGACGACAGTGCCACAAATAAGTAGTATTATCACTATCTACTTTGCATCTCTTAGCCTCAATGTTATGGATGTGTGTTTCATCCCTTTCGAGATTTAGAAGAAATAAACCACTCACAAGAGGTGCATGACCATAAAAGATGTTACTCATATAAATAGAACAACCATTATTCTCCGATTTAAATGAATAACCGTCTTGCAATAAACACGATCCAGAAATAATGTTCATGCTCAACGCAGGCACATAATAACATTTATTAAGGTTTAAAACTAATCCCGAAGGTAAAACTAAGGAGAGCGTGCCGACGGCCATCACATCAACTCTTGATCCGTTGCCAACGCGCATCGTCACCTCATCCCTCGCAAGCCGTCGTCTATTCCGTAGCTCCTGTTTCGAGTTACAAATATTAGCAACTGAACCGGTATCAAATACCCAGGCACTACAACGAGGGCTATGAGGAAAACATCAATAACATGTATATCAAATATACCTTTGATGGTGCTAGCCTTCTTGTCCGCTAAGTACATCGGACAGTTGCGCTTCCAGTGACCCTTGTCCTTGCAATAGAAGCACTCAGTGTCCGGCTTGGGACCAGACTTGAGCTTCTTCTCAGCAGGGGCAACGCGCTTGCCGCCGCCTTTCTTGAAGGGCTTCTTTGCACCTTTACCTTTCTTAAAGGAGGGCTTGTTGACCATCAACACATGATTATCCTTCTTGATGTCCACCTCCGCAGCCTTCAGCTTTGCGAAGAGCTCGGTGATCGTATCAGTGGAACCAATCTGATTATGAGTCACTACAAAACTTTTGTAGCTGGGAGTGATTGCAGAACCCTGTCAATCTTGAGCTCCTCTGGAATCTTGCAGTCCAGTTGCTCAAGGCGTTGAGTGTAGCCCGACATCTTAATGGCGTCCTCACTAACGGAACTCCCTTCCTCCATCTTGCAGTTAAAGAACTTCTCAGAGATCTCATATCTCTCGAGCGGGCTGAGTCTGAAACATGGTTTTCAACTCTTCGAGAATCTCAAAGGGCCCGGGATAGTTTTCAAAACGATTTTGAAGTTCCGGTTCCATAGCAAACAACATGGTACTCTTAATCACACCATAATCATCCTTGCGTGACTGATAGACAGCTTTCTCATCAGCCGCAGCATTGCAAAGAGGGGGTTACCTAACGCTTTCTCAAGGACATAGTCCTTTTGTCCATGAACGTAATGATTCTTAGATTGCGGAACCAGTTGGTGAAGTTAGACCCATTGTTTCTAAGCTTTTCTTTCTCAGCAAAAAGCGTTGAAGTTGAAGTTGGACTTGGCCATGTGATCTACAGTATTTGCAAGTACAATTTAGACTATGTTCATGATAAATAGTTCAACTTAATCAAATTACTAGATGAACTCCCACTAAATGCAACATCCCTCAAGTTGTTTAGTGAACACGATCCAAATTCACCACACCTAATCCGATCATCACGAGAAGAGATGTGGTTTCAATGGTGGACAACAAAGTGTCGATCATATCATTCATATGACTCATGCTTAACCTTTCGGTTCTTGTGTTCCGAGGTCATGTCTGTACATGCTAGGCTCGTCAAGCTAGACCCAAGTATTTCCGCGTGTGCAAAACTGGCTTGCACCCGTTGTATGTGAGCGTAGAGTCTATAGCACCCGATCATCACGTGATGCTTGGACACGACGAACTTTCGTATGGTGCATACTTGGGGAGAACACAGTTTTATCTTGATCTTTAAATGAGGAATCATCTTATAATGCTACCGTCATGATCTAAGCATAATAAGATACATAAAAGGATAAACATCACATGCATATAACTTTATGTGACATGGTATAGCCAATCTTCGCGCAATGATCTCCATCTTGTGTGTTCCGGCATGATCTCCATCACTCCACCATGATTGCCTCCACCACGAATAGCAACTACAACTATTGCTAACTACTTAGCGATAAAGTAAAGCTATTACATGGCGTATAAAAAGTTGACTCGCAGGTCATATACAATTATAAAGACAACCATATGGCTCCTGCCGGTTGTGTACTCATCGACATGCAAGTCGTGAAACATTACAAAACATGATCATCGCATACAATATACACATCACATCTTGGGCCATACCATATCACGAAAACACTCTGCAAGAACAAGTTAGACGCCTCTACTTTGTTGTTGCATGTTTTACGTGGCTTATGGGAGTAGATGCTAAGAACGATTCTTACCTACGGAAAGCCACGGTGATATTATGGTTGCCAAACTCCGGTGTTAAACCCATGAACACTATAGTGAGAAAACGACATCCACCAGCCGCATGTGTGGAACAAGCCACACGTCAAGTGCGAGCGGTCTCGCGAAACGGCGTCGCGTAAGGTTGGCCTGGACCGCTTCAATCTCACTATGCCGCGTCATAAGAAGAACACAAACAAGAGGCTTGCAACAGAAAACATCAACGCTCGCAACAACCATGTTGCGTTCTACTCGTGAATCACATCTACGCATAGATCTAGCTCTGATACCTCTGAAGGTTTTCGAAGCATATTAAATCAAAATTTTCTCTGAGCGAGCAGAGGAAAGCCAAGATCTAATCTAGGAGATGCAAACAACGAGAGATTGGATTAGATCTTCATACCCTTGAAGATTCGCACAGTGAACGTTAAATCGGAACGTGGGTGATGTAGTCGTACTCGCTTCTCCTCCTCGCGATCCGATCCGATCTAGCACCACAAGTGGCGGTGCCTCCGTGAGATGCACACGTGCAGCACCTCGATGTCTCCTCCTTCCTCGGACCAGCAAGTATGGTGGAGAGATGGATTGGATCTACAGCACGACGGCGTGGTGTATATGGTGGAGAATTTCTGCTGCAGGGCTTCGCCTACAAACAGTCGGGAGGGAGAGTGGAAGGGCAGCAGGGCAACTAGGGTTGGAGGAAGGTGTGTGTGTAGGGAAGGGGGCGCACCAGCCCTCTATTTATAGAGGGGGGCGGCCAGCCCTAGCCTCTCCTCCAAGCCTATCTCTAGTTTAAACAATTTAAACTCTCCCTTATCTAGAAATCCTATCTTATCTTATCTCTAGTTTAAACGATTTAAACTCTCTAGGATCGGCTGGGCCCTATGGGGCCTTGTGCCCCTGGCCCAATGCGGCCAGGACACTCCCTCATAGGCCCATGCCCCCTCCCGGAAGGTGGGACCACGTTGGCCCCCTTCCGGAAGGTTCTAGAAGCTTCCGGTACAATACCGATTAACCCGGAACAATTCCGAACTCCAAAAACTGCACTGCCTTATATGAATCTTATTCTCCGGACCATTCCGGAACCTCTCGTGATGTCTTGGATCCCATCCGAGACTCCGAACAAAAACTCATAAACCAATTATCCAAACTATCCTAGCGTCGAGACACGTTAAGTGTGTGACCCTGCGGGTTCGAGAATATGCAGACATGATCTTCTATCAATAATCAACAGAAGTGCAGGCACCCATATTGACTCCCACACATTCATCGATGATCATATCGGATGAACCACGATGCCAGGATTCAATCAATCCCATATATATATTCCCTTCGTCTCGCGATATTTTACTTGCCCGAGATTCGATTGTCGGTATCGTCATACCTAGTTCAATCTCGTTCACAGCAAGTACTTTACTCGTTCCGTAATCCGATATCACTTTGTGATTAACTCCTTAACCACATGCTTGTAAGAGGTGTTGATATCGATTACCGAGTGGGCCCGAAGTATATCTCTCCGACTTGGGAGGGACAAATTCCATCTCGATACACACAACCCAACAGATACTTTCCGATCACCTGAGAGACACCTTTATGATCACCCTCTCATAGGATGACGTTTGATGACCTCAAAGCTTTCTTCCGATACCAGGGAGTTGCATTATCTCATGGTCTAAGGAATACAATATTTGACATAAGAAAAGCTTCGCAAAGACGAACACGATGACACGATCTAATTGCTTCGCTTAGTTTGGGTATGTCCACCATATCATTCTCCCAATGATATGATCTCATTATCAATTGACAACTCATGTCTATGGTTAGGAAACCTTAACCATCATTGATCAATGAGCTAGTACATAGAGGTGTACTAGGGACACGGTGTTGTTCACAAACCACACAAGTATTAATGTTTCCGCTTAATACAATTCTAGCATGGAATATAAACTTTATCATGAACAAGAATTATAATAATAACATATTTATTATTGCCTCTAGGGCATAATTCCAACAGTAAGCTCTTGTCATTGTAAGTACATATGTATCATAAAGAACCGCCAACGGGGTACCCCTTGCACATGATACAGGAGCTATCCCATAATCAAAATGACAAGGCAAGCAGACAATAAGCATCGCAACGATCTTTTTATTTGCTATTTGCATAGGTTTTTATTGAGGATGCTTCATAGAGTGCTCATTATGGTGATGCTGCAAGTTTCCACCATGATTAGGCATGGCTTAGGCTAGCGGCCCAGGCGTTTCTCTAACACACATACAAACTCCATGATCTTACAAGTTCCACTTTTATTTCACACCGCCGGGATCCGTAAGCAAAAGAACATGATATCAATGGGGTACAAAGTACAAGTGCAATGTTGAAAGCGTTCCCCATGATTCATGGTTCTGCTAATTTCAACTTATAAAGCGCAAGCATATATGCAACAAAGAAGGACCCAATGGTTCAAGTTTATTAGATGCAAAAAAGTAAAGTGTGCCATCAAGTTCGTGAGAGCTTTAATCACTAGTTTTCTCATAACAAGTTTAATCCGGAAGGTAAACAAAAGCATGAATATATACTTTGAATAGCATAAGCTAGTAGGTAGGTATGGTGGACTCTTTGGAATAACTTGGTTTAGGGAGTTGGATGCAAAAGACTGGGAGCGACAAACTAAGAGAGCAATAATGGCCATAATCATGCAGAGCGACAAAACATCATTGATCAATGCATAAAGTGATACTACAAGTTGAAAACTAAAGGATCATAAAGGCTTATGGTGACTTGAGATAGTCATAACATGGTGTGAGCATGCGCCAAGTCAACCCAAATAAAGTATCAAAGGAGAATACCACTATACTATGCTTTAATATGCTAAAACAACGCATGATTCATCCAAGGCACATTAAGCAATCTTAATTGTTTATAACAAGTCATGCTACAACAAAGAATACTAAGCATAAAGCCAAAACAATATCAAGCATGACATGACAAAGCATAGGCCACAGTCAAAAACGAGCTCTTTTTACCACATAAGCCTGAACTTTCCTACTCTTTTCCAAACCAAACCAAACTATTTGCAAACCAATGTATGAAAGAGGGGGTCCAACCAATTTATTCAGCAAACTAAGCAAACAAAAGCAAACGAAAAACCAAAACGAAAACGATAAAGAAGACGCTCCAAGAACAACACAACTGTGCATGAAACAATAAAAATGAAGCATTTGGAAGAAACCTGGGATTTTTATTGATGAAGAGGGGGATGCCGTGGGCATCCCCAAGCTTTGACGCTTGTACCTCTTGGATATTTCTTGGGGTGACACGCGTGGCATCCCCAAGCTTGAGCTTTAGTCCATCCTTCATCTCATTACTCATTCCTTCCATACACCTGAAATTTTTCCTTCATACAAAACTTCACACAATCTTTATTAGCAACATTAGTGCACTCAAGATAATAGGTCTTAAGGTTCAGTTCTAACACCAAATAAACTTCTATTAGAACACTAGCTACTGTAGCACTTCCCTCAAAAAGCTCAATTCCCCAAAAGAACTCAAAAAGGAACCAACAAGAAGCAAATGCAGAAAATGGCAGAAATCTGTCAAAATAGACCAGCAGGTAAATACGAATTTTTTCGAAGACCTTGTGTTGCTCAAATAAAAAAGTGTTGAACTAACGAAAGTTAGATAACAACCTGGGGCAGAAGCACAAAATTCACGCCTCAAAAATACGTTCAGATATTTTACACGAATTTTTACGGTGAAGCACAGAAATCTGTTTCGGGACAGCAACTTTCCCAATCATTACTTCTCTCTCATTAGAGGTTACTCTTGGCACAAAAAGCAAATAAAAATGATAAGGAGCGGTTATTACTGAAGTAATAACTTCCAAGACTCATCTAAAACTTTTGGGTTATCTCCCAATAAGTACTTTTCTTTAACGCCTTTAAGTTAGGCATAAGAAGCAAGAAAAAGGATCAAGTGTTCTCAAATGAAGAAGCATTAAGACCAAATTTTGTTTTCATAGGAGAGGCAAAAGAAATCTTCTCTCTCTTCTTAGGGAAGTGTTCTATACCTTTCTTGAGTGGGAGTTGATATTTAATGGTGCCTTCTTTCATATCAATAATGGCACCAATAGTTCTAAGAAAAGGTCTTTCCAAAGTAATAGGACAAGAAGCATTGCATTCAACATCCAAAACATAGAAATCAACGGGGACATAGGCATTGTTAACCATAATAAGAACATCATTAAGACTCCCCATGAGTTTCTTTTTAGAATTATCATCAAGTGGGACATTCAAATAACAATCTTCAAGTGGAGGCAAATCAAGCATATCATAAATCCTTCTAGGCATAATAGAAACACTACTATCAAGATCACATAAAGCTTTGAAATCAAAGTCATTCACTTTCATATTAATGATGGGTTCCCAACCATCCTCTTGTTTTATAGGAATGGAAGCTTTATGTTTCATATTTTCTTCTTTAATCTTTATGAGAGCATTAGTAATGTGTTTTGTAAAGGCCATGTTCATAGTACTAGCATTAGGACTTTTAGCAAGCTTTTGTAGGAACTTAATAACTTCAAAGATGTTGCAACCATCATGATCAAAATCAAATTTATCATCTAGAGTAGTAGAACTATTACTAGCATCAACACTAGTGGTGGTAATAGTAGAAACACTAATGTTTCTAGCAATTTCATCTTCTCTTTCCCACTTAGCATGTAATTCAGCTAATAGTCTAACATTTTCATCAATTCTTACTTGTATGGCATTAGTAGCTGCAAAGGGATTCCCATTAGTTTCAGGTTTAGCAGCCATTTTATTCATAGAAGATTGAGCTTCAGCCAAAGATGCTATAATTCTTTCAGCATTAGAGATTTTTCCTCAATAGTTTTGTTGAAAGCTGTTTGTTTACTAATAAAGTCCTTAAGCATAACTTCAAGTTCAGAGGGAGCACTCCTATTATTGTTGTAGGAATTTCCATAAGCATTACCATTATTGGGAGGATATGGCTTATAATTGTTATTACCAAAATTATTCCTATAAGCATTATTGCCAAAATTGTTATTTCTTATGAAGTTCACATCAACTTGCTCTTCTTGAGCAACCAAAGAGTCTAAAGGAACATTATTTGGATCAATATAGGCTTTCCCATTCACAAGAATAGACATAATAATATCAATCTTATCACTCAAGGAGGAAGTTTCCTCAACAGAATTTACCTTCCTACCTTGTGGAGCTCTCTTAGTATGCCATTCAGAATAATTAACCATCATATTGTCTAGAAGTTTTGTTGCAGCACCCAAAGTGATGGTCATAAAGGTACCTCCAGCAGCAGAATCCAATAGGTTCCTCGAAGAATAGTTCAATCTTGCATAAAAGGTTTGGATGATCATCCAAACAGTCAGTCCATGAGTGGGACAATTCTTTACCAAAGATTTCATTCTTTCCCAAGCTTGAGCAACATGTTCATTATCAGATTGTTTAAACTTCATTATTTCACTTCTCATAGATATAATCTTAGCAGGAGGATAGTACTTTCCAATGAAAGCATCTTTGCACTTAGTCCAAGAATCAATACTATTCTTAGTTAAGGAATTCAACCATTCTTTAGCTTTTCCTCTCAAAGAGAAAGGAAACAATTTCAGCTTAATAATATCACCATCTACATCCCTATGCTTTTGCATCTCACAAAGTTCAACAAAGTTATTTAGATGGGCAGCAGCATCTTCATTACCAATACCAGAAAATTGTTCTCTCATAACAAGATTGAGTAAAGCAAGTTTTATCTCAAAGAAAGTATCTTCAGGCACAGGTGGATCAATAGGTGTGCTCATAAAATCATTGTTATTGGTGCTAGTGAAGTCACACAACTTAGTGTTTTCAAGAGTAGTCATTTTTTTATGGTTTTCAAATAAGAAAGCAAACTAGTAAAACTATTTTTTTGATAAAGAAACAAGCAAACAAAGCAAAAAGAAACTAAGCAAAAAAAATAACAAAGTAAAGAGATTGGTTATGAGGGACTCCCCTTGTGAAGATGTCCTTGACTCCCCAGTAATGGCGCCAGAAAAATGCTTTTTTGATGGCGCGTGGTTGACATGGGAGCTTCTTCTTCTTCGATCCCCGGCAACGGCGCCAGAAAAATGCTTGATGGCTCAGTGTTGATGTAGAGCTCGTTGGCAACCCTAAGAGGAAGGTATGATGAGCATAGCAGTAAGTTTCCCTCAGTTATGAAACCAAGGTTTAATCGAACCAGTAGGAGCAAGGAAACACCCCAAAGGTGTTGCTAGCTGAGCCTTGGCAGGACGCACTACCGGTGCTAGTAGCAACGTGTAGAGTGTCAAAACTATTTTGCAAAATCGGTTGGATAGATCTGATTAGGTCTGATTTTACTCCTTGTCCTTATGCTATTCTCCTCTTACGTTTGCGTGTTTGAATCTGCTCTCTTACCTTTTCTTCGAGTCCAGGTTTCTCGTGGTTGGGTTTCCGTCGTATCTTCAGGGTTATGGATGCCATTGGTTATTCTTCAGGGCTCTTAGCCCAATTTGCTCCTTATCCGTACTCGGATGTTGTATCGTTTTAAGGTGATTTGGATCTTTGTATTGTATATCTGTATTCTTGACTCATGGAGTCGTTGTTGAATATATATGTTCTGTGGGTTCCATCGTGGACTATTATGTAATGTTATTACTTTGTTTTCCACCCGCACGCAAGTGCTTGGTGGGTATCTTTGAATCGTTTCTATGCGGGTTTGGCAGAAATCGCTAAAACTTGCATAGGACCGATTCGAGGGTGTTACACAACGTGGAGACCTGCACAACACAACCACAGAACTTTGTCCCCAACTTGCGATGAGGTTGTCAATCTCACCGTGTTTTGCTAAAAACAAAGGATTAAACATATCGAATGAAAAGAAGTAATAGTTTGTAAAAAGTAAACACAAAGTAGTAAACAGTTTGTAGATTGTATGTAAAGAAAAGGACCGGGATCCATAGTTCACTAGAGGTGGCTCTCCTTAAGATAGATAACATGCTGGGTGAACAAATTATAGCGGGGCAATTGACAAACATCGAGAAAGCATATACTAATCATCTTGACTCCTTTGAGATTCGATTGGGCATTACAATTATACATAGAGCGTCATCCAACTGCATCTATGACTAATAATCCACCTTCAGGTTATCATCTGAACCCCCTCCAGTATTAAGTTGCAAGCAACAGATTATTGCTTTATGAATTGCGTGTAAAGTAAACAATGTGATTGTTCTATAAACAAAGGATTGTTGTTTTCTCCCTAGTAGCAACAGCACATCTAGTACCTTAGAGATTTACATCACTTCCCAGTTACGGAGGAATGAACCCACTATCGAGCATAAATACTAACTCTTGCAGTTGCTAGCATCTACTTGCCAAGATAGCTACTAACAACGGAAAGCATGCAAGATCACAAATAACAAAGACATGGTAGAATCAATAATCAATCTGAAATAGCATCTCAATATCCATCGGATCCCCGCAAACACAACATGTAGAATTACAAATAGATGATCTTGATCATGAACGGAGCTCACAAGATCTAAACATGAAAGCACAAAGGAGGAGAGCCAACCATCTAGCTACTACATGGATCCGTAGTCCAAGGATGAACTACTCACGCATCACACAGGAGGCTTGCATGGTGATGAAGAAGGCCTCCAGGATGAATTTCCCTCTCCGATAGGGTGCCGGGAAGAGCTTCAGATCCCTCCCGATCTAGGGATGGAGACGACGATGGCTACAGACTCTTTCGTGGATTTTTGATCGGGTACTTAGGGTTTTCGTCCTGAGGGCATCTTATAGGTGGAAGGAGAGGCCGAGGGGGTGCCTGGGCTGGCCACACCACCCCCTAGCGCGGCCAGGTGGTGTGGTGGCCCCCTGGCTCCTCTCCGTCTCGTATTCTGGTATCTGATGACTTCCAGAAAAATAGGCACTTTGGCTTTTGTCCCACCCAATTCCGAGAATATTCATTTTCTGACTTTCCTGGAACCAAAAACAGCAGAAAACAGGCAGCTGGCACTGTGGCTCTTGTTAATAAGTTAGTCCAAGAAATCATATGAAAAGTACTCCAAAGTATGGACAAAACACAAGAAAGTGGATAAAACCAAGCATGGAACATCAAAAATTATAGATACATTTGCAATGTATCACTCGCCGAAGAGACGTCCGCGCAGTCCACCTCCCGGGGCCGCCGCCCTAGCATCTGAGATCCCGCACAACAAGCGTGGAAGATACCACCATGACACCTTCCTGAGAGCGGGCGTGCGAGGGCAGTCCAGCCAAACATGACGTGGACATATCAGATTGACAAGCCACGCAAGTCAACTCCGCAGCTCCTCTCCGGAGCTGCCAGGCGGTCACTGGATCTAGGCTCGTTGGCCCTGATCCAGCACCTCAGACATCTGGCCGAGGGGTGGGCTCCCAGGCCTCCCGGGCGCCCCTGGAACCATCCGGACAGCAGGGCCCACCCAGCCCGAATCAGGCCCATACGGGCCCCGATCTGGGCCTAGGGCAAGGGCGCCGCCGTCGGAGGTCAGCTCCACCAAGCTCCATCCCGGCCTCGTTCCGGACCGCCCCGACAACACACGGTCAAAGGAGGGGTGCAGGAGTGGCGTCAACCGTCGCCGTCGCCAGAGATCCACGAGGATGTCCCCCTGCCGCCACCGGAACGCAGCAGCTGAGCGCCCCACCACCCGCCGCCGCCTCGAGCTACAGGAGGCCGCCCCCCGTCGAGGCGCGTCGGCTGCCGCCACGTCGAGCCCCACCGGCCTCTGCCTAGATGCACCGCTGCCACGAGGAACCGAGCCCCGACTCGCTCACCCTGACGCGGGGAAGGACAAGCCGCCACCGCCGGCGTCGATGCCGCCAGCGACCCTTGCCGTGGCCGGACGGAGGGGTGGGAGGAGGGGGCGGCCGGAGATTGGGGGAGCCCATTGCCCTCGGGGGGGTGAGAGCTCCGCTGCTTTTTTTCTAAGCGATACCGCTCGTCCACTTTGCATAAACTTATAATATGGAATTCCTCTTTGGCTTAGGGTGGCGGTTGCGGGAGTCTTAGGGGTTTCAGCAGTGCAAATGGTCTTAGAAAGAAGCCATGGGTGCAGGAGCTTCCAGTGGCAGGGGTCGAGCACCTGGAGTCGAGGAAGAAGATGAGGACGTTGTGTTGGGCCCAGCCCACCGGCTCCTCCTTCATGTGTCAAGTCGCCCGCGGCGTGTGAAGCGTCAAATAGCAACGCTCATGCAAAACAAGCTATTTACTTTGGTCCATTTTTTATTGGCTTCCCGATGTGGGCCTAAATTATTTGATATGTTCGTCAACATTGCGCTAGCTTGTTGTCATCTTGCGCATACAAGTGTTCCCTTGAGTTTTTGTTTAAAAACTTCTACAAAAAAATAAGCATGGAAATTGTAGTTAGCATAGATTTTAGTATAACCTAACTATACTTGCCGTCGTTGATCAAATTGTCTATTCCTACGTTGGTACATGCTCCATGGTAGTTTGACTTAGAATAAACCTAAAACGTCAATTATTTTGGAATAGAGGGTATACTATATATGTAATACAAAATAAAAGACATTTCTCTACGTTGACTCACCTGTTATATGAAACACAAATTACTTAACAACTAGGTTACCTTCATGATCATGGTGAAGAGATATGCATGTACTGCACCTAGCTGAGAGCCCAACGTAGTTTTGTCACCCTTACGCGCAAAACGACAGTTTAAGATCGACATGCTGAGCACATGCATGCCACTTGGCGGACTTGATCATATGTCTATTTTAGGCTAGACAAGTTAATTAGGTATGCACCAGGTGTACCTCTCCTAGCTTGTAACGGAATGTAGCAATGCGCTTATTTATATACCAATCTTCAGTTAGACCGTCGTGCAGCTAGCCTCATTCGAGAACCTAATTAACATGTTGCATTCACAACACTTGTTCGTCGTTTATCTCTATATAGATGTGTGCGTAGTAGACTATCTACTACGCACACATCTATCTTGCATATCTAGATCGACCCAACATTCATCAGCTGGCAAGTAACTACTCCTATAAGAAATTAGTCACCAGCCCACCAGTGAGACCGTCGTCGTCGTCGATGGGGAAGAAAGGTGTGGTGGTGGCTGCTGGCGTGCTCGCCGTGATCACGGTCATGTCCGGTGTCATCTCCGCCGTTTTCATGGCATTGGTACGCACCGCCAGCTAGCTAGAGATCCTTATATAGCCTCTGGCGGCCATTCTCTAGTTTGCTGATTCTTCTTAGCCGTGTGGTGCATTATTATTCATGGACACAGAGAGTGTATCCTAATCCGCGCAAACACGGAGAGTTCTGCGATTACATGCCGTCGCCGGCGATGCCCCTCGGCGTGGTGGGAGCAGCGCTGTCGCTCACGACGCAGGTCCTCGCAAGCGCGGCCATTGGCTGCTGCGGGGCGGGGCGGAATGTTCCCAGCCAAACCAGGCTGTGTCGTCGCTGTCCTCATGTTCATCGCCTCATGGTACATTATAACAAACTGAAAGATATACTCCGTATATGCTGTTTAATTACTTTTTTCAAAGAGCTTGTTTACGCAAGTTTTAAGTTTTAATTCAGGCGGTCTCTTTTTTTTAAGAAAACGATTATTCGATTAATCTGTTCTCTATGCCGTGCAAACTTCCAGGGTCCTTGCGATCAAAGTAGTGATACTTTTCATGGTGGGCACCATGCTAGGGATGGGCGGCTCTACGAGGAATATCGTCAAGAATGGAAGTTGTATTGTGCCAGGCGTCGCGATTTTCATGGCAGCGACAATCTTGTTTCTTATCGTTGTTTCTCTTGACATCGCCTCGTATATGATGGTTCAGAATGCTGCTTCGGACTCCTCAAAAGCAGATGGCCCGATAAAGAAGCGGGCGGGGATCACTATGGGTGCACCGAAATGCTGATCAAACTGCCGAGAATGATCCACCTCCTGGACAAACATTGTCATGCACACAATCTGTTATACAGAATTGTACCGCAACATCCTTTACAATAAAGAGGCTAGCAAATAAATGTCAATTCTGGAATTAGAGTTTAAGTTGCCAATTTGATAGTCAATTATTTGAGAAAAAATGAAGTCCGCCCAAATATCTTGTTAAAATTTTGATTACGTTTTCTTCCGTTGCGTCAAAAACTTTTTGAGAACTTCTGTGATCTAAATGAATAACGTAGGATATTAGGAGGAATTGAATCCTTAAAATAAGCGCCAATACTAGCGTATTGCATGCATAGAAATATGCATGAAACTCAAATCCTACTTATTTCTTGTCCCGTGGTTGGACATAATCACACTAGTTGAAGAGGAGTTCCACCAACGGCATTTTTTGTCCAAAAAATTCCAAAGGCTGCTATCGAGGCAGGAGTTTGCATTACCTAGTCGTGGAGAAATTAGTTTTCCTGGTCGTGGATATGGCTATGGGAGATGAAGCGGGAAACTTTGAAAGGGAAAGGGCCTGCTGGTGTATCCAGGCCCGCTAAGCCTACAGAGAGTAGACCGCAGGCCCAAATCGCCCCTGGCCTGGACGACCCATTCTAGTCGATACAACGGTCCCAAAAGATTCTTATTATACGCCTCTAGAAAAACACGTACGGCGAGTTTTTTTCTTCTTTTTCTGCATAATAACGCGATTTCCTTGAAATTGCAATTACGCATTTGACACGGAAAAAAAGACAACTCCATTTGCTTGCACAGAGTCGAAGAGTAAAAGAAAAACAGAGCTTCAAGTCTGTACGTACAGGTACAGCCAGAAGGGATCATAACGAGTTCACGCAAACTAGGGTTGGCCCCTCCCTTGGACGACCGGTAGACCCCCTTCTGTCATCACCTCTAGCCACAAACTCTCCCGTCCCCCTCCTCGTCATCGTCGGAGGTTGTCCGTGGGGAAAGCCCGGGCGGCGTCCGCTGCGGTGGAGTCACCTCTCCTCCTCAGACGATAATGGCGGAGTGGGGAACGAATCGAAGAGGGGCACGGCTGCTGGTACTACAATGGCGGTGTGGAAGCGTGGCCTTGATTGGAGGCACGGTGATGACCTTGCCCTGCTGGCGTGCTCGAGGCGATGGATTTGGGTTGTGCGTGTCGTTCTCCTATATTGTTGCGTGAGGCATAAGGACTTTGGTTCTGGTGGAGGAGATCGAAGCGGAGTCCAATGGGCTTGCGACGTGGGGGCTGTTGGCCTAGGTCAATAAAGGTGGCGGACCTAGAATTTTTCCAACGCCTAGGTCGTCAATCTACCCATTATTGGTCCTCCTCGATCCAGCAGCCGATGAGTTCCGGAATTCGTCGCCGAGGATCTACTTGGATTGGTGCAGGACACTCTTGGATCTCTGGATCAGACGAGATCTGGTCGTGTGCATCCATACATCAGCTTGTGTAGCTTCGGAGGGCACGGCATGAAGCTCCTCTTTCCATCGATGCCATGGAACATGTCTACTTTTAAACATTACTTTAAAGTAATAAAGCTCCCATTTCCAAAAAATAAGTTGTGGTAGGGGCGGAGAATATCATGGAGGCTGCGACTGAAAGACTAGAACAAGGTGGTGAATCGCCTTGGATGCGATGAAGACTTTGCTTGGTGTTCGGTGGCTTGTAGTATCGGTCTCGGCAAATGGAGGAGGCAACATTTGATGCCTTCTTTGTTGGTTGTCCTCCTTGAGTACCGAATCTTGATCTTCAGGGTCAAAGCCCAAGGTTTGACCTTTATACTTGACAGTGATCTTGTTGAAGATATTGTTTTGAGAAGTCTGAATTTTTTCAGGGTAAAACACTAAGATCATTGATCGGATGACGACGACCGTTTGGGCAGTGTTCGCTTTTTGGAGGCATCTGTTTTGCATAACCTCTTTTCTTGTCTGAACGATGCCTTTGGGGGTGGTTTGTGTGCCGCTGGCGCAAGTGAATAATCATTTTTTTGAGCAACCGGCAGGAGCACTGCCTATTCTATTAGAAGAGGGGGAAAAACCCATGACCACTGTACAGGAAAGGCAATTTTAGATTAAGGTGGGAAAAAGCCAGAAAAACCACCATGGAGACAAAAGAAAAAGGAAAAACTAGTCCGGCTCAGCTGGGATAGCTGGCACGAACGTGTCGAACGCCCTTTCCCTATGTTGGATGTCATCACGAGCGATAGAGGCCACCTCCAAGTAGGTCAGGCGTTTTCCGGTGAAGATTCTGCGGTTTCTTTCCTTCCAGGCGTTCCAGAGCACGTAAAGCAGGCGGCCGCTGAGGCGGCGTTGGGCGTCCTTGGTCTTCCTCACAATCATGTCATCCCACCAATCAGTGATGGATGCGAAAGATTGTCCCTGATTACCCACAGTCTCGTTGTCCCAAGATTGAGTGGTGGTCCAGACCGCCGTCGTGAAGGGGCAATCCTTGCAAAGATGTGCGGCAGTTTCAGGGGCAGTTCCACAAAGCGAGCAAGTTGGGTCGTGAGGTCATCCTCTGACGGCGAGCATGTCAGCAGTGAGGAGTTTGCCGTGGAGGGCGAGCCAGGAAAAAAGTTTGCATTTTGGCTCCGCATGAGCGGTCCAAATTTTCTGGGCTTTGAACTTCGAGAAGCAACCGTGGAATTGCGCGTGGTAGGCGGAGCTAGTGTTGTAGATGCCGTCAGCCGTGAGCGTCCATCTGATGGAGTCGTGTTGTAGCGTGGTCAGCGTAGTGTCATGAATGAGGTCCCATAGTTGAAGGTATTGGGCCAACTGAATGGGAGTACTGAGGCGAGCGATAGAGCGGATCCAGTTGTTGTTGCTGAACTCTTTGGCGACAGTCCTTTTCTTCCTAGTGGCGATCTTGTATAGGTCAGGGGCCCACTGTCGGATAGGGCCCAGGTTGCTCCAGTTATCGTGCCAGAAAGAGGCCTTTTCACCATTTCCTAAAGTGATCTTCGTGGATGCTCTGAAAAGCGCCATATCAGTCGAGTTGCAAGGGAGTTTTGAACCCGTCCAGGTGCGTTCAGGGTCGGTCCATTGCAGCCAAGGCCAACGCAATCTCAGGGCTCTCCCGGTACGCTCAAGGTCGGGCATGCCAAGGCCTCCCAGGTCCTTTGGTCTGCAGACCGTCTTCCAGTTGACAAGCGCCTTTCCTTTAGCCGCGTACTCCCCTTCGTCACCCTTGCACGTTCCGGACGATCTTTGTGATCTTCTTGCGCGCCCATGTAGAGAGAGGAATGGCGGTGGCGTGATAAGTTGCGGTGGCCATGAGGACAGATTTTGCAAGCGTAATTCTCCCCGGTCGAGCGATGTTTTTGCCATACTATCCCGGAAGCTTCCTGGCGATTTTGTCGAAAAGGGGTTGGAGGTCCACTTTGCGGAGGCGGCGGATGTGCAGTGGGAGGCCTAAGTACTTGCCAGGGAAGGTGGCGAGCTTGGACGGGAAAGATGACATCAGCTCCTCGATGTTGATCTGCCCACAGTGCACCGGGAAGACCTCCGTCTTTGCCATGTTGGTGACGAGTCCACTGGCCCTACCAAAACAATTGAGAATCTCGGAGATGGCATCAAGCTCCTCTTTCACTGGGTTGACGAAAATCCCGGCATCGTCAGCATAGAGGGAGATTCTACAGGTAGTCGATCTAGAGCAGATGGGGCTGAGGATTCCACTCGAGGTAGCTTTTGCCAGGATGCGCTGAAGCGGGTCGATAGCCATGATGAACAGCATGGGGGAGAGTGGGTCGCCCTGTCTGAGGCCACGGGCGTGCCAGAAAGCCTTTCCAGGGTTGCCGTTGAGGAGGATTCTCGAAGAAGCGGAGGCCAGGGAGAGGCAGACCCAGTTGCGCCAGTTTGGCCCAAAACCTAAAGCAGTCATCACCTCAATGAGGTAGGCCCATCCCACCGAGTCGAAGGCTTTTGAAATGTCCAGTTTCAGGAAGATGCTCGGGGTCTTCGAGGAGTGAAGCTCTCTAATGAGGTTTTGCACGTGCAAGAAATTATCGTGGATGCTTCTCTTCTTGACGAAAGCGCTTTGACATTTGGAGACGATGTCGGGAAGCATAGGGGCCAGACGGTTGGCGAGAAGCTTGGAGAAGATCTTGGACAAGCTATGGATAAGGCTGATAGGCCTGTAGTCTCCCACGGACGCGACGTCTGATTTCTTCGGGATCAGAATGACGTTGGCGGAGTTCACAAGGTTGACACAATTTGCCCGGAGCTTGGACATGTGGGAGATGGCACTGATGACGTCGTTTTTTATAATATCCCAGCAAGATTTGAAGAAAGCTCCAATGAAGCCATCAGGGCCCGGGGCTTTCACCGATGGTAAGGAGAAGACCGCCTCCTTAATCTCATCATCGTCGAAAGGGAGGTCGAGGTCAACCAGGTCATGCGGAGTGTAACCGAGGTCGTCCCAGTTGAGGCAGACCTGCCTAGGCGCTTTGGTCCCGAGCAAGTCGTTGAAGTGTTTCAGGAGCACCTCCTCTTTGTCCTTGGTCGTGATAGCCGAGCCCCCTTCCGTGGCGAGTGATTGGATAAAGACCTTCCTTCTACGCCCATTCGCCCTCGCATGAAAAAGTTTAGTGTTCGCGTCTCCCAGACGGATCCAAGTAAGTCTCGATCTCTACCGGAGCTTTATTTTCTGGATAGGGAGAAGACCGATGTAGGAAGCTTTTAGACGTTTTCGCAGCTCTCTTTCGTCATCTGGCAGGGTCCTAGTTTCCTCCGCGAGGTCAAACCTCCAGATGATCTCTTTTGTCATAGCAATCTGGTGGCGAAGGATACCCGTGCATTGGCGTTGCCATTTCTTGAGAGCCTTCGCAGTGCGGGACAGTTTGATGTGAATTCTGCGGATGGGGTCCGCGTCCTGGATGACTTTGTTCCAGGCCTCATCGACGGTTTCCTTGAAACCCTCCATGCATAGCCAGTACTCTTAGAATTTGAAGGAAGGCCTTCTGGCCGTGGTCACGCTTCCGTGAAGTAGAAGAGGGGCATGGTCTGAGCAAGCCGAAGTGATGGCCTGCAGATGCGCGTCCGGGAAAAGCATGTCCCAATCGTCCGAGAAAAAAATGTGGTCGATCTTAGTAAGAACCGGGTCAGCTTGGGCGTTTGACCAGGTGAAGCGTCGTCCAACCATTCGCATATCTTTAAGCTGCAGGAAGTCTCTTGCCTCCCTAAACTTGCGGATGAGGCGGCGGTTGATGTTGAGGTTGTTTTTGTCGGAGGCTTGAGTGATGAGATTGAAGTCACCAACCAGGAGCCACTCACTTCGGACAATAGGCTTCAGGTTTCTGAGCTCCTCGATGAAAGCTAATTTCTCCGGATCCCCTTGTGGCCCGTAGACGCAGGTAAGAGTCCATCTATTCCCCTCTTCAAGCATGGTAATTGTTGCAGATAGCATGCGATCAGTTAAGTGAGGATCCGACAGAGCGAAAAACGCGCTTGAGACAGCCAAGATGATGCCTCCACGAGTGCCAGAGACTGGGAGGAAGGCGTAGTTAGCCGTGAAGTTTGGTCCGAGCGTGGCAGAGATTATTGAGTCGTCGACGTGGTCAAGTTTGGTCTCTTGGAGACAGACGATGGAGGCGTGAGAGTCTCGCACCATGTCGCGGACGGCGTCGCGGCGGGCAGAGCTGTTCAGACCCCTCGGGTTCCAGTTTAGGAGATTAACATTCTTTTGTGACATTATGGCAACCTCATTGACGTGTGTTGTGGTTCTGAATGCAGAAATTGGAGGAGCAGAGGATTTCTGGCCGAAGCGTGGTACATAGTTGATGACAGTGCAGCCTTCGAAGAAGGCTGAAAAGGACTGAAAACAAAGGTTCTGCAGCAGGAAAATGTAGCAGGGGTGCCGAGCACACAGGGAACATAGGGCCGATGCCCTTGGTCACTTGGACGAGCGTGAGAACTACACATTGGCAGCACTGGTCCTCACGGGGGTAGTCTGGGTCGTCACCTGTCCTTTTTTCTTGAGCTTCTTGACCTGCTTGACCAAGGCGTCCATGGCCTGAATGGCAGCGACAGCAAGTGGAGCACGTAGAAACATCTGCTGGTACGCGGCGCGCGATGCGTCGTCGAACGATTCCTCCGGCGCCAGGATCCCGCAGACGCGGGCGATGACCTCCTGGATCGCCTCAGCCCCGTCCTTGAGCTGCTTAGCCTTCTTCTTGACGGCGAGCCTTCCACTTCTTCGAGGGGAGCACACGGGCGGCACCACCTTCTTCTTGCGCGCCAGCGGGGTGGAGATGAGCGGCGTGGGCATTGGCCCGGCCACCGACCCCAGGAATTGTTGCAGCGGAGGGATGGGGCCGTCATGGCCAGAGGCACTCACGTCGCTGGCGGAGGGCGTGAGCTGGCCGGCGAGCACGGCCGGCACATCTCCCTCAAAGGGCTCGGTGTAGCCGTCGACACAGACCACTTTCGTGGCCTCGCGAGAAGAAGGGACGGGCGCACTGTCAGCGCAGCCGGCGTCACCGGCGAGTTGTGCCAGGCTTCATCCCTTGGGCCACCTGCCGGGCCGGGCGTCGCGCCCAGTTCAAGGTTGGCAAAGAGGTCTGTCGCATGGTCGACCGGCCCTCCCACAGCGATCTCGGGCCCCACGGGGTCGCCGTGGGCGTCCAGGTCAGCTAGGCCAGGCAGAGGCTGCAAAGCCGCCGCAGCAGCGCTGAGCTTGGCGAGCAGGTCCGAGGCCCGCGCGGTCCAGCCGCCCAGGCCGAAGGTCTCGGAGATGAGAGGCTTGACGGTGTCGTCCAGGAGCGATGACAGCTCCACACGGAGGTCCGCTGCTTGCTCCGCGAGAGCCGCGCGCAGCTCAGAGGCAGTAAGGGCGGCAGTTCCAGGATCAGCGCCAAGGAGCAAAGGGGCGTGGCGTGGCGATGAGGGGGGTGTGGAGGCCGTGCCCATGCCGACTCTGCGTCTCCCGTAACTGGAACTTCCGGTCTCCCTGCGGCGCGGCGAGCGAGTGCGCTCGCGGCGGAAGGAGCCTTCTGTGTCGCGGTGGTCTCCGTGGCTCTTACGTCCGTGTCGCGTCGCGTCATCATCGTCGCGGTCGTCGCGACGGTAGTGGTGCTGGCGAGGGTGGTCATCCGCGCCACCGCGCCTGCCACGGCTAGCCAGAGCCGCAGCACGCGCCGAGGCCTCGTCGTCCTCCAGGTCGGGGATGGGGGCGGGGGGCTGTCCGTCGACGGTGAGGTAGTGCCTGTCGAAAGATACCGGCGTGGGCGTGAAGGCGTTGGCATTAGTGTTGAGGCCGAAGAAATCGAGTGGCACAGAGGAGAAGTCTTCCATCTTGTCGAGGTGCACGATCACCCGGAAAGTGGCGCCCCGCTTGCTTCCTGTGGGCCGGAACTCGTCGACGAACACCTCCGAGGCCATGCCGCCGACGCCACGGCTGGTGAAGGTGAGCCAGACCACTTTAGGAATGGCGCTGGGGTTGGCGGTCCACGCCCAACAGTCGAGGGAGCGGGCGCTAGACATCAGGACAGAGCTGTCGTCGAGGCGGTCGAAGGAGCAGCGGCGCGCGACGATGTGCTCGGCAACGTACGGCGTGTGCCCGTAGGTAGGCACGCCCTCCAGGCAGAGACGAACGTGGTAGGACATGGAAGCCCCGAAGGCATTCTCCAGCGGGCGCCAAGGCCGAAGCTGGAGCAGCGCGCCGTCGGCCTTGATGCGGCCCTTCTTGAGCACGTCGGCGCAGTGCTCCTTGTGCTCGAACTTGAGCAGGAACTGTCCAGGCTAGTAGGGGCCGGTGGTGAGGTCACGGTGGCTGAGCCGGAATTCCTTGCGGACGGCGCGGTCGATGGGGAGAGCCTCGATCTTGCGATTTCCGCTGATAGGCCAGGCAATGGCCGCCGTGGCCGCCCACTGCTTCATGTCCCGGTCCAGGTCAAAGGAAGTCGCGATGATGACCGTGTCCTCCTCCGGCCGCATCGTTGCCGCGCCGATGCCACTCATAGCCATGGGCGGCGGGGGAGGGAGCGTCGACGAGGGAACGCACGCAGGGGTGCAGGCGGCGACCGCGGCCCAAGACAGAGCCCCAGGCGCGCAAGGAGAGGCGGCAGGCCGTTGCGGGGAGGATGGCGGTGGACGCGGGCGCCGGCTCTTGGCAGATTTTACGGCGAGTCGAAGTGGGCAGGCGCATTCCTTATGGCCGGAAAGATTGCAAGTGAGGCAGCGGAAGGGGTCGTGGCAGGCAGAAGCTTGGTGGTGATGGGCAGGGGCGAGGCACCGAGCACAGAGGCCCGCGGTACGCCTTTTGAAGCGCAGAGCTATCGCTTTGGCCTGGGGGCCACGGGGGATGGGCGGAGGTGCACCGTCTTGATGGCGGCTTGAAGGCACGTCTTGTCGCGTGCGGCGCGGCCGGACGGATTGCCATCCTTCCGTGTCTTGGGCAGAGGGCGCCGCGGGTGGAGTTGACAGGCCTTGATGGCGGCCCGCCCTTTGGCAGCTGGGCGGCACAACGACGATGGAGCGCAGGGTCGTCGCATTGAAGGAGGCCATCTGCGCGCAAGGCACATCAATGGCGCAATGCTTACCGCTGGACGAGGAAGGCGAGGAGGCATGGGTCCCTCCCTGGGTCGGAGAAGCGGAGGCCGGGGCAGAGACGGGCACCATCTCCGGGTCGAAGGAGGCGTGGCAGGGCGACCTCGCAGGCGAGGAGTCTGCCGACGCTGCCTCCAGATCTAAAACGGCAGCGGTTGTAGCAGCCTGCGGGGGCCGGCGCCGCTCCTTGGAAAGGAACCACGGGGCCTGCGGGGAGAACTGCATCCGCGGCAGGGGCTTGGAGGAGGCCGGTGGGGAGGGTGCCGCCGGCGCAGAGAGTGTTGGAATTTGGGTGTGGGCCTTGGCCCATAGCCTAATACAAATTCTGAAATTCTCTTGGTGTTGGAGATATGCCCTAGAGGTAATAATAAATGTAGTTATTATTATATATCTTTGTGTTTATGATAAATGTTTATATTCATGCTATAATAGTATTAACAAGGAAACCATTAATACTTGTGTGATTTGTAAACTTAATTTGAAGTCCCTAGTATGGCCTCTATACTTCACTAGCTTGTTGGTTGATTGATGATGTGGTTTCTTTGTCATGAACATTGAGATGTTATCAACAACAAGATCATATCGTTAGGAGAATGATATGGTGGACATACTCCTATAGACAAGCGTAGCATAAAGATCAAGTCATTTCAATAGTTCAATTGCTATATGCTTTCTGATACATAGTAACCTAATTCCTTCGACCATGAGATCATGCATATTGCCTTTACTGGATGGATGCTTTGATGTCATCAAACACCACACCGTAACAGGGTGGCTATAAAAGTGGCATTGGGTGTTCGGAAAGTATTGGTTGAAACACATGGATCAAGAGTGGGATTTGTCCATCCACATGACGGATAGATATTCTCTGGGCCCTCTCGGTGAAATGTCATCCAATTAGCTTGCAAGCATGTGACTTGGTCACAAGGGATCACATATCACGGGAACGAGAAAAGAGTACTTATCAGTAACGAGGTTGAACTAGGTATGCGAGATACCGACGATCATGACCTCGGATAAGTAACATATCGTGAGACAAAGGGAAATTGGTATCGTATGTAAGTGGTTCATTCGATCAAAGTAATCGAGAAATATGTGGGAGCCATATGAATTTCCAGATTCCTCTATTGGTTATTGTTGGAGAAGTGTCTCGATCATGTCCGCATAATTCACGAACCGTAGGTAGACACTCTTTAGGTTTCGACGTTGTTTGTGTAGTTATTGTATTATTAGAAAGAGACCGAATGTTGTTCGAGTCTCGGATGGGATCCGGATATCACGAGGTGATCCGGAATGGTCCGGAGAATAAGATTCATATAAGGAAAGTCCCATTTCGAGTTGGGGAATGGTTCCGTGTTTTCATCGAACATTCTAGAAGGTCCCTAATGTCCGCACTCCGGGGAAGGGTACATGAATGTGTCATTGCAAGATGGAATGATTGCATCATGTACTAAGTGTTCTCGCTGTCCAAAATAAAGGGTTTATTTAATTCCTAAATTGAAAAGTCAAACTGCCAGTTTGATCAAACCGCCAGCTGGAAAGAGGAGAAGTTGAAACGACTTGGGGAGGAGTCCTCCCCAAGCCGGGCGGCCAGCCCTAGGTCGAGCTGGGGAGGGACTCCTCCTCCTCCGCGCCAGCCCTCCCACCTATAAAGGGAGGCAGGGCCTCCCTCTAGAGACACACAAGTTCCTATCCTCTAAACTAGAAACTAGACCTAGACCCCGGTTTAGAGCTGTTTAGAGCCTTCTAATTGGTTTAGAGCCCTAATTGGTGTGTCTAATTACTAGACCACTAATAGCCTCTCTCATAAGCTCCACCATACTACCGGCTTAAGGCGAAGCCTGGGATCTCCCCTCTACCTCCGGTACCACGCCATTGCCTTGCCGAATCGCGAGGAGAGTGCTACAACCTCCGCCCACTGGAACAAGGGAGAGGAAGGTCTTCGTCAGTACCGAACGTGTGACCGATCAAGGAGCGCTATGGAACGCTGCGCCGAAGGATCGCTCACGCGATCTTGAGATCGAAAGAGTACGACTACATCACCCACGAGAATCTGCTCTCGTTAAACACTTTGGAATCTTCGAGGGTGAGTTATTCCATCGACTGTTGCTACAATCTAGTAGATAGATCTTGGCTTGTTTGTTTGTATGCGATAGAAAATTTTTGTTTTCCATGCTACGAACCCCTACAGGGTATCGAGCCGTGTCTATATGTAGATCTGTTGCGAGTAGAACACAATGGTCATTGTGGGCGTTGATGCTTTTATTGTAGATTGCTTTTGTGTACTTTGCATCTTGCGGTATGTTGGGATGAAGCGCCCGGCTAACCTTACATGACATCGTTCATGAGACTTGCTCCACGCTAACATGCAACTTGTATTGCATAAGTGGCTTTATGGTGCTGTTTCTCCTAGCATAGTTAAGATCCAATTTACAACGGGTAATCAACAATGCTAGTATCAATGTTGTGGTTCTTGTTCGTAAGTTAGAACGACACTTATGGAAAGCCCCAAACCACGTAAAATATGCAAAGAAAGTAGAAGCGTCTAACTTTGTTTTGCAAGGGTGTGCAGTGATGTGATATGGCCATGATTGTGATTATATTTGATGTATGCAATGTTCCTTATTGTAAGTTGGCAACCGGCAGGAGCCATATGGTTGTCTTTAATTTCTGTTAAGACCTGCGTGTCTATTCAAAATAGTTGTAATAGTTGAAGCTGGTGGACGACAACCATGAAGAAGCGTCATTGACCTTGATGCTATGCCGGAGATGATGGAGATCATGTTCGCTTGAAGATGGAGATCGGAAGCACAAAGAAGAAAGGCCATATCATATCACATATTATGAATTGCATGTGATGTTAATCCTTTATGCATCTTGTATTGCTTAGTAGAGACGGTAGCATTATAAGATGATCCCTCATGCACATAAATTTCAAGTTCTAAAGTGTTCACCCTTAGTATGCACCGCTGCCAAAGCTTGTCGCTCAAGCACCACGTGATGATCGGGTGTCTTTGATTCCGCGGGTGACTACAACGTAAGCAAGCCAGATTTGCTTATGCGGAAGCTAAGGTTTGTCTTGACGAGCCTAGCATGTACAGACATGGCCTCAGGAACACGGATCGCCGAAAGGCAAAGCATGAATCATATAGTAGATATGATGAACATGATGATTGTTCGCCATTGAAACTATATCAACTCTCGTGATGATCGGTGTTGATGTAGTGGATTTGGTTCGTGTGATCACTAAAACAATGTGAGGGATGTTGTTTTGAGGGAGTTCACCTAGTATTATTTCATTAATTAATTTTATGTCAATTTGTCTTAATCTTAGTCTAAACTATTGCAAATAAGTTGTAGATCAATGGCAGCCCTACCATCAATTTTAATGCGTTCCTAGAGAAAGAAAAGTTGAAAAACAATGGAAGCAACTTCGGATTGGTTCCGCAATTTGAGGATTGTCCTCACACCGGTAATTTGACCTATGTGCTGGATGCACCGCTAGGTGACCCACTGCGGTGATGCTACCGATGAAGTAAAGAATGTTTACCTCGCTTGGAAGAATCAGTACTCCATAGTTCAGTGTGCTATCTTGTATGGTTTAGAATCGAGCTTGTAAAAGGTTTGAAGAGTCGACCCATATGATATTGTCGAGGATCTCAAATTAATCTTTGAGACTCATGCGGCAATTGAAAGTTATGAAGCTTGAAAAGTTCTTTAACCGCAAGATGGAAGAGGGTAGCTCGTCGGTGAGCATGTGCTTAAGATGTCCGGGCACGCAAATAAACTTCAAAGTTTGGGTATAGTGATTCCTAATACTTTGGGGTTTACCGATCCTCCAATCACTACCACCAAGTTACAAGAACTTTGTGATGAACTACAACATGCGTAACATGAACAAAGAGTTGTAACTATTTGCTATGTTAAAATCTGCGTAAGTGGAGATCAAGAAAGAGCACCAAGTGTTGATGGTCAATAAGACCACCAAATTCAAGAAAGGCAAGTCTAAGGAAGGGACACTTCAAGAAGGGTGGTAAGAAAGTTACCATACCGAAGAGGACCAAGGCTGGACCCAAGCCTGAAACTGAGTGCTTTTACCGCAAGGGAGAAGGTCATCGAAGCGGAATTGCCCAAAGTACTTGGCAGATTTGAAGAACGGCAACATCAAGAAGAAAGGTCTATCTGATATACATGTTATTGATGTGTATCTCACTAGCACTCGTAGTAGTGCCTGGGTCTTTGATACTGGTTCGGTTGCTCATGTTTGTAACTCAAACAGAGCTACGTAATAAACGGAAGCTAGTAAAGAACGAGGTGACGATGCGCGGGAAACGGATCAAAGGTTGATGTGATCGCGGTCGGCACTACCTCTTCATCTACCATCGGGATTAGTTTTATACTTAAATAATTGTTATTTGGTGCTCATGCTGAGCATGAACATTATATCGGGATCTTGTTTATTGCAGAGGCTTACTTGTTTAAATCCGAGAATAATGGTTGTTCGATTTATATGAGTAATGTGTTTTATGCACATGCACCTTTGATAGATGGTCTATTCATATTGAATCTCGATAGTAGAAATACACATATTAATAACATTGAGGCTAAACGTTTGAAATCAGCGATAATTTGACCTATATGTGGCAATCGCTGCCTTGGTCACATTGGAGTGAAGCGTATGAAGAAACTCCATTCCGATGGACTTCTTGAATCACTTGATTTTGAATCACTTGAAAGATGCGAAGCATGTCTGATGGGTAAAATGACTAAGACTCCATTTTCTGGTATGATGGAGCGAGCTACGGACTTATTGGAAATCATACATACCGATGTGTGTGGTCCAATGAGTGTAGCATCGCGCAGTGGTTATCGTTATGTTCTTACCTTCACGGATGACTTGAGTAGATATGGGTATATCTATTTCATGAAACATAAGTCCGAAACTTTCGAGAAGTTTAAGGAGTTTCAAAGTGAGGTAGAAAATCAACGTAACAAGAAGATTAAATTTCTACGTTCTGATCGTGGAGGTGAATATCTAAGTTACGAGTTTGGCGAGCATTTGAAGAAATGTGGAATACTTTCGCAGTTGACACCGCCGGGAACACCACAAAGGTAATGGTGTGTCTGAACGTCAGAATCGAACTCTCTTAGATATGGTTCGCTCTATGATGTCACTTACAGATTTGCCACTATCATTTTGGGGTTATGCATTAGAAACAGCCGCATTCACTTTAAATAGGGCACCGCCTAAATCCGCTGAAACGACACCGTATGAATTATGGTTTGGGAAGAAACCTAAATTGTCGCTCCTTAAAGTTTGGGGATGCGAAGCCTATGTAAAGAAGTTACAAACGGACAAGCTTGAACCCAAAGCGAAAAATGCGCTTCATAGGATACCAAGGAAACTATTGGGTATACCTTCTATCATAGATCCGAAGGCAAAATCTTTGTTGCCAAGAATGGATCCTTTCTAGATAAGGAATTTCTCTCGAAAGAAGTGACTGGAAGGAAAGTAGAACTCGACGAGGTTGTCGAACCTTCTCTCGAATTGCGAGTAGCGCAGACCGGAAGAAGTTCCTGTGGTGCCCGCACCAATAAGAGAGGAAGCTAGTGATGGTGATCATGAAACTTGGTTGAAGTTACAGAGCCTCGGAGGTCAACGAGAAATCGTACCACCTGCATTGGTATGATTCCGTTATGAATGTCATGTTGGTGGACAACACCGATGACCCCGAGACATATGAGGAAGCAATGATGAGCCCAGATTCCAATAAATGGCAAGAAGCCATGAACCGAGATTGGATCCATGTACGAAACCAAGTATGGACTTTGGTGGACTTACCGATGGCGGAAGGTCATCGAGAACAAATGGATTTTCAAGAAGAAAACAGATGCCGATGGTAATGTTATCGTCTATAAAGCTCGATTTGTCGCAAAAGGGTTTCGACAAATTCAAGGAGTTGACTACGATGAGACTTTCTCACCGTAGCGGCTAAAGTCTGTGAGGATTATGTTAGCAATCGCTGCATATTATGATTATGAGATATGGCGATGGATGTCAAAACAGCATTCCTCAATGGAGACATTGATGAAGAGTTGTATGTGATGCAACCCAAAGGTTTTGTCGATCCTAAAGATGCTAACAAGGTATGCAAACTTCAACGGTCCATCTATGGATTGAAGCAAGCATCCCGGTTGGAATCAACGCTTTGATAAGGTAATCAAAGTTTTGGTTTTATACAAACTTATGGAGAAGCTTGTATTTACAAGAAAGTGAGTGGGAGCTCAGAGCATTCTTAATCGTATGTGGATGACATATTGTTGATTGGGAATGATATAGACCTTCTTAATAGTGTCAAAGAGTATTTGAATAATAGTTTTCAATGAAGGATCTTGGCAAGCAGCTATATATTAGGCATAAAGATTTATAGAGATAGATCGAACGCCAAATATCATTGTCATAAAGTACATATTTGGACAAAGTTCTAAAGAGGTTTGGAATGGAAGATAGCAAGAAAGGGTTCTTGCCCATGTTGCCTAATATGACCTTGAGTAAAACTCAAAGTCCGACATCGGCAGAAGATAGAGAAAAGATGAGTAAGACTCCCTATGCCTCAGCCATAGGATCTCTAATGTATGCCATGCTATGTACTAGACCCGACATCGCATATGCTGTTAGTCTAACTAGCAGATATCAAAGTGATCCAGGAGTGGATCATTGGACAGCGGTCAAAAACATCCTTAAGTACTTGAGAAGAACTAAGGATATGGTTCTTTCTTATGGAGGTGATGAACAGCTCGTTGTTAATGGTTACACCGATGCTAGTTGGAACACCGATCCGGATGATTCTAAATCACAACTGGATAATTTATTTTGAATGGTGCAGCGGTTAGCTGGAGGAGTGCAAAGCAAAGCGTTGTGGCGAGATCTTCAACTGAATCGGAATACATGGCTGCTTCGGAGGCTTCACAAGAAGCGATATGGATGAAAGAGTTCATTACAGAGCTGGGTGTGGTTCCTAGTGCGCTGGACCCAATGTCTATCTACTGTGATAACATGGGCGCCATAGCCAATGCGCAAGAACCAAGGTCACACAAGAAGTCAAGCATATCAAGCTGCGTTTTCACGCTATTCGAGAACATATCCAGATGGGGATATAAAGATTTGCAAAGTACACACAGATCTGAATGTGGCGGTTCCATTGACTAAACCTCTCCCAAGGGCAAAACATGACCAACACCAAACTGCCATGGGTGTTCGGTATATTACCATGTAATCTAGATTAGATGACTCTAGTGCAAGTGGGAGACTGTTGGAGATATGCCCTAGAGGTAATAATAAATGTAGTTATTATTATATATCTTTGTGTTTATGATAAATGTTTACATTCATGCTATAATAGTATTAACAAGGAAACCATTAATACTTGTGTGATTTGTAAACTTAATTTGAAGTCCCTAGTATGGCCTCTATACTTCACTAGCTTGTTGGTTGATTGATGATGTGGTTTCTTTGTCATGAACATTGAGATGTTATCAACAACAAGATCATATCGTTAGGAGAATGATATGGTGGACATACTCCTATAGACAAGCGTAGCATAAAGATCAAGTCATTTCAATAGTTCAATTGCTATATGCTTTCTGATACATAGGAACCTAATTCCTTCACCATGAGATCATGCATATTGCCTTTACTGGATGGATGCTTTGATGTCATCAAACACCACACCGTAATAGGTGGCTATAAAAGTGGCATTGGGTGTTCGGAAAGTATTGGTTGAAACACATGGATCAAGAGTGGATTTGTCCATCCACATGACGGATAGATATTCTCTGGCCCTCTCGGTGAAATGTCATCCAATTAGCTTGCAAGCATGTGACTTGGTCACAAGGGATCACATATCACGGAACGAGAAAAGAGTACTTATCGAACGAGGTTGAACTAGGTATGCGGAGATACCGACGATCATGACCTCGGATAAGTAACATATCGTGAGACAAAGGGAAATTGGTATCGTATGTAAGTGGTTCATTCGACGCAAAGTAATCGTAGAAATATGTGGGAGCCATATGAATTTCCAGATTCCTCTATTGGTTATTGTTCGAGAAGTGTCTCGATCATGTCCGCATAATTCACGAACCGTAGGGAGACACACTTAAGGTTTCGACGTTGTTTGAGTAGTTATGGTATTATGAGAAAGAGACCGAATGTTGTTCGAGTCTCGGATGGGATCCGGATATCACGAGGTGATCCGGAATGGTCCGAGAATAAGATTCATATAAGGAAAGTCCCATTTCGAGTTGGGGAATGGTTCCGTGTTTTCATCGGGAACATTCTAGAAGGTCCCTAATGTCCGCACTCGGGGAAGGGGTACATGAATGTGTCATTGCAAGATGGAATGATTGCATCATGTACTAAGTGTTCTCGCTGTCCAAAATAAAGGGTTTATTTAATTCCTAAATTGGAAAACCGCCAGTGGTCAAACCGCCAGCTGGAAAGAGGAGAAGTTGAAACCGACTTGGGGAGGAGTCCTCCTCCCCAAGCCGGGCCAGCCCTAGGCCGAGTTGGGGAGGGACTCCTCCTCCCTCAAGGCCAGCCCTCCCACCTATAAAGGGAGGGCAGGGCCTCCTCTCTAGAGACACACAAGTTCCTATCCTCTAAACTAGAAACTAGACCTAGACCCCGGTTTAGAGCTGTTTCGGTTTAGAGCCTTCTAATTGGTTTAGAGCCCTCTAATTGGTGTGTCTAATTACTAGACCACTAATAGCCTCTCTCATAAGCTCCACCATACTCGCACCGGCTTAAGGCGAAGCCCTGCGGGATCTCCCCTCTACCTCCGGTACCACGCCGTTGTGCTGCCGGAATCGCGAGGAGAGTGCTACAACCTCCGCTGCCTGCTGGAACAAGGGAGAGGAAGGTCTTCGCAGATAACGATGTGACTGATCAGGGAGCGCCATGAACCTTGCGCCGGAAGGATCGTCACGCGATCTTGAGATCGGAAAGAGTACGACTACATCACCCACGAATCTGCTCGTTAAACACTTTGGAATCTTCGAGGGTGAGTTATTCCATCGACTCGTTGCTACAATCTAGTAGATAGATCTTGGCTTGTTTGTTTGTATGCGATAGAAAATTTTTGTTTTCCATGCTACGAACCCCTACACTTGGCCCATTCATGCCTAGCAAGGGGTGGCACCAAAGTTTAGTCCCACCTTGCTAGTTTAGAGGGAGTTGGACCAATATATATAGTGGAGTGTTTCACTACCTCCTAAAGAGAGTGAAGAGGAGTGGCATACACGCGCGCTCCTCCTCCTCCGCCGCCCGCCTCGCCACGCCTCGTCACGACGTCACAAGGCTACCATGGTTTATGGAATTGTGCCTCGGTGCCGATCTTATCTTTTTGCTGCTCGAAAATTATTGTGCGAAGTTATTTTTCACAGCCGTTTCCGGTTTTTCCGGAAACGTGGGCTGTTACTACTCGGACGTGGACTACGCCCCACGTCTTACCCGACCGGCGCCTATATATAGACGGCCTTAGGCTAAAACCCTAATACGAGAAAATACACATCTCTCTGCCTCCAGAACCTTGCGCCGCCACACCTTCTCCATCCTCTTCCGGCGTGCACCGGACGGACAAGAGGGCCTCCGAACCACCGCCTCGTGAACTCATGCGGGTGAGGCGATCAGGTTTTTGGGAGCGCGTCGCTGCGACCATCGACGGCATCACGTCGACCGACCACTCCTTCCCCGACGAGGACTTCTTCCGGACATCAGCAGCCTCTACATCGACGCCATGGTGATGACACCGTGTCAACCTCAACCCCAACCTGAACGCGAATCCGATTCTCCTCCAGACCGCACGTAATCTGCTCCTATCTAGTTCAGTTTCGCTGCGCTTGTACTAGCTCTTGGAATAGATGTGATCTGCTTATTCTGGTTGAATATGATCTGCTCGCTTGTTCTGCTAGTATACATGATTAGATTAATTCTAGCACTTATAGTCATGATTTATTATTATTTATTTCGGATTAAATATTATGGTAATTTGCTTATATTTTCAACAATCAAAACCTGATTATAGGCAACTGAATTCAACTGGTTTAGCTGCTACAAGGCCGCCTCCTTTTGGTGTCAATTATAAGAGATGGCGAGAGCAGTTCTATGGTTGAAAAACCTAGGCTGCTATAGCGCCACTCTTGGCAAACCTGAGGAGACCTTTCTCCTGCTCGTGAGGAAGCGTTTCAGAAAGTCGACACCATGTTTATGGGGCTTTGTTCAATATTCTTGGTGACAACATTGTTGACACCTATATGTCATTTGATAATGGCAAGGATGCGTGGGATGCCGGACACCAAGTTTGGTGTTTGGGATGCGCATCGAATCGTATATCATGGAGCAATTCTATGACTACAAGATGATGATGACCGTCCCATCGTGGATCAGGCTCATGAGATACATCCCTTGCCAAAGAACTCGAGCAGTTCAAGTGTAACTTACGGACAAGTTCGTGGGTCGGAGGCATTATTGCCAAGCTTCCTCCTTCTTGGAGGAACTTTACTACCTCTGAAACATAAGAGACAGAGTTTTCTGTTTGGATCTCATCGGATCTCTTCATGTTGAAGAAAAGGCGAGAGCAAAAGATACACGTCCTCGAGGCTTTGATGGAAGTTCTAGCACATGTAGTGCAGAAAAACAACTTCCAGTCCACAAGTTCAAGAATAAGAACAGGTCGATGGCAAAGGAAAGTTTGATGGCAAAACAAGGCATAGACTACCAACTTCAAGAAGAAGACTGAGTATAAGAAGAAAGGATCCTGCCATGTGCGTGGTGATCCTAATCATTGGGCTCCTAGCTGCCCCAATCGCTTTGACAAGCGTTCACATGGAAATAGTGGCAAGTCCGCTAATGTTGTCCTTGGTGATATTGAGATGAAGGATCTTTGGGTACGGTATATTTCCCACTGTTCTTTCAGTTTGTAATTCACCTGATTGGTGGATAGACACCTTTGTGCAAATATACATGTATGTGCTGATATTTTCATGTTCTCTTCTTATCAGGTCGAACGGGCTGGCTCCGTGCTGATGGGAAACGGCTCACGTGCTTATGTTCAAGGTGTTGGTACGGTGGATCTGAATTTTACTTCGGGGAAGATCGTGACTGAAGAATGTGCAGCACGTTCCCTCAATCAATAAGAATCTTCGCCGGATCTCTTACGTGTCGAGATGGTTTTAAGTTAGTCTTTGAGTCCAATAAAGTTGTAGTTTCTAAGTGTGGACAATTTGTTGGAAAGGGTTATGAGTGCGGAGGCTTGTTCCGCTTATCTTTGTCAGATTTATGTACTCAAGTTATTAATCATGTTTGCAATGATAGTGAGTCCAATATTTGGCATTCACGACTTTGTCATATTAATTTTGGGTGCATGACGCGGCTTGCCGATATGAATTTAATTCAAATTTACTACCGTCAAAAGTTCCAAGTGTCAAGTATGTGTGCAAGCTAAGCAACCTCAAGTCTCACAAGACCGCCGAGGTACAGATTTGGCACCACTGAACTAATACATTCAGATCTTTGTGAGATGAATGGTGAGTTGACAAAAGGTGGAAAGCGATATTTCATGACTTTAATTGATGATTCCACTCGATACTGTTATGTGTATCTTCTGAAATCTAAAGATGAAGCTTTTAATCACTTCAAAATCTATAAAGCTGAATCAGAAAACCAACTTGATCGAAAGATTAAGCGACTTCGGTCTGATCGTGGTGGAGAGTATTTTTCCAACGAATTTGATTCTTTTTGTGCGGAGCATGGTATTATCCATGAGAGGACGCCTCCCTACTCACCTCAGTCAAATGGGGTGGCCGAAAGAAAGAACCGTACTCTAACTGATTTGGTTAACGCCATGTTAGATACATCGGGTCTATCCAAGGAATGGTGGGGAGGCGATAAAGAGATCATGTCATGTCCTAAACCGTGTTCCCAAAAAGAACAAAACCATTACTCCATTTGAGGAATGGGAAAGGAAAAGGCTGAAACTCTCCTACTTACGAACTTGGGGTTGTTTGGCGAAAGTGAATGTGCCGATACCCAAGAAGCGCAAGCTTGGACCAAAAACCGTGGATTGTGTCTTTCTGGGATATGCATTTCATAGCATTGGCTATAGATTTTTGATAGTGAAATCTCAGGTATCTGACATGCATGTTGGTACAATCATGGAGTCGAATGATGCGACTTTCTTTGAAGACATCTTTCCCATGAAAGATTCGTCTAGTTCATCAAATCAGGAGATGCCTAGTTTATCTAGTCAAGAATTAATCACAATTCCTGAACCCACCATTTCGATAGAACACCACGATAATCCTGTGGAGGATAACAGTGAAGCTCCTACCAGAAGTAAGAGACAAAGGACTGCGAAGTCCTTTGGTGATGATTTCATTGTATACCTCGTGGATGATACTCCCACTTCTATTTCAGAAGCTTATGCATCTCAAGATGCTGACTACTGGAAAGAAGCCGTTCGCAGTGAGATGGATTCCATCATAGCAAACGGAACTTGGGAAATTACTGATCGTCCTTATGGGTGCAAACCTGTAGGATGTAAGTGGGTGTTTAAGAAGAAGCTTAGACCTGATGGTACTATTGAGAAGTATAAGGCACGCCTTGTTGCCAAGGGTTATACCCAGAAAGAAGACTTCTTTGATACTTATTCACCGTGGCTAGATTGACCACCATTCGAGTCGCTATCCTTGGCTGCCTCGCATGATCTTCTCGTTCATCAAATGGACGTTAAGACGGCTTTCCTAAATGGAGAGTTAGATGAGGAAATTTATATGGATCAGCCGGATGGATTCGTGATAGATGGTCAACAAGGCAAGGTGTGCAAGTTACTGAAGTCTCTGTATGGTCTTAAGCAAGCACCTAAGCAGGGGCATGAGAAGTTTGAAAGGACTTTAATCGATGAAGGCTTTATTGTAAGGTTGACAAGTGTGTGTACTATCGCCATGGTGGGGGCGAGGGAGTCATCTTATGTCTGTATGTTGATGATATACTGATATTCGGGACCAATATTAATGTTATCAATGAGGTCAAAGACTTTCTATCTCGTTGTTTTGAGATGAAAGATCTAGGAGTGGCTAATGTGATATTGAACATCAAGCTGCTGAAAGATGATGATGGTGGGATAACACTGCTTCAGTCTCACTATGTGGAGAAGATCTTGAGTCGTTTTGGGTATAGCGAATGTAGATCCTCTCCTATACCATATGATCCTAGTGTGTTGGTTCGAAAGAATCAGGGAGATCCTAAGGATGCTAAAGATCAGCTGAGATATTCTCAGATTATTGGCTCGCTTATGTATTTAGCCAGCTCTACGAGGCCTGACATCTCCTTTGCTGTAAGCAAGTTAAGTCGATTTGTCTCAAATCCTGGAGATGTTCATTGGCAGGCCCTTGAAAGGGTTTTGCGTTATTTGAAAGGCACTGCGAGCTATGGTATTCACTACTCCGGGTATCCAAGGGTACTTGAAGGGTATAGTGACTCAAACTGGATTTCTGATGCTGATGAGACTAAGGCCACGAGTGGTTATGTGTTTACACTTGGTGGTGGCGTTGTTTCTTGGAAGTCTTGCAAGCAGACCATCTTAACGAGGTCAACTATGGAAGCAGAACTCACAGCATTAGACACAGCCCTTTGTTGAAGCGAGTGGCCGTGAACTCTTGATGAACTTACCGGTTGAAAAACCAATACCCGCAATCCTTATGAACTGTGATAATCAAACTGTGATCATAAAAATAAACAGTTCTAAGGACAATATGAAGTCATCAAGACATGTGAAGAGGAGATTGAAATCTGTCAGGAAAATGAGAAACTCCAGAGTTATTGCATTGGATTATATCCAAACATCTAAAAATCTGGCAGATCTCTTCACAAAGGGTCTATCACGTAATGTGATAGATAATGCATCGAGGGAGATGGGTTTGAGACCCACTTTTTGAGTTGCTCACAGTGGTAACCCGCTCTATGTGATCGGAGATCCCGTGAAGTAGAGTTGGGAGACAAGCTGTTGGTCAACTGGGAGGAGAGTATCCTTATAGCATACTACCACTCCGTATAGATGCAATACTCTCCTATTCTGCATGGCAGGTTGGTATTTACCTTAATGTGTTCTGAGTGGCTTGTTTAAGCAAAGATGTTGTCCTGCAGAACATCTTTTGAAGAACACACCTATATGAGTATGACTGTCAAACGTCGCAGTCCGTGAGAGTTGGGTGCTCTCTAATAAACTCATGAAAAACCGTGGAGAAGCTTCGCGGCAGCCCTGTATCGGTCTAGACCTTATGTGAAACTAGTGCGCACCAAACTTGTAGTTCAAGGCATAGTCCACTATTCAAGTTGCAATCTAGTGTAGCATGAAGTTCTAAGTGGAAGTTCAACTTAACAGTCTCCACCTCGCACCGGTATATAAACAATGCTCTGGAACTGATTGATGTGATGTGATGATATGTGCCTATGAGAATTTGTGGGGGATTGTTGGAATTTGGGTGTGGGCCTTGGCCCATAGCCTAATACAAATTCTGAAATTCTCTTGGCCCATTCATGCCTAGCAAGGGGTGGCACCAAAGTTTAGTCCCACCTTGCTAGTTTAGAGGGAGTTGGACCAATATATATAGTGGAGTGTTTCACTACCTCCTAAAGAGAGTGAAGAGGAGTGGCATACACGCGCGCTCCTCCTCCTCCGCCGCCTCGTCACGACGCGCGCGCGCGCCGCGGTTTGCGGAATTGTGCCTCGGTGCCGATCTTATCTTTTTGCTGCTCGGGAAAATTATTGTGCGAGTTATTTTTCTGTCAACCGTTTCCGGTTTTTCCGGAAACGTGGGCTGTTACTACTCGGACGTGGACTACGCCCCACGTCTTACCCGACCGGCGCCTATATATAGACGGCCTTAGGCTAAAACCCTAATACGAGAAAATACACATCTCTCTGCCTCCAGAACCTTGCGCCGCCGCTACACCTTCTCCATCCCCTCTTCCGGCGTGCACCGGACGACGGGACAGTAGGCCTCCGGAACCACCGCCTCTCGTGAACCTGTACGGGTGAGGGGCGATCAGGTTTTTGGGGAGCGCGTCTGCGCGACTACTGACGGCATCACGTCGACCGACCACTCCTTCCCCGACGAGGACTTCTTCCCGGACATCAGCAGCCTCTACATCGACGCCATGGCTGACGACACTGGTGTCAACCTCAACCCCAACCTGAACGCGAATCCGATTCCTCCTCCAGCACCGTACGTAATCTGCTCCTATCTAGTTCAGTTTCTGTTGCAGTTTCTTGTACTAGCTCTTGGAATAGATGTGATCTGTTTATTCTGGTTGAATATGATCTGTTCGTTTGTTCTGCTAGTATACATGATTAGATTAATTCTAGCACTTATAGTCATGATTTATTATTACTTATTTCGGATTAAATATTATGGTAATTTGCTTATATTTTCAACAGAGAGCGCGGGGGACGGCGCGGTCGCCAAGCCCAGGAGCTCCATAGGAGTAGTGTATTTTTAAGTGACTAATCATTGTGATGTAGCTTTTTTTCTCTTCCTGGGTTGTGTGCATTCTTAATGTTTGTTTGGATATTTTGCTGGTGCAGAAATTGGATGTAATTAGTATCTTTCTTCGCTATAGTAATTATTTCCTTTGTCATCAAAAGAATAAAGATAGAGCCAGAATATGGCAAAGAAAAGAGAACAAGAGGTAGACGACGTGGGCAGCTGGCTAGCTGATCATGGTGGATCTACCATCCACGTACTGCTACAGCGGAGGTTGCGTTGATGCCTAGTGCCTCGCCGCGAATATGATCACCGGCAGAAAACAAGAGAGAAGGTCCAGCAAGCGTAGAGCAATTGGCTCCTTTTCCTGCCGAAATATGCGAATATTGCTTCCACGCGCGGGATGTCGACGTCGACCTGTGCAGCATTTGCCAATTATATCAACATCGACGTGTGCTGTTTTCTAGCTAGCTGTTGGGACGCTGCTACCCTTGTGGCAGCGACAAAAGCCTCATAAACAACGGTGTTGTAACTTTGTCTCTTGGAACTTCTTCTATCATATGTGATACACCTTCCAGGGTGTATTCTAGAGAAAAAAAATGTTCTCAGATCGTTTATTTGGATTGTTACCTTTAGTCTGCATATTAGTATTTTGCTTTCTTCTTTTCGAGTAAAACTGTTTAATATGTTGTAGACTGGTGCGAAGAAGGCATGTGGAAAGTTGGACCAGACCACAGACACAACTCTAGATCAGAGCTGCAAAGCAATTACATACCAGTGTTGTCTTTGTGGAGCCTCTTCGAATTCTTTCCAGTTGTTACCCACTGACGAAGTTCTACATAACATATATAACGAGGTTTGCTTTGCAATTTTGCAAACATTGATTGTTTACTAAGTTCAAAGTAAAAAATCACCCCCGCAAAAAAAAAGTAAAAAATCACTAACTTCATTTCTGGAATTATACACAGGAATGTGCAGCTGCTATTGTATTTTTCAGAACTCGGTATGGAGCACTGGTTGCATCCGATCTACTTCAGACATCAAATCCTATGAAGTGGATTACTGATCTAGCTCCAGAACCAAATGATGTGTATTGGTCAAACATTTGGCTTCCGTATAAGCAGCTTTGGATTCGACGGATAGCTATGCTCCTAGGTTCTCTTCTTTTTATGTTCTTATTTTTGCTACCAGTGACATTTATACAAGGTCTATCTCAGCTTGACCAGTTGCATCAGAAGCTTCCTTTTCTTAATGGGATGTTGAAGAAGTAAGTACCCATGTTGTACTAAAATTGTAAGCTCATCTTCATATCCACTGATTTGTAGACTAGTATGCATCAGATCTCATTTAAAGTTAAAACTTGAAACAGCATGCAAAATCGTTGATATTTAGACTGATTAACACATTCTAGCTTGATGTATCTTGTGCTTTTGGGATTGTTGAGGCACTAGTCAGCATAGACATATATCCTTTTCTTCATTTGTAGTAGCTTCTATTGACTTCTCTTTCATATGCAGCCCATACATGATCCAGATAGTAACTGGATACCTTCCCAGTGTCATCCTGCAAATATTTCTCTACACCGTTCCACCATTAATGATGCTATTTTCTACATTGGAGGGGCCTACATCTCACAGTGAAAGGAAGAAGAGTGCTTGCTGTAAAGTGTTGTACTTCTTGATTTGGAATGTGTTCTTTGTTAGTTTAGCATCTGGTATTGTCATAAACCAATTGAATTCTTCTTCAAGCACGAAAGACATCGCTGTCCGGCTCGCTAGTGTTATACCTGGACAGGTTAGTTCTGTCTTGTCTTTCATACTGCAGAAAGATCATTTCGTTTATGGAAGGTCAATAGTAATACCACAGAGTAGTATATTTGAATTTTTTACACTAATACAGTAAGTATGTAAATCTGTGATTTCAGACTACTTTCTTCATCACCTATGTTCTGACTTCAGGATGGGCCAGTTTATCATCTGAACTTATGCAACTCTTTGGTCTGATCTGGAACTTTATAAGGAAGTATGTTCTGAGAATGAAAGAAGATACAACGTTCGTCCCCACGTTTCCGTATCACACAGAAATACCAAAAGTAATGTTGTTTATTCTATTGGGCTTCTCATGCTCTGTACTGGCACCCTTGATCTTACCTTTTCTGCTAGTGTACTTCTTCCTTGGTTATGTCGTGTACCGCAATCAGGTGAGAAACCAGAGATGGCTTCTACTATGCTAATAAGTCCATAACATTTATTATGTTGCATTCTATTTTCTTAGAACTTCATTGCTACTATAGTTGAACATTATTTAGTAGCTTACAGTTCTATGTGCAAATATAAAACATGAAAGTTAAGTACACGCTCTTGTTGGCAAATACTTGATAAAATTATTTTTGTTATTTGAACCCTGTTAGTTCCGTATGCTAACATGATCTGTCATTTGGTATCTGTTTTCAGCTGCTCAATGTTTACCGCATGAGATATGACACTGGTGGTTTGTATTGGCCAATTGCACACAACGCGGTGATATTCTCGCTTGTACTCACCCAGATCATCTGCTTCGGTGTATTTGGCCTAAAAAAATCACCAGTAGCTGCAGGCTTCACCATACCTCTTATGTTCTTTATTCTTGTGTTCAATCAGTATTGTAGAACCCAATTTCTTCCCCTATTCAAAACTTTTCCGGCACAGGTTCGTATTATTTCCCTAATACTCCAAATTAGAAAATAACCCATGAGTAGAATTTATTTTTATTGTGACTGGTGAGTTCTTGTTATCCCTGTTCCACTGATCGGCTGTGTTCTGACCGTGCAGGATTTAATTGACATGGACAGAGAAGATGAAAGGTCGGGAAGAATGGAACATATTCACCATGGTCTGCGTTTCGCGTATCGCCAATTTCCTGACACTGAAGACATAAAGCTGAAGAAAACCCTGACCATCGGGAATGATGAGGACCAAGACGAAGGTCATAGCTCGGGCGAGACCAATGGAGAAGAAACCTGCGAGGAACAAGATCCCAGAAGGGATCTGTCTCACCCAACCCTGAAATGACTCCTTGTTAGTCGTCTGCTGCAGAAATCCGTGAGAGCCATCACTTTCCTCTAGGCTGCAGAAAAGAGGCATGTCTGTAGCCCATTAGCGCGTCGATTAACTAACCACTAACCCATTTATCTGGCCTCTTGTGTAAAGTAATGTACATAAATATAGGTCATACAAATATAGTACAGCATACATTAGGAAATATAGGTTAAGATAGTAATCCAAGTGAAGCATTATCATGATTGCTGGGGTGCAATTTTGATTTTATTAGGGTCAGCGTTCCAACCATAGCAATCTTCTTAGGAAGCATTTGACTTGCCAAAAGAATCTCATCTAAGACTGAAATGCCCCTGAATTTGTTATGAATAACAGATTGGCAGCAATCTTGGGAAAAAGTGCAGTCCTACAAACGATACAAGTATAGATGTCCATATGAAAAGACTTGCATTTGAGAAGGCTCCTAGTGTTGACTCTCGTGCATGGACAAAAAAAAAGACTATGTCTTAATTTACATGCACTTTACTGAAACCATTTAAAACAAGAGATGAGCCTCTTTCTTGCCATGAGAAAGTTGTATGTTTGCATTGAGGAGTGTACATTTTTCCGAAGGCAATGCATGCAACCTAAGTTTATCCTCCAGATGTAAATATACTTTCGTGTCCCGATATAAAATGACACGAAAAGTTGTATGTTTGCATTGAGGAATGTTTACACAATGTCAGGAATTTTTTCAGATGCAACTTATTCCAGTCGGCGGCTTACAAGAGGTATATGGAAACCTATGTCTTCAACGATCCGTACCGCGGGGGGCTGTTGCCCCCTGCACCCCAAGCCTCCGGCGACGTGCCTCGCTCCGCTCGTTAGAAGTTGACATTTACTTTATAGAATTTGGATCAATATATAACATTAATCAAGAGAGGTTAAAACATAGAACACCCCAAGCTTACATTTACATCTGAATTTCTGGCAAACTAAAGCCTCATATCTCCAGGTCCGTGACCCGGGATACCTTTCTGATGACCAGGATCAATAGGAATCACATCTGCCTATATCATCCACTGTTGCCTGCTGCCTCCAGAGCTGCTCCTGTTTTTTTTTATCAAGTTTAACTAATAATCGCGTAGTGAAAGAGAAGGAAAAACAAATCTAGAACTTCTTGCTAAGGAAGGATCTCTTCGTGAGCGTTATCAGCAGCATTTAAGTCGGTTGTTACAATAGGTGGTATTGCATCCAGGTCAGGCTTCTGGAATACAAAAGTTGAATACAAATCAGATTAATCACAAGTTATTAGCATAAAACCACCACATATCTATAAAATGTTCGAATAGCCATCACTATTCGAAAAAAAAGCAAAATGTGACCACTATTCTGCTAATTTGTTGCAATTCGCACTAAGACCGGATTGAGAGCCAATGACACCAAAAGTGACAGTGGGACCCACCCGTCAGGCTGACGTGGCGACGCGGGTCAACACGCCAACTGCTATTTTGCATGCAGGTCCTCATGTTTTAAAAAAAAATCACGCAAGGGTCCCTACCGCCTTGTATTTTTCAGAAAACCTCCTATTTATTTTTCAAACCATCATAACTTTTTAATACAAACTCAAATGGAAAAACTGCTAATATGAAAAGTGCTTAGAAATGTCTGAATATTCCGAATATAAACTTGGTTCACTATTTAGATAACTAATATATGCAAATAATTAAAATTACTTATATTATTAATAATGCAAACTTTGAAAATTAATAACTTTAATTATATAATTCTGAATAATATAAATAATATGTCTAAATTTATTAGAAAAATTCAAGGAATCCATTTCTAATGTCTAGAATCACATATGTTATTCTCGAAGTGTTATGCAATCGAGGTGACGTTGACTGGTACGTGTCGCCTACATGCACGCCTATATGCGTATATGCATGGGTTTAGATCCTACCTACCTACGTACATGCGCGCAGGTACAACACCACTTGTTGCATGCCACATGCATCTCGAGTACTCCACGTCGGACACGCTATGGCAGCTAGCAGCGCGGCTAGCACGTCCGAGTTGGATACGTACGCAGTACGTGTATACAAGATTGTGAGACCCAGCCCTAGCACGTCTTTTAGTTCAGAATTTTGGCGCTCTGTTGCACCGTGACAATTTTGTTCCTACACACGACCAGAGCGGTGATTCGCTAGGATGAGCTACAAATTTTGATCTGGACAAAACCGAAGATACAATACATCAATATGCAATAATAAATAAAATGGACACATGTATTATTAGATATGCTTGCATAATAAAGATATCCGAGAATAAAAGATGTGATTCATGCATGGTGGATGTCAGAAATGGATTGGTTGGATTTTTCTAATAAATTTAGACATATTATTTATATTATTTGGAGTTATATAACGAAAGTTATGAATTTTTAAAGTTTGCATTATTAATAGAAGTATTTTTAACTGTTTGCATATTTTAGTTATCTAAAATAGTGAACCAAGTTTATATTCAAAATAGTCAAGCATTTCTAAGCACTTTTCTATTAAAAGTTTTTTCATTTGAATCCGTATTCAAAATTATGAACGTTCGAAATAAATAGGTTTTTGAAAAAACTGCGAGGCACTAGGGATCCTTGCGTGATTTGCTCTCAAAACATGAGGACCTGCATGCAAAATAATAGTCGGCGTTGTTGGGTTCGCAGCATAGAAAACAAAAAAATTCCACTATACGCCAAGATCTATCTACTAGATACAGAGCAACGGGTGGATATACATCAATGGAGAACTTACCCTCGAAGACAACAAGTTTTGTTAACGAGTTGGAACTCATGGATGATGTAGTCGTACACTTGCCGATCTCAAGATCGTGATGAAGTCCAGTAGGTCCGGCTCCAGCACGTCCTTCAGATCCAGCTCCAGCAAGTCCAGCACCACCAAGTCCAGCACCGCAAAGCAGCGGTGCATCCGTGATCGCACACACGTCCGGTACCCCGACAACCTCCGTCCCTCGCTCCAGCAAAGCAGCGGAAGCAGCAACTCCTTTCCAGATAAAGCCACCGGAAACATGTATCTCGCTAATCCGAGACCATGGGGAAATAATACTAGAGGGGGAGAGAGATCCTTCACGAGGAGGTGTGAGGAAGAAGGGGAGTGAGGGGGGCCTTTTATAGGAGGAAGGGGGTACCCCTCCCCATGGCCGGCGCCCCATGGGGGGTGACTCCTCACCTCCCCCATTCATGTGGTGGTAACCCCTCCACATTAAAATGCCCCTTCACATTCTCTTTTAAAGTCTCCACTTTAAATGCATTAAATTTAATGCTCTCTCATTTAATAAAACTCTTTTATTATTTTTATTCAGAATTTTGTTAATTACTTTAATTAACAAACATTCACATAAAACCCCCTGCAACATTTCAATATTACATGCAGAACTAATTTCAGCAATTTCACCCGAAACAGTTTCGGTGTCTATTGAAATAATTCCAGCACTTTCTTAAATCTTTATCTAAAACATATTTGCTCCAAATGGTGTCGGTATCCCTTAAGTGTGTCACCCTACGGATCACGAATAATGCAGACATGATCAAGACCCCTCTCAGATCAATAATCAGAAGCGGGACCTAGAGATCCATACTGACTCCTACACATTCAACGATGACTTCTGTGATCATGAGAACCTTTAACGCTAGTAACTAAATCCCTTTGTCTCGCGATATATTATATGTCTGAGATTTGATCATCGGTATCTCCATACCTAGTTTGATCTCGTTGCCGACATGCAATCTTTTCTCGTTCCCGTGATATAACATTCTAGTGATCACATCACTTGCTTGCAAGCTATCTTAATGTGATATCACCGAGAGGGCCCAGAGTATATCTATCCGTCGTCGGGATTGACAAATTCCACTCTTGATCCATGAGCCTTAACATAACATCTTCGTAGCACTGAACCCATCTTTATAGTCACCCTGTTACGGTGTGACGTTTGATGTTATCAAGATACTCTTCAAGTGTTAGCAATTAACATGATCTCATGGTCTAAGGATAAAGATTACTTCATATGATTTTATAGCAATATAAACATAATGACTTGATCGTAATGCTATACTTCAGATGAATGTTCATCACATCATTCAACTAATGTTGTGACCTTGTTATTAACAACATCCAATGTCCATGATCAGGAAATCTTGATCATCTTGTTAATCAACAAGCTAGTCTATAAGAGAGGCATAACTAGGAACCCTTTTTGTTTATTAAACACACATGTATTGATGTTTCCGATCAATACAATTATAGCATGCAAAATAATCATTTATCATAAACATGGAATAAGATAATAACCACTTTATTATTGCCTCTCGGGCATATTCCCTTCAGTCTCCCACTTGCACTAGAGTCAATAATCTAGTTTGAAAAACTTTACGTATTGAACACCTATGGCTTTCTGGTGTTGCATATACACGATTGCTAGTGGTTAACATAATCTCCGGATCTGACAGTTTCAGGTCCATGTGTATTTGCATGTCTTTGCGTCTCTACGCATCACTCATTCTCAAATGAGATGACATTGTATAAATTTGGTCCTTTGGTCAGACCTTTAGTTCGTTCCGGTTAAAATATGTTGATATTATTGTCATACAATATATCTTCATAGTATTAACCCACTTTGAACCACACCTAGTTTGATAACAAACTACTTAACACAAATGCCCTCCTATGCTGCTACTATAGCAGTCATATACTTAGCCTTTTTGTTGTAGTATCCGTCACAATGTCTCAACTTTGGAACTCATCCAAATCCATCATGGAACATCCTTTCCATTATATTGTGCCAGCCATATTCTAAATTGAGATAAATTTAATTTGTATCTTGTGACAAAACTAGTATCAATGTAACACTTTACAATGAACTACCTTTAACTATTTATCACTTATACATGATATATTCTTAGTTCTTTCAAAGCTCATAAGAATATCTTTACTATTGTCCAATGATCATCTTATGGATCATTCTGGTATGTGCTCATAACATTTAGAGCATAGGACATTCTGGATATATGCATATCACGGTATAATCGATCAAAATCTTCATGTGATTTTACTCACCAAGTGTTGAAACACTTGAATCTTGATACAATCATTTCTATGCAGCAAGAACCTTTCTTGTTGTTTCCATATTGAACCCTTTCAATATCTCATATATGTATGTTGGCACAACCATATTAGCGCCTCAATCTATCCATATAGATATTGATGCCAAATATTCCGGTTTTGCCCAAGTCTTTCATCGAAATCTTATTTTAATGAAATTCTTAACTTGTGTCAATACAATATACATCATTTCCAATCAAAAATATGTCCTCTACATAATGTATTAGAAATATGTCTCAGCGCTCCCACTTAATTTCTTGCAAATGCAAGCATCTTCATCATCTCCGATGAATTTAAACTCTTTTAACAATTTCATCATGGTGAAGATTCCGACTCCGCTATGCTTACTTCAAATATTTAAGTTTGCATGCCCTTTTAGCACCCTTTGAAATAATAAAACCCTTCGGACCGTGTCTTGTACATGTCCTAGGTAACCATTCTATTAGAAGAACATTGTTTTGTTTGTTCAACTACCATACATAAAATTATATGTAGTGGTTGCTACATTAATCCGTCAAGACTAAATATTGCTATGAAAGATCAAATCTTGTCACAGTCAACTCCTTGAATATTGTCGTAAACTTCTTTACGACATGTCGACTATTTCATAGATGTTAAATATCCATGTCTTATTTCTTTATAGATCCAAACACGATCGATAGGCTTCACGCCTTTCCGGGGGGTCTTCCAAGTTCAGAAAACTTGATTTCTCGTGTATGGATACTATCACGAATTCTATGACTTCTAGTCATTTTATGGAGTCGGGGCCCATCATCGCTTCTTTGCATGTAGTCAGTTCATCATTGTCAAAACAATAACGACTTGCTTATCAAATCACACTATTTGATTCTTACCTACCCACATGGTTCAATAGGAACTCTAATCTCCGAGATCACAACCTTTGTAATCACGGGAGCCATGAGCATTGTGGCCGCCACTGGGACACTTTCCGGTGATGCGCTACTTAGCACATATAACTAAGGTTCAACAACCTTATCAAGGTTCTATTGTCCTCCCACTTAACTTTTCTCGAAAAATTCCTTCTCAAGAAACTTGACGTTCCAAGTAACAAACTCTTTTGTCCTCGGTGTTATGGAGATCCCAACAAATTCTTTGGGATAACCTACAAAGATGTGCTTATCCGACTTTGGTTGTAAACATTTTACTTATGCATAGCATACCAAAATTTTAAGAAAAGATAATTTAGGTTTTATCCCAAACCATAACTTATATGGTGTCATTTCAATGGATCACATGGTGCTCTTTTCAGTGTAAAAGCGGCAGTCTCTAAAGCTTTAATCCTTAAAACATAATGGCAGTTTTATAAATGGCACCTTTGATCTTACCATGTCAAACATGGTTTGATTTCATCTCTCGAATATGCCATACTCCTATGGTTTATCGAGAAACACAAATCATGGAACAATTCCTCAAATCTTAGGTGTTTTGCTAAACATGTAACTCAAATTTCTTCCTTTATGATCGAATCATAAACTCTTTATTTTCTTGTTACAATGATTTTTCACTTCATCTTGAAAGTCTTTGAACAATTTTCAAATGTTTTATTAAGTAAATATATAGATATATTCACTTAAATTTCTAGAGAAAGCATATGAAACAAAAAGATCCATCGCATATGGCTACACATAATGGACTATGCACATCAGCATGTACAATTTCCAATAAGCTAGTCATCCGTTCCTCTTTGGCCTATGAACGGAGTTTCAAATATCTCGAGGAAAGTTTTCACAAGCGTCAATTGATCAAAATCAAAGACTCCAAAAATCCATCAACATGGAGTTTCTTCATGTTTTCTTTCCAATATAATTTAAACAGCGATGTCACTTCATAAGTGATCTTTCAATCATTTGTCTTGCGACATTTTAGCAATAGTGTTTATGGATGTGATTTCTCCAACTAGACTTGTAAAAGTTCATCCATCTTTTATGGAATACGGTAATTATTTGAACAACCATTGTTCTCGTAATACCGGAACAAAATAACAATTATTAAAACAAATCTTGAAGGCTAGGTTTGACCACAACGAAAAACACAATAACACTTTATTTGTTTTCGATGAACATCATCACTTATTCTCTTGCTAGTTACTTAGGCCATTATAGTTCATGAATTGCGTTGTCCTGTATGACACTTCATACCAACCAATTCGGTATCCAATACCGGAATCCAATACCTCAGAACCACATTGTTTAACAAGCAAGGAATACAGCCATAACATGTATATCTTCTATATACCTAAGTTGGACATCTCCAACTTTTTATTTTCTGCCAAATATTTTATAGATTCTCTTTCAGCAATTCCTTTTCCTTTTAAACGAATCTATCAACATCAATAGTGGTGTCATTCACATGACACATAGTACAAAGCGTATATAGTCAAATACTAATACCTTAGGACTTGCACTTTGAAGTGGGTCACCATAATCAAATGTTTGGTATTCTTTCAAAAATCCATTCTTTAGTAATCTATTAGTGTAGTAAACATTTTACTTACATCTTCTATTCATCCTTATCATGACAACTTTCATGATCAAGCTACTATAGCCTATAAGGAAGAATGATGAGTATAATTTTAGTTCCCAAAAACCTTTTTGGGAGATCCAGATGCCTAGCATCTCCATCCTTCACAAATTCTCATACAATATGAGAACATGTATTTTGCTAAATTATACTCTATCATAATGCAACCAAAAACATTGTTTCAGATATCACAATATCTTTCACACATGATGGTTTCTGAAACAATTTATAGCTCCTATATAATCTTGATATTAAAACAACTTTTGAATATCAATAATCATGGAGGCAAACATGATACTTTAGATACTAACATTGGAATTCTTACTCTTGATTTAATACTACTTATTAAACTTTATGGAGTAAATAGAGTTTGCTGAAAGTTTGTAATAGGACTTATAAACTTTAAATTGACATTCAAAACAATACGATACCAGTTTGTAAAGTAAATATCCAGAATTATATAGTTCTATTATCTCAATTAAAACTAAGCGTAAGGTAGTAAACAGATGCCAATGAATACAATAAATTATGCAAATTCACTTTGATTTAGTTTATGACAAATTGAGTTCGACTAATCCAAATTACTAATGAACTCCCACTCAAAAACGACATCCCTCGTGCCTTTTTGGTGATTACATGAACCAAATCCACTACACCAAGTCCGATCATCACGTGAGTCGGTGTAGATTCAAAGGTGAGCATCAATATGGGCATCATATCAACTATATGACTCATGCTTAACCTTTCGGTCCGTGTTCCGAGACCATGTCTGTACATGCTAGGCTCGCCAAGTAAGAACCTTAGTATTCGCGTGTGTAAAACTGTCTTACACCCGTTGTATGAAAGCGTAGAGTCGAGTACACCCGATCATCACGTGATGTCTCGAAACACGATCCATAGAACGGTGCATACTTAAGGAAGAACACATTTTATCTTGATATATAAATGAGGGATCATCTTACAATGCTACAGAAAGCGCCAAACTAACAGTATAAGATGATAACATCTAATGTGTAAAGTGAGATGATATGGTCCATGCATTTGATCTCTATCATTTGCATCGTGGTATTATCTCTATCATTCCTTTGTGTGTAAGGCCAAGTTCTATGGAACTTACACATTAGGTGTATTGTAAGAGTATCTATCATACATCTACTTACAACATTACCATATCATGACACTAGCCCAGCAACGATCTAAACTAGACGCCTCTAATTTATCAATTGCAAGTTTTACGTGGCTTAGGGCTTTCGAAGATAGAACCGTTCTTACCTACGAACATGGAACCACAACGAGGATAACCAAGTTATTAGCAACTCATTGTAAATCAGATATTGACTATAGTAGGAGAGACAGACACCCGCCAGCCACTTATGCAAAACTAGTTGCATGTCAGTCGTGGAACCGGTCTCATGTACGATGACATGTAAGGTTGGTCGGAGCCGCTTCATCCCACTATGCCACCAATATCCAAAATACATGAAAGAATCAATAACATGATCATCATCGCCCACATATAAACATATGTGTACTACCCGTGCAAAGAACCTACGCATAGATCAGGCTCTGATACCACTGTTGGGTTTGCAACATAGAAAACAAAAAATTTCCTACGATGTGAACTATATGCCAAGATATATCTACTAGATACAGAGCAACGGGTGGATATACATCCATGGAGAACTTACCCTCGAAGACAACAAGTTTTGTTAACAAGTTGGAACTCGTGGATGATGTAGTCGCACACTTGTCGATCTCAAGATCGTGATGAAGTCTAGCAGGTCCGGCTCCAGCACGTCCTTCAGCTCCAGCTCCAGCAAGTCCAGCACCACCAAGTCCAGCACCGCAAAGCAGCGATGCATCCGTGATCGCACACACGTCCGGTACCCCGACAACCTCCGTCCCTCGCTCCAGCAAAGCAGCGGAAGCAGCAACTCCTTTCCAAATAAAGCCACCGGGAACATGTATCTCGCTAATACGAGACCATGGGGAAATGATACTAGAGGGGGAGAGAGATCCTTCACGAGGAGGTGTGAGGAAGAAGGGGAGTGAGGGGGGCCTTTTATAGTAGGAAGGGGGTACCGCTCCCCATGGCCAGCGCCCCATGGGGGGTGACTCCTCACCTCCCCCATTCATGTGGTGGTAACCCCTCCACATTAAAATGCCCCTTCACATTCTCTTTTAAAGTCTCCACTTTAAATGCATTAAATTTAATGCTCTCTCATTTAATAAAACTCTTTTATTATTTTTATTCAGAATTTTGTTAATTACTTTAATTAACAAACATTCACATAAAACCCCCTGCAACATTTTAATATTACATGCAGAACCAATTTCAGCAATTTCACCCGAAACAGTTTCGGTGTCTATTGAAATAATTCCAGCACTTCCTTAAACCTTTATCTGAAACATATTTGTTCCAAATGGTGTTCGGTATCCCTTAAGTGTGTCACCCTACGGTTCGCTAATAATGCAGACATGATCGAGACCCCTCTCAGATCAATAATCAGAAGCGAGACCTAGAGATCCATACTGACTCCTACACATTCAACGATGACTTCTGTGATCATGAGAACCTTTAACGCTAGTAACTAAATCCCTTTGTCTCGTGATATATTACATGTCCAAGATTTGATCATCGGTATCTCCATACCTAGTTTGATCTTGTTGCCGACATGCACTCTTTTCTCGTTCCCGTGATATAACATTCTAGTGATCACATCACTTGCTTGCAAGCTATCTTAATGTGATATCACCGAGAGGGCCCAGAGTATATCTATCCGTCATCGGGATTGACAAATTCCACTCTTGATCCATGAGCCTCAACATAACACCTTCGTAGCACTGAACCCATCTTTATAGTCACCCTGTTACGGTGTGACGTTTGATGTTATCAAGATACTCTTTAGGTGTTAGCAATTAACATGATCTCATGGTCTAAGGATAAAGATTACTTCGTATGATTTTATAGCAATATAAACATAATGACTTGATCGTAATGCTATACTTCGGATGAATGTTCATCACATCATTCAACTAATGTTGTGACCTTGTTATTAACAACATCCAATGTCCATGATCAGGAAACCTTGATCATCTTGTTAATCAACAAGCTAGTCTATAAGAGAGGCATAACTAGGAACCCTTTTTATTTATTAAACACACATGTATTGATGTTTCCGATCAATACAATTATAGCATGCAAAATAATCATTTATCATAAACATGTAATAAGATAATAACCACTTTATTATTGCCTCTCGGGCATATTCCCTTCAGGCGTGTTGACCCGCGTCGCCACGTTAGCCTGACAGGTGGGTCGTACTATCAATTTTGGTGTAAATTGGCTCTCAATCCGGTCTTAGTGCGAATTGCAACAAATTAGCAGAACAGTGGTCACATTTTACGATTTTTTTGAATAGTGGTGGCATATATATTTCAATATTGTGAAATGTATATGACCCAAGTTGTTGGAGTTTACAGCGGAAGGGTTCAACCCAAAGGGGTGGGGGAAAGAAGATTACAACACACTACTAGGAAACAGCTCTTTTGTGGCGCATGTAATAACATCTTCTGTGGCGCATATCCTAGTCACCACTGTTATCTTGCCACTGATATCTGCTTCCTGTGGCGCATATAGATATGCGCCACAGAAGTCCCAGACTTCTGTGGCGCATTTCTTCATATGAGACACATGAATAACTTATGTGGCGCATTTACACATATGCGCCACAGAAAAGTCATGTGCCACTGACTATATAATTATATGCGCCACTGATTGCGTAACACGTATTAAAAGTAAAATACTTCCCTGGTGTATAATCAGGTATTTATACAGTATTTATCTAGATGAGTATAAAATACATTGCACAAGTAGTAGATGCATGAAAACCGATATATATATAATACAAACACTTAGATCCCGATTGAGATACATATATAGTGTCAAGTGCCAAATTTTTACACAAGCGCCGAATACAAAGTTCATATCATCTCACATTACAAATATGAAGTGGCCACCGCCGCCTACACTAGGATTAAATAGAATACATCTGTGATAATGGTGAGCAAGAGCATTAGCCCGACCAATATCTTCATTCGGTTCTTCTTCCACAAGTGGTTCCTCCACTTGGCTATCGCCTCCTCTCTAGTCGTGTATCCTTTGTAGATGTTGCCGCTGAACTTGTTCACTTGTTTGTGGCAATCCTCCCACTCCTCGTAGACTCCTGGAACCCTACCCATGTACACCACATACCACCTCGTCGCCATCTCTATAGACGACAAGGAATATTAGTAAAAATATAACGAAAAGAATGAATAAAGGGTTCACATGCATATATATATATATATGTTCATAGAATATAAAACAAAGGATCCATAAACCTAAAAGATAGATCATCATAGAAGCAATAAGTTCAACGACAACATGACCACAAGGTAGTTTAAGTCTAACAACAATGACCATTTTGACCACGAGATAGTAAAGTTTATGACACACACACACTAATACTGCAGGCGTCCATCAAGAATATACACACACTGGATCATGCTAGAGGCACACATCGATCATGATGAAGACTTCCTCTTCTCGCTCGGCTTCGGGAACGGTAGATAACCCTCTTTCGTCATCCACGTCCTTGTGTCACCCTGCTTACGGAGGCGTTCTTCGATCTCCCTCTTACTCAACCCACTGCCTTGTTGTAGGGCACCCCCCCTTGTGTTGACATCTTCAATGAGGATTTGCGACAACTTCATCTGAATGCGATGGAAGTCTTCTCTAAGACCAGCATCATCGATTTTCGCCAAAGTTTAGGCCCATCCTCGGAGACTAGATGGTAGCATTAGGTTTTGGCAATCCCGAACATAGCCTTTAAGGTGATGGAGGACGTAGAAGGCCTCCTTGGCACTGGTAGTCGACTGCTTGACGCAGGGGAAGTCGAGCACGTGCTTGAACACGTGTTTGCCATCCTTGATACATTCCCCCTTATCTACGAAGGTGCATCCCTTCTTGGTGTAGCCCTCGAGAGCCTCATTGAGAACACCCCTTATTCTGGTGTAGTCTTTCTTCTTTGTCAAACTCCCCGAGTCGAAATACGTGGCTAGCAAATACCTCGGGGAAAGGACGATGAGTGTGCAGTATTTGTCTCTACGCAACACAATTGGAACGGAATGTTGGAAAAAGAGCAAAGGAAGAAATCTATAAGAAATGCATAAGTTACGGTGGCGATGAGCGAGTGTGTGTACTTACTCGGGAAAGAAAGGCAAAAGAAGTGTGCCCTTCCTCTTGTTGTCCACCATGAACTTCTCGAGGTACGCCGTCGCCTTGGTCCGTGTCTCTGATCCTTCGACCAACTGGCTGTCCTGCATGTAGTAGGGATCCACTATCGCAATTTCCGGGGTACTTTCTCTCTTGATCGTGAGCGCCAGATTGAGCGCGTATAGGCGGACCAAGTTATAGTCCAGCCGTTTCATGAGAAACAGCTTGAATATGTCCTCGAACACTATGAAGAATATATCCTCGGGGGGTTCATCGACGAAGCCCACGTCCAATGGCACCTTGGCCGTGAAAACCGGGTAATTTGGATCTTCGTCTTTAAGAAGGAGGGCCTCTAGTGTCTTGACACCCTCGTGCAAAGTTAACATGGCTCCAACCGCAATGTGGATCATATCCGGAGTCAATATCGGATCACCAGCTACATGCACTCGGGGCAAGCCAAATTGTGTGGATGGTACGACGACGGCGTCCTGACCCCGGATCCTCTTCGGAAGAGGCTGGCTCGCACCCTTCTTATTATTATTATTACCTCTCTTCCTGTAGTGCTTCTTCTTCACAATGATGTCGTACGCCATCGCTCATCGATCGCCTTCGGTGTGTTGGGGCTGAAAACCAATCCCGGTTTCTCTTGTGGTGGATCGGCGGCCGGAGGCATCTCTTGAGAAAGACCATGGAAGACCAGGAGCTGCGTGCATGTATTGGGCCGACCAGCTTGATGGTCGTCGCGAGCTGCGAAGGGTTCTTCATCCACAGAAGGCATATACAATCCTTTGGCGGCGCCGGTGTTGATGAAGTCGTCAATGTTGACCAATTCATCATCATCTTCATGGGTGCCATCATGTGGTGGTGGTAGCGGGGGCGACGGCGGTTGCGGCACAACGTCTTTGCCATGTGGTGGTGCACACGCTGCCAAGAGTTGATGGTGACGGTTGGTGGTGGCGACGACGGCGGCTACTGGCTTCTGAGGTGGTGGCCGGGCGATCGGTCGAGAGGTGGCGCCAGTGCTCCCCCTACAAGACGAATCTGGGTCTTCGGCCATGTCAAGGGCTAGTTGTAGCATTCCCCAAGGGTCTTGTGTTTGTCGGCTCCCTGAGGTTGAAAGGGGGGGTCCATGTCATCGCACCCTGACAACACCCGAGCCAACCTGACCCTCATCACGTCATCATCCATTGGATTGTTGTGCATCGTGCGGCTCGCCGGTTGTATAAGAGTGCCCTTGGCAACATCCTTCAACTCACCGCCGACATCTTTAAGCAGGAGTACGCAAGAAGTGTCCTGAGGCAAAAACATGTTGTTGGGCGTCATGAGATGGCAGCAGTCATGCATCAAAGGCATAAAGGAGATGACATTCACTAACTAATTAGTTACCTTGGTGATGGCATGGATCTCGGCTAATGTAGAGACACGGCCGATGCATGTTATCTATCTTAAGGAGAGCCACCTCTAGTGAACTATGTATCCTGGTCCTTGTCTTTTATATACAATCTACAATCTTTTACTGCTTTGTGTTTACTTTCTGCAAACTATTACTTCTTTCCATTCGATATGTTTAATCCTTTGTTTTCCGCAAAACACGGTGAGATTGACAACCTCATCGCAAGTTGGGGACAAAGTTATGTGGTTGTGTTGTGCAGGTCTCCACGTTGCTACTAGCACCGGTAGTGCACCCTGCCAAAGCTCAGCTAGTAACACCTTTGGGGTGTTTCCTTGCTCCTACTGGTTCGATTAAACCTTGGTTTCATAACTGAGGGAAAACTTACTGTTGTGCTCATCATACCTTCCTCTTGGGGTTCCCAACGAGCAGTTTTTACCTTGGGATTGCTCTTTGCTATAGATATGCCCTAGATGCTATTGTGGGAGGAGATTTCCTCCAATGTAATGAGGATGATGCTATTAATGCTATAAAGAAATTGATCCTCACTTACAACATGCCTAGCCAAACTGATACTTCCTTCGCAAAAATATTTGCTAGGTTGAACACTCTTGAGGATAGCACTACTAGCTTAGAAAGTTGCTATAATACGCTTAGGGAGCATCACAATTATGTTCCAATAAATTCTGAACCATCAAAGTGGCTCCCTACAGTAAATATTGAGATAAACACTGAAACTTTTCAAGCCCGCTGCGATATCATGTCTGAATTTTGTCTTATGCCCAAAGATATTTATGAATCTTTGAATCTTTGGGGGCTTACTGAAGGAGGAAGAGAAATATCTCTTGCTAATAATGCTACCATATTACCTATTGGAATAGCTGAAGGATTGTTTACAAAGATCCTTGGGAAAATGATTTCTACTGATTATCTTGTTATTGAATGTGCAGGAAAAGAACAAATTACACTTGGAAGGTCCCTATTAGAACTCCTTGGAGCAATAATAGATGTGGGAAAGGGGACCATGCACCTTTCTTCTCCACCAAACAATCACATTTTCCCAAAGGTTAAGAATAAAAATAAGAGAGGTACGGGCAAGAAATTTGTTCTTAATGCTTCTTCATTTGAGAACACTTGATTCTTTCTTTGCTTCTTATGCCTAACTTAAAGGCGTTAAAGAAAAGTACTTGTTGGGAGATAACCCAAGAGTTTTAGATGAGTCTTGGAAGTTATTACCTCTGTAATAACCTCTCCTTATCCTTTTTATTTGCTTTTTGTGCCAAGAGTGACCTCTAATAAGAGTGATGTAATGATTGGGTAAGTTGCTGTCCCGAAACAGATTTCTGTGCTTCACCGTAAAAATTCCTGAGCAAGTTGTGTACGTCGGATTGAGATGTAATTTTTTGTTCTTATGCCCCAGGTTGTTATCTAACTTTCATTAGTTCAACACTTTTTGATTTGAGCAACAGAAGGTCTTCGAAAAAATTCGTCTTTACCTGCTGGTCTGTTTTGACAGATTTCTGCCATTTCCTGCATTTGCTTCTTGTTAGTTCCTTCTTGAGTTCCTTTGGGGAATTGAGATTTTTGAGGGAAGTGCTACAGTAGCTACTGTTCTAATGGAAGTTTATTTGGTGTTATAACTTAACCTTGAGACTTATTTATCCTAAGTGCACTAATGTTGCTAATGAGATTGTATGAAGTTTTGTATGAAGGAAAATTTTCAGGTGTATGGAAGGAATGAGTAATGAGATGCAGGATGGACTAAAGCTCAAGCTTGGGGATACCACACATGTCATCCCAATAAATATCCAAGAATTGCAAGCGTCAAAGCTTGGGGATGCCCAAGGCATCCCCTTCTTCATCAATAAAAATTCCAGGTTTCTTCCAAACGCTTCATTTTTATTGTTTCATGCACAGTTGTGTTTTTCTTGGAGCGTCTTCTTTTTCTTTTTTGTTTTGGTTTTTAGTTTGCTTGGTTTGCTTAGTTTTTTGAATAAGTTGGTTGGACCCCCTCTTTTATACATTGGTTTGCAAATAGTTTGGTTTGGTTTGGAAAAGAGTAGGAAAGCTCATGCTTATGTGGTAAAAAGAGTTTGTTTTTGACTGTGGCTATGCTTTGTCATGCCATGCTTGATATTGTTTTGGATTTATGCTTAGTATTCTTTGCTGTAGCATGACTTGTTATAAACAATTGAGATTGCTTAACGTGCCTTGGATGAATCATGCGTTGTTTTAGCATATTAAAGCATAGTATAGCGGTATTCTCCTTTGATGCTTTATTTGGGTTGACTTGGCACATGCTTACACCATGTTATGACTATCCAAAGTCACCATAGCCTTTATGATCCTTTAGTTTTCAACTTGTAGTATCACTTTATGCTTTGATCAATGATGTTTTGTCGCTTTGCATGATTATGGCCATTATTGCTCTCTTAGTTTGTCGCAGCCTTTTTGCTAGCCTCCACAACAAAGTATGAGTTCCACTCATGCATCCAACTCTCTAAACCAAGTTATTCCAAAGAGTCCACCATACCTACCTACTAGCTTATGCTATTCCAAGTACATTCATGTTTTTGTTTACCTTCCACTTGTTATGAGAAAACTAGTGATTAAAGCTCTCACAAACTTGATGGCACACTTTACTTTATTGCCTCTAATAAACTTGAACCATTGGGTCCTTCTTTTTTGCGTATATGCTTGCGCTTTATAAGTTGAAATTAGCAGAACCATGTTTCATGGGGAACACTTTCAACATTGCACTTGTACTTTGTACCCCGTTGACATCATGTTCTTTTGCTTACGGATCCCGACGGTGTGAAATAAAAGTGGAACTTGTAAGATCATGGAGTTTGTATGTGTGTTAGAGAAACGCCTGGGCCGCTAGCCTAAGCCATGCCTAATCATGGTGGAAACCTGCAGCATCACCATAATGAGCACTCTATGAAGCATCCTCAATAAAAACCTATGCAAATAGCAAATAAAAATATCGCTGAGATGCTCATTGTCTGCTTGCCTTGTCATTTTGATTATGGGAAAGCTCCCGTATCATGTGCAAGGGGTACCCCGTTGGCGGTTCTTAATGATACACATATACTTACAATGACAAGAGCTTATTCGTGACTGAAGTTGAGTAGCATGAGGATCAGTCTTCGTAAGTAAGGGGCATGATATTTCGGTTTATAACTTGTCAAGCATATCCTCTTAGTTGTGTCACTTTAACCTTAATCACCTTCAAGATGCTTATGATAGGGGCAATGAGAGCTGAAAGCTATAAGTACCATAATTTTTGGAAGCTCTTTATGAGACTTGAATCCCTACTTCCTTTTACAAAAGGTCTTTCTTCCACCATTATATTGAGTCTCCACCTTCTAACTTTATGCACCTACTTTGAGAGCATAGTGCCCATTCTTAGTTCTATGTGCATTGTCCCAAGACTAGTTGATTGATGCATAACTTGTTATTGCTTGTTTGAAACTATTCTATCTAGTCACTCTTATGAACTTTGAAGGTGTCCTATGCATTTATATTTGCTACTCTATTTAGGGACAAGCTGAATACTAGTATGTTATGTTTTCTTTATGTGAAACAAACAAACGTCTTGCAAAGCATTGTTATTCATGAATCTTTTGTTTGTGCCTTTTCATGTTGCATCATAGTTTCTTTGCTTATTGCTAGAACTTTGTTTTTCATGTTATGATTGAAGTACTTTGATCCTAGCTTTGAATGTTTTGCAAATACCTTGATCAAGTCTTTGATGGTGCATGTCACCTCAAAAATTATTTCTTTTTATCACTTACCTACTCGAGGACGAGCAGGAGTTAAGCTTGGGGATGTTGATACATTGCAAATGTATCTATAATTTTTGATGTTCCATGCTTGGTTTTATCCACTTTCTTGTGTTTTTTTCCAACTTTGGAGTACTTTTCATATGATTTCTTGGACTAACCTATTAACAAGATCCACAGTGCCAGTTGCCTGTTTTCTGCTGTTTTTGCTTCCAGGAAAGTCAGAAAATGAATATTCTCGGAATTGGACGGGACAAAAGCCAAAGTGCCTATTTTTCCGAAGGATCAAGTGCCGAATCGAGACGGAGAGGGCCAGGGCCAGCCACACCACGGCACATGACCAGGCTTGTCGCCAGGGGTGGTCTGGCCGACCCAGACCCCTCGGACTCTCCTTCCGCCTATAAGTTGCCCTCGACGAAAACCCTAGGTACCCGATCAAAATCCACGAAAGAGTCTGAGTCATTGCCATCTCCATCCCTAGATCGGGAGGAATTGAAGCTCTTCCAAGCACCACCGGAGAGGGAATTCACCACGAGGCCTTCTTCATCACCATGCAAGCCTCCGGTGTGATGCGTGAGTAGTTCATCCTTGGACTATGGATCCATGTAGTAGCTAGATGGCTGGTTTCTCCTCCTTTGTGCCTTCATGTTTAGATCTTGTGAGCTCCGTTCATGATCAAGATCATCTATTTGTAATTCATACATGTTGTTTTATGGGATCCGATGGATATTGAGATGCTATTTCAGATTGATTATTGATTCTATCATGTCTTTGTTATTTGAGATCTTGCATGCTTTCCGTTGTTAGTAGCTATCTTGGCCAAGTAGATGCTAGCAACTCCAAGAGTTAGTATTTATGCTCGATAGTGGGTTCATGCCTCTCGTAACTGGGAAGTGATAGAAATCTCTAAGGTACTAGATGTGTTGTTGCTACTAGGAGAAAACAACAATCCTTTGTTCATAGAACAATCGTATTGTTTACCTTACACGCAGTTCAGAAGCAATAATTTGTTGCTTGCAACTTAATACTGGAGGGGTTCGATGATAACCTGAAGGTGGATTATTAGTCATAGATGCAGTTGGATGGCGGTCTATGTATTATGTTGTATTGCCCAATCAAGTCTCAAAGGAGTCAAGATGATTAGTATATGCATGTATTGCTTTCTCGGTGTTTGTCAATTGCCCCGCTGTAATTTGTTCACCCAGCATGTTATCTATCTTAAGGAGAGCCACCTCTAGTGAACTATGGATCCCGGTCCTTGTCTTTTATATACAATCTACAATCTTTTACTGCTTTGTGATTACTTTCTGCAAACTATTACTTCTTTCCATTCGATACGTTTAATCCTTTGTTTTCCGCAAAACACGGTGAGATTGACAACCTCATCGCAAGTTGGGGACAAAGTTCTGTGGTTGTGTTGTGCAGGTCTCCACGTTGCTACTAGCACCGGTAGTGCAACCTGCCAAAGCTCAGCTAGTAACACCTTTGGGGTGTTTCCTTGCTCCTAGTGGTTCGATTAAACCTTGGTTTCATAACTGAGGGAAAACTTACTGCTGTGCTCATCATACCTTCCTCTTGGGGTTCCCAACGAGCTCTACATTGAAAGTCGAGTGCATCATCGGTGATGAACTCCCTTGTTTCCTTGTCTAGGTAGTAGCGGGCCCGAACAAATTGCCTAAGCTGCAAGTCCATGATTTTAAGCCAAGGGTTGTCTTTACCAAGGCGTTCAAGCTCGGCGTCCTCCTTGTCCCAAATGGCCTGTTTCCCCTGTAACCGCCGCTTCCAAGGCGGTGGTTACCTATGTTCTGTTCCCGCATACTCCTTCCCCATTGAGTCCATTTTATAGCGTCAGCGATAGCTATATCCGCCTTGAATATCCTAAACTCTTCTTCATCGAGCATTGGATTTTTCTTACTAATAACCTCCCAGCTTTCACCTTTGTCAATGCTATTCTTCACCCGGGTTTTCCAGTTGCTCAAGACGTTGCTCATCTTCGTGAGGGCTAGTTTGTTCACCGGGTTCTTATTTCTCTCGAGGTTTCTAAACTGCCTCAGAATCAGACGCTTGTGAAGCTTCTTAAGAAGGTTATCGACCAAAGCTGCATGGTCAGCATGTCTGATGTACTTTGTGTTGATCGACATGCTTTCCCGGATGATGCACCCGAGTTGCAGGCCTAGCAATCACCTCTGGCGCAATGGGTTGGCCACTTTCTGTGACCTCGGTGAACTCATCGCAGATGGTGGCGAGCACTGGCACCTTCCGCTCCTTCTGTTCCTTCTTCTTCTTCTTCTGAGAAGCGGTCGGGTTGCTTCTACCGCCATCCGTGGCGCCGCCATCGGTCTGCGCGCCGCCATCGGTGGTGTCATGCTCTTCGCCACGCCTTCACTAGTTCCATCGTAGTTGTCGCCCCTCGTAATCAGGATCTCCACCTCATTGGCCCCAACAACTCGCGACGGTCGCCTCCTCCCGGTGGTGGTGTCATCCTCATCGCCTCCTCCTCCTCCTCTGTTGGGACCCCCGCTGAATGACTGGTTGCTGTCTAGCTTGTTCTTCGACGCTGATCATGTGCTTAGAAGGGCCAGACTCTTGTTGCCCGACATGTTTGCACTACTCTATTTAAAATAGGCAAAAGTTAGCAAATCTCGGCCGAAAATTCGGCATGACCTTTGCTAATTTTTTGACCTAGGAGTGCCCATTTCTCAACCGAAACGGAAGTGAATCGACACTTCGGGAGAAATGGGCAACTCAAATGAAATCCCTGCAAGACAAAACACCCCATCCCCATATTGACAGCCCATAGGGGTTCCGCGCATAAAAACAATAAAAATTTACCATACACCCCTGAATCCCTGAAGCTGCCAGGACCTATCTATTAGTAATATAGTAACGGGAGGGGCTTTTCACGAACTTACCCTTGAAGACCGAAAAGCATTGTCAACGCTCAGGAGAGCGTGGTTGATGTAGACGAGCCGAAGCCGACCTCAAGGTCGTGATGAAGTCCTTGCGCTCCTTCTGGCTCCAACGACTTGAGTGCCTCAAGTGCGACACCTCGCGGGGAGTTACACACGTCCGGTGCCTGACGATGACTCCCGCTTCCCTGATCCGAAGAAGCCATGGAAGTAGAGCTCCGGATCCGAATCCCATGGCCGGCAGCCGCGGTGAAGATGTCTCTCGCTCACGCAGTCCAGACTTGGGACCATGGTCACGAGAGAGAGAGAGAGGGGGAGAGAGAAAGTATCAATTGGAGGTCCTCCCAAAAGTGGGGAGACCTTTATTGATTATTGGGTGTATTTTTCTAGGCCAAATACCCCACTTTATATAGGGGGAGGGGAGGTACTACCTCCCCTCAAGTCCCAGGGTGGGACTAAAGGAGAGGAGGGGGTGGGGTGGCCGCCGGCCAGCCCCTAGTAGGCCCCGCGGGGGGGGCAAGGCCCAGTCGGCCTCCCCTTTGGTCCCTCTCCCCTTTCTCCTTTCCCCTAATGGGCCCTCTCCCTCCGGAAATTGGCCCATTAAGCCTTTTGACCTTTTAATTGATTTTCTCCTTATTAAATAATTATGAATAAATGATTAAATCAACATTTAACATTCATTCACATATTATTTAATCTCCGTGGCCATGGAACACCTTCCACCTCCACTCCGGACATCCTCCGGACTTACCGAAACCCTTCCGATTTTCTCTCTTCTTTTCTTCAGTGATTCTATCGATCCTATAAACACTCTCTAAGCATCATCAAGCCCTTAAGCGTGATACCCCACGGTTCGGGAACACTCCAGACATGGTCGGGAAACTCCCACACCAATGATCGATAGAGGGACCTGGATGGCCATGTGACCCCTGTGCGTTCCACGAAGATCTTTCGTCATTTGAACCGGGACAGTCGTGTCTTATTCCCTTTGTCATTAGATACTTACATTGCCCGAGATCTGATCAATGACATCACCATGTCGGGTTCAATCTCGTTACTGAACAATGCTACTTAACTCGTTCTGACAAGTGATATCCCTGTGATCTAATCACATGCTGCGCAGCTATTGGATATAACTTCTCCGAGTAGGCCCTTGAGTATCTTTCTGTCACATGGACGGACAAATCCCGCTCTTGACATATATTGCCTCTACGGTTTCCTCCGAATACCTGAACACACCTTTATAACCACTGTTTTACCAGATGGCGTTTGATGCTATCTAAGCACTCTCGGGAGACAGTGATTGATATAGCCTCACGGTCTAAGGAATAGTCTACGAGGATCCATTTCTAATCATCGTAACTTGTACTTCGTGACATGATCGGGTCACGGTGTTTAGGTTAGGTATTGGTTCATCATCTCATTCTCCGAATGAGATGACCTCATTTCCAACTGGCATAAATGCCACATGATCAGGAAACATGATCATCTGTTGACCAATGAACCAGTGACTAGAGTTTCACTAGGAGCCCCTGGTTTTTTGTATATCACACGTGCATTGATGTTTCCACTCAATACAGTTATAGCATGATATAAAACTTAATCATAAACTATATGAAATATGATAATAGTCCTTACTGCTATTTGTCTCTAGGGCATATTTCCAACAGTCTCCCACTTGCACTAGAGTACAAATACACTAGCTGCATTTGTTCTAAATCATTAGCACCATATACCCTGGTACCCTGAACATGCTTGCTCATGGAAGAGGTTGAGTCTTGGATCTGTACTTTACAGTCCCAAATCCTTTGCAACTTACTAATGTCACCTTGATTGACATCAATACTTTATCATCACATGATAGCATCTCTGTGTATGCATCATCGCTATGGCAGCAGAACGAGGCCTGATTCCAGGAGCCTACAGTGACGTTAGATCAACCTCGAGGGCTTTCTCATTGGCACTGTGCACTGGGACACATCATTCTACGTTAAAAGCGAACTAGCCTCGCCATAGCATTATACAACACTTTAGATGGTACCCTTATCTATTATTATAAATGTATTCATCGAAACACTAGTGCACTCTGTGCAACTTTCGATGTTTTGTTCACCTCGCTTCCTACTTGACTTTAATTGGTATCTACAGGAGTTTCCAACATATTCCCTTATAACACAACTCCTATGATTTAAGATATGTTATCCTTTATGGATTTGGAAAATGTATCCACAGTTCTCTACTAGACACTGCGGACAAACTTAGCTCAAACATTCCGTGATTCAAACTTAATCACTTTTAAACGTTCTTTATTTGGATTACATATTATGCTAAGTTATCATCATGGTTTCTAAGATAGAACCTATGTCTCAACATAGTGGATGACGATCATTCTTTTCTTTCTTTTAACCATTGATGTTCAACTTAATACCATTCCTAATTTGAGTCATTAAGGACCAGTTCCTTAATTAACTTCTATTACGAAACCCCTTTCAGAATCCCTTAAGGAATACTACATAATATCATAATACACCAATTATCAACTTATACATCTTATAAATCATTATCTATAAGTATTTGTGCCTTTCATTCTTAACACGCTTAAGAATTACTCCTATGAGCTCCCACTCAAAATATGTTCCTACATATTTGAGTTTGAGACTTATGTTGCTCCCACTTAAAAATATGTCAATCACATATTGTTTCAGGAAGACTTTCATAGCTCCCACTCAATTTTATGCAAATTGCATATCTCCTTACTGTTTTGAATAACTTCAAAATCCTTTGATCAAATATCAAACTTGGAGATTTACTATGAGACACTAGTACTTTACTAGTTTTAAATCCACTAGACATTTAGCACACATGAATCAAATTTATTTAAATTTGTCCAATACTTGACAAATTGTGCTTTTGTCATTCACCCCCTTTTCCTACTATGGCTTTGCAGTCATTTGGGAAAATTCCAAGTAACCCCTTTTACTTGTGAGATTCAGCAACGAATTGCTTTCTAATCTCAAGGGAATTTTGCTTCTAGGATTTCTCATAATTTAGTTTACCATCATTTCCTTTGTAGTTCGTAGGTATGTCCTATTCCAAAAATCATGACAAGTGGTTTGCAAATGTCTCCATACAAGATATGGATTTACATTTTGAATCCTACTTCATGTAGTGAAAAACAATAGTGGAGGGAAAAACACAATGATCAAAATCATTGATTCTTTCCTTCCGTGAAGGGAATCGTTTAGGAATGTTATCCGTTGCGCTTCTCAACACTCTGATGCGGGGTTTTGAATCCTCATCGTATTTCACACTATTTTCCATTTGCTCCATAATTGAGAAACATCACTAAAAGTGAGCATTCTCAAGAATGCGCCAAAATCCAAGCAATACGAATCTTGCTTTCCTTTTGGTTTGAGCTATGGATTTCGTATTCAAAGTTTCCAATGAATACTCTACAAGGACTTATTCTCTATTGTTTTGGTTATATCGAATAACCCCAAAACTTTCACGTATTCTAATGGTTTACCAATTCTAATTGAGTGCTAACTATTTCTAACTATTGGTCTCTACATCTATACTACAACGATTTATTTGGTGCCTTCTTATTCAAACCCCTCTGATATCTAATATCACATTGTGATGCTTTGTATTTTGACGTTTCAAAACACTTTGCATTCCACAATTTCTTTCATGCCATTCTTATAAAGTTGAATTTCATTACTATTGATCAAATCGTAGTAATTAGATTCTCTTTTATATTTGTACCCTTTATTGATGAAACATTTTGATCAAATCAAATAGTTTCATATTCATGTTTCCTTTGGTAAACTTACTTTACACATTTAAACAATCATCTAATGATAATTACCATTTTCGTTAAAACATAATACATCGGATATGTATATACTTTTAACAATTCATTAAACACTTTGTATTCAAGTAATACATGGTGTTCAAGTTATTTCGCCGAACTTAGGCATGATTTATATGTGAAAAGTAATCAAATGACTTTCACATATTATCGCATAACTTTGAATTTAAACAATGGTTTCATTCGTTAATGAAATATCATTAAGTTGGGTATTTTAAACAAGGCATTTTTAATATTTTACAAATGTTCATACATTATCAATTAGTTTCAAACAACAAGGATAATTCACATATAATCAAACAAGATATGAACACGAATAGAAATCATTCATAAAAGCAGAACAACTGTTTGTTACAAACTCATATGAATAACCGTCTCACAAAGTGTGAGACACACTAAAGAAGTTCACAATCTCTTGATTACAAAAATCATCCTAAACACGAACTAAATGATAAATGTCGAGGGAGAGTGTCGCCGGCCATCATCATCATGCTCGCCATCAACACGCAACGTCACCTCCTCTCTAGCAAGCACCTCTCATGCAGAAGGACCTGTTTTCAATAAAACAGAACAAGTATCAGATATACTTAACACTACAATGTGTTTGCAAGATTATAACATTTATAAAACTGTATATCAAATATATACCTTGGTCATCGATGACCTCTCCGGCGATTGGTTCAACCTTTACGTTCCAGAAACGTAATATGAACTCATGAAAATCCAATGCTTCCGTATCACCACTCATGACGCTACTCCGGACATGTCCTTTGTAGCTGGGAGGCAATGACCGTAGCAGTACGTCTATCGCAAATGGATCAGCCATCCAGTAATCCACGAAGTGAACCAGTCTTGTGTGTGCATCAAACATGCGCTCCAAGTGACTCTTCAGACATGTATGCTCCTCCATCTGTATGGAAAGGAACTCTCTAAGAAACTCGTGCTTCCACATGCGCACATGGCCTATGAACTCTGCTCTCAGCTGATCCACCATCGAATATGGGTCAAGATCACCCACCATCCCGTAACGCATTATTATCTGAATGTAAGTGGACATCTCTTGGCGATAGTAGCGGTCTGCCAGCTCTTGTGGGGTCTCATAGTAGTCTGGCTCAGTCAAATCCATCGTGCGGCGTATGTAGTCTACCACATGATTCCTAGTAAGGAGATCATCTAGGCGCACAAGCCAGCTAGGGAAGTTGGATCCATCAAGTCTAACTTTTTCACCCTTTACCCAATACTCAATGGCAAAGTAAGCTTCACGGTGAGCCATCTATATTTATAATTGCAAAAGGAATTTAGACTAAGTTTATAATTAAATGAGTTAATAATAACTCCACTCAGAAACACCTATCCCCAAAAGGGTTCCTAGTGATAACACGACCCCTATCAGCCACATCTCCCCCGATCATCACGGCCATCAATGTGGGTTCAAAGGTGGACGCTAAACGTCGGTCACATCATTCATGCGACTCGTGCTTGATCTTTCGACCATCCGCGTTCCGAGGCCATGTCTGTACATGCTAGGCTCGCCAACTCAACCTTAGTGTTTTCACTGTGCAACATGGCTTACACCCACTGTATGTGAACGTAGATATGTCTGACACCCAGGCCTGTAACCCTAGATCGCCTCATACCAAAGAACTTTCTTGGTGGTGCACACTAAGGGGGAACACAATCGTTGGTTATTTTAATAGGGATCATCTTATTATGCTACCGTCGAGCATATAATACTAGCACACAATAAGACATACAAACAATAACATTGAATGTAAATGCTATGTGATATGGTCCTTCACGTCGTGATCTCCATCTCGCCAATCGGTTCCGGCGCTGGTTCCGCGTGTAGACACTAGGGTACCAGTGTCATTCCGGCGTGGTAGTTTGTCATTACCGTGACTATCTACTACTATGCAACAAAAGGTAATCACTTTACCTTTGCCACAACCATATCACAAAGCAACGCCCCCCTGCAAAACAAGGTTAGACGCCTCTACTTTATCTTTGCATGTTTTACGTGGCTGAATGGGCTTTTGCACAAGAACCGTTCTTACCTATGAACTTTCAGCACAACGCTGATCAAGTAGTTGTCTATACTACACCCCTTTCGGGGCCCTCCGTTGCAAATGGTATACCAACTAATGCGAGAGAGACAGACACCCCCCTAAGCCACTTTATACGGTACAAGCCGTATGTCAAGCGTGGACCAGTCCTCAATGAACGCAGAAGTCGGTTGGGGCCGCTTCATCAAGCATTACTGCGGTATACACAAGTACACGGGAGGGTAACAACTAAAGATCAACGCCCACACGCTACATCTCGTGTGTTCTACCCATTTAGCATTACTACGCATAGATCTAGCTCGATACCACCGTAGGGGTTCCGCGATAAAAACAATAAAATTTACCCTCGCGCCTGAACCCCGAAGCTGCCAGACCTATCTATTAGTAATACAAGAAGGAGGGGCTTTTCAACTTACCCTTGAAGACCGAAGCGTTGTCAATGCTCAAGAGAGCGTGGTTGATGTAGACGAGCCAAGCCGACCTCAAGGTCGTGATGAAGTCCTTGCGCCTTCGCTCCAACGACTTGAGTGCCTCATGCGACACCTCGGGAGTTACACATGTCCGTGCTCGACAATGACTCCCGCCTCGATCCAGCAGCAGCTATGGAAGTAGAGCTCCTGGATCCGAATCCTCAAAGACAACGGCGCCCATGGTGAAGATGTCTCGCCGCAGCCTGCACTTAGGACCACGGTCATGAGAGAGAGAGAGAGAGAGAGAGAGAGAATATCAATTGGAGGTCCTCCCAAAAGTAGGGAGACCTTTATTGATTATTGGGTGTATTTTTCTAGGCCAAATACCCCACTTTATATAGGGGGAGAGGAGGTACTACCTCTCCTCAAGTCCCGGGGTGGGACTAAAGGAGAGGAGGGGGTGGGGTGGCCGCCGGCCAGCCCCTAGTGGGCCCCGTGGGGGGGGGGCAAGGCCCAGCCGGCCTCCCCTTTGGTCCCTCTCCCCTTTCTCCTTTCCCCTAATGGGCCCTCTCCCTCCGGAAATTGGCCCATTAAGCCTTTTGACCTTTTAATTGATTTTATCTTTATTAAATAATTATGAATAAATGATTAAATCAACATTTAACATTCATTCACATATTATTTAATCTCCGTGGCCATGGAACACCTTCCACCTCCACTCTGGACATCCTCCGGACATACCGAAACTCTTCCGATTTTCTCTCTTCTTTTCTTCAGCGATTCTACCGATCCTATAAACACTCTCTAAGCATCATCAAGCCCTTAAGCGTGATACCCCACGGTTCGGGAACACTCCAGACATGCTCGGGACACTCCCGCACCAATGATCGATAGAGGGACCTGGATGGCCATGTGACCCCTGTGCGTTCCACGAAGATCTTTCGTCATTTGAACCGGGACAGTCGTGTCTTATTCCCTTTGTCATTCGATACTTACATTGCCCGAGATCTGATCAATGACATCACCATGTCGGGTTCAATCTCGTTACTGAACAATGCTACTTAACTCGTTCTGACAAGTGATATCCCCGTGATCTAATCACATGTTGCGCAGCTATTGGATATAACTTCTCCGAGTGGGCCCTTGAGTATCTTTCTGTCACATGGACGGACAAATCCCGCTCTTGACATATATTGCCTCTACGGTTTCCTCAGATACCTGAACACACCTTTATAACCACCGTTTTACCAGATGGCGTTTGATGCTATCTAAGCACTCTCGGGAGACAGTGATTGATATAGCCTCACGGTCTAAGGAATAGTCTACGAGGAGCCATTTCTAATCATCGTAACTTGAACTTTGTGACATGATCGGGTCACGATGTTTAGGTTGGGTATTGGTTCATCATCTCATTCTCCGAATGAGATGACCTCATTTCCAACTGGCATAAATGCCACATGATCAGGAAACATGATCATCTGTTGACCAATGAACTGATGGGTTCGTAGCATGGAAAACAAAAAAATTCTACCGCAAGAACGAACAAAACCCAGATCTAATCTAGATAAAAGCCAAGATCTAATCTATTAGACATGTGCAATGAGATAGATCTGTACTAACCCTTGTAGTTTCGAAAGCCTTGTTCGGGATCGGATCTCGTGGTTTATGTAGTCGATCACTTGCCGATCTCAAGATCGAGTAGATGATCCTTCCGGCGCCGCGTTCCGGCAGCGGTTCTGCAGTCGGTCACACATGCGGAGTCGACGCAGACCTTCCTCTCCCCGTTCCAGCGAGCAGCGGAGGTAGTAGATCTCCACGTAATCCCAGCAAAGACGTGGTGGTGGTGGTGGAGTAGAGAATTTGAGGGCTTCGCCAAGCAGCAGATGGAAGGAGGAGAGAGGCGGCTAGGGTTTGGAGTGGAAGGGACAAAGGGGTGGCGCCCACCCTCTATATATAGAGGAGGGTGCACCTAGGTTCCCACCCCTAGGCTCACCCCTTAGGGACTACAAGACAGGAGGGCTGGGAGAGTCCTCCCCAAGTTTCCTTTACTTACCCTTTAAGTTTCCCTTATCTTATCTTGGTTTTCAAATAAACTCCAAAATATCTTCTAGAACCTTCCTAACATTCCAAACCTTCTAGAATCCCCATACAAACACTCCGGAACATTTCCTAACTTAGAAAATGATCCCCATTATATGAATCTTATTCCCCGGACAATTCCGGATCTCCTCGTGATGTCTCGGATCCAATCCAAGACTCCGAACAACATTCGGTCTCCAACGCACATTCAATATCTACTTAAAACAACTTCGAACCTTAAGTGTGTCACCCTACGGTTCGTGAATATGTAGACATGATGGAGACACCTCTCCGATCAATAACCATCAGCGGGATCTGGAGATCCATAACGGCTCCCACATACTCAACGATGACTTCGTGATCGATAGAACCATTAACATACGAAACCAATTCCCTTTGTCACGCAATACTCTACTTATCCGAGGTTTGATCGTCGGTATCTTCATACCTAGTTCTACCTCGTTACTGATAAGTACTCTTTACTCGTTCCATGTTATGTCATCCCATGTGACCTAGTCACATGCTTGCAAGCTAACTAGATGACATTCCACCGAGAGGGCCTAGAGCATATCTATCCGTCATATGGATGGACAAATCCCAATCTTGGTCCATGCGCTTCAACACATACTTTCAGAATACCCAATGACACCTTTATAACCACCCGATTCACGAGCGGTGTTTGATGTCATCAAAGTACCCATCCGGTGATGGTGATTAACATAACCTCATGGTCGAAGGATTAGGTTACTATGCATTTGAAAGCTTGTAGCAAAACGAACTTAATGACTTGATCTTATGCTATGCTTACTATGGGTGTGTGTGTCCATCACATCATTATCCTAATGATATAACCTTGTTATTAATGACATCCAATGTCCATGATCAGGAAACCATGATCATCAATTAATCAACAAGCCAGTTCAACAAGAGGCTTACTAGGGACTCTTTTATGTTTACAAAACACACATGTATTAGTGTTTCCTTATAATACAATTATAGCATGGGATGCAAACATTCATCATAAACACAAAGATATAATAATAACCACTTTTATTATTGCCTCTTGGGCACATCTCCAACATGAACCAGTGACTAGAGTTTCACTGGGAACCCCTGGTTGTTTGTATATCACACGTGCATTGATGTGTCCACTCAATACAGTTATAGCATGATATAAAACTTAATCATAAACTATATGAAATATGATAATAGTCCTTACTGCTATTTGTCTCTAGGGCATATTTCCAACAACCCCATCCCCATATAACAGCAGCACCATATAGCAGATAACAACACCATGTAACAGGAGCACCATATGACAACACCATATAGCATACAACAGCAGCACCATGCATGTAACAGTATCACCATATAGCACCATATAACAACAACACCATATAACACCATATGGAACCAAAAAGAAGCTCAGAATTAAAGAAGTAGCAATATAGCAAGACATTACTATATTATAGTTACACAAAGATAATAATACAAGTTTAGAGCAGGTTTATATAGCCATAAACTAAACCTACCAGCTAATCCTTTCATTTGTTAATTTTCTCTGACTGTTAATCCTTTCATTTGTCTATGATCTTTGTCAATTCTGAAAGCAAGACTTCACACTAGTACAAAGACTGGTACTAGTTGTTGAATACCTCACACCAATACAGCAGAGAGATCATGATTCATGACCAGAATACAACATGGAGCAACTTGCTCTGACAGTGCAACAACATCCCAACAGATCCTTTACTTCTCAGATGCGAAAAGAAAAACAAGACACCGCCATCTCTACACTATACACAGTCAAGCAGTGGTAACAATATAGTAGAACAGAAGATGCTAATATAACATCTTGTGCTAACAATGTGCTGCATTAGACATGGAATAATAATGTGCTGACATCTTGTGCTAATAATCTTGTGCTAACAATGTGCTGCATTGGACATGGAATATAGCGAGAGAAGATCATATTTCCCTACCAAATTCAGACAATTTTCCCTCTAAAGCCTTTTATAGGTATTGTAATAACAAGTTTATTCGACTACCCAATTAAGTCCCAATTTCTTACAAGGGGAACTACAACGAACCTTCAACACTTGGCAGCAACTACCCAAACAACCGCACAAAACCCTAAATCTCAAAGAAAAACCCTAATACAATGTTTCAGTGAAAAAGAAACATAATTTCCACTCAGTGTAGAATGTTTGTGAAACTGACCAATTAGTACTAATATAAGTTTGTTCATACTCCCTCTGTTCATAATACATTCACCAGTGCAGGATTAGAAAACCATCACCCGTAGGATTAGAAAACCATCACCAGTGCAACTACCCAAACTATGATGATGCTACTAACTGTGAGAACCCCTAGTAGGATTAGAAAACCATCACCCATTCATTCACCAGTGCAGAAGTGCAGAAGTACCAGCAGAACAGATAAGTGCAGAAGTACCAGTAGAACCCCTAGCAGACATCAGTGCAGGTTCATTCACCAGTGCAGAGGAAGGGTGGGGGAGTGAGGGGGACGAACCGACGCAGGCATCATGTGGTCGTCGACGACGAGGGTGGAGGCGGTGCTCCTGCCAAGTGGCGGGCGGCGGGCCTCCTCCTCCACGGGCTCTAGCGGTGATGGCGGGCCTCCTCCTCCACGGCTTTGACGTGGCGGCGTGGCCTCCTCCTCCACGGGCTTCAGCGCAGCGGTGGCGGCTCCTGCAGCTGATGGGTTCGTAGCATGAAAAACAAAAAAAATTCTACCACAAGAACGAACAAAACCCAGATCTAATCTAGATAAAAGCCAAGATCTAATCTACTAGACATGAGCAACGAGATAGATCGGTACTAACCCTCGTAGAACCGAAAGCGTTAACGAGATTAGATCTCGTGGATGATGTAGTCGATCACTTGCGATCTCAAGATCGTGTGGACGATCCTTCCAAGCTGCGCTACCACAGCTACGGTCACACGCAAGGAGTCGAAGACCTTCCTCTCCCGTTCCAAATGAAAGCGAGGTAGTAGATCTTCTCCACGGAATCCCAGAAGACGACGGCGTGGTGGTGGTGGTGGAGATGAGAATTCTGCAGGCTTCACCTATGCCTCAGTAAGAAAGGTGGAGGAGAGAGGCGCGAGATTGGGAGTTGTGAGAGTAGAAGAGGGGGCGCCCCATCCTTCTATTTAAAGGAGGGAGGCGCGCCTGGGGAGGGGGAGTCCTAGTAGGACTCCCCTCCTTGGGCCGGCGGTGGGAAGGGGGGAGGAATCCTCCTCCCCCACGAATCCGTGTCTAGCCCCACTTGGACTCCCTTGATCCTTTCTTGGTTTTCAAGCAAACTCCAAGAAATCCTCTAGAACCTTCCAGAACATTCCGAAACCTTCTAGAATCTCCATACAAACACTCCGGAACATTTCCTAACTTAGAAAATGATTCCCAATATATGAATCTTATTCTCCGGACCATTTCGGATCTCCTCGTGATGTCCTGGATCCATTCCGAGACTCCGAACAACATTCGGTCTCCAACGCAAATTCCATATCTACTTAAAACAACTTCGAACCTTAAGTGTGTCACCCTACGGTTCGTGAATATGCAGACATGATGAAGACACCTCTCCCATCAATAACCATCAGCGGGATCTGGAGATCCATAACGGCTCCCACATACTCAACGATTACTTCGTGATCGATTGAACCAATTAACATACGAAACCAATTCCCTTTGTCTCGTGATATTCTACTTATCCGAGGTTTGATCGTCGGTATCTGCATACCTAGTTCTACCTCGTTACTGATAAGTACTCTTTACTCGTTCCATGTTATGTCATCCCTTGTGACCTAGTCACATGCTTGCAAGCTATCTAGATGACATTCCACTGAGATGGCCTAGAGTATATCTATCCGTCATATGGATGGACAAATCCCAATCTTGGTCTATGCGCTTCAACACATACTTTCAGAATACCCAATGACACCTTTATAACCACCCAGTTATGAAGCGGTGTTTGATGTCATCAAAGTACCCATCCGGTGATGGTGATTAACATAACCTCATGGTCGAAGGATTAGGTTACTATGTATTTGAAAGCTTACAGCAATACGAACTTAATGACTTGATCTTATGCTACGCTTACTATGGGTGTGTGTCCATCACATCATTCTCCTAATGATATAACCTTGTTATTAATCACATCCAATGTCCATGATCAGGAAACCATGATCATCAATCAATCAACAAGCTAGTTCAACAAGAGGCTTACTAGGGACTCTTTTATGTTTACAAAACACACAAGTATTAGTGTTTCCTAATAATACAATTATAGCATGGGATGTAAACATTCATCATAAACATAAAGATATAATAATAACCACTTTATTATTGCCTCTTGGGCATATCTCCAACAGTCTCCCACTTGCACTAGAGTCAATAATCTAGTTAATAATTGTGCATTCAACACCTATGGCTTTCTGGTGTTGTATAGACAATATTGCTAGTGGTAAACATAATCTTCGGATCTGACACTTCCAGGTCCGTGTGTATTTGCATGTCCTTGTGTCTCTACGCATTACTCATTCTCTAATGAGATGGCATTGTATAAATCTGGTCCTTTGGTGAGACCTTTAGTTCCTTGGGATTAAATCATGTTGATACAATTGTCATACAATGTATCTTCATAGTATTATCCCGCTATGAACCACACCTAGTTTGACAACAAACTACTTGACACAAATGCCCTCACTTGCTGCTACAATAGCAGTCATATACTTAGCCTTTTGTTGTAGTATCTGTCACAATGTTTTAACTTTGGTACTCAACCAAATCCGTTATGGAACTTCCTTTCCATTACATTGTGCCACCCATAGTTTAAATTGAGATAAACTTAATTTGTGACAAAACAAGTATCAATGTAACAATTTACAATGAACTATTTGTTGGAGATATGCCCTAGAGGCAATAATAAATGTAGTTATTATTATATCTTTGTGTTTATGATAAATGTTTACATTCATGCTATAATAGTATTAACAAGGAAACCATTAATACTTGTGTGATTTGTAAACTTAATTTGAAGTCCCTAGTATAGCCTCTATACTTCACTAGCTTGTTGGTTGATTGATGATGGTGGTTTCCCTATCATGAACATTGAGATGTTATCAACAACAAGATCATATCGTTAGGAGAATGATATGGTGGACATACTCCTATAGACAAGCGTAGCATAAAGATCAAGTCATTTCAATAGTTCAATTGCTATATGCTTTCTGATACATAGTAACCTAATTCCTTCGACCATGAGATCATGCATATCACCTTTACTGGATGGATGCTTTGATGTCATCAAACACCACACCGTAACAGGGTGGCTATAAAGGTGGCATTGAGTGTTCGGAAAGTATTGGTTGAAACACATGGATCAAGAGTGGGATTTGTCCATCCACATGACGGATAGATATTCTCTGGGCCCTCTCGGTGAAATGTCATCCAATTAGCTTGCAAGCATGTGACTTGGTCACAAGGGATCACATATCACGGGAACGAGAAAAGAGTACTTATCAAGAACGAGGATGAACTAGGTATGCGAGATACCGACGATCACAACCTCGGATAAGTAACATATCGTGAGACAAAGGGAAATTGGTATCGTATGTAAGTGGTTCATTCGATGCAAAGTAATCATAGAAATATGTGGGAGCCATATGAATTTCAGACTCCTCTATTGGTTATTGTTCGGAGAAGTGTCTCGATCATGTCCGCATAATTCACGAACCGTAGGGAGACACACTTAAGGACTCGACGTTGTTTGAGTAGTTATGGTATTATGAGAAAGAGACCGAATGTTGTTCGGAGTCTCGGTTGGGATCCGGCATATCACGAGGAGATCCGGAATGGTCCGGAGAATAAGATTCATATAAGGAAAGTCCCGTTTCGGAGTGGCGGAATGATTCCGGTGTTTTCATCGGGAACATTCTAGAAGGTCCCTAATGTCCCGGCACTCGGAGGGAAGGTACATGAGTGTGTCATTACATATTGGAATGATTGCATCATGTACTAAGTGTTCTTGCTGTCCCAAATAAAGGATTTATTTAAATCCTAAATTGAAAAGTCAAGCGGCTAGTTTGAAAGTCAAAGCAGCTTTTGGGAAGTGGGAAAAGAGGAGGAGAGGTGGAGGCCGAGTTGGAGGAGGGTTCCTCCCCTTGGCCGGCGCACCTCCCTAGGCCGAGTTGGGGAGGAACTCCTCCCCTTGGCCGGCCAGCCCTCCCACCTATATAAGGAGGGGCAGGGCTCCCCTCCTTACACACACAAGTTTCCTATCTTCTAAACTAAACCCTAGATCTAGACTCCGGTTTAGAGCTATTTCAGTTTAGAGCCTTCTAATTGGTTTAGAGCCTTCTAATTGGTGTGTCTAATTACTAGACCACTAATATCCTCTCTCATAAGCTCCACCATACTCGCACCGGCTTAAGGCGAAGCCTGGGATTTCCCTCTACCTCCGGTACCACGCCGTTGTCTGCGAATCATGAGAGTACTACAACCTCCGCTCACGCTGGAACAAGGAGAGGAAGGTCTTCGTCGAAAATCGAACGTGTGACCGATCAAGGAGCGCCAAGGAACGCTGGCGCCTAAGGATCGTCTCACGCGATCTTGAGATCGGAAAGAGTACGACTACATCACCCACGAGAATCTGCTCTCGTTAAACACTTTGGAATCTTCGAGGTGAGTTATTCCATCGACTCGTTGCTACAATCTAGTAGATAGATCTTGGCTTGTTTGTTTGTGCGGTAGAAATTTTTGTTTTCCATGCTACGAACCCCTACATTGGTATCGAGCCGTGTCTATATGTAGATCTGCTGCCGAGTAGAACACAATGGTCATTGTAGGCGTTGATGCTTTTATTGTAGATTGCTTTTGTGTACTTTGCATCTTGCGGTATGTTGGGATGAAGCGGCCGGGCTAACCTTACATGACATCGTTCATGAGACTTGCTCCACGCTTAACATGCAACTTGTATTGCATAAGTGGCTTTATGGGTGCTGTTTCTCCTAGCATAGTAAAGATCCAATTTACAACGGGTAATCAACAATGCTAGTATCAATGTTGTGGTTCTTGTTCGTAGGTTAGAACGACACCTATGGAAAGCCCCAAACCACGTAAAATATGCAAAAGAAAGTAGAAGCGTCTAACTTTGTTTTGCGAGGTGTGCAATGATGTGATATGGCCATGATTGTGATTATATTTGATGTATGCAATGTTCCTTATTGTAAGTTGGCAACCCAAGGAGCCATATGGTTGTCTTTAATTTCTGTTAAGACCTGCGTGTCTATTCAAAATAGTTGTAATAGTTGAAGCTGGTGGGCGACAACCATGAAGAAGCGTCATTGACCTTGATGCTATGCGGTGATGATGGAGATCATGTTAGGTGCTTGAAGATGGAGATCGGAGGCACAAAGAAGAAAGGCCATATCATATCACATATTATGAATTGCATGTGATGTTAATCCTTTATGCATCTTGTATTGCTTAGTAGGCAGCGGTAGCATTATAAGATGATCCCTCATACATAAATTTCAAGTTCTAAAGTGTTCACCCTTAGTATGCACCGTTGCCAAAGCTTGCTGCTTGAAGCACCACGTGATGATCGGGTGTCTTTGATTCCTGGTGAATACAACGTAAGCAAGCCAGATTTGCTTATGCGGAAGCTAAGGTTTGATCTTGACGAGCCTAGCATGTCAGACATGGCCTCGTGAACACGGATCGCGAAAGGTAAAGCATGAATCATATAGTAGATATGATGAACATGATGATTGTTACCATTGAAACTATATCAACTCTCGTGATGATCGGTGTTGATGTAGTGGATTTGGTTCGTGTGATCACTAAAACAATGTGAGGGATGTTGTTTTGAGTGGGAGTTCACCTAGTTTAATTTCATTAATTAATTTGAACTCAATTTGTCATAAACTTAGTCTAAACTATTGCAAATATGTTGTAGATCAATGGCAGCCCTACCATCAATTTTAATGCGTTCCTAGAGAAAGAAAAGTTGAAAAACAATGGAAGCAACTTGGATTGGTTCCGCAATTTGAGGATTGTCCTCACAATGGTAATTTGACCTATGTCTTTGGATGCACCGCTAGGTGACCCACTGCAATGATGCTACCGATGAAGTAAAGAATGTTTACCTCGCGGAAGAATCAAGACTCCATAGTTCAGTGTGCTATCTTGTATGGTTTAGAATCAGACTTGAAAAGATTTGAAGAGTCGATCCATATGATATTGTCGAGGATCTCAAATTAATCTTTGAGACTCGGTGGCAATTGAAAGTTATGAAGCTTCGAAAAGTTCTTTAACTGCAAGATGGAAGAGGGTAGCTGGTCGGTGAGCATGTGCTTAAGATGTCCAGGCACGCAAATAAACTTCAAAGTTTGGGTATAGTGATTCCTAATACTTTGGGAGTTTACATCCTCCAATCACTACCACCAAGTTACAAGAACTTTGTGATGAACTACAACATGCGAACATGAACAAAGAGTTGCGAACTATTTGCTATGTTAAAATCTGCAGTGGAGATCAAGAAAGAGCACCAAGTGTTGATGGTCAATAAGACCACCAAATTCAAGAAAGGCAAGTCTAAGCGGAAGGACACTTCAAGAAGGGTGGTAAGAAAGCTGCCACGCACGAAGAGGACCAAGGCTGGACCCAAGCCTGATGTTGAGTGCTTTCTTGCAAAGGAGAAGGTCATTTAAGCGGAATTGCCCAAAGTACTTGGCGGATTTGAAGAACGGCAACATCAAGAAGAAAGGTATATCGATATACATGTTATTGATGTGTATCTCACTAGTATTCGTAGTAGTGCAGGTATTTGATCTTGGTTCGGTTGCTCATATTTGTAACTCAAATGAGCTGCAGAATAAACGGAAGCTAGTGAAGAACGAGGTGACGATGCGCGTAGGAAACGGATCAAAGGTTGATGTGATCGCGGTCGGCACGCTACCTCTTCATCTACCATCGGGATTAGTTTTATACTTAAATAATTGTTATTTGGTGCCTGCGTTAAGCATGAACATTATATCAGGATCTTGTTTATTGCGAGACGGTTACTTGTTTAAATCCGAGAATAATGGTTGTTCGATTTATATGAGTAATATGTTTTATGCACATGCACCTTTGATAGATGGTCTATTCATATTGAATCTCGATAGTGGAAATACACATATCAACAACATTGAGGCTAAACGTTTGAACACAAGCGATAATTCGACCTATATGTGGCACTGTCGTCTTGGTCACATTGGAGTGAAGCGTATGAAGAAACTCCATTCCGATGGACTTCTTGAATCACTTGATTTTGAATCACTTGAAAGATGCGAAGCATGTCTGATGGGTAAAATGACTAAGACTCCATTTTATGGTATGATGGAGCGACTCTGAGACTTATTGGAAATCATACATACCGATGTGTGTGGTCCAATGAGTGTAGCATCGCGCAGTGGTTATCGTTATGTTCTTACCTTCACGGATGATTTGAGTAGATATGGGTATATCTATTTCATGAAACATAAGTCCGAAACTTTCGAGAAGTTTAAGGAGTTTCAAAGTGAGGTAGAGAATCAACGTAACAAGAAGATTAAATTTCTACGTTCTGATCGTGGATGTTAATATCTAACTTACCAGTTTGGCGAGCATTTGAAGAAATGTGGAATACTTTGCGATTGACACCGGGAACACCACAAAGAATGGTGTGTCTGAACGTCGTAATCGAACTCTCTTAGATATGGTTCGTTCTATGATGTCTCTTACAGATTTACCACTATCATTTTGGGGTTATGCATTAGAAACAGCCGCATTCACTTTAAATAGGGCACCGTCTAAATCCGTTGAAACGACACCGTATGAATTATGGTTTGGGAAGAAACCTAAATTGTCGTTCCTTAAAGTTTGGGGATGCGAAGCCTATGTAAAGAATTTACATCAGGACAAGCTTGAACACAAAGAGTAAAAATGCGTCTTCATAGGATACCCGAAGGAAACTATTGGGTATACATACTATCATAGATCCGAAGGCAAAATCTTCGTTGCCAGAATGGATCCTTTCTAGAAGGAATTTCTCTCGAAAGAAGTGGGAAGGAAAGTAGAACTCGACGAGGTTGTCGAACCTTCTCTCGAAATTGCGAGTAGCGCACGGAAGAAGTTCTGTGGTGCCTGCACCAATAAGAGAGGAAGCTAATGATGGTGATCATGAAACTTGGTTGAAGTTGCTCTGAGCCTCAGGTCAACGAGAACTCGTACCACTCCATTGGTATGATTCCGTTATGAATGTCATGTTGGTGGACAACACCGATGACCCCGAGACATATGAGGAAGCGATGATGAGCCCAGATTCCAATAAATGGCAAGAAGCCATGAAATCCGAGATTGGATCCATGTACGAAAACCAAGTATGGACTTTGGTGGACTTACCGGATGGCGGAAGGTCGTCGAGAACAAATGGATTTTCAAGAAGAAAACAGATGTTGATGGTAATGTTACTGTCTATAAAGCTCGACTTGTCGCAATATGGTTTCGACATATTCAAGGAGTTGACTACGATGAGACTTTCTCAGCGGTAGCGAAGCTAAAGTCTGTGAGGATTATGTTAGCAATCGCTTCATATTATGATTATGAGATATGGCAGATGGATGTCAAAACAGCATTCCTCAATGGAGACATTGATGAAGAGTTGTATATGATACAACCCAAAGGTTTTGTCGATCCTAAAGATGCTAACAAGGTATGCAAACTTCAACGGTCCATCTATGGATTGAAGCAAGCATCCGAAGTTGGAATCAACGCTTTGATAAGGTAATCAAAAGTTTTGGTTTTATACAAACTTATGGAGAAGCTTGTATTTACAAGAAAGTGAGTGGGAGCTCAGAGCATTCTTAATACTGTATGTGGATGACATATTGTTGATTGGGAATGATGTAGACCTTCTTAATAGTGTCAAAGAGTATTTGAATAATAGTTTTTCAATGAAGGATCTTGGCGAAGCAGCTTACATATTAGGCATAAAGATTTATAGAGATAGATCGAAACGCCAAATATCATTGTCACAAAGTACATATTTGGACAAAGTTCTAAAGAGGTTTGGAATGGAAGATAGCAAGAAAGGGTTCTTGCCCATGTTGCTCAATCGACCTTGAGTAAAACTCAAAGTCGACATCGGCGTAAGATAGAGAAAGGATGAGTAAGACTCCTTATGCATCAGCCATAGGATCTCTAATGTATGCCATGCTATGTACTAGACCCGACATCGCATATGTCGTTAGTCTAACTAGCAGATATCAAAGTGATCCAGAGTGGATCATTGGACAATGATCAAAAACATCCTTAAGTACTTGAGAAGAACTAAGGATATGGTTCTTTCTTATGGAGGTGATGAACAGCTCGTTGTTAATGGTTACACCGATGCTAGTTGGAACACCGATCCGGATGATTCTAAATCACAACTGGATACGTATTTATTTTGAATGGTGCAGCTTAGCTGGAGGAGTGCAAAGCAAAGCGTTGTGGCGAGATCTTCAACTGAATCGAATACATGGCGCCGGAGGCTTCACAAGAAGCGATATGGATGAAAGAGTTCATTGCAGTGGGTGTGGTTCCAAGTCTGCTGGACCCAATGTCTATCTCTTGTGATAACATGGGCGCCATAGCCAATGCGCAAGAACCAAGGTCACACAAGAAGCTGAAGATATCAAGCTGCGTTTCACGCTATTTGAGAACATATCCGGGATGGGGATATAAAGATTTGCAAAGTACACAGATCTGAATGTGGCGGATCCGTTGACTAAACCTCTCCGAGGGCAAAACATGACCAACACCAAACTGCCATGGGTGTTCGTATATTACCATGTAATCTAGATTGGATGACTCTAGTGCAAGTGGGAGTTGGAGATATGCCCTAGAGGCAATAATAAATGTAGTTATTATTATATCTTTGTGTTTATGATAAATGTTTACATTCATGCTATAATAGTATTAACAAGGAAACCATTAATACTTGTGTGATTTGTAAACTTAATTTGAAGTCCCTAGTATAGCCTCTATACTTCACTAGCTTGTTGGTTGATTGATGATGGTGGTTTCCCTATCATGAACATTGAGATGTTATCAACAACAAGATCATATCGTTAGGAGAATGATATGGTGGACATACTCCTATAGACAAGTGTAGCATAAAGATCAAGTCATTTCAATAGTTCAATTGCTATATGCTTTCTGATACATAGTAACCTAATTCCTTCGACCATGAGATCATGCATATCACCTTTCGGATGGATGCTTTGATGTCATCAAACACCACACCGTATGAGGTGGCTATAAAGGTGGCATTGAGTGTTCGGAAAGTATTGGTTGAAACACATGGATCAAGAGTGGGATTTGTCCATCCACATGACGGATAGATATTCTCTGGGCCCTCTCGGTGAAATGTCATCCAATTAGCTTGCAAGCATGTGACTTGGTCACAAGGGATCACATATCACGGGAACGAGAAAAGAGTACTTATCGATGCGAGGATGAACTAGGTATGCAGAGATACCGACGATCACAACCTCGGATAAGTAACATATCGTGAGACAAAGGGAAATTGGTATCGTATGTAAGTGGTTCATTCGATCGCAAAGTAATCATAGAAATATGTGGGAGCCATATGAATTTCCAGATTCCTCTATTGGTTATTGTTCGGAGAAGTGTCTCGATCATGTCCGCATAATTCACGAACCGTAGGGAGACACACTTAAGGACTCGACGTTGTTTGAGTAGTTATGGTATTATGAGAAAGAGACCGAATGTTGTTGAGTCTCGTTGGGATCCGGCATATCACGAGGAGATCCGGAATGGTCCGGAGAATAAGATTCATATAAGGAAAGTCCCGTTTCGGAGTGGCGGAATGATTCCGGTGTTTTCATCGGGAACATTCTAGAAGGTCCCGGAATGTCCGGCACTCCGGAGGGGGAAGGGTACATGAGTGTGTCATTACATATTGGAATGATTGCATCATGTACTAAGTGTTCTTGCTGTCCCAAATAAAGGATTTATTTAAATCCTAAATTGAAAAGTCAAACGGCTAGTTTGAAAGTCAAAGCGATTTTGGGAAGTGGGAAAAGAGGAGGAGAGGTGGAGGCCGAGTTGGAGGAGGGTTCCTCCCCTTGGCCGGCGCACCTCCCTAGGCCGAGTTGGGGAGGAACTCCTCCCCTTGGCCGGCCAGCCCTCCCACCTATATAAGGAGGGGCAGGGCTCCCCTCCTTACACACACAAGTTTCCTATCTTCTAAACTAAACCCTAGATCTAGACTCCGGTTTAGAGCTATTTCAGTTTAGAGCCTTCTAATTGGTTTAGAGCCTTCTAATTGGTGTGTCTAATTACTAGACCACTAATATCCTCTCTCATAAGCTCCACCATACTCGCACTTGCTTAGCGAAGCCTGCAGGATTTCCCCTCTACCTCCCGTACCACGCCGTTGTCTTTGGAATCAGGAGAGTACTACAACCTCCGCTTTTCTGGAACAAGGAGAGGAAGGTCTTCGTCAGTACCGAACGTGTGACCGATCATGGAGCGCTGAACGCTGCCGGAAGGATCGCTCACGCGATCTTGAGATCGGAAAGAGTACGACTACATCACCCACGAGAATCTGCTCTCGTTAAACACTTTGGAATCTTCGAGGGTGAGTTATTCCATCGACTCGTTGCTACAATCTAGTAGATAGATCTTGGCTTGTTTGTTTGTATGCGGTAGAAAATTTTTGTTTTCCATGCTACGAACCCCTACACTATTTGTCACCACTATATAAGTAATATATTCTTAGTTCTTCCAAAGATCATAGGAATATCCCTACTATTGTCCAATGATCATCTTATGAGTCATTCTGGTATATGCTCATAACATTTAGAGCATAGGACATATCTGGATGTGTACATCTCAAAGAATGATTGATCAAAATATTCTTGTGATTTCACCAAGTGTCAAAACACTTGAATCTCGTGTCAACACACTTGAATCTTGATTCAGTCCTTTCCGTGCGTCAAGAACCTTTCTTGTTGTTTCCATATTAAATTCATTCAACATCTTATCTATGTACATTTGGCAAAACCATATTAGCGCCTCAATCTATCCATATGGACATTGATGCCTAATTCTTGGGTTATGCCTAAGTCTTTCATCGAAATGAAATTCTTAACCTGTGTCAATAAAAGATACATCATTTCTAATCAACGATATGTCTTTCACATAATGTATTAGAAATATGTCTTAGCGCTCCCACTTAATTTCTTGCAAAATGCAAACATCTTCATCGTCTCTGATGAAATTAAACCTTTTAACGGTTTCATCACGGTGAAGATTCCAACTCCGCGATGCTCACTTCAACCATTGAAATTTTGCATACTCTTTTAGCATCCTTTGAATTAACAAAAACCTTTTGGATCGTGTCATGGACACATCCTAGGTAACCATTCTATTAGAAGAACTTGTTTTGTCTGTTCAACTACCATATACCAAAATATATGTAGTGGTTGCTACATTAATCCGTCCAGACTAAATATCGCTATGAAAGATCAAATCTTATCATAGTCAATTCCTTGAACATTGTCGTAAACTCTTTCCGACATGTCGACTATTTCATAGATGTGAAACATCCATGTCTATTTCTTTATAGATCCATATACAACTGTAAGGTCTTGCACCTTTCCAGAGGGTCTTTCAAATTCAAAGCTTGATTTCTCGTGTATGGAATTATCACGGATTTTATGGCTTCAAGCCACTTAACAAAGTCAGGGCCCATCATTGCTTCTTTGCATGTAGTCGGTTCATCATTGTCAAACAACAATAATTTAACTCTCAAATCTTGGCATTTGATTACTTACCCGACCTACTTGGTTCAATAGGAACTTAGATCTCCGTGACCACAACCTTTGAGGCACGTGAGCCATGAGCATTGTTGCTGCCTCCGGGACACTTACCGATGCTGCGCAACTCAGCACATATTAGCCAAGGTTCAACGACCTTGTCAAAGTTCTATTGTCCTCCCACTTAACTTTTCACCAAAATTCCTTCTCAAGAAACTCGACATTCTAAGCGACAAACACTTTTGTCTTCGGTGTTATGGAGGAATACCCAATGGTTATTCGAAATAACCTACAAAGACATGCTCATCCGACTTTGGTTGTAAACACTTTACTTATGCCTAGCATACCAAAAATTTAAGAAAGGACAACCTGGGTTTTATCCCAAACCATGACTTATATGGTGTCATTTCAGCGGATCATGATGGAGCTCTTTTCAGTGTAAAAGCGATAGTCACTAAAGCTTTAATCTTTAAAATATAATGGCAGTTTTATAAATGACACCTTTGATCTTACCATGTCAAACAAGGTTTTATTACATATCTCGAACACTCCATACTCCTATGGTGTTTTGGGAAATGCAAATCCATGGAACGATTCCTCAAATCTTAGGTGTTTTGCTAAACTTGTAACTCAAACATCTTTCTTTATGATCCAATCATAAACTTTTTATTTTCTTGTTACAATAATTTTCCACTTCATCTTGAAAGTCTTTGAACATTTTCAAATGTTTCATACTTCTTCCTTATTGAGTAAGTATATACATATACTCACTCAAATCTTCGGAGAAAGCATATGAAGCTGAAATCCATCGCCCACGACTACACATAATGGACTATATACATCAATATGTACAAATTCCAATCAGTTAGTCGTCCGTTCCTCTTTTGGCCTATGAACGGAGTTTTAATTATCTCCAGGAAAGTATCACAAGCGTCATTTGATCAAAATCAAAGACTCCAAAAATCCATCAACATGGAGTTTCTTCATGTATCCCTTTCAATATAATTTAAACGGCGATGTCACTTCGCAAGTGATCTTTCAATCATTTGTCTTTCGACATTTTAGCATTAGTTTTATGGATGTGATTTCTCCAACGAGATTTGTAAATCATCCATCTATTATGGAATACGGTAATTATTTGAACAACCTTTTGTCGTCATAATACCTGATCAAAATAACAATTATTGAAACAAATCTTGAAGGTAAGCTTTGATGTTAACGAGCAACACAACAACTCTTTGTTTGTTTTCGATGAACATCATCACATATTCTCTTGCTAGTTACTTAGGCCATTACAGTTCATGAATTGTGTTGTCCTGTATGACACTTCATACCAACCAATTCGGTATCCAATACCGCAGAACCACATTGTTTAACAACCAAGGAATACAGCCATAACATGTATCTTCTATATACCTAAGTTGGATATCTCCAGTCTTTTCTTTTCTGCCAAATATTTTGTAGATTCTCTTTCAACAATTCCTTTTCTTTTAAAAGAATCTTTCAACATCAATAGTGGTGTCATTCACATGACACATAGTACAAAGTGTGTATAGTCAAATACTAATACCTTTGGACTTGCACTTTGAAGTGGATCACCTTCATCAAATGTTTGGCATTCTTTCAAAATTCCATTCTTTAGTAATCTTTTAGTGTAGTAAACATTTTACTTACATCTTCTATTCATCCTTATCATGACAAGTTTCACGATCAAGCTGCTATAGCTTATAAAGGTGAATTGCGAGTATAATGTTTCTTTTCCAAAACCTTTTGGAGGATTAGGACGACTAGCGTCTCCAACCTTCACAAATTCTCATCAAATATGAGGACATATACTCTATCATTTGTAACCAACACATTGTTTTAGATATCGCAATACCTTTCACATATGATGGTTTCTGAAATATTGCTTTCAGCTCTTAGATAAACTTGATATAAAAAAACAATCTTTTGAGTATCAAGAATCATGGAGGCAAACATGATACATTAGATACTAACACTGGAATTGTTACTCTTGATTTAATACTGTTTGTTAAACTTCATAGAGTAAACGGTGTTTGCTGAAAGTTTGCAATATGACTTTTAAACTTTAGATTGACACTCAAAACAATACGATACCAGTTCGTAAAGCAAATATCCAGAATTTCTATAGTTCTACTATCTCAACTATAACTAAGCGTAAGATGGTGAACGGATGCCAATGACTACAACAAACTATGCAAATTCACTTTGATTGTGTTTATGATAAATTGAGTTTGACTAATCTAAATTACAAATAAACTCCCACTCAAAACAACATCCCTCGAGTTGTTTTTAGTGATTACACGAACCAAATCCACTACACCAAGTCCGATCATCACGTGAGATGATGTAGTTTCATCGGCGAACAATCTTCATGTTCATCATATCAATCATATGACTCATGCTCTACCTTTCGGTATTCCGTGTTCCGAGACCATGTCTGTACATGCTAGGCTCGTCAAGATTAACCTTAGTTTCTGCATGTGCAAATCTGTCTTGCACCCGTTGTATGCACACGTAGATTCTATCACACCCGATCATCACGAGATGCTTTGAAACGACGAGTCTTAGCAACGGTGCCAACTAAGGACGAACACTTTATTACTTGATATTTAGTGAGAGGGATCATCTTATAATGGTACCATCGCGATCTAAGCAATACAAGATGCATAAAGGATTAACATCACAGGCAATTCATAATTAGTGTGATATGATATGGCCCTTTCTTCTTATGCCTTCGATCTCCATCTCCAAAGCACGGACATAATCTCCATCATCACCAGCATTGCGTCAAGGTCCGTGGCGCCGCTTCATGGTTGTCCATCATCACAAGCAACTATTACAACTACTTGGAATAAAGCTATTACAAGATGAATAGACACGCAGGTCTTAACAGAATTAAAGACAACCATTAGGCTCCTGCCGGTTGCCATATTACAACAAGGATCATTGCATACATCAAATACAATCACAATCACATGAAGGCCATATCACATCACAAAACCCCTACAAAAACAAGTTAGACGCCTCTAATTTTCTTTGCAAGTTTTACGTGGCTTGGGGCTTTCGACTAAGAACGGATCTTACCTACGAAACTGAACCACAACGTTGATACAAGTGCTATCAAGTGCAAAGTGTAGATTTGATCTATACTATGATGGGAGAGACAGACACCATAAAGCCACTTGTGCAATACGAGTTGCACGTCAAGCGTGGAGCAAGTCTCATGTACGATGACATGTAATGTTAGCCCGAGCCGCTTCATCCCACCATACCGCAAGATGCAAAGTACACACATAGCAAAAGACGGCACGAGCACCAACGCCCACAACATCATTGTGTTCTACTCGTGCAACAGATCTACGCATAGACAAGGCTCTGATACCACTGATGGGTTCATAGAATGAAAAACAAAAAAAATTCTACCGCAAGAACGAACAAAACCCAGATCTAATCTAGATAAAAGCCAAGATCTAATCTACTAGACATGAGCAATGAGATAGATCGGTACTAACCCTCATAGAACCGAAAGCGTTAACGAGATTAGATCTCGTGGATGATGTAGTCGATCACTTGCCGATCTCAAGATCGTGTGGATGATCCTTCCGGCGCCGTGTTCCGGCAGCACTACCGCAGACGGTCACACGTGTGGAGTCGAAGCAGACCTTCCTCTCCCCGTTCCAGCGAGCAGCGGAGGTAGTAGATCTTCTCCACGGAATCCCAGCAGCACGACAGCGTGGTGGTGGTGGTGGAGATGAGAATTCTGCAGGGCTTCACCTATGCCTGTGCAGAAGAAAGGTGGAGGAGAGAGGCGGCAGAGATTGGGAGTTGTGAGAGCCAGGGCAAGAGGGGGCGACCCTCCTTCTATTTAAAGGAGGAGGCGCCTTAGGGAGGAGTCCTAGTAGGACTCCTCCTTGGGCAGAAGTGGGAAGGAGGGAGGAATCCTCCTCCCCCACGAATCCGTGTCTAGCCCCACTTGGACTCCCTTGATCCTTTCTTGGTTTTCAAGCAAACTCCAAGAAATCCTCTAGAACCTTCCAGAACATTCCGAAACCTTCTAGAATCTCCATACAAACACTCCAGAACATTTACTAACTTAGAAAATGATTCCCAAGATATGAATCTTATTCTCCGGACCATTTCGGATCTCCTCGTGATGTCTCGGATCCATTTCGAGACTCCGAACAACATTCGGTCTCCAACGCAAATTCCATATCTACTTAAAACAACTTCGAACCTTAAGTGTGTCACCCTACGGTTCGTGAATATGCAGACATGATGAAGACACCTCTCCCATCAATAACCATCACGGATCCGAGATCCATAACGGCTCCCACATACTCAACGAATACTTCATGATCGATTGAACCAATTAACATACGAAACCAATTCCCTTTGTCTCGCGATATTCTACTTATTCGAGGTTTGATCGTCGGTATCTGCATACCTAGTTCTACCTCGTTACTGATAAGTACTCTTTACTTGTTCCATGTTATGTCATCCCTTGTGACCTAGTCACATGCTTGCAAGCTATCTAGATGACATTCCACTGAGAGGGCCCAGAGTATATCTATCCGTCATATGGATGGACAAATCCCAATCTTGGTCTATGCGCTTCAACACATACTTTCAGAATACCCAATGACACCTTTATAACCACCCAGTTATGAAGCGGTGTTTGATGTCATCAAAGTACCCATCCAGTGATGGTGATTAACATAACCTCATGGTCGAAGGATTAGGTTACTATGTATTTGAAAGCTTACAGCAATACGAACTTAATGACTTGATCTTATGCTACGCTTACTATGGTGTGTGTCCATCACATCATTCTCCTAATGATATAACCTTGTTATTAATCACATCCAATGTCCATGATTAGGAAACCATGATCATCAATCAATCAACAAGCTAGTTCAACAAGAGGCTTACTAGGGACTCTTTTATGTTTACAAAACACACAAGTATTAGTGTTTCCTAATAATACAATTATAGCATGGGATGTAAACATTCATCATAAACATAAAGATATAATAATAACCACTTTATTATTGCCTCTTGGGCATATCTCCAACAGCAGCGAGTGCTAGCGCGGCTCCTCCTCCGGTGCGGCGGTGGCTAGGGCTCTGGCGACGAGGGTTTGCGCGTGGGCGACATATCGATTGGCTAAGTGTGGATCGAGAGAGAGAAAGGGGGATTAGGGGGAGAGGCCGAACCGTTCTGTGGCTAAGTGTGAAAGTTCTGTGGCGCATTCCCACAGAATGTGCCACAGAAGTTGGAACATCTATGGCGCATTCTGAAGGAATGAGCCACAGAACTTCTTGACATAGTACAAAAAAGCATGGCGTCGTTGTATGACAAGATCTGATACTTGTCCTAGTGGTCTTGCTCGCTTGCTCTCACTTGGGGCAGCCAGGTACGAATCCTGGCTGTCTCACACATTTTTTTCTTTTTTTTTTAAATATTTTTAATTACATACATATGCATATTTATTAAAAAAAAGTAACATATACATATATTATTTATTCACATATGCATATTTATTCAAAAAAAGCAAGAACATATACATATATGCATATTTATTCAAAAAAAGCAAGAACACATATGCATATTTATTCATACATATATATTTGTGTGTTTGCTTGTCACCAAAAACTAATACACCACACGAATTAATACACCAAAAAGTCACACAATTGCTAGTGTCTCTTCACAATCTTCTTGCCCTTTTTCGTCGCGGTTGAATACTTTAGCCCGTGCACTTTGAGATTTCTTCTTATGAATGGACAACCTTTAGTAGGCAGTGTGGTCTTCCTTCTTACTTTAGTAGTAGTAGGCATGTCGAAGTACTTGTCAAATTCCTCTTCGATCTTTGGGTCGCCGTTTTTGTCGAAGTTTTGCTCGTTGGCAGCTCCTTCCATTCCGATGATGCTCCTCTTGCCCCTCCTAACTACAACACGGTTGGGCTTTGACGGGTCGGTAATAAAAAAGCATTGATCAACCTGGCTAGCGAGTACCCAAGGCTCATTTTTTGCGGAGGCGTTCTTTGTTGATTTGGCATCTGGTATAACCATTGTGGTGAAATAGCGGCCTTCTTTTTCCATGTTCTTGGCCCATCTAACACAGAACATCGGTACGATCTCTCCACAGTAGTCGAGATCCCATATCTCCTCGATCCTTCTGTAGAATCTTTCTATCACAGTAGTCTCGTCATCAGCAAAGGATAACATAGTTACTCCTGAGTTTTTATATTCACTATTCTTGTCCTTTTCCTCGGTGTAGAATCTGTAACCGTTTATGTCGTATGACTGATAGGTCCTTAGGTTGTGCCCTGGACCCTGCGACAAGGAGAATATGAGTTTTTGATCTTCCATAGAAGGCGTCTGTGGGGGATTGTCTAGTTGCCTTTTCTTGAACCAACCCGTGAAGCTGGAGTTGTGCTCTCTGGTTACGTCTCCCTTCTTCCTCGGATGGCCCTGGTCGACGTACTCCTGCTCAATTAAGCTTCTGTGCTCTTCGACCCAAGGGCCGACCACTTCAATGTGTTGTAGCGCGACTCGATGTGCCCTTTCAAAATCAGTGCGTCGACCATCAATGCCGACATGTAGTGAGCGGCAGCCCTCGCGGTGACCATATCCACCGAGCCTGTCGAGGTGCTTCTTTGTGGGTATTCCAACATCCTCGTTCTCGGTGGTTAGATAATTCTGGCAGAAGGAGATGCACTCGTAGATCAGAAAGCCCTTGGCTATGCTTCCATATGGACGAGACCTGTTGCGAATGAATCCTTTGATGACACCGTTTAGCCTTTCAAACGGCATCATGTTGTATAGGAATGTCGGCCCGAGCTGGATGATGTCGTCCATGACATGTACAAGCAGATGCACCATGATGTCGAAGAATGCGGGCGGGAAGTAAATCTCAAGCTCGCATAGTATCATCACAATCTCTTCATGTAGCCTGTCGAGCTGCTTCACACCGATCGACTTCCTAGATATGACATCAAAAAAGTTACAGAGGCCAAACAACGTCTCACAGACATGCTCGTCCATTATCCCACGGATCGCAACAGGGAGTATCTGCGTCATCAGCACGTGACAGTCGTGAGACTTCATACCGCTGAACCTCTTCTTCGCCACGTCCAGATATCTGCTTATCTTTCCCGAGTAACCGTGAGGAACTTACACTCCTAAGAGGCACCTGCAAAACTACTCGAGCTCCTCCAGACTCAGAGTGAAGCAGGCAGCACGAAACACCACCTCATTCTTCTTAACTCTTTTGCGGCGACCTTGAGTCCCTTCCGTCTGATCATCATCATCATCATCATCATCATCACTATCGTGTCAAGATCTTTCTTTATGCCAAGCAATTTAAGGTCCTTTCTTGCTTTCGCCCATCTTTGGTCCTCTCGGCATGTTCGAGAGTGCCAAGTAGACTCTCGAGAACGTTCTTCGTGATGTGCATTACATCGAGGCTATGGGGAGTGTGAAGGACCTTCCAATACGGCAGTCCCGTAAAATGACCTTGCTTTCCATACACCCAGCGCCGCTTTGTCCTCGTCGCTTTTTTCAGCGGGGCAATCTACCCAATTATTCAAAAGCTCCTCGATTTCTTTGCCGCTCCTCGGACGCGGGGCTCTTTCGAGCTCGTCCTTACCATTGAACAGGTCACCACGTTTTCTCCACGGGTGATCCATGCGGAGCCACTTTCGAGTACCTTGAAACACGGTTTTCGAAGACCCGGGATCACTTGGTAGCTGGATATGCGGTGTCTCATCCATGCACTTGACGCATGCATTGTGTCCGTGGTTCACCTGGGCCGATACATATGCGTAACCAGGATAGTCCTGCACGATTAAGTGAGCAACGCTCTCAGATGGAAATATTCTTTAGTGTAGGCATCCCACGTACGGGCCGACGTCTCCCACAAGCTGGCTAACTCCTCTCTCAATAGCCCGAGATACAGATGCATATCGATACCTGGTTGTTTTGGCCCCTGAATAAGAATGCTCATGTGTACATACATTTGCTTCGTGCATAGCCACGGGGGGAGGTTGTATGGCCATACAAACACAGGCCAGGTGCTATGCGTGCTACTCTGGTTTCCAAAAGGATTGAGTCCATCGATGCTCATACCTAGCCTGACATTCCTTGCATCGCCCCCGAACTCTTCGAACTCGATGTCTAATGCATTCCACTGGCTAGCGTCTGAAGGGTGTGTCAGGATCTTGCCCTTCTCTGGATCATCTTTGGGTTTCTCTCTTTCCACGTGCCATTGCATGAGCTTTGCTTCCTTAGGATCTACGAAATATTGCTGCAGACGAGGGGTGATAGGAAAGTACCATACCACTTTTCAAGGAACTTTCTTGTTCCCTCTCTTGTACCGTCCTTGGCCACACACCGGACAAGTGGTTCTATCCGTGTACTCGTTCTGATAAAGTGCGCAATCATTGATGCATGCGTGGTATTTAATGTGTGGTAGGTCGAGAGGGCACACCATTTTCTTGGCCTCCTCGATACTTGTTGGCAATGTGTTCCCCTTAGGAAGTCGGTCGTGCCAGTATTCCATGTTCGCGTTGAAGCTCACATCGGTCCATTTGTGTTCGGCCTTCATCTCCAAAGCCTTGAGCGTTACACTCAAACGTGTATCCTCGGGGCGACACCCAAGATACAATGGAGTCATCCCGTCTACCTCCATTTGGGCCAGCTTGGCTTTCTCTCTGGCTGCAGGTTTGTCATTGCTCGTCTCCTTGAGGAGCAGTTTTTGAACATGAGGGTCGTGCAAGACCGAAGTTAGCAGCGTCTGTGTGTTCGTGTCTTCTCCTTCTTCATGATCATGATCATGCATGTCGCCATCTCCTTCTCCATGCTGATCATGCCCGCCGGCATCTCCTTCGTCATGATGATCATGCCCGCTGGCATATCCTTCGTCATGATGATCATGCCCGGTAGACTCTTCGTCTTCTCGCCCGCCCACGTCTTCGTGACCACCACCATGTCCTTCCGGCGCCTCATTGAGGTCGCGCATGAAACCGCTACCGAGCAGTGACCCTCAATTGTCCGATTCGTGGTCGATCCAGCGCCAGTTTGCATGTTCGACATGGACATCTTATCATGGTCTTGTTGTTCGAATCATGTCCTCCTTCGCCTTTCTTGTACCTAGCAATTCGACCTTCGCTCATCGTGAGGACCATGGTTGCTGAAAGGTCAAAAGCAGAGTATAGGTGAGAACCACACCATATGAACACACACATGCATGAATGCTAGCCAGAAAAAATTCGGCATGACCTTTCTTAAAATTAGGACATATGGGTAGTGCAAAAATTTGCCGAAATGGAAATGAATCAACATTTCGGCAAACATCCATGCAACCACACCGGCCGGGCCCGACAACAACAAACAACCAACAAAAAACTTCCTCCCATTGCAAACATTCATGCACCACACAAGCATCGTCTCGCCATGGATCACACACACACCGCCCGCACGACAAGCTTCACCTACATGTTCATGGCCAAGTACTCACCTAGTAGACACAATAATAGCGAGACGAGACCGCGCGATGAGAGAGTGTGGACAAATAGATGTACAATGCAAGTTGGTGGAGAGGAAATTAGTAAACAAATAGAGATGTGAGAGAGAAAAGTAAGGAACTTTTAGATCTAGAAGTTGGAGCGAAGCTTCCACTTACCATTCTATGGATTAAAGTAGGTTTAGTTATAAGAAAATGGAGAAACTATGGGCAAGATGGGGTGTGAGGGAGGAGGAAGACGAGTTGGGAGGAGGGAGAGATGTGAAATGGGTGGTGGTGGATAGATATATAAGAAAGCTAGCTCTTGTCACCTTTTTAACATGGATCTGGACGCCCTCATCTGTGGCGCATATGGAGGAAATGCACCACAGATGCTGAAACTTCTATGGCGCATAAGTCCATATGCGCCACAGAAGTGGGTGAATTAGATTCCCTGTGTGGGCCCCCCTCCATGTTCTGTGGCGCATGTTGGGATATGCGCCACAGAAGTGAAACACATCTGTGGCGTATATCAGAACATGCGCCACAGAACTTGGGTGAATTAGATTCCGTGGTGGGGCCCTCCTCCATGTTCTGTGGCGCATGTTGGGTTATGTGCCACAGAAGTGAAACACATCTGTGGCGCATATCAGAACATGCGCCACAGAACATGGAGGGAGGCCCCACACAGGGAATCTAATTCACCTACTTCTGTGGCGCATATGGACTTATGCGCCACAGAAGTTCCAATCTTCTGTGGCGCATGCTTTCTGGTGCGCCACTGATGTTTTCCTGTGGCGCATGCTTTCGCATATGCGCCACTGAACATCTTGTCTATCTATAGGTTGTTTCCTAGTAGTGATGGAAGGGTTCAACAACCCAATGAACTTAGTGGTGAAATTCCTCCATTTGTTCTCCCATAGTTCTACGGGCATCACTGAAAACCGATGCAGAAGCATCTATTATAAACATTGGTAGGTTGACCCCAGGTTGTCTAAACAAAGCAGGCAAGAAGTCGCTCTCGCGTCAATTAGTCAGTGAAAATAAATCAAGTATATATTACAGCCCATGCACCACGGTTGAAGTTAAATAAGTTGTTTGCATGGAACTTAATATCATGATGAAGGCTACCACTGACAAATACTCGAGCCTGCCACCAATCATTGGTTTGGATAGAACTAATGGTTTCATGAAGTTGATAGATAGATTATGTAATAGGTTGAAGGGTTCCAAATAAAGCTTTGGTGGGAAGGAGGTGTTCTTAAAGGCTATTCTGCAAGCTATTCCTGCAGATGCAATGTCTGTCTTCAAGCTTCCTAAACTAGTTTTCAAAAGGTTGACATATGCTATGAGCCAATACTGGTGGAGAGATGATGATGAAAAAACACATGCATTGGTTCGCATGGTGGAAAATGTGTATTCCGAAAAAAGAGGTGGAATGGGTTTTAGAGATCTTCATTGCTTTAATTTAGCACCGCTAGCCAAGCAAGTTTGGAGGATTCTTTGTAAACCAGATTCTCTTTGTGCAAGAGTTCTAAGAGCAAAGTATTTTCCCTCTGGGGATTTATTGAATGCTGAGCTAAAAAGGATCATCGTACACGTGGCAGTATATGGGTAGGCATTCAAACTTTTAAAAAAGTATGCATATGGTGAGTTCGAAATGGAGAAAACATCAATATTTGGGATGATCCCTGGATCCCATCTAGTTCAACGAGAAAGTTAGTCTCTCAGCGTGGAAATATAGTCTACACAAAAGTTTTAGAATTTATTGATCAATGAAACATGCTCATGGGATGAGGCTATGTTAAGATCCCTTTTTTATATGTGGACGTCAATCAGATTCTGAAAATACCACTTTCTATAGGGATGATGGAGGATTTTATGTCATGGAATAATACGAAGAGCGGTATCTTCTCCGTTCGATCTTCCTATTATACCGAATGGGATCATCAACATGTCAGGAAACTCCTTAGAACAAATGGAGAAGGTACTTACGAAATTAATCCAGTCTGGTTTGGTCGTAGACAACTTCAGCAAAAGTGAAAGATTTCGTCTAGAGACTTCTTCGTGGGGCAGTTTCATGCAATTGTGTCCTGGCTAATAGGCACATCAATACTAGGATCCAGTTGTAACATCTACTGCGAGGACACACTGCACGCCTTCTTTCAATGTCCACGTATGTCAGAAATTTGGGAGAAGTTGGCACTGTATCAGCTGATAAATGAAATGTCCACCTTTGACCGATCATGATCTGCAGTTCTCGAGGCGTTGCTAAGGCTTCCCGGGAATACTATGCCAGGTGTACCGGATCTGAATGTCAAAGATGTGACTGCAACACCCTGTTGGTACATATGGTGGCAAGCAACGAAGGCAGATAGCGCATGAGGAACCGGTTTCCTCCCCGGGACGCTCATCGTTGTCGATCCATTACAACAAATTACTCACGAGCTTGTAAGAAAAATATCGGTATTAAACGCGATGGTTGGGAGCGAGAAACCAAAGGAAGGTTATACCGAACCGAATGCCGACGCTTCATTCCATGCGGATACTTGCTCGGGAGCAACATGGGCGGTATAATTCACGATGATAGAGGAGTGTTCATCGCAGGTATGTCATGCTTGATTCCTAGGTAGAGCTGTTTCCTAAAAAAAAAAAGGTTACCGTTATACCATGATCGATACAAAGTAACACATACCGGAAACAAACTAAGTCTCCTTTCTCTTAGCACAGTGTCGAAAATAAAGCAGCTAGAGTTGAGTTCGGAATAGGCACGGTGTTACAGTGAGATCATCATGGGAAGATTAAAAAAAAAAAGGACAAGAAGCCTAGCGACGTCCTCGCGCGATATTTTTTTTATAAAAATAATACATTTTATTTAATGATTTTTAGATGTATTGCGCGATTTTAAAAATTTATAAAAGTAGCACATTGTTGGCTTCGCCCTAGCCGAGTAGACCAATTCGGCTAGGGCCTGACCTAGTGGGTTGCCGACTGACAACCCAACATGCAGTCGGTCAGGCCCTAGCCAAATGCTCCATTCTGGTCCGATCCAAGCTGAATGCACATGAGAGGAAGAAGCTGGCGATGGAAGGGTGGTCTGGTGACTTCCATTCGGCCTCCTCCTGACCGAATGGGCATTCTGCATGGGCCTGACCGAATGGAGCATGCAGTCGGTCTGGGCCTGACCGAAAGGCCATTCAGTTTGGGCGTGACCAAATGGAGCATACGGGCCCCGCGACCCCACGTGGCGACATGCAGTCGGTCTGCTCCTAGCCGAATGGAGCTGACTCGGTTTGACCTACGCCGAATCTAGATCGAAGCCGACTATGTGATTGTTTTTTAAATTTTTAAAATCATGCAATAACTGTCAAAATCATTAAATTACAGTGTAGTATTTAAAAAAAATCGCCGTCCTCGCGTGGAGGTGGAGGGATGAACCGGTCGGTGCCTACTGCCTGCCCGCCAATGAACAACGTCTAATTTCCGACACGTGCCAACCTGCACCTGCAGGCCGAAATCTTTGAATACGATTGGTACTGGTGGCGCGCAATCCGCATCAGCATTCTCAAGACAGATGCCGACATCACGTGTCCACTCCTTTATTTTTTCCCCCCATTCTTCTTCTTCTTCGTGAAACGACGTGAGAATATTGAAGTCGAGATTGGCCGTCGCTGTCGCGTGATCGGTCTCCGATCAGCTCACCTGCTCTGCTTCCCCTTGTACAGTTAATAAATATAGGGGATCGTCGGATCATACTTACACTTGCCAGCTTAATTAGCTTCAAAGCAACCATGACGTAATTAGTTCTATTTTAATTTTTTACCCACACAAGTCACGAACGGAACGTGGACACGGCTTTGGGTTGGGTTGGAAATCCGGCACGCTTAAACTTAAACTACTTTGGTCGGCAACGGCACGCGCGATCGCCGTCGTCTCCGAACGGGTAAAAAGGGAAGGACGCAGCAAGCACACGTCGTCTCATCTTAGACCGTTGATTGGTTATCCCACAGATCGCGGGGCGGACGTCCGAACGCATCCGCGCGGATGCGTGGGGCGTGCGCGGCATGATCCATCTGGACGTCTGAACGCGTCTGCGCGGACGTGTTGGACGTGCGTGGGCTCCCAGCGGCACGACCCGTCTGGATCGGTGCGTTAGGGTCGACCCATCAACGTACCTAATTTACGTGACCGATGCGTCGGCCCGAGACAACGCAAGCATCGCACGGGTGTTCGCCTGTTGGCCGCTTAGGGGCCCAAACGTAAGTCAAACATTAATAATTAAACTGTTTTTCCATTAGATTAGACCCTTCCGATTAAAAAAAAGACTAATTTAAACAAACTAAAAATAAGAACTATTACTGCTGCTGACAGGGGCCGTACCTACGGCTACTGGCCGCCGTTGCCGTGGCCACCGCTTTCGCTGGCAACATCAATCGCCACCATAGCCGACCAGATGGCTTTCTGCTGGAGGACGTTCGCTCGCTCGGCCATGAGCCTGCTTCTTGCCGGATATCTTAGAGCGGTCCACCGCCGTCCGGTTGGCTAGGGCCTTCTCCATCTCGGCCACCCAGTGGTCTCTCGCCGCCTGGTCCTCCACCTTCGCTGACGTGGCCGCCCTCGCTGCCAAGAGGGCCACCATCACCTGAGCTCCATTGGGGCCGATGCCGAGGGCCTGCGCGATCTGCAGGGGGCATCGATCGCCTTGTGGCGGATCTCGCGAAGGGCCCCTAGTGCGGCCTCCTTGGCCACCGCCTCTACCGCCTCCTTGGTCCAGTTGGCGACCTCCAGGCCACACGACATTCCTCCTCGAAGGCCACCACCTCCGCCTCGTCCATGCGCTGGGATAACAACGTGGCTTGGAAGTCGACAACATCGATGTCGGCGTCCTAGAAGCAGGTGCGGCACAACTCCCTAAACTTGGTCCAGTTGGCGATATTGCGGCGAGACATGTCTGCGGTAGGAGCTTTTTTTTCGGCGGTGGTTGGTCTGGCTGGGCTTGTTGTCTCAGCCGTGCCGCGTGACTGTCTTTTATAGACGACGACGAATGCGGGAAAAGGCCAGGAAAGCGCGCGGGGGAAACAAAAAGCTATAATGGTGACAGGACGGATAGATGGGTTAGGCCGCTGGGCACGATTGACTGGACAGGCCGAACCGCGACCCCAAAACGACCGCGTGCCGACCCAAACAGAGCATTGGTCGCTGGGCGGAGATGCCCTAAGCAGGAACGACACGGATCCGGTCCGCGAGTGGGTCCCTTTGCGACGAACCAGCACACACCACGTTCCCCCAGGGCCCCGCCGCCGTCATAGACAGGGACGCCTCCGCCTCCATCTATTCTACTACTTATTTATTATTTATTTTGTGGCTTATGAACAAGAAGAGTAGATGGACTCGGACGAAATAAAACTTGGAATCATCAACTCCTCTCGCTCTCGCCCTCGCCCCCAATCCTGACAGGCACAGCCAAGGTTTGCTTCCCGTCCCCAAATCGCCGGCCACGAGTTCCGCCTCCTCTCCCCCGGCCCGATCCCGCCGCCATTGCCGCCGCCGCGCTCCCCTGCTCCAGGTCGGCTCTCGCTTCGCCGCTCCTCTACCCATCTCCGCCGACGCTCCTCTCCCGGTTACTACTGTGTTTTTCGTTTCGTTTTGTTTCCTGATGATGATTTTCGGTGGTCGCGTGACGGCGTAGGGTTCTACTTCTGCGGGAGTCCGGCGAGTTGCTGGCTTGCTCGATTTGGTAGGCGCACGGCCTCCCGGCGAGTTGGAGGTAATTCCTCCTCTTTATCCAACTCTGCTATATACTCTACTACTTCGGCAGATTAGTTCCACTTCGCGCAATAATAATCCTTCCAGTTACTTCTCCACGCGTTAATTAATGGGTTCCAATTTAGTTTCCATCCACCACCACCAGCCCACCTACCCCAGCCCAACACCGCATTACGTTCGTCAATCGACTCCCAAGTTTCCCAAGCTTTGATGCTGCAGTTAACATAGCACTGCTATTCCGTACCATTGTTAGGTCTAAATTTAGTTTAAGCTACTGCGGAATAGCCTGTTGTTGTTGCTGGTGCGGGCACGCAAACTAGTCCCCAGAGATCGAATCTACCCTACCTGTTCGCTGCCAGCTGAACAGGACAGCTCGGATTTCTCCACCTCCAGTTTGCAATGCTGAGCTGCTGACCGTGCGCTCCCTCCCTGCCCATCGTATATATTCGCTGTTTTCAGCTTTTATCTGGACACAAGAGCTTCGAGTGTACCCCCTTTTCAATAATAATATCTCTGGTCCATATTAATGGCCTCAACTTTGTCTAGATAAGGATGTAGAGGCCATTAATATGGACCTGAGGGAGTAATATCTTTGTTTATCGGTTAAACTCACCCAAAGTACATACTACCGTGAAAGCACTTTACGAGACACATATATCAAATCCAAGCATCCAATCTAAATATTCCGTGGCAGTCACAGTTCATGAGTTTGACTCCACCTATTATGTCCCAACCACAGCTTTAAGCTAGCTGGAGGGAGTACTAGAAAAATACACCTACCAGTACTTCGATTGAACACCAGCGCTTGTTTGTGTGTGCATTGCTGCACTCCGGTTGTATACCTGGCTATGTTGTACTTCTAGTGAAACTTGTTGGTACGTCTCAAGAAAAGATGGTTCCAACTAAACGATATGTCCAGCAGTAGAATTATGAAATACTTGCTGCCGAAGTACCACTGTCGTGCTAAACACAGCCTTATCTGTGCTCCTTTTGTCCCTTTTTTGGAATTTAGTGTAAATGGGGGGAATTGTGAAGCACATTTGGAATGAACATATATGCTCATGCTGGGACTGTTTTTTCTTGCATTGGAAACTGGCGGAGCTAAGCACTGAAATACCTCAATGAAAGATCTCAGTATCTCAATGAAAGATGATTCCAACTAAATGATAGTACCTCCAACAATAGAAACTGTTAACATGTGCTACTGAAGTACAACTGCGGTGCTAAACACAGCCTAATCTATGCCCTTTTGTCTTCTTTTTTTCCACTTCCATGCAAAGTAACTGTATCCATTTGGAATCTGGTCTAAATGGGGGAAACTGTGAAGCACATTGGGAATGAACATATATGCTCATGCTGGGACTCTTTTTCTGAGATTGGAAACTGGCAGTGATGCCACTATGCAGTTGAGAATTCAGTCTGCATACTAAATTTGTCAGGTAACATCTAAATTCCTCTTTCTATACCTGTAGGTGCTGAGGGTACCAAGGATCATGCTTCTGCGCCTATTTAGATGACATATGTGCTGTGTCGTGGACTGACTGGCTCGATAGGAAGCCATGAAGATCAGCGCGCTTCTCACCTCCGCAGGCATCAACATTGGACTTTGTGTGCTCTTTCTGTCGCTCTATTCCGTTCTGAGAAAACAGCCAGCTAACATCAGGGTCTACTTCGGCCGGAGGATTGCTGAGGACCATAATCGGCTCCGGGATGCTTTTATTTTGGAGAGGTTTGTTCCGTCCGCTGGCTGGATCGTGAAAGCCCTGCAGTGTACAGAGGAAGACCTCGTGGCAGCTGCTGGGTTGGATGCTGTTGCTTTCAATAGACTGCTAGTATTCAGGTACACCGAATTTCCATGTATCCCTTCATATCATTATTTTGTTGGTTAGAAGGCATAAACATCTGATTGATGAGCTTGTTAACATGTACATGTGACCTGAATCAGTAGGAGACGTAAACCTTTTGCTCTGGCACTACCTATAAAATAGACCTGCTTTTAATGTTGTCATGCAGAATCATCAATCTGTCTTTTTTGTTGTTTTCTGTTAGACTCCTTTGTCTACCGGTTAACCTCAGAATCTAAATTTCGCACACTGATACATTCGTTTTTCTACAGCATACGCATCTTTTCCCTAGCTGCCCTTCTCTGTGTGTTTGGAATTCTTCCTCTGAATTATTTTGGACAAAATATACCTCATCATCGGATTCCTTCAGAACAATTGGATATCTTCACCATTGGGAATGTGGAAGTGCAATCAAGATGGTGAGGCGAGCAATTTGTTTTAAGTTCATCATAAGGTGGTTGTATCAATGGCTGAAATTGTATATTTGTTTCTGGTTTGCTGCATTCATTATTGATATTTATAGTCTTATCTTGTTTTGCCTCTAACTGGACTTGATTAGTTCCGTCTATGTCTCCACTCTTCAAAACGAGTGCATGTTAGTGCAATATACATACTTCTGTATTCATTTTATCTGGTGGTTGCTTTGCAGGCTTTGGGTTCATTGTGTAGTCCTCTACATAATATCTGGAGTAGCTTGCATTCTCCTATATCTTGTAAGTTTTTTGTTCATAGAAAGTATAAGTATTCTATATCCTCATAGTGAGGAACACATCTAATGTTATTTCTCTACCCGATCGATCTTATAGGAGTACAGGCACATTGCGAAGCTGAGGCTCCTTCATCTTAAACGTGCAACACCCAGTCCAGGCCAGTTTACTGTGCTTGTTCGTGGAATACCAAAGAAAACGAAAGAATCATGCAGTACTGAAGTTGACGATTTCTTCACCAAGTATCGTGCATCAAGTTACCTATTCCATCAAGTTGTTTACAAATCTGGGAAAGTTCAGAAGATAATGGTAAGAAATTCTCATGCAACGTTTATATTTGCTTGGGGGTTGGGGATGAGCGGTAGTGCAACATAATTGACATGGCAGTATTTTTATGATTTAATGTTGGTAGCCTTTGGCTTACTTTTATTCTGGTCATGTAATCACTATAGTGTGTATGGACAGCTAGTTGTGATACTACACATTTCTTTCCATATGATATCTTCGTTGTCATGTATTACTGAAATGCTTCCAAATCATTTGAGTTGGATTTATACTTATCTGTAAAAGCATTTGTGATATTGCACATTCCTTTCCATATGATACATTTTGTTTTCTCTGTAAATTAGTGAATTGATTGCAAACCATTTGATTTGGATTTATACATTTTAACTGCACGTTAGTATGCCACTTTCAGCTTTTTGGAGTAAAACTGTTTCATATGCTGCAGACTGGTGCGAAGAAGGCATGTAGAAAGTTGAAACATTTCACGGACACTACGGTTGATCAGAGCTGCAAAGCAATTACATACAGGTGTTGTCTTTGTGGAGCCTCTTCGAATTCGTTCCAATTATTGCCCACCGATGAAGTTGTACAGAGCAGTGGGAAAGCTGACCTAAATGATTCTGTCTTCAACACAGACAATGAGGTTTGCAATCTTGCAGACATTTGTTCTTTTACGAAATTCATCAGTAAGTCGGTTTAAATCAGTAACTTCAGTTCTGGAACTATACACAGGAATGTGCAGCTGCTTTTGTGTTTTTCAAAACTCGGTATGGAGCACTTGTTGCGTCAGAGATACTTCAGACATCGAACCCTACGAAGTGGGTTACTGATCTAGCTCCAGAACCAAATGATGTGTATTGGTCAAACATTTGGCTTCCTTATAAGCAGCTTTGGATTCGACGGATAGCTACCCTTCTAGGTTCTGTTGTTTTTATGATCATATTTCTGGCACCGGTGACATTTATACAAGGTCTAACTGAGCTAGAGGTGTTGCAAAAGAGACTTCCTTTCCTTAATGGGTTATTGACGAAGTAAGTACCAACGTGGCTCTGGAACTGACTCTGGTATTAAAGTTCATCTTCATATCCACTGACTCGTCGACTTAGTATGCATCAGATCTTATTTAGAGTTCAAACTTGAAACAACATGGAAAATCTTTGACATTTAGACTGATTAAAACATATTATAGTTTGGTGTATCTTGTGCTCTGAGATGTTCCCTTTGTTCATTTGTAGGTGGCTTGTATTGACACCTCTTTTTTTCGAACAATTATTGACTCCTCTTTCATCTGCAGCCAATACATGATCCAGATAGTAACTGGATACCTTCCCAGTGTCATCCTGCAAATATTTCTGTACACCGTTGCACCAATAATGATGTTATTTTCTACATTGGAGGGGCCTACATCTCACAGTGAAAGGAAGAGGAGTGCTTGCTGTAAAGTGCTGTACTTCTATATCTGGAATGTATTCTTTGTTAATGTAGTATCTGGTACCATCATAAAGCAGTTGAAATTTTTTTCAAGCCCAAAGGACATCCCTGTCCAGCTCGCTAGGGTTATACCTGGGCAGGTAAATCCCTTGTTGCACGTACAAGTTTTGTCCTTCCTAAGAATTGCTCCTAACACTTTGCTGCTGTTGTGCAATTCTGTTTTCGTTTCAGGCTACCTTCTTCGTCACCTATGTCCTGACTTCAGGGTGGGCCAGTTTATCATCTGAACTTATGCAACTCTTTGGTCTGATATGGAACTTTGTAAGGAAATATATTCTGAGAATGAAAGAAGATACAGAGTTTGTGCCCTCATTCCCATATCACACAGAAGTACCAAAAGTTTTGTTATTTGGACTATTGGGGTTCACATGCTCTGTATTGGCGCCTTTGATCTTACCTTTTCTGCTAGTGTACTTCTTCCTGGGTTATGTCGTGTACCGAAATCAGGTGAGAAACTAGAGATTTTTCTAGCAAAATAATATCTTTGTATTTATTTGCCAGGCTTGAAGCATACCGGTTCCACATGCTAACGATCTGTATCTTTTTTCAGCTGCTGAATGTGTACCGCACGAGATATGACACAGGCGGTTTGTACTGGCCAATTGCGCACAACACGGTTATCTTCTCTCTGGTGCTCACCCAGATCATCTGCCTTGGTGTATTTGGCCTCAAAGAATCGCCCGTAGCCGCGGGCTTCACCATACCTCTCATCATCCTCACCCTTCTATTCAACCAGTACTGCAGAAAGCGGCTCCTTCCGCTCTTCAAAACTTTTCCCGCACAGGTCCGTCTTTTTTACTTCCACAATTGTGGTGATGAACCAAGGAGGCCTGTTCCGCTGATGGTTGTGTTTTGGACCGTGCAGGATCTAATCGACTTGGACAGGGAAGACGAGCGGTCGGGAAGCATGGAACGCATCCATGACAGACTCCATACCGCGTATTGCCAGTTCCCTGAGACCGAAGACATAATAGAGCTGGAGAAAATTAAGATTGATGGGAATGGTGAGGAAGAAAGTTGTAGCTCAGGCGAGTCCAAGGGTAAAGAAAGCCCCCAGGAACAAGAGCCAAGAAGAGAGCTGTCTCACCCGACGCTGAAGGGACTCCCTGTCAGCCGCCTGCAGAATGCCGTGCGGTCCATCACTTTCCTCATTAGATTGCATAAGAGAGGTGTATCGTGATAACGGCGTCTGGTAAGTATCTAACCGCTAACCCCTCCACGTGTTGGCTCGTGTAAATGTATAGATAGCGACATACCGTCATACGAGTATAGAGGAATTGGGCAATTAGATAGGAACGATGCCAAGGGAAGCATTGTTATACGGGTAAACATATGGTTCATATGCCTGGCTGATTAGCTCTGTCCAGTTTTTTCTGTTGAATGAACGTGATCCATATTTTTCGACAAGCATGTGGCATCATTTTTGTATTTGATGACAGCTCTTAACATTGGCATTGGGACAACATCTGTAGCTGTTGGGAGGCATATTCTCCATCAACCAGTACAGTTAATACTACTCCCTCCGGTATACAATATGTGTCGCCAATTTAGCACAAAGTTGTACTAAATCAGCAACACATTATGGATACTCCATCAACTAGTATCATTCTACTTGGTAGTCATGAAATTAATTCAGGGGGTATTATCTAAGTAAATTCAGGGGTGATTTTTGTTATGAGTTGTACATCTTGGCTCTCGCTGATTTCAGAGTTTTTCTTTTCCCTTGCAGCTTGGTTGTACCAATATTCTTACGATCTTTGCAAAACGGCCAAAACAAATGTGTTTCTGCTGCTCTCAGCGCATAGATGATAGAAGTCCATTGTTTTTAAGATGCTTAATATTAGGATAGCCTTTACCTTCTCTAGTTTAACAAAATGAACTAACTTTTCCAATGCCATTATCATTTTAGAAAGAGTAAAATGTATGGGAGGTTGCAAAACTATTCGGGGGAGGGGGGAGGGCTGCCTTTCCCAGCGGAGTCGCGCAAGCGTAAGGTGAAGATGGCGACTCCCCCACCCCTTAAAACCTTCTTCACTGGCGATCTCCTTGATCTTTGGAGATCTCTTTGTTACTCTCCGACCATTCCCTCTGGCGTTCTATCCTCTACACCCACACCCCTCTTTTAGCTCCTAGGGTTTCCGCGATGGCTTCTCCTTTGGTAGGCTCATGGAAGGTTTTCCTTTTGCATGATGAAGGATTTGGATCTTAGGAGGCTAGCTTTCTTGGAGAGGGAGCTTCATCTTTGGCCACAGAATTGGCTAGCGCTCCTGGACTCTCACGGAGTAATGGTTGTTGGCCAGCATCTCAATGGTGGGAGAGAAGATCAAGGTGGTGTTTACCACTACATTCCCCTCCCATATTGCTAGGATTGCGATCAGCAATATCTCTCCCCCCGGGGTACATGCAAACTCCTGGAATCCAACTGAAAATGGCTCATCCATAGTGGTGTCTCCTTCTGGCTTAGATACACAGATCTATCTTGACAAGCCCAAGGATCTAGCCCCAAGGCATAAGGTTGTCAAAATAGGTAATTGTTGTTCATGGAAGATTACATATTCAACAATGAAAGAACCTGATCGTGATCGAATGAAGGCCTATGATGGTACTCTGGAACTTTCAGCACAAAATAGAAGGTTAAAATTTTAAAAAAATTGCCAAGAGCATCCAGATTGCTTGTCGTTCTCTTAAGGCTCATGATATTTTCTGCATTGGGGCTAAGATTAAATTTCCGGATCATTTGGTGAGAATGGGAACCACAATTTCACATATGGGGACAGTTCGATCAGGTCAACAACCCTCTTTAGCCAGAGAGAGGTCTAAGTAGCTCTAAGCAAGGTCAGTTAAGTGATCATCTTGGTAAGGGCAAGGAAGCCTTCTAGGCAACCCATGAATCTTTAGTCATGGTACTAATTTTCACCCATGGTTTGAATTTTGCCAAGTCAGTCAAGCAGAAAATTTCCTTGTCAGTTCACCCTACTCGGAATTCAGGACATTTTACCATGGTTGTATCCTTTGGTCGTGCTACATTCAGACTTGATGATGATACTGTTGCCATAGCCTTGGAGGTAGCTACCAGTGGCTTATGTGGAGAACTCGAAGTTTCCAGGCTGAATGATAGGTTTTTTTCCATCAACGTCTCCAGCAATCAAGTTGGGTTTCGTATCATTTTTATTCGCAAGTATGCATGCTCTCAGTTTCAATGTAATTTCCATTTATGTGGTTGAGGAGGTTTCAATTGGAAGAGTTTGCGGTGTGGCAGAAGGAGTAAAATGATGAATGGACTATCATTAGCCCATCCAAAAGAGCAGTTTGTTTGGGTTTTCAAGCTATGGCTAACAATCAACCAATATCCATTATGCATTCTGGTAATACATTCAAAAAGAAGTTGCTCATTGTTGAACCTCTCAGCTATAATGTATGCAAAGGATATAAAAATGCAAAGGATATAAAAACACCCGTAACATGTGCAACACAAGGGTTTTACATCTCAAAATTCAGAAAAAATGTTCGCACCTTCAGAAAAACCAGTTGTGATGCATGAGACTATGGTGAAACCAGTAACCCATTTTAGAACTCTATTGGATTTTAATTTCTAGCAAGAAAAAATTCGGATCAAATGAAAGCCGACCGCCCTAATTGCGGGAAGGATGACTCACTAATTATTTAAAATGTGCCAGTTGATGGGCCCGTTGGCCCAAGCAATAAGCCCAGTAGTGTTGAGGACCACCTGCTTAATGGGACGGAATTGGTAGGTGAAGATATTGCCTATAGGTTTTAGATATGTGGCGAATGTCTTTCCATGGGCCATGTTGTGACTGCTTGCACGTGCTAAATTCGGTGCAAAGGATGTTTCCATTATGGGAACATAAAGAATTTTTTCTTTGGAAATAGAGGGGGAAAATCTCGTACTAAAACACAGAAATCCCGGAGAAAGCAATTCCAATTCTAACAGTGCTAAGCTTGCCATTCCAACTTCTTCACCTGCCAACATAGCTAGTGTCCCGACAGAATCCTCTTCCCAAAATCTCACGCATCCACCTTCGTCACCATTGGTGTCGATGACATTGTCACTGCCATTGCTGCCGCCTTCGTCCATTTTACCAACCATGGCCAACTCTCTTTTGAACCCAACGAGGTGGGTTCCGCTAGGACACAGATCATTGATGGAGGGTCGACAATGCTACCAAGTGTCATGTCCCAGATTTCCACACCGGGGATGGACGGTGTTGGAAATATGCCCTAGAGACAAATAGTAATATATATTATTATCATATTTCATTAAGTTTTTGAAAAGGTTTTATATCATGCTATAACTGTATTGAATAGAAACGTCAATACACATGTGATATATAAACAACCAAGAGTTCCCGGTGAAATTCTAGTCACTGCTTCATTGGTTAACAGATGATCAAGGTTTCTTAATCATGTGGCATTTATGCCAATTGAAAATGGAGTCACTTCATTGCAAGAATGAGATGATGAGCTATACCCAACCTAAGCATCGTGACCCGATCATGTCATGAAGTTCAAGTTATGATGATTAGAATAGACCTAGTATACTATTTCTTAGACCGTGAGGCCATATCAATCACTATTACCCGAGAATACTTTGATAGCATTAAACGTCACTCGGTGATACGGTGATCATAAAGGTGTGTTTAGGTGTTCGGAGGAACAGTTGAGGAAATATACGTCAAGAGCGGGATTTGTCGATCCGCATGATAGAATAGATAATCGAGGGCCCACTCGGAGAAGGTGTATCCAATAGCTGCGCAACGTGTGATTTGATCACGGGGATATCACTTGTCGGAACGAGTCAAGTAGCATTTGTTGAAACGAGATTGAACATGGCATGGTGATGTCATTGATCATATCTCGGACAATGCAAGTATCGAGAGACAAGAGGAATAAGAAATGACGTTCATGGTTCAAACGACGGAAGATTTTGTGGAATGCACAGGGGTCACATAGCCATCTAGGTCCCTCTATTGATCATTTGTGTGGGAGGGTCCCGACCATATATGGAGTGTTCCCGAACCATGGGGTATCACGCTTAAGAGCTTGATGATGCTCAGAGAGTGTTTCAGGATCGGCAGAATCACCGAAGAAAAGAGAAGAGAGAAAACCGGAAGGGTTTCGGTAAGTCCGGAGGATGTCCAGAATGAGAGGGAATAAGTTCCACATCAACGGGGATTGAATAATATGTAAGTGAATGTTGAATATTTATTTAATCATTCATTTATATTTATTCAATAAAATAAAAAATAATTGAAAAGGGTCAAATACCTAATTGGGCCTAGTCTAGAGGGAAAAGGGCCCATGAGGGAAAGACCGAAGGGAGGAAGGAGGAGGGGGTGGCCGCATGGGACTTGGGCACCCCGCGCGGGGCCCACAAGGGCCTTGGCCATCCAGCCAAGCCCCCTCTCCCTTGTTTAATACCACATGGCTAAGCTAGTTGGCTATGGGGGGGGTCTGATGTCTACGCACGCTTCTATTCTTGTAGACAGTGTTGGGCCTCCAAGTGCAGAGGTTTGTAGAACAACAACAAGTTTTCCTTAAGTGGATCACCCAAGGTTTATCAAACTCAGGGTGGAAGTGGTCAAAGGTATCCCTCTCAAGCAACCCTGCAATCAAGATACACGAAGTCTCTTGTGTCCCCAACACACCCAATACACTTGTCAGGTGTATAGGTGCACTAGTTCGGCGAAGAGATAGTGAAATACAAGTAATATGGATGAGTATAAGTGGTAATTGCAATCTGAAATAAGTGTGGCAGCAATCAAACATGTAACATGACTGATTGTAAATGGTGTTTCAATGCTTAGGAACAAGGCCTAGGAATCATACTTTCACTAGTGGACACTCTCATATAAATATCTTCTCTTCATTATGCTACCTTGAACTACTCTCTGGTTGGACGATGTAGGGCTATAACAGCACACCTTAAAGTTTGCATTCCCCATCTAGATAACCCCTCATTATCACCTTGAGCGCTAGATGGTCCCAACAAATACCACAATCTCATAGAGACATCCAACTCAAATTATACTCATGATAAGTATTTCTGTAACCTTAGCCTAAATGCCACACGGTGTGCACACTGTTAACTTTACACACGTGGGTGATGTCTACGCACTTCTATTCTTATAGACAGTTGTTGGGCCTCCAAGTGTAGAGGTTTGTAGAACAGAAGCAAGTTTTCCCTTAAGTGGATCACCCAAGGTTTATCGAACTCAGGGAGGAAGTGGTCAAAGGTATCCCCTCTCAAGCAACCCTGCAATCAAGATACAAGAAGTCTCTTGTGTCCCCAACACACCCAATACACTTGTCAGGTGTACAGGTGCACTAGTTCGGCGAAGAGATAGTGAAATACAAGTGGTATGGATAATTATAAGTGGTAACGGTGCTAGAAAATAGCTTAATGGTGTGTGAGAGACTAAAGGCAAACTGAAATAAAGATGGAAGCAAGCAAACATGTAACAGATCTAATTGCAAACGGTGTATCAATGCTTAGAAACAAGGCCTAGGGATCATACTTTCACTAGTGAACACTCTCATATAAATATCTTCTCTTTATGATACTACTCTTAACTACCCTCCGGTTGGACACTCTAATTGATGGTAGGGCTATAACAGCACACCTCAAAATTCATCTTTCCCATCTAGAAAACCCCACACTGTCACCTTGAGTACTAGATGGTTCCAACAAACACCACAATTTCATAAAGACATCCAACTCCAAATATAACTCATAACAAGTATTTGTAATCTCTAGCCTAAGTGCCACCATGGTGTGCACGCTGTCACTTTCACACACATGGGGAGAGCAGAGATCTATTAAAGCACTTGAGTAGCAAGGTAGATCTATAGATTACAAGCTCATGATCTTAAGAAGATCATGCATAGAGAGAGAGATGAACACATAGCTACCGATAGAACCCTTAGCCTCGAGAGAGAACTACTCCCTCCTCATCATGGGAATCAGCAATAGTGATGGGGATGGTGGTGGAGATCGATGGATATGGCTCCGGGGGCACTTCCCCGTCCCGGCAGGGTGTCGAAACAGAGAATTTCTGTCCCCCGAATCTCCCCTTCGGTGGCGGTGGCGCGGCGAAAATTTTCGTGGATTTCTGATTGACTCTACGGTTTTGGTATCGAGAGGCTCTTATAGGCGAAGGAGGCAAGGTCGGTGGGCGGCCAGGGGGCCCACACCATGCCCTAGCGTGGCCAAGGGGGACCCGCGCCTAGGGTGGTGTGGCCACCCTGTGGCCCCTCTTCGACTCTCCTTCTGGCTCCGTGAGTCTTTCGAGAAAATAGTAACTTTGGCTTTTGTCCCGTCCAATTCCGAGAATATTCATTTTCTGACTTCCTGGAACCAAAAACAGCAGAAAAGCAAACCGCACTGTGGCATCTTGTTAATAGGTTAGTCTAAGAAATCATATGAAAAGTACTCCAAAGTGTGGACAAAACATAAGAAAGTAGATAAAACCAAGCATGGAACATCAAAAATTATAGATACATTTGCAATGTATCAACATCCCCAAGCTTAACTACTGCTCGTCCTCGAGTAGGTAAGTGATAAAAAAGAAAGAATAATTTTTGAGGTGACATGCACCATCATAAACTTGATCAAAGTATTTGTAAAACATTCAAAGCTGGGATCATAGTACTTCAATCATAACATGAAAGACAAAGTTCTAGCAATAAGACAAAGAAACTATGTTGCAACATGAAAAGGCACAAACAAAAGATTCATGAATAACAATGCTTTGCAAGACGTTTGTTTGTTTCACATAAAGAAAATATAGCATAGTGGCATTCAGCTTGTCCCTCATAGAGTAGCAAATATAAATGCATAGGACACCTTCAAAGTTCATCAGAGTGACTAGATACAAATAGTTCAAAGCAAGCAATATCAAAGTTATGCATCAATCAACAAGTCTTGGGACAATGCACATAGAACTAAGAATGGCCACTATGCTCTCAAAGTAGGTGCATAAAGATAGAAGGTGGAGACTCAATATAATAGTGGAAGAAAGGCCTTCATAAAAGGAAGTACTGATTCAAGTCGCATAAAGAGCTTCCAAAAATTATGGTACTTATAGATTTCAGCTCTCATTGCCCCTATCATAAGCATCTTGAAGTGATTAAGGTTAAAGTGAACAAACTATGGTGTATATGCTTGACAAAGTATAAGTTGGAAATCTCATGTCCCTTGAATACGAGGGCCGCTCCTCATGCTACTCAAGTTTAGTCACCGGTAAGTTCTTGTCATCGTAAGTAGATGTGTATCATAGAGAACCGCCAACAGGGTACCCCTTGCCCAATGATACGGAAGAATCCCCATATCAAAATGACAAGGCAAGCAGACAACAAGCATCTCAGCAATCTTCTTATTTACCATGGGAATATGGTGCTTTTTTTCTCTCTTTCCATTTTTCATAATCTCTTTTTTTCTCTTTTTCTCTTTTTCTCAATATAGGACTCTTTTTTATAAGAAGAATGCTTCATAGATAGCTCATTATGGTTACGCTGCAGGTTTCCATCATGTCAGTATGGATTAGACCAGCGGCCCAGGAGTTTATCTAACACATATACATAACTCCATGGACTTACAAGCTCCCCTTTCATTTCACACCGACGACATCCATATACAAAAGAGCATGATATCAACTAGATACAAGTACCAAGTGCAATGTTGAAAGCGGTCCCCATGAAAGCATGGTTCTGCTAATCCCCAACAAATAAGTGCAAGCATATACAACATAGACAACACAATGGTTCAAGTTTATTAAGGGCAAGAAAAGTAAAGTGTGCCATCAAGTTCGTGAGAGCTTTAATCACTAGTTTTCTCATAACAAGTTTAATTTGAAGGTAAACAAAAGCATGAATATACTTGGAGTAGCATAAGCTAGTAGGTAGGTATGGTGGACTCTTTGGAATAACTTGGTTTAGGGAGTTGGATGCATGAGTGGAACTCATACTTGGTTGTGGAGACTAGCAAAAGACTGGGAGCGACAAACTAAGAGAGCAATAATGTCCATAATCATACAGAGCGACAAAACATCATTGATCAAAGCATAAAGTGATAATACAAGTTGAAAACTAAAGGATCATAAAGGCTATGGTGACTTGAGATAGTCATAACATGGTGTGAGCATGTGCCAAGTTAACCCAAATAAAACATCAAAGGAGAATACCACTATACTATGCTTTAATATGCTAAAACAACGCATGATTCATCCAAGGCACATTAAGCAATCTCAATTGTTTATAACAAGTCATGCTACAAAAAAGAATACTAAGAATAAAGCCAAAACATTATCAAGCATGGCATGACAAAGCATAGGCCACAGTCAAAAACAAGCTCTCTTTACCACTTAAGCATGAACTTTCCTACTCTTTTTCAAACCAAACAAAACTATTTGAAAACCAATGTATGAAAGAGAGGGTCCAACCAATTTATTCAGAAAACTAAGCAAACCAAGCAAACGAAAAACCAAAACAAAAATGAAAAAGAAGACGCTCCAAGAACAACACAACTGTGCATGAAATAATAAAAATGAAGCGTTTGGAAGAAACCTGGGATTTGTATTGATGAAGAAGGGGATGCCTTGGGCATCCCTAAGCTTTGACGCTTGTACTTCTTGGATATTTTTTGGGGTGACACGCGTGGCATCCCCAAGCTTGAGCTTTAGTCCATCTTCATCTTATTACTCATTCCTTCCATACACCTGAAATTTTTCCTTCATACAAAACTTCACACAATCTTTATTAGCAACATTAGTGCACTCAAGATAATAGGTCTTTAGGTTCAGCTCCAACACCAATAAAACTTCCATTGAAACACTAGCTACTGTAGCACTGCCCTCAAAAAGCTCAATTCCCCAAAAGAACTCAAAAAGGAATCAACAAGAAGCAAATGCAAATAATGGCAGAAATCTGTCAAAACAGACCAGCAGGTAAAGACGAATTTTTTCGAAGACCTTTTGTTGCTCAAATCGAAAAGTGTTGAACTAACGAAAGTTAGATAACAACCTGGGGCAGAATCACAAAAAGTCACGCCTCAAAAGGACGTACAGATATTTTACACGAATTTTTACGGTGAAGCACAGAAATCTGTTTCGGGACAACAACTTTCCCAATCATTACTTCTCTCTCATTAGAGGTTACTCTTGGCACAAAAAGCAAATAAAAAGGATAAGGAGTGGTTCTTACTGAAGTAATAACTTCCAAGACTCATCTAAAACTTTTGGGTTAGCTTCTAATAAGTACTTTTCTTTAACGCCTTTAAGTTAGGCATGATAGTTTGAGAAGATGCTCACATAAGAAATATAAACTGAGAGTAAAAGAGAGCATCAAGAAGCAAATATAAAACACATTTAAGTCTAACCCACTTCCTATGCATAGGAATCTTGTAAAGAAACGAGTCATGAAAGAACAAAGCAAGAAGCATAGGAAAGCAAAACAAGTGCAACTTCAAGACTTTCAACATAAAGAGGGGAAACCTAATATTATTGAGATGCATAAAACCATGTTTCCCTATCTCATAATAACTTTCAGTAGCATCATGAATAAAATTAACAATATAACAATCACGAGAAACATTCTTGTCATGAGCCACATGCATATAATAATTATTACTCTCCACATAAGCATAGTCATTCTTATTAATTGTAGTGGGAGCAAATTCAACAAAATAGCTATCATTATTATTCTCATCACCATAATCATCAAATATAGGAGGCATATTGTAATCATAATTAATTTTCTCCTCAATAATAGGTGAACTTAAAATATCATATTCATCATTGTAATCATCATATATTGGAGGTTTCGTATCATCATAAGAAATAGAATAGCTATCTTCCAAAGATGGGGAACTAAAAAGATCATTTTCATAAAAACTAGCTTCCCCAAGCTTAGACTTTTCCATAGCATTAGCAATAATGGTGTCCAAAGAATTCATACTAACGACATTGCTATTAGCATGCAAATAAAGTTCCATAGGTTTTTTAATTTTCTCTTCAAACACTTCATGTCCTAACTCAAGATAAATACTATAAAGCTCTCTAATTTTTTGGTCGTTTTCCATTAAGGCTAACTAGTGAAAACAAGAAACAAAAATAAAAAATTGCAGAATCTAAAGGAAATAACTTCGAGCACTCACACCGGAGGATGTGAGTACCTTTTACCTTACCTCCAACGGGCGCCGGAAAATAGGCGTTGCCGTGGGAGGTTCTTCTTCTTTAATCCTCCGTGTGAATACCTTTTACCTTACCTCCCCTCAACGGCGCTAGAAAATAGCTTGATGTCTACGCACTTCTATTCTTGTAGAGCTTGTTGGGCCTCCAAGTGCAGAGGTTTGTAGAACAGCAGCAAGTTTTCCTTAAGTGGATCACCCAAGGTTTATCGAACTGTGGAGGAAGTGGTCAAAGGTATCCCCTCTCAAGCAACCCTGCAATCAAGATACAAGAAGTCTCTTGTGTCCCCAACACACCCAATACACTTGTCAGGTGTATAGGTGCACTAGTTCGCCGAAGAGATAGTGAAATACAAGTGGTATGGATAATTATAAGTGGTAACGGTGCTAGAAAATAGCTTAATGGTGTGTGAGAGACTAAAGGCAAACTGAAATAAAGATGGAAGCAAGCAAACATGTAACAGATCTAATTGCAAACGGTGTATCAATGCTTAGAAACAAGGCCCAGGGATCATGCTTTCACTAGTGAACACTCTCATATAAATATCTTCTCTTTATGATACTACTCTTAACTACTCTTCGGTTGGACACTCTAATCGATGGTAGGGCTATAACAGCACACCTCAAAATTCATCTTTCCCATCTAGAAAACCCCACACTGTCACCTTGAGTACTAGATGGTTCCAACAAACACCACAATTTCATAAAGACATCCAACTCCAAATATAACTCATAACAAGTATTTGTAATCTCTAGCCTAAGTGCCACCATGGTGTGCATGCTGTCACTTTCACACACATGGGGAGAGCAGAGATCTACTAAAGCACTTGAGTAGCAAGGTTGATCTATAGATTACAAGCTCATGATCTCAATAAGATCATGCATAGAGAGAGAGAGAGATGAACACATAGCTACTGGTAGAACCCTTAGCCTCGAGAGAGAACTACTCCCTCCTCATCATGGGAATCAGCAATGGTGATGGAGATGGTGGTGGAGATCGATGGAGATGGCTCCAGGGGCACTTCCCTGTCCCGGCAGGGTGCCGGAACAGAGACTTTCTGTCCCCCGAATCTCCCCTTCGGTGGCGGCGGCACAGCGGAACTTTTCGTGGATTTCTGATTGACTCTCTAGGGTTTTGGTATCGAGAGGCTCTTATAGGCGAAGGAGGCAAGGTCGGTGGGCGGCCAGGGGGCCCACATCATGCCCTGGCGTGGCCAAGGGGGACTCGTGCCTATGGGTAGTGTGGCCACCCTGTGGCCCCTCTCCGACTCTCCTTCTGGCTCCGTGTTCCGGGAAAATAGTAACTTTGGCTTTTGTCCCGTCCAATTCCGAGAATATTCATTTTCTGACTTCCTGGAACCAAAAACAGCAGAAAACAGGCAACTAGCACTGTGGCATCTTGTTAATAGGTTAGTCCAAGAAATCATATGAAAAGTACTCTAAAGTGTGGACAAAACATAAGAAAGTAGATAAAACCAAGCATGGAACATCAAAAATTATAGATATATTTGTAATGTATCAGTGGGGATAAGCAGAGATTAATTAAAGCACTTGAGTAGCAGAATAGATCTACTTATTCAACTAGATTACAAAGCTCATGATCTCAATAAGATCACGCATAGAGAGAAAGATATGAACACATAGCTACCGGTAGAGCCCTTAGCCTCGAGAGAGAACTACTCCCTCCTCATCATGGGAATCATCAACGGCGATGGAGATGGCGGTGGAGTCGATGGAGATGGCTCCGGCGGCACTTCCCTATCCCGGCAGGGTGCCGGAACAGAGACTTCTGTACCCTGAATCTCCTCTTCGGTGGCGGCGACACTGGGGAACTTTTCGTGGAATTCTGATCTTCTCTTTAGGGTTTTAATCTCGGGGGGTTTATATAGGCGAAGAGGCGAGGTCGGTGGCCGCCCGAGGGGCCCACACTAGGGCCTGGCACGCCTAGGAGGGCCGCACCACCCTATGGTGTGGCCGCCTTGTGGCTCTCCTCCGTCTCTGCTTTGGACTTCTGTGTCGTGTCAGGAAAATAGGAACTTCGGCTTTTGTTTTGTCCAATTCCGAGAATATTTATTTACTAGCTTTTCTGAAATCAAAAATAGCAGAAAACAGGCAACTAGCACTGCAGCATCTTGTCAATAGGTTAGTTCCATAAAATGTATAAAAATGCCTCAAAGTGTAGACAAAACATAAGATAGTTGATACAAAACAAGAATGGAGCATCAAAAATTATAGATACGTTTACGACGTATCAAGCATCCCCAAGTTAACTCCCGCTCGTCCTCGAGTAGGTAAGTGATAAAAAGAATAATTTTTAGGTGACATGCACCATCACAATCTTGATCAAGGTATTTGTAAAGCATTGATAGCTGGGATCAAAATACTCTAAACATGAGCATGAAAGATAGAGTTCTAACAGTAAGATATAGCAACTATGTTGTAACATGAAAAGGTACAAACAAAAGATCATGAATAATAATGCTTGAAAGAAGTTTGTTTGTTTCACATATAGAAAACATAATAAGAGTGGTATTCATCTTGTCCCTCATGGTATAGCAAAACATAAATGCATAGGACACCTTCAAAGTTCATAAGGGTGACTAGATACAAATAATTTAAGAACAAGCAATATCAAAGTTATGAATCAATCAACAAGTTTTAGGACAATTCACATTAAACTAAGAATGACCACTATGCTCTCTCAATTGGTGCATAAAGATAGAAGATGGAGACTAAACATAAAAGTAAAAAGAAAGGCCCTTCATAGAGGGAAGCAGGGATTTCAAGTTTCATAAAGAGCTTCCAAAAATTATGGTACTTATTAGCTTTCAGCTCTCATTGCCCCTATCATAAGCATCTTGAGGTGATTAAGTTTAAAGTGACACAAATATGAGGATATGCTTGACAAGTTATAAGTTGAAAATCTCATGCCCCTTGCTTACGAGTATCAAACCTCATGCTACTCAACTTTAGTCACAAGTAAGTTCTTGTCATTGTAAGTACATGTGTATCATGGAGAACCGCCAACGGGGTATCCCTTGCCCCATGACACAGGAGCTTTCCCATATCAAAATGACAAGGCAACAAATAATGAGTATCTCAACGATCTTTTTATTTGCTATTTGCATAGGTTTTTTATTGAGGATGCTTCACAGAATGCTCACTATGATTATGCTGCAAGTTTCCACCGTGATTAGGCATGGCTTAGGCTAGCCGCCCAGGCGTTTCTCTAACACACATACAAACTCCATGAGCTTAAAATCTCCCCTTTTATTTCACACCACCGAGGTCCATAAACAAAAGAATATGATATCAATTGAATAATAAGTGCAATGTTGAAAGCGTTCCCCATGGTATCATAGTTCTGCTAATTCACAACTTGTAAAGTGCAAGCATATAAGCAACATAGATGGACACAATGGTTCAAGTTTATTAAGTGCAAGAAAATAAAGTGTGCCATCAAGTTTGTGAGAGCTTTAATCACTAATTTAACAAAAGTTTAATTTGGAAGGTAGATAAAAAACATGAATATACTTCGAATGCTGTAACACACCATGCATAGGAATTTATAGTGGACTCTTTGGAATAACTTGGTTTCTTGGGAGTTGGATGCATGAGTAGAACTCATACTCAGTACAGGTGGAGGCTAGCAAAAGACTGGGACCGACCAACTAAGAGAGCAATAATGACCATAATCAAGCAAAGCGACAAAACATTATTAATTAAAGCATAAAATGATATTGCAAGTCAAAAACTAAATGATCATAGAGGCTATGGTGACTGGTTCATAGTCTTAACATGGTGTAAGCATGTGCCAAGTCAACCCAAATAAAGCATTGATACATTGGAAACGTATCTATAATTTTTGATATTCCATGCTTGTTTTATATCTACTTTCTTATGTTTTGTCCACACTTTGGAGTATTTTTACACATTTTCTGGAACTAACCTATTAACAAGATGCCACAGTGTTAGTTGCCTGTTTTCTGCTGTTTTTGGTTTCAGAAAAGCTGGAAAAGGAATATTCTCGGAATTGGACCGGACAAAAGCCAAAGTCGATATTTTACCGGAAGACTCATGGAGCCAGAAGACGAGACGGAGAGGGGCCAGGGGCTGGCCACACCATGTGGTGGCGCAGGTCCCCCTGGCCACGCCACCAGGTGGTGTGGGCCCCTAGTACACCCTCTGACATCGCCGCTTTGCCTATAAAAAGCCTCTCGATGAGAAAACCCTAGATAATCCAGCCTCCAGCCACGAAAAGTTCAGCAGCGCCGCCGCCACCGAAGGGGAGATTCGGGGGATAGAAAGTCTCTGTTCCGGCACCCTACCGGGACGGGGAAGTGCCCCCGGAGCCATCTCCATCGATCTCCACCACCATCTCCATCGCCGTTGCTGATTCCCATGATGATGAGGGAGTAGTTCTTCCTCGAGGCTAAGGGTTCTACTGGTAGCTATGTGTTCATATCTCCCTCTATGCATGATCATATTGTGATCATGAGCTTTGTAATCAAGTAGATCTACCTTGCTACTCAAGTGCTTTAATAGATCTCTAGCTCTCCCCACGTGTGTGAAAGTGATAACGTGCACACCATGGTGGCACTTAGGCTAGAGATTACAAATACTTGTTATGAGTTATATTTGGAGTTGGATGTCTCTATGAAATTGTGGTGTTTGTTGGAACCATATAGTGCTCAAGGTGATAGTGAGGGGTTATCTAGATGGGGAAAACGAACTTTGAGGAGTGCTGTTATAGCCCTACAATGGATTAGATTGTCCAACCGGAGAGTAGTTCAGAGTAGTATCATAAAGAGAAGATATTTATATGAGAGTGTTCACTAGTGAAAGTATGATTCCTAGGCCTTGCTTATAAACATTGAAACACCGTTTGCAACTAGATCTGTTACATGTTTGCTTGCTTCCATCTTTATTTTAGATTGCCTTTAGTATCTTCCTACCCGCCAAGCTCTTTTCTAGCACCGTTGTCTTATATCCATACCACTTGTATTTCACTATCTCTTCGCCGAACTAGTGCACCTATACACCTGACAAGTGCATTGGGTGTGTTGGGGACAGAAGAGACTTCTTGTATCTTGATTGCAGGGTTGCTTAAGAGGGATACCTTTGACCACTTCCTCCCTGAGTTCAATAAACCTTGGGTGATCCACTTAAGGGAAACTTGCTGCTGTTCTACAAACCTCTGCACTTGGAGGCCCAACAACTGTCTACAAGAATAGAAGTGCGTAGACATCAAGCTATTTTCTGGCGCTGTTGCTGGGGAGGTAAGGTAAAAGGTACTCACATCTTCTGGCTACTAAGCTATCTTCTAGCATTGTTGCTGGTGTGTGAGTGCTCGAAGTTATTTCCTTTAGATTCTACAATCATATCTTTTTGTTTCTTGTTTTTATTTTCACTAGTTAGGCTTAATGGAAAACAACAACAAAAATTAGAGAGCTTTATAGTATTTATCTTGAGTTAGGACATGAAGTGTTTGAAGAGAAAATTAAAAAATCTATGGAACTTTATTTGCATGCTAATAGCAATGTTATTAGTATGAATTCTTTGAACACCATTATTGCTAATGCTATGGAAAAGTCTAAGCTTGGGGGAGCTGGTTTTGATGAGCATGATATTTTTAGTCCCCCAAGCATGGAGGAGAAAATTTACTTTGATGATACTATACCTCCAATATATGATGATTACAATGATGAATATGATATTTTCAGTCCACCTACTATTGAGGAGAAAATTAATTATGATTACAATATGCCTCCTATATTTGATGATTATGGTGATGAGAATAATAATGATAGCTATTTTGTTGAATTTTCTCCCACTACAATTAATAAGAATGACTATGTTTATGTGGAGAGTATTAATCCTTTTATGCATGTGGCTCATGATAAGAATGTTTTATCTGATAGTTATATTGTTAATTTTATTTATGATGCTACTGAAAGTTATTATGAAAGAGGGAAATGTGGTTTTATGTATCTCAACAATATTAAGTTTCCCCTCTTTATGTTGAAATTTTTGAAGTTGCACTTGTTTTCCTTTCGTATGCTTGTTGCTTTGTGCTTTCATGACTTGTTTCTTTACAAGATTCCTATGCATAGGAAGTGGGTTAGAATTAAATGTGCTTTGAATTTGCTTCTTGATGCTCTCTTTTACTTCAATTCATATCTCTTATGTGAGGATCATCAAAATTATCGTGCCTAGCTCAAAGGCGTTAAAGAAAAGCACTTATTGGGAGATAACCCAATTTTCTTTAGGAGTATTTCTGTTGAGTCTTGGAGGTTATTGCTTTAGTAATAACCTCTCCTTATCCTTTTTGTGTGGTTTTTGTGCCAAGAATAACCTCTAATGAGAGAGAAGTAAGATTTGGGAAAGTTGTTGTCCCGAAACAGATTTTTGTGCTTCGCTGTAAAAATTCGTGAAAAATCTCTGTATGTCGGTTTGAGATGTAATTGTTTGTGCTTCTGCCCTAGGTTGTTATCCAACTTTCATTAGTTTCAGCACTTTTCTATTTGAGCAATAGAAGGTCTTCAAAAAAATTGGTTTTTACCTACTGGTCTATTTTGACAGATTTCTGCCATTATTTGCATTTGCCTCTTAATCTCTTTCTCTTTGAGTTCTCTTTGATCATTTGAACTTTTTAAATGAAGTGCTACAATAGCTTTTGTTTTAATGGAAGTTTTACTTGTGTTTAAACTGAACCAAAAGACTTATTATCTTGAGTACACTAATGTTGCTAATGAAGATTGTGTGAAGTTTTGTATGAAGGAAATTTTAAAGTGTAGGGAAGAGTAATGTGATAAGATGAAGTATGGACAAAAGATCAAGCTTGGGGATGCCATCATGTGTCACCCCAAGAAATATTTAAGAAGTACAAGCGTCAAAGCTTGGGGATGCCCAAGGCATCCCCTTCTTCATCAATAAAAATTTCATGTTTCTTCCAAACACTTCATTTTTATTGTTTCATGCACAATTGTGTTGTTATTGGAGTGTTTTTGTTTTCGTTTGCTTAGTTTGCTTGAATAAATTGGTTGGACCCCCTCATTCATGCATTAGTTTTCAAATACAGTTGATTTGGATTGGAAAAGAGTAGGAAAGTTCATGCTTATGTGGTAAAAAGGAGCTTGTTTTTGACTATGACTTAGACTTTATCATGTCATGCTTGATATTGTTTTGGCTTTATGCTTAGTGATTTTTGCTGTAGCATGACATGTTATAAACAATTGAGATTTCTCAATGTGCCTTGAAAGAATCATGCGTTGTTTTAGCATATTAAAGCATAGTATTGTGGTATTCTCCTTTGATGCTTTATTTGGGTTGACTTGGTGCATGCTCACACCATGTTAAGACTATACCAAGTCACCATAGCCTCTATGATCATTTTATTTTCGACTTGTAATATCACTTTATGCTTTAATTAATGATGTTTTGTCGGTTTGCATGATTATGGCCATTATTGCTCTCTTAGTTGGTCGCTCCCAGTCTTTTGCTAGCCTCCATACCAAGTATGAGTTCCACTCATGCATCCAACTCCAAATAAAACCAAGTTATTCCAAAGAGTCCACCATACCTACCTATTAGCATTTGCTATTCCAAGTATATTCATGTTTTTATCTACCTTTCGAATTAAACTTGTTATGTGGAAATTAGTGATTAAACCTCTCACGAACTTGATGGAACACTTTACTTTTCTTTCCCCTAATAAACTTGAACCATTGTGTCATCTATGTTGTATATGCTTGCACTTATACGTTGGGGATTAGCAGAACCACTCTGTCATGGGAAACTCTTTCTATAGGGGTTCCGCGTATGAAAACAATAAAATTTTACCCTACGCCCCTGAATCCCTAAAGCTGCCAAGACCTATCTATTAGTAATACAGTAACGGTAGGGGCTTTTCGCGAACTTACCCTTGAAGACAGAAAAGCGTTGTCAATGCTCAGGAGAGCGTGGTTGATGTAGACGAGCCGAAGCCGACCTCAAGGTCGTGATGAAGTCCTTGCGCTCCTTCTGGCTCCAACGACTTGAGTGCCTCAAGTGCGACACCTCGCGGGGAGTTACACACGTCCGGTGCCTGACGATGACTCCCGCTTCCCCGATCTAGCAGCAGTTGTGAAAGTAGAGCTCCCGGATCCGAATCCCGCAGCGCGACGATGCTCCGTGGTGAAGATGTCTCTCGCTCGCGCAGTCCAGACTTGGGACCACGGTCACGAGAGAGAGGGGGGAGAGAGAAAATATCAATTGGAGGTCCTCCCAAAAGTGGGGAGACCTTTATTGATTATTGGTGTATTTAAATTGGCCGAATACCCCCACTATATATAGGGGGAGGGGAGGTACTACCTCCCTCAAGGTCCCGGGGTGGGACTAAAGGAGAGGAGGGGGTGGGGTGGCCACCGGCCACCCTAGTGGGCCCCACGCGGGGGGGGGGGGGGTCTAGGCCCAGCCGGCCTCCCCCTTGCCCCTTCTCCCTCTCTCCTTTCCCCTAATGGGCCCTCTCCCTCCGAAAATTGGCCCATTAAGCCTTTTTGACCTTTAATTGATTTTCTCTTTATTAAATAATTATGAATAAATGATTAAATCAATATTTAACATTCATTCACATATTATTCAACCTTCGTGGTTATGGAACACCTTCCACCTCCACTCTGGACATCCTCCGGACTTACCGAAACCCTTCCGGTTTTCTCCCTACTCTTCTTCGGTGATTCCACCGATCCTATAAACACTCTCTAAGCATCATCAAGCCCTTAAGCGTGATACCCCATGGTTCGGGAACACTCCAGACATGGTAGGGACACTCCCGCACCAATGATCGACAGAGGGACCTGGATGGCCATGTGACCCCTGTGCGTTCCACGAAGATCTTTCGTCGTTTGAACCGGGACAGTTGTGTCTTATTCCCTTTGTCTCTCGAGACTTGCATTGCCCGAGATCTGATCAGTGACATCACCATGTCGTGTTCAATCTCGTTACTGAACAATGCTACTTGACTCGTTCCAACAAGTGATATCCCTGTGATTAAATCACACGCTGCGCAGCTATTGGATATAACCTCTCCGAGTGGGCCCTTGAGTATCTTCCCGTCACATGGACGGACAAATCCCGCTCTTGACATATATTGCCTCTACGGTTTCCTCCGAATACCTGAACACACCTTTATAACCACCGTATTACCAGATGGCGTTTGATGTTATCTAAGCACTCTCGGGAGAGAGTGATTGATATAGCCTCACAGTCTAAGGAATAATCTACGAGGATCCATTTCTAATCATCGTAACTTGAACTTCGTGACATGATCGGGTCACGATGTTTAGCTTGGGTATTGGTTCATCATCTCATTCTCAGAATGAGATGACCTTATTTCCAACTGGCATAAATGCCACATGATCAGGTAACTTGATCATCTGTGGACCAATGAACCAGTGACTAGAGTTTCACTGGGAACCCCTGGTTGTTTGTATATCACACGTGTATTGATGTTTCCACTCAATACAGTTATATCATGATATAAAACTTAATCATAAACTATATGAAATATGATAATAGTCCTTACTACTATTTGTCTCTAGGGTATATTTCCAACACTCTCCCACTTGCACTAGAGTACAAATACACTAGCTGCATTTGTTATCAATCTTTGGCACCATATACCCGGTACCCTGAACGTGCTTGCTCATGGAAGAGGTTGAGTCTTGGGTCTGTACTTTACAGTCCCAAATTCTTTGCAACTTACTAATGTCACCTTGATTGACATTAATATTCTATCATCACATGACAACATCTGTGTGTATGCATCGTTGCTATGGCAGCAGAACGAGGCCTGATTCCAGGAGCCTACAGTGACGTTAGATAAACCTCGAGGGCTTTCTCATGGGCACTGTGCCCTAGGACACATCATTATACGTTAAAAGCGAACTAGCCCCGCCATAACATTATACAACACTTTAGATGGTACCCTTATCTGTTATTATAAATGTATTCATCGAAACACTAGTGCACTCTGTGCAACTTTCGATGTTTTGTTCACCTCGCTTCCTACTTGACTTTAATCGGTATTACAGGAGTTTCCAACTTATTCCCTTATAACATAACCCTTTATGCTTTAAGATATGTCATCCTTTATGGATTTGGAAAACATGTCTACAGTTCTCTACTTAGATACCGCGGACAACTCAGCTCAACGTTCTGTGATTCGAACTTAATCACTTTCAAACGTTCCTTATTGGATCACATATTATGCTAAGTTATCATCATGGTTTCTAAGATAGAACCTATGTCTTAACATAGTGGATGATTGATACATTGCAAATGTATCTATAATTTTTGATGTTCCATGCTTGGTTTTATCTACTTTCTTGTGTTTTGTTCCAACTTTACAGTACTTTTCATATGATTTCTTGGACTAACCTATTAACAAGATGCCACAGTGCCAGTTTCCTGTTTTCTGCTGTTTTTGATTCCAGGAAAGTCAGAAAATGAATATTCTCGTTGTATATGACCCTCCATTTTCGTCACAAAATCGTCACAATAGTCTGTTTATGACGATTTTGAGATCGTCGAAAGCTGAGCGTCGCAAATGAACTATAACGACGATTTTGGTAAAATCGTCATAACCAACTATGACGATATTGGATCGTCATAACCTCTATGATGATCTAATATCGTCATCGACCATCTAGCCAGGCCAGGTCAGATCCTACGTGGCCGATCCTACGTGGCAAAATTGTGACGAAATGAGATCGTCGTAGTCTGAATTCAGCCCAGTCCATTTGGTCATTTATGTGGGCCGAGCCCAATAATTCATACAAACTTTTCTAATTTATTCTGTTCAACCACATGGGTCAAGCCCAACATATTGGCCTTTTTATTTCTAGGCCCTGGCCTTTTTCTACAACAATTTTATTCTGCATTTTTTGAATTGATCACTGCTACAATCTAATTTTGTTTGGGCCACGGCTATTTTAAAGCCCAAACATTATTTGGATCATTTCTTACAACCGAGCAGTCAAGAACCCAAATCAAATAAATTTTCACAAATGACATCGGAAATTATAATATATATTTCAATCAATCCATATTACATAACCTGGAATACAAAACAGTTGGGGGTATGTAGTATATTACAAACATTCATAGATCAGACCACCCAAGATCATGTATAACTAGCAAAACAGGACTGTCTACTCTACACTTTGTTGAATATGCAATAAAATCTTCCCTTCTTCTAACTTCATCCTTGAGCTCCTGTATACAGTATAAGAGAGAAAATGATGGCCATCGAGTCAGAATGAAATCATATCTTCTAACAATAACATAGAAAATTGGAAACACAATAAATAATAGATTTACAAGACCCCAGCTCCAAATCAACAGATTACAGTACCATGGGACTAGAAGATCACAAACTAATCGCTACTAGCACACAAATATACACATGTAGTTCATCAAATGCACGACTTGGACACTACAAGTACTAGATAGAACAAATGTACTGGCACATATTAAGCTCCAGGAAATACTCCATGTAAATGAAAAGAGTAGCATAGGAAATACTCCATAGGTTTACTCCACAGTTTAAGCGGGCAACAAAAACGGGATCCTAATAAAACGCTATTCAGACAATACCTTTACACATCACATAGGAACTCAACAAAACAATATGTCATGGCACCTTGGCCTATCAACCAAGAAATAAAGGAAGAGGATGGGAGAGACCAGAGACTTATCTAATCCATAAAAGGGAACACCCCTGCGGTTGTAGTGTGCTTATCTCGACGCTGCAAATGTGGTAACATGGCAAACGATGATGCGCTTCAGCACACAAGCAGCAGGGCTAGCTCCATTGGGTCTGCGAGAACAATGGTTTGGGTCAGTAAGCATCAAGAATGCTACTCCTACAAGTCAAAATAATGCATTACAGGGTTATTAAATGATTTTGAATCATAGTAGCAGCAGGTGAACTCATACTAACTAGCAAAAGGCCAACATGTTCAGAAATTATAGTGACTCAACCAGATCTTAATACAAAGCTAGTCAGGAACCTAGCATTCCGCTTCTTCCATGCCTATATTAGTGCATCAGCTTCCATTCTATTAACGAACTTGGCAGCCCTACAAATAAGTAAATCCTAGTCTATATCAAGTAACATGAGGAAATAAGAGTGCATCAGGTGTAATAAAATTTTCAAGTGCAATAACAGCATTGGTAAGGTCATGTGTCATGTGATCTTCACATCACTACTCACTCAATTGTCCTACTCCACATCACTAATCACAAAGGCTCAGCCTTCATGATGATTAGAAAAAGTACTAGTTTAGAAGCAGCATTGTAGCAGCAACATTACGCAGCAGCGACAATTCAATCAGCCCCAACATTCTAATGCTACTGATCAGGAGCACATACGCGGCAACATCGACAGTTCAATAAGTCCTAGATATTGACAGTTCCAAGCATTAACTGAACCAAATATTGTTTGGACATCAAAACAGGAACTACCGAGACATCTTTTATCCATACTTATAGAGGGAATCACTTGGACTAACAACAAAATATGAACTATTCAGGAACTAGCATGGCAGCAAAACAGGCACAACAAGCACTAACATAGTTAATCAAACATCCAATTTGCTTCAAAAGTACAACTAGTAGCTCTACATAATTGCACAACACATATACTAGTTGAAGGTGTTTTGGCATATCTTTTAGCTGATATTTTTTATGTACAGAATCAAAATGTTCATAGAAAGTAATGTATAGAGCTAATCACAGACTAGTTCAAACATGATGGATACTAGGGAATTTTTTCATTAAAGAGCACAAGTTGTAGTAAAGTGCTGCATACATAATGAACCAGACATTCAGTTTGGAAGAAATGCTGACGCAAAGCTGAAACACAGTTGGTATTTGTTCTTCCACACAAGAAATACTGACATTGAGTCTAATGCACCCATGTTCAGAACACAAGAATTTCATCAATAATATTAAATCCCCATAGATACAGCAAGGATACACACACATGTATCAATTGTGCTTATATCAAAAACCTTGTCACATCTCTTCCATGCCAAGCATACACACACATGTATCACTTGCTTGTATCAAATAAAGCAACAACATTATAACAATAGTAATGCTATCAGAAAGCTCATGCTCAAAAATATCAGCTGATATCACACCAACAAAAATAGTACACCTATCAGATGCATGCCTAGATATAAGGCTTCATGACATGAACTAAGTAACCTAAGAATCCTAATATGACCAGGCTTCAATCGACTTGTTACGGTTGATGAAATCCCACTAAAATCCAAATCCTACCCTCACAGAATATGTGCATCGACGAAGCAGACTCACATGGAGATGGATCCATGTCATGGGCACCAGCAACTTACCTTGCTGTGCGAGCGGATGGAGCACCCAGGCTCCAGCAGACAATGGGGTGGCTCTCGTCGATGATCTCCTCAAGGCATCCGACGCTCATGGGGCAGAGCCGCTCCTTGATGGACTCGACCAGAGCCCCCATCGTCGGGGCCGCCACCGCCAGAGCCCCCATCGTCGGGGCCATTACTAGAGCCCCTCAGACAGGCCATCGGCACGTGGGCGAGAAGCGGGACCTGACCCACCTTGATGCCATCAGATTCCTCCACCGAGGTTGTGCCGGGGGTAGGCGAAGCTGGGCTCAGCCAGGGAGAGAGGAGGGAGAGAGTGGATCGGCTAGAGGGGAGAGGGTGGTGGCCGTGTTGTGAATCGGCGAGAGGAGAGAATCGGCGGTGCTGAGATAGGGCAAGGAAAGGGGCGGCGCGAGGGGGGCGATCTAGGTTTTCTTGACAGATGGTGAGGTTACGGTTGGTGAGGCCGTGGGCACGGTGGGGTGATGTGCTTCTTCAGGTGAGCTACCAGCCATTGGATCCACTCTGAATGGTCCAGATAAGGCACATAAGGCTGATCCATGGGAGGCGTTTTCCTGTGTTTTGATTGGTTGGTTCACAAAACACCTCAATATTTGCACTTGCAAAATAGAAAATAGCTTTTTTATCTAACGAAAATGAAAAGTTCCTCCGATGACATTGTTCGTCATTCTAAAATACATATATGTGCACAATTTTTTCATGTAATCTTGAAAATGTATTCTCAAAAAAGTCATTTTCTATTTTCCGAGTGCCAAAATTGGAGCGTTTTGTGAAGCAACACCAAACGGTAAATACAAAAATGGTACCACTCCATTTTTCAAAAATACTAGACCACCTTACATGAACAATGTCTCAGCCAGGGATTTTAAAACCTTTTCGTCCACCCCTGGTGAAAAAGACAAATGACTGCCGAATCGGTAGGAAGTGGGTCCGATTTGAACTACATGTACATTATCTGATGCCCATGATTTTTTGCAAAAATCATTTTTAGACTCGCAATATGTTGTTTCTTTAGAAATCCAATGCAAGTTTAGCGAGGCTCGTCCCCTAGCTAAGAATATTCATGCCCGCCGTTTTGACCATTATTTGAAACGGGCATAAAAAATGCAAAAACGGTCCCAACTATATGAATCCTTCGTGTGGCGTCATGTTATGTGACATAGTTGTAAGGAAAAATATCAAACTTGGTAAATTGATTGCGTCTCGAAAAAACCTTCTCAGAAATGACCTATCATGTTCGAGGTTTCATGACTTTCGGGCCAAACGACGAGTGTTAGGGCTAGAATCAGGGCATAGTTTGTCATAGTATGCTCGTATTGTGCACGCGTGTGCGTCTTGGGATGGCGAACAATATTGCAGGAGGAAGTTTTCTTTTTTGTCGCACGGAAAATCCAGTTTCCATGTTTTGAGCGCAAGAAACAGGGCGTTTTGTGAAGCAACCACCAAATGACAGTTTTAGAATGGTACCACCCCATTTTTCAAAAATACTAGACCACCTTACATGAACAATGTCTCATCCGGGGATTTTAAAACCTTTTCGTCCACCCCTGGTGAAAAAGACAAATGACTGCCGAATCGGTAGGAAGTGGGTCTGATTTGAACTACATGTACATTATCTGATGCCCATGATTTTTTGCAAAAATCATTTTTAGACTCGCAATATGTTGTTTCTTTAGAGATCCAATGCAAGTTTAGCGAGGCTCGTCCCCTAGCTAAGAACATTCATGCCCGTCGTTTTGACCATTATTTGAAACGGGCATAAAAAATGCAAAAACGGTCCCAACTATATGAATCCTTCGCGTGGCGTCATGTTATGTGTCATAGTTGTAAAGAAAAATATCAAACTTGGTAAATTGATTGCGTCTCGAAAAAACCTTCTCAGAAATGACTTATCATGTTCGAGGTTTCATGACTTTCAGGCCAAACGACGAGTGTTATGGCTAGAATCAGGGCATAGTTTGTCATAGTATGCTCGTATTGTGCACGCGTGTGCATCTTGAGATGGCGAACAATGTTGTAGGAGGAAGTTTTCTTTTTCGTCGCACGGAAAATCCAGTTTCCATTTTTCGAGCGCAAGAAACAGGGCGTTTTGTGAAGCAACCACCAAATGATAGTTTTAGAATGGTATCACCCCATTTTTCAAAAATACTAGACCACCTTACATGAACAATGTCTCATCCAGGGATTTTAAAACCTTTTCATCCACCCCTAGTGAAAAAGACAAATGACTGCCGAATCGGTAGGAAGTGAGTCCGATTTGAACTACATGTACATTATCTGATGCCCATGATTTTTTGCAAAAATCATTTTTAGACTCGCAATATGTTGTTTTTTTAGAGATCCAATGCAAGTTTAGCGAGGCTCGTCCCCTAGCTAAGAACATGCATGCCCGTCGTTTTGACCATTATTTGAAACAGGCATAAAAAATGCAAAAATATTCCGATCAATGCAAATCCTTCGCGTGGTGTCTTATTATGTGATGTAGTTTCAATGAAAAATACCAGACTTGGTAAATTGCAAGTGTCTCAAAAAAAACCTTCTCAAAAATGACCTATCATGTCTGAGGTTTCATGGCTTTCGGGCCAAAACCAATGTTATGGCTAGAATCACGGGATAGTTTGTGATACTGTTTCCATATTGTGCACACATATGTATCATGGGATGGCTAACAATGTTCTAGGAGGAAGTTTTCCTTTTCGTCACACGGAAATACCATTTTCCATTTTCCGAGCGCCAAAAAACGACCGTTTTATGAAGTAACCACCAAATGAAAGTTTGAAAATGCTATCATCCCATTTAAAAAAAAATAATAGGCCACCTTACATGGACAAATGTCCTAACCGGCGTATCTCAAACCTTTCCGTACACCCCTGGTGAAAAAGACAAATTAGTACCGAATCGGCAGGAAGTGGGTCCGATTTGAACTACATGTACCTTATCTGATGCGCATGATTTTTTGAAAAAAATGATTTTTAGACTCACAATATGCTATTTTTTAGATATCTAATGCAAGTTTAGAGAGGCTCGGACACTAAACGAGAATTATCACTCCTTAGTTTCAAACTCATATTTTAATTTATGATATTGTCCCTACTATGGATTAATGTGAACTTAGTAAATCTACTATTTTTAAATAATAAAATTATTTATATTTAACACCCTAAGATTATCTACTGAATTTTATAGAAATTTTCAGACAAAAAACAATTATTTTAGACTTCCTATGAAAAAGCTACAAAACAATTAAGAGAACAGAAAAAACTAATGTAACTAGACCTACATAATCTACAGCGTGTAATCAAAGTTGGCCCAGATAACAAGGAAGCCCACCTCCTTCCCACCGACAGCCCACCTATTTAATAGTTATAAGATATCGATGTACTATTTTGACACAAAGGTATAAGTGGTGTAGTGGTATTGGGCCGTCGCTGCTACTGGGAAGTCTGGATTTCAACTCCCCGGCTAGCTTCTTTTTGTGGATTATTTCCACAAAGGCCACTCCTGTTCGGATTAAAAGAATGTTGCGATTCTAAACTTACTAAAACAGTTGGCTGGCCTAGTGGTTAGGCGTGGCCTTGCTTGACCGCGAGGTTCTAGGTTCAAACCCCTTGCTTGAAACTTTTTTGACTAATAATCCTGCTATTTATGTAATTAATTCCGAGTTTTTTATTAAAAAAATATATATTAATATAATTATACTAAATTATACCTAATAATCTGCATGTCTCTTTTTTGACTAATTAATCCTACTAAATATTGACATATAAGCCAATATTGACACATGGATTAGACACGTAGTAATGACGTATAAGCAATATTGACACATGGATAAGACACGTAGTAAAAAACTGACACATAGACACTCCACATAGGCGCAATTGCTGATGTGGCCGACTACTCATTTTAAGTTATGCTAATTTGGACAATATGACGATTTAAAATCGTCATAGTGAGCTACAAGTAACACCATAGGCTGCTTTCATCAGATTATGACGATTTCATCTAAAGTAACTATGACGGTTTTTACCAAAATCGTCGTAATTTTCCAGGGTATAGGCTCTCTTGAACTTCTTACAACCATCTCGTGCAAAATCATCATAACTCTATGACAATTTTGTTCATCGTCACTATTAGAAGGTCATAGAATAACACATTCCTTGTACTGAAGCCAAAGTTCCTATTTTACCGGAAGACTCACGGAGCCAGAATACAAGACGGAGGAGGACCACGGCCTGGCCACACACGCCCAGGCGCGGGTACCCCCAGGCCGCACCAGGGCATGGTGTGGGCCCCCTGGCCGGCCATCGACCTTGCCTCCTTCGCCTATATATTCCTCCCGAGGCAAAAACCCTAGATCGTCAATCATAAATCCACGAAAAGTTCCGCAGCGCCGCCGCCACCGAAGGGGACATTCGGGGGACAGAAAGTCTCTGTTCCGACACCTTGCCGGGACGGGGAAGTGCCCCCGGAGCCATCTCCATCGATCTCCACCACCATCTCCATCGCCATTGCTGATTCCCATGATGAGGAGGGAGTAGTTCTCTCTCGAGGCTAAGGGTTCTACCAGTAGATATGTGTTCATCTCTCTCTCTATGCATGATCTTATTGAGATCATGAGCTTGTAATCTATAGATCTACCTTGCTACTCAAGTGCTTTAATAGATCTCTGCTCTCCCCATGTGTGTGAAGTTAACAGTGTGCACACCATGGTGGCACTTAGGCTAGAGATTACAAATACTTCTTAGGAGTTATATTTGGAGTTGGATGTCTTTATGAAATTGTGGTGTTTGTTGGACTCATCTAGTGCTTAAGGTGACAGTGTGGGGTTTTCTAGATAGGAAAGACTTACTTTGAGGTGTGCTGTTATAGCCCTACCATGGATTAGAGTGTTCAACTGGAGAGTAGTTAAGAGTAGTATCATAAAGAGAAGATATTTATATGAGAGTGTTCACTAGTGAAAGTATGATCCCTATGCCTTGTTTCTTAGCATTGATACACCGTTTGCAATTAGATCTGTTACATGTTTGCTTGCTTCCTTCTTTATTTCAGTTTGCCTTTAGTCTTTTCTCACATCAACCACACGCCAGCAAGCTATTTTCTGGCACCGTTACCACTTATAATTATCTATACCACTTGTATTTCACTATCTCTTTGCCGAACTAGTGCATCTATACACCTGACAAGTGTATTGGGTGTGTTGGGGACACAAGAGACTTCTTGTATCTTGATTGCAGGGATGCTTGAGAGGAAATACCTTTGACCACTTCCTCCCTGAGTTCGATAAACCTTGGGTGATCCACTTAAGGAAAAACTTGCTGCTATTCTACAAACCTCTGCACTTGGAGGCCCAACAACTGTCTACAAGAATAGAAGTGCGTAGACATCAAGCTATTTTTTGGAGCCGTTGCCGGGGAGGTAAGGTAAAAGGTATTCACACCGGAGGATTAAAAGAGAAGAACCTCTCACGGCAAACGCCTATTTTCTGGTGCCGTTGCCGGGGAGGTAAGGTAAAAGGTACTCACATCATCCGGTGTGAGTGCTTGATACGTCCATTTTGCATCACTATTCTATGTCTTAATTCACTATTATTCATTGATATATTTCGTATTGAGAGGTGATACTTATGTTATTTCATCTGTTTTTGCATGGTTGATAACTTTGGAGCATGGACCGCTGCAGTCAGGATTCTGATGGAAAAGGTGTTGTTTGGAGGCAAAATTCACGAAGATCAGAAAATCTGGGAAAATATACGGAAAATTCTATTTTTCCAGAAGACTCAAGATGCCAGAAGATGGAGTGGAGGTGGGCCACAGGGGGCCCACACCACCCCATGGCGCGGGCAGGCCTAGGCCGCGCCAGGGAGTGGTGTGGCCACCCTGGCCCACTCCAACCTCTCCCCTCTGGCGTATATCTTCCTCCCGAAACCCTAAGACCAGGGGAGCGACCACAGAAAGATTTCGCCGCCTCTGCGGGACGGAAAACACCGAGAGAGAAAGATCTCTCTGGCAGACAGATTTTCGCCGGGGGAATTCCTTCCCGGAGAGGGGAGATCGTCGCCATCAACACCACATTCAAGTTGGACTTCATCGGGATCATCATCATCATCATCACCACCCTCATCACCATCTCCATATTGCTGTAACAATTGTGTTGAATCTTGCTATAGTTCATAGGGGAAACTTTCCCGGTGTTGATTACTCTTTGTAGTTGATGCTATTGAGTGAACAGTTGAATTATTGTTTATGTTCAGATTGTTATACATCATTATTCCATCTCTGATCATGATCCATATGATGTCTTGTGAGTAGTTCGTTTTGTTCTTGAGGACATGGGAGAAGTCTTGTTGTTAGTAGTGGAGTTGCGTTGAGAAAGATTCAATAGATTGTTATTTAAGTTGTGGTGTACTTCTTCTACTGGTGTCATGTGAACGTCGACTACATGACACTTCACCTATATGGGCCTAGGGGAATGCATTGTGAATTTGGCTACTAATCGTAGGGGTTGCCGGCGTGATAGAAACCTAAACCCCCGTTAGGAAACCATTGCACAAGGGACGTAAGGGTCTTAGAGTTTAAAGTTGTGGTTAGGTTTCTACCTTAATTACTTTCTTGTACTTACGGATGTTTGTAAGGGGGTTTAATCACAAGTATGTATTAAGTCTTGGATGGGACGGTACATTAGCATAGGTTCACCCACACAACACTTAGCAAGCTAGAGAAGATTAATCGACTATATGAAGCGAAAGCACTTGACAGTCTTCCCATGTGTCCTCGAGAACGTTTGGTCATCTATAGAAATACAACCGACTTGTCCTTTGCTGCATAAAGGATTGGACCACTTGCTGCATTTATTTCTACTATCTTTTATTTACTCATACTTTGTTTACTTGCTTTATCGAAAACCCCTAAAAATCCGTTTGCTAAGTATTTGCAGAGAATTCCTGATCCATACCACTAGCCAAAGACCTTCGCCCTCGTTGGGTTCGACACTCTTACTTATCGAAAATACTACGATACACCCCCTATACTTGTGGGTCACCAAGACTATTTTCTGGCGCTGTTGCCGGGGAGTGAAGCGCTATTGGAGAGTGGAACTGGTAAAGGAAACTTCTACTATGAGTATTGTTTACTTCTGCTAGTTGCTTTATTTTCGTTATGGATAATTCGCTGAGTTTCTTATTTGGAAATGCTACTACCACTGCTAAGGTAGTAGATAAGCCACCACCTGCTGAGAAAGATGTTTTCAAAATACCTACAAGAATTATTGATCGTGTTATGGATAACTACTATGTTGGGGATGGAACTGTCCATCCCGGTGATCATTTGCTCTTTATACATGAATTATGCGGGTTGTTCAAGTGTGCAGGTACTACAGATCAAGTTAAGAAGAAGTTATTCTCATTATCACTGAAAGGAAGAGCTGAAGAATGGTATAAGCTGCTGAAGAATGGTCAAGCTCTGGAATGGGAGGAAATAGTGCCCCTCTTTTATTCAAAGTTTTAGCCTCCTAGTGAAATTCATAAATCGGAATCAAATATACAACTTTTGGCCTCTTGATGGAGAGAGTACAGCTCAAGCTTGGGGGAGATTGAAGTCACTAATGCTCAAATGTCCCATTCATGAGCTCCCCAACAATATTATTATCAATAAATTTTATGCAAGGCTCCCTCTACATGATAAAGATTTATTGGACGCTTCTTGTGCTGGATCATTCACTCGTATGGAAGAAGAAGTTAAATGGGACCTTCTAGATCGTATTCAAGACAATGCTGAAGCTTGGGAAAATGACAAAGGTAGAAAGTCAGGTATAAATTATGATTATGAATGCATTGAATCTTTTATGGGAACTGATGACTTTAAAAATATTAAAAATGCTTATGGTTTAGACTCTCAAGCTATTGCTTCTTATTTTAAGGCCTTTGCTTCTTATATTGAAGTGCCTAAAAAGAAGTGGAATAAGTATCATGAACCTTATAAAGATATTGCTAAGAGTGTTCCTGCAAGAAATACTGAAGTTTATACTGCTAGTCATGTTTTACCTAAACCTTATATTGAGAAAATGCCTTTCCTAGTTAAGGTAAAGGAACATTCTATGATAGCTAGTATGGTTAATGAAAGTATGAGTAAGGCTGTTGAACCTAATAAACAAATGATTGATGAACCTATTGTAGCAAATGTGAAAGACTTTGTTGCTAAATATGAAAAAGAGGGACACAGTATCCTTTGTACGGATACCTCTAATATTGTTTCGCATAGTAGTGTTATGAGAGCTAGTATTCCTGTGTTTTCTGTTAGAATAAGTGATCATTGCTATGATAGTCCTTGTGATAGCTATATTGTTAAGTTTATGCATGATACTGAAAGCTATTATGAGAGAGGGAAAAGTGTTCTTGTGCATCTCAATAATATCAAGTTTCCTCGTTTTATGCTAAAAGTTTTTATGTTGCACTTATTTTGCCTTCTTATGCAAGTAGTCTCTGGTTTCAATAACTTGTTTGTTTACAAAATTCCCTTGCATAGGAAGTGGGTTAGACTTAAATGTGTGTGTGTTTTTGCTTCTTAATGCTCTCTTTCACTTCAATTCATATCCCTATGAGAGCTTCTTCAAAATTATCATGTCCATCTTAATGGCTATAAAGAAAGAGCTTTATGGGAGACAACCCAATTCGTTTTGGCTTTCAGTTTGTTTTTATTTCTTTGAGTCTTGGAAGTTATTACTTCGGTAATAACCGCTCCTTATCCGTTTTGTTTGGTTTTTGTGTCAAGATCAACCTCTAATGAGAGAGAAGTAAGGTTTGGGGAAGTTGCTGTCCCGAAACAGATTTTCGTGCTTCACCGTAAAAATTCGTGAGAGATCTCTGTATATCAGATTGAGCTGTAATTTTTTGTGCTTCTGCCCCAGGTTGTTCTTTAACTTTCGTTAGTTTTGCACTTTTTGATTTGAGCAACAGAAGATTTTCAAAAAAATTGATCTTTACCTGCTGGTCTGTTTTGACAGATTTTGCCAATCTTGCATTTGCTTCTTTATTCGATTTCCTTTTTGAATTCTTTTTGGGTTTTCGAAAGGAGTTGCTACAGTACTTTTGTTTTGATGGTTTTCAGTCGAAGTTGGACTCAAAAGGTTTTATCACTTCACTTATACTAATGTTGCTAATGAGAACTGTGTGAAGTTTTGTGTGAAAGAAATTTCCAGGAGGTGGAGATAATGGTGTAACAAGGAAGAGAAAGGTTTTATGACTCGAGTAATAAGTATATGAAGATGAAGATATCGATGATATTCAAGTGATGACTCCGGAAGGATCCACTCAATACCAAATTCAGAGACCTGCAGAGTCCGTTTCCAACTAGGTAACAGTTCTGGTAAGAAAAGTTCCGCGAAAATACAATCCAACTATATTTTTATAGTTTTCAGTCAATAAGGAAAGCTATGAAGCGAAAAAGGGACGGAACCGGAGCCAGGGTGGCCCACACCACCCCATGGCGTGGGTCCACCCCTGGCCGCGCCACCTGGTGGTGAGGCCACTCTGGACTCCGCCTCCGACTCGTTTTCTCCCAGTACCTTCCTTTTGATATGAAACTTCGTAATATATAACCCCCCGGATCCCCCGAGGTTCGTATATCGTGTTTTTGTCATGTTTTTGTTTCGATCTGTTTCTGCCAGGACATACTCTTTGAAGGTTTAGAAGCACAATGGTGTCCGCCAAGGATAAAGGGAAGGAACCTATGGAGGAAGACCTCCAAGACCCCGGGAAGGAGAAGGATATCAAGAGTGAAGGTGAAGAGGAGGCAAAGCACACCGGCACTACCGTTGCAAGCATCGGAGTGGTGGAAAATCCAGCCATTGGAGGGAAGCCTCCTCATCACCGTTCAGATCCCTAGTCACTTCCTCCACGCACCAAGAATCCTTTCCACACTCTTATCCATGAGCATCAATACCAGAATATGCCCAAGGAGAAATTACCCTCCAATTGGGATTTGCCTCGTTCTAACCATGCAGGAAAAGAAGACTTCAAGGAGGAAGAGTGGGGAAAGAATAGAAAGAGCTGGGATTCTCAACATGACATGATCATGAGCCGCATTGAGCACAACTCGGAGTTGATTCGTACTCTCACTTTCGAGATTGAGGACTTGGGGAAACTGATCAGAGAGCTCATCGAGAGGATACCACCACCACCTAAGGAGTAATTCGTCATCAGGTTTGGCATCCCCTTGGTTTGTTCCAAGCTTGGGGGAGTACCGTGGTATCATATCACTATCTTCTATCTTTTTACCTTGTTAGTAGAGTCATATCATGAATAGAGGAGTTATTTTGTAGTATGGTTTGCATTATGGAAGTGTCCCCTCTCTCGTTAGATTTGTATCCCTTAGTGTGAGTTTCTGTTATGGAATATTAATGAGAAGTTCTATCATTCACTCTTTTGCTTAGCTTATGTTAGTTTTCAATTCGTGGTTATATGATTGATCTTGTTGTTAGTATTGGTAGCACTTTGGGATCATTGAGTTAATTTAGTTGGTTTTGGCAAACCTGGCTCGGTCAGTAGCAACACCTTTTTGAGAGTTGAAAAGAAAAAGATAGAAGTACTCTAGAGAAAAATAATTTCATCATCTTTCTTTCTTGATTTGCTCATAAGTTTAGTATTCTCTAGTTAAGATCTTTTGTGCTTCCAAGGAAGATTGCATGTTTGTCTTTATCACTTGTATGTTTGTTTGTTTCCTTCAACTCTTGTACTTGCTACCCAGCCTTGCTAGCCAAAAGCCCATACTGAGAGGGCATTCTTCTCGTGCATCCACCTCCTTTAAACCAAAACCTTTGCCATTTGCGTCCACCATACCTACCTAGTAGCATTATTGCTATTCCAAGTAAATTCCTGTTTTATCTACCTCCCAAATTAAACTTGTTATGTGAAAATTAGTGATGAAAGATCTCACGAACTTGATGGCACACCTTACTTTCTTGCACTTAATAAACTTGAACCATTGGGTCCTTCTTTGTTGCGTATATGCTTGCGCTTTATGAGTTGAAGTTAGCCGAACCATGTATCATGGGGACCGCTTTCAACACTTCATTGGTACTTGTACCTAGTTGATATCATGTTCTTTTGATTATGGATCCCGGCGGTGTGAAATAAAAGTGGAACTTGTAAGATCATGGAGTTTATGATGGAGCCCGTCCTGCGGACGCTACTACATCCACAGCGCCAAGTCCCCAAGATCGTCCCCAAGTCAACCAAGAAGATGGACCATGAGCAGCCAGCTCCAGAACGAGAGTCTCCGCCATCATCGCCCCGGAGAGTCCGTCCGAATCCAGCCAGAGTGTCCGGCGCAGCCGGAGTGTCCGGCCTGCCCCAGCCCCAACCTGGCGTGGACATTCAGAAGACCAGTTCGGACACTACCCAGACACTACCCGGAGTGTCCGGCTTTTAACTGTCCGTCACTCCAACCTGGACTGTCTGCCCAAGTGATGGGCTCATGAGTAAACAATGGGCCCTTGGCCCATGTACCCCTCTATTTCGCACCAAACCCTAGTTTTATGCCCAAACTACCCCTGAACTTGTGGCTGACCTATAAATAGAGCCCCCACCCCCTCTTGTATCCCTGAGGCATAGATGATAGACTAAATAAAACCCCCTTTGTGGAATCTCTAGTTTTGCCTCATCCCCTTCTACCAAAGGGGATCGACTATCGTCACCACCTCGTCGGAGTTTGCATCGCGCCTCCCTCGTTGTACAAGGCCTTGGCATCGGTGTCCCTTTGCCAAGACGTTAAGACCCTCTCCAAGGTGTTCTTCCCTCTCTGCTTGGGATTGACGGGAGCACGTTGACCGATCTTTCCTTGCGAGGATTCTATCGGACCGGTGGCCACTGGTGAGAGCAATCGGCCTTGTATCGTGTGTGTTTTGCGTGTGTTCATCGTGTTCTTCGCGAGGTGTGCGTCCGCTTTCACTACCTTCTCCCTTCCCCCTCGCTTTCCCATCGATTTGACCACGAGATCCGTGAAGATCGGGCCACCCTAGAGGTTTGCCCTCATCATCTGGTATCAGCAGCTTTTGGTTGCCACAGATTTCTCCTCGATTTGGTCTTTTTCCCTATAAATTCGAAAATTCCACCAAAAACAGCCCCAATTCGTGTTTTGGACCGATCTGTGATTTGAGTGCGTTTTGGTAGGTTTTGATTCGTGGATTACTTGCTAAACTTGTTGATCTACCTTCCCGTGTGTTCCCATGGCTTAATTCCTTGTTTTCCCCCATCAATTTGAGGTTTTGGTCCTAGTTTTTCCGCCAAAACTCGTCCCGTTCGTGTTCTGGAAGTTCTGGTTCGACCGATCGACTGTCCGCCAAACGGACCGGAATATCTGCCCCACCGGAGTTTCCGCCTAAACTGACCGGAATATCCGCCCGCCGGACTGTCCGCCTACGCCAAGACCGGACTCCGCCCTAACGATGTAAAAATCTGCTTCACGGTTTTGAGCATAACTTTTGCATACGAACTCGGATTTTGGTGTTGGTTAGCTCGTTTTGAAGAGGAGAAGGAGCTATACATCATCATATACATGGTTTATGCTATCTACTCCATCCAAATTCCATGAGCAAGGCGGAATCCACCAATAAAGGGTGGAGATCGGCGAAGAAAGGTATAAACATTCCGCGTCTTCTCCCCACTTGCATCCCTTTGTGAGCCACACTATCTTTGCATTCAACAAACACCTATTGAGACTAGTTCCTCCTATGATTGCTTGGGCTATGCACATTTGATACCTTGTAGAATTCCGAGCAAAAGTTGTGAGCGTGCTATCTCATATAGTTATCTTGTATAGTTGTTGGCACAAGGAAGGGGCAAGTGAAAAATAAAAGAAAAGTGAAAAAAATAGAAAAAAAGAAAAAGAAGAAAAAGAGAAAGAAAGAAACAAGTGCCTCATAGAATAGGAATCGCAAGCTCGATGAACAACAAATAGGTGGTACTTATTGTGCATATCTTGTAGCCCACCAATTTATTGCAATCGAACTAGCGTCTCTCCTTGCACTTGTGCGACACGAGCTTATAGTCTTTGCTAGGTAATCATTTGGTTCTTAGCTCACTTTCTCCGTCGCACAAGTCCCATTTATCCCACCGTGTGTGTTTCCTTGTATATATTCCTTCTTATGGATTGACTCGTTTTGCTTTGTGATCATCGTGGTTCTTTACTTGCCATTACAACATCTTGATTTCGGATTGGTTCTTGGACACGCCACCTTCCATACCTATCCACCATAAGCTTTTTGTGTGTGTGTTTTTTAGTCGTTAGTTGGTTTTGGTGTTTCGCGTGAACTTCACTTTGCTTGGTTTTGATTGCTCTCAAGTGTTGCCACTTGCACGATACTATCTTCCAAGTTAAAGTAAGGTTTGACGTTGCATTCCTAACCCCTACCACTTTCATATACACCACTTGGTCTTGTGAATCATGTCTAGGAACTCCGGACCCAAGGATGATATCTATGAAGAATCCATGATGAGCCACCATGCCTACGCCTCCACAAGCTTGGATGACATGATGGAGCACTACACCGACAATGGCTCCACATGCTTGGGTGATATGGAGTTCTACAACAACAATAACCCCCCAAGCATGGAAGACTTCAAGAACGACAACGACAAGCTCCTCAAGTCGCATCGACCAAGAGGGAGCCTCCACCTCGAGAGCGCCAAGGTCCACCATCACATGGACAAGTTCGAAAGCTCCCTCAACAACTTCAAGAGCGACATGGACAACAACTTCGCCAAAACCATGAGCATGATGGCCAAGACTAATGATGCTTTGCGCTCATTACAACGCCTCACCAAGAAGAGTGCCAAGGACAAGGAGCATCGTCGCGAGCATCATGTGGATGACCAAGTGCGCCATCTACATCAACCTTTGGCAAGGCACGCCAATGACCTCCGTCGACACCATCATAAGGTGCCTTCAACTACTCGTGCCACCACCAAAAGGGCACCAAGAGCAAGCTCTCCTCCACGCCATCAAGCTTCACGCCAAGAGTCTACACTTCAAGATGGAGGAAGCCAAGGCCACGTATGTGATGAAGTCGATCCGAGCACCACTCTCGACAACAACATGAGCCTACTTCCACCACTACCACAAGATGGCGACGACAAGGTCAAGAATGGTGAGCATGGGATTTTCCCTTCACCAAAGGAGGCGCATGGAGTTGAGCACATCGAGCCTACCCCTACATGCTTGAGTGATGATGTGGTACCAATCCCATGTGATTATGAGAGCCACTTAGCCCAGTTGAGTGAAAACAAGAGTGAGATGAGTGACTCCACCATACGTGAGATTGAGTGCTTCCACTTGGAGGGCATTAGTGATACACCTAGTGATTTGAGAGTCGTAGTTGATAGGTCATGTGAGACCACTTTGATTTCTAACGACTTACCCTCTACCTCTAGTGTGTTTCCTCATGTTGTGCTAGGTTCCATGGATCAAGAAGCGCCAAGCTTGGAGATGATGATGCCTCCTACCAAGAAGATGTACATGGTGGATGAAGATGATGCCATCCCCATATTGGATGAAGAAGTCTCCCACATGGAGGCCAATTCTACCACAACACCCACTTCATATGAGAGGTATGAACAAGGTAAGAATACGAGTGTTGATGATGCCATGATCCCACTAGTGGACATGATGACTTGTGATGATTGTCATGCTATGGATGATGTTTGTGATATCACATATGACTCATTGGTATTTCCATGTGATACTTTGCCTTTGCATAATGTTGAGCATGTGAAATTATTTGATTGTGATGATGTTTCCATAGACATGCCATGCTCTAAACGTGACGTTGATGATATCATTGCTTACACTTTGTTGAACAATTGCTCTTTCCAATGTTTTGCTTGCAATGATGTTACCAATGGTACCCCTCGAACCATGCTTTGTGATGAATGTTTTACAATCTCTCCCGTTGCTTGCAATAAGTTGAATAATTGCTCTTTCACTTGTTTTGCTTGCAACAATAATTCTAATATTGTTTATATTGAGATGGCCCCCATAGCTTTCTCAAATTTTGGAGATTCTGATGATTGCCATGATAAGAATGTTCCCCACTTGCATACTCACCATGCATATTTTTCATACTGGATTGACACTAATGATGATGTGCACAAGAAGAGATATGTCATGATGGATGATGCGTTTCTCTACCATGCACACACGTTCTTCCTTTTGTGCTTGATGTGTGTAGGTACCTGCAAGAGAATGTCAACCTCGGTTGAGCACGAGTTGACAAAAAGAGCTCTAGAGAGCATCCCCCGCGTGAGTTCAAGATCGAACCCAGCTCTGATACCTTTTGCATGCTTTGCATCTTTCATGTTGACAAATTGCTATTTCCTATGGTTTGATTGCAAGCATGTTAATGGTATTCTTTCACCTTGTGACAATCATGTTTCATTGCTTTTGGATATGGATGCTTTGTGTGTTGCCACAAAAATGTTGAACAATTTCTCTTTCCGATGTTTCGTGTGCAACCATAATGCCATTTTGAGCATGTATTGTCATGAGAGCTTCCAAATCTCTCGTATTGTTGTTGCAACAAACATAAGGACCACTTGCTCTTTCATATGGTTTGTTTGCAAACATGTTGCTTTTGCTACCGCTTGCGATACTCATACCCCCATGATTTTGGCTTTTGATGATATGTGTATGGCATCCAACATATTGAACAATTGTTCTTTCCAATGGTTGGTTTGCACACATAATGATGTTGCTTTGGATATTTTTCCTCATGTGTTTTTGCCGAATTCTCCTAGCTTTGCATCAAAGATGTTGATCAAGATTTTAGTCACTTGCTTTGAGTGCCACACTAAGATGTTATATGGAGTTTTTGAGTTCCCACATTTGGATGATATTCAATTAACTTCCATGCACTTTGACCTTGCATACGCATTTCGTTTGCGATACTTGAGTTGTCCTAATAGTGTTGTGAACAAGAATGGACATGCCACAAATGACATGCTCCTCTATCACACACAAACATATTTTGCTTGGTCTTTGTTGTGTGAAGGTACAACTGTTTACGTGTCAACCTCTATGGACAAAGAGTTGACAAGACGAATCGAAGAGAGTTACCTAGGGCTATCCTTCAATGAGCTATCTCTATATCATAAGGTGACTTCCTTCTACTTGAGGACTCATGCTATAATCTTCATGAATTGGCTACTCTTTGAGTGTTGCTTCGCTTTTGTTGTGAGCTTTGTAGGCTTCATGGAAGGTGAAGGAACATTGAAGAGTTGCGACATCAAGCTTCTCGAGGACGACTATATGGTGAACCCCAGGATCAAGAAGGTCTCTCGACATCATCTTCTTAGGATGAGCATGAAGAGTCGAGGACGACTCTTTTTAAGGGGGGGTGCTGATGCAGCCCGTCCTGCGGACGCTACTACATCCACAGCGCCAAGTCCCCAAGATCGTCCCCAAGTCAACCAAGAAGATGGACCATGAGCAGCCAGCTCCAGAACGAGAGTCTCCGCCGTCATCGCCCCGGAGAGTCCGCCCGAATCCAGCCGGAGTGTCCGGCCTGCCCCAGCCCCAACATGGCATGGACATTCAGAAGACCAGCTCGAACACTACCCGGACACTACCCGGAGTGTCCGGCTACCCCGGACTGTCCGTCCTCCACCCGACTGGACTGTCTGCCCAAGTGATGGGCCTGCGAGCCAACAGCTGGGCCCTTGGCCCATGTGCCCCTCTATTTCGCACCAAACCCTAGTTTTATGCCCAAACTACCCCTGAACTTGTGGCTGGCCTATAAATAGAGCCCCCACCCCCTCTTGTATCCCTGAGGCATAGATGATAGACTAAAGAAAACCCCCTTTGTGGAATCTCTAGTTTTGCCTCATCCCCTTCTACCAAAGGGGATCGACTATCGTCACCACCTCGTCAGAGTTTGCATCGCGCCTCCCTCGTTGTAAAAGGCCTTGGCATCAGTGTCCCTTTGCCAAGACATCAAGACCCTCTCCAAGGTGTTCTTCCCTCTCAGCTTGGGATTGACGGGAGCACGTTGACTGATCTTTCCTTGCGAGGATTCTATCGGACCGGTGGCCACCGGTGAGAGCAATCGGCCTTGTATCGTGTGTGTTTTGCGTGTGTTCATCGTGTTCTTCGTGAGGTGTGCGTCCGCTTCCACTACCTTCTCCCTTCCCCCTCGCTTTCCCATCGATTTGACCACGAGATCCGTGAAGATCGGGCCACCCTAGAGGTTTGCCCTCATCAGTTTATATGTGTGTTAGAGAAACACCTGGGCCGCTAGCCTAAGCCATGCCTAATCATGGTGGAAACTTGCAGCATAACTATAGTGAGCATTCTATGAAGCATCCTCAATAAAAACCTATGCAAATAGCAAATAAAAAGATCGCTGAGATGCTCACTGTCTGCTTGCCTTGTCATTTTGATTATGGGATAGCTCCTGTGTCATGTGCAAGGGGTACCCCGTTGGCGGTTCTCAATGATACACATGTATTTACAATGACAAGAGCTTGCTCGTGACTGAAGTTGAGTAGCATGAGGATCGGTACTCATAAGTAAGGGGCTTGAGATTTCAACTTATAACTTGTCAAGCATATCCTCTTAGTTGTGTCACTTTAACCTTAATCACCTAAAGATGCCTATGATAGGGGCAATGAGAGCTGAAAACTAGTAAGTATCATAATTTTTGGGAGCTCTTTATGAGACTTGCAATCCCTGCTTCCCTCTGCGAAGGGCCTTTCTTTTACTTTGTAGTTGAGTCATTAAACCTATTCCCTTCTATCTCAGCAAGTATTTTGAGTTGATGTGTTTCATTCATTCATATGATGATTTATTCAACCATGTTTCTTATGTTCCTTGTTTTGCACATTGCTCTTATCTTGAAGTTTACTACTTTGAAAGCTTTCATTGAAAAACCAGCTATTTGTGAACTCCAGCAAATTATCAACTATTCTTCGACCAAGAGCTAAGTTTGCCATGACCAATTATGTTTCACTTTATGTATCTTTATTGTGTTTCCTTTACTCATTGCAAGTTGAGTTATATAATAGTGAGTTGTCTTATATTATGATCTATGTATTTGATGAATGTGATGCTTCTTGTCCGTATCCTTTTATCGACTCTTCACTCCATAAACTTGAGGTCATGTTTATTGAGATCAGTTTCGCTTGGGGACAAGCGAAGTCTAAGCTTGGGGGGAGTTGATACGTCCATTTTGCATCACTATTCTATTCTTAATTCACTATTATTCATTGATATATTTCGTATTGAGAGGTGATACTTATGTTATTTCATCCGTTTTTGCATGGTTGATGACTTTTGAAGCATGGACCGCTGCAGTCAGGATTCTGATGGAAAAGGTGTTGTTTGGAGGCAAAATTCGCGAAGATCAGAAAATCCGGGAAAATATACGGAAAATTCTATTTTTCCAGAAGACTCAAGATGCCAGAAGATGGACTGGAGGTGGGCCACAGGGGGGCCACACCACCCCATGGCGCGGGCAGGCCTAGGCCGCGCCAGGGAGTGGTGTGGCCACCCTGGCCCACTCTAGCCTCTCCCCTCTGGCGTATATCTTCCTCCCGAAACCCTAAGACTGAGGGAGCGACCACAGAAATATTCCGCCGCCTCTGCGGGGTGGAAAACACCGAGAGAGAAAGATCTCTCCGGCAGACAGATTTCTGCCGGGGGAATTCCTTCCCGGAGAGGGGAGATCGTCGCCATCAACACCACCATCAAGATGGACTTCATCGGGATCATCATCATCATCACCACCATCATCATCATTAGCACCCTCATCACCATCTCCATATTGATGTAACAATTGTGTTGAATCTTGCTATAGTTCATAGGGGAAACTTTCCCGGTGTTGATTACTCTTTGTAGTTGATGCTATTGAGTGAACCGTTGAATTATTGTTTATGTTCAGATTGTTATACATCATTATTCCATCTCTGATCATGATCCATATGATGTCTTGTGAGTAGTTCGTTTTGTTCTTGAGGACATGGGAGAAGTCTTGTTGTTAGTAGTGGAGTTGCGTTGAGAAAGATTCAATAGATTGTTATTTAAGTTGTGGTGTACTTCTTCATGTGAACGTTGACTACATGACACTTCACCTATATGGGCCTAGGAGAATGCATTGTGTATTTGGCTACTAATCGTAGGGGTTGCCGGAGTGACAGAAACCTGAACCCCCGTTAGGAAACCATTGCACAAGGGACGTAAGGGTCTTAGAGTTTAAAGTTGTGGTTAGGTTTCTACCTTAATTACTTTCTTGTACTTACGGATGTTTGCAAGGGGGTTTAATCACAAGTATGTATTAAGTCTTGGATGGGACGGTACATTAGCACAGGTTCACCCACACAACACTTAGCAAGCTAGAGAAGATTAATCGACTATATGAAGCGAAAGCACTTGACAGTCTTCCCATGTGTCCTCGAGAACGTTTGGTCATCTATAGAAATACAACTGGCTTGTCCTTTGCTGCATAAAGGATTGGGCCACTTGCTGCATTTATTCCTACTGTCTTTTATTTACTCGTACTTTGTTTACTTGCTTTATCGAAAACCCCTAAAAATCCGTTTGCTAAGTATTTGCAGAGAATTCCTGATCCATACCACTAGCCAGCACCTTCTGCTCCTCGTTGGGTTTGACACTCTTACTTATCGAAAATACTGCGATACACCCCCTATACTTGTGGGTCATCAGTGCTCGAAGTTATTTCCTTTAGATTATGCAATTTTGTCTTTTTGTTTCTTGTTTTCACTAGTTAGGCTTAATGGAAAACAACAAACAAATTAGAGAGCTTTATAGTATTTATATTGAGTTAGGACATGAAGTGTTTGAAGAGAAAATTAAAAAACCTATGGAACTTTATTTGCATGCTAATAGCAATGTTGTTAGTATGAATTCTTTGGACACCATTATTGCTAATACCATGGAAAAGTTTAAGCTTGGGGAAGCTAGTATTTATGAAAATGATCTTTTTTAGTTCCCCAGCTTTGGAAGATAGTTATTCTATTGCTTATGATGATACAAAACCTCCAATATATGATGATTACAATGATGAATATGATATTTTCAGTCCACCTACTATTGAGGAGAAAGTTAATTACTACAATATGCATCCTATATTTGATGATTATGGTGACGATAATAATAATGATAGCTATTTTGTTGAATTTTCTCCCACCACAATTAATAAGAATGACTATGCTTATGTGGAGAGTAATAATCATTTTATGCATGTGGGTCATGATAAGAATGTTTCATGTGATAGTTATATTGTTAATTTTATTTATGATGCTACTGAAAGTTATTATGAGAGAGGGAAATGTGGTTTTATGTATCTCAACAATATTAAGTTTCCCCTCTTTATGTTGAAAGTCTTGAAGTTGCACTTGTTTTGCTTTACTATGCTTGTTGCTTTGTACTTTCATGACTTGTTTCTTTACAAGATTCCTATGCATAGGAAGTGGGTTAGACTTAAATGTGTTTTGAATTTTCTTCTTGATGCTCTCTTTTACTTCAATTCATATTTCTTATGAGCATCTTACTATCAATCCTAACTTAAAGGCGTTAAAGAAAAGTACTTATTGGGAGATAACCCAAAAGTTTTAGATGAGTCTTGGAAGTTATTACTTTAGTAATAACCACCCCTTATCCTTTTTATTTGCTTTTTGTGCCAAGAGTAACCTCTAATGAGAGAGAAGTAATGATTGGGAAAGTTGCTATCCCGAAACAGATTTCTATGCTTCACCGTAAAAATTCGTGTAAATCTCTGAACGTCTTTTTGAGGCGTGAATTTTTTTTCTTCTGCCCCAGGTTGTTATCTAACTTTCGTTAGTTCAACACTTTTTGATTTGAGCAACATAAGGTCTTTGAAAAACTTCGTCTTTACCTGCTGGTCTGTTTTGACAGATTTCTGCCATTTTCTGCATTTGCTTCTTGTTGGTTCCTTTCTGAGTTCTTTTGGGGAATTGAGCTTTTTGAGGGAAGGACTACAGTATCTAGTGTTTTAATGGAAGTTTTATTGGTGTTGGAGCTGAACCTAAAGACCTATTATCTTGAGTACACTAATGTTGCTAATAAAGATCGTGTGAAGTTTTGTATGAAGGAAAAATTTCAGGTGTATGGAAGGGATGAGTAATGAGATGAAGAATGGACTAAAGCTCAAGCTTGGGGATGCCACACATGTCGCCCTAATAAATATCCAAGAAGTACAAGCGTCAAAGCTTGGGGATGCCCAAGGCATCCCCTTCTTCATCAATAAAAATCTCAGATTTCTTCCAAACACTTTATTTTTATTGTTTCATGCACATTTGTGTTGTTCTTGGAGCGTCTTATTTTTCGTTTTTGGTTTGGTTTTTCGTTTGCTTGGTTTGCTTAGTTTTCTGAATAAATTGGTTGGACCCCCTCTTTCATACATTGGTTTTCAAATAGTTTGGTTTGGTTTGGAAAAGAGTAGGAAAGTTCATGCTTAAGTGGTAAAGAGAGCTTGTTTTTGACTGTGGCCTATGCTTTGTCATGCCATGCTCAATATTGTTTTGGCTTTATGCTTAGTATTCTTTTCTGTAGCATGACTTGTTATAAACAATTGAGATTGCTTAATGTGCTTTGGATGAATCATGCGTTGTTTTAGCATATTAAAGCATAGTATAGTGGTATTCTCCTTTGATGCTTTATTTGGGTTGACTTGGCGCATGCTCACACCATGTTATGACTATCTCAAGTCACCATAGCCTTTATGATCCTTTAGTTTTCAACTTGTAGTATCACTTTATGCTTTGATCAATGATGTTTTGTCGCTCTGCATGATTATGGCCATTATTACTCTCTTAGTTTGTCGCTCCCAGTCTTTTGCTAAGCCTCCACAACCAAGTATAAGTTCCACTCATACATCCAACTCCTTAAACCAAGTTATTCCAAAGAGTCCACCATACCTACCTACTAGCTTATGCTATTCCAAGTATATTCATGCTTTTGTTTACCTTCCGAATTAAACTTGTTATGAGAAAACTAGTGATTAAAGCTCTCACGAACTTGATGGCACACTTTACTTTTCTTGCCCTTAATAAACTTGAACCATTGTGTTGTCTATGTTGTATATGCTTGCACTTATTTGTTGGGAATTAGCAGAACCATGCTTTCATGGGGAACGCTTTCAACATTGCACTTGGTACTTGTACCTAGTTGATATCATGCTCTTTTGTATATGGATGTCATCGGTGTGAAATGAAAGGGGAGCTTGTAAGTCCATAGAGTTATGTATATGTGTTAGAGAAACGCCTGGGACACTGGTCTAATCCATGCTGACATGGTGAAAACCTGTAGCATAACCATAATGAGCTGTCTATGAAGCATTCTTCTTATAAAAAAGAGTCCTATATTGAGAAAAAATAAAAAAAGAGATTATGAAAAGAGGAAAGAGATAAAAAAGCACCATATTCCCATGGTAAATAAGAAGATTGCTGAGATGCTCGTTGTCTGCTTGCCTTGTCATTTTGATATGGGGATTCTTCCGTATCATCGGGCAAGGGGTACCCTCACATGGTTCTCTATGATACACATGTACTTACAATGACAAGAACTTACCGGTGACTAAACTTGAGTAGCATGAGGAGCGACCCTCGTATACAAGGGACATGAGATTTCTAACTTATACTTCGTCAAGCATGTACACCATAGTTTGTTCACTTTAACCTTAATCACTTCAAGATGCTTATGATAGAGGAAATGAGAGCTAAAAGCTATGAGTACCATAATTTTTGGAAGCCCTTTATGATACTTGAATCCCTACTTCCTTTTATGAAGGCCTTTCTTCCACCATTATATTGAGTCTCCACCTTATACCTTTATGCACCTACTTTGAGAGCATAGTGGCCATTCTTAGTTCTATGTGCATTGTCCCAAGACTAGTTGATTGATGCATAACTTGATATTGCTTGTTTTAAACTATTTGTATCTAGTCACTCTTATGAACTTTGAAGGTGTCCTATGCATTTATATTTGCTACTCTATGAGGGACAAGCTAAATTCCACTATGCTATGTTTTCTTTATGTGAAACAAACAAACGTCTTGCAAAGCATTGTTATTCATGAATCTTTTGTTTGTGCCTTTTCATGTTGCAACTTAGTTTCTTTGTATTATTGCTAGAACTTTGTCTTTCATGTTATATTGAAGTACTATGATCCTAGCTTTGAATGTTTTACAAATACTTTGATCAAGTTTATGATGGTGCATGTCACCTCAAAAATTATTCTTTCTTTTTATCACTTATCTACTCGGGACGAGCAGGAGTTAAGCTTGGGGATGTTGATACAATGCAAATGTATCTATAATTTTTGATGTTCCATGCTTGGTTTTATCTACTTTCTTGTGTTTTGTCCACACTTTGGAGTACTTTTCATATGATTTCTTGGACTAACCTATTAACAAGATGCCATAGTGCCAGTTGCCTGTTTTCTGCTGTTTTTGGTTCTAGGAAAGTCAGAAAATGAATATTCTCGGAATTGGACCGGACAAAAGCCAAAGTTCCTATTTTATCGGAAGACTCATGGAGCCAGAATACGAGACGGAGGAGGGCCAGGGCCTGGCCACACACCCCCAGGAGCGGGTACGCCCAGGCCGCGCCAGGGCATGGTGTGGGCCCCCTGGCCAGCCAGCGACCTTGCCTCCTTCGCCTATATATTCCTCCCGAGGCAAAAACCCTAGATCGTCAATCAGAAATCCACGAAAATTTCTGCAGCGCCGCCGCCACCGAAGGGGAGATTCGGGGGACAGAAAGTCTCTATTCCAGCACCTTGCCAGGACGGGGAAGTGCCCCCGGAGCCATCTCCATCGATCTCCACCACCATCTCCATCGCCATTGCTGATCCCCACGAGGAGGAGGGAGTAGTTCTCTCTCGAGGCTAAGGGTTCTACCGGTAGCTATGTGTTCATCTCTCTCTCTATGCATGATCTTATTGAGATCATGAGCTTGTAATCTATATATCTACCTTGCTACTCAAGTGCTTTAATAGATCTCTACTCTCCCCATGTGTGTGAAGTTGACAGTGTGCACACCATGGTCGCACTTAGGCTAGAGATGACAAATACTTCTTATGAGTTATATTTGGAGTTGGATGTCTTTATGAAATTGTGGTGTTTGTTGGACTCATCTAGTGCTCAAGGTGACAGTGTGGGGTTTTCTAGATGTAAAAGACTTACTTTGAGGTGTGCTGTTATAGCCCTACCATGGATTAGAGTGTCCAACCGGAGAGTAGTTAAGAGTAGTATCATAAAGAGAAGATATTTATATGAGAGTGTTCACTAGTGAAAGTATGATCCCTAGGCCTTGTTTCTAAGCATTGATACACCATTTGCAATTAGATCTGTTACATGTTTGCTTGCTTCCTTCTTTATTTCAGTTTGCCTTGAGTATCTTCCCATCACATGGACAGACAAATCCCGCTCTTGACATATATTGCCTCTACGGTTTCCTCCGAATACCTGAACACACCTTTATAACCACTGTATTACCAGATGGCGTTTGATGCTATCTAAGCACTCTCGGGAGACAGTGATTGATATAGCTTCACGGTCTAAGGAATAGTCTACGAGGATCCATTTCTAATCATCATAACTTGAACTTCGTGACATGATCGGGTCACGATGTTTAGCTTGGGTATTGGTTCATCATCTCATTCTCAGAATGAGATGACCTCATTTCCAACTGGCATAAATGCCACATGATCAGGAAACTTGATCATCTGTTGACCAATGAACCAGTGACTAGAGTTTCACTGGGAACCCCTGGTTGTTTGTATACCACACGTGTATTGATGTTTCCACTCAATACAGTTATAGCATGATATAAAACTTAATCATAAACTATATGAAATATGATAATAGTCCTTACTACTATTTGTCTCTAGGGCATATTTCCAACACTTTCAACATTGCAGTTGTACATAGTACCCAGTTGATATCATGCTCTTTTGTTTATGGATGTCGTCGGTGTGAAATGAAAGGGGAGCTTGTAAGTCTATGGAGTTATGTATGTGTGTTAGAGAAACGCCTGGGCGGCTGGTCTAATCCATGCTTAATCATGGTGGAAACCTGCAGCGTAACCATAATAAGCAACCTATGAAGCATTCTTCTTATAAAAAAGAAATAGAGATTGAGAAAAAAGAAAAAAAGAGATGAGAAAAGAGGAAAGAGAGAAAAAAGAACCATTTTCCCATGGTAAATAAGAAGATGTTGAGATGCTTATTGTCTTCTTGCCTTGTCATTTTGATATGGGGATTCTTCCGTATCATCGGGCAAGGGGTACCCTGTTGGCGGTTCTCTATGATACACATGTACTTACTATGACAAGAACTTACCAGTAACTAAACTTGAGTAGCATGAGGAGCGGCCCTCGTATTCAAGGGACATGAGATTGCCAACTTATACTTTGTCAAGCATATACTCCATAGTTTGTTCACTTTAACCTTAATCACTTCAAGATGCTTATAATAGGGGCAATGAGAGCTAAAAGCTAATAAGTACCATAATTTTGGAAGCTCTTTATGAGGCTTGAATCCCTGCTTCCTTCTATGAAGGCCTTTCTTTTACTTTTATGTTGAGTCTCCATCTTCTATCTTTATGCACCTATTAAGAGAGCATAGTGGCCATTCTTAGTTTAATGTGCATTGTCCCTAGGCTTGTTGATTGATTCATAACTTTGATATTGCTTGTTCTTAAACTATTTGTATCTAGTCACCCTTATGAACTTTGAAGGTGTCCTTGCATTTATGTTTTGCTACACTATGAGGGACAAGCTGAATACCATTCTCATTATGTTTTCTATATGTGAAACAAACAAACGTCTTTCAAAGCATTGTTATTCATGAATCTTTTGTTTGTACCTTTTCATGTTACAACATAGTTGCTATGTCTTATTGTTAGAACTCCATCTTTCATGCTCATGTTTAGAGTACTTTGATCCCAGCTTTCATGCTTTGCAAATGGTTTGATCAAGATTGTGATGGTGCATGTCACCTCAAAAATTATTCTTTTCTCTTTATCACTTACCTACTCGAGGACGAGCAGGAGTTAAGCTTGGGGAGGTTGATACATTGGAAACGTATCTATAATTTTTGATGTTCCATGCTTGTTTTATATCTACTTTCTTATGTTTTGTCCACACTTTGGAGTATGTTTACACATTTTCTGGAACTAACCTATTAACAAGATGCCATAGTGCCAGTTGCCTGTTTTCTGTTGTTTTTGGTTTCAGAAAAGCTGGAAAAGGAATATTCTCGGAATTGGACCGGACACAAGCCAAAGTCGATATTTTACCGGAAGACTCACGGAGCCAGAAGACGAGACGGAGAGGGTCCAGGGGCTGGCCACACCATGTGGTGGCGTGGGTCCCCCTCATCCACCCTTTGACATTGCCCCTTCACCTATAAGAAGCCTCCCGCTGAGAAAAACCTAGATAATCTAGCCTCCAGCCACAAAAAGTTCCGCAGCGCCGCCGCCACCGAAGGGGAGATTCAGGGGACAGAAAGTCTCTGTTCTGGCACCCTGCCGGGACGGTGAAGTGCCCCCGGAGCCATCTCCATCGATTTCCACCACCATCTCCATCGCCGTTGCTGATTCCCATGATGATGAGGGAGTAGTTCTTCCTCGAGGCTAAGGGTTCTACCGGTAGCTATGTGTTCATCTCTCTCTCTATGCATGATCATATTGTGATCATGAGCTTTGTAATCAAGTAGATCTACCTTGCTAGTCAAGTTCTTTAATAGATCTCGAGCTCTCCCCACGTGTGTGAAAGTGATAGCGTGCACACCATGGTGGCACTTAGGCTAGATATTACAAATACTTGTTATGAGTTATATTTGGAGTTGGATGTCTCTATGAAATTGTGGTGTTTGTTGGAACCATCTAGTGCTCAAGGTGATAGTGAGGGGTTATCTAGATGGGGAAAGCGAACTTTGAGGAGTGATGTTATAGCCCTACCATGGGTTAGAGTGTCCAACCGGAGAGTAGTTAAGAGTAGTATCATAAAGAGAAGATATTTATATGAGAGTGTTCACTAGTGAAAGTATGATCCCTAGGCCTTGCTTCTAAACACTGAAAAACCGTTTGCAACTAGATATGTTACATGTTTGCTTGCTTCCATCTTTATTTCAGATTGCCTTTATTATCTTCCTACCCATCAAGCTCTTTTCTGGCACCGTTGTCTTATATCCATACCACTTGTATTTCACTATATCTTCGCCGAACTAGTGCACATATACACCTGACAAGTGTATTGGGTGTGTTGGGGACACAAGAGACTTCTTGTATCTTGATTGCAGGGTTGCTTGAGAGGGATACCTTTGACCACTTCCTCCCTGAGTTCGATAAACCTTGGGTGATCCACTTAAGGGGAACTTTCTGCTGTTCTACAAACCTCTGCACTTGGAGGCCCAACAACTGTCTACAAGAATATAAGTGCGTAGACATCTAGCATCAAAGGAGAATACCACAATATTATGCTTTTGTATGCTAAAACAACGCATCATTCTTTCAAGGCACATTAAGCAATCTCAATTGTTTGAAACAAGTCATGCTACAACAATAGTCACTAAGCATATGGTCAAAGCAACATCTAGCATGACATGATAAAGTCTAAGTCACAGTCAAAACAAGCTTTCTTTTGTACCACTATAAGCATGAAACTTCCTACTCTTTTCCAACACCAATCGACTTATTTGAAACAACTCTCAAAGATAATAATCAATAAAGACCAAAGAGCATGTCTCACCCATCTACAAAGAATAACCAAAAATTTCTAAGCCAAAAGAATAAGAAAACTAAAGCTAAACATAGTGCTAGCAAAGGAGAACACTCACGGAACAATAAGAGTGAAACTAGAGTGTTCTAGGCAATGAACAGCGAGGTGTGTCTCTCTCCAAAAGAAGTGTGTTGGGATCAAACCAACTTATTGTGTCAAATAAAGCAAAATAAAACTAAAAATAAAGACGCTCCAAGAACAACACATAGTGCATAAGGTAATAAAAATAAAGTACCTTGAAAGAAGACCTGAGATTATTGATGAAGAAGGGGATGCGTAAGGAATCCCCAAGCTTTGACGCTTGTACTTCTTGAATATTTCTTGGGGTAACACGGGTGGCATCCCAAAGTTTAAGCTTTTGTCCATACTTCATCTCATCAGATCATTCTCTCCCTACACTTGAAAACTTCCTTCATACAAAACTTCACACAATCTTCATTAGCAACATTAGTGTATTCAAAATAATAATCCTTTGAGTTCAGTTTCAAGTCAAGTAAATCATCCATTAAAACATAAGCTACTTTAGCAATTTCTTTTAAAAGCTCAAGTGATCCAATAGAACTAAAAAAGAAACCGATTAAGAGGCAAATACAAATAATGACAGAAATCTGTCAAAACAGACCAATAGGTAAAGACCGATTTTTTCGAAAATCTTCTGTTGCTCAAATCGAAAAGTGCAAAACTAACGAAAGTTGGGTAATAACCTGGGACATAAGCACAAAAAATTGCAGCTCAATCTGATGTACTGAGATTTTTCACGATTTTTTAAGGTGACGCACAGAAATCTGTTTCGGACAGCAACTTCCCTATATCTTACTTCCCTCTCATTAGAGGTTATTCTTGGCACAAAAACCAAACAAAAAGGATAAGGAGAGGTTATTACAGAGGCAATAACTTCGAAGACACAACAAAACAAAAATAAACTGAAAATAAAAATATAATGGGTTGTCTCCCAAAAGCTCTTTCTTTATAGCCATTAAGATAGGCATGATAATTTCGATGATGCTCACATAAGAAATGTGAATTAAAGTAAAAGACAGCATCAAGAAGCAAATATGGAACAAATTTAAGTCTAACCCACTTCCTATGAAAAATAATCTTGTAAAGAAACAATTCATGAAAGCACAAAGCAACAAGCATAGGAAAGCAAAACAATTGCAACTTCAAAATTTTCAACATAAAGAGAGGAGACTTAATATTATTGAGATGCATAAAACCATGTTTACCTCTCTCATAATAACTTTCAGTAGTATCATGAATAAAATTAACAATATAATTATCACATAAAACATTCTTATCATGAGCCACATGCTTAAAAGAATTAATACTCTCCACATAAACATAGTCATTCTTATTAATTGTAGTGGGAGCAAATTTAACAAAATAGCTATCATTATTATTCTCATCACCATAATCATCAAATATAGGAGGCATCTTGTAATCATAATTAATTTTCTCCTCAATAGTAGGTGGACTGAAAATATCATATTCATCATTGTAATCATCATATATTGGAGGTATGGTATCATCAAAGTAAATTTTCTCCTCCATGCTTGGGGGACTAAAAAGATCATTCTCATAAAAACTAGCTTCCCCAAGTTTAGACTTTTCCATAGCATGAAAATAATGGTGTTCAAAGAATTCATACTAATAACATTGCTATTAACACGCAAATAAAGTTCCATAGGTTTTTTAATTTTCTCTTCTAACACTTCATGTCCTAACTCAAGATAAATACTATAAAGCTCTCTATTTTTTTTGTTTCCCATTAAGCCTAACTAGTGAAAATAAAAAAAAGAAACAAAAAGATATAATTGCAGAATCTAAAGAAAATAACTTCGAGAACTCACACACCGGCAACAGTACTAGAAGATAGCTTAGTAGACATAGGGCGTGGGTACCTTTTACCTTACCAATAGGTTAGTTCCAGAAAATGTATAAAAATTCCTCAAAGTGTAGACAAAACATAAGATAGTTGATACAAAACAAGTATGGAGCATCAAAAATTATAGATACGTTTATGACGTATCAAGTTCCCCTATATAAAGAGAGGTATTTTGGGAAATTAAATACACAATAATCATGAAAAGGTTTTCTCTCTTTTGGGGAGACCTCTAGTTGATTCTCTCTCTCCCTCTCTCTCTCTCTCTCTCTCTCTCTCTCTCTCTCTCTCTACGGGAGCGAGAGTCTTCTTCACCGCAGAGCGCTCTCGCGCTGCGAGATTTGGATTCAGGAGCTCTACTTCCACAACTGCTGCTGGATCAGAGGAGCGGGAGTCATCGCCAGGCACCGGTTGTGTGTAACTCCCTGCGAGGTGCAACACTTTGGGCAATAGGAGTCGTTGGAGCCGCAGGAGCTGCCGGGACTTCAACACGACCTTGAGGTTGGCTTCGGCTCGTCTACATGAACCACACTCTCCCGAGCGTTGACAACGCTTTTCGGTATTCAAGGGTGATGGCTCTGAAATATAGCCTTCTACATCCATATTTAAACTAGATATTATTCATATTTCTGATGAAATATCTCTCTAAACCCTGCCACTAATGCCTAATATTCAAAGGGGTATGCAATCCTTTCTTTTATATTTTTCCTGCGCATATAATATCGATTAAAGATGGGAATCACTACATTAAAGTCAAAAATACGAGATTTCCAACAACCAGAAGAAAACAGGAGCCGTGAAGCGGAGGCAAACACTTTAACGACCAACTATACGACCGGAGCAAAATTCTGGTCGTATAGTTGGCGCCACCACCGTTAGGTCAAACAAACAACTTTCGTGAAGGGACCCCTATAGAAAGAAGCCTCGGGCGACGAGAAAACCTCTCTCCGACCTCGCCAAAAAATCTCTGCCATAGATCACCAGCCGCCTCTAGATCTCAAAACCCTTCTCCATCTCCATAGCCATATTCCACCACTTGTAATAGTAGATCTCTTCTCTGATTGGTGACATTGTAAGACTATTGCTATCAATCTTATGATTTTCATTACAATGTTTATGATTGTTGATCTCATCTCTATGTGTGAGTAATTCTCCTTGGGCTAAGGGCTTCGGCCTAGCCATGTAGCGTTTGTGCATGTTATTTATCATAGATGGGGTCATGTATTAGTTTGTATGACATGATGATTATTGTATCCTTTCTTGCCTCAATCCAAGGACTTGTCAGGTACCCAAGACCCCGAGGGTTGAGCTAGGTATATGGAGTATGAGTAATGACTGATCTGCAGGTTAGGAACCCTAGTGACAGAAGGGGTAGTACGGCTGTATGTGAGGGATTTACTTGGGATTAACAGTGACATCACTATGCATATCATTAGTTCTCTTTCTTCTATGGATGAGACTCGTAGGTTATTGCTATAAGCGGTTGCGGAGGCAATAGCAATTACAGATGCACTGCCCACATATAATTTATCTTGCTCTAACAATTACATGCATACTTTATTTCTATCTTTTATTCCCATCAGATGTTTTGCCCAGCTACAGGTGAAACCGAACGCCCTAGGCCCTCTCTCTCCATCATCATCAACAACAAAATACGCAAACTATTGGTCCGGTAAAAACACAAAAGGAATTCTAAAACTCCCGAAGGTCTGTTAAAGTAACTTCACTACGCATTCGCTTCGCGAGGATTCGATAACCTAGGTCTACTAGGGAAAAATAAGCTACACTACATCCGTAATCCGGATCGAAGGTATCAAAGGGTAAGTTCGCGAAAAGCCCCTCCCGCTACTGCATTACTAATAGATATGTCCTGGCAACTGGGGTTCTGGGCATAGGAAAAAATTTATTGTTTTTATGCGCGAATCCCTACATATGGTCCCCTTTTTAGTTCGGTCAGGGGCAAAACGTCCAGTGTGCTAGACGAACACAATCACATAGGGAGACACATGTTTTTTTGCCTAGGTTCAGGCCTCGATGTGCGGATCTCTACGTCATGCAACTTTCTACTATCTGGTGGATTAACACATGATTATAAAGTTTGTTCCCCTGGAAGAACACAACCTATTCTTCCTCTCTCCCTTCCCCTCTCTTCTCCGACCTAGTCCTCCTTTTATAGTGACAAGGGGACACCACAAGCGTCAGTCGTCAAGCAGAACGTTCATGGCCTCGACGTGTTGAGGCTTCCCTATCATCCCCTAGCGTGCGCTAGAGGCCGAGAAGGGGTAGCCTAGCGCCTAGGTCAGGCATCGTTGGCCACCTGTCTTCCTTGTCCCTGGGCTCTCCTTACGGGATCCCGGGTGCGTCCTTGTCTTGTCGCTTCCTAGTGACCCCGAGCGTACTTGGTTACAGGCGCTCCTGGGTTCCCCGGTTGGCTCTTCCTTTCCTGAGGAAGTCTTGAGCAGGTTTGATGACTTCTTGGCAGCCCATGAATCTTTAGTTATGGGACTAGATTTCACCCATGGTTTGAATTTTGCCAAGTCTGTCAAGCATGAATTTTCCTTGTCAGTTCACCCTATTCAGAATTCAGGACATTTTACCATGGTTGTATCCTTTGGTCGTGGTACATTCATACTTGATGATGATACTGTTGCCATAGCCTTAGAGGTAGCTACCGGTGGCTTATGTGGAGAACTCGAAGCTTCCAAGATGAATGATAGGGTTTTCTCCATCAACATCTCCAGCAATTAAGTTGGGTTTCGTATCATTTATATTCGCAACTATGCATGCTCTCGGCTTCAGTGTCATTTTCATTTATGTGGTCGAGGAGGTCCCAATTGGAAGGCAAAGTTTGTGATGTGGCAGAAGGAGTAGAATGGTGAATGGATTATCACTAGCCCATCCAAAAGAGCAGTTTGTTTGGGTTTTCAAGCTATGGCTAACAATCAACCAATGTCAATTATGCATTCTGGTAATACGTTCAAAAAGAAGTTGATCATTGTTGAATCTCTCATCTATAATGCATGCAAAGGATATAAAAACGCCGGAACAGGTCCAACAAAGGATTTTACATCTCAAAATTCAGAGAAAATGTTCGCACCTTCAGAAAAACCAGTTGTGACACATCAAACTATGGTGGAACCAGTAATCCATTTTAGAACTATACTGGATTTTAGTTTCTAGCAAGAGAAAAATTCGGATAAAATGAAGCCGATCACCCTAATTGCGGGAAGGACGACTCGGTGGTTCAAATGTGCCAGTTGATGGGCCTGTTAGCCCAATCAATAAGCCCATTAGTGTTGAGGACCACCTTCTTAATGGGATGGAATTGGTAGGTGAAGATATTGCCTACAGGTTTTGGATGTGGCAAATGTCTTTCCATGGGCCATGTTGCGACCGCTTCTTAGATATTCTAGGTGTTACCAGGACCTATTCTTGAGTCAATGTATGTTGCTAGGAGCAGGGATGCTCTGACATCCAGTGCCTCCACATCGAGTGTTCAAGTAACGAAGAAAAACAACCAAAAAGACGGTTGCCAATACAAAGTAGATGTTGGATAGTGGTAGTTGACAGTTTTTGGACATGTTTTGGACAAACACCCATTCTTTAGACATCACATAGATGATGCCTGCTAGGTGTAGAATTAAACCTAAAGCAAGGAACAATTTGATGTAGGTTTATGTGTACCTGCATTTGTGCATCTTAGTTTATGTTTCAGGCTATTATTAATTCATTTGTAACAAAAGCTGAATCCCTATTTATGTTATGACCATGTGTTGTTTAGTACTCATATTTATATGATATGGTGTTGTGTTGTATATAACTTTTCTATGCGGATTTGAATGTCAAAAAAAATAGGCAGATCATGGCAAAGTTTCAAGCTAATACATAGTGAGAGGTGTTAAAATGCCCAACTGCTTCGGGAGGGAGTTTTGCCGCCAAAGCACACTACTCTTACGTGGCAATGGTCAAAGCCGGGTCAGAACAGGTCCGGTGAGGAAGGGACTTCCGATCACACACTTACCAAAGAATTTGGACCTAGATGTGCATTGTGATAGAAATTGGGACTAAACTGACACTCCCAAATAGTTTTGTGACCTCCCATGCATTTTAAACTTGAGGGGCTTTATGGTACCCTCAAATGAGTTATAGCCATCCATTTTGTTCCATCTAAAAGTCCATAATGGTTCATACTGGTGACAAAAAGGTGACCAGTATTGTTCATACTCCTAGGCAAAATCGGTACCGCACTAGAGCAGTAGACGGGCTCGGCCTAAGAGAGAACAACTTGTTCTGCAATGTGTGCTCCCTATTTTTCGAAAACAAAAACTTCATAAACCTATCTCTGTTATTTAGAGAATTAGATATAAAATAGAACGGTGGGACCAAAACCATGCACTCTATCTATTAAAGAGAGCACCAATGGGTTTACTTGCTGGATCCTTTCTTAATTTCATGAGATTCGTGGATATGGGAAGAACAAGACATATGTTTTGGTTGTAGGACATATCACTTTCATGACTGTGAGGTTGAGACTTGGTCACCGCTCTGGATACTGAATTTCGTCCGGCAGCTAGGCCTTGATCAAAGTCTAACACTGAAAGAAAACCCCTCCTGAGTCATTCTCCTCTCGCCCCCCGAGGGCGACGGGGGCCCCGCCACGCTCCCCGGCCCAACCCCCAACTACCCTCCTTCCTCCCGTCGCCCGTGCCGGCCAGGGCCGTCGGGCGCTTCCCGTGTGGCGCCACCGGTGGCAGCTTGTTCTTCCCCGCATCGGGCAGGAGGGTTCGGGGCCCCTTGACTCGGCGATGGTGCTCTTGGAGCGACGAGGGTTCATCGCTGGCTGGGACGAGGCGGCACAACAACGGGTGGCAATGCAGCACAGCACAACATCGACAAGCGGGGCACGGGGTTGGCTGCACCATGGAAGCCCATATCGGGCCCTTTTGGGCTCCATCCAGGTAGTAGGCGGGCCGACTTGTTCTTCTCTGTTTGCTCTGCAGATTGCGGTGGGTGGTTTGGATGGGATCTGCGGCAACCTCAATCGACCTGTTGTGGCGTGGTTGCGGACTTTACGGGCCTGTCGGGGCCTGGCCGGACCACCGTCAGATTGGTGTGCCTCCGTGGAGGCTTTACAAGCCCACTGGGTCTGGTCGGACCCACCGGGGACTGGTGTGTATGTGGTCGCGTCCGGTCGACTACCCCCTCTGGCGGTGGAGGCAGTTCCATCACGCGCGGCCGCGGTACAGTGGACCCTGTTTCATTTCTACTCGTGCCTCGATGTTGCAGACCTCGCGACGGTTTGCTCGGTGAGATGATGATGGCGGATTCGGGACTGGAGTGGCGCATGCTCGTGGATGGCAAGTTTGGTGGTGGCGAGGTCTCGTCCTTGCGGGACTCCTGTGCTACGGATCGCCCGCGGGTTGTGGATAGGGTTTTTCGGGAGAAATCCACCGACGCGGTGCTGCCCGCGGGTGGCATATTTCCTTTGTGGAGGGCGTCATGGCTATCCTTCGTCCACTTCCCTCTATGTACCGGGGGAAACCCTAGGGCCAGTCTTGGTCTAGTCAGTAGCGGTCGACTTCCCTCGTGAGGGTGCTGCTTAGTGCTTGACTGAGTCGGGGCAAGGAGCATGGTGGGAATTCTCCGGAGGGCGCAGCGGTTGCGGTCTACCTCGTTTAGTTGATCCGTCTCTGTCTCCATTTTGTTTTTTCTTTGTTTTCTTTCGGACGTGTGTGTGTTGCTGCCCTGCATCTTGTTTCGTTTTGAAACTATCCTGGTTGTATGGTGTGGTTGCTTTCGAAGAAAATAAAAACAGGTTTACTGCGCCCCTTTTGGCTTTTCAAAAAAGATTAACTAATCTAAAGAAAAACAAAACAGGAATTCCATTGAATTGTATTTTTATTGATCAATTAGAATTGCCTTCTAGAACGTATAATTGTCTCAAAAGGGCCAATATACATACACTATTGGACCTTTTGAGTAGAACTGAAGAAGATCTTATGAGAATTGAAAATTTTCGTATGGAAGATAGAAAATAGATATGGGACACTATATTAATATAGCGGGACGAAAGCCTGTTTCGAGGAGTTAGGCCTTGATCTAGATAAAATGCAGGTCAATTGGTTGCTTCGTGGGATGAAATTCAGCGCTGGATTAAGACATTACGTGATTGGACTAGCATGCAACTATCTTGTTGGTTTGACCAGAATGAGTGCGAATGTGGTAGTTGGCAGTTAAGAGGTATTCCTTGTAGGCAGACACATGTATTTCCCATCAGTTTGGAGATCTTTTAAAACAACCTAGGGAAGAATAAATCTGCATTCGCTCTTAGTGGTCATCTATTGCGTAAAAGTGATAAGAGGTGGAGGGCTGGAGGCGGTGGTGCGTGCCTGCTCCTGGTTCCGCTCGTCCACGGTTATTTTTCCGATACTTACAACTTCTTGGGCTGTTGAACCTAATCTTTCCCTCTGAATCTGAGTCGTCCGTTCAATTCATACTGGTCCCTCCCAATGGGAAGTAAAACTACGGTAAAAGTTTGCCTTAATCTTTTAGAAAGGTTAGTTTATTTTTTACCTTAATTATTATTTTTTTACATTTGAAATCTAGACGAACATTTTTCTCTCTCTTTGAAATGTAGTCGGCCGTAGATTTTTGTTCGGCTGTTAGACATCCGTTGTTGGTAGCATCATGGTTAGTGCAAAAATAGCAATGGCCACTAATCCATACCGAAAATAGCATCTCCCTCTCTTTCGAAATAGAGCGTTCGTCGTCCCGCTATATTAATACAGCATCTCCCTCTCTCTCTCTCCATCTACGTAGGCACACATCAGTTGGTAAAAGTTAAGTGCGTGCAGAAGGTTGAGCGACCATGCAAGCCGAGAAACTGGTGCCGGCGGTGATCGCCGCCGTGGCCGTGGTGTGCCTGCTGTTCGCCGGCCGCGCACATGGCCAGGGATACGTCCCTGCGGCGGCGAGCCAGCAGATGGAGGAGCCGCAGCCCAGCCAGAAGTACCTCCCGCAGCCGGAGGCGATGCCCATGCCGGACCTGTTGAAGAGGCCGCCGGGTTTCCCCGGGGCGTTCGGCGGTTACACCCCGACGACGACCGAGCCTGAGGCGGAGCCAGCGGCAGAGACGATGACCGAGCCGGAGCCGGAGCCGGTCACACCCACGGCTCCAGGGCAGGGGGACTTCTATCTCACCGGCGCGACGCCGACCGACCCCGAGCCTCCGGCCAAGCCGTCATCTCCGGGGAGCTACGAGAAGAGCTCGGACACTAGCGGCGGCGGTGCCAGCTATTGACATTTAGCATTTGAACAATACTATCATTTAGCGGGTGGGAGATGCATATTATCCATCAAACTGTACGTAGCCTCTATCATCTTACTAGGTACTCCCTGAGAGCGGCAATTCTAGTATCCACTGTATCTACCATGCATGCCCCACATTTTCTCTCCTATCTTTTTTCACACTGCTTGTGCTCTCCTTTCTTGCTTTGTGGATTTGGCTCTTAAACTTGAAACTTTTGTAGCTCTTAAAATAAAATTCCAGTTTGGAAACGGTTTGAATATCTGGGTTCTTATAGAAGAGAGTTTTATAACAAGATTAATATTTGATATATTCTGACAATGTTTGAAAGTCCAATTCTAAAACTTAATTAAACTTTGAAAAACTTAATGAAACCGGATGAAATTTTTTTTTTGAAATTTTTTGTTTCAACGTGTTACAAACTTGATTCATCAAAGTTTTAAAATAATTGACAATTTCATTGCGGTTTTCCATTAAACTTTATTTTGCATGTACACATAGAGTTTCACTATGTTCCATAGAGTTTTATCATGTTTCAAAATTCAAATTTTAAAAATTGTACTCCCTCCGACCCAAATTAGTTGACTTAGATTTGTCTAGATTCGAATGTATCTAGACTTGTTTTAGTACTAGATACCTCCGAATCTAGACAAAACCAAATTAACTAATTTGGATCGGAGGGAGTAAGAATATATGTAATATTGGTGTTGTTTCAAAGTCTTCGACGTTTGAAACAGAAATATGCAATTGATACTTGATTCAAAAGTTAAAACATAAACAAAATTTAAGATCTTTATGAAAAAAGCAAGGGTGAGTGAGAGAGGATGCATGTACCGTGAAAAGGTGTCAGGAGATGTCAGTGTGGCAGGTACCACTCAGCGAAATACAAATAAATACAACATCATTTTCTAATCTCAAACTGAATGGAGGGCTTGGACAAGCACGTTATGTAGCATGCACACTAGAGAAGCAAACAATCCGTAAGGGAAATGAAAAACTCTGAAATCAGCTGAGGGCGAATATGGACAACTCAAAACAAAATCACCACTGAAATTTACCTAGATAATACCCTTGAATTTGTTTTCCATGACGAGTAGTACTTACTCATGTTCGCCCTCAGCCGATTTCAGAGTTTTTCATTTCCCTTAAGGATTGTTTGTAATATTCTTACTGATTCTTGCAAAATGGCCAAATAAAAACGTGAGAGAAGGGAAGAATAGGGGGTTTGGAGCATCTCACTGGCACCACCCAAACCGTGTCCGGCAGCATTGCTGGGCAAGGCCTTTAAGGACATCGGTTCATAGTCCTAGACATTTGGGACGCCCTTCCTACACTGGCAATGCCCCAAAATCGAACCCCAGGCAAATTCAGCCTATATAAAGTGGGAAAATTTGGAAATCACAAATAGTTGAAATCTAGACCACTAGATCAGTGCATCCAGTGCAAAAATTCGGTGATCATACAAACCAAGTTCCGGCGTAAATTGCAGCTGCAGTTGCTGCCTCACGCTATTGCTTTCAGTCGGTCGTCATGACCTTGCGCCGCTGCACCCCCACCTGCAAAGCATGCTTATCCATGTCCTCCGGCTTCGTCGGCACCTTCTTGTGCGGCTTGCCAAGCATCATCTTCATGGCCGGTGGGAGCTCGATGAGCGTCCTGGGCTGGAAATGAGAGCGGCAGACGGAAGACGGTAGATGGAAGAAATTTTGGTGGGTAGGGAAAATGTTTTATCTTTCCCTTGTGTCGCTGCCAAGGCAGTCCCGCTTGGCGCATCCGATGTGGAGTCAATTGCTGGCGCCCGTTGTACGCTCCCGTTGGGTAGTAGCCGGCACGGGAGTGCCAGACAAAGAACTGGGTCGCACGAGATGTCGGCACCCGTTGGGGGTTACCCGTGAGGCCCATTTTTGCGCATCACCCCCAAAGCCCGTTTGGGGGGGGGGGGGGGGGGTGAAGATGATCTTAGCTACTTTCCACCTTCATTGGCACATTATCATTTAGTTATTGGGATAAATATTATCCATCAAACTATTAAGTCATTATCTCTATCATTTTACTAGGTACTAGTCATCATGAAAACAAATTCAGGGATATTATGTAGGTAAATTTAGGGGTGATTTTCTTTTTTCTTTGCAAAATGGGGAATAAAGCCCCGACCTCTGCGTCAAGCGATGCAATTAATCATCAAAAGGCTAGCAAAAGACATACAATGATCATACAAGCCGAAGCCGCCAATGCATGCCAGGAGCCCAGATCCATCCCTAACATATCCATGTAGCTACGCCTAAGCACTCACTCTATATGTCGCCGCCTCCTCTATCTTCCACTAACTCATATTTGGTGTGTGGATCGATGCGCAGACTCGCCACACCAGCCACCGATCGACACCACATTAGTGCCAAGTAGCACCACCTCCCTACACATGATCTCCTAAGCATGCCACGGTCACCGCCGATACACCGCAACACCATGTCGCCAAGTACCACCAGCAGACACAACTTAAAATCGCAGGAGGATCTGTCGTACATAGCACTGCCGAACATGCATGACTCATTCTTTATCGTGTCTTTATCTTTGCCGTGTGTCCTTCCGCTGATTTGCCGTGCATCACTTCTTTATCGTGTGTCTCGCATGTGTTTTCCCGTGTACCGTTTCTTTGTCGTGCATTTCCAGCTATATACACGGCAAAGACGATGTTTGCCATGTTCCGCACCATTGGACACATGGCAGAGCCGTGGAGACACAGCAACAGCTGTTTTTGGCGCAGTGAATGCAAGCTGGCGGTTTAGGGTTAGAGGTGCTTTTCTTTTGAGTTATCCATCTTGGCCCTCAGATGATATTCTTACTTATCCTTGCAAGAGGGCGAAAAAGAAAAATGTGTGGTCGGTGCATCCTTGGTTTTTACCTTGCTTACATTCGAAATTTAGACGAACATTTTTTTTCTCTTTGAAATGTAGTCGGACATAGAGTTTTGTTCGGCTGTTAGGACGTCCATTGTTGGTAGCATTAGGGTTGGTCCGAAAATAGCACTGGCCACTAATAATCCATACCGAAAATAGCATCTCCCTCTCTCCATCTAAATATGCACGCATGAGTTGGCAAAAGTTAATCGCGTGCAAGGTATTAGAGCGACCATGCACGCCGAGAAGCTGGTGCCGGCGGTGATCGCCGCCGTGGCCGTAGTGTGTCTGCTCTTCGCCGGCCGCGCCCATGGCGGGGACGGATACGTCCCTGCGGCGGCGAGCCAGCAGATGGAGGAGCCGCAGGCCAACGAGAAGTACCTCCCGCAGCCGGAGGAGATGCCCATGCCGGACCTGTTGAAGACGCCGGGTTTCTCATTGTACGCCCCGAGCAAGAAAAACCCGGGCGACGTATCCAGCCTCGCCGGGGCGTTCGACGGTTTCATCCCGAAGTCAACGACGACGACCGAGCCTGAGGCGGAGCCAGCGGCAGAGACGACGACTGAGCCTGAGCCTGAGCCGGAGCCAGCGGCAGAGACGACGACCGAGCCTGAGCCTGAGGCGGAGACCACGACCGAGCCTGAGCCTGAGCCTGAGCCCGCGGCGGAGACGACGACGGAGCCGGAGCCCGTCACACCCACGGCACCAGGGCAGGGAGACTTCTACCGCACCGGCGCGACGCCGACCGAGCCCGAGCCTCCGACCAAGCCGTCATCTCCGGCGAGCAATGAGAAGAGCTCGTACACTAGCGGCGGCGGTGGCAGCGACAAGAAGCCGGTGGACGACGACGGCGAGCCGGTGGAGGGGCTGAGCCAAAATGCCATCGCAAACATCCTCAAGGAGCACAACTTGTTCCGCGCCAAGGAGGGCGAGGGCCCCCTCACGTAAGCAGACCTCCGCGATTGCATGCCGCCGGCGCCGGAGACGACGACCGAACTAAGCAAAACTGCATGTCCGTGTGCAGGTGGAACGCGACGGTGGCCAAGTACGCGCAGAAGTACGCGGAGCAGCGCAGGGGGGACTGCGCGCTGAAGCACTCGACGGGGCCGTACGGGGAGAACCTCATGTACGGGGACGGCAAGTCGTGGACGTGGCGGCACACCGTCGACGAGTGGAGCGAAGAGAAGAAGCACTACCACTACGACACCAACACCTGCGACCCCGGCGAGCAGTGCGCCCACTACACCGCCGTCGTGTGGAAGGATACCACCTCCGTCGGCTGCGGCCGCGTCACCTGCACCAGCGGCGACACCCTCATGGTCTGCAGCTACTACCCGGCCGGGAACTACGAGGGAGAGAAGCCATACTAACGCTCCGAGCATCCATCCACTCTCAGCTGAATCGGTACTCAAGCATGCCGGAGCTGCAATCCGAACTAATTGGTGTGTAATTTGTAACAACTAGTACTTTCTGACATTTACATTAGACTCCCCCTAAAGTCTTCGACGAAGTTAGTTTTTTTTCTATAGTAGCAGGTTGTTTTTGCTACAGCAGTTTTATGTGTTTTCTACAATAGTAAAGATTCTTTGCTATGACTTCTCCTGCAAGGTCTCACAAGAAAAGTCTTCGGCAAGTCTCTGACCAAGTCAAGTTTGCTACATTAGCATTTTTTCTATGAAGTCTCCATCGAGGTCTCCAACGAAATCTCCGGCGATGCAACTTTTTTTCTATTTTTTGAGTGATAGTTTTTGCTATATGAAACAATAAAAATGAAGCGTTTGGAAGAAACCTGGGATTTTTATTGATGAAGAAGGGGATGCCTTGGGCATCTCCAAGCTTTGACGCTTGTACTTCTTGGATATTTCTTGGGGTGACACGCGTGGCATCTTCAAGATTGAGCTTTAGTCCATCCTTCATCTCATTACTCATTCCTTCCATACACCTAAAATTTTTCCTTCATGCAGAACTTCACACAATCTTTATTAGCAACATTAGTGCACTCAAGATAATAGGTCTTTTAAGTTCAGTTCTAACACCAATAAAACTTCCATTAAAACACAAGATACTGTAGCACTTCCCTCAAAAAGCTCAATTCCCCAAAAGAACTCAAAAAGAAACCAACAAGAAGCAAATGCAGAAAATGGCAGAAATCTGTCAAAACAGACCAGCAGGTAAAGACGAATTTTTTCGAAGATCTTGTGTTGCTCAAATCAAAAATTGTTAAACTAACGAAAGTTAGATAACAACCTGGGGCAGAAACACAGAAATTCACGCCTCAAATGGACGTACAGAGATTGTACAAGAATTTTTACGGTGAAGCACAGAAATCTGTTTCGGGACAGCAACTTTCCCAATCATTACTTCTCTCTCATTAGAGGTTACTCTTGGCATCAAAAGTAAATAAAAAGAAGTAATAACTTCCAAGACTCATCTAAAACTTTTGGGTTATCTCCCAATAAGTACTTTTCTTTAACGCCTTTAAGTTAGACATAAGAAGCAAGAAAAAGAATCAAGTGTTCTCAAATGAAGAAGCATTAAGAGCAAATTTTGTTTTCATAGCAGAGGCAAAAGAAATCTTCTCTCTCTTTTTAGGGAAATGTTCTATACCTTTCTTGAGTGGGAGTTGATATTTAATGGTGCCTTCTTTCATATCGATAATGGCACCAACAGTTCTGAGAAAAGGTTTTTCCAAAGTAATAGGACAAGAAGCATTGCATTCAACATCCAAAACATAGAAATCAACAGGGACATAGGTATTGTTAACCATAATAAGAACATCATTAATGCTCCCCATGAGTTTCTTTTTAGCATTATCATCAAGTGGGACATTCAAATAACAATCTTCAAGTGGTGGCAAATCAAGCATATCATAAATTCTTCTAGGCATAATAGAAACACTACTATCAAGATCACATAAAGCTTTGAAATCAAAGTCATTCACTTTCATATTAATGATGGGTTCTCAACCATCTTCTTGTTTTATAGGAATAGAAGCTTTATGTTTCATCTTTTCTTCTTTAATCTTTGTGAGAGCATTAGTAATGTGTTTTGTAAAGGCCATGTTCATAGCACTAGCATTAGGACTTTTAGCAAGTTTTTGTAGGAACTTAATAACTTCAGAGATATTGCAACCATCAAGATCAAAATCATAATTATCATCTAAAGTAGTAGAGCTATTACTAGCCTCAACACTAGTGGTAGTGATAGTAGAAACACTAATGTTTCTAACAATTTCATCTTCTCTTTCCCACTTAGCATACAATTCAGCTAATAATCTAACATTTTCATTAATTCTAACTTGTATGGCATTAGTAGCAGCAAAGGGGTTATCAATAGTTTCAGGTTTAGCAGCCATTTTATTCAAAGAAGATTGAGCTTCAACCAGTGATGCTATATTTCTTTCAGTATTAGAGAGTTTTTCCACAATAGTTTTATTGAAAGCAGTTTGTTTACTAATAAAGTCTTTAAGCATAACTTCAGGTTTAGAGGGAGCACTCCTATTGTTGTTGTAGGAATTTCCATAAGCATTATCATTGTTGGGAGGATATGGCTTATAGTTGTTGTTACCAAAATTATTCCTATAGGCATTGTTGCTAAAATTATTATTTCTTATAAAGTTCACATCAACTTGCTCTTCTTGAGGAACCAAAGAGGCTAAGGAAACATTATTTGGATCAATATGGGCTTTCCCATTAACAAGAATAGACATAATAATATCAATCCTATCACTCAAGGAGGAGGTTTCTTCAACAGAATTTACCTTCTTACCTTGTGGAGCTCTCTCAGTATGCCATTTAGAATAGTTAACCATCATATTATCCAGAAGCTTTGTTGCAACACCCAAAGTAATGGTCATAAAGGTACCTCCAGCAGTAGAATCCAATAGGTTCCTTGAAGAATAGTTCAATCCTGCATAAAAAGTTTGGATGATCATCTAAGCAGTCAGTCCATGAGTACTTTATTAGTAAACAAGTCATAAAAACTAATTTTTGTGTGTTTTTGATAAAGAAACAAGCAAACAAAGCAAAAAGAAACTAAGCAAAACAAAAACAACAAAGTAAAGAGATTGGTTATGAGGGACTCCCCTTGTAAAGATGTCCTTGACTCCCCGGCAACGGTGCCAAAAAATATGCTCGATGGCCCAAAATATATCGAGTTCGTTGGGGAACCCCAAGATGAGCACAACAGCAAGTTTTCTCTCAGTACGAAACCAAAGTTATAAATCCAGTAGGAGCAAGGAAACACCCCAAAGGTGTTGCTAGCTGAGCCTTAGCAGGACGCACTACCGGTTCTAGTAGCAACGTGGAGACCTGCATAACACAACCACAGAACTTTGCCCCCAACTTGCGATGAGGTTGTCAATCTCACCGGTTTTGCTGAAAACAAAGGATTAAACGTATCGAATGGAAGGAAGTAATAGTTTGTAGAAAGTAAACACAAAGCAGTAAACAGTTTGTACATTGATTGTAAAAGAAAGGACCGGGGTCCATAGTTCACTAGAGGTGGCTCTCCTTAAGTAGATAACATGCTGGGTGAACAAATTACAGCGGGGCAATTGACAAACATCGAGAAAGCATACAAGCATATACTAATCATCTTGACTCTCCTTTGAGATTCGATTGGGCATTACAACATTATACATAGACCGCCATCCAACTGCATCTATGACTAATAATCCACCTTTAGGTTATCATCCGAACCCCCTCTAGTATTAAGTTGCAAGCAACAGATTATTGCTTTACGAATTGCGTGTAAAGTAAACAATACGATTGTTCTATGAACAAAGGATTGTTGTTTTCTCCCTAGTAGCAATAGCACATCTAGTACCTTAGAAATTTCTGTCACTTCCCTAGATTACCAGAGGCATGAACCCACTATCGAGCATAAATACTAACTCTTAGAGTTGCTAGCATCTACTTGGCCAAGATAGCTACTAACAACGGAAAGCATGCAAGATCACAAATAATAAAGAAATGATAGAATCAATAATCAATCTGAAATAGCATCTGAATATCCATCGGATCCCCGCAAACACAACATGCAGAATTACAAATAGATGATCTTGGTCATGAACGGAGCTCACAAGATCTAAACATGAAAGCACAAAGGAGGAGAACCACCCATCTAGCTACTACATGGACCCGTAGTCCAGAGGTGAACTACTCACGCATCACACCGAAGGCTTGCATGATGATGAAGAAGGCCTCCAGGGTGAATTCCCCTCTCCGGCAGGGTGCCGGAAAGAGCTTCAGATCCCTCCCGATCTAGGGATGGAGATGACAACGGCTATAGACTCTTTCGTGAATTTTTGATCGGGTCCTTAGGGTTTCCGTATCAGAGGCAATATATAGGCGGAAAGAGAGGCCAAGGGCGCGAGCCGAACCTGGCAGCGTGGCTGTGTTGTGGCCGGGCCCCAGCCCATCTCTGTCTCGTATTCTGGCTCCAGGTGTCCCCCGGTAAAATAATGACTTTGGCTTTTGTCCCGTCCAATTCCGAAAATATTTATTTTTTGACTTTCCTGGAACCAAAAACAGCAGAAAACAGGCAACTGGCACTATGGCTCTTGTTAATAGGTTAGTCCAAGAAATCATATGAAAAGTACTCCAAAGTGTAGACAAAACACAAGAAAGTACATAAAATCAAGCATGGAACATCAAAAATTATAGATACATTTGCAATGTATCAGTGTGTGTGTGGTCTTGTGGATCAAGGTGGTTTGTAAAAGAACAAATGCAAACTCTAGAGGCTCCATGCATATGTGTCAAACCATGGTCAAAAAGCTCCAAAACCCTTTGGAATGCAACTACCACATGGAATTGTGCGCTATTATGACAAAAGTTTCACCACCACATCTATTGGAGTGTGTATGATCTTGTAGATCAAGGTGGTTTGGAAAAAATACATGCAAACTCTAGAGGCTTATTGCATGCTTGTACAAGTTTTCATATTCAAGTGTAAACATTGAGGCTCATTTGATTCAAAGGAATCATGAAGGATTTTGTCCCTTAGGAAATATTCCTTTCTTTGTCGTTTGATTCAAAGGATTGAAATCCTTATGAGTTCCTTCAAAGGATTTCCTTGCCCTCTATTTTGTAGGAAATTTTCTATCCACTCCAACCACATGTTAGAATAACCTTTGGTTTTCATGTGATTCAAACACATATAATTGATACAAATTCCTGTAGTTTTCTATTCCTGTAGGATTCAAGAAGTCGTGCCACTCCAATCATGTGATTTTTCTATTCTTGTGTTTTGAGAATCCTGCAAATCAAACAAGCCCTGAGTATTTAAAAAAACATTTTGATAGTGTGCATCAGCATGATTAATAACATAATTTAGCACTAAAAAATTAAAGGAAACTCCATATAAAGGAGTAGATTAATAAACGAGGTACTAGTTCAACCAGAGGCCGCAGATATATTTCCTTACACACATGCACTAGTAGGGGGAATAACTTAAACAAAATAAAAACTAAAATAGGAGCAGGGGCAGCAGCATCAACATCTGCCTACTTGTAGGGAAACAAATCAGTCTTGACATATTCTCTGAGGAATTTGCCATAGGCTGTGTGCTTCGCCAAAGTCTTGGCCTTATACTTACGGCCGCGGCCACGACCGACACCCACCGAGTGCTGGATCATGTTTTCGATGTCCTTGCTGATGGGTAAAACAATTTCCTCTTATGGTGGAAGCGAATTTGCCCACTTTGGAATAGCCTTGCTATCCCTAGAGTGTTTGTTGTCGCCCTTGTCATCAGATTCTTCCTGTTGATTTTTAAGTACATAAGAACTCGATCATACAAATTATTTATTGAAAATACAACTCAAGCATTGAAATTTATGAACATTAATGACAATATATGTAAGACAATTAATATTAAATTGGTAAAAAAAAGAATGTATCTCAGCAATAGTTTGATCAGTTCATATCAAGCATATTTGTAGAGAATTTGGGATATCCCAGAGAACATGATAATCTGAGGAACTGGTAAATTTTGTCCATTGAATACAATATTGATCAACGTGCGTAAAACATAACCGAGAAAAAGGTATTACGTACTAGTAAGATCAAAGGCATGAGTATCCGATTTACCACATCATCATTAAACAAAATGATAAGTAATTGGATCAGCAGTTGATAATTTATCATACATATGATCATTAGTTCATATAGTAAAATATTATTACAAACGAGTTTATTAATGATAACAACTTATGATCAAACCATACATATGAATCATTTGTTTCCTGGTTAGTGTAATTACATAATCACAAGAATCAAACAAGATCGAAATTCAGATACATGTAATAAATTCAATGTATGATCACAATTGGTTATGTACTAGCAGAACCAATTCAAAGATAGTTCCATATAAATGTACAATAAATTCGGGTCTCATAAGTTTTTCAGAGAAAGAGTTAACGAATCAAAGTACCAAGCACAACCTATTGTTCATGTACATTTCTACAAGGTTCACTAACTCATCCCTGGAAAAGTCTAACACCATCAAATGCATCTCCCTTGTATTATTTTGGATTTTTTTTGAATCATCGGCCTCAGTAAGAAGCTCAAATATAATCCTTATACAGTATGCATGCAATCATCCGGTACATATTAGATGTAGTTAATACATGAATGCATGTGTTTACTAAATATTGTAATAATAATAACAAGAATCGAACCATATTCAGAGATATGTAATGTCAACAATTTATGATCAAATCATGCATATGAATCATTTGTCTTCTGGATAGTGTAATCACATAATCAGAAGAATCAAACAAGATCGAGATTCAGATACATGTAATAATTAAATTCGATGTATGATCACAATTGGTTGTGTACTAGCAAAAACAATTCAAAGATAGTTTCATATGAATGTTGAATAAATTTGTGGCCTCATAAGTTTTTCAGAGATGGAATTAGCGAACCAAAGTACCAGCCACAACATATTGTTCGTGTACATTGCACCAAGGTTCACTAACCCATCCCAAAAAAAATCTAACACTATCAAATCTGTCTCCCATGCACTGTTTTGGAGCAAATTAGAATCATTGGCCTCTGTAAGAAATTGAAATATAATACTTATACACTATGCAATCACTCAATACATACTATATATAGTTAATGCATGCATGGTATATCAGATCACCAGTAACAACTAGCAATCCCTAAAACACCTAAAATCAATTATGTTATAGATCAATTAAATCTACAACACTAAAAGACAATATGAACAATAACAAACAAATGTAAAATTACTAGATGGCAGTTCAGCAGATCTAACGGAATTTGCAAAACAATCGACCATCCGAACTGTAGATTCTAATATGTCCACATCAAGAAAGCGGCAGAGCAAAAGAATCTATAAATTGAGCAAACCCTACGTATAAACAGTAAAATATGCGATTGCGAATAGAGAAGAAAAATAGTACCTTGGTGTACTCATCGGAGACCTCCCCCTTGTATTCATCGGCCTCTTTGATAGCTTCGAAGAAGGGGTCGATGATTGCGTGGGCGTAGTTCTCGTATTCCTGCGGGATGAAGATGCCACCGCCTCCGCTTGCATGCCCCGGGCCATCATTCAGATCTGACGCTGGCTCCACGACATTGCCGTTCACCTCCTGCTCGACTACGATGATGACTGGCTGGACGGAGCCCAAAGCAGTGTCGACACGGCGACGAGCGGCATGTGTGTCTAGAGAAGCCGGACCCACCACAGCAGTGACGACCACAGAGCCATGATGCGCCTCCAAACGGCTTCACCTTCGGCTCGTCTTCACGTGTACGCTTCTTGGCATAGCTAAGGGGTGGGTAGTGAGCCGTGGAAGGAGCTTCTGCACGGTAGGTAAAGACTATGTTTTTTTTACTAGACAAATTAGGGGAGAAGTGGATGCTTCTGGAAGGCCGAGAACCGTTTTATATACGCGCGTTTAAATAAAAACAGGATTAGCGCCTGTTTTAGGAACGTGGCGTCTGAGAGACCCGAGGGACACGTCATGTCATGGTCCGGTCCGAACGATGGAGCACCTGCAGATCGATCGACCTAGCCAGCAGCTAGTACATCATGCATGCATGGTGTAGGCTTTTCCGTAGCAGCTGCACGTAGGCATGCAGGTCACCAGTGCAGTGACACGACGCGTGCACCGTGCAGCAGTACTAGCGTGGAAAGATGAGCTAGCTACGCTGTGGCTGCACGTCGCATCTGGCAGCAGTACATATCCGTGCGAGTCTGTCGATCGAGCCGCAGCCTCGTACTCCTCTGCTTCATTCGTGTGTCTTGCTTTCTTGCTACAGACCAGAAGAATCCCAGATGGGCCGCCGCCGCCGCCAAGTCTTCTTCATCCTCCTCCTCTTCTTGCTTCAGTTGCAGGTAGCTCCCCTGATCTTGGCCACTTCTACCACCACCACCGACAGTAGCGGCCATGCCGTCACTGCCGAGGTACGTACGTGTACGTGCGGAATCAAGGTGGCTCTTAGTCAGCTACTACATGCACGGTCGGTCACCGACGTTTGGTTTCGCAGCAGGAGGGCGGCGGCGTGGAGAGCATGCTGCTGCTGAGGTAGAAGACGCTGGGGTCCCGTCCGCCGAGCTGCGAGGGGCGGTGCCGGTCGTCGTGCGGCCGCCGGTGCGAGGCCGTGCAGGTGCCCGTCACTCCGCACGACCTACGGCTTCAGCTGCTGCGCGACAGGAGGAAGAAGAAGACGTTGCGAGAAGAAGCAGGCGGCCGCAACCATGGCGGCGGCGTGCCGGCGCTGCCTAACTCCTACGACGACCGCTCCAACTACAAGCCGCTCGGGTGGCGATGCAAGTGTCTCCTCCACCCCTAGCATTAGCAAAAGCCCCACTCCTCGGCCTTCTGATCGATCCATCCATCAATTCCATGCATGCATATGGAGATGCGGCGTTTCCCCTGAGATTAGTAGGTAATTAATCTTGTGTGCATATATATGTATATGGGGTTAAGTAAGTAGTAGCAGCAGCAGCATCTTGTTCTTGCGGTCTCTTCTGCTCGATGCTCTCTTCTCCCCGCCCACTAATCTTGTAATGGTCTTGTTTGTAATTAACTAGTAGTACAAGTACAAGTATTTTATGCTAGAGCTTTGCCGTGATGATCTCAAGATTTGATCACTTGGGATCAAGCACCTACTACCCCTTTGACTTGTGTGTAAAAATATGGTACATATGATATATATAGTACTATGTTGTTTTTCTATCGTACTAAGTTACAAAGTTTGTGAATTTTTTTATTTGCAAAAGAATTTTGGTAATGTTTTTTTCTATCGTACTAAGTTACGAAGTTTGTGAATTTTTTTATTTGCAAAAGAATTTTGGTAAGTGAAGCCTCTGTCTAAAAGAAGTAAGGGATTTGCCTAATTTCAGATGTACATATACACTAAAACGTGTGAATTTAAACAAACTCTGATCTGACATCTTTCTTGGATGGAGGGATATATTTTTATATAAATTAATTGTATTTCAAACTTGGTAAAGAAGCTTTATTTTGTTCAAAACTAATATGCACATTTCGATATGACGAAGGCAAGAAAAACGCGGTATACGTATTCTCGTCTCTTGTACTACGATGGCCAAGACCATCACACTATAACTAATTAGACCTTTTACAATGGGGTGTTTTTTAACAGGTTTTCATAGAAGTAATTAAAACTTAAGAAACAACAGTGACAATGCATTGTTTCTAAGATGGTGTTTGTTAGTGATGTTGTATTTAATAATTTTAGTCTCATGCATGTGTGTGATTGGTCTAGCCAATTTTTTTGTCTATGATACCGAGCAAGAGGTGTAGCTTAGCTAAGATATAACAACACTCTCTTTCTTCATTAAATGACATGCCACATAGACAAAACATCTAAGATATTGCGCTAAGAAACACCCATTGTAAAAGTCTTTAAGCTGAAATAGTTATCCATGATCGATCCATCGGCATGCTACATCAATTAATGTTCCGAGTGAAAACAAAGTGCTCGTGCAGTGTTCACGCTTCCACAAGTGCACACGGGAGACAGAGAGAGGGGCGCACAACGGCATCGAGTGAGTTCCCCGTCCCGAGGATAGGAAAGGGATTGTCATGTCCAATCCAATAAGTCTTTAACTCCACTGCAAAGGCCGCTCTTCTCCGAGAGCATCTCTAAATTTGCTCATCTAACGCCGCACCGAACCGATCCACAGTAGCAGTTAAGAGGAGTAATTTTTTTCTCCAGTTTAATCCTGACTCCTAAATATAGGAAGCCGCGAGGCTAAGGGATATATTTTCTCCAACGTCTCCGGTGAGACAAAACGCACCGGCTAACCCGCCGTCACCGCCGCCGGGATGGTCATCTGGGGGCACGCCGTCACCACCGCCCTTCCCTGCCTCCACTGGCATGCTCGCTGGTTTCGCCCCACCTCGAATCACGCCGCCAAGCTTGGAATCTGCCCCGCCGCCGCCTGGAATCGCCCTCTCCCCGTCGCTAGCAGCGTGACAACGGCTGCCCTCTCCCTGTTACCAGGACAGCGGCACCCCGGAGCTTCAACGTTGCCAGCAGCGCTGGACGGGAGGAGAGATAGTGGGGACGCGCGGCCGGGGACTCGTCTTCATCCCCAAGATTGAGCCGGCGAGATGGCTCGTGGTCGACCTCCGCGACGTTGACCAGAGCTGTGGCGCTGGACATGGGGCAGTGGATGTTATATGTTCATCCAAATTCTACAAAGTAAAGGCCAACTTCTGACGGTGCGGAGCGAGGCCCGAAGGCTTGGGCCGTACGGATCGTTGATGACCTAGATTACTACAGCTATATAAACCTCTTATAAGCCGCCGGCTGGGATAAGTTGCATCTGTGAAATCCCCGGCGTTGTGTAAACACTCTCCGTTATAGTGAAGATTCGTTGGCTAGCGCCTGTGGTTTTTTCTCTCTCTTTGTTGGAGAGGGTTTTCCACGTTAAATCTGTGTCCCCCTTGCTATGTTTTTATTTTCGTTCTTCGTTATTTGATTGTCGCAAAGCTAACAGTGGACTGACATCGCGAAGCTTCTGGAGCATGGACGACTTGTGGTACACGCAGCCGCAGTCGCGGGCGTCCCGTCCCTTTCTTCCTTGAGTCCGGCGGGCGCCCCCTTTGTTTCTTCCTCGAGTCCGTGCGGGAAAAGGTCGGGAGCCTCACCGTGAGCATGAGGGCGAGCTCGGCGAGGATGGAGGGGGAAAATAGCCACGCCGGATTCGTGGACGGGACATGGCGGACGACGGCGATTAAGGTATGCATATCAAGTGTTCGGCGGAATGTCTGACCCAAATTGAAAATTTAGTTCTCCAAACATTGAGGATCGGATCTGCGGCGCTAAGTTTAAAGGACTAAGTATATGATTTTAAGTTTTAGTCTCGTCAAAATTCCTCTAAAATTAAGGAGCGAGGATCCAAAAGCTGCAGCTCGCATCGCAAGCTAGTACCACCCAAGATCGCGTGCAGCGATCACGCTGTGCTTCTTTCCTGCAGGCAGGCCGTCACGTCCTGTCAGATTTAACAAAAAGGATGAGTGCCGTGAGAAAACAACGGATGTGCCCCTGTCCTCGCGCGGTAGCTGGTCAAGTCGCACTGGCTTCTGCAGGTTTGTCAGTGTCCAGTCCATCGCTCTGGTAAGGTCAGGTCAGGTCAGATCACTGCGTGTCTGCATGTGTACTTGTTTTCACGTGCGTTAACTCATCCGTCCCGTCAGATCGAGCAGGGATCTTTCCTCTTATGGGAGACCGTGCGATCTAGCCATTTGCATTTTGCTCTACACGCGCTGGATCATGATCGGGGCATATCGACCGGGCAAACCCAAACGCGTGGCTGAAACAGCCCTATCCGTTTAGGTCGGTTCATGGATTTTGGGTTCGCGGTCTGGTATGTCCGATCAGCCGTGCCCTACAGTGTGATTTAAAACGGATAAAATCGGACAGGCCAGTCTAAGGGAGAAGAGAATAGAATAAGGACTATTATGTGCCTGCAACTGGGCCAGCCTATATTTAAACCGGATAGGCCAGCGCCCGCGTCTGTTCGGACAAACCAATCCGGACCAAAATTAGATGCCTGCATGGATCGGTCCGGCCTGAATTTGCCGGATGGGTCGCCCCGCGGGACGCTGTATTTGGCCAAGCTGTCTGCGCGGACTGATTAGGACACGGCTGAACCATTTGGGCAGATCCAGTGGAGGTGCCCTAGCAGGCCGACTCTTTGACACGAGATGTGTTCATAATCTGATCCGTGGACAGAGAATGAGCCTTTTTTTGTAGTCCATCTGTAGTGTGGAGTGTCCCAGCGAGCCGATCCTTTTGACCGCCCAACCCGCACCGTCATCATCATCATTAGTGGTGGTAAATACCATCAACGTCTCAATCAACCGCCGCCGGCTTGGCCGGTGGAAAAACTCGTTCCCGATGAGGTTTTCTCATGCGGGGCAAATGTTCTGTTTCCGTGCTTGTTTCCCGTGCTTCCATGGGGCTATATAGATAGCTGATGCGGCGACGGGGACGGCCAAGCCCAAAGCAGCCCACATAGCAACAATGGCTCGCCGCAAGATCACCACCTATCGCCGCCGCTACCCCGAGGAGGACGAGACGCCCTTCATCGCCTCGCTGGAGCGGGAGGAGGAGCTGGCGGCGATTGCGGCGGAGGCGGCGCACGACGCGGAGGTTGCGCGCAAGGTCGACGTCGCGCTGAACGCGATGCAGGTCACTATCGACGTGTGTCGCGGGGCGGCCGCCAAGATGCTAGCGGCGGCTTGAGCATCGCAGGAGGAAGTGGCACGGTGGATGATGCGGCCGTGGCAGCTGTGGAGGAGGAGTCGGACGCCGACACGGTCGTTATGAACAACGACGATGAAAATGCCTGGGTGAAGGACCTTGATGATGAATTCGTCATGCCGAACATCAGCGATGAGCAGCAGGTTATGCTCGCCTCCTTCGTCACCGCCAAGCGTGACACCGAAGGCCGCACGTTCATGGCGGTTGAGCGGGAGGTCATGGAGGTCATCGTCGAGGCCAGGTAGGCCAGACGCGCCGCCACTATGCTCGTGGGCCAGGCCACGGAGGAGGTCGCGGTGGAGGAAGAGGAGGAGGAGGTGGTGCAGGCCGTGGAGGAGGCGGCGATAGAGGAGGCGACGGAGGAGGACGACGATGCCGACAAGGACAACCCGCTGGTGGCCTTCGCTTTGGCCCAGATGCAGTGGAGGTGGAGGCCGAGACGAGCGCACTGAAACACCGAGATGGAGCGGGCGCTCGCGTAGTAACGCCTGAAGGAAGAGACAGAGATTAGGAGTTGGTCGCAGCGCTTCGCTTCGCCAAGCAAGTGTGAGAGGAACCGGCGCCAAGTAGCCGTCAAGAGGGCAGCCTTACAGGCCGGGATTGATATGGCGGAGGTCATCATCTAGAGGGCGCGCTACGGTGTCGGGCCGTCACGCCACGCTTGGCAAGGAAGCGACATCGAGGGTCCCGCCTTGAGCAGTAGATGGTAGGGTCGGGCGCCGTCGTGCGTAGTGGGGCAAGACGACATGCAGGTTTTTGATAGCCGTCGGCATAGTTTGTGTCGCTGTAATCATTGAAACAGTTAATTAACGAACTAGTCTTTATTAGCAACTAATGTGCTGCCATGTGGGACCGCTCAGCTGTTGTGCGGCCTCCACGGCTCGTCCGCGGCGACACATTCCCAACCTATCTTGGACGAGGAATGGGTCGGCCTTGATAAGTATAGTCGAATGGGTGGCGCCGCTGGGATGAGTTTTCCCTTACCAGCTGTCTGCGCGGACCGATTAGGACAGCCCGTGGTCGAATAGGTCGGCCTTGTGGAGATGCCCTTATTTGTGCAGGGCTTCGTATAATACTCTGAACAATTGAAAATTTGTACTCCCTCCGATCCATATTATTATTCTCAACTTTATCTAGATTCGGATGCATCTAGTTAAATACTTAGCTAGATGCATTCGAATCTAGATAAAGTTGAGAACAATAATATGGACCGGAGGGAGTATGACAAAGAGTAGGTTGACTAATGCTATAAATAAAGAATCGAACCAATGCTTTCCTTATCCAACGACCAACAGGTAAAAAATAACCTGTCTACTTTGTTCAATTGAAAAATTATATCCCTGTGAAAAATAGTATGTACTTACCAGTAATATATATTAATCAACAACCGTCCGACCCCCACCCACCCTTCACGGTAAAAAACTGTATGTACTTACCAGTAACATATATTTTGTAGTTTGGAAACTCGAAACATTGTACATGTCAACTAATAGACTGAGTACTGCTACAAATCAAAACCTCCCGAAAACACTCCCAGTCAAAAATAATCCATACGTACAAATAACAGAATTATGTATTTTGGTCAATTCAAACATTGTATATGAAAAAGAGTAGAAAGAGTAATTGTACACCTTCTAAAAAACGTTGAACCACCCACCACAAAAATCAAACAACACCAAGATCCCCCACCCCAACACCCTTTCCTATCAAACATAGTTCGTACTTGCCCGTAACATATATTCTGTACTCTGTTCATTTCATCCCTTTATCCCACCCATATTCTATCCAAATGGTAGCTCAAGCATTTGTGGAGAACATATTGAAATTACATGGTCCTCCCAGTAGCATTGTGACTGATAGAGACAGAATTTTCACAACTAACATGTGGCAGTCTGTTTTCAAATCTCTCAGGGTGAAGTTGAAATTGAGTACTGCCTACCACCCACAAAGTGATGGCCAATCTGAAAGAGTAAACCAATGCCTGGAATCTTACCTCAGATGCATGGTCTTTCAAGAACCAAAGAAGTGGGCTTCTTGGCTTGCTCTAGCTGAGTGGGGGTACAAGACTTCCTACCATATTGCCTTGAAAATGTCCCCTTTCCAAGCCCTATATGGTTTTGCCCCACCCATGATCAATGAAATTGCATTCCCTGGGCCAGAAGAAACTGAAGCAAGATATTTCATTCAAGAGAAACAACAAATGCTAACACAACTAAAGGAGAACCTGGCTCAAGCCCAAACAAGGATGAAGAGACATGCTGACAAAAAACGCACCGAAAGAATTCTAGCAGTGGGAGATATGGTCTACCTCAAAATGCAACCATATAGAATGACATCCTTTGGCCTGAGATAAGCTATAAAATTAACAAGCAAATGCTATGGCCCTTTCAGAGTGACATAGAAAATTGGCAACCTCTCATACAAAATTCTACTGCTAGAAGGAGTGAACATTCATCCAGTTTTCCGTGTCAGCTAACTCAAAAAGCACATGGGGAAGAATGCTACACCCTAGAAAGGCTTACCACTTGTGGCTCCAGATGGGAAAATCAAAACAAAACTACTCAGGGTTGTTGAAACCAGATCACTACCAAGAAATGGAGTCCTTGTTACAAAATGGCTGATTGAATGGGAAAACCTAACCCCAGAGGACACCTCCTGGGAGGATGCAAACTTCATGAAGAAGGTTTTTCCTAACTTCTACTCTGCAACCATCAAAACTTGGTTTCCAAATAACACTTGAGGACAAGCGTGCTCCAAAGGGCCCGGCATTGTCAGATATCTGACCCTGTAGAACATTCCTTGCTCTCCAGCTACGTTGATCTGTGGTACTCGATGCTCCAGGCACATCAATGGTCAAGATAAAGAGCAGTCCAGCAATTTTTACTTCAGTCATTATTATGAGTTAATTATTGTTATCCTCTTAAGGACTGTAATAATCGAACCAGCTATATATAGCCTTCCTCTGGGAATGATAGAGCTATCGACGATATATATTACTCCTGCCATTTTATCTCTTTACTTCTCGCACTAGGAACCCTAGTTCTAGAAATCCCCAATTCATAGAGGGGTCTCCGTTCATGGGAGAAGTAGTCGGAGTTCCGGCTAGCGGGATCTGACACAAAGTCCAGTCGTTCGTGCCGTCGCTTCTAGGTTACACTTGCCGCTTGCTCCATGATGCTTGCCTTTTCCAACAAGTGGGAGTTCCATAAGTGCATAGTTGACTAAGTCAATTTGGATTGATGGACTCGCTATTCCGATACCTCATCTACCTCGTGTTGTTCCTCTACTTCGCCTACTACACCGTCTGGTGGACAACTTTGCGGGTGTGGGCCCTAGTAGACGGTTCCGACCTTGGCATGACGAGCAATGTTGGGATACAAGATGAGTCTATGGTTGACGTCAAGGGGCTTTGCGTGATCGCCTGAGGAGACTCCTCATGCACCCCGCTTTTCCTCGCATGCTTTGTGTAAGTAGGATCGTATACTCCCTCCATTACAAAATATCAGATGTAGACCCTTTTTAGTGTGTAGGTTCACTCCAAATCTACATGAATCTACACACTAAAAGGGGTCTAAATACACTCCTTTCATAAAGCTAAAACATCTTATATTTTGGAATGGCTGTACTTGTATGGATAATGTCAAATTAAATTTTGCATATGGAGAAGTCCGTGGAGAACTTGGCTAATTGGTTTTCCTCATCAGTTGGACTTCTTCACTACATTGTCTAGATCTCTTGCATTTTACTAGAGCCTAACTCTACGACATTTTGGATTAATGGACTCGCTATTTCGATACCTCATCTACCTCGTGTTGTTCCTCTACTTCACCGACTACACCTTCTGGATTACAACCTTGCGACCATGCATGTGCCCTAGTAGCCGGTGCCGACATTGGCATGATGACCAATGTCAGGATATTAGATGAGTCTATGGTCGGCGTCAAGTGGCTCTTGCATGATCGCCTGAGGGGACTCCTCATGCACGCACCCCGCTTTTCGTCGCATGCTTTGTGGTCAGTAGAATCATCTCGGTGTCTAGATGCATGTATAGATCCATTCATGGTAGATAGCACTGCATATGTTGTACTAGTATGGATAAACTAGATCTTGCGGATGAAGTTCATGGAGAACTTCCCTACTTGGTTCTCCTCATCCGTCGGACTTTTCCACTGCATTGTCCGGATCTCTCCCGACCTCTCTGATATTGTAAGGCCCTAGCTAGTTTACCTCGAGACCGACGAGAAGGGAATAAGAGAAGCATATACTGATATAGAAATTCGAAATATGTGTTAAAACTAATTGTTATGTACCCACTACGGATGACATCAATCTTCACTAGTATCGATATGAAATCTCAGTATAGAAGAGGGATGACGAGAGAAGATTATAAGTGGGAGATAATTCAAAGAGAAGGGGAATACAGGGAAGGGTTTCAGTCTTTGGTCAATAGACCACCGACACAGCTACAGGACAACTATATAACATGTTTTCCTTGGGCACCAAGCTGGTACTCTCTCCACGTCGATACACGAGTTCTGGCGTCGTTCATTGGTTGGTCAAATAGTCCACGCTGGCCCACTGATCCTAGCTGGCTTCCTCCCGCTCTTCTCAACCTTCTTCGTTGTTTACCTGATGTTGTTACTGTCATGTCTTGCTCCAAGTCTATAACACTAATTGTGCAGTGCATGTTCAGAATGTCGATCTCGGACGCACTCTACTTGCTCGCATTCCTTATTCTGTTATTCAAGTGAAACAACTAGAACAACATGGCAGAACGACATATGGACGACAATCCGAAGGTCAAGATCAAAGTCCACGATCAAAGTGGAAGTAACCAAGCTCAGTATATTCGTCATCTATTTATACTAAATATTTTGACCTTGTCACATTGATATTGTTTTTCGAGAAGTCATATAAACAACTACTAGTACTATCTTTGCATCACTAGCAACATTAAAAACTAATAAATTTATAGTGGTAAAATTCTTTGTGCTAAAGTGGAATTGTATTTGTTGCATTTTTTTGTTTCTTTAGCTTGATGTCTCCTGTAGAAATATTATTTCATATCCGGTTTGACAATAAATCTTAGCACACAAATATGTTCACATTGTTCGACCCATTTATGTATCATAATGTGTGCGTATGTGCATGTACCATTTTCTATAGTTACTCCCGGTATCTTTTAAGAAGTGGTAGTGTCCTTTTAGATTATATATATGGATCTATCAATAACTTGGTGGAACCGTCGAGAGTCCTAAAATATGATGGTAATGTGTAACAAAATGGATATTTCTAGGGTGGATGAACCTATTGCCAGTAGTCTATTCTCAAATCCGGATGCAAAAAGTGTGTTAACTACTACTTATTGGTGGCACATGATTCTTGGAAATTGTCCTCCTTATTCTTAGGGAGCAGTTGGTTTTTTTTTTTTTTGGCAGTTGGTTAGCATCGACATGTTTGGATATATATTTTTTCGGCTTTGCTCGACTGAGAATTAGTTGCACAATTATACATTACTAAATAAAAAATCACAATTATTTATTTACCGTGATAGACCAGTACTGGGCTGAGCAGAATCCAGATGCGGAATTAAGAGAACATGGCCCACGAAGCTTCGTTTAACCGTGGCATGCTACCGCTGTGCAGCCTAGCCCACTAGATCGTGAAGTTGATCGGCTGGCCCTCCAAAGTCCAAACACCACACGGCACCCCCTCGCTTGCCCCAAGCCTAATTGAAAGATTTTGTTAGGACATACACTGCGGTATGGTTCAGATGTTGGAGGCCTGACCAAGTATCAGGATCGGTGGTCACGTCTGGGAAGAGATATACTCCCTCCATTTTAAAATATAAGATGTTTTAGCTTTGTGAAAAGAGTGTATGTAAATCTTTTTTAGTATATAGATTCATTCCAAACGTAGATAAACTTACCCATTAAAAGAAGCACTGGCGAAGCTACACACAGTTCAGCAGGGGCCCGGCCCCCAGCCTTGAAAGATTAGTGAAGGAATTTTTTTGTTTACAAGCTTAAGAACACAGAAAAAGTAGAGCATTTGCCCCGACAGTCATATTTAATGTTTTGCCCCCCCCAAATATTCTTGGCAAGCTCCGCCACTGAAAAGGAGCCTAGATACTCTTTTCACGAACCTAAAGCATCTTATATTTTAAAACGGAAGGAATACAAGAATTTGTCACGGCTTGTACAATAACTGAATTTTTCTGAAGAGATATAGATGTCTTTAGCTTCTTCAGAATTCTCATGATTGGACCTGCTGGCTAATAATTAGGTGTACTATACTGTTATTAGGATGTATCACTGCAAAAAAGAGTTACTTGGGAGTATTGTGTACACTGTTCGCTTACACGCAGTGACTGCTGTCCACGAGCTTATGTTTGGCTATATTTCTTGTTAAAAATAATAATGGGTTACTATCTTTGGTTTATGCTGGATTTCAAATTTTCTCAAAACCACAAAATCTATATGTGAGGAAACTCATATATATGTGTGGGCCCAAATTTAGTGGCAACGCCGGCCCAATTTAACGAGCCATCCAAGTTATTCATGAGGTGGAGACAAGCCTGGCGTGGCGATGCCGAGAAGTCATGTCACGGCCCACCTGCTGCACTCCTTGGGCTCCGCCACGACCAGGATTTGGGTTGGGTTGGCCTGGTTTTGGTGCGAAAGAAGAACTGAAGGCCGTTGCGAAAGAAGACGGCGAATTTGACCGGCTGATCCTCCAAACGACACTCCCTCGCTCCTGCCGTCCTGCTGTCGCGTGCTCGTCGGCATGGCAGAGAAGAGGCGTTCAGGTTGTATTTGTTAAGACAGGAGTACGTAGTACAGCGGCGGCGCGAGCTGTAGGCGGGCCGGCGGCGACAGCGCAGACCGGCGCAGGGGCGGGGCGACACATGGGATTGAGATTGAGAAGAAAAGGAAGAGACAAGGACTTTCACAATAGGGTGTATCTTAGCATATTTTCATAGAAGCAATTAAAATTTAAGAAACAATTATGATAATGGAGTATTTCTTAGTTGGTGTTTCTTAGGAGAACTGCATTTAATGATTTTAGTCTCATGCATGAGTATGATTGGATTAGCCATTCTTTTTGCCTATGATAATATGCAAGGGTTGTATCTTAGCATCCACATGTTTGGATGTACTTTTATATCAAATCAGAATATAAAATATCTTTTTTAAAAAATAGGAATAAAATATATAAAACATCTTATATCTATGAACCGGGAAGTAGGTACATTTATTTACCATGATAGATGAGTACTACCCCGTCGTTCGTCTCCTGAAAATAAAAAAAATCCTCGCTCTCCCCTGCCGCCCTCGTCTCACGTGCTCTGCTCGTCACAGATCAGATATAGCTCGCGCACCGGCAACCTACCCGGCGCATCATGGCGCGGTGAAGAGGAAGGGCGTGTTGGCAGCCATCCAGTGGGTCCCGACGAGCAAAGATGAACTGCAGCCGGCCAGCATGTCTGTGAGAGCAAGTACAATAGGATACAGTCAGCTGGCTATAAAAAATAAAATAGTATAGTTTGGGTGAGGTGGAGGGGAGAGAAGAGGAGGGTAAGCCGGCTCTAGCACGTGCTCCTATGCACTTTATAAGAGTGACAAGTGAGCCACATATTGATTAAGTAGTACACTTTTGTAGCCAACTATTGTACATATTGACTATATAGCCGACTATAGATGACGTGTAGTGTTTCTGTATGGTCTACTCCGTTTGATATAGCGTTCCAAATTAAACAGCGTAACAAGCTTTCATAGCTCAGTTGGTTAGATCACCCGTTTAGTAAGCGGGAGGTCTTGAGTTCAACTCTCAATGAAAGCAACTTCTTTCAAATTGTTCTTTTGCTGCCGCACATGTTCTCTCTACTTACAGTATCAGGATATTGAAGATGGGTTTTAAGTGAAAAGAGATGTGGCATGCGCTCAATGCACACCAAAGATCCGTCAGCTCTTATGGAGAATACCACGTAACAGCCTGAATGCCCGTTAGGCTGAATCTGCAGCATCGGGGAACGGATATCGACCCTATATGCCGACTATGCAATCGCCTGAATGAGGATGGTTGTCACCTGTTCCTACGGTACAAAACAGTTAAGCCGCTGTGGCGGAATTTGGTCTGGAAACTGCTTGAAGCCATCACGAGCGGTGCTTATGACCCTTTCTGCGAATGCTCACCTCTTCCGACAGATCAAGTATCATGCCAGGTTGAATTCTTCTAGCGTTCCATTTCAGTATTGCCCAAGGGCTTGTAATATGGTTGCGGACACTATAGCGCTGAAATAGACTATCGCTCCGCTATATTAATATAGGAACCACACCGATACACGAGTTCGCACCAAAGAAAATGCTGGGGCAGCAGCACAGACACGCCCAAATGGGAAAATGAAGGTAAAGGCGAATCGACCAGGCTATGATGATCCGCAATCTCCAGAGCTCTGCCCACACAAATCCCGACACATCCGAACACCACCATCCAACTATGCCACCAACCAGCATGCGCCACCACGATCTTTGAATCACCATCACCCGTCTCTTCGTGGGCACTGACACATGACCCGATCGACGAGGGCACACAACAACGCCGGAATGAGAGATAACAGCCCCCCCAGCTCACCGGAGGAACTTACCTCCACCCGACTGGACAGGGCAACCGGGGCACACCAGGCTCGGGAGGGCCTGACCGGGCCTAGACAGGCATGTAAAGCCCTAGCCGCCAATGTTGCAATGGGAAGGCTGCATCGCTGCATCCTCCACTCTAGCATGTCACCGCCATTGCCTACAGAGAACACCGTAGAGGCAGCACCCTGGCCCGCCCAAGCCCATCTGGGCCCGCTTGAGCCCATCTAGGCCAGAGGTGCCCAGATCCGAGCCGGGGACGGCAGCCAGCGGGGCTCCCATCCATGGCGCCTACCGCCCAAGGGTGGCGCCACCACTTCGACCACCCGGCCGTGTCGGACTAGGACCTTCTGAAGTGCAGGGCCGCCGGGGAGTTGAAGGCCCCGACCCTATCTCCATGGCACGGGGGAGGACAGTCCGTCGCCAGGGCTTCCCGGTGCAACCCAGGCCGTCGCCGGCGAAGGGTGGAGGGAGAGGGGATGGCTGCAGGGGGATACCACATCTCGTCACCCTCGGGGGAGTGAGAGACGCGAGGTTTTTTTCGTGTGGGATCTCTGTGCTTCCGCTGCCCGTGATCTTGCATTCACGAAGTGCAATAATTTAGGACGTGCTGCTCTATAAACATGGCACATTTCTTGATCAAACTTTGTTTACATTTGGGGGATACATTAAGAGAAACAAAGATATTAATAGCTGTCGTCGGATTGAGGACAAGTACGCCATGAGGGGGTCCTCGAGGCGCGCGGAAGAGAGGGGTGTGAGACGTACGGTGTTCCGGGACGGTGAGCACACAAGTTTACCCAGGTTCGAATTCGTCGGCTTTGGACGGATCCTACTCCTGCTAGCAATCCAGTAATACGGCAGAGCCGGAATATGGATTACAAGGGTTTTGCCTGTGCGAGTTGAGGGTCTAAAGTATTGGGTGCCCTAAAGGCTCTCCCTAGGACGGCTTATATAGATATCCGGCCTAGGATTTACATGAGAGATCTATCCGGCTACGTCTAAGAGTCGGTTACAGAGTACATCTTGAACTACAAGTAACATTATGGGCCTAAGTCGGTAAGTCTTCTGGGCCTTCCCGTAGCCGGATTGGACTCCGTCTTCTCCTCGACCGGGCCGCCTGTGAAGCAAAGCTCTAACCAAGTGGCCACCTGGTCGATGAGGAACTGTGAGGATACCCGGAAAGTATATCCCCAACAGCAGCCCCCGGAGGCCTCCAAGATCCAAAGTCGGATTTATCATCGTCTAGCTTGATCTTCGGCTTGCAGAATCTTGAAGGGTTCTGTGGCATCCCGCTAAAACCACTACTAGAAAATCGCGTTGTTTTTGTGCATTGCATCATCATGACCGCATGCTCATGTCATCATGCCACCTTGCATTTGAGCATCGTCATCATCATGCATTTGTTTGCCTGAAACTATTTTTGAAAAACATATTTTGTTCTCTAAATACCCCGCCTTTATTTCAAATCCAAAACCCGGGTCTCCGGATTATTTTCGTTTTGTCTACCAACGGTTTTCAAAAGCCCCGTTTTAAATAATAAAAATATTAGTTTATTTTTAGGGGGCAGCCGTACCGGGCCGATCCGACCCAGTCGGCCACCCCAGTACAAAACCCAGAGCTACCCAGATCTTTTCCTACCCACCCTATTCTACCCAACCCCCTCCACCTCACCCCGGCCTATCACCTGCCGCCACCTCACCACTCCTTTTCCTCCAGCCAATCCCGCTACGCCACCTCACCCCACCGACCACTCCCCACCACCCTACCAGGCTTCCCCGCCGCCACCTGGGCGCGGCCCCCACCACCCCGCAGCCCCACACCACCTGTTCCACCCACTCCCTGGTCCCACCCTGCAGTGCCCCTGGCCACCTCCCCACCAACCCGACGCCACCCCACCTGGCATCTCCACCACCAACCTGGGCTTCACCCCCAGCCCCTCCCCCCATCAACCCGCCCTCCTGCCTCCCCTGACCGGCCCCCACCGGGCCTGGGCAGCCCAGGACGCCTCCCGCACGTCTCTCCTTCCTCCCCTGTGCCCGATCCCCGCCGCCTCTGCTCCTCCGCGACCCCACCCCGCATATCCCTCTCTCTCACATGACCCTCTCTCTCTCTCTCAAAGGGCGCCACTGCTCCCGCCTGGCTTTCTCGACCCGTCCTCCTCTCGCTCGATCCCGCCACTGGCTCATGAGCTCCGCCCGCCCCATCGCTCCGGCTCTCATGACCGGTCAGGACTCGGCCGGACCTCCGCCCGGACCTCCGAGCCCGCCCCACCACACCACCGTGGTACCTCCCGTCTCGGCCTCCTCGCCTGGTCCTGCGTCTCCTCGTCTCCATCGACGGCATGGACAGAGCGCCGCCGTGGCTCTCTCGCTGGCAGCACCTCGAGCACCTCCTCACGCCGCCCGCATTGCTGTTCTCCTCCCCGTCGCGAACCTCGCCGTCGCCTCCTCCCCAAGTTCCCGGCCGCGGAAGCCAACCTTCCGGTCACCGCTGCGCGTCCTCATCGTCCTTCCCCTCCGACCGTGTGCGGCCTGTAATCTGCGGCTACTATGGGTTTGGGCGCGTGCATGACCCTGGCCAGGTCCATGCTCTGCATAGTGTCCCTGGTCCCTGTTGTTGTCCCCTATGACGGTGTGACTCGACGTCCAAGACCGTCTCTGTGCTCTTGTGTGGCGATGTGTTCCGCCCTGGCAACTGTTGCTATCTGTGTTCCTGTTGTTGTAATCGACAAGACCTTCCGAAGACCCGGCGCAGACCAAGATCGACATAGACCATCCAAGTTGGATCCTCAAGTACTTCGGTATCGGACCTGGAGGCGACGATGCCAGAGTTCTCCATCTTGGAACGCCAAGACCGATCCCCGGAGGCCGATCTATCGGAACGCCAAGTGCTCCTTCCTGGAGTCCGAAGGCCGATCTCGTCGACCCCGAAGACCCGTTCTCGGACGCCGAGAACCCGAAGACCGATCCCGGAGTCCGAAGACCGATCCTGCCGAAGACTGAACCCTGGCGCCAAGTTCTTCGACCCGAAGACCCCAGATGTGACAAGTACTACTTCCCGGACGCCAAGTTCGCCGAGGACCCGGATGTCAAGGACGTCGACACGGATCCGCCAAGTACTTCCTCGAGGACGCCAAGATCTTCATCCCGAACGACAAGACCGATGACATGGCCCGATGACCGCGGTTTCGACAAGATCTTCGCGATGACAAGACCGACACCGACCAGGGCGGATCCGATGTGCCCCCGACGCCAACCAAGTTCTTCTTCTCGGATGCGACAAGATCGACTTCCGTTGTCCGAGACCGATCTCGTCGAGCCGTTCTCCCGTCGAACCCTGAGACCGAACCCCGGAACCCCTCCGAACCCCCAAGACCTTCGACCCCAGATGTGCGAACCTTTTCCCGAGCCCCTATTTTATAAATGCTATATAGAAAACTTGTTGCATATTAACTGTTCATCTCGCATGCATATCATGTGGGTTGGGGGGCATTATGCCGATTCACCTCATAATTAAATATGGAGTCTATATGCGGGATATCTTTGTCTTATTCCGGACTCCATTTAAATTGGCATATCGAACCGAAGCCATGTTTTGTCTTGCTAATCCAACATTTAATTTGCGGGGTAGATAAATAACTATAACCATATACTAAATTGTCGGGACCCCGGTTCCGCTTAATATGATCTAATTGCATCGCTTCTTTGCCATGTCATACATCATACATGCATCATGCCCGATCTTTTGCAGTAGTATTAAATAGTGCATCCGGTGTTTCTTCTAGTGCTTTGCTTCTTCACGGATTAGGCCGATGAGTTGATGCGAGTGTCGATCCGATCTTCGGATGAACCTTCGGCAATGTTTTCAGGCGAGCACCTCCCCCCTTTCTACCTATCTTACTTTTATAGTATTTATTCCCTCCTGTTGATCTATTGCTATCTGTGTTGCGATGCTCTAGTTTTCGTACCCGTGATATCCCTTGCAGCCTTATATCGCCTTGGACACATCCTATTACCTGTTGATTGGTAGATAGTGGGACTTGCGCGTCGTAGTCGCTTGCTCAAGTGCTGTTGTGTGTCGTCGAGTACCACAGTTGTTGGAGTAATGCCGCATGTTTAATGTTGGAGATGATCATGGCTTTATTTACTGTTTAATAACTAAAATTGAAGTAGGTAATGCAGAGGCACCGGTGGGTGATAGACAATATTTGGTTTCCGACCGCTCACTGGTGTCCCGTAGGACCCCGAGTTCCTGACACTGCTCCGAGATCGAGCGCTAACCACATGTGGGATGTGTGGGCACCCCATCGATTAGTACCTGATTTCAAAGTATTGTACTGGGGCCACAACTAGTTTGAGGTTTTATTTACTATTCTGTACTTATGCCATGCTTTACGCTTTATTTAAATTGTGCGATGTAATCGCACTGTCTGTTTAGGATCGGGACACGTTCGCTATATCGACAAGCCAGTCATCTTTTCGGGTTCCCGGCCGTTACAGCCGTCCACCCAAACCCTGAGTCCGTCTCGGAGACCGGCCGACTTTGTTGCGGGTAGACTTAGTGGGGTGGCCCCCATGTACTTGCTTTGGGTCTGGGAAACGTCATGACTTAGGCCCCGCCGACATACCGATGGGTGTATGTTAACGATCCGCAAAAAGGGTCAAGTGCGTGTGGATACTTTGGTGCACCTAGGTTAAATCTTTTCGAAAAGCCGTGTCCGCGGTTATGGACGACTTGGAGCACAGTTCTCGATCATAGACAACTACAACTAAAGTTTACTGTTATAATTTGAATTGTATCCGATGTGACTAGTAATCAGCTCCACTGCAACGGAATGGCTAAATAAAAGTACCAACAACTGTCGGGTTTTGGGATATCTCATGCTAATCGTATCTGACTAGTAAGTGTTGCAACTACAATGGATTGGTTAACTAAAACTGCCCACTGCTTATCATATCAGGATGACTATCTATACCTGACTAGTAATTGATGCAACGATAACTGAATGAATAAAACTGCCAACTATGTGAGTTCCTCGGTTGACTTCCTCGTTTGGTCTCGAGGGGGAAAGACCAGGATGGGTATGTTTGGTGGTAGAATCAGGTTGGTTCCGAATAGGTCTTTCTTATCCCTCTCTGATAGCCGACAGTTATCTCGAGTCTCTATAGGTTGTTTAGTGCATGCCGCGCTGCCGCTCAGTCCACCATACCTATGTAGGCGAGGACCGCCGAATTCTAGTCTCGCCGTGTACTAGCCTCAGTACTGACGCTCCTCTTTTTCCTTTGCCCTTTGTCGGCACCCCTTTTGTTTTAGCAGGTTTCGACGTCGTTAGTGGTTACCCTTCCGCTTGGCCTCAAGTGGGGTTATGGACGCCATTGGTTATTCTTCAGGGCTCTTAGCTCAATTTGCATCTTGTCCGTACTCGGACGCTGTATCGTTTTCAAGGTGATTTGGATCTTTGTACCGTATATCTGTATTCTTGACTCATTGAGTCGTTGTTGTATATATGTCTGTTCTGTGGGTCCCATCGAGGACTGTTGTGTAATGTTATTACTTCGTTTTCCACCCGCACGAAAGTGCCTGGTGGGCACCTTTGAATCGTTTCTATGCGGGTTTGGCGGGAATCGCTAAAACTTGCATAGGGCCGATTCTGAGGGTGTTACAGGTTCCTGAAACTTCACAACAAAAAATACGATCCGGGTCTTAAAAATAAGTCGGACCTTTCAATTGGTTACTCGGATTTTCCAGCTTGATTTTAAACTAAGCCGGAACTTGGTCTCCAACGCCTCCTGACACAAACATGGTCAAGTCACGTCATCTGACAAGAGTTTCGTCAGCACGACCGTTGGTCGGTCCATAGTTCGCGGAACTGAGGCGCCGTTTCAATGCATGCGTGGAGATCGAGGCGACGCAATCATCGCGCGGGCCCTTCCCAGTTCTTTCCACGACGCGTGGCGGTTACACTGTAGCGTTTGCGCGAATCTTGACGCATGTAGGTGGATATAAGGGGTTCGGATTTCTTCTTCTCCTTTCCACCAGTCCTTTGCCGTTTCCTTTCCTCCCAATCTTCCTGCGTGCACAGAGCCTCCTCGTCCTCCCCCCCACAGAGCTCCCAGCGCTGCCCCTTTAAGGTCACCCTCTCACCGGAGAAAATGGCTTCATCATCTTCTTCCTCCGGTTTGGCGGTAGCAGCGGAGGCGGCGAAGGTGGAAGCAGCAGCAGAGAAAGAGAGCTACCGGGGAATCTGGATCCCCTACGCCCTTGACGAAGCAGGCCTCAAGAACATGGAGAAGGAGGGGCTTCTCGCCGGTGATCAGCGGAGCGGCCTGTGAAACTGCCCCAACCAGCTGACAGCGAGCGGGTCCACTTCGGCACCCATCTTGACCGAGGTCTATCTTTTCCTCCCTCGGAGTTCTTCTCCGAGGTGATAGATCATTACGGAGTTCAACTCCACAATCTTCCTCCCAACTCACTTTTAGAAATGAGTGCATATGTTGCGCTTTGCGAGGGCTTTCTCGGCATTAGGCCGAGTTTGCTTCTCTTCCGGTTTTATTTCCATGTCCGGAGGAATTCCATCACTGCCGGTGTTCCTTACATCACCGGCACTATTAGCTTTTCTCTTAGACGTGACCGGGCATATCCCAAAATTTCTGCCAGTGACTCGGTCAAACAATGGCCAGCCACTTTTTTCTACCATAGGGATATTCCGGCTCCCGGCAAAGCTACTGCTTTGCCGGCTTTTATCGACAGAGCCGCCACGGCCCAGCCTTCCTGGGACGAGGCTGCTCCGACTCTCACCGATGATCTGATCCTCGCTAAGAGGCGGATCGAATACTTGATTAAGCACAATGGTCTGAAGGGATCCGACTTGGTCCAGTGCTGGGTCTCATGTCGGATCCAGCCACTTCAGTACCACGGAACCTGACTGATGCACTCCATCACGTCGTCTCCAACCGACTCCCTCCGCATCAGCCCCAAAGCCTACACCACTCAAGGCTATATAAGCCAAATAAAGTGGCTGATCAAGGAGCGGATCGAAAGGAGGATTCCGGAGGTTTCTCTGGACATGCACATGGCGGAAAACCCCGTGGTGCCGGTAAGCTTCCATCATCACATCTTTTATGTGCTTCTTTCTTTGAGTTAAACTACAATACTGATATGTTTTCTTCTTTTCAGCTTGCTGATATCCCCGAGTCAGAACTTGCTCCGCTCGAAGGATATCCTCCGGAGTTCTCTCAGGAGGTGGAAGTAGTCCCACTACCGGATCTTGCACTCAAGAAGCGCAAAGCTCCGACAGTGGCGGTTGGCACAAAGGAGGTGCCTATCGTGAAGAGGTATCTTTCAGTCACAATTTTTCCGCCTTTGTACTTTACTCAAACTTCTTTCCGAGATGTAACGTTTCCGACTTTGTTACCTTCTTAGAGCAAAATCGATTATCAAGGGCAAGGGGAAAGGGATTTCTTGAAGCTTCTTGCGCTGCAAGCTTACCATAGCTTCCCCTGCCGTGGCTCCTCCGAATCCAGCCCCTCAACCTTCTGCAACTCCGGTGATCACTCCTTCTTCGGTGGTTGCAGAAGATCCGGCTCCTCAAACGGAGCCTGCGATCCTTGGGTCGCAAACTGACATCACCGTGGGTGCGTCAACTCAAGATAAGGGTGAACCCTCTTTGGGTAATGATCCCTCGGCTGAAGTCTTCGCCAAAAACCTCCTCAGCAATCCGGGTCTTGCTAAGTTTGGCCTAACCCAGAAATCTGCAGAGGAGATCCAGCGCCTAGCCAATCAAGTCCTGGATAAAAGCCATTTATCCCCCGAGGAGGAAGCGCAAGAAGCAGAGGACGTCAAGTTCTCTGACCTTCTCACTCAAGTCCGCCTTCACGGCGAGAGGATTAGGATTGGCAAGCTTCCAACAGCCCCAGTGATCCCTCTTACTCTTGCCGAGAAGGTGGCCGCTGAAGTGAAGGCGGGTTTAGACAAACTCACCCGCGAGCAATATGTAAGTCGGGATTCCAACTCTTGTTTTTTCCATTATGTTATATCATATCCTCTAGCCCCCAAGCATGAAGTAGGATATAGAATCCGAGTTTATGCTTCATTAGGATGCCAAAGAACAAACTAGTGTAGCCCCAAGGCTCGTGCTGATATTTAGCAAAAATATTAGCCCGAGTCTTAAGTAGCTTTCTGACTTTGGGTATTCTGACTTACAGAAAGTATGTTCCTATAACCAGGAATTACTGACCAATGTCTGTGATAAGAGGAGAGAGATCAAAGCTCTCCGGCTTAAAAATGCTGAGCTCAAATTAGCCAAGGATGAAGCCGAAGGTAAACATTCTGAGATTCAAACCTTGTCTTTGTTTTTTTTTCAATGTTGAATTTTTCTGAACTGTTGTTCTTTTTTGACTTACAGCGCTGGTGAAACAATCCATCGCTATGATTGAAGAGGCCGAGAACCTCAAGACCCTGGTGGTGGAGAACAAGGGACTTCGCCAAGAGCTGGATAAGCTCAAGGAGGATCATGAAAAGAGCATAGCTCAAGTCCTTGAATCCTCCTCCATGGCCACTGATGAGCGTGATCGCAAGATTGCTGCTCAGGATAAAATAATCTCAGATCTCAAGAATGAGCTTGGCAGAGAGAAGGACATATCATAGGCGCTCCGGGCTGAACTTCAGAGTCTCCGGGAGCAGAAGACCAAGATTGACGACGTCATTTTTGGTACGTTCCACCTCTCTGACTTATCTTTTTCTTCGACTTCTATCAATGTCGGTTTTTTCTTAACTTTAATTTGATGTATAGGTCCTCTGAACTTGATGGACTCTTCCTCGTCCGAGCCCCACACACATCGGCTTATCCAAGTCGGTGATCTTCTTCATGACTACCGCCAGTCCCTTGAGGACATTGGCGAGTCTCTCAGGATTCCGGACATGCCAAGCATGTTGGATTTTGAGGTGCAGGACAGGGCCAAGGAGATGCCGCAGCTTGTTCGGGACTAGAACATGTCCTACGCGCGGACTGCTACGTAGAACGCTCTCACCATGGTCATGAGCCACCATGGAAACATGGAGATATGGCAAGTGACCAGAGGGTACTACAAGGTAGACGAAGACGACCAGGAGCAGAACCTTCAAGCCATCATGCACTCCTGCGCCGGATACGGGTGCCACGTAGCTGATCTGACCAGCTGCGAGATCCCCTTCTTCACCCGTGTGGATACTCCGCCTCCTCCTGCAGAAGAAACCGAAGAAGTTTCCGACGATGAACGCACCACCTTGGATGCGGACATCTCGGAACGATATCAAGGCGGAGTGACCAGCGAGCCGGCAGATCCTTCATCTCCTCCTGCATCATAGACCAGAAATTTATGTATTATTCCAGAAAAAACCTGATGCGATTGTAAATATTAAGTACTATTTATCTTGCAAGTGCTAAGCTTTTGATCTATTCAGCACTTTTGACTTTTGAAATTTTTGCGTGCCTGAAATGTTTACACAAGCACTTATACTTTTTCGTCTCTACTTATCATTTATCTGGCTTTCCGCCTCGTCCCTTTCGTGAGCCGGCTAAACCTTCTGCCGGAAACTTTGCCGAGCAACGGAGCTCAATTGCTAAACCAGTTTAAACTCGGAAAAAAAACCGACTTCTAGTACCAACAATTCACTACTCGGAAAATGCCCGCATCCAGCAATCAGACAAATAACCAAAGTAAAGACTAGAAACTTTAGAGTTATACCCGAGGGTAGTAGTTTTAGAAACGGAAATCTAAACCAGAACGAACATGAGCATAAAGTACTTTCAAGCATTCTGGGATTTTCGACTATGACATGATCATTCGAAAATAAGATGGTTTAAGAACTTCTCAGAAAAAACTTGGGGTAACCAAAACTTTTATTTCTCACAGAACACGTACATATGTATGATTACAAAGAAGGATAAACTAAGAATAAAAGGGACGTAGCTGAGCAATATTCCATGGTCTGTCTAACTCCTCCGGATTTGTACTGCCTCCAGCTCTCTTTCTCTTCTTAGTAGCAGGTCTTTCTTTGACTGGCCTCATGTCAGTTAAGTAGTACGATCCATTGTGCAATACTCGACTAACTAAAAAGGGGCCTTCCCATACTGGGGAAAGTTTGTGCTTTCTTTGTTGCACAAGCTGGAGAACCAAATCACCTTTATTGAAAGATCTATTTTGGACTCTCTGGCTATGATACTTGCGTAACTTCTGCTGATAGGATGTAGATCTCATTTCAGCAACGACGCAAACTTCTTCGACTAAGTCGAGATCATTTTGTCGAGAAATCTCGGCATCCTCTTCGATATACGCGGCCACTCTAGGAGAAGTATGAATTAAATCACTAGGAAGAACTGCTTCTGCGCCATAGACCAAGAAGAAAGGTGTGTATCCTGTTGACCTGTTCGGAGTTGTTCAGAACTCCAAATTACGAGGGTAGTTCCTCTGCCCAAGCCCCGCAGAATGTCGAGTGGTGCTTCGAGTCTTGGTTTCAGGCCTTGTAGAATTAAACCATTTGCTCTTTCGACTTGTCCGTTAGCTCGTGGATGCGATCGCAATGTCAAGCCGGATATTTTGCTCATCGCAGAATTCGGCCAGTTCTCCCATAGAAAAGTTACTCCCGTTGTCCGTGATAATCCTATGCGGATAACCATACCGGATTATAACATCCTCGACAAATCTTTTGGCTGTTGCTCCATCACAACTAGTGACAGGTTTAGCCTCAATCCATTTGGTGAATTTATCCACCATCACTAAGAGGTGAGTAAATCCACTTGGAGCTCGTTTAAAAGGTCCTACCATATCAAGCCCCCAGACTGCAAAAGGTCATGTTATGGGTATTGTTTGCAGCTGATCAGCCGGAACATGAGCTTGCTTGGCGTACTTTTGGCAGCCTTTGCATGTCTTGACTAATCGTTCGGCATCTGCCTGAGCTATAAGCCAGAAAAATCCATGTCGAAAAGCTTTTGCCACTAAAGATTTGGCTGCAGCGTGATGACCACACTCGCCTTCGTGGATTTTCCTTAAGATTTAAACTCCTTCTTCCGGAGATACACAACGCTGAAAACCCCCAGAAAAAACTCCGTTTATGGAGCTCACCCTTAACAATAGTATAGGCTTTTGTTCATCGGATAATCTGCCGTCTCAGCACCTCGTCTTCGGGTAATTTGCCATCTACCAAATAATCGAGGTAGGGTTGAGTCTAGCTGGGAATTACAGCCAGAACTGCTATCAAAGGTGAGTCGGATTTGGTCGGATATTCCTCATCTACTCCCTTTATCGAGGGGACTTTGAGGTGCTCTAAAAATGCGCCATTTGGGACCTCTTTCCGCACAGAGCCTATTCGAGACAGTGCATCTGCTTCCTCATTTTCTGCTCGAGGGATGTGTTGAACTTCAAACCATTCGAACGATTTAGATAGATCATCCACGACAGCTTTATATGTTGCCATGTGCTTATTTGCATTACAAACATCCGAGACTTGCTGAGCAACAAGATCCGAATCTCCGTAACACATCAAACGTCGGACGCCAATATCCTTGGCAATCCGGATTCCATGCAGCAGTGCTTCATACTCGGCAATATTGTTTGTCGCTGTGAAGTGGATCTGCAACACGTATACAAGTTTATCTCCTTCGGGTGATTTGAGCACCACGCCAGCCCCCGAGCCCCCTCGGGCCTTAGACCCATCGAAAAAGAGGGTCCAATATTCCGACTCAGGGAGTATCATATTCTCCTTCGTCTCTATCCAATCAGCGACAAAGTCAGCAAGGATCTGGGATTTTATTGCTGTCCGAGGTTTGTACTCAATATCGAAAGCTGAGAGCTCTATGCCCCATTTGGCGACGCGTCCTGTGGCGTCACTGTTGTTGATTATATCCCTCATAGGAGCTTTGCTCACCACGGTAAATGGATGCTCCTGAAAATAGTGTTGTAACTTACGAGATGCTAGAAAAACACCGTAAGCCAACTTTTGATAGTGCGGATATCGCTGTTTTGATTCTGTTAGGACCTCGCTGACAAAGTAAGTCGGGCGCTGCACCAGGTGTTCCTGATTTTACTCTGGTCTCTCCACCACCATGACGATACTAACGACCTTATTTGTCGCAGCAACATAAAGCAAGATCGGTTCCTGAGGTTCCGGCGCTGCAAGGATAGGAGCAGATGAGAGTACTTTCTTCAGGTCTTGTAGAAAAGCTTGACGTCTGCAGACAAAATCTTTGGTCTTCTTCAGGAGTTTGTATAATGGTGCGGCTCTTTCACGAAGCCGGCTTACAAATCGACTGACCGCAGCAATGCAACTAGTTAATCTTTGTACGTCCTTCAGGCGAGTTGGCCTGGAAATATTGAGTATAGCCTTGATTTTGTCTCGGTTCACCTCTATGCCTCTTTGAGACATGATGAAACCTAACAATTTTCCGGCTGGTATTCCAAAAAAGCATTTCTTCTGGTTAAGCATGATGTTGTATTTTCGTAGATTGGCGAACGTTTCCTCCAAGTCGGAAATGAGTGTTTCCTTCTTTTTGGACATCACCGCGATATCATCCATGTATGCATGTACATTGCGTCCGAGTTGGTCGTGGAGGTAACGCTGCATCGTGCTCTAGTACGTAGCTCCTGCGTTCTTCAGCCCAAAGGGCATCGTAACAAAACAAAAGGTTCTGAAGGGGGTTATGAATGAAGTTTTGATTTTGTCAGATTCCTTCATCCGGATTTGGTGATAACCGGAATATGCGTCAAGAAAACAGAGGAGTTTCGAGCCTGCCGTAGAATCGATAACTTGATCAATTCTAGGCAGAGCGAACGGATCTTTTGGACAAGCCTTGTTCAAGGCAATATAATCAACACACATCCTTAAATCAATGGTGTCCTTTTAGGGACCATTACAGGATTGGCCGACCACTCTGTGTGGATGACCTCTTCTATGAATCCGGCTAATTCGAGTCGCGCTAGTTCCTTAGCTATTGCCTTACGCTTTTCGTCGTCGAACCGTCGTAATGACTGTTTGACGAGTTTAGCATTCGAGTTTACATTTAGAGAGTGCTCGGCAAGTTCCCTAGGTACTCTGGTCATGTCAGATGGCTGCCATGCGAAGATACCTTGATTTGCTTGGAGGAACTTGACGAGCGCGCTTTCCTATGCGCTATCTAGGCCTACGCCTATCTGGGTCACCTTGGAGGGGTCATCATCCTTCAACGGTGCTTTCTTTGTCTCTTCTGATACCTTGAACTCCGGATTTGGCTTGGTCACCTCCTTCTTCGTTGCGGGCATCTCGGACGGATCTATGCTCTTCTTGATCTCCTGGTACTCCTAGGCGTGCAGCACGGCTTCGGCAAAGGCGGCATTTCCATCCTCGCACTCTCACGCTTTCTTCGGGTCTCCCCTGATGGTGATCACGCCGTTGGGACCTGGAATTTTCATCATATTGTAAATGTAACACGGACGAGCCATAAAAGCCCAGTAAGCCGGACGTCCGGATATAGCGTGGTATGCGTTCTTGAACGGGACCACTTCGAAGGAAAGTGCCTCCATCCGGTAGTTCTTTGGAGTTCCAAAGGTAACATCCAAAGTGATCTCTCCCAGGGAATTAGCTTGTCTTCCTGGGACAACTCCGTGAAAAATCACAGAGCTATGGTTCAGCTGGGTCTCCGAGATCTTCATCCGGCGTAGCGTTTCGACATAGAGAATATTGATGCTGCTACCACCGTCCATGAGGGTCTTAGAGAAACCATAACCATCAATAAGTGGGTTGACGATTAAGGCATATTTTCCTCGCCTGTGTAACTTAGGCAGATGATCATCGCGATCAAATGTGATTGCCACTTCCGACCAGTCCAGATACTGGGGGACAGCCGGAACTATTGCATTGAGCTCGTGTAGAACTGCTTTCTTGACCTTTGCTGGTTGAGATCCGAGGAAAGTGACATAAGTGTCCTTCTTGGTGGGAAAAGTCTTCTTCCCTTCCGGCTTGGGATTTGAAGCATCAGCTTCCTCCATGTCGGAATCTTCCTTGGTCTCCTTGTCCTTTTCGGGATTTTTCTTTCCCTTCTTCCGCTTAGCTTTGTAGCTCATGTGTCATCTCTTTTGATGTCGTCATTGAAACGACATTCAGCGTTGGTGTGGGACGAGCCCCCATTGGCGTCTAGGTGATGCACACATGGGTTATTGGCAATGTCGGCCCAAGAGTAGGTTTGCCTGGTTGCTGGTCTCCTCTACCTTGGACCCTTGAAGTCCCACGGCCACGCCTGTGGCCTCCACCACGTCCTCCTCGTCCTCCAGACCCGGAAACAGTAGTAACTACGGCTGTTTCCGTGTTGGGTTTTTCTTCCGAGGTATTTTTGCGCTTCTGAGCTTGTTGCTTTGGTTGTTTTGCCGACTGAGGCATATCTAGGGCATTGAGCAGTCCTTCTGCGTCGTCGTCGGTGTCTGCATACTTGCTCGCTGTTTCTATCATCTCTCCCAAATCAGTGACCTTGTCACACTTCAAGCGATGGCGTAGTAAACCAATAGGGAGACCTGCGATGAAAGCTTCAATCGCAGTTTGATCATTTACTCCTTCGCAGGAGTTCTTGGTGTCGATCCATCGTCTGAGGTAATCACGGGAAGTTTCTCCGGCTTTCTAGGTGCAACGCTGTAGGTCTCCAACCATACAGGGCCTCCGATATGTGCCTTCGAAATTCCGAAAGAACGCACTTTGCAAGTCATACCAGTTATGGATGGTGTTTGCCGGAAGTTCATTGAGCCATGATCGTGCCGTCTTCCGCAACATAAGTGGGAGATATCGGGTTACGACTAGGCTGTTTCTGCCTTTAGCGATGCAGCAAGCTTGGAAGAAGTCTTGTAACAAGGTGTCTGGCAGAGCAATGCTGTCGTAGGCTTGGATATGTCTTGAGATAGCGAATCCTTTCGGGAATTTTGTAGCTCTGATGCGTGGTCCGAAGCATTTTGGGCCCACATACACGTCATCGTTTTTGTAGCGCCACGCCTCTATGTTGGAATTGATCCTGTGCCTTGCGTCGTTCGGGGATAGAGATCGTCCCGAATGCCGGCTGTGGCTTCTACCACCACCTCCTCCACCATGTTGTCCTCCTTGCCCTCCATGGGGGTCGTTGTGACGACTGTGTGGTGGAGAGGGTGGGGCAGCTGGATAGTTTCCGGCTGATCGCCGGCCTCCGTCCGGAACGTCATTATTCCGGTTCCGGGGAGGATCTTGGCTACGACGAGCCCCCTGCTGGCTTGTTCCAACATGGTTTCCATCGTTCCTTTGTCCGTCGTTCCCACCATGGTGAGGCTCAGCCGGACGACTTGTATACTTAGGAGGTGGCATTTTTTGACAATCCTCCTCCCGTCGTTTTTCTTTATCTTCTCCCCTTTGATCCTTAGATTCTCGTCGGGGAGGGTTTGTCGGATTCAGGGCAGCGATGGCATATTTCTCGGCCGCTGGGGCAACGTTGGTCCAGTTACGTGAAGCTCTGTAATGTTGTCCTGACGATCCGGTTCTTAAATAATTGTCTTCCCTGCGTTCGGGGTGATGGTACTGCGCCCGAACATAATGGGATCTTACGCCAGCCCACGCCGGATCTGTGCGACATTGGTCAGAATCTGAGACCAGTTTTTGACTTCCGGACAGGGCGATCTTTTGCTGCTCTAGTCCCTTGTTGAGTAGCTTGATACCCAAACGGATCTCCTCTGGTCCTGGATTAGCCGATAGAATTTCTCGGGCTGCCACGGTATTTTGTACTGGTGTTGGGTATACCCAATCTCCGTTGCTATCTTTCCATGGTTTCCCCATCTCATCTCCAAAAAGGACGACACGGACACGTGGAAATTGGTTGTCATCTATGTGACGCTTCCGTGTCTTCTGATGTAGACGAGACATGTATTCCTTGTTTGACATGCGTTTCTTCTCCACCTCGATGTTTTTGGCTTCATCGAGGAGTTGTTGACGACGCGCTTCTAGGGCTTGCGCCCTTTCGTCCAGCTCATCTGCAGTAAGTTCTGCAGCTGTAGGGATAGGTGTGGTTAATGCGGCATCGATGAGTTTACACGCACCTTCAGTGATCACGTGTCCATCCACCGATGCTTCTTTTTTCGGCTCGTCTAGGATAAATGCTCCATCCGAGTCTTCCTCGTATTCCTTGGTAATCACCTCCTCTGTCAGAGGGTCTTTTGCTGGGGTCTTGTTTTTCTTGTTCTTCTTCTTTGCCTTCTTGGCAGCGCCGGTAGCAAAAACGGCTTTGGGTCCGTTTCCCGGAGTCAAGCTCTGATCGGTACTTTTGGACATCTGGACTTCGGGATTATCTCCGACGTCCATGTCATCCTGCGCTTTGGGAGAGTGTTCCCCGGATCCTTCATCCATGGCTTCTCCTTCTTCTGCAGCTTTGGAGTTGTACTCCTCTTCATATTCCGCGGAGAACTTTCGGAAATCTGCTGACGTCATCGATTCATCCGAGGATGCGGGTACGTCGGTGTTTGTTCCAATTGCCTCCAACACCGAGTCGGTGTTTTCTCCAGCATCAGCAGAGCCGGATCCGGATCCCATGTATCCGACAAAGTGCGACGCGTGCTTCCTGAGGTACCTGCGGTGACGAGGTTTAATCTCGTCAATGCCCATTGTTACGGACTTGGGTTTTGGAGAAGATGGGGATGCTGGAGATCGTGGCACGGTTAACAGACAAGCAACCAGGGGACACGAGATTTACCCAGGTTCAGGCCCCCGGAGGGAAAACCCTACTCCTGCTTGTCTGCTCTTTTATTACGGCGGAACCGAAGATTACAAGGTGCGCAGATTCGATCTGGCGTGGAGGTGTGTCTGTCGTGTGTAATCGTTGTCCCCTCGTTGGACCCTCCTAGCCTTTATATATGAGGAGGCTAGGTCTCGGGTGCCAATACGATTAGGTTACAAGTTGTATTCAAACTCTAGTCTTGCTCTCCAAGGATCCGAAGGCGTCATGGGCCTGGGCCACCCGAAAATCTTCATGGGCCGCGATATCTGCCGTGGGCCTTCCTTGGCTGGACCAGGTATGCTGAAGTTACGTGCCGTAGGGTATAACCATGTCAAGAGCCCAGTGTTCGGTCGAATCGTAGATTCGGTGAGGACTCTTCAATCCTTCGGTGTAGCTCTCTTTCAAGAGAATGTGTAGGGATTGTTGATGCGTGTGCTGACTCTCCCGACGGATCGTGGTCGATTAAGCGTCTTAGGACAAAACAACACAATCTTTCAGGTTCGAGTCCTCAACTCAAATCGAACATATGTCATGTAATTCAACTCAGCAGCGGAGGACTTACAGGTGAGTGGAATTCCGGTGATTTTAATTGGTGCACCCAACGCGTCTGTCGGGATTTTTCATCACGCTTTGTTGGCATGGATTTATACTAGCAGGCGCGATGTCGCGTTGCGTGCCATCGATGATATCTGTAGGTCTTATCTTTGTGTCGCAGACGCAGCATCCGAATGTTTATCACCACGGAGGTGTTTCGGGTGTCCAAGGAGGTCGCTGCTCACTTAGCGTTAATTAGGACAGAGTTGCTGAAAAAAGTTTGTATGCTGATCCGAAGGATCGCAGTCGAAGAGTTCATAGGGTGCGCGACCAGCGCTCCCTATGGGAGTAGCCCCCAAGTGTCTGTTCGAGTCATAGACTCAAACGGAGACTTTTAGTTCAAGCATTGTTTAAATCATTAAGTCCGAAGGGCTCGAAAATTTTCGGATACGTGAATCCATCCTCCCTATGGGAGTAGCCCGAGTCCGTAGTGGAGTCGAGACTCGAGGACTCGAAGATCTTGTGTGTGCGCGACCGGCGCTCCAGTTTGGAGTAGCTCCCAAGTATCTGTTGGAGTCGTAGACTCGGGCAGAGACTCGAGTCTGGTATCGTACAGTTTTAGTAGGAAATCTCGGGCGCATCATGACCCGAAGTACATCGGGTGCGCGACCAGCGCTCCTGATAGGAGTAGCCCCCAAGTATTTAGTCGAATCGTAGATTCGAGTGAGTACTTTTAGCTGTGGAGCCGAAGTGGTGCTAGTATAGCTTTTGATGACGCTGTCGACGATCGATGACCTCAGCCGCTCGCTACGCCAGGCGTGACTTGACTGGTCGAAGCATGGGTCCCACTTCCTGACTTTGAATTGACCGGTCACGCGCGGCGTGGAGATGATTACGGCGTATCCTCGATTTCCGCGCGTAGTGGACAGCGTGGTAACGACGGTTCGTTTTGGTGCTGACACGTGTACGGCCAGATCTACCATTGTCGTTAGGTCTTCTCGATGGACGGCCAGCGTGCGTCGTCTTCGCTGTTATAATCTGTGGTGAAATCGTGGTTTATTTTCAGCGCGCCAGTTCTTGTGTTTTACTGCTCCCTCGTTCTTGAGCTGTTCTTGCTGTGCCAGAGAGTTTTCTCCACATTGCCCTTGTCTTTCTTCGTTGGCAACCAAAGAAGTCTTCATCTGCGGTTGGGACCAGCGCCGCTGGAGGCAAGAAGGGCGCCGCCGCTGCTCGTGTCACCGATGGTGGCTGGCGGCGATCAGAGACGCGGGAGAGCGATCTCCGCAAGCTGCGCGAGCGGAGCCTGATCCCGCAAGACACGACAGCCGTGATACTCCCCGGCAATGAGGTAATCCCCCGTCCCCCATCTAGGTTCCGGGTTATGTTCGTTGCCTTCGTGATTCGCGGGTTTTCTTTTCCTGTCCATGACTTCCTTCGTGGACTGCTCTTTTTCTATGGGGTTCAACTCCATCATCTGTCTCCCAACTCCCTTCTCCACATTGCGTGTTTTATCACGCTTTGCGAGTGTTGGCTTGGCATTGAGCCGCACTTTGGCCTCTTCCGGAAGCTTTATTCCGTGAAGAGGCAGTCTGGTTCGGATGGTGTGTATCCTATTGGGGGTTTCATCATCTCCCTCAGTCCCAATGTGCAATTCTTTTCCTTCTCCATGTCCGAATCTGTCCAAGATCTTGCGGAGAAATGGTTTTACATCCGTGACTCAGCGCTGGGCAAGATTTTGGTCTCGTTCCTTTTGACCCCTCCCAGTTGATCGTGAAGAAAAGATCCTGGAAAAACCAAATCTTGGATGGTGAGGTGGCAGAGATAGAGGCCCTGTATCGTCGGGTGGAGGATCTCCAAGTGATTCCTGAGAAGGAAGTAAATGGTGTCGACATCATCCGGACGTTTCTTGAGCGTCGGGTGCAGCCCCTTCAAGTGAGGGCGCATCCGATGTTTCTTTACTCTGGGCGCCGTGATCCGACGAGGGTTTCAAGTGAGAAAATCTCCAAGGTGGAACTTGACAAGGATCTTCGCGCGCTGTTGAAGTTCAAGGTCGACGAAAAAATCCCGGGGAAGTCGCTGACTCCTCCGTTTTCTTCAGCGTTGGCCGTGCCAAAGGTGTAGATTTGTGCACGTAGTGCTTCCCTTTTTTGTTTGGGTGTTTATTTGTGTCCTTTGTTTGCTAACAAAGTTCTTTTTCCGTTTGCAGATCTTCAAAGTGCCAGGCATGGCACCACCGTTGCCCGAAAGGTATCCGAATGCCCCGGATAATGAAGTGGTGGAATCCGTGTCGTCAGCGCGATCCCCAGCAGAGGATGCTGATGAGTCGAGTGAGGACCATACGCACGAGAGATCACGGAGCTCGAGCGAGTCTTCGGATGCTTCAACTCCTCCGACTCCCAGAAATCCTCTGGGCCTTGAGCGTCATGATGATGTTCCTGGGGGTTCTTCCTCTCCCCTTCTTGCCATTCCTGTGCGAGCTGTTGCTCCGCACCCGCCAGCAAAGCGGAAGAAGGAAGAGAAGAAGGAGGAGAAAAAGGAGGAGAAGAGGGCCCGAAGGGCTTCTCCTATCTTCGACCTGAGCGCACTGGGCTCGTAAGTTGTTCTTGTACTGTTGTTCGTCTGTTCTTATGACCTGTGCTGATTGGTTTCGTATGCAGGCAATCCTCCGACAGCTCCAGTGGTGGTGCGGGGGAAATGATGGGGGAGTCGAACATTGCGTCGCCTCCTCCTCAGACGGTGGTTACTTCGGGTGGTGCTGCTCCAGATCCTCCTGTGCAGGAGAGGCTGGTGGTTGCGCCTCAGAATTTTGCGGGCTCATGGGTTCGCCTTCGGAGCACGTAAGTTTTTCTGCTGGATGGGGGGATCCCCCGAGTGTCTTCGTATGCTGATGTTTTTTATGCTTTTTTGTGTTGGGCGTAGCCCCCAAGTCCTGCTCTTACTATTATTGCCTATTGCTGCAGCCTTTTGTCCAAGAGGCCAAGCGGCTGGTGGAGGAACGCCTGACGCTGGAGGCGAAACTGCGGCAGCTTCAAGGTATTCGTCTGCCTTGTAGTACTTGGCTTATTTATCCTGGTCTTGTTCTTTGACACTTGCTTGTTGTAAATGTAGAGGAGCATAACGACTCTCTCCGTGAGGTTGATGCTCTGAAGAAGAGCCTTGGCCAATCGAAGCAGAAGGCCGAAGCTGCCGCTGAGGCGAAAGAGCGCCTTGAGCTGGAGCTGACGAAGGCAGCCGAAGCGAAAGAGCGTCTGCAGCAGGAAGCCGCAGGTCGTGAGGAGCAGCTGGCCACCGCTATGCTGCTCGTGAAGTAGGGGTGAGAAGCTCATGGCTGCCAAGGCTATTTCGGTGAGTGCTAGCTTTTGTACTTGCTTCTTTTCTTCGGTCTTCTACGTTGCCTTTCTTCATATTTTCTTCTGTTTTGTCTCGGATGCCGCATCGAAGTTTGACTGGTGCTCGAGCACGGGAGTGCTCGATGATGCCACCGTAGCGTCGAAGACCGCCGCAGACCGCTGCCAACTCCTTGCCAAGGCGAAAGAGGTCCTTGGTCGCTTTACCAGAGCTCTTCCCGGCGCATCCTTGAAGACGTGGGTGCCTGTAGAGGCTTTGTCACCGGCGCTAGCATAAGCGCAGCGAAGGGCATCGGCGCGTCCGTCGGGCTGGCGATGGCCATGGCGGCTGGGGCGGAGCTGGACTTGCCCCAGATCACTTCTCGGATGCCGACGGCTGCGGATGGATCAGAGGTAGCCTTCGCTTACTCCGCCGCTGCATTTATATGGGCCCAAACTCATTGACTTGTCATCGAGTACAGCGCTTCGGCAGTGAGGAGGCTAAAGCTAAGCGGCGGCTCGAGGCGATTTCGGTGTCCTACGCCTTAGGCATAGGAGATGTAGGGTAGTATGTAGTTTACTTTTGCTGTAAATATCTTTTGTAGCACCATCCTTGTGCCAAGCAGTGGCCTTATTTTAATGAATTCCTCCGAGTTGAGCTTTTCCCTTGGCTGAATGTCCTGTGCTTTTTTCTGCTGCTATAGGTTCCTTCGGGTGCTGACCCGGTTGACACGTCATCCGAAAGGCCCTTGCGAGCATCATTGGATGATTCCTCGCAGCTCGCGTTTCTTCGAGATCGCGCGCGCAGCTTGGAGAGAGATTTGCTTGGGTTGCACGGTCGCGCTGATGTTTGGAAGTCGAAAGCAGATCGTAGTGCAGCCAGAGAGGAGTACTTGATGGCGGAGATGGGTCGGCTGTCCGAGCAGCTGCAATGTAAGTTGATCCATCTTTCGGGCTGTAGCTCAGTCCTTCGGGTGAGCCTGCTGGCCTTACTCTTGTTCTGTGCTGTTGTCGCAGGTGCGAATCTTGCTCCGAGGGAAGAAAATGAGCGCATTGCTGTTCGAGTCAATTGCTTGACTCAACAGGACATGGAAGCCGGCGGCTTCTTCTGGATGGATCGCGATCGCGCCATAGTTCTGGCAACGGTGCAGGATCGTGTCTACCAGGTTTCGCGGGTGCTCCGCCAGGTGCAGACATCGCTGTCCTCGGTGCTGCACGTCATGTTTCCGTTGGATGGCGTGCTGACAACCCTTGCAGGTCTTCTGGCGAAGTTTCGGAGTACCAGCAATGTCAAGGAGCTGGTGCGGCAGCAGCTCGTCGCAGGGGTGAAGGCTGCCTTGTCTCTTGTGAGGGTGCATCGCCCTGATGTAGATTTGGCTGTGGCGACTGGGCCACCTCCTCGACCAGATGGTGGTGAGTGGAATATGCGTCCGCATTACGCGGCTGTAAGGCAGTATGCCGAACAGATTGTAGATTTGTTTGAGCAGCGTGCTCAGGTTATTCTTCAGAATAGGTAGTACCTGAAAATAAACAGATAGGTGTAAAATTTGTATATTGCGGCTGGGCGTGTATGTGCCCTTTGTTGTAAAGGTTCGCTTGTTAGCGAGCACACAGTGCTTTGATTTAGTACGTGTCCTTTTCGTTAGCCTGACGTGGTCAGCTACTCAGGTGTACACGTGTTGTCCTCAGTCGATGAAATCGTGAGGTGGGGGGAGCCCCCGAGTGCTTTGATGTAGTATGTGTCCTTTTTGTTTGCCTGACGTGGTCAGCTACTCAGGTGTACACGTTTTGTCCTCAGTCGATGAAATCGTGAGGTGGGGGAAGCCCCCGAGTGCGTAGGTAGCATGTAATAAGGTTGCAGAGAAATAGTCAACCGAAGGTTGGGGGCGAGACACTTAGCTTTATTTGCAGCGTAATGGAGGAGGTACATGGTTCGGCTGAGTAGCCTTGGCTGTAAGCCTTATTGAGAGTAAAAAAAAGGGGTACATTGCTATGGGTAGAATCGTCGCAGGTGCGAGATGTTCCATGGGTTGGAGTATGCGACTCCAGACTCCACATGCTTGAGGCGATAGGCGCCACCTGGGATGACCTCGGTGATGGCATAGGGTCCTTCCCATGGCGACTCGAGTTTATTCAGTCGCTTTTGCTTAAGTCGCAAGACAAGGTCTCCTTCGACGAAGGACCTTGGGCGCAGCCGGCGGCTGTGGTAGTTGCGGAGGCTTTGCTGATACACCGCTGATCTAGCTGCTGCTATATCTCGTGCTTCGTCGAGTGTATCGACGGCATCTTCGAGTGCAACCGTGGATTCGGCTTCGCTGTAAGCGACGACTCGTGGAGCCTGGTGGCGATTGCCGGTAGCACGGCCTCAGCTCCGCACCATGAAGAACGGTGTGTAACCGTGGAGCTGTTTACGTGGTCCGTAAGCTCCACAGACGACGGTAGCTCTTTCGTCCGATTGCCGGCTTTGTGCTCGAGTGAGCTCATGAGGCGTTCTTGATGCCGATTAGGCCGTTGGCCTTTTCCACTTGCCCGTTTGTTTGCGGGTGCGCCCTTTGAGCATACGTGATATTGATCCCGAGGCCTTCGAAGTCACGGAATTCTTCGAGATGAAGTTCGATCCGTTGTCGGTGATGATCTTTGTGCGGTATGCCAAATCTGAGACAATGGATTCAAGAATTTGACGGCGGTTTTGCCCTTACGGTTGGTGGTAGCATGGCGATCCACTTGGTGAATTTGTCGACGCGACCAGGAGGAAGACGTGTCCTCCCTTCGAGGATTTTGGCGGTTTGCCGATCATGTCGAGGCCCCATTGGGCAAAGGCGAGCTATGGGTATGGGTCGAGGTTCGACCCAGTGCGTCGGTTTGTCGAACCGTTGGCACCGTTGCATCTTCGGACGATGTCCTTCGTCGCTCATGGCCGTTGGCCAGTAGAATCCTGCTCGCAGAGCTTTGGCGACGAGGGAGCGACTGCCTGCATGGTGGCCGCAGATGCCCTCGTGGATATCTTGGAGTATGGCCATGCCGTCATGGATGGTGACGCATCGTTGTAGTACGCCCGTAATGCTGCGTTTGTACAACTCGCCGTTGATGATGGTGAAGGCTTTCGACCGACGAGATACGCGCCGGGCATCTGTCGGGCTGTCGGCAATTCTCCGTTTATCGAGGCTGGGCGTATGGGCGTGTCCAAGTTTCTTCGACCGCCATGACCTGCATCAGGTTGACCATGGCAACCGGTGTCCAACTTTTCGGTCCTTCATGACCTTGGTAGCGTAGCCCCGAGTGTTACCTTCTTGGGTGATCCTTGGGAATTTCCGCTTGATGGATGGCACGCAGATCTGTTCGAGGAACACACTGGTGGTACCTTTGCACAAGTGGAGCCGATGTTGGAGAGTCTATCGGCCTCCTCGTTGCTCTCTCTTCCAACGTGCGAAGTTCGCAGCCGTCAATTCTCCTTCGAGTCGTTGTATAGCCATGATACACGATCATGTTTTCGGCGTGCGTCGCACTCATTCATCGCTCTTTGTACTACAAGGTTGGAGTCACCGTAGATGACCAGCGTTGTGCCGCGCATATTTTGCCATCTTCATGCCATGGATGAGGGCTTCGTATTGACCTCGTTGTTGGAGGCTCTGAATTTCATCCGAAGGGCGTGCTTCATCTTGTCACCTGGGGAGGTCGGATGACTCCTGCCCCTGCTCGACTTAGCGTTTGGAGCCGTCAAAATGCATTGTCCGGGACTGCGACATGTCTAGGGTGTCGGCGCTGCAGCTCCATCGAGGCACCGGAAAGTCCGGAAGAACTTGAGATTTGATTGCGTGTCGCTTCGTATATGATGTCCAAGGGTGATAGTTCAATGCCCCACGGCCCGCGTCATGTGGCCTCTGGGTTATTTAGGATGCTGTTTAGGGGTGCCTCGTTGACGACCATCACCTGATGCTCCTGGAAGTAGTGGCTCAGTCGTCGAGCCGTCATGAACACGCCGTAGGTACCGCTGTTTTGTTGGAGTGAGAACCTCGCTGAGGTAGTAAATTAGGCGTTGTACCCGTGGGTCTTGCCTTCTTGGTCGTTCGACCACGTCTTTATCTTGACCACGGTGTGTGGCTGCTATGTACAGCAACAGCGGCTCGCGCTCTTTTGGCGTGACCAAAACTGGCGAGGTGGAGAGGATCCGCTTGAGGTTTTCGAATGCGTCATTGGCTTCTGGTGTCCACTCGAACTTGTCTGTTTTGCGCAGCAGCTGGTAAAATGGTAGGGCCTTTTCGCCCATGCGGCTGATGAACCTGATTATTGCCGCTACTCGCCTGCTGAAACGCCCTTGAGGTTTTTCGGCTTCTCCATTGTCATGATAGCTTTGATTTTCTTCGGGTTTGCTTCTATCCCTCGTTGAGAGATGAAGTACCCGAGCAGCTGACCCGAGGGGACGACGAAGGCGCACTTTTCTGGATTGAGCTTGATCCTGTAGCGATCGAGGTTGTCAAACGTCTCGCGGAGATCGTCGATAAGTGTTCTTGCCTCCTTGGTTTTGATGACTATGTCGTCGACATAGACTTGGACGTTGCGACCGATCTGGTCCTTGAGGCAGGCCTGCTGCATGCATCGTGGCACCGCGTTCTTTAGCCGAAGGGCATTGTGTTATGCGGTATACTCCGAACGGTGTGATGAACGCCGTTTTCTCTTGATCTTCGACCTTGAGTCGAATCTGGTTATAGCCTGAGTAGGCGTCGAGGAAGGAGAGTTTCTCACAACCTGCAGTCGAATCAATGATCTGATCGATCCGAGGAAGAGGGAAGTGGTCTTTAGGGCAGTGTTTATTTAGTGACGTGAAGTCCACGCACATCCGCAGGATGTCCGTGTCCTTCTTCGGGACCATCACCATGTTTGCCAGCCACTCGCTTTCCTTGATTTCCTGGATGAAGTCTGCTGCGAGTAATCTGTTGATCTCCTTGCCGATAGCTTGGCTCGTGGCTCCAGTCTTGGATGGACTGCTTGGCGGCTTGGTGTTTGGGAAGACATTTAGTGCGTGCTCGGCGAATTCCACAGGAACTCTGGCATGTCCGCGAGACACCAGCGAATTTCCAGCGCTCACGGAGGAATTGACGGCGGCGCTTTCCTATCTTGAGGTCGTTGGCGATCAGCGCCGTCTTGGCATCCGTTGGATGGACCTGCACTTTTTGGTGTTGATGGTGGAGTCGAAAGACATGTCGGTGCATTCGCTTGGTGGTTGGGGTAGCCCGTTATACATTGCTGGAGCTTTACAAGCTCGTCTTGCATGCCGAAAGCGGGAGATTTTGTTGAAATCTCGTCGCATTGGTCCGATCGGGTGAAGCTCCGTGGATCGTGATGACGCCTTGGTCCGGCATCTTGAGTAGTAGGTATGCGTGGTGTGGGACGGCCAGAACCTTGCGAATGCTACGCGTCCCGAGGATGGCGTGGTATTACGCGACCAGTCCACCACTTCAATTCTAAGCGCTCTGCCGAAAGTTGTCCGGCTTCCGAAGATGACGTCGAGCCCTATTTTGCCCGGGGAAGATGCCCTTCCACAGGACAATGTCGTGGAACGTTGTGTCGATTGTTCCGAGCTGCATTGCGGGATCCGCATAGCTGCTAGAGTGCTTGCGAACATTAGGTTGATGCTGCTGCCACCGTCCATGAAGACGCGACTCATCTCGAAGCCTCCGATCTGCGCCTCCAGCACCAGGGCAGCATGACCTGGGCGAGGGATCCGCAAGGGTGATCCGGCGAGTGAATGTGATGTAGGACTCCGATCCGCTGAGGTACTCGAGGATTGCGGTGAGTTGCCACGGCCATATTGATTTGTCGGTGATTTTCTTCGCACCTGTTGGTTGGCGTCCCTTCAGATCATATTTAGTGCTCCCTTTGGTGGGGGTATGCGGCCCGGCGTTGTTTCTTGCGGTGCGTTGGTTGATGTGGGCCTCCAATATGCGGTGGTGGAGGAGCTCCGTGTGCTATTTCACTGGCGCATGCGTTCGAACGCAGGAATTGGAGCTTGTTGCCTCATCATCATGCCTTCGCTGAGTTTACGGAACTTCGCGGTCCTTGAGCATGTGGCTAGCTTTCTTTTGCCATCTTGTTTGTCGATGTAGAAGTGGATGGTGCATGGACCCGAAAGTTTGTCGAATGCTGAGGGTCCGTTATCGCGTCGCGCGTTGCCCATCTGCGTTGGTCGTCCGTTGTCGCGGAAGTTTCCGCTGCGGTATCCTCCGCTATTCTGCGGCTGTTGTCGTTCTGGCGGTCGGCGTAGCTGCGACCATGTCGGGTCGTCGCGGTCTTCGTGAGCGCGATCTCCTCTCTTCTGCGGCGTTAGCGTCTTGACCGTAGTCGTCCTCTTCATCGATTGCGCGCTGGATGCAATCTTCGCCGTCTGCCTTAGCTGTTGGCGATTTCCATGAGCTGGTCGAGTGACTTGGGCTTTACGTCAAGTTTTTCCTTGAAGTCGGGAATTTGACGCCGTCCTCAAGCGTCGATGGCCGCTCTTCGGAGATGTGTCTGCGGAGTTCTTGGTTGTAGACCGGCGTAGTATGTCTGGCGAATAGATTCACCCGTTCTCTGAGTGCGGGCTCGCAACTCTTGATTGGCGGGCCTCTTGCTGGTGCCTTTGAAGTTTGGATGAAGCTATGGCGAGCTCCTCCCAGCCGGATGGATCGATGATAGGCTGCTAAGCGGACCTGCGTCGCTTGTCATTGCGGTGAAGGCATTGCATGGCGGTTTCTTTGTTGCCTCCGTGAAGCTTAACGGATGACAGATGGTCATCGAGCAGGACTTTGGATCTTGCGTGCCGTTGAATTTCGAGTATCGAAGGAAGCTTGAAGTTGCGTGGCATATGTGTTCGCGGACGGATCTGCTGAAGCATCAAGCCCCGAGTTCTCGCCGTCTTCATCCATCTCAGATTCAGACGAGCATGCGGCGTTTGGCGCGTGCTTTGTCAATCTTCTTGCTGTGTAAGCTTGTCTCTGGCGTCGTAGTCATGTTTATGGCGGTCGAGCTCTTCTTCCTTCGAGGAAGGTTGTTCTTCTTCATCTTGGATGAGGGTGGGGCTCGATCGCGCTGGCGAGCTTTCTTCTTCGGCTCCGTGAGCATCTTCGTGGGCGCAGCTCGATTAGTCCTAGTCTGGTGAGTGCGGACCTATGCATGGCCCTTTTCGGGTCCCCCCTCGAGGTGGGTGAGCGCGAGATCTGTGATCGCTGCCATGATCGCAGCTTGTGGCGTCTTTGGAGTGATGTTGCCGTCGGCGTCCATATCCATGAGCGATGTGTGAAGGTTCGGTCACGTCACGTCGTTCCTTGGTCCATGTTTTCCACCCGAGTGGTGCTTGTTTCCCTGGTTTCCGTTCGTGCTAGAGCGGGTCCCATGGCGGAGGCGCGGCTCGTCGCGCCGGACTCAGAGGCTGCTTTCTTGCGTTTGTCGGCGTCTCCTGCATCTTGACTTGCTTCTTGTGCTCCTCGATGAGGAGGTAGTGGTATGCCATCGGCGAGATCACGTGGGGAGTCGAAGGTAGGACTATTTCGCCTTGACGGCGGCGTGCTTGACCCATCCTTCTTTGCTAAGTTGGATGAGGTGGCCCCTGTTGTCCCCATTTTCGCCGTTTGTGTCCTGCGGGTTGGGGTTGGGCGGCGGGTTAGGCGTTTCCTCGTCGGTTTGGATGATTGCGGCGCAGATGGCGCTGATTGGTTGGCTCTTTGCGCGCTTTCGGATCCGGAGCCGTAGGTCCCTTCCTCCGAAGGTGGATCGCACAGATCGGAGTTGCAGCTACTGCTGATGTAGAACTCATCTGTTGATGGTGACGTGCGTAGCACGGGGTGTGGAGCCCATGAAGCGGGCCTGATTGGCGGTACGGGCATCCGCTCAGGGAGGCGGAGAGTGCCAGTTTGTCCCACCTGGAAGCAGAAGCTCCCGAACAGAATTTCGAGTCCGTCGCCTACGGGCTCGAAATCCTTCATGGTATCCGGCGAGTGGGCGGTGAAGTCGAAAGCGCCGAAGAGGAGGTGATTCTCCGTCGCCGCGGAGTTGTAGATCGATCGGGTCGGAACCGTCACGACCGCACAATCAGCAGCCCCAGGTTCCCACAGACGGCGCCAATTGACGAGGTTTAATCTCGTCAATGCCCATTGTTACGGACTTGGGTTTTGGAGAAGATGGGGATGCTGGAGATCGTGGCACGGTTAACAGACAAGCAACTAGGGGACACGAGATTTACCTGTGTTCAGGCCCCGGAGAAAAACCCTACTCCTGCTTGTCTGCTCTTTTATTACGGCGGAACCGAAGATTACAAGGTGCGCAGATTCGATCTGGCATGGAGGTGTGTCTGTCGTGTGTAATCGTTGTCCCCTCGTTGGACCCTCCTAGCCTTTATATATGAGGAGGCTAGGTCTCGGGTGCCAATACGATTAGGTTACAAGTTGTATTCAAACTCTAGTCTTGCTCTCCAAGGATCCGAAGGCGTCATGGGCCTGGGCCACCCGAAAATCTTCATGGGCCGGCGTATATCTGCCGTGGGCCTTCCTTGGGCTGGACCAGGTATGCTGAAGTTACGTACCCGTAGGGTATAACCATGTCATGCGGCTTTCGCGATCAGCCATATCGAAACTTTTGATGGTCTCGAGGATTGCATCTGCGCTTTCACCTTGCAGTATCATACGTTTTAGTGTGTACCTTAGGAAAGGCATGTCTGTCCCGGCATCATCAGAGCCGAAATCAGTGTCGTTGATATGCTCCTCCTGGATTTCGACTTCCGCGGGTGGGTCGATCTGGGATCCGGCTTCTCCGGGGAGATCTACTCCAGATTCGACTTGGTCCGCTAGGTCTTCTTCAGGCTCGGGTTTCTCCACTATCTCCGCAACTGGTGCAGGCTAGGTGGGATTAGGGTTTTCTGAGATCCGGAACTCTGCCGCCTTCGCGGACAAAGGGGACCTAGAAAATTCTTCTGCCTCTATCATCACCGCTGGGGTGGGTTGGGCAGGTTCAGCGAAACCGATGTAAACATCGATCTCACCAAAGGACATGATTGTGTAGGCAGTCATGGCCTCCCTTGCCGGAATCCAAGTCTCGTCAAAAACGATGAGAGGGACGTCGCTGGCGTAGAGGTTGCAACCGACAGCGATAGTCTCGCCGATTCCGATTCTTGCAGATTCCGCTCGGAACGCAGATCCGAAGCTCACTTGACCCACGGTGGGCGCCAACAGTCGTCGGATTGAGGACAAGTACGCCATGAGGGGGTCCTCGGTAGCGGAAGAGGGGTGTGAGACGTCGTGTTCTAGGGCGGTGAGCACACAAGTTTATCCAGTTCGATTCGGCTTTGGGCGGATCCTACTCTGCTAGCAATCGATGTCTGGCGAGCGGAATATGGATTACAAGGGTTTTGCCTGTGCGAGTTGAGGGTCTAAAGTATTGGGTTCCCTAAAGGCTCTCCCTAGGATGGCTTATATAGATATCCGGCCTAGGGTTTACAGGAGAGATCTATCCGGCTACGTCTAAGAGTCGGTTACAGAGTACATCTTGAACTACAAGTAACATTATGGGCCTAAGTCGGTAAGTCTTCTGGGCCTTCTCGTAGCCGGATTGGACTCCGTCTTCTCTCCCTGACTGGGCCGCCCCTGAAGCAAAGCTCTAACCCGAAGTGGGCCACCCTGGTCAGTGAGGAACTGTGAGGATACCCAGAAAGTATATCCCCAACAATAGCGGCATGCAAAACAGTAAAAATAATCAATAATCAAGTTTCATCTAGAAATTTTACATGTTTATAGAACATTACCTCGTCTAAATGTGGTATCTTTACTATTATAAATGGAGTTGGTAGTGATAGGTCATCTCAAACATTGAGAACATCTGGACCATCCAATATCATCGTTCAAACATTGGGCACATCTGGACCACCCACTAAACAATAGTTTAAGAGTCAATACATGGAAAGAAAAAACAAAATCAATTTGGCGTTAAGTGCCCGTTATTCTCCACCATTACCACTCGTGAGCTATTTCAACAACGCCGGAATGAGAGATAGCAGCCCAGCAGCTCGCGGGAGGAACTTACCTCCACCGCCGAGAGGCGGCCATCGACCAAACAGGGCAACCGGGGCACACGGGCTCGGGAGGGCCCGACCGGGCCTAGACAGGCCTGTAAAGCCCTAGCCGCCAATATTGCAATGGGAAGGCTGCATCCTCCACTCTAGTTTGTCGCCGTCATCGCCTACAGAGAACACCGTAGAGGCAGCACCCTAGCCCGCCCAAGCCCATCTGGACCCGCTTGAGCCCATCTAGACCTGAGGTGCTCAGATCCGAGCAGGGGACGGCAGCCAGCGGGGCTCCCATCCATGGCGCCTACCGCCCGAGGGTGGCGCCACCACTTGGGCCACCAGGCCGCGTCAGACCAGGGCCTTCCGAGGTGCACCGTCGTCAGGAAGGCCCCGACCCCATCTCCATGGCGCGGGGGAGGACAGTCCGCCGCTGCCAGGGCTTCCGAGGTGTTTTAGAAATTTAACATGTTTATAGAACATTACCTCGTCTAGATGTGGTATCTTTACTATGAGTTGGTAGTCGTAGGTCGTCTCAAACATTGGGAATATCTAGACCATCCAATATCATCGTCAAACATTGGGCACATTTGGACCACCCACTAAACAATAGTGTAATAGTCAATAAAAGGAAAGGAAAAAACAAAATCAATTTGACATTAACTGCCCGTTATTCTCTACCATTAACACCTATGAGCTGTTTGAAGCTTGCATGCGTATGCACAAGCAATTAAACTTGCCACGCTGTTCCATTTGCTGGTTGACTCTGCATGCAAGAAAACGAGCAGCGCTCGGTTTAAACTGTAGCGCGATCAGAGAGGAAGAAGGAAACCGTACTAATAAGGCACCGACGCCTTGTTCTGCGACAAAGTTTTGAAAAAAAAAATGCGCTTTATTAACACCACCGAATCGCGTGCAGCCGAATCAAACTAAATTATTTCTTTCTGATTATGTTATAGCCTCCTAACTAATCGCCGCACCCACAGGTTGGACCAAACCTGCTCAAAACCCTTACATAGTCTTATCTCGCCATGCCAACACGAGCCAAAAGCATTGTCATTCAACCCACGGGCCGTGCGTCGCATGCCACTGCGAATCCATCTCGATGTCGCCCTCATGCAGCGCGTGCACCATCTCCCCACGCCGAAGAACATATCGGTATTACTATCGACCCTATCTTTAACACATGATAGCAGGATCAAAATCTGATAATGGCACTACATAAGTTTCATAGAAAATTTATCCAAGTAAAATGCGAGATAATACATGGATATACATAACGAAATAATTAACCATATAGCATGTGCCGCTTGAACTCTGTGCAACATTACAATGTATAAGACCCTCTTCCTACCTGCATGTTTGTTCTCGTGGCGAGAACAATGCATAAAACTAATAGACATTTCATAGTAACTGAACACAAATCAGTTTAAGCTTAAATCTGAGATGTCAGCATAGTAAAATCTAGCACCTCATGAGGTCCGCAACAATTATTCTCACGACATTGCTCATATTCTGTTGAGAAACTGACCAACTGCAAGCCTACCCCCTTGAATGGAACATTAACTACATAGATGAATGAGCAACAAAAATGAAGCGGTCTAGCAGACTCTGAATTGAAACGTTAATTCATTATGTGCCGAATGGATACTCCCACGACACTGCTCACAAATGCTTTGCTCCCTCTGCAGGGGACATTGACATGTTGCTCTATGCTTTTTAAACACTTGTTTGTCATTAAGTTTTTAGATTACCTTCGCCCTTCTACAAACTTGCATGTCTACAACCTGTTTGTACAAAGCAGTGAATAGACAATGTTTGATTAATATATGAGCAAGGGTTCATGGATAATGTACCTCTATACGCAAATATACATTCCGAGAATCACTTACAGACTACAGTTTGTTGGCATATCTTTGTAAGTACTAAAAATTGTCATTTTTATTCTTCTATAATCAATCAACATGAAATCTAACTAAAAACAAAAGTAACAATAGGGCGGTATCACTTACCAAAAGAGGTAGTTCATCTTGATAGCAAAGAACTGTATGTAAAGTAAGCTTTACACCATGACACGGAATATATAGCCAACAAAACACCGCCAGCAGCAGTACAGTCAGATGGTGCAGAAGTACTGCTCAATAGGCATATAAACTAAAGGATACATGCATGCAATACTCTATATGGAGAAGCAGACCTTGGTGAGTTCCTTATGAGAGGGATACATGCAGTGTCGAAAGAGAATTGCATTAATAGCTAAGGTATGCATTAGGCCTAACAGTTAATGTTTTTATAAGCTGAACTAAGGTATACCTGATATATTAATAGCTATTAAATGAATTACCTCTTTAAATCTGTGATCCTTTTTTTAACTCGTAGAGATGATAATTTCCATAAAAAAGCTTTGTCGGTACAGTACAATGGAACTCACCCATAAAACCTGTACAAATGTGACCAACATGGAGCTGGCTCTAAGAAATTCAATTTCCGATAATAAAGTGTTTACATCAATATATCAGATCCTAAATGCCAACATGCCTAAGATTCCCGGAGAAACAAACACAACATCAAGTAAATTTGTGTATTTGTGCTTACCCTACTTGTCAAATAGGCGATTGTGCATGTTCAGAGGTTCTGCATTTTCCGCATTGGCATTTGCGAAGACCACGAAACAATCAATTGCAGTAGTCTTATATTCTTGTGATGTTGAGTGATTAACTTAAAACTAACAGTGCAGTCCTTAGATGCAAAAGTACCTAAAAATAAAGGTAAAATGGTCTGTCATTGATCGTGTCCATTACATAGAGGCAATCAGTCATAGGAGGAAGGAAAAGTAAAGGTAAAATGGTCTGTCATTGACCGTGTCCATTACTATATGAAGTACCTTAGAAACATATGGCAACCGATCTAAATATATGTATCAATAAATAGTGAAATTCATCTCCAGCATTCACACGAAAAAGAACTCGATAATCTAGATTCTAATTTATAAGCATTCAACCTTTAGCACCGCAGCTATACAATGTCAGCCCCTTATATCATGGATTATTAAAACCTAACAGAGAGAATCCAAGCGCCGCAATGGCTAAAAATTTACAATTGAATGCATCAACGAACTTATAATCATGATAATGCACATGCGAATTTGGGACCAACAATGCACAAGATGGAATGGGATACCTACAGTTCAGAATCTCCAGATTGGAACATGCTTAATTCACCGACGGGGACTTGGTCGTCCTAGAACAGTGGCACAGACGCCCAAACTTCTGGAAATCCAGGAGGACCAGTTTGACTTCATCTACAGATCGGAAGCCCTCGTAGAATAAGATGTCTTCCGGGTCATCACGGGCCTTCTCTTCCGGCTGCCCTTCCGCCGCCTCTCCCGAGAGTCCCGCGGCCTCCATCCGCATCTATCCCGACCCCTCTCTTCGATCCCCTTCTTGATTTGTGAAGCCCTATAGAGGAAGCCATGGGCCGACGGCGGTTCCTCTCCGTCTCACCGCAATCGACGCCAAGGAGGCGACTGAGGCTGCACGACGACGGCGTGTGGGTCAGGATGCGTCGCGCGTGGAAGGATGGTGTCTGGGAAGGAGGCGGCGTTTAGTTGAAAATGACTATCCCGATCGTGTGAGGGAGATATCTCCTTTTCCCTCGGGGGCGGACTACAAGGAGCGGAAAATTTCGTTTGCTCGATAGAGCACAGTCCGTCAAAAATAAATGCTAACTGCACACACCGTATCGGATTATATCAATCCGGGTCGTTAGATCTAACTATGTGGCACAATCTGGCGGTGATAGTTAGGCTGGTACGCTTGGCGGGGTGGCTCTAAGAAAGATAATGTTTGCTCCTTTAATAGTAGTATAGATTAATACTCATTATTCAGTTATTTGGATGGATTCATCTTTATTAAAAAATAATGGTCATCGGAAGATTTCTCTCAAGGAAACGTTCTGTAGTACATTTGGATCTGAGAATAAATTACAAAGAACTAGCAAATTGCCCGTGCGTTGCTACGGGTACAATCGTATATACAATGAGCTTTTGTGTCACACAAGATCTATTCATCTTAAAACTAACCATTTTTTCGAATGTATATAAAATGTAGCATACATGTTTCTATTACAGCGTGAATTATACTTGTACAAAGGACAATGCAAAGTCAGCCAAGGGCTAGCTGAAAACTAAATCAGTGCAAATATGTCTGGTCACATTCTCTCTTTTTCATAACGTTGTACAATCGCAAGCCACCAACATATCTAATGGTAAAAAAAAGATTGCTTCCTTTCTGTCTCTAGTAACAAAGCCCATCAATTGAAAAAAAAAAGGTTGAAAGAGTAAAAGCCTTAAATTTTCAGGGCTATAACTATAAGCACATCACTGAAATATTAAGATCACAATACCTACGCAAAATAAGTTCAGACCGCAGAAATCCCATATAATTTTGCAAAGTGATGATAGATCGTGCATTACTACTAACCAGTGCTCCAGACCCAGAAAAATAAAAAAATCTCCAACCTGAAACCGGAGTTAAGGAGGTGCAGAGTACTGATGATGCTACAATAAGAAAATTTTCTGTATATAGATACTAATCGAAGAACATGCCACAATTTGTCCATGTGGTGAGTCATCTTGTGGACATTCATGCGATATGGTGTAGCGTCCCCAATTTCCGTAGCCTGTATGAAGATGTGGTGGCAAATCTATTTATGCTTTATTCTGTACATCCTAGTAATAAATGGATGATTTTAGTTATACTTAACCCAAAGGATGGCATATGCTACATTTTCTAATGAATTATTATGAGGCCATGCAGAAGCTAAAAAATAGCACCTTATTTCCACAACTTTTCTCAATGATCTGTACAGACACTATGTCACCATGATATGATCAAAAGTAGCAGGATCATATGAAATCATGCTCATGAAAATATTTACCGTATTCCTTCATGTGTAAGATTAAACCTATATGCATTACTGTAGAGAAACAATTTAAAAACTTAAATAGCAGATATGATATGGACAAGGTGGTTCTGCAACAATGCAAGAGAAGCCTCTTCTCTGGTTTGAGTGTTTGTCTCCAACTTAACCCCATAATCAGTTTTCTTACAAAGCTCCCTGTTACAATTAGTACATTGCTAGGCATGAAAAAATACACTCCCTGCTTACCATCGGGCCCCTACCTCTTCCATCCGCTCCGGATACCTTCTCTCCAGTGCTGGCCGTCACCCATCAACTCCAATTTAATTAGTTTTGTATTGTGACATTAATTCTATTGTAAGAAATTAGCACGTAGATTAGGAATGAACATTATGTTGACCAATGCAGAAGCACATCCAACACAGGTAGTTTTTAGTTCATCAGCCCGTCGGTCTGGATGTTGGCCTGCTTTACGGTAGTGCTTTGAATTGGCCTCATTCAGGAAATAATTTCAACTTTAAGAACAGCGTGTGCACTGAATAATGAGGTGTCGTACTAAAAAATCATGTAATTAATGGAAAAATTAACACACAAATATTCTACTTTGACATAATGTAAGTTCGAACTTATTGATACTCCATATATATACGGTCAGACATACTCAACATGACACTAATTTTGGTATTCCAATAGTATTATAGCTCTAGGAATAATATTTTTGCAGTGTAGATGCAAAAATCATCTCAGCAAAGCACACAAGAACAACAAATGGGCTGCATACTACACTGGTTGAGATGCAGCAAGCGACACTTCCTAACTTGACATACCAATTTCACGTTTGAAGACGACGGTTCTTTTTCCATGGTTGCACTTGACACCCATTGCTACTGTAGCGACCAGATGATCTGTTACAAAAATTCATTGTCAAACGGTCTCTCAACCAGATCTAGAAAACAATTGCCGATTATAGGCAGCATTAAACCTTGTATTGTACTGTGGTTCACTGAGAACATGAATTATCACCGGAACATGAAACTGGAGATAAGATAGAGGGAAAAAAAATCCATGGATCCGGACATGAGAACGTGAGGGACAGATACAACAAAAGAAGCCGACGACGCTTTCCTCGTGTGTCGTGGCGCAGGAGGAAGATCGGCCGCCCGACGGCGCTGGCTTCGCTCGTGGTGGACGCCGCGATTCCGGCGAGGGAAACCAGATCCCACACTCGTGCGGCTCTAATCTTGCAACTTGGTTGGCAGCAGGGGTCGGGGAGGTCAAAGAAGATTGAGGCTATGGTGGCCAGTGGGGTGGGGGTGGGCTCGCCGGTGGGGAGGGCGTGCTTGGAGGCGGTAGGACGGAGGCGAGTTGGGTGGCATCGCGCCGCCATGTCCAGGACGCCGGAAGCAGCAGTCCTCCTCCGATTCCATGTCTTCCTGAGCCACCGCCGCTTGCCGACGGGCGCGGAGGGATCGGGAGGAAAGACAAGCGAAGTAACCGCTTGTCAGGGTGGAGGGGCCGGGCATGAACACGGTTGACTTGGCGGTGGCGATGGGATTTGGGTCTCGCGCGGCGGACGGGACGAGGAACAGAGGGTACACTTAGCGGTGGCAGGGGCTGTAATATCACCGAAAGGTTAGGGGCAAAACCGTCTTTTTATGGCAGACGGAAAAATTTTGCTATGTTGATGAAAAATTAGTAGATAGATAGATAGATAAGTACGGATCCATTCACCCGAGTCATTTCCTTCACCATTCATATCAAGAGCGGTTTTCAAAAATAGAAACAAAAATATAAATCACTTGACACTATCCAGCTAATCCGTTCTCCTCAAACAGAAACACCCAAAATGGAAGCAAACTTCAATGGGGAAAAGTTGGAAAAAGAAATCATGAAACAATATACAGATCTGAACAAAATATGTATGGTGCTGGTCCATGGATGTCCCTCCGAGGAGTTCTTTGACCATGGTGATGGGGGCTCCAGTGCGCCGCCACCCTATCTCCAGCATCCCCACTTCCCGCGGCCGTTGTGTCAGGGCTGTTGGCTCGCACGGCCGTCGGCACCTCCTAGGATTGACCTGGGCGATGGATTAGAGGAGATGAGCTCAGATCATGGCTGCCCCTTCGAGGGAGAGAGTTCCAGTGGAGACGGTGGCGTATGGCCAGTGGAGAGTACGAGAGAGAGAGGACGAGGATGGGAGAGAATCTGGACGAGACGTGTTGTACATGTGCACCTATAGGGAGTGGAAATGTACGAAGGCAAGGTTGTGGGTGTAAATTGTTGTACACGAATCTCAGAACACTAACCACCCTTGGATAAGCCCAGGACGCCCAACACCGTGTGGATTCGCTGCGTTCGCGCCGGCGTGCGCACAACACATGGCCGATGACGAAACAATAAGTGTCAATCTTTACTATTAAATGGAAGTTGGTGATGGTGGGTCGTCACTCGACACTCAACGCCCATCATCAGACCGTCAAATCTGCATCCAATGTCACATAGGTTCTACCAGAAAAATGGCAAGGTTTCCAAAAAAACCATAACTCTAAGCTAAAAATAAGGGATTTGATGCACAATTAGCGGCCAAATTAATTGTCTTTTCCTAATCAATCTCACATCACGCAACCAAAAATACCAATTGCAATTGAGTGCTAAAAATTATAGGAGCTAATTAAGTATCTTTTTCTAACAAATCACACGGCATGTAACCAATAAATCCTATCAGATCATGGAATTAGGCGTATATCATTTCTAATTTGTTACCATTCTCGATTTCTCTCTTCCTTATTTTGTGGTAATGCATGCCCCTCTTAATTCCAACCAACAGAGCTACATGCAAATTGTTAGAAGAAAAAATAGACGTACCTAGGATCTAATGTCGAGAGATAAAGAGGGGGTAGTCAACCGATGGGAAGAACTGATAGGTGGATTAGCGGTGCAACTTTCCTGAAACAAGAGATTGGGATCAAAAAGCGAGAATGCAAGACTAAATTACTTTTGTTTACCCATTGGGTTCTCCTAAAAAACGAGCTGAGGTATACAACTTATTGCTCTTTCATTTTGTGTAGAAAACTAACAAATCAATTGAAAGTAAATGATTGAGGGAAGAGAACACAAAGAGAGTGACTCAATATGACTCTCTATACAAAATTCCAAGCGATTAAATGAATTCATGTATGAACGGGGACATGCATGCACTGCAAGAGGTCGAAGTAGGCAAAAATATCATGATACGGCGAGATACGCGGGCTGCATATCTACCCATTTTTTTGCTTGATGGGGTGTTGTTCTGATATTTCTCACCGAAATCTCATTTAATCTCACAGTTTGATAATAAGGGTACCCACTCAAATTTCTAACCCTCACAAACAAGGATTTTAGGAATGCGTATTTTTTAAATTCCCATTCCCTCGACCTCACTCCCTCTAGCAAAACGTGATGTTTAATAGAATTTCAACCAATTTGGAAAGATGTAATAAACTCACAACTAAAACATTTGACCAAATAAATCCTTCTTTTCATGAAAATTTACCGAAAATATTTTAACATCAAACCGAGACACAGTATGGGAAAATATTTTTGTATTCCCACGTGGAATCTTCATGTTTTTTTTTTGCGGGGTAAAGGGATTGTATTAATCAAATGACAATGTTGTTACAATCCCTAATGAGGGAATCCAGAATAGATTCTGGTCCTGACCCAAGCCATACCGCAGTATGGTTATTTAATCTACCAAATTGTGCTAACAAGTGACTAGCAACATTTTGAGATCTAGGAATTTTGCAAATAGCAGCTATACGATCAGAGATAAGGCTTCTTGCTTCCATGACAAGATGTCCCAGCGTTGAGAGATCTTGCTCCTTGCCAGACAACAGCCTGACAATCTCTGTACTATCGGTTTCAATTAGGATCTGGTCCTGGCTCCATTCCAGTGCTAAGGCCACACCCTCCATAATGGCACATAATTCTGATTCAAGAGCTGAAGTGCAGTGCCGAAGAGACCTGCATGAGGACAGTAAAATGGTGCCATCTGAGCGTCGGACAATCATGCCCGCACCAGCTTTTCCCTCTAGCTGAAGAAATGATCCGTCAGTATTCAGTTTGACATACCCAGCAGGGGGTTTTGTCCATGTGCTCGGAGCCTGGACTGGCTTTGACACCGTCTTCTGTTTCACCACTACCGAATCATAGAGCGGCTGTTTTCCTTTGACAGTTTCCTCGACCGTTTGTTGTGAGACATTCTGCAACGAACTTAGATAGCTGCACAAAAATCGTCTAGAGCCCTCAATCGCCGGCATGGGTTTATCCTGTGTTACTTCATTCCGCACAAACCAAATCCTCCAAATGATCATCAGTATTTTATCTCGCATCATTTCATCAACAGAGAGCAGGAACTCCTCCAGCCACTTCGACCGTGGCCCTTGTCGATCACTGAATTTTGGTAAACCCCACACCTCACTCATTGCTTGCCATAGTTGCACCGCATGAGTGCAATCAAAGATAACGCGTGCAACATCCTCTTGCCCCTGCCCACAAGCCAAGCAGGTTCCGGTAACTGGAATATTCCTTAATCGTTTATTCGCCTCAGTAGCCAGAGCATTATGCATCGCTCGCCACGCAAAACTCCTCACCGTGAACAAACCACTCGTCATAGGTTGCCAAGCCAAGAAATCATCTTGTTGTCTTCGTGAGGTTTTGATGCGCAGAATAATCTCAGCATCTACCGCTAGAAAAGTTCTTCGAACAAGTAGTTCCTTCCAAGCCCCATTCTCATCAATCAAACTACAGACTATGTTCAGTCTTGAGCGGCCTTTATCACCAATAACCTTAAGATTAAACTCACGTGGCAGCCAATTATCTCTCCATATACGAACAGATTTACCATTGTCTATACGCCATATGAGGCCCTTCTTCAATAGATCAAGCCCATGCACTATAGCCGTCCAGGTAGAGGACGGACTGCTGGTAAAAACAGTATCCATAATGTTATCCTGTGGATAATACTTGGCACGAAGAACCCTTGCGCATAAACTATCAGGTCTTTGGATGAGTCTCCATGCTTGCCTTGCCAGAAGCGCTTGATTAAATATACCCATATCACGAAAGCCAATTCCACCTTCCCCTTTTGCTCGCAGCATATCATCCCATTTCATCCAGTGTGTTTTCCTCTTTCCACGGTCAGCTCCCCACCAAAAATCTCTGATTATTTTCGTAAGGTCATCGCATATAGAGAATGGTAACTTAAACACTCCTATAATATATGTGACCATGGCCTGGGCAACAGCCTTTATCATTACTTCCTTGCCACCTTGCGATAGATCCCCCCACAACAAAATTCTTTTGCACAACTTCTCTTGGAGAGTTAGGAATTTACTACGTGTCATTCTCCCATCTAGAGTAGGGAGCCCCAAATATTTATCCTCAAGATTTTCCCGCTGAATATCTAGGCTGCACCTGATAGATTCTTGAATATTTCCAGAGCATAGAGCACTAAACCGCATCGAACACTTTGCAGGGTTGATCAGTTGGCCGGTACTTGAAGCATACAAATCAATAACATGCTTTACACGATCAGCTTGTGCACTCTCCGCCTTAAAGCACAAGAGTGTATCATCCGCAAACAAAAGGTGAGAAACACCAGGAGCACGCCGACATATCTTGACATAACGTGGAATCTTCATGTTAATTACAAATAGAGTGAATTCCACTTTTTACCTCCCGAGATTAATTTTGTGCCACTTTTTACCCAATTTAACAGAAATTCCTCAAAACTACCCCATTTAGCCAACTTTCTTCCACTTTTTACCCCTCTTTAAATTTTAACTCATCATGACCGGTTGGTCCCACCCTCAGTCTGACGTGGTTGTGTCCAAGTCAGCTCCGGAGCTGAACCGAGCGGGTTTAACCATGTGCCGGTTTAGCCAGGGCCGGTTTAACCTGAACTAGTCAGACCTCAATCAGGTTGAGCCAGACCCGTTCGCACAGACTAGTTTTGAGGAATTTCTATTAAATGGGGTAAAAAGTGGCATAAAATTAATCTCAGGGGATAAAAAGTGGAATTCACTCTTACAAATAATATCCATGTAGACAACCGAGGAAGACATTTTAGTACATGTTCTCAAGTACCGAGCGAAGAAATAAAAACTAAACGTCGATGAAATTGTATGAGTAGATATTAGCTAACGAAATATAATTCGTTTAGGAAAATACAGTCTAAACATAAATATTTACCGGTATTATATGTGTTGTGATAAAAAGTGGAATAACCGTATCAATCGCACGAGCTAGTTTTTTTCAAAAAAAAATTCTAAAAGTACTAGTACGCCTGTCTTATATAGAGTTTTTTACCGTAGCAGTGGTTTCCACCGGATACACGATAACACCTGCTTCTCAGAGAATGCAGCTCTGTTTCATTTTAGTTAATGTCCACGTGTCGGTAGTGTTCCAGAACAATGTGTGGTCTACTCCATTTGATATAAGGTCAAAAATTAATTGATGCAGCAAGCTTTCATAGCTCAGTTGGTTAGAGCACCCGTTTAGTAAGCGGGAGGTCTTGAGTTCAACTCTCAATGAAAGCATTTATTTTTCAATTCATATTTTGCTTCCGCACATGTTCAATTGTTGACTACTTATTACAATATCAAACAACCACCGTGTCCGATCTGACAGGTATATGCATTTAACATGAGTATTTTTTCTTCAGGAATTGCTTACTTGGTTCATCTTTCTTGTTGATTGCTACAATCTTCACTTGGTTTCATCCATCCATCAGGATAGTTAGATGCTTGCATTGACCGCAGAAAGCCAAGGCGCCTTTCTTTCATACACATTCCTGTTTTGCTTCCTTGGCAGCAGGAAGAGAAGGAAACTGGGATCTTGCTGCAAGGTCAGTGCTGACTGACCTTGCATTTTCCCTTTCCCATCCACATCTCCAGTATACCCATGTCCTCATGCCATTGACTCATTGCCCATACACTTTCTAAGATGCTCTGCCGTCGACGTCTTAACCGGTCGTTATTCTTCAAAACTGATCAGGATGCTAGATCATCAGGTCGATCCTCCGTCCCTCAGAGGTTTAAGTTGACCACTTCACAAATCATCACCTCTCTGTCTCAGCCCTTTGTCATAAACTTTTGCTGAACATGCTTTATTCAGCATACAAATAGAAAGACTGGGGAGGTTAGGACAAAACATGGATCAATCAACTTCATCCCTGTCTGCCCCCTACTACTACTACTACTACTACTACTACTACTACTACTACTGAGAACCATCTTTTGTCTTTACCATTTTCCCTTCTTTTCTTTTGGCGCATCAGTCACACTCAGACAACATCCAGTTGCTAGCTAAGATGGCACCATGTACATGGACAGAAACTCCCTCTATTCATGGATGATCATGGAAGTGTCTTGCTGACGACCGAATGGCATCCTGCTGAACATGGTGAGGCAACACCACCATGGATGGCCACAGAAATTTGCAAGGTTCTAGTAGCTAGTCAGCTGCTGCTACTGCTACTTGCCACTGCCCCCACTACGAAATCCATCAGTGGACTGTCATTGTTGCACTTGCATTGCATGGCCACCATGTACGGTTAACGACAGAGGGGATCACGCACACCTAGTAGCTAGATACTACCTATGACACTATATATGCGCTTTGCAGCTAATGTTTGCAGATTTCTTCTTTTTAACAGAGCTATGGATTGCTTCCTTTGATTACTCATCTACTCGTATCAAGCAAGCACCATCCAAATAATTCTTAATGCTCTGACTTTTTTCTTAGTATTGTCTAGGATTGGCGAGAGTCGAAAACACTATGCTAGTACTAAGTATGTGTTCCTGCACATATTGCACAGAAAAATGTCTTTTGTTAAGTCTGCTTTCGTCCATGCAGATTGAGTTTTTGATACAAAGGAACTACGGTAGGATTGCGATGGGAGTTAATCATTTAAAATGTATGAAGACAAAGTTTTTTTTTCCCGAGAAACAAAGTTCAGGAAGTGAGTATTTTGACACATCCTGCCATCTGCTGACATAAGAAAAGAGTATAACTTTATTTTTCCTGTACGCTGATGCTGTGCTCCTTTTTCCCTTGATTTTTTTTTACGAAATTCGGGAGGAGAAAACCCCTACCTACAGATTTATTAAAAGAGGGAGAGCTAAGGCAGCGCAAAGTTTTTCCCTTGAATTATATATATTATTTAATACTATCAAACCTTAATTCGCCAGTTCAGAGAAAAGTTCATGTTGTTTCTCATATGTTTGTACCAAATATCCCAACCTAAAGATAGGATGCCACATTGGAAGTAATCATGGACCTACTTGCGGTAGACTGAGTCAACATCCATTGCGCTCGTGCACTGATTAATCATTCATTTCCTCCTATCATGCAAATAACATATTGTGCCCACTGCCACGTCACTCTTATGGCCCCCCCGCACAGAATCTAGCTACCTTTTCAAGTGGAAATGTACACTCTACTTGCAGCCAAAGTTTTCGAGTGTTGTTTAGCAAAGAAAGGAAAAAAACAAGTGGTTGTCAAATGCTGAAGTGACTTGAATTTTGTTGTGTTTTGAACATGACGTTTTTTCGCGGTCGAAGGTCCAATCCTGTCTTTTCTACCTTAAGATCTTCACCCAACCTCCATATTTGTCTTATGCTACCTGTCATACAACTAGTCCGGGGTGGGGATAATAGATTTTCCATTTTCCAAAGAAAAATCAGACTAAATGCAAGTGATGTGCAATTTTAGATGGCTGGCAGATAAAAATAAAGTTGAACTATTTAATCTGAAATAAATGTTCCTCCACCCAAAATCCTAGGAAATTTAAATCCGTGCTTTGCGTTTCATATGTGTCAATGATATGAGAAGGTCTCGCAGTTAAGCTAACCACATCCTTAAGCCAAGATTGAGCTAGTAAAATATACATATATGCATCTGGTCACTAATATGTATAGAAAAATAAGTATAGATTAGATGCTTCAGTGCAACTTAATTAGGTCAGCTGCTCCTAGGCATGGGTTACTCAATCCAGCCTCAGATTTCATTGTTCCAGGAAAAAAGGACAAGAGCTAAGTGAGAATTCATTCTGTCTCCACTACTATAAGCTAATGCCAGATGACTGTATTTTTCACCTTGTTAACTAATGGCCCCATAATCATATCTCTCTCCCTCTCTTTCTCTTACCACTGAATTTCTAAATCTTCTCTTTTTTTACATCATGTTAGTATTCCACATTGTGCTGTTATTCTTCGCATCAGTGTGTATTGCATATTGCACTCTTAATTTGGATTCAAGATTTTACAGAAGCGCCATAAATTACTGGAGAAATGTCACTCACATGCAATCAGTTCTCCAACACAAGTTACTACACTAACCAATATAAAGCACGAGCAACTTTCTTAACACCAAATATGTAATATCAATTTTTAGTAGTTTGATTGATAAAAAGTGGACCCTCTTCTTCCATATGTGGCGATTCGTCTCGAAACTTTTCCTGATCGGACGATGTGTGCTGCTGGACCTAATGTCTTTCACCAATCAAGAGACACATGGATATAGGCACCATGTTCATGTATGTGCAAACAAAGGGTTTATTTTATCTTTAGCATGTCAAGGTCTTCCCTTTTCCACCTCTCCGGCTACCATGGTGAGTTTTATATAATCACAAGTGCTCCCTTTTGAGTGAGCATCTTTTGTCTTGTGTATTCATCACCAACCTTTGCCATGCATGACACGCATTTATAGGGAGGGAGAGGACACCTCCTTATCCACTATGGATTCCTTGCAACGGATCCACACCACCATAAAAAGATTTGTTCTTATTTATTCACCTTTTGCAAATTATAGAAATTTTTGTTATACGTGTCGCTATTTCCCTCACCGGTTTGTCGTTTATATTGTATTCCGACTCTGCATATAGATTATTGTGGTTGCTGAAGTGTGTAGAACTTATCTTATGACCAGATGAGAAGAATATATATCCGTGGAAGTAGAAAAGAAACGGTTGGCTAACACATAGATTAAAGACGGTCACACACCCATGAATACCATGACCCAATGCAATCACAAATATTACCATATATATCTTTAATTTTAAGGAAGACACCAAAGACTAGATTACCTTCTTAAAAAATAATTCCAAAGGGTAAGAGCAAGTATTTCAGCAATTAGCCATGGATATTTTTTCTTAGAAAAAGACATGGATAAACTTCCATAGCAATATAATTAAAAAACTGATAAATTTTCATTAACCAACATGCACATGGGCCGTCAAATTCTCCCAAAGAGTTCGAAACAAAATAAGCCTAGTTGAAATATTACCGAACCAACAGAGTAATTTTTTTGTAAAAGAGAAAATTTATTAAGGCATTATGCAGAGTATTAAAGCATTGATATTATACAAATAAGTATACCCCTTTTTGTCAGGGACAAGTAAATATACCTGGCCTTTGCATTAACATGAAAACCAAATAATCAAGAGGATCGTGTAATGCCTAGCTTGAGAAAAAGAACCAAAATAATAGGAAAATAGATAGAATGTCATTAACGAACATGCACACGGGCCTTAAAATATTCCGCAAAAGTTGGACCTATAGTTTTAAAAAATAATGATCAAATGGAGCAATATTTTTTTTTGTAACAGATCAATTTTATTAAATAATTTTGTGGATATTAAAAGCGTCAAGTTGGTATAAACAAATAGACTTGTTTTTGCAGGGAGAGAAAATAGACCCATCAGGCAATAAAGTGCATGACAACAAAGTACTCCCTACGTCTAACCTGGACAGATTTGTAGATTCAACGTTCATCTATATGTATTGTATTTTATAAGATAATACGAATAAAAATGGCCTAAATTTGACTATTTGGATTTGGAGGAAGTATCAAGAACGGAGTAATATATATGCTGCGTATGATCGTATTTTTTTTATGAGAAATATTTCTTATTTTTGTTCGGTGTTATCCACAGACCAATGTCCCTAGTACTAAAGAATTTGGAGCACACATATTCACGTTGATGTCTGCATTTGTTCTGGTGACATTTTAATACCAGTGCAGAATATGTGCCAACACCCTGAAATTCTCTAACACTAATGGCCAGGTGCCTAAATTTTGAAAGAAGCCGTGAAAATTAATTTATAAAGAATTAAAGAATGTTGACTAGCTGACTCTGAGCAGCAAGATTAGTTCACATATCTTCCAGCGCAGCAAGATCTCCCCCAAAAGTTCTGCATCCTTTCTGGCTTTACTACTCCATTACTAGCATTTGGTGAATATAATAGAGCAAATGAAAGTTTGTGATCAATCCATGAGCTACACGTACTCTCTCACCCAACAGGGAAAAGGTGCCGATTGGCATATACATGCATGCACACACATTGTCAAGTTATTAAATGTCAGTGAGCCACACATCATCATCTTGCTCACTTCGGACCAATACTTGCTCAGTTGCTGCTGCTTTCCGAGCAATATTTTTTAGGAAGAAAAAGGTCTTTGCATATATTAATTATTTGTTAGCTCCTTCTACTCCTAAAGTGTTGGCAGTGACTGGGATGGGCACCAAACAAATGAGATGGTTTTGTTCCCCATGGAGATTGCAACGAGTGCACTAGATCTGTTAAGCCTATGTAGAGCATTAGCAGTACAAGCTTAACAGTTGGCTCCATTTGTTAGACCAAAATTGGTAGCTGCATTATATGTTCTTTATCATCATCATAATTACCCACTGCTAGTTTGTTGACTTTCCTACCAAAAATGTGAAACACGATTGGGTTTAGTTGGGCCTGGGCCCTTGCTATCCACATGCCTAGGGGCAGGGGCGGGCCTAGAGTTTTTTCAATGGGTATTCAAAATGAAAAAAAGCAACTAGTACAGTAGAAATATTAGTGAAAGAATCAGTTTTTCATACAAAGTAAAACTGATTTTATGGCTCTATCACATGATTTTAGAAGGTTTGCCAAGAATTTTGGGTATGCAGCTGCATACCCATGAAGTGCCCGCCATTGCCTAGGGGGTGGGGCATGGTATGGCCTGGCCTATGCTGGGCTAACACCGGTATAGAATAGTTCCGTATGTTGGACGGAAGATCGCTGACGCATAGGCATTCATGTGTTGTTGTGGTTTAGGTAGGGTCTTTCACGGCCAATCGTACAATCATGATCCTAATGTTCCATCATCCCACATGTTTCATCCTCGGGAAAACATGTGCGTACACACGCATACTTCGATATGGCTCGTAGCAAGAACACAACTCGCCTCTCTCTTGTGTCTGGCAGTGCTCACCGGCGCATCGTCATCGTGTTGAGCATGCATCTCTGGTGGTGGAGGAGGAGAAGTCCCTCCTGCCGCCGTACCATGAAGACTGTTCCCCCCTCGTACTCTGGCTAATCCTCCTCGGACGACGACTACGAAAGGAATTTGGAGGACGACGACGACCGACTGCGACGCCGTAAAATGATTCACAATAGTTGGAATGGTAGGAGGAGGCTGAGTGGCAGACCGAGGAGGAGGAGGACGAGATGCTCGAGGGGAAGGAGATGTTGGAGTCCTTCGCGACTCTCCGCGAGGAAGACAAGGAGTGCATGATAGACGTCGGGAATGTCGCCACTGCCAACAATGTCGAGGCCTCTGCCTCCAGTGTAGCTCCGACCTCGTCCACCATCAATGAGGAGATCATCTACATCTCCTCCTCCGACGAGGAGAAATAATTAGTATATTTGTTGTCTTTAATTTGTAATAAACTTATATTTATGGCGAAACAAGATCGTTTGTTTTGTATTGCCCACAGTTTGAATCAAAAAAATTGTTTGGGATGCGCCTCATCGCACATGTTTTTTGGTACACATCTCCAATGATAGTTCATTCCAAAATCATTTGTGAAACTTTTGGTCCTTATATCTTCCCGGGATTTTACGAGTTTGTTCGGAATGTGAACTCTTATAACGTTTTCACCATTTATCATCGCCTATAAAATTCCTAGCATAATCTCCCCCTGGTTGCCTCTCACATCGGTACAATGCCTCCAAGTGAATCCACTCTTGGTTACATCGACCACATATCGTCGGATGCGAAGGAGGAGAATTCCTCACCGCACGGTGCAAGGGGAAGCGTCATCGACCTCACTAGGTCTGATTAGGATGTGGAGCATGCTCCAAAGGAGGAGAACACTAATGTAGTGACATTGGATGAGCTGGACGGGACGCAAGAAGAGGACTTGCATGAGCATATGGTGGTGGAGGAATCCTATTGGAAATATGCCCTAGAGGCATATAATAAAATAGATTATTGACATATTTCATTAAGTTCATAATATGTTTTATATCATGCTATAAATGTATTGATAGGAATATCAATACACGTGTGATATGAAACCACCAGAGTCCATAGTGATCCTCTAGACACTAGTTCATTGGTCAATTGATAATCGATATTTCTCGAATATGGATATTTATGTCAATTGACAATGGGATCATTTTATTAGATGAATAAAAGTGATGAACATACCCAACATAGGAATTGTAATACGATCAAGTCACTAAGTTCACCCTTACAATGATTGGTAAATATAGTAACCAATTCCTTAGACCGTGAGACCATATTTAATAACTATCACCCGAGAGTGCCTTGTTTGCATCAAACGTCACTCGGTAAAATGGTGATCATAAAGGTGTCGTCAGGTATTCAGAGGGGCATGGAGAGGCGTATGTGTCAAGAGCGGGATTTTTCTTCCACGTGATGAAGAGATACTATGGGCCCACTCGAAGACATGGCATCCATAAAGCTGTAGCGTGTGACTAGGTCACGGGGTTGGCATAGCTCAGAACGAGTAAAGTTGTACTTGTCGTAACAAGATTGAACCCGACATGGCAATGTCGTTGATCTGGTATCAGACAAGTAAAGTACCAAAGTAACAAAAGGAATAGGACTCTATGTTTAATGGTTCAACGACAAAGATTCTCGTGGAATGCACATGGGTCATTATGGGCATCCAGGTCCCGCTAATGATCATTGGTCTGAGAGGGGTCTCGACCATGTCTGGAGTGTTCCCGAACCGTTAGGGTAACATGCTTAAGGGTTTGACAACACTCGTAGATCATTTTGGTATCATAGGAATCACCAAAGAAAAGAGAAGGGAAAACCGGAAGGGTTCCGAAAAAGTTTGACGGGTGTCCGGAAGGAGTTCCGGTACAATGGGAATTAAATAATGTATAAATATATGTTAATTATTAAATTATACATTTATTTAATGAGATAACTATGATTTAATGGGCAGCCCATGCCTAATAGGCCAATTTCCTAAGGGGAAAAGGCCCAAGAGGGAGGGCACCCAAAGGGGAGAGGAAGGGAGTGGCCGGTTGGGCCCTTGGTGCCCACGTGGGGCCCAAGGAGGCCTTGGCTAGCTGGCCAATGTGGCCTCCCTCTTTGTCCTATCATTTAGTCCCATATTTCTTAGGCATTGGACTTGGAGGCTCCCCTTCCCCTATATAAAGGAGGGCATAGGGAGGGATTTAAATACACCAATAAATCCCAAGCTTTGAGGCTTCCCCCTCCAAGTACCCTCCTCTCTCCCTCTCTCTCTCTTGTGAGCGCGGACCCACTGTAAGGGCTGCGTGAATGAGAGTGTTCTTCACTACAAAGCGATGTCATGGTGCAAGGATTCTGCATCCAAGAGATCTACTTCCGCAACCTCTGCTGGATCAGGGTCCGAGAGTCGTCGTCAAACATTGTATGTGTGTGACCCCCTACGAGGCTCTGCACTTGTGGCACTCAAGTCGTTTGAGCCATGATACATTGCAAATGTATCTATAATTTTTGATGTTCCATGCTTGGTTTTATCTACTTTCTTGTGTTTTGTCCACACTTTGGAGTACTTTTCATATGATTTCTTGGACTAACCTATTAACAAGAGCCACAGTGCTACACATTTTCTGCTATTTTGGTTCCAAGAAATCAGAAAATGAATATTCTCGAATTGGCGGGACAAAAGCCAAAGTTATTATTTTAGGGGACACAGGAGCGAATCTGAGGACGGAGAAGGGCCAGAGGGTGGCCACACCACCTGGTGGCGCGGGCCAGGCCAGGCCGCGCCAGGGGGTGGTGTGGGCCCCTCTAGCACCCCCTCGGTCTCCCCTCTCGCCTATAAGAGCCTCCTGATGCATAAACCCCAAATAGTCAAGCCTCCAGCCATGAAAAGTTCCGCAGCGCCGCTGCCACCGAAGAGGAGATTCGAGGGACAGAAAGTCTCTGTTCCGGCACCCTGCTGGGACGGGGAAGTGCCCCCTATTGGGGGGGTGACCTCGGATAGGTTAAATACGGGGAAAGACGAAGGTACGATCCCCGTCTGGTTTCCGAGTTACAGTCTAAGTCGGCCGAATCCTGAAGAAGTCGGCCGACATATGGAGGCGAGAGACCCGTATATGTATATTAAGACATTACCCGGCCGAGATATTACGTAAGTCGGCCGGGTTAGCCTGAGTGATCTTGGTACAGGTGAAGGACGATCCGAGCTATGCGAGGAAGGACCGAATGATATGAAGCTTGCAGGAGAAGGAGAAGCCTGAAGTCAAACCCTATCTGCAAGCTAGGGAGAATCTGAGCGGAGCCAAGCGCTACAGACAAAGGCGCAGAGCGACAGAGAGGCAGGAGGAGGTCACGGAGGTGACAGTCCATAAGACCGAGGCGCACAGGAGGGGCCCTCTGGAACCTTGCCGCCGTTAGAGGGGCGATAGGGAAAGGGGGGCGCCGAACTACTATATTGGGACAAGCATATTCCTCGAATATGCTTGCCACGTCAGCCCTAGAGGAGCCCAGGGCCCTCCTTTATAAGGAGGGGCTTGGACTCAGAAGAGAGGATGGACTCACTCTCGGTACCGTTAGGCTGGTAAAATTCTCTCTTTCTCCTTGTATACAGCTCAAGGAGCACTTGTAGCCCAAGGAAGGAGAAATAAAGATCTTTGCGTTAGCTTTCTGTGTGTAGAATCAACTACATCTTCCCTCCCCAGATCCCACTAGCATCCATTGGCCCCAAACTTTAGCCTACCCATGGCATCTGCCGTGCCACCACCAGGACAGTTGGCGCCCACCGTGGGGCCAGCAGCGGTGCTAGCTGGAGTTATGATCCGGACGAGAAACTTCATCAAGACGGGCGAGCGCGTGGTTTCTGGCTTGGTCCAGAGATTTGGTCTCTGTGACTACGTCAGCGACAATGCAGGGAGCTTCAGGGGGAAAACTCCCCGTAATGGCGTCTTCATCGGCTGGCGACACGAGGTCGTCGGCGTCGACATCTCCGGTGTTTATCCTCACAAAGTTGTTGTTGCAGGAGAGCCGCCTCTTAGCAGCTGCCGTCCTTGCAAGCACATCCTGCGGGCAGCGTCGAGGTAATGGTCGTGGCGAGTCTGACTGGAACAACGGCTGCCGGGTCAAGCGAAGAACCCGCTCTTGGTGTGGAGGCGCACCAGGCATCGCACCACTCCCCACCGAGGTAATCCCGCCTGCGACCAACCCGACAGAGGTGCAGGACACCACCCCAAAGGCACCAAGGGTAAGAGGACCACCTCTGGAAAGGCGAGAACATTCTTGACGACCATAGAAAACTTGACTATGCTGTGGCGCGATACTTGATCGGCAAATGCTCGAGCGAGTTGGAAGAAACCAGGCAAAAGGTGGTAGAGGCCAAAAGGTGTCGGCCTTGCGGGAGTCCTTAAACAGGACCCTGCGAGAATATGCCAAAGCTAATAAGCAGCGTCGCACCCGAGCGGGTGACGAGTTAAGGTTGAGAGGGAAGAACCTCATGGATGATATCAACAAAGAGCATGATGCTGATAAAGCAGAATCAGAGGATTTGGGTTTGCCGAGGTACAGTACCCCGACCAAGAACCTAAGAGCGGCAAATGCCGCAGCATTAGAGTTAAAAGGGTTGACCGGCGAAGCCCGGCAGAAACAGCAAGAAAGAGTGAACGAGCTGGTGCGCATCGCGAACCAGCAAAACGAAGAAATGCTCAGAGCAAACCCGGCGAGACCGGGGCCTGTGAATGGTTCATTCGGCAGGAGCAGCACCTGCCTTGTCCGTGGCAGCAGCATCTTCACCCGGAAATAATGCTCGAAGAGACAAAGCAGTAACCTCGGGAAAGAGGAACAAGCAGATTGTCCCATATGATCCGGCAATGGCCGGAAAGGCAAATGAGAACAGAGGCAATGCAAGCCGAGGTAACAGTGGGGAGAGGAACCATGGCCGTATGGAAAAAGATGGCGGAAGCCGAGGCAACGGAGATCTCGGCAGAAGAGAACCCGCGAGAGGCAATCATGAGAACAATACCCCGGTCGAAGTAAGGAGAGAACTGCCACTCAACCCGCAACCGAGGCATGAACCCCGGCAGGAAAGAGAAACGAGGCCAGCTCGCCACAATCAAATTAATGAGAGATACAATGATGGTTATTCCGAAATGGAATATGCGATCCATGGCGGAAACAACCACTATGGAATACAAGACAGAGTTTTGTACAGAGATTTGCCGTCAAATGATGCAAGAGTGAAGCTAGACCGGCTATACAGGTCCGAGTTATTGGAAGAACAGGGTCCACCAGGGCCGACATGCTTTGAACCACGTATCATGGGCGAGCCACCTGTGCCGAACTTTCAGCTAGCAAGGGGCACGAAAACATATAATGGGAGTACCAAACTGCAAGACTGGCTGATTGACTATGCCACTGCTGTAAAAATAGCGGGTGGGAACTTACGATGGGCAGTACGGTATGTACCACAAATGCTGGAAGGACCAGCTAGGGTGTGGCTGAATAATCTACCAGCCGGCAGTATCAACTGTTGGCTGGATTTTGAGGAAATGTTTGTCAGCAACTTTACTAGCACATACAAGAGGCCAAACAGGCCACAACAGTTAGCCATGTGCAAGCAGAGTAATGAAATGAACAGAGAGTTTTTAACTCGGTGGTGCAACCTGAGAAACTCATGTGAAGGAGTCATAGAATCACAGGCAATAGCTTGGTTCGCACAAGGATGCCGTTATGGCAGCGTATTGTGGCAACGTCTGCAAAGAGATATGCCGACCACACTGACAGAAACTATCAGAATAGCGGACTCCTACGCATTAGGAGACCCAACGCAACCAGAATTAATGTCGGCGGATCATCGCGAGCAGCAGGACCATTATGCAAGAGATTTGGCCGGGTCATCTAGGTGCGGTGATTTCAGAGGAAGAAGAAGAGAGGAAAGGCCAGATTATAGATATAATTCGGCCCAAGTGGCGGCAGTAGCGCAAGACCCTCCGAGTCACGGAGCAACTCAACGGCAGAAGAATGGTCCTCAACAGTGGACACCAAGAAATGAAGGAAAAAGGCAGTGGACCCCAGAACAAAAGAAACAGTGGCAGGAGAGGCCGAAGTACACGTTCGAATCCATGTTAGATCAGCCGTGCAAATTTCACACGTCAAACCCATCCAGGCCAGCCAACCATACCACCCGCCAATGTGCATGGATGAAAAATGCAATGGGGAACCCCGAGGTTCAGCACCATCAAGTACATCAGCAGCATCAGCCACAGTTGACTGGAGCAAATGCACAGCAACTGATGTTACCGCCCCCTCCCCCGAGATACGATAATTCGGATCGGAGAGACGCGGTGCATCAAGTGATGAACCAAGTCCAGGATGGAAGGACAAATCCGGCGAATACCGGACGCAATGATTACAGAGAACATCATCAGTCTTATTGCGTGTTCACAACAGAACAACAAGACAAGCAGAGTGTGCAGCGCCGGCATATGGAAGTAAATGCAGTTATGCCGGCAGTACCAAGATATATGCCTTGGTCGGATCAAGAAGTAACTTGGAGCATAAAGGATCATCCCAGGATAATGCCGAATCCTGGGTCATATGCGCTTGTATTAGACCCGACATTCATTGGACCGAGCATCAATGTGAAATTCTCAAAAGTACTCATTGACAACAGAAGCAGTATCAACATCATGTACAAAGATACCATGCATAAACTCGGAATATCACAGAACATGTTGCAATCCACGAGGACCACTTTCCATGGGATAGTGCCAGGGCTTTCATGTGAACCCATTGGTAAGGTCCGAGTGGATGTGTTATTCGGCACAAGGGATAACTGCAGAGCAGAAAACTTAGAGTTTGAGGTGGTGGATCTAGAAAGTTGCTATCATGCTTTACTCGGACGGCCAGCATTGGCCAAGTTCATGGGCAGTTGTCATATAAGTTATCAGAAAATGAAGCTACCCGGACCACAGGGAGTAATAACGGTTGCAGGGGATTACAAGAAGTCGATAGAGTGTGCTTCAGCCGGGTCAAATTTGGCCGAATCATTGGTTATAGCAAGAGAAAAGAGAAGGATTCAAGAGGTAGCAGCCCTCGCTCAGTCGGCACGGCTGAACATGCCGGCACTAGCCAACCCACATGGCAGTGTCTCTTTTCAGCCGACTAGAGAAACGAAAAAGTTTCAGATAGATGAGCAATTCCTGGAGCGTACTGTTACTATTGGTGCAGGCCTGGACGCTAAATAGGAAAGCGAGCTCACCAACTTCCTCCGTGAGAATCGGGACATATTTGCATGGTCGACTCAGGATCTGCAAGGTGTTCCGAGGGAGTTGGCTGAGCACTCTTTGAATGTAAGGCCAGGAGCAAGGCCGGTGAAGCAACCTCTCCGCCGCTTCGCCGAAGACAGGAGAAAAATAATAGGAGATGAAATAGCTCGGCTCCTCGCAGCCGGGTTCATCATGGAGGTGCTGTACCCGGATTGGTTATCGAATCCGGTGCTGGTAGAAAAGAAGAAAGATGATCCCAATGTAGCCATTGTATGGCGAATGTGTATCGATTACACGAACCTGAACAAGACATGTCCAAAAGATCCTTTTCCATTGCCTAGAATAGACCAAGTCATTGATTCGACCGCTGGTTGTGAGTTATTATCATTTGTAGACGCGTACTCTGGTTTCCACCAGATACCGTTAAATCCGGCCGATCAAATAAAGACTGCATTTATTACCCCGTACGGGGCTTATTGCTATCGCACAATGCCATTCGGCCTGCGAAATGCAGGAGCAACATATCAGAGATGCATGCAAAAATGTCTACACGATCAAATAGGAAAAAACGTACAAGTGTATGTAGATAACGTGGTCATTAAAACCAAGGAAAGCAAAACGTTACTGGAGGATATACGGCAGACTTTCGCGAACTTGAGAAGGTTCCGAATGAAGCTTAATCCGGACAAGTGCACGTTTGGCGTGCCGGCAGGAAAATTACTCGGTTTTCTTGTATCTAGCCGAGGTATAGAGGCCAACCCAACCAAGATAAAGGCGGTAGAAAGAATGGAGTTGCCGAGGTGTCTAAATGACGTACAAAAGTTCACAGGTTGTTTAGCCGATTTGTATGTCGGCTGGGAGAGAAGGCATTACCACTCTATCAACTGATGAAGAAATCAGATAAGTTCATCTGGACTCCACAAGCAGACAGTGCATTTCATGAATTGAAAAAGATGTTGGTCACAACGCCTGTCTTAGCTTCTCCATTGTCAAAAGAACCTATGCTACTCTACATAGCAGCCACTAACAGAGTAGTGAGTGTTGTAGTTGTAGTGGAACGTCTCGAAGATGGTAAGTCGGTACAAAGGCCGGTGTATTATTTAAGTGAGGTGTTATCCACTTCAAAGCAGAATTACCCACATTATCAGAAGATGGCTTATGGAGTATATATGTCGGCGAAAAAGCTTAAACATTACTTCGAAGAGCATCCCATCAAAGTGATTTGTGAGGCGCCCATAGCCGACATATTGAGCAACAAAGACGCAAGTGGCCGAATAGCAAAATGGGCAATCGAATTGTCGCTGACTTCTTCATAGACTGGGCCGAAGTGCAGTATGAGCCACCATTACCAGATCCAAATTATTGGACGATGCAGTTCGATGGTTTCAAACTAAGACATGGTTTGGGGGCAGGAATAGTGTTAACCTCGCCTAAAAAAGATCAGCTGAAATATGTGCTACAAATACATTTTGCCGCGTCTAATAACGTAGCCGAGTATGAAGCACTAGTCCATGGATTGAAGGTAGCAAAAGAGATCGGCATACGCCGAATTTTATGCTATGGGGACTCGGACCTAGTAATCTGACAAGTCTCGAGCAATTGGGATGCATTAGATGCTAATATGGCTTTATACAGATTTCATGTGCAAAAGATCAGTGGATACTTTGAAGGATGTGAATTCGCCACATACCTCGGGCGAAAATGATGCATGAACCGTTGTCAAAGCTCGGATCAACCCGGTAGTCAATTCCACCGGGTATTGCCCTGGAACACCTCAGGAAACCATCAATAATCCCATCACCAGAATCCGAATCTATCTTTATCCCGGCAAATTCAGCAGAAGATAACGCGCCAATGGAAATAGATCAGGAATATAACTCGGAACCCCCCAAGAGGAGGACAGCCGAAGTAAGCACAATCATGGGGAAAGCCGAGATAGGTATGTCGGCAGAGAACATGGAAATAGACAGTGAGATCACACCGGAAAAAATCACACCGCTATGGGCGCAACCCATATTCTCTTACCTAAAAGACTCGATGTTGCCGAATAATGAGGTATTAGCTAGACAAACTGTAAGGAGAGCAAAAGCTTATACAATCATAAACAATGAGCTATATAAAAGAAGCGTCACAAGCGTGTTGCAGAAGTGTGTGAGTTCGGCAGAAGGTCAGAAGATCCTCCTAGATATACACCAAGGAGAATGTGGGCACCATGCCTCATCTCGGGCCTTGGTGGCCAAAGCATTCAGGCATGGATTTTATTGGCCGACGACATTGAAAGAAGCAAAAGAATTAGTTGAAAAATGCAATGGATGTCAGAGATACGCAACCAAAATACGCATGCCATCGGCCGAGTTAAAAACAATACCCATCACTTGGCCATTTTCTGTATGGGGTTTAGATATGGTGGGACCATTTAAGCCGGCACGAGGAGGAATGACCCACATATTGGTTATGGTGGACAAGTTCACAAAATGGATTGAAGTGAAACCAATAAGGAAATGCGATGGGTCCACAGCAGTGAAATTTCTCAAAGATATTATCTTAAGATATGGGTATCCGCACAGTATTATTACAGATAATGGCACAAACTTTGCAGAAGGAGCCTTCGCCAGATTTTGCAGAGAGAAACACATAAGGTTAGATGTTGCCTCTATGGCTCACCCAGCATCTAATGGGCAAGTAGAAAGGTCTAATGGACTGGTGCTATCAGGAATAAAACCACGACTTGTCGAACCGTTGCAAAGGTCGGCAGGGTGTTGGATTGAGGAACTCCCAGCCGTGCTATGGAGCCTCAGGACTACTCCGAATAGATCAATGGGTTATACACCATTCTTTCTGGTATACGGAGCAGAGGCCGTACTTCCAGCCGACATAATATATGACTCTCCAAGAGTTACTCAGTATACAACCTCGGAGATAAACGAGATAGCTCGGCAAGATACTGTAGACCTGCTAGAAGAAGCCAGAGAACTGACACTATCACGATCAGCTATTTATCAGCAGAACCTGCGGCGATATCACAACAAGAAGGTGAATCCAAGGGTGTTCAAAGAAGGAGATTTAGTCCTCTGACTGGTGCAACGCACGGCCGGCATGCACAAGTTGTCACCTCCATGGGAGGGACCATTCATTGTGAGCAAAGCATTGCATAACGATGCCTATTATCTAATCGACGCTCAGCCCCCCGGAGGGAACAAGGCAGACAAAGCTGGCGAAGAAACGAAGCGTCCATGGAATGTAAATTTGCTTCGACCATTTTACTCGTAGCATTGTATCTCAAGGTCAAGAACCAATGATGTATTGAACCTCGGCACCCAGAGCAGTGACTCGGGGACTGCCATATGTTATTTCAATTTCATGTTATGTATTTGAACCTGGGCACCCAGAGCAGTGACTCGGGGACTGCCATATGTTATCTCAATTTCATGTTATGTATTTGAACCTCGGCGCCCAGAGCAGTGACTCGGGGACTGCCGTGTGTTATTTCAATATCATGTTATATACTTGAACCTCGGCACCTAGAGTAGTGACTCGGGGACTGCCGTCTATTATTTCAATGTCATCCTATGTACTAAATCTCGGCACCCAGAGCAGTGACTCGGGGACTGCCATATATTATTTCCATTTCATATTAAATATTTGAACCTCGGCATCCAAAGCACCGACTCGGGGACTGCCATATGCTGACCCAGTTTTATGTCAAGTGCTACTCTGAGCAGCGCCTCAGTATTAGTCTTATTATTTCTGAAATTTGGTTTACACATTGAAATTCGGCGCGATAAACAGTGATTCAGGGATTGCCATGTATTGTTCCAAAGTAGTAGTCGACCTCTGTTCAGAACAGATAAATATTAGGTGACATTCAGAGCTTACGCCTAGAATACTCGGCTAAACCACGAAAAACCGAAGACAAGGATACATCCTAAAATCAGGAAATTGCGGGCCATCAAAGCAAGAATTCGGACGAACACCCACTTAAACAAAATAATAACAACTACAAGCGTATGTGTCACAGCAGTACATGGCAAAAGAAATTCAAATCATACAGAGAACGGACAAATGTTTCGCGTACATCATACGCCCGGTATGCCAGGGATAAGAAATAACCTAAGCGTTGTTCGCCGGGGAGGCGGCAACTCGGTCAGGCGCTGGGCACTCCGACGTAGGAGGAACTTCGACCGAGGTTGCCTCGCCCTCCATAGACCCAGGTGCAACTTCAGCGGAAGCCCGAGGCTGCTCAGGAGCATCGATGCATGCGATTGAATGCCCAGTACCTTTGGAGGAGGACCGCGCATCGCCGTCGCTGTCCGAGCTTGAACTGGAGCTTCCAGATGTGGCCGAGTCATCCTCACCCTCTCCTTGCTCAGCAGAATTGTTATCCGAGGCATCCTCAACTATGACCTCCTCATCAGGGTTTGGAAGAAAACTCGGCCCTTCATTCTAGGTATGCACGTCGGCATACTCGACGAGTTGGAAGGCGCGAGCTTGCCGAAGAGCGACAAAAGTGGGGTCTTCAACCCAACGAGAACCAGTGCGCAGATTTCTCAGGATATCAAGAGAGATGTCTTCGTACCATGACATGATGACAGTAAGGGCCATATCAGCGCCAGCGCGCCCGGCTGATTCCCTCCAGAGACTTAGTTGCCTCTCAGATGCCATGAGTCTTTTTACCAGTAATTCGACCTCGTTGATATCAGGAGTCCTAGAAGTGTTCGGCCAAAGAACGTGGTAAGCTCGAATGGCTGCTTGCACCAAATCCCAGCCCATAATTTTCATTGGACCAACGACAGCACCAACAGCAACCAGGAAATCCTCCATTGAATACTCCGAGTCAGCGGCAACAGGAACACCTCGGCGCACACGAGCTGCAAGAACCGCTTTAGAACTCACAGGCTTGGCTTCGGGAAAATGATCTGCACAAAACACGAACGTGTCAGGTGGCAGCAGGAACAAAAAAGAAAAATATAATTCGGCCGTGCTAGGAAGCTTACGATGAATGTAACTCATCATTATCTAAAGGTCTTTGGCCCAATCGATCTTGCTCTTCTCAAAACGAGCAAGTTCCTCGCTCAATCCCTGGGTTTTCAGTTCGGCAGCCTCGAGGAGTTCTTTGTTCTTCTGCAGCTCCAAAGCTAGCCGATTCTTCTCCTCAGAAAATTCCTGGTCGACCTTTTCTAGTTCGGATTTCTGAGAGAGCTTAAGGGTATCCACCTCGGCTCGCAGGCGAGTTATTTCGTCATCTTTTTCTTGTAGCCGCGCCGAATGAATAGCGCTTTGCTCTAAAAAATGCAGCATCACGTCAGGCATGGGCGTGCAATCTTGGTCTTGACGCAGCGCAAGGTTTGCAACTCGGCTTTACCAAAGCCAAACGCAATAAAGAAGCTTAGCACACATGTTAAAAGGGAAAAGGTGTAAGATAAAAGGGAAACTAACCTTCCAAGCTCTTGACTTTCTTCTCAAGACGAATGTTGAGGTTATTAATATTACCTGTTTACCAAAAAAGTGAGCCGGCGTCTCGCGGACAAATAAATAAGAACGTTGAGAATAACGAAAAAGGAATTATCGACTTACCAGCCTTTTTTACCACAGGAAGGATTTTTTCGTACTTTTCCTCCAGTTTGCGGTGCGAAAAAAGCAACCTCTGAAATTCGGCAGTTCGCCGGTCATGTGCAACCTGAACAATGGAGCAAAACGATAAGTGAATACTCAAAGCTAAACCCGATCCGAGTCAAGCGAAACTTAACTCGGATCTAGGTGGCTGGATATTCGAAGCTAAACCAGATCCGAGTCAAGCGAAACTTAACTCGGATCTAGGTGGCTGGATATTCGAAGCTAAACCAGATCCGAGTCAAGCGAAACTTAACTCGGATCTAGGTGGCTGGATATTCGAAGCTAAACTAGATCCGAGTCAAGCAAAACTTAACTCGGATCTAGGTGGCTGGATATTCGAAGCTAGCCCAGATCCGAGTCAAGCAAAACTTAACTCGGATCTAGGTGGCTGGATATAAAACAAATCTAGTCGGATGTAAATTCGAACTCGCGAAATGAAGTTAGATTAAGTAAAGCATCATTAAACTTCCAAGCATATAACAAGTTATTTCCTTGCAAGTTTCGGGGACTAGAGCATATGGTAACATCTGGGGAACTAATCTAAACTCCGCAAAACAGCAATTACCTCATTCATCTTGTTAGTGTCAAGGATGAACTTGGCGGCGTGATCAAAACGGCTGCTAATGTCGGAAAGCTGAAAGGGCTGATTGATGGGATTACCCTCAAACTGATCAGCAGCATTCCAATTATTGGCATACTCCACTAGCGAGCCGAGGCTGTTCCCACTAGCTGTCCGAGTTAAGACCTTACCCCGAACATGTTGTGTAACCACTGCAGCCGCAGGGCTCTTATGAAGAGCAAGCTGGGTGCTAGCAGCCGAGGCAACGGAAGCTTTGGTAGGCGCAGTTCCCTTGCGCAGCATGTCGGCAACACTCGGCTGAGAAGAGCCGACAAGACCTTGCTAGGAAGAGGAAGCTTTGGTGGCAACAGCTTTTCTCGCCTTAGAAGAGGCATCACCAGGAAGCGATACCTCGGTAATGGGGACGGTGTCTTCAGGACCAGCAGGAGTCACGGTCGCAGAAGGCGCCGAGATAACGACCTCTTCGGCCGGGGCTGGAGTGGCTGTAGAAACTGCTGGGCAGATAGAGGCTCAGTAGCGGCGCTGTGACCCACAGAAGCGACAACTGGTTCAATGAAAATCTCGAAGGGCCGATGGGAATCAATGTCGACAAAAAGAGTTTCAGGCACGTCGCAATGAGGAGGCGACGGACTCGGAGCTGGAGGAGAGGCAGCACGAGCAGGACTGGGAATCCTAGTATCATCGACGGGTGAAGGAGACGGCTTCCGATTCGGGCGGCTAGTCATGCTAGGACCGCCGGGCTTAACAGAAAGCGGAGCACTGCAAATTAAGAAACAAAAAAGAGTGTCAGTATGAAAAACAGAGAGAAACAAGAGATACGAGCAAAAGGAACTTACCCGGCGACCACAGGCATAGTCTTGCGCCTGGGAGGATTCGGAGAGGATTTCTTCGTTCATTTCTTGGGGACCGCCTCTGAGGCACTAGCAGGAGCCCCGCGTTTCCCCGAGGTAACAGGGGGTCGAGAAGCAATAGGCTCGGCATCGTGAACCTGACCGGCCGGATTAGCTGGGAAAGTAGAAGCCAGAAATGCATAAGAAATAGGCATTGCGGCAACTACCTCAAGAACTTGGACCTCGTCCGAATCACCTTCTTCCTCGTGCGCCGAGGTCTTGCCACGAGCTCGAGTCGGGGCAGGATCCGACTTAGGGACGAATTCTTCCGAGTCCGGCTCAGCAGTATCTGGGGTGCTCCGGTCCGCAGGCCACGGAAGCAACAAAACTTCGGCATCCTCATTCTTCTGCTCTGCGAACCTCTGCAAGATGAGGAAAAAGAAAGTTAGCGGAATCCGTTACGAAAACAATGGAATATCAGAGCGTTATTGATTAAGCTTACCTCGGGAGGCGGACGATCGCGGGTGAACGGTTTCAATCCCCAAGTCCAATCCTCAGGCATCTCCATCTTAAAGATAGCTCGGACACGCTTATGGATAAGGTAATTGTCCAGCTCAACGGTCGAGACTCGGTTAGGGTCAAGAGGACCGCTCATGTAGCACAATTTGTGAGTCCGCTTCTGGAATGGGCAGATTCGGCTACTGATAAAGGTAGCCATCAGGTCTTCGCCGCATAACCCGGCGCGGATCAGCTCTTTAAGCCGAATCTCAAAAGCCTCGGCCAAGGCATGACTTTTCCTCGGATTGTAAGTCCAATTCACCTTAGAAGGCAGACCGATTGAGAAGGCAGGAAGCCGAATCTTGTCCTCCGTCCCTCTGTTCTTGACGTAAAAGAAGGATTTGTGCCACTTCTTGCACGACTCTAACCCGGTGACACGAGGAAATACGGATTTCCTCCGAGGTGTAATGGACGCTGCCCCACATTGAGTAAGCAATTTCTCGGAAGGGTGCAGAGACTTGTCAGGGACTACGTTAGAACGAATCTGGAAGAACTTCGACCAGACGTGCACGGATGGCCATAGGCCGAAGTATCCCTCCGAGGCGGAGATAAAAGCAGAAAGAGAAGCGATGGCATTCGCGGGAAGATGATGCGGCTGAAGGCCGAAGTAGTCGAGAAACTCTCTAGCAAAATCGCTAAGAGGCAGGCCAAATCCACGCGCTAAGTGCGACATAAAAACTACATACTCGCCCTCCCCAACAACCGGAGAGGACTCGCTGCCGGGTAAGCGACCGGAGACCTCAGCGGGAATCCTCCGAGTCCGGATAAGCCACTCAATCTCGCGGCGTGTAACAGAAGATCCTTGCCACGAGCCTCGCTCGGGCCCAGAGCCCGCGTCATCATCCTCAACCAGAGCACCACTATAGGAGCTAGACATGGGTTCGCCGGAAAGATCGACGGAAGAAGAGCTGGCGGCGGAGGAAGAAGAAACAGCGAGGCCCGTCGTGATCTTGCACGGGAGCGGCGGCGGAGGAGCAGAGGGACCGCCGCACGAATACAAGATCGAAACGGAGGAATCTAGGATGAAACCTAGGCAACGCTGCCGGAAAGAACTCACCGTGCGGTGCCGGAGCAGCCTTAAAGCGAAAGGCAGAACAACACTGGAGTCCTTGCCATCGGAGGTTACGGCGAAGCGGCAGCGGAGCTGCAAGAAGCGAGCGCGAGAGGAAGGAGAAGGCACAGGCGAACGAGAAGGGGAAAAGTGAATTCCCAGACGCCGCGCCCCTCTTTATAATCGAGCCACAAGCAAGGTAGTGGGATCGTGGGTGCAGCAGTTGACCGTGTGGATCGTGGGTGCGGCACCAACGCACGACGTTGAGTGGAACCGCACCAACAGCCACACAGCAGCGGAGAACGTTGCGATCCCCAAGGGAAACGGCACACGAGGCGTCGCAGCGCCGGCGTGACAGGTACAGTGTTAACTGTAGCCTGTCAGTAAATACTGTAGAGGAACAAAAACTAGAAGAACAATGATGGGGGTGACACGTAGGACAAGGCGTACGAGAGAAGGAACATGGGTACCTCGAACGAGAAAAAGATAACTCGGAAACAATACAGAAAATGTGATGAAGCTGATACGACCCGGCCGAAGTTATCGGCAGGGCCACACCAGCTTCGGGGACTAATGTTGGGGGGTGTGACCCCGGATAGGTTAAAGACGGGGAAAGACGAAGGTACGATCCCCGTCTGGTTTCCGAGTTACAGTCTAAGTCGGCCGAATCCTGAAGAAGTCGGCCGACATATGGAGGCGAGAGACCCGTATATGTATATTAAGACATTACCCGGCCGAGATATTACGTAAGTCGGCCGGGTTAGCCTGAGTGATCTTGGTACAGGTGAAGGACGATCCGAGCTATGCGAGGAAGGACCGAATGATATGAAGCTTGCAGGAGAAGGAGAAGCCTGAAGTCAAACCCTATCTGCAAGCTAGGGAGAATCTGAGCGGAGCCAAGCGCTACGGACAAAGGCGCAGAGCGACAAAGAGGCAAGAGGAGGTCACGGAGGTGACAGTCCAGAAGACCGAGGCGCACAGGAGGGGCCCTCTGGAACCTTGCCACCGTTAGAGGGGCGACAGGGAAAGGGGGGCGCCGAACTACTATATTGGGACAAGCATATTCCTCGAATATGCTTGCCACGTCAGCCCTAGAGGAGCCCAGGGCCCTCCTTTATAAGGAGGGGCTTGGACTCAGAAGAGAGGATGGACTCACTCTCGGTACCGTTAGGCTGGTAAAATTCTCTCTTTCTCCTTGTATACAGCTCAAGGAGCACTTGTAGCCCAAGGAAGGAGAAATAAAGATCTTTGCGTTAGCTTTCTGTGTGTAGAATCAACTACATCTTCCCTCCCCAGATCCCACTAGCATCCATTGGCCCCAAACTTTAGCCTACCCATGGCATCTGCCGTGCCACCACCACGACACCCCCGGAGCTATCTCCATTGATCTCCACCACCATCTCCATCACCATTGCTGATTCCCATGATGAGGAGGGAGTAGTTCTCTCTCGAGGCTAAGGGTTCTACCGGTAGCTATGTGTTCATCTCTCTCTATGCATGATCTTATAAGATCATGAGCTTGTAATCTATAGATCTACCTTGCTACTCAAGTGCTTTAATAGATCTCTGCTCTCCCCATGTGTGTGAAAGTGACAGCGTGCACACCATGGTGACACTTAGGCTAGAGATTACAAATACTTGTTATGAGTTATATTTGGAGTTGGATGTCTCTATGAAATTGTGGTGTTTGTTGGAACCATCTAGTGCTCAAGGTGACAGTGTGGGGTTTTCTAGATGGGAAAGGCTTACTTTGAGGTGTGCTGTTATAGCCCTACCATGGATTAGAGTGTCCAACCAGAGAGTAGTTAAGAGTAGTATCATGAAGATATGATATTTATATGAGAAGAAAAATGTTCACTAGTGAAAGTATGATCCCTAGGCCTTGTTACTAAGCATTGATACACTATTTGCAATTAGATCTGTTACATGTTTGCTTGATTCCATCTTTATTTCAGTTTGCCTTTAGTCTTTTCCCACGTCAACCACACGCCATCAAGCTATTTTCTATCACCGTTACCCCTTATAATTATCTATACCACTTGTATTTCACTATCTCTTCACCGAACTAGTGCACCTATACACCTGACAAGTGTATTGGGTGTGTTGGGGACACAAGAGACTTCTTGTATCTTGATTACAGGGTTGCTTGAGAGGGGATACCTTTGACCACTTCCTCCCTGAGTTCGATAAACCTTGGGTGATCCACTTAAGGGAAAACTTGCTGCTGTTCTACAAACCTCTACACTTGGAGGCCCAACAACTGTCTACAAGAATAGAAGTGCGTAGACATCAAGCCATCGGACTCACTGGAGCTGGTGGAGCCGTCCGAGTTCAGAACGACCTTGAGGTCGGCATCAATACGACTATATCAATCATGTTCTCCTGAATGTTAACAAAGCTTTTCGGTCTTAAACTTGGTGACTTTGCGAAAATCCCCTCCCGTTACTACATTACTAATATATAGATCCTGACATTAGGATTGTCTGTGTAGAAAAAAATTACTGTTTTCAGGTGCGCAACCCCAACAGTCGTATCAGAGCCGATCTATGTGTAGTTATGCTGGTACTGGTAGAACACATGTTGATTGTGTGGGTGTTGATCATATAATTGTTACCCTCCCGCATGTACTTGCGTATACCGCATCACTGCTTGATCGAAGCGGCCCCCAACCGACATTACACGTTCATTCACGAGACTGCTCCACGCTTGACAAACGGCTTGTACCGTATAAGTGGTTTGGGCGTGTCAGTTTCTCTCACATTAGTTGGTTTACCATTTACAACGGAGGACCCTAAAAGGGATGTAATAGAGAGAATTATTTAATCAACGTTGTGGTTCAATATCGTAGGTAAGAAACGGTTCTTGTGCGAAAGCCCTAGCAGCCACGTAAAACATCTAAAAGATAAAGTAAAGGCGTCTAACTTTATTTTACAGAGGCTCGTGATATGATATGGTCAAAGTAAAGGTAAAAGTAGTTTACTTTACTATTGCTAAGTTGTAGTAATAGGATGGTGGCATCAAGGGCTTGGCACCACACGCCGGAGCACACTATGAAGATCATGGCGCGACGATCAACGACCATGTCATGTCACACTTGTTTACATTTGATGTTTAATGTGTGCATCTTGTTTGTGGTAGTATTAGATAGTCGACGATAGCACTAATATGATGATACCTTAATATAATATCAATATTGTGTTCTCTCTTAGTGTGCACCACCAAGAAAGTTCTCCGTTATGAGGCACGCCATGACAATTGGGTATCAGACATATATGTGTTCACATACGGTGGACGTAAGACATGTTGCACAGTGGATACACGTAAGGTTGAATTGGAGAGCCTAGCATGTACAGACATGTCCTCGAAACACGGATGATCGAAAGATCGAGCATGAGTCACATAAATGATGCGATTGACATTGTATAATGTCTACCTTTGTAGCTATGTTGTCGGGTGTGACTGATCGGGGGTGACATAGTGATTGGGGATCATGTAATCACTAAAACTTCTTTAGGGATATTTGTTTTAGTGGGAGCTCATCTAATGTAATGTAATTATAATTTGAACTCATATATTATGAACTTAATCTAAATGTATTTTCAAATACTTTTGTAGATCATGTCAAACCCCAAGTCTCTGTTTAGTTTTGAGGGTTTCATGGATAGTGAGAAACTCAAAGTAGATGGGTCCAACTTCATAGACTGGTACCAATGCCTGAGGAACCTCCTCATCTTCCATGATATGTTCGATGTGTTGCGAGAACCGCTAGGAGATATTCCCTTGGCTTCACTAGATTGCCCGATGATCATGATTATCGTGCCCGACGTGACACCTTGATGACAGTCAAATACACTATGGTTCATGTCATGGAGCCTGCTCTAGGAGCACCATTCCATGAGATTGATGCCTTCAGCCTGGCCGAAGTACTTAAGATTCTCTTTTCCATCTCAAGTCAGAATCATGGCATTTGAATACATGGATGAAGTCCTCTCAACCAAGATGATGGAAGACACCAACCTGGCGGACCACCTAGACATCTTGGAAAGGATTCATGAGCGCGTTGTGGACATCATGGACTACCGGGTGAACGGAAAATTTGCGATAGATGTGGTATTGCGCTCGCTACCCCACAACTACAAAGATGTCGTCTTGAACTACCTCGTGGAAGGGAAAGAGTTTACATTCCTTGAGTTCATGGCTCATATGAGAACCCTAAATGAAGTGCCTGCTCCAGGAGCTGTCATCAATAGGAAATGTATATATTTGATATACAAAGTTATAAATGTTTAATTTTCAAACACTTATAGCAGTTTACAAAGTATTTGATAATTGCGCCGGTTTGTGAAAACAGGACCCGCTGCTCTTGAGAAGTGATTGAAGGAGTGAGCGTGACAATGCGTGTTGATGGGAAACAAGATGCCAACGATGCTCTCCTTCTGAAGATATCATTTTGATTAGAATATTTGAATAAATTTGTAATCGATGAGAGTGAACTACATTAGTGTGTGCCTTACATTTGTAAGACGGCTATTCAAATAAATTTGAGACAAATCAGTTGTTTTATTCCTATGAGTAATATATTATATTTTTACGGTTTTGATTATGAATGGGTTATTCATATTTTGATCTTGATGATAGAAATTTAAATTTTTATAAGATTGTGAAAATGCCAAAAGATATTCAAAATTAATAATGACGTCATTTTGAATGACACTATTCTGTTAAGTTATAATTGTACATATGAAAGGATTCATAAGTGATGAAACCAAGGTCTTAAAGATACTTGATCTTTTGATACATACAAACCATGCCCCTGTTAGGCAAAATGACTAGAACTCCACATTCTGGTAAAACAGAGTGTGTGTTGAATAATTGGATATCATACATGATGATATGTTTTATTGTTGAATAATTGGATATCATAAATGATGATATGTTTTATTTTTTAACAAATGGTGGATATCATTATTTTGTAAAAACTTCATTGTGAATCTAAGCAAATAGATGTATTCGCTGAATGAGACACAAGTCTGAAACTATTTGTTATGAACATAGAATTTCAGAGTGAAGAAGAATATTGAATTAACAAGAATACAAGTCTTTTTGATTTGATCAAAATTACAAGTATTTGAGTTGTGATTCATGCATATAAGACTTGTGAAAAGTGTACCACAAATTACAATGCTAAGAATATGTCAATCTGTTGACATGTATAAAGAATTGTAATCATACCATATTAGATATCATATGATCTAAAGTAATCTCTTACCGTGTTAGCATTAGTATTTGGAGAAGATAAATTAGAATAGCAAACACTTAATTATTGTATAAAGAATCATCAAGGATTCATGGAAACAACACCATAAGTGTATGAAACAATGTGGTTTTCAGAAATTCTAGAGTTATGTGATAATTCAGGATTTGAACAAATAAAACTTTGTAGTGTATTCCTAGGAGACTAAGAATATGTAGTCCACAACTATAACCAAAGGAGCAAATTAGTATTTCTCAAAGTGGTGATTTATCGAGAAGAGTTTCTCAATAAAAGAGTTGATGGATAAACGTGAAAGCCCAAATAAGGTTAAGAACCTTGCCTCCAAGTGTTAGAGTAGCGCAACAGAATTCATTATGGAACAAACTCTACAAATGGAGGAGAAACTAATGATAATGATCAAATGTTTCAGTGAGAGTTTTTATTAAAAGAAAGTAGGATTCGTGAATGAGTTCTGCCTGTTGTAGGATTAAATTCATGATTCACTTTTCAAGTTAACCAAACAATGGCATACCTATGAACTAAAAAGAAGTGATGGTGAACCCAAGTATGAGAAATGACTTAGAGTCATGAAATCCTATATGTTAAGTTACATTTAAGATGGTAAAGTAAAATGTTACTTGACCTTATCAAAGTAAAGATGTTATTTGATCTTCCAAAGGGACTGCCAGAGTAAGTGATCATGGGGCAAGGCGTGCCATAGTGCCCAAGTTCATAGACTCTCTAGGTGAATCTCAAGGAAGAAATGAAACTTAAAGTAAGAAATAAAGCTTGATTTGTGTCAAGAAATGTCTTGAAAAATTCAAATGGTTCACTACAATGTATAGCAATGCTCAAGTCATACAAATGGAATCTCGTAGCTAGAATTCTCAATATGATGAATAATTAAAGGATTTTGGGATTGTGCCCAGAATATTGAGAAGACGTGCATTTACAATAAACTGAGTGGGAGCTAAGAGAGTTCCATACTCTTATATGTAACTGACATATTTGAGTGGGAGCTTAATGAAACATTCTCATATGTGATTGACATATTGTGAATGGTATTTGTTGGTATTAGTAATTAATAGAGAATATTAAGTATATGAAGTTGAATGAATATTGAACATATCAAGATAGATTGATATGTTTAATAGAATTAATTCGGAATGTATTCCTAGATTGGATTCTGAAGAAGTTCAGAATGGAACAAGTTAAGAAAGAAGTTATTACTTGTCTAACTAGGTGAAGCATCGATAATGATTAAAAGAAGGAAAATATTTGTAACATCTACTATGCCTCAGTCATAGGTTCCATCTTGTAAAACCATGTTGTATACCTGACATAATATGACCCAAGTTCTTAATCAAAAGAACAAGTTCTGAAGTGATTTCTGAGTGAATTAGTGAACAAAAGGTTAAGTATAGTCTTCAGTGTCTAGAGAGAACTGAAGGTATGCATCTAATCTGTAAAGGATGGTGAACTTGACCGTAAAAGGGTTACACTAGGAAGTTCCACCCAACCTAGATGATTGGAATCCTCACAACATTGAGTGCCTTAGAATAAGAGAAGCATGGTTAGACAATGAAGCGGCATTTATTGCACTGTCGATAAGAATTACATTGATATAAGAAGTATATGATTACTTCAAAGGTAAAATATGCCATGTTGCGACTGAGGAGGTCCATCTTCCCACAGAGTGTGTTCCTAATGCTCATGGCAATGAAAACATCATCTTTAAATTGATTAATCGGGTGTCATGATAGAAGGAACAATAACAACACTCTGTCACCAACACATAAATATTTACACCGCAAGTTTATCATGTGATGATAAGAAGAATGTCAAATTAGGTGACATTAACAATTCACAAAGACATAAGGATCTGATAGTATAATCCATAGACAAAACCTCTTCCATGAGCAAGCATGATCAAAACACCAAAAGTGTTATGGTTTAATGATTCCTATGAAATGTAGCTAGTTTATTTGTACTCTAGTGCAAGTGGGAGACTATTGGAAATATGCCCTAGAGGAAATAATAATATAGGTTATTGACATATTTCATTAAGTTCATAATAGGTTTTATATCATGCTATAACTGTATTGATAGGAACATCAATACACGTGTGATATGTAAATCACCAAAGTCCCTTGTGATCCTCTAGACACTAGTTCAATGGTCAATCGATGATCGACATTTCCTGAACATGGACATTTATGTCAATTGATAATGGGGTCATTTTATTAGATGAATGAAAGTGATGTTCATACCCAAAACAGGAATTGTAACACGATCACGTCACGAAGTTCACCGTTACAATGACTGGAAAACAAACCAATTCCTTAGACCGTGAGACCATATTTAATCACTATCACCTAAGAGTGCCTTGTTTGCATCTAACATCACTCGGTAAAACGGTGATCATAAAGGTGTCTTCAGGTATTCAGAGGGGCATGTAGAGGAGTATGTGTCAAGAGCGGGATTTTTCTTCTACGTGACGGAGAGATACTCTGGCCCCACTCGGAGACATGACATCCATAAAGCTGCAGTGTGTGACTAGGTCACGTGGATGGCATAGCTCGCAACAAGTAAAGTTGTACTTGTCAGTAGAGAGATTGAACCCGACATGGTAATGTCATTGATCAGGTCTCATACAAGTAAAGTATCAAAGTAACAAAGGGAATATGACTCTATGTTTAATGGTTCAACGACAAAGATTCTCGTGGAATGCACAGGGGTCATTGGGCATCCAGGTCCCGCTGATGATCATTGGTCCGAGAGGGGTCTCGAAAATGTGTGGAGTGTTCCCGAACCATTAGGGTAGCATGCTTAAAGGTTTGACAATGCCCGGAGATTGTTTTGGTATCATAGGAATCACCGAATAAAAGAGAAGGGAAAACCGGAAGGGTTCCAGGAAAGTTTGGCGGGTGTCCGGAAGGACTTCCGGTGCAACGAGAATTAAATAATATATAAATATATGTTAATTATTGAATTATACATTTTTTTATATTTATTTAATGATTTAAATATGATTTAATGGGCAGTCCATGCCTAATGGGGCTAATCCCTAAGGGGAAAAGGCCCGAGAGGGAGGGCACCCAAAGGGGAGAGGAAGGGAGTGTCGGGTTGGGCCATTGGTGCCCACGTGGGGCCGAAGGAGGCCTTGGACAACCGGCCAAGGTGGCCTCCCACCTCCTCCTCTCCTTTAGTCCCATATTGCTTAGGCATTAGACTTGGGGGCTCCCCTCTCCCTATATAAAGGAGGGCATAGGGAGGGATTTAAATACACCAATAAATCTCAAGCTTTGAGGCTTTCCCCTACAAGTGCCCTCCTCTTTCCCTCTCTCTCTTGTGTACGCGGCCCACAGTAAGGGATGCACGAACGAGAATGTTCTTCACCGCAAAGCGCTGTCGTGCTGGGAGGATTCCGGATGTTGGAGATCTACTTCCGCAACCTCTACTGGATCAGGGTCCGGGAGTTGTCGTCAAACATTGTATGTGTGTGACCCCCTATGAGGCGATACACTTGTGGCGCTCGAGTCGTTGGATCCATCAGAGCCATTAGAGCCGGTGGAACTGGAGCTGGTGGAGCCATCCGAGCTCAGAACGACCTTGAGGCCGGCTTTGGTATGATTACATCAACCGTGTTCTACCGAACGTTAACAAATATTTTAGGTCTTCAACTTCGTGAGTGTGCACAAATCCCCTCCCCTTACTGCATTACTAATAGATAGATCCTGGCATTAGGGTTGTTTGTGTAGAAAAAATTTATTGTTTTTACGCGAGCAACCCCAACAAATCCACTATGTCAACGCGGCGTGAGGAAGCAGCAGTGCATCAAGCGGTGGAGTGCTTAGTTACTCTCTGCTAGAACCGGCTATGTGCATGTCTGCGCTCCAAGTAGAAATGTCAGAAGGTTGGTTGCGTAGTGGGCTATCCTTAGTTTCCCGTCAGCATATTGGACGAGATTGCGAAGATTTGGATGGGCGATGTGCCAAGACGCAAGGCCACCTAGGAAGCCCGGGAATGGGGCGTGTCATTGGGAATCATCAACCATTTCGCCAATGATGCCAAGGCATCAGACTCCGGGGAGGGCGTAGCCTCCGATGATGTAGAGGCATGAGGCTCTGGCAAGGGCATGCCGGCGATGATGAATTAATCGACATCTTCTCTGTAGACAAGGATGCCGTTTAATAGTTAGTTATTACAGTTTTATTTAGGACCTATGTATGTAGATAATATGAACTTAGCGGTCTTTTGTAACATGAAGGGCAACCATGTTTGATTGGATCCCGTCCGGCCGATGTCCAAACATTGTTAACGGTCTTTTGTAACAGGAAGGAAAACCATGTATAATTGGTGCCCTTCCGGCTAATACAAATATAACTATTCTTGAAGTGGCATCTTTCATGTGTAAATAAGTGCAGACAACAAAGACAACAACAATAAACTAATAAAGTCTGTGCGGTTGAGTGTGCACATACTTTAACAACACAGATGGTTATTCAAACATTCAACGTGTGCAATACCTCACTTCTGTATACAAACTTATGCGAAAATTTGTGTGTGATGTTGGGCCCACTAGGGCCTAGCACACGCAACCCTACCACTGTTCTCCTATACTCTATATAATGACCAACATGGAACCATCATGTCTCACTTCACTCGACAACCGCCACCCCTCTTTAGGACTACAGAGTACAGACCTTGCTCCCCTCGAAAACTCACATGGTTGCTGAGGGAGAAGCTAGGAAGCTACTGGAGCCCTGCCACGCTGGAATGCAGATGACCTTTCTGGTGGCTTCTTCACCATGTACTCGTGTCGACTCGCACAGTCGAAGACCGGAGGTGCCGACTGTCGTGTCTTAGATTTCGACACCGGGGATACACACTCCTCTATTTAGTTCGGCCAGGGGCGCATTATGGGGAAGTCTCAATCAGTGAACGTGAACATCACAAGAACACACAGAGACATAGGGGATTTAACCAGGTTCAGGCCGCATTGTGTGAAACCCTACATCCTACAATTATTGTGTATATGGTGGATGATGAACTGATTACAAGTGGTGTTTCTCGAGAAGGATATGTTGAATCCTTTCCGTCTAAGCTAGCTTTAATATGCTTCGATTGATCTCCCCTTCTATCGGTTTGGGCCTTTCTTTATACTGGTAAGGGGACGCTACACATGCCATCCCTACGCGTCAAGGTAACACACACATGGATACAACTGAAGTTTGATTTTCTGAACGCCGGACCGTTTTTCCTAGTCCTTGTCAGCCCTACCTTTTTCGTTAGCCCGACAATCCTCTCGAACCCTGATCGAGATCACGTTCACGATTCAACATATGAGTCTTAACATATCTACATGACCTATGCAACTCATCTTTTGATGTTGATTTATTTGAATTAATTTGTTAAGTTATTGTTTTGGGAAATAGGAAGGATCATGAGAAGAACAAAAGTGTTAGTCTAGCACTACTAGAAGAAAGCTCATCACTGACGCATGTTTTTTGATTATGTGGCGCATATAGGATGCGCCATAGAAACCATGTGACTAAATTTTATTTCTGTGACGCATAATCCCTCCAATTTTCGTGGCGCATTCTTTCATATGCACCACCGAACATAATTTTTTTAAAAAATTCGAAATTCAAAAAATTCAAAGAAATATTAAGAAATATAAAAAATCTAAAAATTGAAATAATCTGGGAAAACCTAAATATTTGAATAACTAATCACACTACGAACATCACTCAAATGATATCGAAACAATCACTTTTCACTAGATCACACATCCTCAGATTGGCTAATTTTTTTAAATAATACTAATCAATTTTGAAAATAATACACAAGATTTAGAATTTCGAAAACTAGCGTGGCGGCACACTGTATGCCGACAACAACTAATCGGCCACGGTGAGACGACTGGCCTGTTGGCCATGTCAGACTCCGCAGTCGGCTCGCGGTGTGCCGATTGGCTAGTCATGTTGACCTTCCTCCATGCTTTTGGTGAAAACCCCGATTAAACCATGATGGTGGTGCACCGCACCGTAGAAGAGAAGAGAAGGGAAGGGAAGAAGATGAGTGAATTTGGGCATCTTCTTCCACTTTTGCTTTCTATCGTCATCATCGCCATCAACAATGACAAATGCACAGATTCTCCCTCCACTTATATACTCCCTCCTCCCCCTCTTTCCTCAATTCCATCCTCTGATAGGCATTTCAGTTTTGCAACAAGCTCAGGTGGCCATCGATCCATACGTGCTCTTCTAGCTAGTGCCTGACAACCTGACATGGTAGCCACCACTCTCTGCTCGTTGTCCTGTCTCCTCGCCGTCACTGTCCTGCTCGTGGCCCCTGATGATACCAATGGTGTGGCGGCGTTGGACGCCCAGGCCGCGTACCTGGCCCAGTTGAAGCAGGATTTTGCAGGGCCGGCCATGGCGCGGTGGGACTTCTCGTCGTCGCCGGTGCTGGACTATTGCCGGTTCCAGGGCGTGGCCTGCGACGATAAGGGAAACGGCAACATCACGGGCATCGACCTCACCTCGTGGCGGCTCACTGGCAGGCTCCCTCCCGGCATCTGCGCCGCGTTACCGGCGCTCCGGGAGCTCCAGCTCGGCTTCAACGACATCCGCGGCGGGTTTCCCGCGGGCCTACTCAACTGTTCCTCCCTCGAGACGCTCAACCTCAGCTACTCCGGCGTGTCGGGCGGCGTGCCAGACCTGTCCCCGATGCGGGCGCTCCGGGTGCTCGACATGTCGAACAACCTCTTCACCGGCGCGTTCCCGGTGGCGTCGCTCGTTAACATGACCTCCCTAGAGGTCGTCAACTTCAACGAGAACCCCGGCTTCGACGTGTGGCGGCCGCCCGAGACGCTCACGCGGCTGCGGCGCCTCCGCGTGCTCATCCTGTCCACGACCTCCATGCGCGGCGGCGTGCCGGCGTGGCTCGGCAACATGACATCGCTCACCGACCTCGAGCTCAGCGGCAACTTCCTCACGGGCCGCATCCCGCCGTCGCTCGGCCGCCTCGCGAACCTCGAGTTCCTCGAGCTCTACTACAACGAGCTCTCAGGCGCAATCCCCGACGAGCTCGGCAACCTCACGCGGCTCGCCGACGTCGACTTCTCCGAGAACCGCCTCTCAGGCGCCATCCCGGACTCGCTCTGCGCGCTCCCCAGGCTCCGCGTGCTCCAGGTGTACACCAATTTCCTCACCGGTCCAATCCCCGCGGTGCTGGGGAACTCCACGCAGCTCGAGATCCTCTCCGTGTACAAGAACCAGCTCACCGGCGAGCTCCCCGCCGACCTCGGCCGCTACTCCGACTTCAACGTGCTCGAGGTCTCCGAGAACCTGCTCACCGGCCCGCTGCCGCCGCACGCCTGCGCCAACGGCAAGCTCCAGTACATCCTCGTCCTAAGCAACCTCCTCACCGGAACAATCCCGGCCGCCTACGCGGAGTGCTTGCCGCTGCTCCGGTTCCGCGTCAGCAACAACCACCTCGAGGGCGACGTGCCGCCGGGGATCTTCGCGCTTCCGCACGCCTCCATCGTCGACCTCTCCTACAACCACTTCACCGGCGCCGTGTCCCCGTCCATCGCCGGCGCCAAGAACCTCACCTCGCTCTTCGCCTCCGACAACCGGCTTTCGGGCGTGCTTCCGCCGGAGATCGCGGATGCGGGAAGCCTCGTCAAGATCGACCTGAGCAACAACCTCATCGCCGGCCCCATCCCGGCGGAGCTGGGGAAGATGGTTAGATTAAACCAGCTGTCGCTGCAGGTGAACCGGCTCAACGGCACGATCCCGGAGACGCTCGCCGACCTAAGAAGCCTCAACGTGCTGAACCTGTCGGAGAACGCGCTATCGGGGCAGATACCGGAGGCGCTGTGCGCGCTGCTGCCGAATTCCCTAGACTTCGCCGGCAACAACCTGTCCGGGCCGGTGCCGCCGGCGATGATCAAGGACGGGCTCCTGGAGAGCGTCGCCCGCAACCCCGGGCTATGCGTGGCGTTCCGGCTGAACCCCAGAGACACGACGATGCCGATGTGCCACAGGGATGCGGACAAGCGGGGGCTCGCCGGGAGCGCGTGGATCGTGGGGGCGTGCGCAGTGGTGTGCGTGGTGGCAATGCTGGCACTGGCGCGGCGGTGGATGATGCGGCGGTGGGCGGCGCAGGACGGGGAGCAGGACGGGGCGTCTTCGTCGTCGCCGGGGTCGAGGAGGGGCCACGGCGGGTCGTCGTACGACGTGACGAGCTTCCACAAGCTGAGCTTCGACCAGCACGAGATCGTGGAGGCCCTGATCGAGAAGAACATCGTGGGGCACGGCGGGTCCGGCACCGTGTACAAGATCGAGCTGAGCAGCGGCGAGCTGGTGGCGGTGAAGAAGCTCTGGGTGTCCTCCTCCAAGCAGAAGCAGCAGCGCGGCGGCCATGGCGGCTGGGGCGGCGAGGAGGACGAGGGGCGGGAGCTTCGGACGGAGGTGGAGACGCTGGGCAGCATCCGGCACAAGAACATCGTGAAGCTCTACTGCTGCTACTCCGGCGCCGACAGCAACCTGCTGGTGTACGAGTACATGCCCAACGGCAACCTGTGGGACGCGCTGCACGGCGGCGGGTGGGGGTTCCTGGACTGGCCGACGCGCCGCCGCGTGGCCATCGGCGTGGCGCAGGGGCTGGCCTACCTCCACCACGACCTCTTGTTCGCCATCGTACACCGCGACGTCAAGTCCTCCAACATCCTCCTGGACGCCGACTTCGAGCCCAAGGTGGCCGACTTCGGCATCGCCAAGGTGATCCAGGCCACCGCCTCCTCCCGCGGCGACACCACCGCGTCCACCACCACCATCGCCGGCACCTACGGGTACCTGGCCCCGGAGTACGCCTATTCGTCCAAGGCCACGACCAAGTGCGACGTGTACAGCTTCGGGGTGGTGCTCATGGAGCTAGCCACGGGGAGGAAGCCCATCGAGCCGGAGTTCGGGGAGACGAGGGACATCGTGCAGTGGGTGACGGCCAAGGTGGCGGCGGCCGCGGAGGCGGAGGCGCTCGACAAGGGGCTGGCGTGGAGCCCGTTCAAAGAGGAGATGGTGCAGGCGCTGCGCGTGGCCGTCCGGTGCACCTGCAGCATCCCCGGGCTACGACCCACCATGGCCGACGTCGTGCAGATGCTCGCCGAGTCCGGACCCGCCGGCCGGACGGGCAAGTCCGACAACAAGCAACCCAAGCCGGCCGTGTAATTCATCAACTAGTGTGCGTACGTCGATCATGGTGACCGATTAACCAACTAGTAATTACGAAAATTATTAAGAGTGACTCGAGAAGGTGATCAGTTCATCTGGAGAGACCCACTTTAGGTAATTAGGCTACTATAAATTATAGTACTAACAATAATTAATAAGAGGATTAGGAACGTCTATAGAGATTGTTCCAAGTTGCAAAGATTGTTCGATCTTGCACTACTAGGCCGGAGAGTGATGAGTGAGTGAGTGAGTGATAGCTAGATAGAGTAGCTGCTGCATAGCTAGCTGGCTTTTATGGGGTCATCTTCCTACTATAGACTGCTTGGTGTTTAAGCAGAATCTGATGCTTCAGTCAGTGGATGTATGGACCTGCATAAATCATCTACAAATATATATGGATGGATGCAACAAAAAGTATTTGCTTTGGATTGTTCCTTTCTTTTTGGATGCATGGACATCTTTTGTTCTCTCTTTTTCTGGTGCCCTTTTTTTGTTTTTGGTGAGAGTGATGCTATGGCTAGCTAGCTAGCGAATAATAGACTGACAAAGGGGTAGATGTCTATTATTTTTCAGTTAAATCAACACTTTATTCAATTAAAATGGAAAAAAATGAAAACAATTTGGTTATTATGACATGTGGGCCAGTTAAAATAGAAAATTAAATAAAATTGAGGGTACAAACTATAATAACTTTTTTGCAAACATATTCAACAACACAAAAAATCATTTGAACATTACAAAAACACACTTAGAATATGAAAGAACCAGTTTGCATGTCATACGTATATATGTACATGTTGACCAAATAAAGTTTGAAAACCCAGAATTAATGTATAAGTAAAATAACCAAATATATACAATTGCATATTACAAATACAGTGCTTGCGCATTTTTTTATGAAATTGGTGTAGAATAAAGTTCGCCCAAAAAAATAGTCAGCTGCATGGAAAAAGGAAACAATCGACTGATTTCATTATAAAAATCTGTCTTCTTATCACACAAAAAGATTTAGTCGATTGATAAAAAGCACATGAAACTAGAGGCTTTATCACTCAACATGTTGGATACCAATAAACATAAGACAAAGCTGGAGGTTGCATGGAGATCTTTACAAGGAATAAAAGAACATAATTCTGAGTAACAATAGACAAAAATGGATGTTCTATGGCCAAAAAAGGCACCAGTCTGAAGCACAACAAAACTCAAGTCCAAATTAGCATTTTACAGCCACCAGTTATTTTCCCTTTATTATTAGACAACATTAGAACTTTGGCTGCAAGTAGAGTGTACATTTCCAATGAAAAAGGTACGTGGGTCCTACTAAAGTGACGTGGCAGCACCCCACTAAAGTGCAATGGATGTTGACTCAGTCTACCACAAGTAGGTCCATGATCAGTTCCAACATGGCATCCTAGTCACCGATTGCATGGACTTTTATTATTAATAGAAATAATTTCGGTAGGGCTGTGATAGCTAGTAAAACTATAGATATATCTAAAATAATTCAATGTGACAAAGGATAAAAGCATTAGCTTGAAGCCAAAGTAAAAAAACATTGTATTGCCGACCTCCTTTATGTCAGCAGATTGCATGTCTAAATAATTATACTTCGTTTTCACAAGATTTGTACTCTATTTGTTCAAAGGGTGTGGCTAATTATCCTAAGTGTACCGAGAATGAACTTGATTCTTAGTCAAATGATGTCATTCAATATTACTTGCAACCCACTTGCAACTCCTACTTGCATCTAACTTGTAACTGAAAACAAAATCTCAACTGCAACTGTTGAAAATATAAGCAATAATCCATATGATTTAATCCGAATAATAAACTGATAAAACGTGATTATACAGATAGTACCAAAATTAATCATGCAGATCAACAAAGTAGATAAACAGATTACATCTGAATAAGATAAACCTATCACATCTACACCGAACGCTAGAATAAGAAACTCTAGCAGAATCTGAAATAAGAAGTTCAGTATTACGTACGGTAGAGCAGCGACAGCAGCGACCGCGGCGGTATCAGCAGTAGTAGCTGCAGCGGTGGTGGCAGCATCGTCAGCCATGTCGTCGATGTAGAGGCTGCCGATGTTCGGGAAGAAGTCCTCGTCGGGGAAGTAGTCGTCCGAGATGGCGTCAGTAGTCGCGCGGAAGCGCTCCCCAAAAACCTGATCGCCCCTCACCCGTACAGGTTCACAAGAAGGCGCTATTCCGGAGGCCTACTGTCCCGATCTGCGGTGCACGCCGCAAGCTGGGATGGGGATGACGAAGACGGCGGCGCAATAGACTGGAAGGATACGCGTGTGGTAAGCGGTGCCGATTAGGTTTAGCGCGGAGGCTTATATAGCGCAGGTCAGGGAGATCGTGGGGCTCAGCCCACGTCCGAGTCGGTAACAGCCCACGTCCCATAAAGATTGGAAACGGCTGACTAATTAACGCGTCCGTTAATGAATCGTAATTAATGCAAGATTATTTTTCTTGACTAGCAAAAATAAAGCTCGGCTCGGCGAGACTCCCACAACCAGCTTGTGCAGCGTCGTCGTGGCGAAAGCGGCGGCGTCGGAGGAGGAGTGCACGAGAGCTGCTCTTCTTCTCACACCTTAGTGAGTGGTGGAACAGCCTAGTATATAAGGAGGTGTAACTCTCACTCAACTAGCAATGTGGGACTAAACTTTGATACCACTAGCACAACCATATGCTGCCATGCACAAATGGGCCAAAGAGAATTTCGGAATTTGTCTAATGAGCCAATAGCCCAAAACTCATCAAATTCCAACAATCACCCACAAAGTCTCATTGGCACATCACCTCATTTCCATTCCAGAATATTTTTTTATATACCGGTGTGTAGTGGAGACTGTTAAGTTCAACTTCCACGTTAAACTTCATGCTACACTAGCGAGCAACTTGAATAGTGGACTATGCCTTGAACTACAAGTTTTCCGCACACTAGTTTCACACAAAATCTAGACCGGTACAGGGCTGCCATAGGGCTTCCCCGCGGTTTGGAGCTTATGCATCATACTTCAGGGCCTTTCATGAGTTCATTAGAGAGCACCCAACTCTCATGGGCTGCGACGTTTAACAGTCAGACTCATATAGGTGTGTTCCTCAATAGATGTTCTGCAGGACAACATCTCTGCTTAGAAAAGCCACTTAGAACATATTAAGATATATATCAACCTGCCATGCAGAATAAGAGAGTATTGCATCTTTATGGAGATATAAATATAACATGGGCATACTCTCCTCTCAGCTTATCAACAACTTGTCTCCCAGCTCTAATTCACGGGATCTCCGATCACATAGAGTGGGTTGCCACTGCGAACAACTCATTGTGTGGGTCTCAAACCCATCTCCCTCGATGCATTATCTATAACATTACGTGATAAACCCTTTGTGAAGGGATCTGCCAAGTTCTTAGATGTTTGGATATAATCCAACGCAATAACTCCGGAGTTTCTCGGTTTCCTGACAGATTTCAATCTCCTCTTCACATGCCATGATGACTTCATATTATCCTTAGAACCGTTTACTTTTATTATCACAGTTTGATTATCACAGTTCATCGGGATGGCGGGTATTGGTTTTCAACCACAGGTAAGTCCATCAAAAGCTCACGAAGCCACTCTGCTTCAACAGTGGCTGTGTCTAACGCTATGAGTTCTGCTTTCATAGTTGACCTCGTTAAGATGGTCTGCTTGCAAGACTTCCAGGAAACAGCGCCACCACCAAGTGTAAACAAATAACCACTTGTGGCCTTAATCTCATCAGCATCAGATATCCAGTTTGAATCACTATAACCCTCAAGAACTCGAGGATACCCAGTATAGTGAATACCATAACTCGCAGTGCCTTTCAAATAGCGCAAAACTCTCTCAAGAGCGTGCCAATGATCATCTCCAGGATTTGACACAAACCGACTCAGTTTGCTTACATCAAAGGAGATGTCAGGTCTCGTAGTGCTGGCTAAATACATGAGCGAGCCAATGATTTGTGAATATCTCAATTGATCTTTAGGATTCCTTCGATTCTTTCGAAGTAGCACACTCGGATCATAAGACGTTGGATAAGACTTGCAGTCGCTATACCCAAAGCGGCTCAATATCTTTTCCACATAGTGAGACTGAAGCAGTGTAATCCCACCATTATCATCCTTCAGTAGCTTGATGTTTAAGATTACATCAGCCACTCCCATGTCCTTCATCTCAAAGCAGCGAGATAGGAACTCTTTGACCTCCTCAGTAACAGCGAAGTTGGTCCCGAATATCAATATGTCATCGACATAGGGAGACATAATAACTCCCTCGCCCCCACCATGGCGATAGTACACAAACTTATCAGCTTCGTTTACAACAAAGCCTTTAGCTGCTAAAGTTATTTCAAACTTCTCGTGCCACTGCTTAGGAGCTTTCTTAAGACCATATAAAGGCTTCACTAACTTACAAATCTTTCCTTCTTGACCATCTACTACAAATCCATCGGGCTGCTCCATATAAATTTCCTCATCTAGCTCTCCATTTAGAAAAGCTGTCTTAACGTCCATTTGATGAACGAGAAGACCATGTGAGGCAACCAAGGATAATAATACTCGAATAGTGGTCAATCTGGCTACAGGTGAGTAGGTATCGAAGAAGCCTTCACCTTCTTTCTAGGTATAACCCTTAGCCACAAGACGTGCCTTGTACTTTTCAATAGTACCATCAGGTCTAAGCTTTTTCTTGAACACCCACTTACATCCTACAGGTTTGCACCCATAAGGACGATCAGTGACCTCCCAAGTTCCATTATCTAAGATGGAATCCATCTCACTATGGACAGCTTCTTTCCAGTAGTCAGCATCTTGAGATGCATAGGCTTCTGAAATAGAGGTGGGAGTATCATCCACAAGGTACATAATGAAATCATCACCAAAAGACTTTGTAGTCCTTTGTCTCTTGCTCCTTTTAGGAGCTTCATTGTCGTCCTCCATGGGATCATCATAGTGTTCTATCGGCATAGTGGGTTCAGGAATTATAACAAATTCCTGACTAGATGAACTAGTCATCTCCTGAGTTGATGAGCTTGACATACCTTTCATGGTAAAGATGTTCTCAAAGAAAGTCGCATCATTTGACTCCATAATGGTACCAACATGCATGTCGGATACCTCAGATTTTACTATAAAAAATCTATAGCCAATGCTATGAAAAGCATATCCCAGAAAAACACAATCCACGGTTTTTGGTCCAAGCTTTCGCTTCTCAGGTATTGGAATATTGACTTTTGCGAAACATCTCCAAGTTCGTAAGTAAGAGAGTTTAAGCCTTTTCTTCTCCCATTACTCAAAAGGAGTCATGGTTTTATCCTTTACGGGAACACGGTTTAGGAAATGACACGCAGTCATTAGCGCCTCCCCCCACCATTCCTTGGAAAGACCCGATGTATCTAATATGGCGTTAACCAAATCAGTTAGAGTGCGGTTCTTTCTTTCGTCCACCCCATTTAACTTAGGTGAGTAGGGAGGCGTACTCTCATGGATAATACCATGTTTCGTACAGAATAGATCAAATTCATTGGAAAAGTACTCTCCACCCTGATCCGACCTTAGCCGCTTAATTTTAAGCTCAAGTTGGTTTTCTGCTTCAGCTTTATAGTTTTTGAAGTAATTCAAAGCTTCATCTTTAGATTTTATAAGATATACGTAGCGGTTACTAGTGGAGTCATCAATCAATGTCATAAAGTATCCTTTTCCACCTTGTGTCAACATACTATTTATCTCATAGAGATCTGAATGTATAAGTTCTAGTGGTGCTAAGTTTCTCGGTTCCGCAGCCGTATGAGACTTGCGGGGTTGCTTTGCTTGCACACAAACTTGGCACTTAGAGCCTTTGACAGTGGTAAATTTCGAAATTAAACTCATATTAGCCAGCCGCGTCATGCAACCAAAGTTAATATGACAAAGTCGTGAATGCCAAATATTGGACTCATTATCATTGCAAACATGATTAATAACTTTAGTACATGAGTCTGACAAAGATAAGCGGAACAGACCTCCGCACTCATAACCCTTTCCAACAAATTGTACATACTTAGAAATTACAACTTTATTGGACTCAAAAACCAACTTAAAGCCATCTCGACACAGAAGCGATCCGCTGACGAGATTCTTATTGATGGAGGGAACGTGCTGCATATTCTTCAGCTGTACGGTCTTCCCCGAAGTAAACTTCAGATTTACCGTACCAACACCATGAACAGAAGCACGTGAGCCGTTTCCCATCAGCACGGAGGAAGTCCTTGCGACCTGATAAGAAGAGAACATTGATATATCAGAACATACATGTGTATTAGCACCCGTGTCAATCCACCAATCAGGAGAATGACATACTGAAAGGATAGTAGGTAAAATACCATACCCAACATCCTTCGTCTTAGTATCGCTAATAACAACATTAGCGGTCTTGTCGCTGTTCCCATGTTGCCGCTTGTCAAAGCGATTAGGGAAGCTAGGAGCCCAATGATCAGGATCACCACAGACGTGGCAAGAGCCTTTCTTCTTATCATTTTCCTCTTGAAGTTGGTTGAGTGAGTGGCCTCTTGCCATCAAACTTACCTTTGCCATCAGACTTGTTCTTATTCTTAAACTTGTGGGATTGGAAGTTTTTCTTCTGTACCAAATTGGCACTAGAAGCTCCCTCAAGTACTCGAGCACGTGTGTCCTTTGCTCTCGCCTTCTCTTCCACATGAAGAGACCCAATGAGATCCGTAACAAAAAACTCTTGTCTCTTATGTTTCAGAGAAGTAGCAAAGTTCCTCCACATGGGAGGAAGCTTGGCAATAATGCCTCCAGCCACAAACTTGTCCGGTAAGGTACACTTGAACTGCTCATGTTCTTTGGCAAGTGATTGTATCTCATGAGCTTGCTCAACGACGGAGCGCTCATCAACCATCTTGTAGTCATTGAATTGCTCCATGACATACAACTCAGTGTCAGCATCCGAGACCCCAAACTTGGTCTCGAGCGCATCCCACGCATCTTTGCCATTATCAAATGACATATATGGGTCAACAATGTTGTCCCCAAGAATACTGAATAGAGCCGCCATAAACATGGTATCGGCTTTCTTAAAGGTCGCTTCCTGCTCAGCAGAAAGATCACCTTCAGGTTTGCCAAGAGTGGCGTTATAGCAGTTTAGGTTTTTAAACCATAGAATTGCTCTCGCGTGCCATCTCTTATAGTGCATACCAACAAACGAAGGCGGCCTAGTAGCCACGGCTACACCAGTGGAATTCAGTTGCCTAAAATCAGGTTTTTGGATTGTTGAAAATATAAGCATATATCCATATGATTTAATCCGAATAATAAACTGATAAAACGTGATCATACAAATAGTACCAAAATTAATCATGCAGATCAACAAAGTAGATAAACAGATTACATCTGAATAAGATAAACCTATCACATCTACACCGAACGCTAGAATAAGAAACTCTAGCAGAATCTGAAATAAGAAGTTCAGTATTACGTACGGTAGAGCAGCGACCGCGGCGGTATCAGCAGTAGTAGCTGCAACGGTGGTGGCAGCATCGTCAGCCATGTCGTCGATGTAGAGGCTTCCGATGTCCGGGAAGAAGTCCTCGTCGGGGAAGTAGTCATCCGAGATAGCGTCAGTAGTCGCGCGGAAGCGCTCCCCAAAAACCTGATCGCCCCTCACCCGTACAGGTTCACAAGAAGGCGCTATTCCGGAGGCCTACTGTCCCGATCTGCGGTGCACGCCGCAAGCTGGGATGGGGATGACGAAGACGGTGGCGCAATAGACTGGAAGGATATGCGTGTGGTAAGCGGTGCCGATTAGGCTTAGCGCGGAGGCTTATATAGCGCAGGTCAGGGAGATCGTGGGGCTCAGCCCACGTCCGAGTCGGTAACAGCCCATGTCCCATAAAGATTGGAAACGGCTGACTAATTAACGCGTCCGTTAATGAATCGTAATTAATGCAAGATTATTTTTCTTGACTAGCAAAAATAAAGCTCGGCTCGGCGAGACTCCCACAACCCGCGGTGCGCGCGCGTCGTGACGAGAAGGCGAGCGGCGTCGGAGGAGGAGTGCACGAGAGCTGCTCTTCTTCTCACACCTTAGTGAGTGGTGGAACAGCCTAGTATATAAGGAGGTGTAACTCTCACTCAACTAGCAATGTGGGACTAAACTTTGATACCACTAGCACAACCATATGCTGCCATGCACAAATGGGCCAAAGAGAATTTCGGAATTTGTCTAATGAGCCAATAGACCAAAACTCATCAAATTCCAACAATCACCCACAAAGTCTCATTGGCACATCACCTCATTTCCATTCTAGAATATTTTTTTATATACCGGTGTGTAGTGGAGACTGTTAAGTTCAACTTCCACGTTAAACTTCATGCTACACTAGCGAGCAACTTGAATAGTGGACTATGCCTTGAACTACAAGTTTTCCGCACACTAGTTTCACACAAAATCTAGACCGGTACAGGGCTGCCACAGGGCTTCCCCGCGGTTTGGAGCTTATGCATCATACTTCAGGGCCTTTCATGAGTTTATTAGAGAGCACCCAACTCTCATGGGCTGCGACGTTTAACAGTCAGACTCATATAGGTGTGTTCCTCAATAGATGTTCTGCAGGACAACATCTCTGCTTAGAAAAGCCACTTAGAACACATTAAGATATATATCAACCTGCCATGCAGAATAAGAGAGTATTGCATCTTTATGGAGATATAAATATAACATGGGCATACTCTCCTCTCAGCTTATCAACAACTTGTCTCCCATCTCTAATTCACGGGATCTCCGATCACATAGAGTGGGTTGCCACTGCGAACAACTCATTGTGTGGGTCTCAAACCCATCTCCCTCGATGCATTATCTATCACATTACATGATAAACCCTTTGTGAAGGGATCTGCCAAGTTCTTAGATGTTTGGATATAATCCAACGCAATAACTCCGGAGTTTCTCGGTTTCTTGACAGATTTCAGTCTCCTCTTCACATGCCATGATGACTTCATATTATCCTTAGAACCGTTTACTTTTATTATCACAGTTTGATTATCACAGTTCATCGGGATGGCGGGTATTGGTTTTCAACCACAGGTAAGTCCATCAAAAGCTCACGAAGCCACTCTGCTTCAACAGTGGCTGTGTCTAACGCTATGAGTTCTGCTTTCATAGTTGACCTCGTTAAGATGGTCTGCTTGCAAGACTTCCAGGAAACAGCGCCACCACCAAGTGTAAACAAATAACCACTTGTGGCCTTAATCTCATCCGCATCAGATATCCAGTTTGAATCACTATAACCCTCAAGAACTCGAGGATACCCAGTATAGTGAATACCATAACTCGCAGTGCCTTTCAAATAGCGCAAAACTCTCTCAAGAGCATGCCAATGATCATCTCCAGGATTTGACACAAACCGACTCAGTTTGCTTACATCAAAGGAGATGTCAGGTCTCGTAGTGCTGGCTAAATACATGAGCAAGCCAATGATTTGTGAATATCTCAATTGATCTTTAGGATTCCTTCGATTCTTTCGAAGTAACACACTCGGATCATAAGACGTTGGAGAAGACTTGCAGTCGCTATACCCAAAGCGGCTCAATATCTTTTCTACATAGTGAGACTGAAGCAGTGTAATCCCACCATTATCATCCTTCAGTAGCTTGATGTTTAAGATTACATCAGCCACTCCCAAGTCCTTCATCTCAAAGCAGCGAGATAGGAACTCTTTGACCTCCTCAGTAACAGCGAGGTTGGTCCCGAATATCAATATGTCATCGACATAGGGACACATAATAACTCCCTCGCCCCCACCATGGCGATAATACACAAACTTATCAGCTTCGTTTACAACAAAGCCTTCAGCTGTTAAAGTTATTTCAAACTTCTCGTGCCACTGCTTAGGAGCTTTCTTAAGACCATATAAAGGCTTCACTAACTTACAAATCTTTCCTTCTTGACCATCTACTACAAATCCATCGGGCTGCTCCATATAAATTTCCTCATCTAGCTCTCCACTTAGAAAAGCTGTCTTAACGTCCATTTGATGAACGAGAAGACCATGTGAGGCAACCAAGGATAATAGTACTCGAATAGTGGTCAATCTGGCTACATGTGAGTAGGTATCGAAGAAGCCTTCACCTTCTTTCTGGGTATAACCCTTATCCACAAGACGTGCCTTGTACTTTTCAATAGTACCATCAGGTCTAAGCTTTTTCTTGAACACCCACTTACATCCTACAGGTTTGCACCCATAAGGACGATCAGTGACCTCCCAAGTTCCATTAGCTAAGATGGAATCCATCTCACTATGGACAGCTTCTTTCCAGTAGTCAGCATCTTGAGATGCATAGGCTTCTGAAATAGAGGTGGGAGTATCATCCACAAGGTACAGAATGAAATCATCACCAAAAGACTTTGTAGTCCTTTGTCTCTTGCTCCTTTTAGGAGCTTCATTGTCGTCCTCCATGGGATCATCATAGTGTTCTATCGGCATAGTGGGTTCAGGAATTATAACAAATTCCTGACTAGATGAACTAGTCATCTCCTGAGTTGATGAGCTTGACATACCTTTCATGGGAAAGATGTTCTCAAAGAAAGTCGCATCATTTGACTCCATAATGGTACCAACATGCATGTCGGATACCTCAGATTTTACTATAAAAAATCTATAGCCAATGCTATGAAAAGCATATCCCAGAAAAACACAATCCACGGTTTTTGGTCCAAGCTTTCGCTTCTTGGGTATTGGAATATTGACTTTCGCCAAATATCCCCAAGTTCGTAAGTAAGAGAGTTTAAGCCTTTTCTTCTCCCATTACTCAAAAGGAGTCATGGTTTTATCCTTTACGGGAACACAGTTTAGGAAATGACACGCAGTCATTAGCGCCTCCCCCCACCATTCCTTGGAAAGACCCGATGTATCTAACATGGCGTTAACCAAATCAGTTAGAGTGCGGTTCTTTCTTTCGCCCACCCCATTTGACTTAGGTGAGTAGGGAGCCGTACTCTCATGGATAATACCATGTTCTGTACAGAATAGATCAAATTCATTGGAAAAGTACTCTCCACCATGATCCGACCTTAGCCGCTTGATTTTAAGATCAAGTTGGTTTTCTGCTTCAGCTTTATAGTTTTTGAAGTAATTCAAAGCTTCATCTTTAGATTTTATAAGATAGACGTAGCGGTTACTAGTGGAGTCATCAATCAATGTCATAAAGTATCCTTTTCCAACTTGTGTCAACATACTATTTATCTCATAGAGATCTGAATGTATAAGTTCTAGTGGTGCTAAGTTTCTCGGTTCCGCAGCCGTATGAGACTTGCGGGGTTGCTTTGCTTGCACACAAACTTGGCACTTAGAGCCTTTGACAGTGGTAAATTTTGAAATTAAACTCATATTAGCACGGAGGAAGTCCTTGCGACCTGATAAGAAGAGAACATTGATATATCAGAACATACATGTGTATTAGCACCCGTGTCAATCCACTAATCAGGAGAATGACATACTGAAAGGATAGTAGGTAAAATACCATACCCAACATCCTTCGTCTTAGTATCGCTAATAACAACATTAGCGGTCTTGTCGCTGTTCCCATGTTGCCGCTTGTCAAAGCGATTAGGGAAGCTAGGAGCCCAATGATCAGGATCACCACAGACGTGGCAAGAGCCTTTCTTCTTATCATTTTCCTCTTGAAGTTGGTTGAGTGAGTGGCCTCTTGCCATCAAACTTACCTTTGCCATCAGACTTGTTCTTATTCTTAAACTTGTGGGATTGGAAGTTTTTCTTCTGTACCAAATTGGCACTAGAAGCTCCCTCAAGTACTCGAGCACGTGTGTCCTTTGCTCTCGCCTTCTCTTCCACATGAAGAGACCCAATGAGATCCGTAACAAAAAACTCTTGTCTCTTATGTTTCAGAGAAGTAGCAAAGTTCCTCCACATGGGAGGAAGCTTGGCAATAATGCCTCCAGCCACAAACTTGTCCGGTAAGGTACACTTGAACTGCTCATGTTCTTTGGCAAGTGATTGTATCTCATGAGCTTGCTCAACGACGGAGCGCTCATCAACCATCTTGTAGTCATTGAATTGCTCCATGACATACAACTCAGTGTCAGCATCCGAGACCCCAAACTTGGTCTCGAGCGCATCCCACGCATCTTTGCCATTATCAAATGACATATATGGGTCAACAATGTTGTCCCCAAGAATACTGAATAGAGCCGCCATAAACATGGTATCGGCTTTCTTAAAGGTCGCTTCCTGCTCAGCAGAAAGATCACCTTCAGGTTTGCCAAGAGTGGCGTTATAGCAGTTTAGGTTTTTAAACCATAGAATTGCTCTCGCGTGTCATCTCTTATAGTGCATACCAGCAAACGAAGGCGGCCTAGTAGCCACGGCTACACCAGTGGAATTCAGTTGCCTAAAATCAGGTTTTTGGATTGTTGAAAATATAAGAAATAATCTATATGATTTAATCCGAATAATAAACTGATAGAACATGATCATACAGACAGTACCAAAACTAATCATGCAGATCAACAAAGTAGATAAACAGATTACATCTGAATAAGATAAACCTATAGCATCTACACCGAACGCTAGAATAAGAAACTCTAGCAGAATTTGAAATAATAAGTTCAGTATTACGTACGGTAGAGCAGCAGTAGCAGCGGCCGCGGCGGTAGCAGCAGCTGTAGCTACAGCGGTGGTGGCAGCATCGTCAGCCATGTCGTCGATGTAGAGGCTGCCGATGTCCGGGAAGAAGTCCTCATCGGGGAAGTAGTCGTCCGTGATGGCGTCAGTAGTCGCGTGGAAGCGCTCCCCAAAAACCTGATCGCCCTCACCCGTACAGGTTCACAAGAAGGCGGGGTTCTGGAGGCCTACTATCCCGATCTATGGTGCACGTCGCAAGCCGGGATGGGAAAGACGAAGACGGTGGCGGAATAGATTGGAAGGAAACGCATGTGATAAACGGTGCCGATTAGGTTTAGCGCGGAGGCTTATATAACGCAGGTCAGGAAGATCGTGGGGCTCAACCCACGTCCAAGTCGGTAACAGCCCACATCCCGTAAAGATTGGAATTAGCTGACTAATTAACGCGTCCGTTAATGACTCGTAATTAATCCAAGATTAATTTTCCCGACTAGCAAAAATAAAGCTCAGCTCGGCGAGATTCCCGCAACCCGCAGCGCACGCGCGTCGTGACGAGGCGAGGCAAGCGGCATCGGAGGAGGAGTGCACGAGAGCTGCTCTTCTTCTCACACCTTAGTAAGTGGTGGAACAGCCTAGTATATAAGAAGGTGTAACTCTCACTCAACTAGCAATGTGGGACTAAACTTTGATACCACTAGCACAACCATATGCTACCATGCACAAATGGCCAAAGAGAATTTCAGAATTTGTCTAATGGGCCAATAGCCCAAAACTCATCAAATTCCAACAACAACTTAATATTATCAGTTGCAACCCCATTATAAAATCTTTGTTAGAACCTAATCACAATAAAAATCCAATAGCTTAGGACCTAACTGAGCTCTAACATAATTCTCAGTCGATAGAAGAATTACCAAAGCCGTTTCTTCTAAAATAGAAGTTACAATTCTCATCCGTTCTTTGAATCATTTGGACCAAGTAGCCCAGACACATTTCGACCATTACACGCTAAAGGGACTCCCCTCTGCTATCCTCCCCTCCTTCTCTCACCTAAGCATTGACCAATCATGGCCTGCATGAACCCTAGCCTTCTCCGGCGGCCGTGCGAGCCAGAGATGGTGAAGGGTAGGTGCCAAAGTAGATGATAGGAGTAGTGGTATGGTTTGTGGCCATGTACCAGTAGTTTGGAGTAGGGCGTCAATCTTCTTCGACCAGATATGGCGCAGCTTGAGGCAGTGTGTGCTCGTGGTTGAGGTCCTATGGGCGGAGCTAATGGAGAGAATCTATGTCGCAAGGATCTCCATGTAGGGGTTCGTAGCATGGAAAACAAAAATTTTCTATCGCATACAAACAAACAAGCCAAGATCTATCTACTAGATTGCAGCAACGAGTCGATGGAATAACTCACCCTCGAAGATTCCAAAGTGTTTAACGAGAGCAGATTCTCGTGGGTGATGTAGTCGTACTCTTTCCGATCTCAAGATCGCGTAGACGATCCTTCCGGCGCCGCGTTCCCGTGATCGCTCCGCAATCGGTCACACGTTCGATTACTGACGAAGACCTTCCTCTCCCTTGTTCCAAGAAAGCGGAGGTTGTAGCACTCTCGCGATTCCGGCTGACAACGGCGTGGTACCAAGTAGAGGGAGATCCCGAGGCTTCGCCTTAAGCCGGTGCAGTATGGTGGAGCTTATGAGAGAGGCTATTAGTGGTCTAGTAATTAGACACACCAATTAGAAGGCTCTAAACCAATTAGAAGGCTCTAAACCGAAATAGCTCTAAACCGGGGTCTAGATCTAGGGTTTAGTTTAGAGGATAGGAAACTTGTGTATCTAGGAGGGGAGGCCCTGCCCTTGCTTTTATAGGTGGGAGGGCCGGAGGCCAAGGGGAGGAGTCCCTCCCCAAGTCGGCCTTGGGAGGCGCGCCGGCCAAGGGGACTCCTCCCCCAAGTCGTCTCCACCTCCTCCTCTTTCCCACTTCCCAAAATTGTTGTTTGACTTTCAAACTGCCGTTTGACTTTTCAATTTAGGATTTAAATAAACCCTTTATTTTGGACAGCAAGAACACCTAGTACATGATGCAATCATTCCAATATGCAATGACACATTCATGTACCCTTCCTCCGGAGTGCCGGACATTCAGGACCTTCTAGAATGTTCCCGATGAAAACACGGAACCATTCCCCAACTCAAACAGGACTTTCCTTATATGAATCTTATTCTCCGGACCATTCCGGATCTCGTGATATCCCGGATCCCATCCGAGACTCGAACAACATTGGTCTCTTTCTCATAATACCATAACTACTCAAACAACGTCAATCCTTAAGTGTGTCCCCACGGTTCGTGAATTATGCGGACATGATCGAGACACTTCTCCGAACAATAACCAATAGAGGAATCTGGAAATTCATATGGCTACATATTTCTCTGATTACTTTGCGTCGAATGAACCATTTACATACGATACCAATTTCCCTTTGTCTCACGATATGTTACTTATCCGAGGTTATGATCGTCGGTATCTACGCATACCTAGTTCAACCTCACATCGATAAGTACTCTTTCTCGCTCCGTGATATGTGATCCCTTGTGACCCAGTCACATGCTTGCAAGCTAATTGGATGACATTTCACCGAGAGGGCCCAGAGAATATCTATCCGTCATGTGGATGGACAAATCCCACTCTTGATCCATGTGTTTCAACCAATACTTTCCAACACTCAATGCCACCTTTATAGCCACCTCATTACGGTGTGGTGTTTGATGACATCAAAGCATCCATCCAAAGAAAGGTGATATGCATGATCTCATGGTCGAAGGAATTAGGTTACTATGTATCAGAAAGCATATAGCAATTGAACTATTGAAATGACTTGATCTTTATGCTACGCTTATCTATAGGAGTATGTCCACCATATCATTCTCCTAACGATATGACCTTGTTGTTGATAACATCTCAATGTTCATGATAGGGAAACCACAATCATCAATCAACCAACAAGCTAGTGAAGTATAGAGGCTATACTAGGGACTTCAAATTAAGTTTACAATTCACACAAGTATTAATGTTTCCTTGTTAATACTATTATAGCATGAATATAAACATTTATCATAAACACAAAGATATAATAATAACTACATTTATTATTGCCTCTAGGGCATATCTCCAACAGTCTCCCACTTGCACTAGAGTCATCTAATCTAGATTACATGGTAATATACCGAACACCCATGGCAGTTTGGTGTTGGTCATGTTTTGCCCTCGGGAGAGGTTTAGTCAACGGATCCGCCACATTCAGATCTGTATGTACTTTGCAAATCTTTATATCCCCATCCTGGATATGTTCTCGAATAGCGTGAAAACGCAGCTTGATATGCTTCAGCTTCTTGTGTGACCTTGGTTCTTGCGCATTGGCTATGGCACCCATGTTATCACAGTAGATAGACATTGGGTCCAGCGCACTTGGAACCACACCCAGCTCTGTAATGAACTCTTTCATCCATATCGCTTCTTGTGAAGCCTCCGAAGCAGCCATGTATTCCGATTCAGTTGAAGATCTCGCCACAACGCTTTGCTTTGCACTCCTCCAGCTAACTGCTGCACCATTCAAAATAAATACGTATCCAGATTGTGATTTAGAATCATCCGGATCGGTGCCAAGATCCTTCATTGAAAAACTATTATTCAAATATTCCTTGACACTATTAAGAAGGTCTACATCATTCCCAATCAACAATATGTCATCCACATACAGTATTAAGAATGCTACAGAGCTCCCACTCACTTTCTTGTAAATACAAGCTTCTCCATAAGTTTGTACAAAACCAAAACTTTTGATTACCTTATCAAAACGTTGATTCCAACCGGATGCTTGCTTCAATCCATAGATGGACCGTTGAAGCTTGCATACCTTGTTAGCATCTTTAGGATCGACAAAACCTTTGGGTTGCATCATATACAACTCTTCATCAATGTCTCTATTGAGGAATGCTGTTTTGACATCCATCTGCCATATCTCATAATCATAATATGTAGCGATTGCTAACATAATCCTCACAGATTTTAGCTTCGCTACTGGTGAGAAAGTCTCATCGTAGTCAACTCCTTGAATTTGTCAAAACCCTTTTGCGACAAGTCGAGCTTTATAGACAGTAACATTACCATCAGCATCTGTTTTCTTCTTGAAAATCCATTTGTTCTCGACAGCCTTCCGCCATCCGTAAGTCCACCAAAGTCCATACTTGGTTTTCGTACATGGATCCAATCTCGATTTCATGGCTTCTTGCCATTTATTGGAATCTGGGCTCATCATCGCTTCCTCATATGTCTCGGGTCATCGGTGTTGTCCACCAACATGACATTCATAACGGAATCATACCAATGGAGTGGTACGAGTTCTCGTTGACCTCCGAGGCTCAGAGCAACTTCAACAAGTTTCATGATCACCATCATTAGCTTCCTCTCTTATTGGTGCAGGCACCACAGAACTTCTTCCGGTCTGCGCTACTCGCAATTTCGAGAGAAGGTTCGACAACCTCGTCGAGTTCTACTTTCCTTCCAGTCACTTCTTTCAAGAGAAATTCTTCTAGAAAGGATCCATTCTTAACGAAGATTTTGCCTTCGGATCTATGATAGAAGGTATACCCAATAGTTTCCTTCGGGTATCCTATGAAGACGCATTTTTCCGCTTTGGGGTCAAGCTTGTCCGGCTGTAACTACTTTACAGAGGCTTCGCATCCCCCAACTGTAAGGAACGACAATTTAGGTTTCTTCCCAAACCATAATTCATACGGTGTCGTTTCAACAGATTTAGACGGTGCCCTATTTAAAGTGAATGCGGTTGTTTCTAATGCATAACCCCAAAATGATAGTGGCAAATCTGTAAGTGACATCATAGAACGAACCATATCTAAGAGAGTTCGATTACGACGTTTAGACACACCATTACGCTGTGGTGTTCCCGGCGGTGTCAACTGCGAAAGTATTCCATATTTCTTCAAATGCTCGCCAAACTCGTAACTTAGATATTCACCTCCACGATCAGAACGTAGAAATTTAATCTTCTTGTTACGTTGATTCTCTACCTCACTTTGAAACTCCTTAAACTTCTCGAAAGTTTCGGACTTATGTTTCATGAAATAGATATACCCATATCTACTCAAGTCATCCGTGAAGGTAAGAACATAACGATAACCATCACATGATGCTACACTCATTGGACCACACACATCGGTATGTATGATTTCCAATAAGTCCGTAGCTCGCTCCATCATACCAGAAAATGGAGTCTTAGTCATTTTACCCATCAGACATGCTTCGCATCTTTCAAGTGATTCAAAATCAAGTGATTCAAGAAGTCCATCGGAATGGAGTTTCTTCATACGCTTCACTCCAATGTGACCAAGACGACAGTGCCACATATAGGTCGAATTATCGCTTGATTTCAAACGTTTAGCCTCAATGTTGTTGATATGTGTATTTCCACTATCGAGATTCAATATGAATAGACCATCTATCAAAGGTGCATGTGCATAAAACATATTACTCATATAAATCGAACAACCATTATTCTCGGATTTAAACAAGTAACCGTCTCGCAATAAACAAGATCCTGATATAATGTTCATGCTTAACGCAGGCACCAAATAACAATTATTTAAGTATAAAACTAATCCCGATGGTAGATGAAGAGGTAGCGTGCCGACCGCGATCACATCAACCTTTGATCCGTTTCCTACGCGCATCGTCACCTCGTTCTTTACTAGCTTCCGTTTATTCTGCAGCTCCTGTTTCGAGTTACAAATATGAGCAACCGAACCAGTATCAAATACCCAGGCACTACTACGAATACTAGTGAGATACACATCAATAACATGTATATCAGATATACCTTTCTTATTGATGTTGCTTCTTCAAATCCAAGTACTTTGGGCAATTCCGCTCAAAGGACCTTCTCCTTGTAGTAAAAGCACTCGATTGTCGATTGAGTCTAGCCTTGGTCCTCTTCGTCGGCGTGGTAACTTTCTTACCACCCTTCTTGAAGTGTCCCTTCTGCTTAGACTTGCCTTCCTTGAATTTGGTGGTCTTATTGACCATCAACACTTGGTGCTCTTTCTTGATCTCCACTTCTGCAGATTTTAACATAGCAAATAGTTCTGGCAACTCTTTGTTCATGTTCTGCATGTTGTAGTTCATCACAAAGTTCTTGTAACTTGGTGGTAGTGATTGGAGGATGCGGTAAACCCCCAAAGTATTAGGAATCACTATACCCAAACTTTGAAGTTTATTTGCGTGCGGACATTTTAAGCACATGCTCACCGACGAGCTACCCTCTTCCATCTTGCAGTTAAAGAACTTTTCAAGCTTCATAACTTTCAATTGCCGCATGGGTCTCAAAGATTAATTTGAGATCCTCGACAATATCATATGGATCGACTCTTCAAACCTTTTCAAGCTCGATTCTAAACCATACAAGATAGCACACTGAACTATGGAGTACTGATTCTTCCGAGGTAAACATTCTTTACTTCATCGGTAGCATCAGCTGCAGTGGGTCACCTAGCGTGCATCCAGCACATAGGTCAAATTACCACGTGAGGACAATCCTCAAATTGGAACCAATCCAAGTTGCTTCCATTGTTTTTCAACTTTTCTTTCTCTAGGAACGCATTAAAATTGATGGTAGGGCTGCCATTGATCTACAACATATTTGCAATAGTTTAGACTAAGTTTATGACAAATTGAGTTCAAATTAATTAATGAAATTAAACTAGGTGAACTCCCACTCAAAACAACATCCCTCGCATTGTTTTAGTGATCACACGAACCAAATCCACCACATCAACACCGATCATCACGAGAGTTGATATAGTTTTAATGGCGAACAATCATCATGTTCATCATATCTACTATATGATTCATGCTTTACCTTTCGCGATCCGTGTTCTGAGGCCATGTCTGTACATGCTAGGCTCGTCAAGATCAAACCTTAGCTTCCGCATAAGCAAATCTGGCTTGCTTACGTTGTATTCACCCGCGGAATCAAAGACACCCGATCATCACGTGGTGCTTCGAAGCAGCAAGCTTTGGCAACGGTGCATACTAAGGGTGAACACTTTAGAACTTGAAATTTATGTGCATGAGGGATCATCTTATAATGCTACCGTCTACTAAGCAATACAAGATGCATAAAGGATTAACATCACATGCAATTCATAATATGTGATATGATATGGCCTTTCTTCTTTGTGCTTCCGATCTCCATCTTCAAGCACGAACATGATCTCCATCATCACCGCATAGCATCAAGGTCAATGACGCTTCTTCATGGTTGTCGCCCACCAGCTTCAACTATTACAACTATTTTGAATAGACACAGGTCTTAATGTAAATTAAAGACAACCATATGGCTCCTGTCGGTTGCCAACTTACAATAAGGAACATTGCATACATCAAATATAATCACAATCATGGCCATATCACATCACTGCACACCCCTGCAAAACAAAGTTAGACGCCTCTACTTTCTTTGCATATTTTACGTGGTTTGGGGCTTTCAATAAGTGTCGTTCTAACTTACGAACAAGAACCACAACATTGATACTAGCATTGTTGATCACCCGTTGTAAATTGGATCTTTACTATGCTAGGAGAAACAGGCACCCGCAAAGCCACTTATGCAAAACGAGTTGCATGTCAAGCGTGGAGCAAGTCTCATGAACGATGTCATGTAAGGTTAGCCCGGGCCGCTTCATCCCAACATACCGCAAGATGCAAAGTACACAAAAGGCAATCTACAATAAAAGCATCAACGCCCACAATGACCATTGTGTTCTACTCGTGCAACAGATCTACATATAGACCTGGCTCTGATACCACTGTAGGGGTTCGTAGCATGGAAAACAAAAATTTTCTATCGCATACAAACAAACAAGCCAAGATCTATCTACTAGATTGCAGCAACGAGTCGATGGAATAACTCACCCTCGAAGATTCCAAAGTGTTTAACGAGAGCAGATTCTCGGGTGATGTAGTCGATTTTTCCGATCTCAAGATCGCAGAGACGATCCTTCCAGGCGCGTTCCTTGTGCTCCCCAGTGGGTCACACGTTCGGTACTCACGAAGACCTTCCTCTCCTTGTTCCAGCAGGCGGAGGTTGTAGCACTTCTCTCGCGATTCCGCGGACAACGCGTGGTACCGGAAGTAGAGGGAGATCCCTGAGGCTTCGCCTTAAGCCGGTGCAGTATGGTGGAGCTTATGAGAGAGGCTATTAGTGGTCTAGTAATTAGACACACCAATTAGAAGGCTCTAAACCAATTAGAAGGCTCTAAACAAATAGCTCTAAACCGGGTCTAGATCTAGGGTTTAGTTTAGAGGATAGGAAACTTGTGTATCTAGGAGGGAGGCCCTGCCCTTGCTTTTATAGGTGGGAGGGCGGCCAAGGGAGGAGTCCTCCCAAGTCGGCCTTGGGAGGCGCCACGCCAAGGGGACTCCTCCCCAAGTCGGTCTCCACCTCCTCCTCTTTCCCACTTCCCAAAATTGCCGTTTGACTTTCAAACTGCCGTTTGACAATTCAATTTAGGATTTAAATAAACCCTTTATTTTGGACACCAAGAACACCTAGTACATGATGCAATCATTCCAATATGCAAAGACACATTCATGTACCCTTCCCTCCGGAGTGCCGGACATTCCGACCTTCTAGAATGTTCCCGATGAAAACACGGAACCATTCCCCAACTCAAACGGACTTTCCTTATATGAATCTTATTCTCCGGACCATTCCGGATCTCCTCGTGATATCCCGGATCCCATCCGAGACTCAACAACATTCGGTCTCTTTCTCATAATACCATAACTACTCAAACAACGTCAATCCTTAAGTGTGTCTCCCTACGGTTCGTGAATTATGCGGACATGATCGAGACACTTCTCCGAACAATAACCAATAGAGGAATCTGGAAATTCATATGGCTCCACATATTTCTACGATTACTTGCGATCGAATGAACCATTTACATACGATACCAATTTCCCTTTGTCTCACGATATGTTACTTATCCGAGGTTATGATCGCGGTATCTCTGCATACCTAGTTCAACCTCGTTACTGATAAGTACTCTTTTCTCGTTCCCGTGATATGTGATCCCTTGTGACCCAGTCACATGCTTGCAAGCTAATTGGATGACATTTCACCGAGAGGGCCCAGAGTATATCTATCCGTCATATGGATGGACAAATCCCACTCTTGATCCATGTGTTTCAACCAATACTTTCCGAACACTCAATGCCACTTTTATAGCCACCCTGTTACGGTGTGGTGTTTGATGACATCAAAGCATCCATCCGGTAAAGGTGATATGCATGATCTCATGGTCGAAGGAATTAGGTTACTATGTATCAGAAAGCATATAGCAATTGAACTATTGAAATGACTTGATCTTTATGCTACGCTTATCTATAGGAGTATGTCCACCATATCATTCTCCTAACGATATGACCTTGTTGTTGATAACATCTCAATGTTCATGATAGGGAAACCACAATCATCAATCAACCAACAAGCTAGTGAAGTATAGAGGCTATACTAGGGACTTCAAATTAAGTTTACAATTCACACAAGTATTAATGTTTCCTTGTTAATACTATTATAGCATGAATATAAACATTTATCATAAACACAAAGATATAATAATAACTACATTTATTATTGCCTCTAGGGCATATCTCCAACACTCCATGAATAAGTCCATCACCTATCGCTATTTGATCTAGGAGTTCATCCTGCTGCACCTTCTCTCACTGGATGGATGTGGAGGAGAGGTGGAGGGAATCTGCGGAAGCGATGCTGCCGGATTTGATGAGTGATGGGGGTAGCTTCTCATCATAGTGCATTAGCGTGGCGCCAGAAGATCACCGCCTATTGATACGTTGCAAACATATCTATAATTTTTGATGTTCTATGCTTGGTTTTTATCTACTTTCTTATGTTTTGTCCACACTTTGGAGTACTTTTCATATGATTTCTTGGACTAACCTATTAACAAGTGCCACAGTGCCAGTTGCCTATTTTCTGATGTTTTTGGTTCCAGGAAAGTTAGAAAATCAATATTCTCGGAATTGGACCGGACAAAAGGCAAAGTCGATATTTTACCGGAAGACTCACGGAGCCAGAAGACGAGACAGAGAGGGGCCACAGGGTGGCCACACCATATGGTGGCGCGGGCTAGCCCTGGCCGCGCCACCAGGTGGTGTGGGCCCCCTGGCCGCCCATCGACCTTGCCTCTTCGCCTATAAGATGCCTCCCAATGCAAAAACCCTAAATTGTTAAGCCTCCAGCCACGAAAAGTTCCGCAGTGCCGCCTCCACCGAAGGGGAGATTCGGGGGACAGAAAGTCTCTATTCCGGCACCCTGCCGGGACGGGGAAGTGCCCCCGGAGCCATCTCCATCGATCTCCACCACCATCTCCATCACCGTTGCTGATTCCCATGATGAGGAGGGAGTAGTTCTCTCTCGAGGCTAAGGGTTCTACCGGTAGCTATGTGTTCATCTCTCTCTCTATGCATGATCTTATTGAGATCATGAGCTTGCAATCTATAGATCTACCTTGCTACTCAAGTGCTTTAATAGATCTCTGCTCTCCCCATGTGTGTGAAGTTGACAGTGTGCACATAATGGTGGCACTTAGGCTAGAGATTTCAAATACTTGTTATGAGTTATATTTGGAGTTGGATGTCTTTATGAAATTGTGGTGTTTGTTTGAACCATCTAGTGCTCAAGGTGACAATGTGGGGTTATCTAGATGTGGAAAGCGAACTTTGAGGTGTGCTGTTATAGCCCTACCATGGATTAGAGTGTCCAACCGGAGAGTAGTTCAGCGTAGTATCATAAAGAGAAGATATTTATATGAGAGTGCTCACTAGTGAAAGTATAATCCCTAGGCCTTGTTTCTAAGCATTGAAACACCGTTTGCTACTAGATCTGTTACATGTTTGCTAGCTTCCATCTTTATTTCAGTTTTCCTTTAGTCTTTTCCATGCCATCAAGCTATTTTCTATCACCGTTACCACTTATAATTATCTATACCACATGTATTTCACTATCTCTTCGCGAACTAGTGCACCTATACACCTGACAAGTGTATTGGGTGTGTTGGGGACACAAGAGACTTCTTGTATCTTGATTGTAGGGTTGTTTGAGAGGGGATACCTTTGACCACTTCCTCCCCGAGTTTGATAAACCTTGGGTAATCCACTTAAGGAAAAACTTGCTGCTGTTCTATAAACCTCTGCACTTGGAGGCCCAACATCTGTCTACAAGAATAGAAGTGCGTAGACATCACCTATTCTCACCACTATGCTTCCAAGGAGGGAGACGACGGATTTGGTATCGACGGTGAGTCCCCTTCCTAATAAGCGCTTATGTTTCTGCTGCCTCGTGCATGGTGGCCTACCTCTCCTGCTTCTCCACTTGGCTGGCCGCGATGGCGAGGGAGAGAAAGGTAGGTTGAGTGTTGCTACTGCTATATGGAGTTGGCACTGGAGGTCTTCGGATTCTGCGGCCTCTGCAACAGTACACAAGTGGGTGGCAGAAAGGTCATAGGAGTGGCCCTGCTGCACCTGACACTAGTAGGAAAATGCCTATAGCAGTCATTTTGCTAGTGGCGTGCCCTAAAAAACACATTCCATTGCTGCGAGCCACCATTCTAGTGGCGTGTAGTATATACGGAATGCCACTACTAGGGCTTAACTGTGGTGTTTGGTGTATTCTGAATGCCACCATTAAGGTGGACCCACAGGTGGAACCGGGGCAAATTTAGTGGTGGCATTGCGAACTTTCAAACACCAACACAACCTAAAGTTCTAGTGACATTCAGATAAATAAAATGCCACCACTACCTATAGTACGTGGACTTTTTCCATGCATCGGCCCTGTATCTCCCACCTCCTCTCCCTCTTCCCCAACCTCCCTCCTCCCTCTCCGCCAACCGCATTGGCTAACACTGCCCTCGCGTCCACCGCATTTGCTCCTCCCCACGTCGCCTCGTCCCCGTTGTCGCCTCGTCCCCTGGCCCGTCGCCACCTCGTCCTCCACGTAGCCGCCTTGTCCCATTACCCATGACCCCCAGCGCGCCGCCCCTCGTAGTTGCCTTGAGCCATCACTGGTGAGCCCCTCCCTCCCCCTTTTTTATTTGTTTTAAAGTAGATGATTTAGTGTATATGATTTTAGATGATTTAGTATAGATGATTTTAGATGATTTAGTGTAGATTTTAGTGTCGATGATCTAGTATAGATTTTAGTGTTGATGGTTTTAGTACATATTTTATGTAGATGATTTCTTGTAGATGATTTTATATGATTTAGTGTAGATTTTAGTGTTGATGATTTAGTATAGATTTTAGTGTTGATGATTTTAGTATATATTTTGTGTAGATGATTTAGTGTATATGATTTTAGCTAGAAATGTTCAGATGTTCATATGGTTTGTAGTTGTATTAAATTTTATATGTTCATATGTTCCTATGTTAATATCTTCATATGGCTGGTAGTAGCATGTTGGGGCCGAACTTTCGCGATGTTCATAGGAAGTGCACGAGGACCCTAATGGTGGGGGCTCAGATCACCGTTGACTATACCAAGTATTATCTTGGTACATGGAGGGACCCTGAGATAGCGACGCGTGCCTACGAATACACGACGGTTCAACACTTGAGGCCACACGCCCGGCTGAACTTCTGTACGGAGTAGTGCGTCTTTGAGGCCGTCGACTTACCCATGATCTACAATGCCCTCCTCGGACGCCCACAGATCTCATAGTTCATGGGTATCCCCAACTACACCTACCTGATGTTCAATCGCCCTGGACCTAAGGGAGTGATCATAGTGAGGGCATCCTTGAAGCACGTAGCAGAGTGAGATCGGAGCAGCTACGAGACGAGACAGGCCCCACCTGAAGGGGTTCCGCGGCAGAAAACAAAAATTTCCTATGGTGCGAACAAACCCAGCCAAGATCTATCTATGCAGATGTAAAGTACGAGTGGGGATTCGGTGTTCATTCTTTTGAAGAACGAACATGGTTAATGATCCATGGGGAACGTGGATGACGTAGTTGAACTCGCCCGACCTCAAGGTCGCGAAACTCCTCGCAAGTCACCCCTTGTCCTTGTACGACGTAGCCGACCTCATGGTCGTGTCGACGTCCAAGCTCCAAGCAAAAGCACCACAAGTGGAACCACCTTGTTGTCTTACACACATACGGTGTAGAGATGTCTCCCGGGCTCCAGTCCAGCAAAGCAGCGGAAGAAGATTGGTCTGGACCGATTTCAGCAGCACGTGCGTACGGTGAATAAACCCCAATCCCCGTATGCAATTCCAATCTTGGGAACCACACAATCCGGTGATACTATTCTAAACCATTCTGGATTAATTCTTTTCTCCGAATCCGAGTACTCATCCAACCAATAATTTTTGCTATCAATGTTTCTGCTGATTTTGGAAGTTAATCTTGACCGTATTTATTAGTACGCGAGGGACTCGAGAAAGATCAAGTCGTGGTTCTTGCAACATCAATGACAAGTAGACCTCGAATGCGCATGGGAGCCTCACTTCGACTACGTCTCCCGTATGCAACTACGAGTGTCATAAATAAGTTGAGATGGAGACACTTGACGGCACCGACTCCGCTGCATCGACTCCGTCCGACCAGCTGGTTGTATCGGCTCTCGCGGCCAGTCAAATACACTCGGGGGTTGCGCCGACTTTGCTGCAAGACCGGCTAAGATCTTCGGTTGCGGCGACCCGCTAAAATCTTCAGCTGCGGCGATCCGCTAAACTCCTCGGCTCCGGTGATCCATTGTGGTCTTCGACTCCAACGATTCGGTGGATTCCTTGGCTCCGACAACACGTCACGGTCTTTGGCCCCAGCAATTATAGCTGACCCGCTAAAATCTTTGGGTGTGCGATCCGCTAAAATCTTCGGCTCTAGCAATCCGCTGCGAACTTCGGCTCTGGCGGCCTGGGGGCTCCTTCAGATTCGGCGACCTGTTGTGGTCTAGGGCCCCAGCAACCGCTGTGGTATTCAGTTCCAGCGACCCGCTGCCGCCATCGGCTGCGGTGACCTGTTACAAATATTCGGATGCGGCAACCCATTACAAACCTTCAGATACGGTGACCCACTGCCGTCATCAGCTCCGGTGTCCGTGGGCACATCGACTTTGTCTACGACAACTACCAAATAAAGCTAAGTTTTCCATTTACTTGAGCTCATTCTTTTTTTACTCGCGCTTGATACACTTGGGGGATAGGCCCTCTTTAAGTAACCTAAGTGCCATCGACTCCGTGCACTCGAGTATCTCGTACGTGACTTCCCGAGTAGCTAATTCTGCCTGAGTGTAGTATCCTTGAACTCCGACCCAGTTGCAGCTCAACTGACATGTCGGCAAGGTACTGAGACTATGGGTGTCAGGCTAACGAAAAGGTCTCGCATATAGTGCAAAATGGCGATGCCAATGGCACCAAAAAAATGTTAGAACAAGCCAACAATGTAGGGTTCCGTGGCAGAAAACAAAAAAATCTAACTACGCGAACACTAAAACTAGGATTCATACCCTTGAAAACCGAGGAATGCCTTACGCAGGAACGCGTATGTTGAGGAAAACAAGCAGCTCCAAGTGCATCAAGTGTGGCACCTTCGAAGTTCTACACACGTTCGGTGTAGGCGACATCTCCTGGGCTCCGATCCAGCCGAGCAGCGAAAGAAGAAAGATGGCGAACCGAAGAACACACAACGATAGTGCAAAGGTGGAGAACTCAAGTACCTCGGGGCCCTCTCCAATATTACAGAGAAATCCCCAAAGAAAATAAGAGAGAGAAAAGAGAAAATGGAATGGTTTCCAAGGGGAGGGGTTGACCCCTATATATAGTAGGAGGGGAGGGGCACAACCCAAGGGGCATGCAGTGTGGGACTAATCCCAACAGCCGCCAGCCACCAAGGGGGAGCCGCCGACCCTAGGTGGGCCCCACGTGGTGAACCCACTAGGTCTAGGACGGCTAGCCCTCCTCCCTTAGGCGCCTTACCCTCTTGGGCCTCCCCTTCGGGTGAGGCCCATTAGTAATGGGCTGCCTATAAAATAAAATTAAAATATGTTTTAATTTTAATTCATTGAATTAATATGAAGACATATATTATTATATCTTTCACTCCAGAACTCCTTCTGGACCCCTCCGATCAACATCGGGTGCTACACAGAACTTTTCTGGTTTCTCTCTCTCTTTCTTATGCAGTGTCGTAGCAATCCCTATGCGTCCCCACCCTTAACGTGACACCCTTCGGTTCATAAACATTCCGGACATGACCGAGACCCGTCTTGTATCAATTATCATCAGCGGGACCTTGATGCCCATAATGCCCATAATCCGGCCCTTGTTGGGCCGGATAATCCGGCCCCCAAAAGACGATCAAAGGCAGCCAAGGTGTGACGCTCTGAGTGGGTTCGGATTTTCTCCCAAAAAATCTGAATAGGGGCGGTTTTTCCTTCCCTGGCCGGATAATCTGGCCCTCGCACAGGGCCGGATAATCCGGCCCCCAGGAGGCGCTCAAGGGCAGGCTCGGTGCGTCGCTCTGAGTGGGGGCGGATTGTTTGCCGGATAATCCGAGTCTAGGGCAGAGTTTTCCCTAGGCCGGATAATCCGGCCCTCACTTGGGATGGATAATCCAGCCCCAAATGGCTCAGTGGGTGCAGGGGGTATAAAAGCCCCTTCGTCCCCTCCATTCAGAACTCTTGATTCACTCGAAAATTGCCAGACCTGTTGCAAGTGCTCTCTCTAGATCTCCCACTTCAACCACCCGAAGGCTTCAATCTTTGGGGGAATTGAAGGAGGAGACAACCTACATCATCATCACGAATCAAGCGCATCAATTCCTCTCCATTCACTTGGAGAAATCCCTGATCCAGTATTCTCGTTAATATCTAGATCTCATGTTTTGTTATTGATAACGTGTTCTTGTGGCAGCTTGTTGTCATTACAGGAGCCTCCAATTTTGTTGTGGAGTTGTACCATGCTAGTTGTGTAAAGGCGCCGGTTCTCGCTTCGAAGGGTTCCTATAGTGGAAAGGTGGATCAGGACTTTGGTGGCGGGATCCATTGGAGAACAGGGTGAGGCCTATTGTGGCATGGTGGTCTTAGTACCGCCCACCTCTCCAACACAGATGTACTTCCCTTAACAAGGAAGGAACTACGGTAAAACAAATCTTGTGTCTCCACGTGCTCCACTATGGTTTACTCGTTCCTCTTTCTCACTCGCCTTTACTCGCTAGTAGCTAGGTTTGCTTATAGGGAAATTCTATATAATAGCTATCTAGAGAATTTACCTTTTGTGTCAAGCCTAAAATTGAAAAACCATTAAAATTTGAAGTAGCACCTATTCACCCCCCTCTAGGTGCCCATACGATCCATTTCACTTTGTTTCTTAAAGTTGGTGGTCTTATTGACCATCAGCACCGTGTGCTCCTGCTTGATCTCAACCTCAGCAGTTTTTGAGCATGGTGAACACCTCAACAAGGGTCTTATTCATCCCTTGCATATTGTAGTTCATCACAAATCTCTTGTATATAGGGTAGCGAGTCAACACCCTATCAATCGCGAGCTCCTCCGAGATCTTGCAATCCAGGGCATTCAAGCATTTAACACAGCCAGACATCTTGACTACGTGCTCACTCACACTGATGTGCTCTTCCATCTTAGCAGAGAATAAGAGCTCGGAAGCATCATACCTCTTCGCCGAGCCTGTGGAGCAAAGGCAGCCTTGAGATCTTCAATGACCTTGAAAGTGTTCATCTTCTCAAAACTCTTTTGAAGTTCCAGGTCCATGGCATAGAGCATTCCACTCTGGATGAGGGAGAAATCATCCTCCTTGGACTGCCAGTCATTCTTGTCATCCTCAGAGGCAGTTTCTGTAGGCTTAGTGGGGAGCGCAACCTCGATGACATAAGTCAACTTGTAGAGGACTAGGAGGATCCTGAAATTGCGGTACCATGCGGTGAAGTTGGTCCCATCAGTTTTCATCTTGTCTTTCTCTAGGAATGTGCTAAGGTTGTAGGTGGGTGGGCGAGACATCTACAATTAATGGATTTTCAAAGTATTTAGACCATGTTCATAATATTGAGTTCAATTTTTAATTTATGTTTTTAAACTAAAACAAAAAGAACTCCCACTCAAACGAACATCCCTTAATTCGTTCAGTGATCACACGACTGATACATTGCAAATGTATCTATAATTTTTGATGTCCCATGCTTGGTTTTATCCACTTTCTTGTGTTTTGTCCACACTTTGGAGTACTTTTCATATGATTTCTTGGACTAACCTATTAACAAGAGCCACAGTGCCAGCTGCCTGTTTTCTACTGTTTTTGGTTCCAGGGAAGTCAGAAAATGAATATTCTCGGAATTGGACGGGACAAAAGCCAAAGTGCCTATTTTTCCGGAAGTCATCAGATGCCAAAATACGAGACGGAGAGGGGCCATAGGCCAGCCACACCACCTGGCCACGCGGCCAGGCTTGGCCCGCACCAGGGGGTGGTGTGGTGGCCCCTGGCACCCCCTCGGCCTCCGCTTCTGCCTATAAGATGCCCTCGGGACGAAAACCCTAAGTGCCCGATCAAAAATCCACGAAAGAGTCTGTAGCCGCCGTCATCTCCATCCCTAGATCGGGAGGGATCTGAAGCTCTTCTCGGCACCCTGCCGGAGAGGGGAGTTCACCCTAGAGGCCTTCTTCATCACCATGCAAGCCTCCCTTGTGATGCGTGAGTAGTTCATCCTTGGACTACGGATCCATGTAGTATCTAGATGGCTGGTTCTCCTCGTTTGTGCTTTCATGTCTAGATCTTGTGAGCTCCGTTCATGATCAAGATCATCTATTTGTAATTCTACATGTTGTGTTTGCGGGGATCCGATGGATATTGAGATGCTATTTCAGACTGATTATTGATTCTATCATGTCTTTGTTATTTGTGATCTTGCAATGTTTCCGTTGTTAGTAGCTATCTTGGCCAAGTAGATGCTAGCAACTCCAAGAGTTAGTATTTATGCTCGATAGTGGGTTCATGCCTCTGGTAATCTAGGGAAGTGACAGAAATCTCTAAGGTACTAGATGTGTTGTTGCTACTAGGGAGAAAACAACAATCCTTTGTTCATAGAACAATCGTATTGTTTACTTTACACGTAGTTCGTAAAGCAATAATCTGTTGCTTGCAACTTAATACTGGAGGGGGTTCGGATGATAACCTGAAGGTGGATTATTAGTCATAGATGCATTTGGATGGCGGTCTATGTATAATGTTGTAATGCCCAATCAAGTCTCAAAGGAGTCAAGATGATTAGTATATGCATGTATTGCTTTCTCGATGTTTGTCAATTGCCCCGCTGTAATTTGTTCACCCAGCATGTTATCTATCTTAAGGAGAGCCACCTCTAGTGAACTATGGATCCCGGTCCTTGTCTCTTTCTTTACATACGATCTACAAACTGTTTACTACTTTGTGTTTACTTTCTGCAAACTATTACTTCTTTCCATTCGATACGTTTAATCCTTTGTTTTCCACAAAACACGGTGAGATTAACAACCTCATCACAAGTTGGGGACAAAGTTATGTGGTTGTGTTGTGCAGGTCTCGACGTTGCTAATAGCACCGGTAGTGCGCCCTGCCAAAACTCAGCTAGTAACACCTTTGGGGTGTTTCCTTGCTCCTACTGGTTCGATTAAACCTTGGTTTCATACTGAGGGAAACTTGCTGCTGTGCTCATCATACCTTCCTCTTGGGGTTCCCAACAAGCTCTACATCAACACCGCTCCAGCATTTTTCTGGCGCCATATGTAGAGCCATCAAGCATTTTTCTGGCGCCGTTGCCGGAGAATGAAGCAGAAGAAGCTCCCACGCCAACCAGGCACAATCAAAGATATTTTTCTGGCGCTGTTGCCGGGGAGTCAAGGACATCTTCACAAGGGGAGTCCCTCATAACCAATCTCTTTACTTTGTTATTTTTGTTTTGCTTAGTTTCTTTTTGCTTTGTTTGCTTGTTTCTTTATCAAAAACACAAAAAAATTAGTTTTACTAGTTTGCTTTCTTTATTAAAAAACACAAAAAAATTAGTTCCTACTATAGTTATTATTTTTGTTGGTCTGTTATTGTCTTGCTTTATCATGTTTTCTATCAATGGTTGGTTTCTTTGAAACTGAATCTTATTGGCAAGGTGGGTTCACGGAAGAACAAAAATATTATTATAAGGAACACCGCTTGTCACAAAAAGGGAAACACTTATGGGAACAAATTGATAAATTGTATACCATTGCTAAAAACGTGTGCTCTACTTATAATGTTACTTATTGCCTTGATAAATCTTGTTGCTGTAGGAGGTATAAACACCTCCCTTTTCAATGTGAGTAAAATGATAATGTTACCATATCTTCTTATGTTAAAGGGAATTATGACTTCTATGATGTGGAACAAATTGAAGAATTTATTGCTTGGAAGGGTGCATTTGAACTTGCTAGTTTGCTTGAAAATATTGATGATTCACCTTATAAATATGAGGTTTATGATATACTTAAATTTTGCTTTGATAATTACAAGGTAGAAAATGGCTATATTCTTGAATATCTTAATAGATGCTCTCCACCAATGGAAGAGACTAATGCCTTGCAGGAGCCTATGGAAGAAGAAATTGCTGAAACTAGAAGCTCATTGGATGAAAAATAGGAGGAGAGTGATGATCAAGAGGAGGAAGAATGGATCTACCCATCCCTACCTTCTAATTAGAGTAACTCTTTACCCCTTACATTATTTGATTGTCCCCCATGCTTACCAAAGGAGGACGAATTTTTGTTCCTGAGGATTCTTTTGAAAATATTTATAATAAAGCTCTAGTGTTTGTGGATCATGAAAATCATGCTTTATGTGATAGTTATATTGTTGAGTTTATTCATGAGGCTACTGAAAATTATTATGAGAGAGGAAAATATGGTTGTAGAAGTTTTCATGGTATTGAAACACCTCTCTATGTGCTAAAAGTTTTGAAGTTATTCTCGTTTTATCTTCCTATGCATGTCACTTTGTTCTTTGTGAATTTATTTTCATACGAGATTCCTATGCACAGGAAGTGGGTTAGACTTAAATGTGCTTTGAATTTTCTTCTGATGCTCTCTTTTACTTCAATTCATATTTCGTATGTGAGCATCTTCTCAAACTATCATGCCTAACTTAAAGGCGTTAAAGAAAAGTACTTATTGGGAGATAACCCAAAAGTTTTAGATGAGTCTTGGAAGTTATTACTTCAGTAATAAGCGCTCCTTATCCTTTTTATTTGCATTTTGTGCCAAGAGTAACCTCTAATGAGAGAAGTAATGATTGGGAAAGTTGTTGTCCCGAAACAGATTTCTGTGCTTCACCGTAAAAATTCGTGTAAAATCTCTGAACGTCTTTTTGAGGCGTGAATTTTTATGCTTTTGCCCCAGGTTGTTATCTAACTTTCTTGAGTTCAACAATTTTTGATTTGAGCAACGGAAGGTCTTCGAAAAAATTCGTCTTTACCTGCTGGTCTGTTTTGACAGATTTCTGCCATTTTCTGCATTTGCTTCTTGTTGGTTCCTTTTTGAGGTCTTTTGGGGAATTGAGATTTTTAGGGAAGTGCTACAGTAGCTAGTGTTCTAATGTAAGTTTATTTGGTGTTATAACTGAACCTTAAGACTTATTTATCTTGAGTGCACTAATGTTGCTAATAAAGATTGTGTGATGTTTTGTATGAAGGAAAAATTTCAGGTATATGGAAGAAATGAGTAATGAGATGAAGGATGGACTAAAGCTCAAGATTGGGGATGCCACGCGTGTCACCCCAAGAAATATCCAAGAAGTACAAGCGTCAAAGCTTGGGGATTCCCAAGGCATCCCCTTCTTCATCAATAAAAATCCCAGGTTTCTTCCAAACGCTTCATTTTTATTGTTTCATACACAGTTGTGTTGTTCTTGGAGCGTCTTCTTTTTCATTTTTGTTTTGGTTTTTTGTTTGCTTTTGTTTGCTTAGTTTTCTGAATAAATTGGTTGGACCCCCTCATTCATACATTGGTTTGCAAATAGTTTGGTTTGGTTTGGAAAAGAGTAGGAAAGTTCATGCTTATGTGGTGAAAAGAGCTTGTTTTTGACTATGGCCTATGCTTTGTCATGCCATGCTTAATATTGTTTTGCCTTTATGCTTAGTATTATTTGCTGTAGCATGACTTGTTATAAATAGTTGAGATTTCTTAATGTGCCTTGGATGCATCATGCGTTGTTTTAGCATATTAAAGCATAGTATAGTGGTATTCTCCTTTGATGCTTTATTTGGGTTGACTTGGCGCATGCTCACACCATGTTATGACTATCTCAAGTCACCATAGCCTTTATGATCCTTTAGTTTTCAACTTTTAGTATCACTTTATGCTTTGATCAATGATGTTTTGTCGCTCTGCATGATTATGGCCATTATTGCTCTCTTAGTTTGTCGCTCCCAGTCTTTTGCTAGCCTCCACAACAAAGTATGAGTTCCACTCATGCATCCAAATCCTTAAACCAAGTTATTCCAAAGAGTTCACCATACCTACCTACTAGCTTATGCTATTCCAAGTATATTCATGCTTTTGTTTACCTTCCGAATTAAACTTGTTATGAGAAAACTAGTGATTAAAGCTCTCAAGAACTTGATGGCACACTTTACTTTTCTTGCCCTTAATACACTTGAATCATTGTGTCGTCTATGTTGTGTATGCTTGCACTTATTTGTTGGGAATTAGCAGAACCATGCTTTCATGGGGAACGCTTTCAACATTGCACTTGGTACTTGTACCTAGTTGATATCATGCTCTTTTGTATATGGATGTCGTCGGTCTGAAATGAAAGGGGAGCTTGTAAGTCCATGGAGTTATGTATATGTGTTAGAGAAACGCCTGGGCCGCTGGTCTAATCCATGCTGACATGGTGGAAACCTGCAGCATAACCATAATGAGCTGTCTATGAAGCATTCTTCTTATAAAAAAAGAGTCCTATATTGAGAAAAAAGAGAAAAAGAAAAAAAAGAGATTATGAAAAGAGGAAAGAGAGAAAAAAGCACCATATTCCCATGGTAAATAAGAAGAATGCTGAGATTCTCTTTGTCTGCTTGCCTTGTCATTTTGATATGGGGATTCTTCCGTATCATCGGGCAAGGGGTACCCCGTTGGCGGTTCTCTATGATACACATGTACTTACGATGACAAGAACTTACCGGTGACTAAACTTGAGTAGCATGAGGAGCGGCCCTCGTATACAAGGGACATGAGATTTCTGACTTATGCTTCGTCAAACATGTACACCATAGTTTGTTCACTTTAACCTTAATCATTTCAAGATGCTTATGATAGGGGCAATGAGAGCTGAAAGCTATAAGTACCATAATTTTTGGAAGCTCTTTATGAGACTTGAATCCCTACTTCCTTTTATGAAGGCCTTTCTTCCACCATTATATTGAGTCTCCACCTTCTACCTTTATGCACCTACTTTGAGAGCATAGTGGCCATTCTTAGTTCTATGTGCATTGTCCCAAGACTAGTTGATTGATGCATATCTTGATATTGCATATTTTAAACTATTTGTATCTAGTCACTCTTTTGAACTTTGAAGGTGTCCTATGCATTTATATTTGCTACTCTATTGAGGGACAAGCTGAATACTATTTATGCCATGTTTTCTTTATGTGAAACAAACAAACGTCTTGCGAAGCATTGTTATTCAGGAATCTTTTGTTTGTGCCTTTTCATGTTGCATCATAGTTTCTTTGTATTATTGCTAGAACCTTGTCTTTCATGTTATGATTGAAGTACTATGATCCCAGCTTTGAATGTTTTACAAATACTTTGATCAAGTCTTTGATGATGCATCTCACCTCAAAAATTATTCTTTCTTTTTATCACTTACCTACTCGAGGACGAGCAGGAGTTAAGCTTGGGGGTGTTGATACATTGCAAATGTATCTACAATTTTTGATGTCCCATGCTTGGTTTTATCCACTTTCTTGTGTTTTGTCCACACTTTGGAGTACTTTTCATATGATTTCTTGGACTAACCTATTAACAAGAGCCACAGTGCCAGCTGCCTGTTTTCTACTGTTTTTGGTTCCAGGAAAGTTAGAAAATGAATATTCTCGGAATTGGACGGGACAAAAGCCAAAGTGCCTATTTTTCCGGAAGTCATGAGATGCCAGAATATGAGACGGAGAGGACCCAGAGGCCGGCCACACCACCTGGCCGTGCGGCCAGTCTTGGCCCACGCCAGGGGTGGTGTGGTGGCCCCTGGCACCCCCTCGGCCTCCCCTTCCGCCTATAAGATGCCCTCGGGACGAAAACCATAAGTGCCCGATCAAAAATCAACGAAAGAGTCTGTAGCCGCCGTCATCTCCATCCCTAGATCGGGAGGGATCTGAAGCTCTTCCGACTTCCGGAGAGGGGAATTCACCCTGGAGGCCTTCTTCATCACCATGCAAGCCTCCGGTGTGATGCGTGAGTAGTTCATCCTTGGACTACGGATCCATGTAGTAGCTAGATGGCTGGTTCTCCTCCTTTGTGCTTTAATGTCTAGATGTTGTGAGCTCCGTTCATGATCAAGATCATCTATTTGTAATTCTGCATGTTGTGTTTGTGGGGATCCGATGGATATTTAGATGCTATTTCAGATTGATTATTGATTCTATCATGTCTTTGTTATTTGTGATCTTGCATGCTTTCCGTTGTTAGTAGCTATCTTGGCCAAGTAGATGCTAGCAACTCCAAGAGTTAGTATTTATGCTCGATAGTGGGTTCATGCCTCTGGTAATCTGGGGAAGTGATAGAAATCTCTAAGGTACTAGATGTGTTGTTGCTACTAGGGAGAAAACAACAATCCTTTGTTCATAGAACAATCGTATTGTTTACTTTACACGCAGTTCGTAAAGCAATAATCTGTTGCTTGCAACTTAATACTTGAGAGGGTTCGGATGATAACCTGAAGGTGGATTATTAGCCATAGATGCAGTTGGATGGCGGTCTATGTATAATGTTGTAATGCCCAATCAAGTATCAAAGGAGTCAAGATGATTAGGATGTGCATGTATTGCTTTCTCGATGTTTGTCAATTGCCCCACTTTAATTTGTTCACCCAGCATGTTATCTATCTTAAGGAGAGCCACCTCTAGTGAACTATGGATCCCGGTCCTTGTCTCTTTCTTTACATACAATCTACAAACTGTTTACTGCTTTGTGTTTACTTTCTGCAAACTATTACTTCTTTCCATTCGATACGTTTAATCCTCTGTTTTCCGCAAAACACAGTGAGATTGACAACCTCATCGCAAGTTGGGGACAAAGTTCTATGGTTGTGTTGTGCAGGTCTCCACGTTGCTACTAGCACCGGTAGTGCGCCCTGCCAAAGCTTAGCTAGTAACACCTTTGGGGTGTTTCCTTGCTCCTACTGGTTCGATTAAACCTTGGTTTCATACTGAGGGAAACTTGCTACTGTGCTCATCATACCTTCCTCTTGGGGTTCCCAACAAGCTCTACATCAACACCGCTCCAGCATTTTTCTGGCGCCATATATAGAGCCATAATCCGCTACACCACCCCCAATCGTCAAGGTCGGCAATGCAGTTTCAGAGGTACATATTCTTAATGGCAATCACATCACATGTGACTCATGCTCGACCTTTCGGTCTCTTTTGTCCCAAGGCCATGTATGTACATGCTAGGCTCGCTAATTATAACTTGTGTGTATTGTAGTGTAACATGGATTACACCCATCGTATGCGGATGCAGATATGTATGACACCCGATCGCCATGGCGTGCCTCATAACGGAGAACTTTATTGGTGGTGCACACACAGAGGGGAACACTATAATTGGAGTTATGTGAGAGATCATCCTATTATGCTACCGTCGTATATCCTAATACAAGCACAATAAGATGCATGAAAGAATACTTCAAAAGTATTGTGCCATGACATGGTTGCAGCGCCTTGATAACCATCGAGATCTCTAATGAAAATGTTTCATAAACTTACCATTACCATGTCACGACACACACCCCTACAAAATAAAGTTAGACACTTATACTTTATATTTTGCAAGTTTTACGCGGCTTTAGGGCATTCGTGGTAGAACACCTTTCCCACCTACGAACATAGAGCCAAATTGCCATTTTATTCCCTGTTTAGGGCTCTCCGTTGTAAATGCCATATCAACTACTGTAGAGAGATAGACACCCCCAAAGCCACTTACTTGTGGACCAGTCTCGTGAATCACCACGTAATGTCGGTTGGGGCCGCTTCATCAAACAGTACTGCGATATAAACAAGTACATGAAAGAGGGTAGCAACTAGAAAATCAATGCCCACATATTGCTATGTGTTCTATCCGTACGACATTCCTACCCATAGAACCGCTCTGATACCACTGTAGGGTTCTGTAGCAAAAATAAAAAAATCTAACTAAGCGAACACTAAAGCCAAGATCTATACTATGTAGACATAAGTAACAGAGAGGGGAACGGTATTCACACCCTTGAATACCAAGGATCGCCTTATGCAGGAGGGCGTATTTTGATGAAGACGAGCAGATCCAAGCGCCCCAAGTGTGGTGCCTCCAAAGTTCTACACACGCTCGATGTAGGCGACATCTCCTGGGCTCTGATCCAGCCGAGCGACGGAAGAAGAAAGATCGCAAACCAAAGAACGCACGAGGGTATTGCGAAGATGGAGAACTCAAGTCCCTCAGGGTCCTCTCCAATATTACGGAGAAATCCCGAAAGACAATGAGAGAGAAGAGAGAATTGGATGGTTTCCAAGGGGAGGGGTTGACCCCTATATATAGTAGGAGGGGTGGGGAACCACCCAAGAGGCAGGCGGTGTGGGACTAATCCCCACAGCCGCCGGCCACCAATGGGGAGACGCCGACCCTAGGTAGGCACCACATGGGGATCCTACTAGGGCTAGATCGGCTATCCCTCCTCCCTTAGGCGCTTTTCCCTCTTGGGCCTCCCCTTTGGGTGAGGCCCATTAGCAATGGGCTGCCTATAAAAATAAATAAAAATATAAGTTTTATTATTAATTCATTTAATTAATATAAACACATATATTATTATATCTTTCACTCTGGAACTCCTTCCGGACCCCTCCGATCAACATCGGGTGTTACACGGAACTTTTATGGTTTCTCTCTCTCATTTCTCCTACAGTGCCATATCAATCCCTATGCATCCCCACCCTTAAGCATGACACCCTTTGGTTCAGAAACACTCTGAACATGATCAAGACCTCTCTTGTATCAATAATCATCAGCGGGACCTAGATGCCCATGATGACCCCCATGCGTTTCATGAATCTCATCGCTTAAACCATGAATATCACGTCATATTCCCTTTGCCACTTGATACCTAGTTCACCCGAGATTTGATCTTTGGTATATGCATACCGGTTCAATCTCGTTACCGATGAACTTTTTTACTCATTCCCATCCCATTGCATTCCGTGACCTAGTCACACGCTTGCAAGCTTTGTTAATGCAACGTCACCGAGATGGCCCACATGCATTTATCCGTTACTTGGATTGGAAAATCATGTTCTTGATATGTACTCCTCTACACGTTCCTTTGGGAAACCTGAGTGACACCTTTTTTATCACCCTTTCACGGCTTGATATTTGATACCATCAAAGCTCCATCTAGTAATGGTGATTTGTATTATCTCACAGTCTAAGGATTAGGTTGCGAGGTTTTCTTTGTTATCATTAATGATGAACGTTTGTAACTAGATATCATTATGATATAACTATTGGGTGTTTGTATATCACATCATTCAAACAATAATATGACCTCATTGTCAATTGGCATACATACCCATGATATTGAAACCCTAGATCATCCACTTGACCAATGAGCTAGTTTGCTAGAGATAACTAGAGACACGGTTTGTTTACATACCGCATGTGTATTAATGTTTCGTATTTACACAATTATAGAACAACATGAAGCATATTATGAATATACAAGAGATATATCAAATAAAACACTTTATTATTTGCCTCTAGGGCATATCTTCTTCAGAAAGGACAATATTTTTTACAAGATATAGGTACTTCACTATTCCTTATATTTTCGACAGCTTACAAGAACATCGACTACATCAATCTATTTTGTCGGGTCCTCTAACGTCACCCGCACCAACTTACGTCAAGACCCGAATCGATTACCTCCTCGGATGAAGAAGATGCTCTGAGCCTATGCTCCGGTGCAAGCACCAGAACATAGCCTCGGGGGCTACTCCCATCGGGAGTGCTAGATGCACACCTGATAAAATTGCTGGTCAAAGAAATGCAAGGCCTGGATCGAGAACCTACTCGGATGATAGAACTGTGATCCTTTGCTGTGGTGCAAGCACCCGAACATAGCCTCGAGGGATACTCACATCAGGAGCACTGGCTGCGCACCTGATAGAAAATATATCCTCCAATCGAGTCGACAAAAACAACTTACACCGCTAAAAACAATACCCGAGTAGAGAACCTCCTCGGATGAATATCAACTTCGCTTACCCGACAGAAAAACAAAAAATCCTCCTATGGAGTCGATAAAAATCTAAAATTCTCAGACCGCGTCTGCCGCGATAACATGTCTAAATGCCATGTCTATGACATGTAGATAAGATCCCATGATCCATCCTGTGAGGCCTGGTAATCGCACATGAATGCACTATGCCAGTAAATTTTATCCACGATACGATGAAAAATCCCGACGAACTCGTTGGGTTCCCTTAAGCATAGGACTAGGATTCAGTACTCGATAAGACCTCTCGGCCCGAGCTGAATTATTCCCGCATATACCAGGTTCGAGTCTGGGGACTTGAGCTTGATGTAGGTTCACATTGTTTTTCGCCAAAGAGAAATTAGCTGGTTCCCAATCTGTCGGATGCACCAGGCTCGTTATACCAAAATCCCCATGACAAACTTATTGAACTTATAGTTCGCCTACTCGTTAGAAAAAATTCCTCCTACAGAGTCGACATAGAAGCAAAGACAAGAAGACCTGAGTTGAGTACCACTCTAACATCCTAGGATTAACACCTAGAAATATATGGGACACAGGTTTGTGCATTGCATTCATGCATAAGAAAATCCTAGGAATTTTCGCGCAAAACTAAAGAAGCTAGTGAGGGATCAGGATTTCTCTTGTTCTGATGGAAGCATCCGGACAAGTGCGACAGATTTCGACATGACCTCTACTGTATCTTTGCTTTTGAGGGGAATAGCCATTCAAATTTGAACATTCAAAAGATATGTTTGAATTCAAATAGAATTTGAAATGAATTAGAAAATGAAATTGAATTTCAAACATAACTAGATAAATGAATTTCTTTAATATACAAATAATTATACTGTATTTATAATTTAAGACTAAAAGTAAAGTAAATGAATATGGAAGAGAAATTTCAATAATAGAATAAAAGTATGTATATATATTACATTTCCCTTTATAATAAAGGTATGACAAGACAAATGAAAGACTACATTAATAAATGTGAATCCAAGGAAATACAAGTACAAATAATAACAAGTCTCAAATTCCCGAAATAAGAGAAAATTTAACTTTATTGAACAAGGAATATAACCTTACATTGTTCCTATACAATTAATAAGTAAACGGGGAACTTGAAATACAAATAGAAAAGTAAATTTGATTACATCATCAAAATAATACAACCTTCTTTACAATGTTCAAGAATCAAAGAAAGTTACAACTGAGTAAAAAGAAAATCTAAAACATTCCTTGGCTATTTCCTGACTCTTCTTTTCTTCTTCACCTTGATTCTTGTAAAATTAAAGACAAAAGAAAAGAAAGCAAAACAGCCAAACAGAAAATAGGAGTAAGGGGTTGTGGTGAATGTTGTACTCTTAGGTTGGCAAGGAAATGCCTTGCTGAATGATCACTGAATATTTTAAATAAAAGGGTCAAGTGTAAATCCGTTCTTACCAAGATATTTTGCCTCATAACTCTGTTGGGGAATTTCCGCCCCATAGGTGGCGGTTAGCGGTTTTTGCGGAGCAGACAATCTGGGCGATTAGACTTCCCCTAATCAGATCTTACTGGAGGCAACCAGAGTCCGTGTCTCTCTTCCAAGTTTTTCGCCCTAGTTAGCCTGATTGTTCGGATCCCATAGACCTTCCCAAACATCATAAGCCTTTCTCGCCACTAGGGTGCGAGATCGTAAAACACACAAACCCTAGTTTTGCTGTTCTGTGGTGTGCTGGAAGTTGTGGAGGCAGGGAGGATGCGATGGAAGGACTGATGTGGGGACTTCGGCTGACGGAGGAGGAGAAGAGGGGTGTCAAGGTCAGCAAGGAGGTGAGGTCCAGTGTGGTGAAGGAGAATGAACCTATGGCAGTGGGAAAGCTGTACTCAGAGAAGCCAGCGCAAGCGCTGGTGGTGGGCCAAACTCTGGGAAGATCTGGTGTCTGATCAAGGGTTTGGGATGTAAGGAATTGGAGACCAACGTTTTCTTGTTCACATTCAAGCATCCATCGGGGTGGAGAAGGGTAGTGGAGGATGGCCCATGGTGGTTTGAGAAGGAGTTTCTGGTGATGGAAGAATATGATCCGCTCAAGACAGTTGAGGATTATGATTTCAAGATGATCCTGATTTCGGTGCAAGTGTTCAAGTTACCATTAGGATCTATGAATAGATAAACCGGTGAACTTATTGGAGAAAAATTTGGGTAGGAGGTCACGGTTGATGTTGGAGAGGATGGTAATGATGTGGGTCGGTTCCTACGTATCAAGACCAAGATGGATATTTCAAAGCCACTGATGAGGTGTACCACTATGTTTGTGGAGGTGGGGGATGGAAAGGAGATTGAGGAGGAAGAGGTAGTTGGAGGGAAAGGGGACAAGAATAAAGGAAAGGAGATCTGGTGCCCTTTTACATATGAACACTTGCCGGATTTCTGCTACACATGTGGAATAATAGGTCACAGAGAGAAGGATTGCTCAAAACGAGTGAAAAATCGTAATGAAGTGCAATTTGGGATGTGGCTTCGTGCAGAAATTGAAAGCAAGAAGTCTGTTGAGGTCTATGGGAGCAAATGGAGTGATGGCAGAAGCAGTGGAAGCAGCTCAAGTGGAAGGGTTTATGGGTTTGGAAGAAACCGTGGATTTTCTAGGAGTGATAGTGCTTCTTGGAAGAATAATGGGGGTGTGGTGAGTGGTAATATTAGTGATGAAAGGGAGAAGAAGTCTGCTAAGAAGAGCCCTCAGGAGGCAACTTCTCCGGCTATGGAAAAGGGTATAAATCACACGCTTTTGCAAATTGCCGATGGAGTAGAGAAGATAAGGGAGAAAGATAAAGTTGTTGGAAAATAGGATGTTCTGAGCGAGGAGATATTACGACCTGAGGAGACGGGATGAAGAAGGTGGGATCTATGGACATTGATGGAGTTACCGATGAGGGTGCTGGAGGGGTAGTTGGAGGCAAAAACACATGGCAGAGGGGATCTCTGTTGGCTTGGAGGGCAAGGAGCAGAGAACAGTGAATGACAGAAAGAAATTTAAGCATCTTAAGAGAGATGGCAAGGGATCTACGGTTGAGGATGCTATGGAGGTACGATCGGGTGTAAAGAGGAGGGGTGGAGGAGGAGGGGGATGATGGTAGGAGGGAGAAGAAGGGTAGGGTCACAGAAACATCTTCATCGGCCGAGCTGTTGATCCAGCCCCGCCGGTCACAATGAGAGTGGTGGAATGGAACAGTTGGGGTTTGGGGAATGGCCCGGCTATTCATGGCCTCTTGGATCTCAAGAGGGTGGAGGACCCTGATGTGATGTTTGTGTGCGAAACAAAACTGACGGAAAAAGAACTGGAGAAGCTCAGGTGGAAGCTAGACCTCACTAGAATGTGCATGAAGGATGCGGAGGGGAGAAGTAGAGGGTTAGTTCTATTTTGGAGGAGGGAGCTGAATGTATCTCTACGCTCAGTAGGTAGAAGAAATATTGATGTGGATGTCACGGAGGAAGACAGATCAATCTAGAGAATGACAGGTGTGTATGGATAATCAGAGGCAGCGAGAAAGAAGGAGACATGGAAGACTTCAACAACACTAAACCAGCAGCACCAACGAGGCAACCATGGCTGTTCTTTGGAGACTACAATGCGATTCTCACTACAGATGAGAAGAGGGGAGGGGTGACTCGGCCCTAGACTTACATGGATCAATTTAGGGCGGCTATGGAGATGTGTGGGTTGAGTGATCTGGGCTATGAAGGAGACAAATTTATGTGGAGGAACCATAGTAAGGTTGCAAGCAACTATATTTGTGAACATCTTGATAGGGCTCTAGGAAACCAGGAGTGGGTTCGAAAGTTTCCTAACTTTAGGGTCCGCAATGTGGCTCCTCGTCATTCAGACCATCGACCAATCATAATAGACACGGACTTTGTGGGAGGTAGAAGGCGGGAGGGAGAAAGGAGTTTCCGCTTTGAAGCTAGATGGTTGCGGGAGGAGGGGTGTGATGAGGTGATGAAGGATGCTTGGGAGAGAGGGAAGGCAGAGAGCCATAGCAACATGGCTGATCTCTTAAAGGGGTTAGGAGGTGGCTTTTCGAGCTGGAGTAGAGAAGTCCTAGGTGATTTAGAGGAGAGGATAAAGAAAGCAAAAAAAGATTTGGAGGGGTGTATGAGAAGGGATGTGTTGGAGGAGAAGGTGGCAGAGGAGGCTTGATTGCGGGCTGTTGTTGAACATCTTGAGGAGTTGAAGGAGGTCAAATGGAGGCAGAGGGCACACTCGTGGTGGCTCCACAAAGGAGATAGGAATACAAAATATTTTCATTCATTTGCCTCCAAAAGAAATAAGAAGAATTTCATAAAGGAGTTGAGAAGGGAGGATGGAAGTGTAGTTAAGGAGGGATAGGATTTATCTAACTCTATTTTGTCTTACTTCCAGGGTCTTTTCACTTCCGTTCATAGCCATAGGTTGGCTGAACTTTTAAGTGTGGTCCACGCCCATGTCACTAATCCGATGAATGAAGCCCTATTGGCTGAATTTTCAGAGATGGAGGTTAAAGTGGCTCTAGATAGCATAGGTGACCTCAAAGCCCCGAGGCCGGATGGTATGCCCTCTATTGTATTCAAGAAATATTGGCATATTATGGGAGATTATATTGTGCAAGAAGTGCTGCAAGTTCTGAGGGGGGAGCTATGCCAGAAGGGTGGAATGATACATATGTGGTACTAATCCCCAAGGTGAAAGACCCCTCGAGAATCAAATACCTCCACCCAATCAGCTTATGTAACGTTTTGTACAAGCTTGTGTCAAAGGTCCTTGCCAATATATTGAAGATTATTTTACCGGAGGTGATCTTGGATAACCAAAGTGCTTTTGTTCTCGGAAGGTTGATTACGGACAATGTGGTGATTGCATATGAGATGTCACATTTCCTGATGAATAAAAGAAGCGGGAAAGAAGGTTTTGCGGCTGTTAAAGTGGACATGAGCAAAGCGTATGATCGTGTGGAGTGGAGTTTTCTGCCTGCAATGATGTTGGAAGCTTGGTTTCAGTTTGAGGTGGGTTGATCTTGTGATGAAGTGTGTCACAATAGTCACATATCAGATCAAAGTCAATGGAAAAGCTACGACCAAGTTTGTCCCTACCCGGGGTTTAAGACAAGGTGGCCCCCTCTTGCTGTACCTCTTCACCATTTGTGCCGAAGGCCTCTCGGCTCTTATCCATGATGCACAGTGCCATCACGTGTTTAGTGGCATAAAGATCTGTACCAATGCACCGAGTATCACACATCTATTCTTTGCAGATGACTCGATGCTTCTGATCCGAGCAAAGGAGGAGGAGGCTAAAGTTCTGAAACAGATGCTTGCATTATATGAGGATTGTTCGGGGAAATGCATCAATCCAGAGAAATCAGCAATTATGTTTAGCAACAACATGAAGCTTGCAACTAAGGAGTGTGTAAAGCAAGAACTTAATATTTGGAGAGAAGCTTGGAATGAGAAGTATCTAGGGTTGCCAGTCTATGTGGGTAGATCAAAGAAAAAAGCTTTTGCATATATTAAAGATAAGATTTGGAAATTTATATATGGTTGGGAGGTGAAGCCGGTTTCCAAATGTGGGAAGGAAATTTGGATCAAGGTCGTTGCGCAAGCTATCTCGACTTTTCTTATGTCCTGCTTCTATTTAACAAAATCATTTTGTGATGAGTTAAGTGCGATGATTGTGTGGTACTGCTGGACTCAGCAAGAGAAAGGAAATAAGATTCATTGGCTTAGTTGGGGGAAACTGATTAAACCGAAAGGAGATGGGGGACTTGGTTTTAGAGACATACATGCTTTTAATATTGCTATGCTTTCTAGGCAAGTATTGCGTCTGATGGAGAACCCGGATAGTCTTTGTGCTAAGCTGCTCAAGGCCAAATACTATCCTAATACTGATGTTCTGCAAGCTTTACCACAAGAAAATATGTCTTATTCTTGGCGGAGTAATGTTCATGGGGTCGACTTGGTGAAAGAAGGAATAATATGGCGAATCACGAACAGGGAAATGGTGAATATTTGGGCTGATCCTTGGATACCAAGAGTGTGGTCGCGACAGGTTGCAACACCGAGAAGAAATGTTTTAATGATGAAGGTATCTAAGCTCATTAATCCAATCACGGGGCAGTGGGACACTAAGCTGATGGAGGATACTTTTTGGCCGGAGGATGTTGAGGCTATAAAAAGCATACCTTTGAGAGAAGGGATGATGGATTTGATTGCTTGACATTTCTACCCAAAAGGGATTCATTCTGTGAAGCGGGCTTATAAACTGCAGAGAGAACTTGAACAAATCCACGAGAATGGCAGCGAAGGGTGCAGTTCCAAACCTCCATCGATGTTACAAGATGTAGGGGACAAATCTTGGCTCGGAATTTGGGAGATTCCTGGCCCGGGTAAACTTAAACACTTTTTGTGGCGATGCAAACATAATTCACTGCCATTGAGAAAGAACCTCATTAGAAGAGGTTTTCCTATTGAAAACCCAAGCTTTGTTATGTGTAATAGAATTCATGAGGATGGTGGCCACCTCTTCGTCCAATACAAAGAGGTTAAACAAATTTGGCGAGCTTTGAACCTGGAACATGTTCGTCTCAAACTCGAGACATGCAATACCATTGACCAGACATGGATGAGATTTGGAATCTGCAGCTGAAGGTTAGACTAGAGGTTATCGTTATGTGGTGCCTATGGTGTGATATCTATGAGATTCGACACATTTTTGATGGCTTTTATTGATGGTTTTCTCCCAGATTTGATCATTTTCTAGTTTTACCTGACGCTAATACTTCGCTAGCAAAGAAAACTTGGTTTTTAATGTGTGTTTCAGGTCCTGAACGTCAACAGGAGGATTTAACTAGAGAAATACAATATTCTGGAGAAAACAAGCAAGTTCCACTTTGAAAGCACGCGAGGGGAGCTCATAGAAGCTTTAACGAGAAAATATACGACATGAATATTTTTTCGGCCGTATAGCTCCCGCCGTATAGTTTTCGCCACCTCTGTCTTGTCAAAAGGGACAACTTCCATGAAGGGACCAAGGGCGAAAACACAACACAGCAGCTGCCACACCATCTAGAAGGGAGAAAGAAGAGATCCGGAGAAGAAGGAGAAGACGTTCTTCATCTCGCTTTGCGATCTTCGACCTCCTAGCCAATACACCCCATAGCCACTACTTGTACTTGAGAGAGAGAGGGATCTCCACCTTGCAAGACTAGGGTTTGATATTGGTTTTTCCCATCTTGATTTCTGTTGGATATATTTTCTATTCTTATTGTGGATCTCCACGATAATACCAAGACGAATTCCGTTTATTTGATTATATTGATGATCCGTTCTTCTCTCATGTGTGAGTAATTCCCTTGGGCGTGGGAGATGTAGGGGATTGGTGAGATGTGATGTGCCTTTATATATTTTCCATTAGTTTGTGATTGATTCTAATTACTATATTATGTGTTCTTGACTATCTGTGGGATGCTTAATGCTTGTTGTCCAATTAAGGGCCCAGACAACATGATACCTTGTTCTACATAGATAAGATCTTGTACACTAGTGGACCAGCGACCCCCAGGTGACACAGGGATATAAATGGAAAGCTAGTTGACTCGAGGATAACGAGTAACCACTGTGCTTATTGCATTAGTCCGATCCAAGGAGCTTAATCGCTAAGCGACCTGAAGGGTCTTAATCGTCTAGTGTCTAACCATGGTTTTGGTAGCAGGCTAGTAGGATTATTGAAGTTGGGATGAAATCTACCAAGAGGAGTTCCGACTAATTATGGGTTGCTCGCCTACACATATATCTATAAGATTATAATTGTTACATTTACCACTCGTCCACCTGGCACAGTCACTATCACCATGAACTGAATCTCCCTGCGCCTTCTTTCACCATCTGCAGCAAACAACAAACAAGCAAAGTCGTTCTTTACTTTTATGCATTTTCTGAAGTTTACATTTTAGTTCTATTTAAATCTATGGCACTTAATCAAAATCCCATTCTTATTTCAACACTTGCAGTCAATTCACTCGAAGACCTGTGACAACTTCGGGTGTGATAGAGACTTCATCAATAAACACTTACCTTTGGGCTCCCTGTGGGATCGATATCTAAACTTTGAAACTAGCTACAAATGATCTGTACTCTTGCAGACATCAAGCTATTTTCTAGCGCTGTTGTCGGGGAGCTAAGCGCTAAGTGTTTGTATTTTGACAGTTCAGGTGTTGCTACTACAAAATATTCTCCTTAGGAGACAAAGGGTCTACACGCTCTGGTAGGACCTACCTGCCAGATTATATTGAGCGCGTGCCTACTTAGAGGCGCAAAGAAATTATTGAAAAACTTTTAAGATCAAATAAAGTTGAAGTTGAAAACCTGAGTGATATTATGGAAATCATGTCTATTTACATGACAACTCCTATGAAACCTGAGAAAACTCTCAGGGAATACAGTGCTCCAAGTTCTGAATTTCTTAAACAACCAATAGAGTTCCCTAATCCTGGAGTTAGAGAATATCAATTTGATGGTGGAATTATTAAAATTTTGTAGGAGAAAGCTTTCAGTGGAAGGGAAGATGAAGACCCAGGAAGACATATTAGAGAGTTTGACGATGTGATAACATCGCTTGGACCAAAAGGTTTTCCAAGAGACTTTTCTTGTCTTAAATTATTTTGATGGTCTCTTAAAGGTAAAGCTCTGGACTGGTTATATTCTCTCCCTCGCCATTACATTAAATGTTGGGAAAACTGCGTTAGTAAATTCATAAACATATTTCTTCCTTTTAAAAAGGTAACTGAACCAAGAAAGAACATAGGCAGTTTTAGGCAGAACGTGGGAGAAAACTACCCATAAGCCTAGGAAAGATTCTTTGGAATGATCAATAGTATTCCTAACCATGGCTATTCTAAACTAACAATCTGCCATTTATTTTATCATGGTCTCAATTCTCAATGTAGAGAATTGCTTGACTTCTCAGCAGGAGGATCAACAAATAATTTAACTATTAAAGACTGCTTGGAATTAATGTCTACTAGAGCTAAGAATTATTCTTTATATAATCCTGATTTTGGCACTAAGCCGGAAAAAGGGATACTTCGGATAACTCCTGATCTTATGCCTGAGGTACGCAAGACTATGAAAGAAAAAGGTATACCTTCTAAACTTGCTAAAGAAAACAAAGAGGTTTCGTTACAAGTTTTAACTGAAGAAGATGAAACTATAAAAGTTTTTCAAGAATTAAAACATCAACAAATTAAATCTCATAATAACTTGCATAAGCATTTCCAAAAACACAAAAAGATTTTGGCAGAACTCACTGAAAATTATGATGAGATTGGCCACGAAATAAAACTATTTCATAAGTATCTTAGTATGATTGAAACCCAGTGTTATCAAATTTTTCTGCGTGATGATAAAGATATTTTTGTTTCTACTAATGTTGTCACAAGAAGGGGTGCAGTTGTTACAGGACCCTTAGGACCACCGAAATACGAAGCTGAAAAAGAGCATAAGGAAAAAGCCTTGCTCGAAGCAAGTCAAGAAGATGATACGTTGGTGGATCCTCAAGATGAGACTGAAACACAAGATGAAACCAAGGAAGACCAAAATGATGCACAAGATGATCATTATGACTCTGATGCAGAGACAGTTGATCCAACAGAAGATAAAGGAACAAGTAAAGAAGATGAAGTTGTTGTAGTAGAAAAGAAGAAAATCAATAAGCAACAATAAAAGACAGCAACAAAAGAGCCTGACCGCCCAAAAAAGGTAAAAGACAAGAGTAAGTCAGGTGAGAAAAAGCTTTCTTATCCATATTGAAAAAAGAAAGCACCGAATGAGGTAATTTATAATTATTTTACAAAGGCACTCAGTGACCTTCGTCTAGAAATTCCATTTGCGGATGCAATCAAAGTTCCTACTTATGGTAAATTCCTTCATGTTATTCTTAGTAGAAAGAAATAACTGAAACTGTTGCCATGGTAACTAGCTATCCTGCTAATGGGAAGCTGTTGTCTAAGTCTGGAGATCCTGGAATCCCAACTATATCATGCTCAATAGGTAAAACAGATATTCATAATGCCTTATGTGATCTAGGAGCATGAGTTAGTGTAATGCCATACTCTCTCTATAAAAGATTAGGATTAGAGGAGTATTCTCCTACTACTATCTCTTGTTGGTATGATTGAGGATGTCTTACTTAGGATAGATGAGCTTGTTATTCCCACTGATTTTATCATTCTTGAAATGTCAGAAGATGAAGGATTATCTATAATACTTGTAAGACCCTTCCTCAATACTGCAGGTGCGTCAGTAGATTGTGAAGAAGGGAAGATAATCTTCAATGTTTATGATGTTGAAATCATCCGGTATTTTCCAAAGAAGCTAGAAGCAGGAGAAAGATATGTTGCACCGGCTAAACTAGTTCATGTGGTAAGTGACATTGATAAGGGGCAACCAAAGGTAAGAATTCAAGAAGAGAGAAGAGGTTGAGTGATTCAACCATTCTTAATAAATGCTTAATGGGAGTTAACCCATTTTCGTTAATTTAGTAGAATAGAGAATAAGAAGTTCATCGCAATTCCACCACTTTTTCATAGACATTCTCGTGGAAGCGCGCCCGTGAAGATGCAACTGTCAAAAAGTAGTAGAAATGTCGATTGAATGAGTAGAGAATAATAATAAGAATAAAAGTTTGAGTTTTCTATTTATAGAAGCTAAAGTTTTGCTTTTAATATGCTAATGTTGGTCGACAGTTTTTACTATCAATTTTCTGTTAAAACTTAGTATTTCGCTAAGTTATGGGATAAGAAGGTATCCTGGAAGAAACATAATTTTTTTGATGATTACTGATGGTTTAACGACCAACTATATGGCAGGAATAAAAATTCCGGCCGTATAGTTCCGGCCGTATAGTTATCTTTGCCATCAACAACTTTTCGTCGAAGGCACAAAGAGTTTAACGACCAACTATATGGTGGGAATAAAAATTTCGACCGTATAGCTCCAGTCGTATAGATATCAATGCCTCCATACAATTTTTTCTGAAAGGTACTGAGAGTTTAACGACCAACTATACGAGAGGAATAAAAATTCTGGCCGTATAGTTCCGGCCGTATAGATATCGATGCCTTCGTAGAATTTTATTCCAAAAGTACTACGAGTTTAATGACCAACTATACGGCGGGAATAAAAATTCCGGCCATATAGTTCTGACCGTATAGATATTGATAGTTCCGACCGTATAGATATTGATGCTAGTTTTAGAAATTTATCTCGAGAGACAGACAGTTTAACGACCAACTATATGGCGGGATCACTTTGATCCGGCCGTATAGTTGTGACCGTATAGCTGTTTTCCTGTATAAATAAACCCTAGTTGGTGGCACCGCCGCAACTATACGGGCGGAGCACCATCACCCGTTCATATAGTTCCGGCCGTATAGTTCGGTGCGACCACAAAATCGCACCGGGGAGGCTAGGTCTTCCTCCTCTCCTCATTATTTCTCTCATATTATCTCTCCAAACCTCTCAAAATCCACCTAGAACTCTTGATTCTTCGCGGATTTCGTTCGTTTGAGTGGGGGAATCAACAGATCGGTATGTTTCTTTCCCTATCCATGCTTTATTTTCAGATTTCCATGGTTGAAACTCTCACGTTGATCTAGTGGATGAACTCAAGCTTATTTAGTTTTCCCTATTAATTTCTCATGTTAGGATTGAATTTTTCCATGTAGAATCGTTCATGTATCATATAGAAACTATATGCCTAAGGTTTTATGGTGAATTTTTTCAGTGCATCACGATGAAAAAACGGTAGCCTCTTTCGTTCGAGCAAGCGCCAACGGGGAGAGGGCTCAAGCTCGGGGGCCCTAGCCCCGTGCAACTCCAAGATGGACATTGTCTCATCGAGGAGGGTGCTGCCCACACGTTGGGCCGACCACAACTTTCTCACTGCAGCAAGGTTGAAGACGGACTTCGACCTCATGTGCAGTAGGTCGAGGTTGGTGGTGCTTAGCTTCGCAAGCCACGACACCTACGCCAAGCTCACCTATGAGTTCCTTGCCTCCGTCTACGACGACCACAGGGAGAAAGGTAACATGTGCATGATAAGCCTCACCATGAATTGAACACACTATGAAGTAAATTTCGAGCCATTTTGCAATGCTTTCAGCTTCCCTCATAATGGGGATCCCAATATTACTAACCTCTATAGCGTCACAAGTGGAGAGACTTGGGAGGTTATTTATGTTAATGGTGGCAGTCACTTCTATCAGAAGAAGATGTACAGCATTCAGAACCCAACCATCCGCTGCTTTGCTTTGTTCCTCGCCAACACAATGTTGGGAAGGGGTGATACTGGTTCCATGGCCAATGCGGACATGGCAATGATCACCAAGGCTCTCTTCCCCAATGCAATGCAAAGCCCTAGTCCTGCAGCTCTACTCATCCAACACTTTCACCACCAAAGCAACAAGACTAAAGGTGATATTCGCATTGGTGGATTGGTAACCCACCTTGCCTATGCATTGAACATTACACTACCTGTTATGGAACCTGTTGATGGCTCCAAACTTATGGACGTCAAATATTTGACTGCTTGTGTCTTCCTTGGTGTTTACCATGCTAACCGGATGCTTCGAGCATATCAATTTGGTTATCTCGATGACACACAGGTTGAGCAGGAGCAGGAGGAAGAGTAGGGGCACAACCTGCTTGGGAAGCAGAGCAGCAGCAGTAGCCAGGAGGAGCCTAGGAACCGTGGCCCAACCAACCATAATAGGGGTACGGCTACGTCCCCTATCAGGAGTTCTACTAGCTCAACCAGCGCGTTGGGGAGATTGACCACACTCTTGAGGATGTGAATGAAGATGTGAACACTTTGACTCACAACTTCAGTCACTTCATGACCCACTTCCCCGACTTCTACCAGCAGTACCCGTGCCAGCCGCCAAATGACGGCAACAACTGAGCCTGGCAATAGCCTAAGCTTGGGGGAGGTTTGAAAACCTCCAAACTTTGCATTCATGTTTTTATTTCTTCTTTTGATTTATTTCTTCAAAAAAATTGCATGTTTATTTTCAGTTTTGCATTCCTAAACCAAAAAATACAAAAAAATTAGTTGTAATTTTATTTGCAAGTTTGTTTCTTTGTTTCTCTCGGAGATTGCTTAATTTCAGGTGATTTGGCAATATGGAAATATAGGAGAGGTTTGAATCAAATACAAGAACGAAGCAAGAAAGAGGAGGTATCACATTCCTTTCGTCACACTCTTTGCAACCTTAAATTGATCCTACAATTATTTACTTGCTTGCACTGGAGTCACTCCCCACTTAGCTTGTTATCCTACAAATTATATTCCTTTGCTAGTGTCCCTTTTTAGCTTTGAAACAATGAGCAATGAACTTGGTTAAAATACTTCCTACCTTTTTACAACAAGAAAAAGCATCTGAAAGATGACTTGAGTCCATGCTTAGCTCAAAGAATTTGATTTTAGAACTACTCCATCCCATTTGAGCTTAATATAAATAGACTCGATAGTACCCTTGATTGAAATTGTTTGATTAAATGGATGCTTCGAAGTAGTAGAAATTATGCCACTACTTTTTCTAATAATTACCGTAAGATATTGCTTTACGCGTGTCATTACAACTCTGTCGTGCTCCATGGGGAACTATTAACTCTGCTGGCCAACAAACGATTTAAATGTGGGAAACCACTTGATTTTGGCTATTGAGCTATGTAAACGTCTATAGCAGCAATGCTATGACGTGTAAACTTTTTAGTCTCCTCATGGTTTCACGTTCCAAGTGAAGTTGTAGTACTCCTCTGGCCCATTATTGCTCAACATCATTTATTGGCATGGTCATGAGTGCACAACACATCCCCAATTAACATGTTGAAAATAGTGGCATGATTTCTCTATGAAAGAGCTGAAGTTTTTGAAAGACAAGAGAAAGAAAAAGGTGCTTTGAGAGTCTTGAAATTTTGACATGGGAGTAGATGGGTTGTACTTAAATTAAATGTTTTGATGCCAACCTTAGTACTCTTAATTGGTTAAATGAACAAGAACAAAAAGTTTTCATCTCTCAACAAAGAGAGGTGCCAAAAGAATTTGTCTCACCTTCCTAGCTAAACTTTCGACACTTGCTTGGGCATATGATTTATTTGCTAACAAGATATACGTGGTTAGGAAGTGCACTCAGTGCAATCTTGGGAATATTTGTATGATCATATTTAAGATTGCAGGAATTGTGAAGAAAAGAATTTGACACTAATTCGAACTTGTGAGTTCCTTTATTTTCAATCTCGAATCTCTGATATTCTTCCTGATTTCCTTGTCACTCGAGGGCGAGCAACATCTAAGCTTGGGGGAGTTGATAGCTGTGAGATTCGACACATTTCTGATGGCTTTTATTGATGGTTTTCTCCCGGATTTGATCGTTTTCTGGTTTTACCTAACGCTAATACTTCGATAGCAAATAAAACTTGGTTTTTAATGTGTGTTTCGGGTCCTGAACATCAACAGAAGGATTTAACTAGAGAAATACAATATTCTGGAGAAAACAAGCAAGTCCCACTTTGGAAGCACGCGAGGGGAGGTCACAGAAGCTTTAACGAGCAACTATACGGCCGGAATATTTTTCCGGCCGTATCGTTCCTGTTGTATAGTTGTCGCCGCCTCTGTCTTGTCAAAAGGGACAACTTCCATGAAGGGACTGAGGGCGAAAACACAACACAGCAGCCGCCACACCATACAGAAGGGAGAAAGAAGAGATCCAGAGAAGAAGGAGAAGACGTTCTTCATCTCGCTTCGTGATGTTCGACCTCCTAGCCAATACACCCCATAGCCACTACTTGTACTTGAGAGAGAGAGGGATCTCCACCTTGCAAGACTAGGGTTTGAGATTGTTTCTTCCCATCTTCATTTGTGCTGGATATTTTTCTATTCTTATTGTGGATCTCCACGGTAATACCAAGACGAATTCCCTTTATTTGATTATATTGATGATCCGTTCTTCTCTCATGTGTGACTAATTCCCTTGGGCGTGGGAGATGTAGGGGATTGGTGAGATGTGATGTGCCTTCATATATTTTCCATTAGTTTGTGATTGATTCTAATTACTATATTATGTGTGCTTGGCTATCTGTGGGATTTTTAATGCTTGTTGTCCAATTAAGGGCCTAGACAACATGATACCTTGTTCTACATAGATAAGATCTTGTATGCTGGTGGACCGGCGACCCCCGGGTGACACGGGGATATCAATGGAAAGCTAGTTGACCTGAGGATAACGAGTAACCATTGTGCTTATTGCATTAGTTCGATCCAAGGAGCTTAATCGCTAAGCGACCTGAAGGGTCTTAATCGTCTAGTGTCTGACCATGCTTTTGGTAGCAGGCTAGTAGGATTATTGAAGTTGGGATGAAATCTACCAAGAGGAGTTCCGACTAATTATGGTTTGCTCGCCTACACATATATCTATAAGATTATAATTGTTACATTTACCACTCGTCCACCTGGCACAGTCACTATCACCATGAACTGAATCTCCCCGCGCCTTCTTTCGCCATCTGTAGCAAACAACAAACAAGCAAAGTCGTTCTTTACTTTTATGCATCTTTTGAAGTTTACATTTTAGTTCTATTTAAATCTATGGCACTTAATCAAAATCCCATTCTTATTTCAACTATTTGATACATTGCAAATGTATCTATAATTTTTGATGTTCCATGCTTACTTTTATCCACTTTCTGGTGTTTTGTCCACACTTTGGAGTACTTTTCATATGATTTCTTGGACTACTGCCGCCTGCCTGTTTTGGTTCTGACGGCCTTGCCTATTTTTGCTCATGGCACTACACCACTGCCACGCGGCAGCTGTGCCTGCGGGTGGTGGATGTCAGCCTCCTTCCGACATGCCTCCTGGATGCCCTGATGCTATCTTGGCTCATGATCATGCATTATCATGCTTCATGCCTGGGATCAATGAGATGTTATCAATGCAGATGTTCTCGATGCTTGTCATTGCTTTCAAATTACATCTAAGGAGCACCTATTAGTTTCAGAACTATGGATCCCGGTCTGTCTCTTTCTTTTACATACGATCTACAACTGTTTATCACGTTATTTTTCCATGTTTGTAAAGCTGTTCTTTCATTTTGTTTTATCCATTTCGTTAAACTTGTTCATCATCAGGAAATTTTGTCATTTTTCTTCTTTCAGTTTCACATCAACACCGCCCAACATTTTTCCTGCCATATGTAGAGCCATCAAGATTTTTCCGCGCCTGCTGCATTAGCGAATACACGGCGAGGTGATGGCTCAATACACTACCGTAAAAGTGCTTGGTGCGTGGTGTTGATGTAGAGATCATTGGGAACCCTAAGAGGAACGTATGATGAGCACAACAACAAGTTTCCCTCAGTTATGAAACCAAGGTTTAATCGAACCAGCAGGAGCAAGGAAACACCTCAAAGGTGTTACTAGTTGAGCTTTGGCAGAGCGCACTATCGGTGCTAGTAGCAACGTGGAGACCTGCACAACACAATCACAGAACTTTGTCCCCAACTTGCGATGTGGTTGTCAATCTCACCGGATTTTGCAGAAAACAAAGGATTAAACGTATCGAATGGAAAGAAGTAAAAGTTTGCAGAAAGTAAACACAAAGCAGAAACAATTTATAGATTGTATGTAAAGAAAAGGACCGGGATCCATAGTTTACTAGAGGTGGCTCTCCTTAGATAGATAACATGCTGGGTGAACAAATTACAGCGGGGCAATTGACAAACACCGAGAAAGCAATACATGCATATACTAATCATCTTGACTCCTTTGAGACTTGATTGGGCATTACAACATAATACATAGACCGCCATCCAACTGCATCTATGACTAATAATCCACCTTCAGGTTATCATACGAACCCCCTCTAGTATTAAGTTGCAAGCAACAGATTATTGCTTTATTTAATCATGTAAAGTAAACAATACAATTGTTCTATGAACAAAAGATCGTTGTTTTCTCCCTAGTAGCAACAGCACATCTAGTACCTTAGAGATTTTTGTCACTTCCCCAGATTACCAAAGGCATGAACCCACTATCGAGCATAAATACTAACTCTTGGAGTAAAGCATGCAAGATCATAAATAAAAAGACATGATAGAATCAATAATCAATCTGAAATAGCATCTCAATATCCATCGGATCCCCGCAAACACAACATGTATGGATTACAAATAGATGATCTTGATCATGAACGGAGCTCACAAGATCTAAACATGAAAGCACAAAGGAGGAGAAACCAACCATCTAGCTACTACATGGATCCGTAGTCCAAGGATGAACTACTCACGCATCACACCGGAGGCTTGCATGGTGATGAAGAAGGCCTCTAGGGTGAATTCCCATCTCTGGCAGGGTTCCGGGAAGAGCTTCAGATCCCCCCGATCTAGGGATGGAGATGATGGCTATGCACTTTTTCGTGGATTTTTGATCTGCACTTAGGGTTTTCGTCCCGAGGGCAACTTATAGGTGGACGGAGAGGCCGAGGGGTGCTGGGTCGGCCACCACCTCTCGGCGCAAGCCCAGCCTAGCCGGCCGTGTGGTGTGGCCGGCCCCCGCCCCTCTCCGCCTCAGATTCTCGCACTTGATCCTTCCTAAAATAGGCACTTTGGCTTTTGTCCCGTCCAATTCCGAGAATATTCATTTTCTGACTTTTTTGGAACCAAAAACAATAGAAAACCGGCAGCTGGCACTGTGGCTCTTGTTAATAGGTTAGTCCAAGAAATCATAATAAAAGTACTCTAAAGTTGGAACAAAACACAAGAAAGTGGATAAAATAAGCATGGAACATCAAAAATTATAGATACATTTGCAATGTATCAACATCCCCAAGCTTAACTATTGCTCGTCCTGTAGGTAAGTGATAAAAAGAAAGAATTTTTGAGGTGACATGCACCATCAAAGACTTGATCAAAGTATTTGCAAAACATTCAAGGCTGGGATCATAGTACTTCAATCATAACATGGAAGACAAAGTTCTAGCAATAAGCAAAGAAACTAAGATGCAACATGAAAAGGCACAAACAAAAGATTCATGAATAACATGCTTTGCAAGACGTTTGTTTGTTTCACATAAAGAAAACATAGCATGATAGTATTCAGCTTGTCCCTCAATAGAGTAGCAAATATAAATGCATAGGACACCTTCAAAGTTCATAAGAGTGACTAGATACAATAGTTTCAAACAAGCAATAACAAGTTATGCATCAATCAACTAGTCTTGGGACAATGCACATAGAACTAAGAATGGCCACTATGCTCTCATAGTAGGTGCATAAAGATAGAAGGTGGATACTCAATATAATGGTGGAAGAAAGGCCTTTTGTAAAAGGAAGTAGGGATTCAAGTCTCATAAAGAGCTTCCAAAAATTATGGTACTTATAGCTTTCAGCTCTCATTGCCCCTATCATAAGCATCTTGAAATGATTAAGGTTAAAGTGAACAAACTATGGTGTACATGCTTGACGTAAGTAAGTCAGAAATCTCATGTCCCTTGTATACGAGGGCCGCTCCTCATGCTACTCAAGTTTAGTCACCGGTAAGTTCTTGTCATCGTAAGTACATGTGTATCATACAGAACCGCCAACGGGGTACCCCTTGCCCGATGATACGGAAGAATCCCCATATCAAAATGACAAGGCAAGCAGACAACGAGAATCTCAGCATTCTTCTTATTTACCATGGGAATATGGTGCTTTTTTCTCTCTTTCCTCTTTTCATAGTATCTTTTTTTTTCTTTTCTCTTTTTTTTCTCAATATAGGACTCTTTTTTTATAAGAAGAATGCTTCATAGACAGCTCATTATGGTTACGCTGCAGGTTTCCACCATGTCAGCATGGATTAGACCAGCGGCCTAGGTGTTCATCTAACACATATACATAACTCCATGGACTTACAAGCTCCCCTTTCATTTCACACCGACGACATCCATATACAAAAGAGCATGATATCAACTAGGTACAAGTACCAAGTGCAATGTTGAAAGCGTTCCCCATGAAAGCATGGTTCTGCTAATTCCCAACAAATAAGTGCAAGCATATACAACATACTCCCTCTATCCCAGTTTATAAGACTTACGCGTATACCTAGGTCGTCCTCATGAGCTATATAATATGAATTATATAATATAAAAATTATATCATTAAAAAATATAACATTTGAAGTTTTTAATAATATAGTTTTTATCTTATGTACCTCATGCTAAGTTGGTTAATTTGTCAACCTAGAAATACGCGTAAGTCTTATAAACCGAAACGGAGGGAGTAGAAGACACAATGGTTCAAGTTTATTAGAGGCAATAAAGTAAAGTGTGCCATCAAGTTCGTGAGAGCTTTAATCACTAGTTTTCTCATAACAAGTGGAAGGTAAACAAAAGCATGAATATACTTGGAATAGCGTAAGCTAGTAGGTAGGTATGGTGGACTCTTTGGAAAAACTTGGTTTAGGGAGTTGGATGCATGAGTGGAACTCATACTTTGTTGTGGAGGCTAGCAAAAGACTGGGAGCGACAAACTAAGAGAGCAATAATGGCCATAATCATGCAGAGCGACAAAACATCATTGATAAAAGCATAAAGTGATACTACAAGTTGAAAACTAAAGGATCATAAAGGCTTATGGTGACTTGTGATAGTCATAACATGGTGTGAGCATGTGCCAAGTCAACCCAAATAAAGCATCAAAGGAGAATACCACTATACTATGCTTTAATATGCTAAAACAACGCATGATTCATCCAAGGCACATTAAGAAATCTCAATTGTTTCTAACAAGTCATGCAACAACAAAGAATACTAAGCATAAAGCCAAAACAATATCAAGCACGGCATGACAAAGCATAGCCACAGTCAAAAACGAGCTCTTTTTACCACATAAGCATGAACTTTCCTACTCTTTTCTAAACCAAACCAAACTATTTGCAAACCAAAGTGTGAAAGAGGGGGTCCAACCAACTTATTCAGAAAACTAAGCAAACCAAGCAAACTAAAAACGAAAACAAAAACAAAAAAGAAGACTCTCCAAGAAAAACACAACTGTGCACGAAACAATAAAAATGAAGCGTTTCGAAGAAACCTGAAATTTTTATTGATGAAGAAGGGGATGCCTTGGGCATCCCCAAGCTTTGACGCTTGTACTTCTTGGATATTTCTTGGGGTGACACACGTGGCATCCCCAAGCTTGAGATTTAGTCCATCCTTCATCTCATTACTAATTCCTTCCATACACCTGAAATTTTTCCTTCATACAAAACTTCACACAATCGCATTAGCAACATTAGTGCACTTAAGATAAATAAGTCTCAAGGTTCAGTTCTAACACCAAATAAACTTCCATTAGAACACTAGCTACTGTATCACTTCCATAAAAAAGCTCAATTCCCCAAAGGAACTCAATAAGGAACTAACAAGAAGCAAATGCAGAAAATGGCAGAAATCTGTCAAAACAGACCAGCAGGTAAAGACGAATTTTTTCGAAAACCTTCTGTTACGCAAATCAAAAAGTGTTGAACTAACTAAAGTTAGATAACAACCTGGGGCAGAATCACAAAAACTTACAGCTCAATCCGACATACAGAGATCTCTCAGGAATTTTTACGGTGAAGCACAGAAATCTGTTTCGGGATAGCAACTTTCCCAATCATTACTTCACTCTCATTAGAGGTTACTCTTGGCACAAAAAGCAAATAAAAAGGATAAGGAGAGGTTATTACAGAGGTAATAACTTCCAAGACTCATCTAAAACTCTTGGGTTATCTCCCAACAAGTACTTTCTTTAACCCCTTTAAGTTAGGCATAAGAACCAAAGAAAGAATCAAGTGTTCTCAAATGAAGAAACATTAAGATCAATACCAGAAATATTTTCAAAAAGGCATGGTATATCATCCAAATAAGTTCTAGAGGATCCTCTCTCAATGCTCTTGGGTTCACTATTCTCATCAAAAGGGTTTGCGGGTGTAGGGGTTCGTAGCATGGAAAACAAAAATTTTCTATCGCATACAAACAAACAAGCCAAGATCTATCTACTAGATTGTAGCAACGAGTCGATAGAGAAACTCACCCTCGAAGATTCCAAAGCGGTTAACGAGAGCAGATTCTCGTGGGTGATGTAGTCGTACTCTTTCCGATCTCAAGATCGCGTAGACGATCCTTCCAGCGCCACGTTCCAGCAGCGCTCCCGCAGTCGGTCACACGCTCGGGTTTCGACTTAAGACCTTCCTCTCCTTGTTCCAAAGCAGGCGGAGGTTGTAGCACTCTCCTCGCGATTCGCAGACAACGGCGTGGTACCGAAGTAGAGGGAAATCCCGAGGCTTCGCTTGCTTAAGCAAGTAGTATGGTGGAGCTTATGAGTGTGGCTATTAGTAGTCTAGTAATTATACACACCAATTAGAAGGCTCTAAACCAATTAGAAGGCTCTAAACCGCTGGCTAAAGCAATTAGACGCTCTAAACAAAAACGGCTCTAAACCGGAGATTAGAGGTGGAAACTTGTGTGTGTAAGGAGGGTAGCCCTGCCCCTCCTTATATAGGTGGGAGGGGGCTGGCGCGCCAGGGGGAGGGAGTGGAGTCCCTCCCCAACTCAGCTTGGGTGGGGGCCGCCGGTTGGACGAGGTCTCCCTCCCCAACTCGGTTTCATACTCCTCCTTTTCCTCTTTCCAAAATTGCGCTTGACTTTCAAACTAGCCGTTTGACTTTTCAATTTAGGATTTAATTTAATCCTTTATTTGGGACAGCAAGAACACTTAGTACATGATGCAATCATTCCAACTTACAATGACACATTCATGTACCCTTCCCCCCCCCCGGAGTGCCGGACATTCCGGGACCTTCTAGAATGTTCCCGATGAAAACACCGGCACCAGTCCCCAACTCCGAAATGGGACTTTCCTTATATGAATCTTATTCTCGGACCATTCCGGATCTCCTCGTGATATCCCGGATCCCATCCGAGACCAACAACATTCGGTCTCTTTCTCATAATACCATAACTACTCACACAACGTCGAATCCTTAAGTGTGTCTCCCTACGGTTCGTGAATTATGCGGACATGATCGAGACACTTCTCCGATCAATAACCAATAGAGGAATCTGGAAATTCATATGGCTCCCACATATTTCTACGATTACTTTGCGATCGAATGAACCACTTACATACGATACCAATTTCCCTTTGTCTCACGATAGTTTACTTATCCGAGGTTATGATCGCTTGTATCTCTGCATACCTAGTTCAACCTCGTTATCGATAAGTACTCTTTTCTCGTTCCTGATATGTGATCCCTTGTGAGCCAGTCACATGCTTGCAAGCTAATTGGATGACATTTCACCGAGAGGGCCAGTATATCTATCGTCATATGGATGGACAAATCCCACTCTTGATCCATGTGTTTCAACCAATACTTTCCGAACACTCAATGCCACTTTTATAGCCACCATGTTACGGTGTGGTGTTTGATGTCATCAAAGCATCCATCCGGTAAAGGTGATATGCATGATCTCATGGTCGAAGGAATTAGGTTACTATGTATCGTAAAGCATATAGCAATTGAACTATTGAAATGACTTGATCTTTATGCTACGCTTATCTATAGGAGTATGTCCATCACATCATTCTCCTAATGATATGACCCGTTGTTAATAACATCTCTATGTTCATGATCAGGAAACAATGATCATATATTAACCAACAAGCTAGTTTAACAAGAGGCTTTACTAGGGACTCTTATTTTAGTTTACAAATCACACAAGTATTAATGTTTCCGTTAATACAATTATAGCATGGTATGTAAACATTTATCATAAGTATGAAGATATGATAATAACCACTTTATTATTGCCTCTTGGGCATATCTCCAACAGTCTCCCACTTGCACTAGAGTCAATAATCTAGTTTCAAACCTTTGTGTTTTCAACACCTATGGCTTTCTCGGTGTTGTATGTACACGATTGCTAGTGGTTAATCGATCTCGGATCGACACTTCCGTCGTGTGTAATTGCATGTCTTTGCGTCTCTCGCATCACTCATTCTCTAATGAGATGGCTTTGTATGATTTGGTCTTTCGGTGTGACCTTTAGTTCTTTGGGGTTAAAACATGTTGATAATATTGTCGAACAATATATCTTCATAGTATTATCCTGCTGTGAACTACACCTAGTTTGATAACAAACTACTTGACACAAATGCCCTCTTTTGCTGCTATAATAGCAGTCATATACTTAGCCTTTTGTTGAAGTATCTGTCACAATGTCTTAACTTTGGAACTCATCCAAATCCATTATGGAACTCACTTTCCATTATATTGTGCCACCCTTAATTTAGATTGAGATAAACTTAATTTGTACTTTGTGACAAAACTAGTATCAATGTAGTACTTTTACAATGAACTAACCATCTATTTGTCACTTCTACAAATAATATACTCTTAGTTCTTCCAAAAGATCATAAGAATATCCTTACTATCGTCCAATGATCATCTTATGAATCATTCTGGTATATGCTCATAATATTTATAGCATAGGACATATCTGGATTTGTACATATCACAATATGATTGATATAAATACTCTTTGTGATTTCATACATCAAGTATCAATCTATACTTGAATCTTTGTTTCACTTACCAAGTGCCAATACACTTGAATATATCATCAACATTGAACTCTTTCAATCCTTTCTGTGCAACAAGAACCTTTCTTGTAGTTTCTATATTGAATTCATTCAATATCTCGTCTATGTACTTCGCACAACCATATTAGCGCCTATTGATGCCAAATATTTGTTTTGCCTAAGTCTTTCATCGGGATGAAATTCTTAATATGTGTTAATAAAAGATACATTATTTCCAATCAACAATATGTCTTCCACATAATGTATTAGAAACATGTCTTAGCGCTCCCACTTAATTTCTTGCAAATGCAAGCATCTTCATTGTCTCCGATGAAATTAAACTCTTTTAACAGTTTCATCATAGTGAAGATTCCAACTCCGCTATGCTTACTTCAACCATTGAAGTTTGCATATGCTTTTAGCATCCTTTGAATTAACAAAACCCTTTGGACCGTGTCATGCACACGTCCTAGGTAACCATTCTATTAGAAGAACTTGTTTTGTTTATTCTACTACCACATAACAAATTATATGTAGTGGTTGCTACATTAATCCGTCTAGACTAAAATCGCTATGAAAGATCAAATCTTGTCATATACAACCTTTGAACATTGTTGTGAACTCTTTCCCAACATGTCGACTATTTCATAGATGTGAAACATCCATGTCTACTTCTTTATAGATCCAAACACAACTGCAAGGTCTTACACCTTTTTTGAGGGTCCTTCAAGTTCAAAACTTGATTTCTCGTGTATGGAACTATCACGGATTATATGGCTTCAAGCCATTTGACGGAGTCAGGGCCCATCATCGCTTCTTTGCATGTAGTAGGTTCATTATTCTCAAATAATGATTCAACCCTCAAATCTTGTTATTTGATTGTTCATCCGACCTACTTGTTTCAATAGAAACTTAGACCTCCGTGACCACAACCTTTGAGGCACGTGAGCCATGAGCATTGTTGCTGCCTCCGGAACACTTTTCGGTGCTGCGCAACTTTGCACATATAGCTAAGGTTCTTTTACCTTATCAAAGTTCTATTGTCCTCCCACTTAACTTTTCATGAAAAATTTCTTCTCAAAGAAACTTGACGCTCTAAGCGACAAACACTTTTGTCTCCTGTTTATGGAGGAATACTTAACAGTAATACAAAGACAGGTTTATCCGACTTTGGTTGCAAACATCTTTCTTATGCATAGCATACCAATGTTTAAGAAAGGACTACTTGGGTTTTATCCCAAACCATAACCTTATATAGTGTCATTTCAGCGGATTATGATGGAGCTCTTTTAGTGGAAAACGGTAGTCTCTAAAGCTTTTAATCTTTAAAATATAATAGCAGTTTTATGAATTATACCTTCGATCTTACCATGTCAAACAAGGTTCAATTACATATCCTAACGCCCATACTCTTATGGTGTTTCGGGAAATGCAAATCCACGGACCGATTCCTTAAATCTTAGGTATTATGCTAAACTTGTAACTTAAATATCTTCCTTTATGATCTTATCATAAACTATTTATATTCTTGTTACAATGATTTTGCACTTCATCTTGAAAATCTTTCAACTTTTCAAATATTTCACACTTCATCCTTATTAAGTAAATATTCACATATTCACTCAAATTTTCGAGAAAGCATATGAAGTTGAAATCCATCGCCTTGACTACACATAATGGAGTTCGTACAACAATATGCACAAGTTCCAATAAGCTAGTCATTCATTCCCTTTTGGCCTATGAACGAAGTTTTAATTATCTCTAGGAAAGTTTCACAAACGTCATTTGATCAAAAATCAAAAGACTCCAAAATTCCATCCACATGGAGTTTCTTCATGTTTTCTTTCAATATAATTTAAACGGCGATGTCACTTCCTAAGTGATCTTTCAATCAATTTGTCTTTCGACAATTTTAGCACTAGTTTTATGGATGTGATTTATCCAACGAGATTTGTGAATCATCCATCTTTTATGGATTACGGCAATTATTTGAACAACCCTTTTGTTCTCATAATACCTGATAAAACAAATCCTGAAGGCAAGCTTTGATGTTTAACGAGCAACAAAATAACCCTTTATTTGTTCTCGATGAACATCATCACCTATTCTTTTGCTAGTTACTTAGGCCATTGTAGTTCATGAATTGTGTTGTTTCGTATGACGATTCACACCAACAAATTCAGTATCAAATACTTAAGAACCACATTGTTTAATAAGCAAAGAATATATCCATAACACATATATCATCTATATACTTAAACTGAACAATTCTAGTCTTTTCTTTTCTGCCATATACTTATGAGATTCTCTTTCAGTATTTCCTTTTTCTGTTTGAAAGAATCTATCAACATCAATAGTGGAGTCATACTTATGACACATAGTCCAAAGCGTGTATAGTTAAATACCAATGTCTTTGAACTTGCACTTTGAAGTAGATCACCATTATCAAATATTTGGTGTTCTTTCAAATTCCTTTCTTTAGTAATCTCTTGGTGTAGTAAACATTTTACCTACATCAAATATTCACCCTCATCATGGACTTATCCATGATCTAGCTACTTTTAGCTTGTAACGGTGAATCGCGAGTATAATGTTGCTCTCCAAAACCTTTTGGAAGATTAGGACAACTAGTGTCTCCAACCTTTTGCAAATTCTCATCCAAATATGAGAACATGAACTTTGCCATATTATACTTTATCATGTTGCAACCAAAACTTTGTTTCAGATATCACAATATCTTCCACACATCATGGTTTCTGAAACAACTCTTTTAGATCCTAGATAACCTTGATATTAAGAGAATCTTTTGAATATCAAGAATCATGGAGACAAACATGATACTCAAACACTAACACTTGGAATTGTCACTCTTGTTTTAATACTAATTATTAAACTTTATGGAGTAACTGGAACTTACTGAAAGTTTGCAATAGGACTTTTAAACTTTAGATTAACACTTCAAAACAATACGATACCAGTTAAGTAAAGTAACTAACCAGAATTCTATAGTTCTATCATCTCAATTAAAACTAAGCGCAAGGTGGTAAACGGATGCCAATGACTACAAACAACTATGCAAATTCACTTTGATTTTAGTTTATGATAAATTGAGTTCTAATTAATAATTAAATTAATCTAGGTGAACTCCCACTTAAAACAACATCCCTCACATTGTTTTAGTGATCACATGAACCAAATCCACCACATCAAAACCGATCATCACGAGAGTTGATATAGTTTCAATGGCGAACAATCAACATGTTCATCATATCTACTATATGACTCATGCTCTACCTTTCGGTAATCCGTGTTCCTGAGGCCATGTCTGTACATGCTAGGCTCGTCAAGATCAAACCTTAGCTACCGCATAAGCAAATCTGGCTTGCTTACGTTGTATTCACCATGAATCAAAGACACCCGATCATCACGTGGTGCTTCAGCAGCAAGCTTTGGCAACGGTGCATACTAAGGGTGAACACTTTAGAACTTGAAATTTATGTGCATGAGGGATCATCTTATAATGCTACCGTCAGTCTACTAAGCAATACAAGATGCATAAAGGATTAACATCACAGGCAATTCATAATATGTGATATGATATGGCCTTTCTTCTTTGTGCTTTCGATTCCATCTTCAAGCACGAACATGATCTCCATCATCACCGCATAGCATCAAGGTCAATGACGCTTCTTCATGGTTGTCGCCCACCAGCTTCAACTATTACAACTACTTTGAATAGACACGCAGGTCTTAACAAAATTAAAGACAACCATATGGCTTCTCGCCAAGTTGCCAACTTACAATAAGGAACATTGCATACATCAAATATAATCACAATCATGGCCATATCACATCATCGACACCCCTGCAAAACAAAGTTAGACGCCTACTTTCTTTGCATATTTTACGTGGTTTGGGGCTTTCAATAAGTGTCGCTCTAACTTACGAACAAGAACCACAACATTGATACTAGCATTGTTGATTACCCGTAAATTGGATCTTAACTATGCTAGGAGAAACAGCACCAGAGCCACTTATGCAATACAAGTTGCATGTCAAGCATGGAGCAAGTCTCATGAACGATGTCATGTAAGGTTAGCCTGGCCGCTTCATCCCAACATACCGCTAGATGCAAAGTACACAAAAGCAATCTACAATAAAAGCATCAATGCCCACAATGACCATTGTGTTCTACTCTGCAACAGATCTACATATAGACACGGCTCGATACCACCGTAGGGGTTCGTAGCATGGAAAACAAAAAATTTCTATCGATACAAACAAACAAGCCAAGATCTATCTACTAGATTGTAGCAACGAGTCGATAGAGGAACTCACCCTCAAGATTCCAAAGCGTTAACGAGAGCAGATTCTCGGGTGATGTAGATTTCTTCCGATCTCAAGATCGCAGACGATCCTTCCAGCCATCGCTCCAGCAGCGCCCCGCAATGGTCACACGCTCGGTACTCAAGAAGACCTTCCTCTCCTTGTTCCAGCAGCAGCGGAGGTTGTAGCACTCTCCTCGCGATTCCGGCAAAGACAACGTGGTACCTAAGTAGAGGGAAATCCCAGGCTTCGCTTAAGCCAAGTAGTATGGTGGATCTTATGAGAGAGGCTATTAGTGGTCTAGTAATTAGACACACCAATTAGATGGCTCTAAACCAATTAGAAGGCTCTAAACCAACACGGCTCTAAACCGGAGATTAGAGGTGGAAACTTGTGTGTGTAAGGAGGGGAGCCCTGCCCCTCCTTATATAGGTGGGAGGGCTGGCCGGCCAAGGGGAGGAGTTCCTCCCCAAGTCGGCTTGAGGTGGTCACGGGTTGGAGGAGGTCTCCCTCCCAACTCGGTTTCATACTCCTCTCCTCTTTTCCTCTTTCCAAAATTGTTGCTTGACTTTCAAACTAGCCGCTTGACTTTTCAATTTAGGATTTAATTTAATACTTTATTTGGGACAGCAAGAACACTTAGTACATGATGCAATCATTCCAACTTACAATGACACATTCATGTATGTACCTTCCCCCGAGTGCCGGACATTCCGACCTTCTAGAATGTTCCCGATGAAAACACCTAACCATTCCCCAACTCAAATGGGACTTTCCTTATATGAATCTTATTCTCCGACCATTCCGGATCTCCTCGTGATATCCCGGATCCCATCCGAGACTCCAACAACATTCGGTCTCTTTCTCATAATACCATAACTACTCAAACAACGTCAATCCTTATGTGTCTCCCACGGTTCGTGAATTATGCGGACATGATCGAGACACTTCGATCAATAACCAATAGAGGAATCTGGAAATTCATATGGCTCCTACATATTTCTACGATTACTTTGCGATCGAATGAACCACTTACATACGATACCAATTTCCCTTTGTCTCACGATAGTTTACTTATCCGAGGTTATGATCGCTTCAGATCTCCGCATACCTAGTTCAACCTCGCATCGATAAGTACTCTTTTCTCGCTCCTGATATGTGATCCCTTGTGAGCCAGTCACATGCTTGCAAGCTAATTGGATGACATTTCACCGAGAGGTCCCAGAGTATATCTATCCGCCATATGGATGGACAAATCCCACTCTTGATCCATGTGTTTCAAACAATACTTTCCGAAAACTAAATGACACTTTTATAGCCACCTCACGGTGGTGTTTGATGACATCAAAGCATCCATCCGGTAAAGGTGATATGTATGATCTCATGGTCGAAGGAATTAGGTTACTATGTATCAGAAAGCATATAGCAATTGAACTATTGAAATGACTTGATCTTTATGCTACGCTTATCTATAGGAGTATGTCCATCACATCATTCTCCTAATGATATGACCCTGTTGTTAATAACATCTCTATGTTCATGATCAGAAACAATGATCATATATTAACCAACAAGCTAGTTTAACAAGAGGCTTTACTAGGGACTCTTATTTTAGTTTACAAATCACACAAGTATTAATGTTTCCGGTTAATACAATTATAGCATGGTATGTAAACATTTATCATAAGTATGAAGATATGATAATAACCACTTTATTATTGCCTCTTGGGCATATCTCCAACAGTCTCCCACTTGCACTAGAGTCAATAATCTAGTTTCAAACCTTTGTGTTTTCAACACCTATGGCTTTCCTGTGTTGTATGTACACGATTGCTAGTGGTTAATCGATTCCGGATCGACACTTCCAGTCCGTGTGTAATTGCATGTCTTTATGCCTCACGCATCACTCATTCTCTAATGAGATGGCTTTGTATGATTTGGTCTTTCGTGTGACCTTTAGTTCTTTGGGGTTAAAACATGTTGATAATATTGTCGCATAATATATCTTCATAGTATTATCCTCTGTGAACTACACCTAGTTTGATAACAAACTACTTGACACAAATGCCCTTTGCTGCTATAATAGCAGTCATATACTTAGCCTTTTGTTGAAGTATCTGTCACAATGTCTTAACTTTGGAACTCATCCAAATCCATTATGGAACTCACTTTCCATTATATTGTGCCACCCTTAATTTAGATTGAGATAAACTTAATTTGTACTTTGTGACAAAACTAGTATCAATGTAGTACTTTTACAATGAACTAACCATCTATTTGTCACTTCTACAAATAATATACTCTTAGTTCTTCCAAAAGATCATAAGAATATCCTTACTATCGTCCAATGATCATCTTATGAATCATTCTGGTATATGCTCATAATATTTATAGCATAGGACATATCTGGATTTGTACATATCACAAGATGATTGATATAAATACTCTTTGTGATTTCATACATCAAGTATCAATCTATACTTGAATCTTTGTTTCACTTACCAAGTGCCAATACACTTGAATATATCATCAACATTGAACTCTTTCAATCCTTTTCTCGTGCAACAAGAACCTTTCTTGTAGTTTCTATATTGAATTCATTCAATATCTCGTCTATGTACTTCCTGCACAACCATATTAGCGCCTATTGATGCCAAATATTTGGTTTTGCCTAAGTCTTTCATCGGGATGAAATTCTTAATATGTGTTAATAAAAGATACATTATTTCCAATCAACAATATGTCTTCCACATAATGTATTAGAAACATGTCTTAGCGCCCCACTTAATTTCTTGCAAATGCAAGCATCTTCATTGTCTCCGATGAAATTAAACTCTTTAACAGTTTCATCATAGTGAAGATTCCAACTCCGCTATGCTTACTTCAACCATTGAAGTTTGCATATGCTTTTAGCATCCTTTGAATTAACAAAACCCTTTGGACCGTGTCATGCACACGTCCTAGGTAACCATTCTATTAGAAGAACTTGTTTTGTTTATTCTACTACCACATAACAAATTATATGTAGTGGTTGCTACATTAATCCGCCTAGACTAAAAATCGCTATGAAAGATCAAATCTTGTCATAACCTTTTAACATTGTTGTGAACTCTTTCCCAACATGTCGACTATTTCATAGATGTGAAACATCCATGTCTACTTCTTTATAGATCCAAACACAACTGCAAGGTCTTACACCTTTTTCGAGGGTCCTTCAAGTTCAAAACTTGATTTCTCGTATGGAACTATCACGGATTATATGGCTTCAAGCCATTTGACGAGTCGTGGCCCATCATCGCTTCTTTGCATGTAGTAGGTTCATTATTCTCAAATAATGATTCAACCCTCAAATCTTGTTATTTGATTGTTCATCCGACCTACTTGTTTCAATAGAAACTTAGACCTCCGTGACCACAACCTTTGAGGCACGTGAGCCATGAGCATTGTTGCTGCCTCCTAACACTTTTCGGTGTTGCTAACTTTGCACATATAGCTAAGGTTCTTTAACCTTATCAAAGTTCTATTGTCCTCCCACTTAACTTTTCATGAAAAATTCCTTCTCAAAGAAACTTGACGCTCTAAGCGACAAACACTTTTGTCTCCTGTTTATGGAGGAATACTTAACAAGAATACAAAGACAAGTTTATCCGACTTTGGTTGCAAACATCTTTCTTATGCATAGCATACCAATGTTTAAGAAAGGACTACTTGGTTTTATCCCAAACCATAACCTTATATAGTGTCATTTCAGCGGATTATGATGGAGCTCTTTAGTGGAAAACGGTAGTCTCTAAAGCTTTTAATCTTTAAAATATAATAGCAGTTTTATGAATTATACCTTCGATCTTACCATGTCAAACAAGGTTCAATTACATATCTCGAACGCCCATACTCTTATGGTGTTTCGAAATGCAAATCCACTGACCGATTCCTTAAATCTTAGGTATTATGCTAAACTTGTAACTTAAATATCTTCCTTTATGATCTTATCATAAACTATTCATATTCTTGTTACAATGATTTTGCACTTCATCTTGAAAATCTTTGAACTTTTCAAATATTTCACACTTCATCCTTATTAAGTAAATATTCACATATTCACTCAAATTTTCGGAGAAAGCATATGAAGTTGAAATCCATCGCTCTTGACTACACATAATGGAGTTCGTACAACAATATGCACAAGTTCCAATAAGCTAGTCATTCATTCCCTTTTGGCCTATGAACGAAGTTTTAAGTATCTCTAGGAAAGTTTCACAAACGTCATTTGATCAAAAATCAAAAGACTCCAAAATTCCATCCACATGGAGTTTCTTCATGTTTTCTTTCCAATATAATTTAAACGGCGATGTCACTTCCTAAGTGATCTTTCAATCAATTTGTCTTTCGACAATTTTAGCACTAGTTTTATGGATGTGATTTATCCAACGAGATTTGTGAATCATCCATCTTTTATGGATTACGGCAATTATTTGAACAACCCTTTTGTTCTCATAATACCTGATAAAACAAATCCTGAAGGCAAGCTTTGATGTTTAACGAGCAACAAAATAACCCTTTATTTGTTCTCGATGAACATCATCACCTATTCTTTTGCTAGTTACTTAGGCCATTGTAGTTCATGAATTGTGTTGTTTCGTATGACGATTCACACCAACAAATTCAGTATCAAATACTTAAGAACCACATTGTTTAATAAGCAAAGAATATAGCCATAACACATATATCATCTATATACTTAAACTGAACAATTCTAGTCTTTTCTTTTCTGCCATATACTTATGAGATTCTCTTCAAGATTTCCTTTTCTGCTTGAAAGAATCTATCAACATCAATAGTGGAGTCATACTTATGACACATAGTCCAAAGCGTATAGTTAAATACCAATGTCTTTGAACTTGCACTTTGAAGTAGATCACCATTATCAAATATTTGGTGTTCTTTCAAATTCCTTTCTTTAGTAATCTCTTGGTGTAGTAAACATTTTACCTACATCAAATATTCACCCTCATCATGGACTTATCCATGATCTAGCTACTTTTAGCTTGTAACGGTGAATCGCGAGTATAATGTTGCTCTACAAAACCTTTTGGAAGATTAGGACAACTAGTGTCTCCAACCTTTTGCAAATTCTCATCCAAATATGAGAACATGAACTTTGCCATATTATACTTTATCATGTTGCAACCAAAACTTTGTTTCAGATATCACAATATCTTCCACACATCATGGTTTCTAAAACAACTCTTTCAGATCCTAGATAACCTTGATATTAAGAGAATCTTTGAATATCAAGAATCATGGAGACAAACATGATACTCAAACACTAACACTTGAATTGTCACTCTTGTTTTAATACTAATTATTAAACTTTATGGAGTAACCGAACTTACTGAAAGTTTGCAATAGGACTTTTAAACTTTAGATTAACACTTCAAAACAATACGATACCAGTTCAGAAAGTAACTAACCAGAATTCTATAGTTCTATCATCTCAATTAAAACTAAGCGCAAGGTGGTAAACGGATGCCAATGACTACAACAACTATGCAAATTCACTTTGATTTTAGTTTATGATAAATTGAGTTCTAATTAATATTTAAATTTATCTAGGTGAACTCCCACTTAAAACAACATCCTCACATTGTTTTAGTGATCACATGAACCAAATCCACCACATCAAAACCGATCATCACGAGAGTTGATATAGTTTCAATGGCTAACAATCAACATGTTCATCATATCTACTATATGACTCATGCTCTACCTTTCGTAATCCGTGTTCCGAGGCCATGTCCGTACATGCTAGGCTCACAAGATCAAACCTTAGCTACCGCATAAGCAAATCTGGCTTGCTTACGCTTGTATTCACCCGCTGAATCAAAGACACCCGATCATCACGTGGTGCTCAAGCGTTAAGCTTTGGCAACGGTGCATACTAAGGGTGAACACTTTAGAACTTGAAATTTATGTGCATGAGGGATCATCTTATAATGCTACCGTCATTACTAAGCAATACAAGATGCATAAAGGATTAACATCACAGCAATTCATAATATGTGATATGATATGGTTTCTTCTTGTGCTTTCGATCTCCATCTTCAAGCACGAACATGATCTCCATCATCACCGCATAGCATCAAGGTCAATGACGCTTCTTCATGGTTGTCGCCCACCAGCTTCAACTATTACAACTACTTTGAATAGACACGCAGGTCTTAACAAAATTAAAGACAACCATATGGTTCCCGCCGTTGCCAACTTACAATAAGGAACATTGCATACATCAAATATAATCACAATCATGGCCATATCACATCATCAGACACCGCAAAACAAAGTTAGACGCCTCTACTTTCTTTGCATATTTTACGTGGTTTGGGGCTTTCAATAAGTGTCGCTCTAACTTTTAACAAGAACCACAACATTGATACTAGCATTGTTGATTACCCGTTGTAAATTGGATCTTAACTATGCTAGGAGAAACAGCACCAGAGCCACTTATGCAATACAAGTTGCATGTCAAGCATGGAGCAAGTCTCATGAACGATGTCATGTAAGGTTAGCCCGGCCGCTTCATCCCATGATAACGCTAGATGGAAAGTACACAAAAGCAATCTACAATAAAGCATCAATGCCCACAATGACCATTGTGTTCTACTCAGGCAACAGATCTACATATAGACACGGCTCGATACTGACAGAGGGGTTCGTAGCATGGAAAACAAAAATTTTCTATCGCATACAAACAAACAAGCCAAGATCTATCTACTAGATTGTAGCAACGAGTCGATAGAGGAACTCACCTCGAAGATTCCAAAGCGTTAACGAGCAGATTCTCGTGGGTGATGTAGTCGCATTCTTCCGATCTCAAGATCGCAGACGATCCTTCCAGCGCCACGCCCAGCAGCGCTCCCGCAGTCGGTCACACGCTCGATTGACGAAGACCTTCCTCTCCCTTGTTCCAGCAGGCAGAGGTTGTAGCACTCTCTCATGATTCCGCAAAGACAACGGCGTGGTACCGAAGTAGAGGGAAATCCCTGCAGGCTTCGCTTAAGCCAAGTAGTATGGTGGAGCTTATGAGAGAGGCTATTAGTAGTCTAGTAATTAGACACACCAATTAGAAGGCTCTAAACCAATTAGAAGGCTCTAAACCGCTGGCTAAAGCAATTAGAAGCTCTAAACCAAAACGGCTCTAAACCGGAGATTAGAGGTGGAAACTTGTGTGTGTTAGGAGGGAGCCCTGCCCCTCCTTATATAGGTGGGAGGGGCTGGCCGCGCCATGGGGAGGGAGTGGAGTCCCTCCCAACTCGCTTGAGGTGGCTGCTGGACGAGGTCTCCTCCCCAACTCGTTTCATCCTCCTCTTTCCTCTTTCCAAAATTGCTGCTTGACTTTCAAACTAGCCGTTTGACTTTTCAATTTAGGATTTAATTTAATCCTTTATTTGGGACAGCAAGAACACTTAGTACATGATGCAATCATTCCAACTTACAATGACACATTCATGTACCCTTCCCCGGAGTGCCGACATTCCGACCTTCTAGAATGTTCCCGATGAAAACACCGAACCATTCCCCAACTCCAAATGGGACTTTCCTTATATGAATCTTATTCTCCGTGCATTCCGGATCTCCTCGTTATATCCCGGATCCCTTCCGAGACCAACAACATTCGGTCTCTTTCATAATACCATAACTACTCAAACAACGAATCCTTAAGTGTGTCTCCCTACGGTTCGTGAATTATGCGACATGATCGAGACACTTCTATCAATAACCAATAGAGGAATCTGGAAATTCATATGGCTCCCACATATTTCTACGATTACTGCGATCGAATGAACCACTTACATACGATACCAATTTCCCTTTGTCTCACGATAGTTTACTTATCCGAGGTTATGATCGCTTGTATCTCCGCATACCTAGTTCAACCTCATACCGATAAGTACTCTTTTCTCGCTCCTGATATGTGATCCCTTGTGAGCCAGTCACATGCTTGCAAGCTAATTGGATGACATTTCACCGAGAGGGCCCAGAGTATATCTATCCGCCATATGGATGGACAAATCCCACTCTTGATCCATGTGTTTCAACCAATACTTTCCAACACTCAATGCCACTTTTATAGCCACCCATTACGGTGTGGTGTTTGATGACATCAAAGCATCCATCCGGTCAAGGTGATATGCATGATCTCATGGTCGAAGGAATTAGGTTACTATGTATCAGAAAGCATATAGCAATTGAACTATTGAAATGACTTGATCTTTATGCTACGCTTATCTATAGGAGTATGTCCATCACATCATTCTCCTAATGATATGACCCTGTTGTTAATAACATCTCTATGTTCATGATCAGGAAACAATGATCATATATTAACCAACAAGCTAGTTTAACAAGAGGCTTTACTAGGGACTCTTATTTTAGTTTACAAATCACACAAGTATTAATGTTTCCGGTTAATACAATTATAGCATGGTATGTAAACATTTATCATAAGTATGAAGATATGATAATAACCACTTTATTATTGCCTCTTGGGCATATCTCCAACAGCGGGAACAATCCAATCAAGATTCTTTTCTATGGCATCATGTATTGCTACTAGTTTAAAGGGTATTGGTATCTTAGGTTCCTCCCCAATAGGTTCGGTTTTGTTCATCTTTTCTTGCATACTAACAACATCTACACATGAGCCTAGCATATTGAAACGTTCAAAGACTTTCCTAGCTTCCTTGGCAATATCATAGAACTCCTTAAACAAAGTTTCTAGAATAAAATCCCTCTTTTCAGGATCCTCAATTTCTTTAAGCCTAAGAAACATTACTTGCATTAAGGGGTTGAGGTTAACAAACCTAGGTTCTAATATGTGAATTAAAGAAGCTGCAGCAATCTCATAATTTGGAGCAAGTTCTACAAGGGATCTATCCTCAGTATCTTCATGTTTGCTAACATGATTAAAGAATTCTTCAATATTGTCTTTCCCAATTATAGAACCACTACAAATTGGAAGGTCTTTCAGGGTGAATGTAGGGATCAACATGGTGAGCTAAGGGAGAGGTGACAACTAAGGGAGACTTAATTTTTTTGTGTTTTCAAATAAGAAAGCAAACTAGTAAAACTATTTTTTTTGGATTTTTGAAGAACAAAACAAGCAAACAAAGCAAAAAGAAACTAAGCAAAACAAAAACAACAAAGTAAAGAGATTGGTTATGAGGGACTCCCCTTGTGAAGATGTCCTTGACTCCCCGGCAACGGCGCCAGAAAATTGGTGTTTGCCGTGGGAGGTTCTTCTTCTTTAATCCTCCCCGGCAACGGCACCATAAAATCGCTTGATGGCTCAATACACGGCACCCACAAAAGTGCTTGGTGCGTGGTGTTGATGTAGAGCTCGTTGGGAACCCCAAGAGGAAGGTATGATGAGCACAACAACAAGTTTCCCTCAGTTATGAAACCAAAGTTTAATCGAACCAGCATGAGCAAGGAAACACCTCAAAGGTGTTACTAGCTGAGCTTTGGCAGGGCGCACTACCGGTGCTAGTAGCAACGTGGAGACCTGCACAACACAATCACAGAACTTTGTCCCCAACTTGCGATGAGGTTGTCAATCTCACCGTGTTTTGCGGAAAACAAAGGATTAAACGTATCGAATGGAAAGAAGTAAAAGTTTGCAGAAAGTAAACACAAAGCAAAAACAGTTTATATATTGTATGTAAAGAAAAGGACCGGGATCCATAGTTCACTAGAGGTGGCTCTCCTTAGATAGATAACATGCTGGGTGAACATATTACAGCGGGGCAATTGACAAACACCGAGAAAGCAATACATGCATATACTAATCATCTTGACTCCTCTAAGACTTGATTGGGCATTACAACATAATACATAGACCGCCATCCAACTGCATCTATGACTAATAATCCACCTTCAGGTTATCATCCGAACCCCCTCTAGTATTAAGTTGCAAGCAACAGATTATTGCTTTATGAACTGCGTGTAAAGTAAACAATACAATTGTTCTATGAACAAAAGATTGTTGTTTTCTCCCTAGTAGCAACAACACATCTAGTACCTTAGAGATTTCTGTCACTTCCCCAGATTACCAGAGGCATGAACCCACTATCGAGCATAAATACTAACTCTTGGAGTTGCTAGCATCTACTTGGCCAAGATAGCTACTAACAACGGAAAGCATGCAAGATCACAAATAACAAAGACATGATAGAATCAATAATCAATCTGAAATTGCATCTCAATATCCATCGGATCCCCGCAAACACAACATGTATTGATTACAAATAGATGATCTTGATCATGAATGGAGCTCACAAGATCTAAACATGAAAGCACAAAGGAGGAGAAACCAGCCATCTAGCTACTACATGGATCCGTAGTCCAAAGATGAACTACTCACGCGTCACACCAGAGGCTTGCATGGTGATGAAGAAGGCCTCTAGGGTGAATTCCCCTCTCCGGTAGGGTGCCGGGAAGAGCTTCAGATCCCCCCGATCTAGGGATGGAGATGACGGTGGCTACAGACTCTTTCGTGGATTTTTGATCGGGTACTTAGGGTTTTCGTCCCGAGGGCAACTTATAGGCGGAAGGAGAGGCCGAGGGGGTGCTGGGGTCTGCTAGACCGCCCCTGGCATGGGCCATGCCTAGCCACGCAGCCAGGTGGTGTGGCCGGCCCATGGCCCCTCTCCGTCTCGTATTCTGGCACTTGATCCCTTCCGGAAAAATAGGCACTTTGGCTTTTGTCCCGTCCAATTCCGAGAATATTCATTTTCTGACTTTTCTAGAACCAAAAACAACATAAAAACAGTAGTACATGGCTCTTGTTAATAGGTTATTCCAAGAAATCATAATAAAAGTACTCCAAAGTTGGAACAAAACACAAGAAATTGGATAAAACTAAGAATGGAACATCAAAAATTATAGATACATTTGCAATGTATCAGTAGGATCCGTCCAAAGCCGGCGGATTCGAACCTGGGTAAACTTGTGTGCTCACCGTCCCGGAATACTGTACGTCTCACACCCCTCTCTTCCGCACGCCTTGAGGACCCCCTCATGGTGTACTTGTCCTCAATTCCACGACAGTTGGCGCCCACCGTGGGGCAAGTGAGCTTCGGATCTGCGTTCCGAGCAGAATCTGCAAGTATCAGAATCGGCAAGACTTTCACCATCGGTCGCATTCTCTACACCAGCGATGTCCCTCTCATCGTTCTCGATGAGACTTGGATTCCGGCTAGGGAGGCTGTGACTGCCTACACAATCATGTCTTTTGGCGAGATCGATGTTTACATCGGTTTCGCTGAACCTGCCCCACCCACCCCAGTGGTGATGATAGAGGCAGGAGAATCTTTTGGGTCCCCTTTGTTGGTGGAGGCGGCAGAGTTCTGGATCTCAGAAAACCCTAAACCCACCCAGCCCGCACTAGTTGTGGAGATAGTGGAGAAATCCGAGCCTGAAGAAAACCTAGCGGTCCAAGTCGAATCTGGAGTGGATCTCCCTGGAGGAGCCAGATCCCAGATCGACCCACCCGCGGAAGTCGAAATCCAGGAGGAGCACATGAATGACACTGATTCCGGCTCTGATGATGCCGGGATAGACAGACCTTTCCTAAGGTACACACTACGGCGTATGATAATGCAAGATGCAAGCGCAGATGCAATTCTCGAGACCATCAAAAGTTTCGACATGGCTGACCGCGAAAGCCGCAGGTACCTCAGGAAGCACGCGTCGCACTTGGTCGGGTACGTGGGATTCGGATCCGGCTCTGCCGATGCTGGAGAGAACACCGACTCTGTGCTAGAGGCAATCGGAACAAAAGCCAATGTACCCGCATCCTCGGATGAATCGATGATGTCAGCAGATTTCCGAAAGTTCTCCGCGGAATCTGAAGAGGAGTACAACTCCAAGGCTGCAGAAGAAGGAGAAGCCATGGATGAAGGATCCGGGGAACACTCTCCCAAAGCGTAGGATGACATGGACGTCGGAGATAATCCCGTGGTCCAGATGTCCGAAAGTACCGATCAGAGCTTGACTCCGGGAAATGGACCCAAAGCCGTCTTTGCTACCGGCGCTGCCAAGAAGGCAAAGAAGAAGAACAAGAAAAACAAGACCCCGACAAAAGACCCTCTGGCAGAAGAGGTGATTGTCGAGGAATAAGAAGAAGACTCAGATGGAGCACTTACCCCAGAAGAGCCGAAAAAAGAAGAATCGGTGGATAGACACGTGATCACTAAAGGTGCGCGTAAACTCATCGATGCTGCATTAACCACACCTATCCCTACAGCTGCAGAACTTACTGCTGAAGAGCTGGACGAAAGGGCCCAAGCCCTAGAAGCGCGTCGTCAACAACTCCTCGATGAAGCCAAAAACATCGAGGTGGAGAAGAAACGCATGGCAACCAAGGACTACATGTCTCGGTTGCATCAGAAGACACGGAAGCGTCACACCAATGACAATCAATTCGCACATATCTATGCCGTCCTTTTCGGAGATGAGATGGGGAAGCCACGGAAAGATAGCAAAGGAGATTGGGTATATCCAACCCCAGTATAGAATACCGTCGCGGCCCGAGAAATTCTATCGGCTAATCCAGGACCAGAGGAGATCTGTTTGGGTATCAAACTACTCAACAAGGGACTGGAGCAGCAAAAGGTCGCCCTATCCGGAAGTCCAAAACTGGTCTCGGATTCTGACCAATGTCGCACAGATCCGGCATGGGCTGACGTAAGACCCCACCACATTCCGGAGCAGCATTATCGCCCCAAACGACGGGAGGACAATTATTCAAGAACCGGATCGTTAGGACAGCATCGCAGGACTATGCGCGACTGGAGCAACATCGCACCAGCGGCCGAGAAAGAGGCCATCGCTGCTCTGAATCCGAGGAATCCTCCTCGACGAGAATCTAACGATCGAAGGGGAGAAGATAAAGAGAAACGTCGGGAGGAGGATCGTCAAAAAATGCCACCTCCTAGACATGCAAGCCGTCCGGCTGAGCCCCACCATGGTGGGAATGACGGACGAAGAAACGACGGAAACCATGCCGGGACAAGCCGGCAGGGGGCTTGTCATAGTCAAGACCCTGCCCAGAATCGGAATAATGACGTTCCGGACGGAGGCCAGTGATCAGCCGGAAACTATCCAGCTGCCCCACCCTCTCCACCACACAGTCATCACAACAGCTCCCAAGGAGGGCAAGGAGGACGACATGGCGGAGGAGGTGGTGGCAGAAGCCGAAGTCCGGCTCCAAGGCACCGCAGCCACAGCCGACATTCGGGATGATCTTTATCCCCGAACGACACAAGGCATAGGATCAACTCCAACATAGAGGCTCGGCGCTACGAAAACGATGATATCTACGTGGGCCCAAAGTGCTTCGGACCACGCACCAGAGCTACAAAATTCCCGGAAGGATTTGCTATCTCAAGACATATCCAAGCCTACGATGGCATTGCTAGGCCAGATGCCTGGCTACAGGATTTCTTCCAAGCTTGCTGCATCGCTAAAGGCGGAAACAGCCTGGTCGCAACCCTATATCTCCCATTTATGTTTCGGAAGACGACATGATCATGGCTCAATGAACTTCCGGAGAACACCATCCATAACTGGTATGATATGCAAAGTGCGTTCTTTCGGAATTTCGAAGGCACATATCGGAGGCCCTGTACGGTCGGAGACCTACAGTGTTGCACCCAGAAAGCCGGAGAAACTTGCCGGGACTACCTCAGATGATGGATCGACACCAAGAACTCATGTGAAGGAGTGAATGATCAAACTGCAATTGAAGCTTTCATTGTAGGTCTCCCAATTGGTCTACTGCGCCATCGCTTGAAGTGTGACAAGGTCACTGATTTGGGAGAGATGATAGAAACAGAGAGCAAGTATGCAGATGCTGACGATGATGCGGAGGGATTGCTCAATGCCCTAGTTGTGCTTCAGTCGGGCAAACAACCAAAGCAACAAGCTCAGAAGTGCAAAAATACCTTGGTGGAAAAACCCAACGCGGAAACGGCAGTGGTCACTGCTACTCTCGGGTCTAGAGGACGAGGAGGACACGGTTGAGGCCGCGGGCGTGGGTGTGGAACTTCAAGAGTCCAGGGTAGAGGAGACCAGCAACCAGGCAAAACCTACTCTTGGGCCGACATTGCCAATAACCCATGTGTGCATCACCTAGACGCCAATGGGGGCTCGTCCCACACCAACACCGAATGTCGTTTCAATGACGACATCAAAAGAGATGACACCGTGGGCTACAAAGCTAAGAGGAAGAAGGGAAAGAAGAATCCCGAAAAAGAAAAAGAGACCGAGGAAGATTCCGACATGGAGGAAGCTGATGCTTCAAATCCCAAGTCGGAAGGGAAGAAAACTTTTCCCACCAAGAAGGACACTTATGTCACTTTCCTCGGATCTCAACCAGCAAAGGTCAAGAAACCAGTTCTACACGAGCTCAATGCAACAGTTCCGGCTGTCCCCCAGTATCTGGACTGGTCGGAAGTGGCAATCATATTTGACCGCGATGATCATCCGCCTAAGTTACACAAGCGAGGAAAATACGCTTTAATCGGCAATCCATTGATTGATGGTTACGGTTTCTCCAAGACCCTCATGGACGGTGGTAGCAGTATCAATATTCTCTATGTCGAAACGCTACGCCGGATGAAGATCTTGGAAACACAGCTGAACCATAGCTCTGTGATCTTTCACGGAGTTGTCCTAGGAAGACAAGCTAATTCTCTAGGAGAGATCACTTTGGATGTTACCTTTGGAACTCCAAAGAACTATCGGACGGAGGCACTTTCCTTCGAAATGGCCCCGTTCAAGAGCGAGTACCACACTATATTCGGATGTCCGGCTTACTGGGCTTTTATGGCTCGTCCGTGTTACATTTACAATATGATGAAAATTCCAGGTCCCAACGGCATGATCACCATCAGGGGAGACCCGAAGAAAGCACAAGAGTGCGAGGATGGAAATGCCGCCTTTGCTGAAGCCGTGTTGCACACCCAGGAGTACCAGGAGATCAAGAAGAGCATAGATTCGTCTGAGATGCCCGCAACAAAGGAGGAGGTGACAAAGCCAAATCTAGAGTTCAAGGCATCAGAAGAGACGAAGAAGACGCCGTTGAAGGATGATGACCCCTCCAAGGTGACCCAGATAGGCGTAGGCCTAGGTAGCGCATAGGAAAGCGCGCTTGTCAAGTTCCTCCAAGCAAATCAAGATATCTTCGCATGGCAGCCATCTGACATGACCGGAGTACCTAGGGAACTTGCCGAGCACTCTCTAAATGTAAACCCGAACGCTAAACCCGTCAAATAGTCCCTACGATGATTTGGAGATGAAAAGCGTAAGGCAATAGCTAAGGAACTAGCACGGCTCGAGTTAGCCGGATTCATAGAAGAGGTCATCCACACAGAGTGGTCGGCCAATCCTGTAATGGTCCCTAAAAAGGACACCACTGATTTAAGGATGTGTGTTGATTATACTACCTTGAACAAGGCTTGTCCAAAAGATCCATTCGCTCTGCCTAGAATTGATCAAGTTATCGATTCTACGGCAGGCTCGGAACTCGTCTGTTTCCTTGACGCATATTATGGTTATCACCAAATCTAGATGAAGGACTCGGACAAAGTCAAAACTTCATTCATAACCCCCTTCAGAACCTTCTGTTTTGTTACGATGCCCTTTGGGCTGAAGAACGCAGGAGCTACGTACCAGCGCACGATGCAGCGTTGCCTCCATGACCAAGTCGGACGTAATGTACATGCATACGTGGATGATATTGCAGTAATGTCCAAAAAGAAGGAAACGCTGATTTCCAACTTGAAGGAAACATTTGACAACCTACAAAAATACAACATCATGATTAACCCGAAGAAGTGCTTCTTTGGAATACCAGCCGGAAAATTGTTAGGTTTCATCGTGTCTCAGAGAGGCATAGAGGTGAACCGAGACAAAATCAAGGCTATACTCAATATTTCCAGGCCAACTCGCTTGAAGGACGTACAAAGACTAACTGGTTGCATTGCTGCAGTCAGTCGGTTTGTAAGCCGGCTTGGTGAAAGAGCCGCACCATTATACAAACTCCTAGAAAAGACCAAATATTTTGTTTGGACTGATGAAGCTGAAGCTGCACTACAAGACCTGAAAAAAGTACTCTCATCTGCTCCTATCCTTGCAGCGCCGGAACCTCAAGAACCGATGTTGCTTTATCTTGCTGTGACAAATAAGGTTGTTAGTATCGTCATGGTGGTGGAGAGACCGGAGGAAAATCAGGAGCACCTTGTGCAACGTCCGACTTACTTTGTCAGTGAAGTCCTAACAGAGTCAAAACAGTGGTATCCGCATTATCAAAAGTTGGCTTACGGTGTTTTTCTAGCATTTCGTAAGTTGCGACACTACTTTCAGGAGCATCCGATTACCGTGATGAGCACCGCTCCCATAAGAGATATAATCAACAACAGTGACGCCACAGGACGCGTCGCCAAATGGGGCATAGAGCTTTCAGCTTTTGACATTGAGTATAAACCTCAGACAGCAATCAAATCCCAGATCCTTGCTGACTTTGTTGCTGATTGGACAGAGACGAAGGAGAACATGATCCTCCCTGAGTCGAAATATTGGACCCTCTTCTTCGATGGGTCTAAGGCTCGCGGGGGCTCGGGGGCTGGCGTGGTGCTCAAATCACCCCAAGGAGATAAACTTTTATACGTGTTGTAGATCCACTTCATAGTGACAAACAATATTGCCGAGTATGAAGCACTGCTACATGGAATCCGGATTACTAAGGATATTGGCATCCGACGTTTGATGTGTTACGGAGATTCGGATCGTGTTGCTCAACAAGTGTCGGATATTTGTAATGCAAATAAGCACATGGCAGCATATAAAGCTGTTGTGGATGATCTATCTAAATCGTTCGAAGGATTTGAAGTTCAACATATCCCTCGAGCAGAAAATGAGGAAGCAGACGCACTATCTCGGATAGGTTCTGCGTGGAAAGAGGTCCCGGATGGCGCTTTTTTAGAGCACCTTAAAGTTCCCTCAATAAAGGGAGTAGATGAGGAATATCCGACCAAATCCGACTCACCTTTGATAGCAGTTTTGGCTGTGATTCCTAGCTGGACTCAACCCTACCTCGATTATTTGGTAGATGGCAAATTACCCGTAGACGAGGTGCTGAGCCGGCAGATTATCCGACGAGCAAAAGCCTATACCATTGTTAAAGGTGAGCTCTATAAGGGTATTTCCGCGTTTCAGCTACTGTATCTCCGTAAGAAGGAGGAAATCTTAAGGGAAATCCACGAAGGAGAGTGTGGTCACCACGCTGCAATGAAATCTTTAGTGGCAAAAGCTTTAGACACGGATTTTTCGCTTACACCGTGCAGATGCCGAACGATTAGTCAAGACATGCAAAGGCTGCCAAAAGTACGCCAAACAAGCTCATGTTCCGGCCGATCGATCACAACAATACCTATAACATGGCCCTTTATGTCCTGGGGCTTGATATGGTAGGACCTTTTAAACGAGCTCCAAGTGGATTTACTCACCTCTTAGTGATGGTGGATAAATTCACCAAATGGATCGAGGCTAAACCTGTCACTAGTTGTGATGGAGCAACAGCCAAAAGATTTTTCGAGGATGTTATAATCCGGTATGGTTATCCACATAGTATTATCACGGACAACGGGAGTAACTTCTCTATGGGAGAATTGGCCAAATTCTGCAACGAGCAAAATACCGGCTTGACATTGCGTTAATCGCACATCCACAGGCTAATGGACAAGTCGAAAGAGAAAATGGTTTAATCCTACAAGGCCTAAAAATGAGACTCGAAGCACCACTACGATGTGCTGCGGGGGCTTGGGCAGAGGAATTACCCTCTGTAATATGGAGTTTACGAATAACTCCAAACAGGTCAACCGGATACACACCTTTCTTCTTGGTCTATGGTGCAGAAGTAGTTCTTCCTAGTGATTTGATTCACACCTCTCCTAGAGTGGCCGCGTATATTGAAGAGGATGCCGAGATTTCTCGACAAAATGATCTCGACTTAGTCGAAGAAGTTCGCATCGTTGCTGAAATGAGATCTACAGCCTATCAGCAGAAGTTACACAGGTATCATAGCCAGAGAGTTAGAAACAGATCCTTCAATAAAGGTGATTTGGTTCTCCGGCTTGTGCAACAAAGAAAGCACAAACTTTCCCCAGTATGGGAAGGGCCCTTTTTAGTTAGTCGAGTATTGCACAATGGATCATACTACTTAACTGACATGAGGCCAGTCAAAGAAAGACCTGCTACTAAGAAGAGAAAGAGAGCTGGAGGCAGTACAAATCCGGATGAGTTAGACAGACCGTGGAATATTGCTCAGCTACGTCCCTTTTATTCTTAGTTTATCCTTCTTTGTAAACATATATATGTACATGTTCTGTGAGAAATAAAAGTTTTGGTTGCCTCAAGTCTTGGTTGCCTTGTCCCGCACCTGAAAATCCGACATGCTAGGCATGTCCGGAATCTTGAGAGCTTCGCCGATGTCCTCAAGGGATTGGCGTAAGTCATGAAGCAGGTCACCGACTTGGGTAAGCCGGTGGGTACGGGGCTCGGTGGAGGAAGAGTCCGTCAAGTTCAGAGGACCTATACACAAAACAAGTCAAGAAAAGTCCGACATTGATAGAAGTCAAAGAAAGTGGAAAAGTCAGACAGATGGAACGTGCATCAAAATGACGCTGCCGATTTTGGTCTTCTTCCCAAGTCTGAAGTTCAGCTCGGAGCACATCGGAAAGATCCTTCTCTCTGCTAAGCTCATTTTTGAGGTCCGAGATTGTTTTATCTGGAGCAGCGATCTTGCCATCACGCTCTTCAGTAGCCATGGAGGAGGACTCAAGGACTTGAGCAATGCTCTTTTCATGATTTGCCTTGAGCTGGTCCAGCTCTTGGCGAAGCTCCTTGTTCTCCACCAACAAAGGTCTTGAGGTTCTCGGCCTGTTCAATCATGGCGCAGGATTGTTTCACCAGCACTGTAAGTCAAAAAGAACAACAGTTCAGAACAAATTCGACATTGAAAATACAAAGACAAGGTTTGAGTCTCGGAATGTTTACATTCGGCCTCATCCTTGGTGACTTTAAGTTCAGCATTTTTAAGTCGGCGAGCCTTGATCTTCTCCGCTTATCACAGACATTCTTCAATAAATCCTGATTATAGGAACATACTTTCTGTAAGTCAGAATACCCAAAGTCAGAAAGCTACTTAAGACTCGGGCTAATATTTTTTCTAAATATCAGCACGAGCCTTGGGGGCTACACTAGTTCATTCTTTGGCATCCTAATGAAGCATAAACCCGGATTGTTTATCCTACTTCATGCTTGGGGGCTAGAGGATATGATATAAAATACAATAAAGGAAAAACAGGAGTTGGAATTCCGACTTACATATTGTTCGCGAGTGAGTTTATCCAAACTCGCGTTCACTTCAACGGCAACCTTCTCGGCGAGAGTTAGAGGAATCACTGGGGCTGTCGGAAGCTCACCAGTCCTAATCCTCTCATCGCGAAGACGCACCTGGGCGAGAAGGTCGGACAACTTGACGTCCTCTGCTTCTTGTGCTTCTTCTTCGGCAGATAAGTTTCTTTTCTCTAGGCATTGCCTGACGAGCCGCTGGATTTCTTCAGCAGATTTCCGGGACAGGCCAAACTTGGCAAGTCCCGGATTGCTGACAAGGTTTTCGGTGAAGGTTTCTGCCGAGGGATCATTACCCAAAGAGGGTTCACCCTTACCTAAATCTGACTCACCCATGGTGACGTCAGTTTGCGACTCAAGGTTCGCAGGCTCCGTTGAAGGAGCCGGATCTTCTACGGCATCTGGAGAGATCACCGGTGTTGCAGAAGGTTGAGGGGCAGGAGTCGGAGGAGCCACGACAGGGGAAGCAATGGTAAGCTTCGTCTGTCGCAGGGGCTTTGAAGAAGTTCCCTTCCCCTTGCCCTTGATGAGCGGTTTTGCCCTGAGAATGTAGTAAAGTCGAAAACATTACATCTCGGAAAGAAATTCGAGTAAAGTACAAAGGCGGAAGTTGTGATTGAAAGTTACCTCTTCACGACAGGCACCTTTGCTAACGGCCACCATCGCGGAGCTTTGCGCTTCTTGAGTGCAAGGTCCGGCAATGGGACCACCTCTGTCTCCTGAGAAAACTCAGGAGGATATCCTTCGAGCGGAGCAAGTTCCGACTCGGGGAGGTCAGCAAGCTAAAAATAAGAAAACATATCAGCATTGTAGTGTAGCTCAAAGATTGAAACACATAAAAAGGTGTACTGATGGAAGCTTACCAGCACTACAGGGTTTTCCGCCGTATGCATATCCAGAGAAACCTCCGAGATTTTCCTCTCGATCCGCTCCCTAATCAGCCAATTGACCTGGCTTATGTAGCCCTGTGTGGTGTAGGCTTTGGGGCTGATGCGGAGGGAGTCTTTCTTGGACGACATGATGGAATTCATCAGTCGAGTTCCGTGGTACTGAAGGGGCTGGATCCGACATGAGACCCAGCACTGGACCAAGTCGGATCCCTTCAAACCCTTGTGTTTGATCAAGTATTCGATCCGCCTCTTAGCGAGGATCAGATCGTCGGTGATAGCTAGAGCAGCCTCGTCCCAGGATGGTTGGGCCGTGGCAGCTCCGTCGATGAAAGCCGGCAAAGCAGCGGCTTTGCCGGGAGCCAGAATATCCCTATGATAGAAAAACATGGCTGGCCATTGTTTGACCGAGTCACTAGCTAAAATTTTGGGATACGCGCGCTCACGTCTAATAGAAAAACTAATAGTACCGGTGATGTAAGGAACACCGGCGGTAACATAGTTTCTTCAGACATGAAAATAGTACCGGAATAGAGTCAAACTCGGCCTAATGCTGAGAAAGCCCTCACACAACGAAGCATACACGCTCATCTCTAAGAGAGAGTTGGGAGGAAGATGATGGAGTTGAACTCCATAATGATCAATCACCTCAGAGAAGAACTCCGAGGGAGGAAACGACAAACCTCTGTCGAGGTGGGTGCCAAAGTGGACCCGCTCGCCGTCGCGCGGGTTGGGGACGGTTTCCCTGAAGCCGCTCCGCCAGTGGTCGGCGCGGAGGAACCCTTCTTTCTCCATGTTCTTGAGACCCTCGTTGTTGAGCACGCAGGGAATCCAGAGCCCGCGAAAGCTCTCTTTCTCTGCCACCGCCTCCGTCGCTACCGCCGCCGCTGCCGCCAATCCGGAAGAGGAAGATGAGGCCATTTCTCTGGCGAGCAGTTGACCTAGAATGGGCAACGCTAGGAGTTCTTTGGGGAGGAACGGGGGAGCTCTGTGCGCGCAGAGAGATTGGAAGGAGAGGAAAAGGCAAAGGACAGGTGAAAGGAGAAGGAGAAAATCCTAACCCCTTATATCCACCTAAATGCGCCAAGATTCGTGCAAAAGCTACAGTGTAACCGCCACGCGTCGTGGAAGGAACTGGGAAGGACCCCACGTGATGATTACGTCGCCTCGATCTCCTCGTGCACGCATTGAAACGGTGCCTCGGTTCCGCGAACCGCGGACCCACCAACGGTCGTGCTAACAAAATGCCTGTCAGATGATGTGACTTGACCATGACATGTGTCAGGTGGTGTTAGAGACCAAGTTCCGGCTTAGTTTGAAATCAAGATGGAAAATCCGAGTAACCTGTTGATAGGTCCGACTTATTTTTAAGACCCGGATCGTATTTTTTGTTGTGAAGTTTCAAGAACCCTTCAAGATTCTGCAAGCCGAAGATGAAGCTAGACGATGATAAATCCGACTTTGGATCTTGGAGGCCTCCGGGGGCTGCTGTTGGGGATATACTTTCCGGGTATCCTCACAGTTCCTCACTGACCAGGGTGGCCCACTTCGGGTTAGAGCTTTGCTTCACGGGCGGCCCAGTCAGGGAGAAAGACGGAGTCCAATACGGCTACGGGAAGGCCCATAATGTTACTTGTAGTTCAAGATGTACTCTGTAACCGACTCTTAGTCGTAGCTGGATAGATCTCTCTTGTAAACCCTAGGACGGATATCTATATAAGCCGTCCTAGGAGAGCCTTTAGGGAACCCTCAATAGTCTACAATCTCAACTCGCATAGGCGAAACCCTTGTAACCCATATTCTGGCTCTGCCATATTACTGGATTGCTAGCAGGAATAGGATCCGTCCAAAGCCGACTGATTCAAACCTGGGTAAACTTGTGTGCTCATCGTCCCGGAATACCATACGTCTCACACCCCTCTCTTCCGCATGCCTCGAGGACCCCCTCATGGCGTACTTGTCCTCAATCCGACGATGCATTGGAATAAAAACAAACAAACAAAAAGAAGAAAGAAAAATATGAATGTGAAAGGGTGGAAGGATTTTAACCTCCCCAAGATTAGGCTCTTGCCTAACTAGAATCAGTTGTCGCCACCGTCAGGTGGCGGCTGCTGATATGGAAAGTTCGGGTAGAAGTTTGGAAAGTCGGTCATAAAGGATGTGAAATCTTGAGTGAGATTAACCATGTGGGCGTTTGCATCATGCAACGTGTTCTCTATGTTGTCAATGCGATGCACCACCTGGTCAAAGTCGCTCCTCGGGACATAGTCAAATCCCGGCTGTGGTGGAGGCATACCTTGTTGTTTATGCTGGTGGTAAGGCTGTTGGTGGTGGTGTTGTTAGCCGAAATTGTCCCATCCTATGCCGTGCCAGCCTCCTCCTTCTTCATCTTGCTGCTATTGGCTAGCTGCTTCGTCTTCCTAGTTGGGGTGGCCACCTAGTGGTGCAGTCCTTCTTGAGAGGATCAGTGTCTGATTGAACTCCTCCCCATTAAGGATCCAACTTTGTTTACCTAGCAAACAAAAAGCTTGGACGAAAGGAAGCAAGATTTTGTGGAGATCACCGTTAGGAGCAAAATAAAACTGGTAAGCACGGAGGGAACGCTCTGGCCTATAGACACCCATGAACTTGGTGCTAGCCATATGGATGTCATCCAGGTCCTTACTGCCAGGTACAACTCTGTCCTGTGGTTGGACAAATTTGTTTGCATAGGCTTTCTGTGTGATCAACCCACCACAATGAATGTCCCCCGCGGAAGCTGACCTTTGGCAACGAAAGTGATGGATGAGCAAAGCCCCCAAGTTTACCTTGTGCTCCATCTCTGGATACAAGGCCATATGGATTACACTCATTTCGGGGCCTGCCATTGCCCCAACATCCCCCTTTCCAAATAAAGAATTAACAAGGAAGGTATGAAAATAACGTATAGTAGGATTCTAAACAGTGGCGCTCTTCCTACACAGATAATCGCTGTCCCTATGGATAGAAATCTTCCCCCAAGACTGCATTGCCTCCACATGCACTCTGTCATTGATATCGAGCTCTCCCTCATGGGAGAATCCAAAACTATCACATAATTCATAAAAGGTCAAGTTGTGGAGTTTCCCATTAAGCACAAAACTTACACTACAATTTCGCTCCTGGGTTTCGAGATCATCGTGGAACGATGAAAGAAACTCGAACGTGGCAAGCTTGTACGTGTCGACAGAGAGGTAGGAGAAATTGACCATGCCAGCCTGCATGGCCATCTGCTCGAAGTCCTCCAGAAGACCCTGGCGGGAGAGGAACTGGCGGTCTACCCACTTGGTGGGTAAAACCTTGCGGTTGCTCACCCTCTCGTAGTCTCGGCTCATGGCAGCCCTCAAGCTGTCCACCTTCGAGCGTCTCTTCTTCGAACCCAGCGGCTTGGCAGAGCCTGAAGGTTCCGCTGTACCCGAGCCCTTGCCCGAGCAGAACATCCTTCCAATGTTATGCATTGTGCTGCAATTATTTTAAAGAAAACTATAGGCATCAAGTTTCTATCACATAAACAAACGATTACAGGTAGAAGTTACAAATCCTAACGTGAGGAATCAATAATAATCTCAAGATAAGATGAACTCATCTAAGTAGCCAATATGATGAATTCAACCATGGATTTCAGAAAATAGAGTATGGATCGGACGAGAAACTTACCGATGTGAAGATTCCCCAACTCAAAAACACGAAAACAATGAACAATAAAAGGTTTGAGAGGCTAGGGTTTGAGGTGGAAAGAGAAAGAACAAGGAAGAAAGAGGAGGAAGAAGAAAGGGGCTGGCTGCGAGCCAGCCGCCGTCGGCCTTTACTTGGCGACGCGGGCGGTACGGGCACAGCCCGCCCGTACCGGTGGTCGTCACCATTGGATCAACATTAGGGTTCGAGATCAAACCTGGTCGACCTGGTACGGGCACGCTGTACGGGAGTATCCCGGCCGCACTAGTGGTCGTTATCTATTCGGAGACCAGCGTTGATTTTCGTCGATGTGTGGTACGGGCGCGCGGTACGGTCGTACCCCAACCGTACCATGGGATGTTATCGGTGTTGTTCCTCCCATAGGTTTTGTCGAGACATGGTACGGGCATGCGGTACGGGCGTACCGCAGCCGTACCGATGCTCATTACCTGTACCGAACCCACTATCTTCTCTGCGTTTTTCCTTTGCTTCTCAACTTCATTAGGGTAAATTCTCTCAACAAGCTAAAAACTCGAAATAAACTTATTAAATGATAAAGATTGTAAAGTAGTATATGCAAAATAAAATAAAAGCTTAAACTAAATTTATTAAGAATGGGTTAACTCCCATTGAGTGTTTAATTCTAGAGATTTGACTAATCAAACTCCATATCATCGGTGTTCATCTCAAGTGGCGCTTTTTCTTTAGCCTTTGCTACTTGATCGCGCTTAGGTGGTGGAACGTATTTTCCATTATGCTCTTGTCTCTTAGGAAAGTATCTAACACTTTGTTCATCATATATATTGAAGACAATTTTGCCGCTAGAACAATCTACATTAGCTCCGGCTGTAGAAAGGGTCTTCCGAGAATGATAGATAGTTTGTCGTCCTCAGGGACATCAAGAATAATGAAATCAGTTGGTATCACATGATGATCTATTCTAAGTAATACATCTTCAATCATTCCCACAGGTTGTTTAGTTGTCTTATCCGCCATTTGTAGTGTTATTGAAGTAGGAGAACATTCTCCAAGATTTAATTTCTTAAATAGGGAATAATGCATAACACTAACACCTGCTCCTAAATCACAAAGAGCATCCAATATTAGTTTTCCCTATTTTGCAGGAGATGGTTGGTATGCCAGGATCCCCAAGCTTGGCATGAAGTTTATCACCAAATCTTGTCATTACTACTACAGTCTTGGTTACTTTTTTTCTTCTATTAAGTATATCTCGCATAAATTTTTTATAAGTAGGAACTTGAATAACATTAATTAAAGGAAGTTCTAAACACAAACTGCTCAGTGCCTCAGCAAAAGAATCATAAATAGCCTTATCTGGTTCGTAGTGAACACGGTTAGGGTAAGGAATTTTCTTTTTGGTAGGTATTACCTTTTATTTTACCTTTGTCACTGGTTCAACACTCCTTCTATTTTTCCTTGCAATTGATTTTTTCTTATTGGCGTGTTCTTCACGCGGGACATCAACTTGCTCTTCTGGCACCTTTCTGAGATCAGCTTCTTCCCTTGAATCGATAGTCTTAGTGTCTAAATCATATGATTTGTGCTTATCCCCCACTTCCTCTTCTTCTTGAGTGTCGGAAGCTTTATTTTCCCTTTTCTGGGCTTCATAGTCAATATCATCCTGGGGGTCTACAAGATCATCTTCTCCTTGACTCATCTCCTGAGTCTCTCTTGCTTTTCGAGCTTGCTCGATACCAAGGTGGCCCTTGTGGTTCCTGATTTTCTGTACCACGCCTAGTAACAATGTTAGTAGAAACAGTATTGAAATTTCCTTGCTTCAAAATCAAAGTTTGTGTTTCATTTATCTGATCACACTGGGTTTTAACCATACTTAGGTATCTATCTAAATGTTTCGTGGCTTGACCCAGGTCATTAAAAACTTCTTTTAGGTCTTTTATATTCTTTTCTTGTGTCATAAGGCATTTATAATTTTTCTCACATAATTGATTTTGTTGATATTTAAACTTTTGCATTACAAGATTTAAATCAGCTTCTATTACATAAGTTTGAAGAATGTCAACTTTGTTTTCTCTTACAAGTTCTGAAGCTATACCCTTTTCTTCCATGGACTTTTTGACTTCTGATACAAGACCTTGTGGTATGTGAATCATACCTTTTTGTGGTACAATGTCCTCAACTCGATTGTATTGTTCATCATTAAAGGATCTTAAAAAGCTTAACACATTCTAACAGTGTCAAGTTGCATATTTCTCCTCCTGCAGATAGATCAATCATATCTTTTGTTTCGTCATTAAGCCCATTATAAAAAATATTGGATAACTAGACTCTCGTGAAAACCATGATTTGGGACTTTCATAATCATTGCATAATATCTATTCCATGCTTGATAAAAGGTTTCTCCAATTGTCTGCAAAAAAATTGTTATGCTTCGTTTGATCTACATGATTTTAGTAAATGAACAATATTTATGCATGAGATGCAATCCTCCAAGCTTTTTATAGTATGATTAGGTAGTGATTGTAACCAAGCTAAAGAATTATCTTTCAAAGACCAACGAAAGAGTTTAAGAAGTACAAACTCTATTGGCAGACTTGTTGGTTTAAGAGTGACACAAAGATCGTATACCTTTGTTAAGTGGTCACTAGGGTCTTCCTTTTCTTTCCCTGCGAAAGGAATTTCTTTCACCATATGTATTAGCTCAGGATATATTTTGAATTCCTGGCCCTCTAGTTCAGGATAAAGAATAGGCATTTTCATTAAGTGTCTAGATGGATTCCCATACTCTCCCAAAGGTAGCTCAAGTTCGGCTCCTCGGGTGATGGTCAAATAAGCCATCAACAGAATCAAGCTATTCACATCTATAGTACATGAATTAGTAAATCTTTCAATAAATTCTAATCGTCTCTCGATCGGAACACGATCAATATATGAAGGTAAATAGGTTTTTCCTGATCGAGTGGTACCTCGGTCCTCAACGGAGATCATGAATGGTATCAATGGTTGCTGTTGTTAAGAAGAAACACTTAGCGCTTAGCTCCCTGGCAACGGCGCCAGAAAATATCTTGATGGCCCGCAAGTGCACAGGTTCGTCAGAGAATGTTTTCGTAGAAGTATTAATACCAGTTTTTATATCGATTCCAACAAGGATCCTTGGAAAGTGTTTTTATGCGGCATTTCTCGTTGCACCCAAGGTGTTACAAGTCTTGAGTGAATTGACTACAAATGTTGACGGTGGAAGTGGTTAAATAAAAATAGATGTAGAAAGTGTGTAAAGGTCCCGCAGATGAGAAGTTAGGCACGGAGAGAATCAATTCATGGTGATTGTAGAAGTGCCAAATGGAATAAGCGGAATAAGTGATAATGATAATTCTTATTTATAAGTGAGTAGGCAAGTAACCCATATACCGACTAGGAGTCCACATGGCCAATTCTTCCTAATCTCAATGATCCATCTGCCTGTTACTACGGCAATGGTCAGTGCATTAATTAAGGTATTTCAACCAGATCAAGGGTTTAATCTTGGTGGTTCCTTGTTGTTCTCAAGTGATGCTAGCTATTCTTTGATATCGGCCGTGTCACTCGGGGGTCGCCGAATGACTAGCATACAAGTTCATACCTATGAGATCTTTGGATCATGTTACCTGGGCCCTTAAATTAGATAACAAGCATTAGGCAAACATAGATATTCATTCTCACTATTTAAATAAACATTGCAACAATCACAAATGGATGGAAATAGAATAGGCACATCACATCTCACCAATCCCCTACATCTCCCACGCCTATGGGGATTTACTCAGACATGAGAGGTAGACAGATCAAAGGCATAATTGTATTGCAAATACAAATCATCTCAAAGTTATTGTAGCAAACCATAATAGCGATTTGAAGATCCAATCAAATAGAAACCAAAGGTAGATCAAAGTATCAAACCCTAATCTTACAAGTGCTGATCTCTCTCTCTCTCTAAGTAATGATGGGATGATGGTGGAGTGTATGGTGTTGAGGTTGAAGATCATCGGAGAACGAGGGGAAGTTCTTCTCCTCTTTCAGATCTGATCTCTCCCTCCATATGACTTGCGGTAGCTGTAACTTCTGTTCTGTGGTTCTTATCGTCTCTCCCTTTTATGAAAGTTGCTTGTATTTATATAGGGAAGGCGCTGGTAAGTAGTACGGGCGGGCGGTACGGGAGCGAGCCGACCATACCGTTGGTCGTTATGCATGCTGACGCCTCCAATGAAAATGGCTTCAATTGGGGATTTGCTTATTCTGGTGTAATTAGCCCATAAATGCAATTAGATATTCAATAAATATTCATTGCCTGAAAAACCATCGCAAGAAAACAAAGATTCGCTAATTGCGACATTAACGTTAGTGAAAAGGGCAATCCCTAGGAAATCCGGCAATAAACAAGAGGAAAACCAATGGTAAAAAGTGATGAAATTTGGAGCTATCAATGGCCATGGATGCTTTTATTGTGGAACTTCGGGCGATGGAGGAGGCAATTAATATGGCGGTACACATTGGTGTAATCTGTGCTGTCTTTGAGACAGATTCCCAGCTTTTGGCGCAAGCTCTCAATCAGAGTGGCCTTCACTATTCGCTTCAAGGGCAAGTTATCGACAGCCTCAAGGTTCAGTTAACTTTGTGGTTTGCAGTACCTGAGGTGAGGGCTTGTGGTAGAATGGCAAACGATGTGGCTCATGAATTAGCCAAGCCTGGCAATACTTGTAATCTGAATGATGCTTTATTCTGGGAGTATGATTGTCCAGCTGAAATATCTAGGATTGTATTAGGCGATTTAGCCAACATGGTTGATTAATAAAGTTATGATTTACCCCTAAAAAAAGATATTTTGCCTCAGCACAACATCATAGGCATGAGGGGCAAGTTTCACCAAGGCAGTAAATAGCAAAAGTTAGTCACCCAAAAAATATCCTCACAACCAAGCTTATGTACAAGAAGAACCTCCAAGCCTTATAACTTGAGCCAAGGAGTGAAGGACACAGGCAAGCAGCTTACTCATGCATGCAAGCATATGTGTTGTCCATCCCACATGAAAGTAGTAGATAGAGAGAGCACAAACATAGCTAAAAAAACTGATTCAAGCATAGTAGAAGAAGAACATGAGCAAGGAGGACAAGGTTTACCAGAAGAGAAGAAGTAGCAGCAGCTACCTTTCAAAAGTAGGTTGCAACACTAAGATTCAAGCATACTATATGTCCTTATTTTATTTGGGCAACTAGCCAAGATAGTAATGTTAGAAAGAGGGTTCTCTCAGTCTTGCATAGGGGTGCTATGCGAGCTTATCATCGAGAAGTTTACCATCCCACCTTAGTATCTATTTTGATTCATAACCAAAGCATCAGACCAAGCATCATTGGCAGAGGATATGGATAGCAGAAAATCATGTTACTCTAGTCTATCCACTGTGCACACTCTAAAGAGGCACCATAGTGGAACAACTAGACTTAACATAATCCACTATTTGAATCAGCAGCCAATAATCTTTGAGATCAAACAAAACCCTCAAATCACTTTCCTAAACCATGAACCTCGGAATCATTTAGAAGGGCATCTTATTTACACAAGTTAGTATGTACCTCTAGCCTCAGCCTTTTGCATCATTGGCAGGCGAAAAAGGCATCAAATCATATGAACTATGGTCGTGCTGATGTGCACACTCCAGAGAGGCACCGTAGTAGTATGATCACAACAATAGAAGCCACCAAGTTAAATTGCACAATCCAAAGATTGTTAAGAAAAGCCACTAGGGAAATGAACCGCATCATTTGACCAAAAGGTCAATAGCACATTTACAAGCCCAAGAAAACCACCATCATTTTCTAATCCATATGCTAGCAAGAAAGGCATATTTCCAATCATTTTCCTAATCAACACAACTAGGAATCAGTGTAATGAGTTCTTAATTGTCCACATGAACTAGTAGACATTCAGTTCAGCAAGTATTCCGCCCATATAAGATTCAAACCAATGGTATGCATTTTCATATCTACCTGTAAACATTTAGAGGGATTTCCAAACAATTTTCCTTAGCAAGCCATCTAGGAAACATCCTAGCATACTGTAGGTTATTACTGATAGAACTAAGATTCAGCTAAGAAATTAACTGAATATGTTCTCTACCAAGCACAAGCACAAATTGGGAATGTATAGAAACATAGCTTCTGTTCAGAAATACACTGGATCAAGAATTTAGTTAAACAACAGTGCCAATAATCAACATATCCCTGATGCTTGGATGGGCAATTCATCCCAACTGAGGCATAGCACAACGCACACATAGATCATAGTCAGAGAAGAGAGTAAACTTTGCTCACCGTGGGTGTCATACACTGGAAGCGTTGCGGAGACAGAGTCTGTGGAATAGTGGTGGATGTCGGGGTTGTGACCATAGCATCGTCCTGCCAGCATCAAATTGAGAAAGGCGGGTTGAAGGAGTAGTAGGGGCTCGTAGAGGTGGTCGCCACCAAACACCACCAATGTTGTGGTGACGGAATCATCGCCGTCCCATCGGCTGCAGCACTAGCACAGTACCATTAATCCATTACCACACCACCCCTATAAGTTGTCCAATGGAAACAGATCTTAGTCTCTGGGGTTGCAGGCAGACCCTGTTGTCCCGCCGGAATCAAAGCTAAAATAAGCAACTAGAAGAGGTCAAACAGAACTACCAGAGGGTAAGGACGCCAGAGAGGATCTCATGGTCGTCCGCGAGTAGCATCTGGTGGCACAGGCCATCAGGCTGCAACGGCAAACCTGTCGTGGTAGCTAGGGTTGCTACAGTGCCGCACATGGGAGGCTTAGCAGTGATTCAGGTGAAGACGGAGAACAAGAGAAAAAACTAGCAAGCAGTAGTGCCAGCGAGAGCCAGAACCAGCCGAAGTGGCTAGCGATAGCGGCATCCTGCCTGAGCAGAAACGGGGCGAGCGATTTCGAGGGACACTCACAAATCGACTCGGTTGGGGCTAATTACCGGAGAGCGGTGGAGCTTCTGCTGCCGGGGCCGGCGACCATAATGGTCAGGATCGCCAGAATCAGTGGCCGGGGTGAGCAGGGTCACGGCGGCGCCCTAGGGTCGCGAGAGAGGAACGAGACCAAGTCCCGCTGAGTGTCTGTGCGTGAATGGAGAGGGTTGGGTCGGGATGACCCAACCAGAGTGGGATCTATTGGGCCGATTCAGTCTAGTAAGACCCGTTGGGCCAGGCCGGCCCATGAGCTAAACCAAACAGGCCCGTTTAAAAATAAAGTAAGAAATAAAAAAATTTACCGAAGTAATCCTAAACTTATTTTAGGCTCTATAAAATATAGAAAAATCCTAAAAATACATATAATATATCTAAATGATCACAAAAATAATACCTACCTAAGAAAAATACAACTCTTCTTACTTCAGTTAAATAAAATGCAACTAAATTTTAACACCATTTAATTCTAAGTGAAATTTCATAAAATAAGTAAAAGTCCTAAAATTCAATAAAAATCATTTTTAAGATCTTTAATAAATATATTTTACTAGAAAATATTAAATATAATATTCAAAAAAAAATTAAGATTTTTGAAAAAGAAATAAGTCTTTATCTATTTCCTTACTTTGCTAAACCTTCAAAATCACCTTCTAATAAGAAATAATCATATGTAGAAGAATAATATTTTAAATCCAAAAAACTAAATCCAAAATTAGAACAACAGTCTTAGGCATCACTCACTTATGCTAAAGGAGAATGATATTTACCCTTAAGGATATCAAATTTAACTTCAAATCATAACCAAAAATATATAAATCTTTATTATTGCCTTCACCATTATTTATTTAAAGTCTAGAAGTATAAGAACAAGCTCAAATAATGTTTATATGAAACCAAAATGGTTCCAACCAATTTGAAGAGTAGCTCCTAAATTTGTCATCCAAAGTAATTATATTTTGTTCCATAAAAGATTCCATCAATTATAAATTCATTAAAAATAGTGTATGGTTTGTCAAAAGGATTTTATTTATTTATAAAGTCATCCAAGTAATAATTATCCAGTTCTTGAACCAATTTGGTAATTCACTTAAAAATCTAAACAGAGTTTTTAAGTAATTAAAATAATGCTTTGTCCAATGTTTATAAAATATAGGCATTACTTCTAAAATAAGTAAGTGATTCTATACACTTATAAAGTTAAGAAAACACCACCCCATAAAAGCAATACTACTTGTATTTCCCCTTACTGTGAAACTTTAAGAAGTGAACCACCTGTAATATCATGCCATATTCAAGACATATAAATTCCTACTACAAGTTTGGTAATTATTCAAAGTCCAATAATGTTTTCCTGTTTGATAGTTAAAGTTAATAAGAAACCCTAAATAGTGTTAACTTCAAATTTAAATACCTTTGTTCGTAAAAGTAACCTTTTCCTCAAAAGTTATTCTTTTAAGAAACATTAAAAGTAATCCTTAAAGTATTTCTATAAAGGCTCTAATTGATTAATAACCTTGTTTAAGAAATCTTTAGATACCATGCCCCCATTTGAGTGCTTTAATATTGTATGCTACTTTTTGTATTTACATATTGTTTCACATACTCTCACAAGCATTAATAAGAAGCACAAGTGTGAAGCTAGTATAAATGTGCAACACATTCTAAAGACATCACCACAAACTTCCAAACCCTAGGTCATAGAAGACTATCCCGGGGGTTCACTTTTATCAAATTGCATTAAATTACTTATGCATAATTAAATCTTGCTTTTTAAACATTAGTCCTTACCGGACCAATGATGTTGTTTCCAGATTTTGGATCTTCTATTGTCTTGAAGACAGTGATTACATATTCTTGCAATCACAAAAGGCAAGTTCACACTTGCTCATGTCCTTTGATTATTTTCTATCAAGTATTTGCAAATAAAATACTACCATCACCTGCATTTCAAAAAGGTCAGCAAACACTATTTTTTATAATAATGTAAACTATTGGTTACTGATCCAGGGTGTAATCTATTAAGTCTGGCAATTGGAACACCATTGTGCAGGAATATATCATCTAGGACATAACAATCAATGTCGCCAGTGATTCTTGCGCCATATAATCCGCGTAAACCATGAGATTCTACAATGGCTTTAGGGAAGTCAGCCGGATCTTCTCCCTCTCATATGTCAACGGATGACCAGGCCGTGGCTATAATTCTCAGAGAGGATTGATAGCAGGGTGGGATCCCTCAACGTCCCATGTCATCAGGTGTCTATGAGGGTTGTGTGTTTCAGGGCGTAATTGGAAACAAGATTTATCCTAGGTCTGGCGTGTAATCCAACTGGCATATGGGGTCGCAGAGATGGGAAGTGATCGGCTTGGGTCCTCATACCGGGCCCCATACCAAGGAAGTATGTACAAGCTCATTACTTGGATGTGCAACATGGATAAATATATCTTATGGGTAAAGCAATGCACCTCTGTAGAGTGTATAAAAGTGTGACATGTTACTCCCTATTCCTGGAAGGAGCTGCGAATGCTACAGGAAAGTAACTCCATGAAGTCCTAATCAACCTGTGAAGGCTGGCAGACATAGCTTTTTAGAATAAAAGCAACCTTTGAAGAAATGTTTACAAAAACCTGCCTTTCCTACGACCTATGGTCTGTGGCTATAGATAGTGCAGCAAACACTCCATTTTAGTGAACTTGCTGAGTACGCTCGTACTCAACCGTACCTTCTTAACCCATGCTAGATTATGAAGTCGTTGAAGACGATGTCAACACCAACTTATGCTCAAGAAACCATCATCTACAACTCAAGTTCTTCAATAAAGTTAATAAAGTCAACATATACATCAACCGAAGTGAAGACGAAGTTCCTGATTAGATAGGAGTAGTTATTCTAGCCATAAAACCTACTTCTATAGAGCATTGCATTAGTAGCAATTGCATGCCAGATAGTTTAGATGCTAGACTATTTAGCCAGATAGTTTTGAGTTATTATTTTTGGTTCTTCTTTGTAAGAAGTTCCTTCCTCTCTCTTTAGCCTAGAGTGTTCTCTGGATCTTTTGTAAAGAGTCGAGTTGTACTCTATAGTCATGTCTTGGACCTGCCGTGTTTCTGTTGTACCACTCTAAGGGATGTAATACTAGTGAACGGTGTTTCATTGGTGTTATGTCAATGACTATAGTGTACTACATCATGCAGTGGTATGCTAGGTCACCGCAACCACCTCGGATGAAGAGATGCTCTGAGCATATGCTCCGGTGCAAGCACCCGAACATAGACTCGAGGGCTACTCCTATTGGGATTGCTAGGTACACACCCGGTAGAAAAAGCAAATATCCTCCTACATAGTCAATGAACGAAAACCCTTGAGACTACCCGAGTGTAGCCTCAACGGTTACTCCCATCGGGAGCACCCGATGAAAATGCCGACATCACTTCAAGAACAAGACAACTTCATCCATTGCATCAGCCAAACAAGGTAGTCGAGAAATTCACGCATCCGAAGAAATCTTTGAGTTCACCTTCCGGGCATATTAAAAAGGACTTTGAGCTTATGCTAGGATGCAAGCATCCAAACATAGCCTCGGGGGTTACTGACATGGACATAACCCTTTGGATGCCCACTATTGGCATATATGGTGTGGCCCAATGGAAGGCTTACTCGAAGATATACAAAGATCCATGAAGCCCATGATAGTTTGGCTGATACGAATCCTACAAGGACATAGACTCCTAGTGGAACAAGACAAGGAAAGTCCAAGACTAGACTACATACAAACTCTAACTTGTAACCTACTCTGATTGGTACCTAAGACCTAGCCTCCCCATATATAAATGCTAGGAGGGTCCAACGAGGAGGGGACATGACCTGATACCCCACAATAGATCTAGATAATAGACGTCAGATACACATGCCTCTCTCTCAATGAGACCGCATCTAGTCAACTCAACGAGTTTGTACTCTCCATTGATAATACGAGCAGACAAGCAGGAAGTAGGGTTTCCTCTACGAGAGCCTAAACCTAGGTAAACTGCCTCGCTTGTTTGTCTATTAACACGATGAAATCACCAGTGCTCTCCTTTTCCTAAAACCCAAGTCCATAACAATTGACATTCCCGAGGTTACCCCTCGTCACAAGGCCTCAGAGCCGAAAAACCTACACAGTTACGTAACCTAACCTCCATAGTTCGCCTCACTCAAACATTGAGCAACCTAACCAGCTTATGAATTGCCAAGGTATAGGTATGGGGAGCGGGTTACAGGAATCTGGGAGAGCCCACTAGGTGATGACCTAGGAACTCTCGTGGGTCCTAAGTTACCTTTGACATAGTTGGTATGAGGTGGAGATATGCACTACTCAGGAGGTACAACACCCGTACTAGGCCTAAATTATCACCTACAACCCCATATTTCACGTATGGGGAGTAGGGGAGTCATGACTAGACAAGGCGAAGGTTCCCACCAGGGAGCGAGTTAACATAGCCTTGGCGCTACACCACAACGGTCCCTGGACCATGACCCACGCTTTGGCCTCAGGGCCACGACATGGGAACTTACAAACTCGGTGCACCATCAAGACCACCCCATACATACCATGTAACTAGCTCTCTTCATATGGTGCACTCGAACCACTCAGGTATAAGGATGCGGAACATGATCAGCGTATACTCAGTAGAGACCCAGGGAAAGCACCAAAAGTGTATATGACAGCCAAAAGAAGGTTCTTTACAAAAGGATTCCCTAACTCCGAACAGGAGAGAGAATGGATAGCGGGGAGAGGGACACTCATGTTGGGTTGGCAACACAGAAAACAAAAAAATCCCTACGATGTGAAAAACTAAGCACCAAGATCTATCTACCTAGATACAATCAACGGGTGGATATACATCCATAGATATCTTACTCTTGAAGACCGAAAAGCTTTAATAACAAAATTTGATTTCATGGATGATGTAGTTGTTCACTTGCCGATCTCATGATCGTGATGAAGTCCAGCATGTCCAGCACCAGCAAGTCTAGCACTGGCAAGTCCAGCACCGCAAAAGAAGCGGTGCATCCGTGATCACACATATGTTCAGTACCTAGACAACCTCCGCGTGCTTGCTCTAGCGATGCAGCAGAAGCAACAACTCCTTTCAGACAAAGCCACCGCGAACATATATCTCGCTAATCGGATACCATGGGGGAATAAACTAGAGGAGGAGAGAGATCCTTCATGAGAAGGTGTGAGAGTGTAGGAGGAGGGGAACTCCTTTTATAAGAGGAGGGGCAGCCCCCAAGGATCCATGCGCATGAGCATGGTAGTGGCCCCACCTCTCTCTCCATAATGGTGAGTGGAGCTTCCACTAAGACCACTCCCATTAAAACCAACTCCACTCACTTTGCATTAATTTTCCACCAAATTTAATGCAAGCTCTCATTAAATAAAACTATTTTATTTATTTTATTCAGAATTTTGTTAATTACTTTAATTAACAAACATTCATAAACCCCCTACAACATTTCAATATCACATGAAGAACCAGTTTCAGCAATTTCAGCAGAAATATTTTCAGCCTCCATCGAAATGATTCCAACGCTTTCATAATATTTGTCTGAAACATATTTGATCCTAAATGGTGTCCATATCACTTAAGTGTGTCACTATATGGTTCGCTAATAATACAGACATGATCGAGACCCCTCTCCGATCAATAATCAGTAGTGGGACCTAGAGATCCGTACTAACTCCCACACATTCAACGATGACTCTAGTGATCGTGTGAACCTTTAAAGTTTGTCTCAGGACGAATATTTTACATGTCCGAGATTCGACCATCGGTATCCCCATACCTAGTTTGATCTTGTTACCGACAAGTACTCTTTTCTTGTTCCCGTGATATAACATTCTAGTGGTCTTATTAGTTACTTGCAAGCTACATCAATGTGATATCACTGAGAGGGCCCAGAGTATATCTCTCCATCATCGGGATGGAAAATCCCACTCTTGATCCATGAGCCTCTACATTATACTTTCGAAGTATCTGAACCCACCTTTATTGTCCCCTGTTACGGTGTGACGTTTGATGTTATCAAGTTACTCTTCCAGTGTTAGTGATTGACATGATCTCATGGTCTAAGGACTAAAGTCACTTCGTATGATGTTATAGAAATTTAAACATAATGACTTTGATCGTATTGCTATACTTCGGATGAATGTTCATCACGTGATTCCACCAATGTTTTGACCTTGCTATTAACAACATCCAATGTCCATGATCAGGAAACCTTGATCATCTTGTTAATCAACGAGCTAGTTTATATGAGAGGCATAACTAGGAACTCTTTATTTGTTTATTAATCACACATGCATTAACATTTCCAATTAACACAATTATAGCATGAGAAATAAACATGTATCATAAACATGGAATAAGATAATAACCACTTTATTATTGTCTCTCGGGCATATTCTCTTCAGTCTCCCACTTGCACTAGATTCAATAATCTAGTTTTGAAAAACTTACGCATTCAACACCTATGGCTTTCTGGTGTTGTATATACGTGTTTTCTAGTGGTTAACATAATCTTCGGATCTGACACGTTCAGGTCCGTGTCTATTTGCATATCTTTGCGTCTCTACGCATCACTCATTCTTTAATGAGATGGAATTGTATAAATTTAGTCCTTTGGTGAGACCTTTAGTTTGTTTGGGTTAAAATATTTTGATATAATTGTCATAAAATATATCTTCATAGTACTAGACCACTGTGATCCACACCTAGTTTGATAACAAACTACTTAACACAAATGCCCTCCTTTGCTGCTACTATAGCATTCATATACTTAGCCTTTTGTTGTAATATCTGTCACAATGTCTTAACTTTAGAACTCATCCAAATCTATCAGGGAACCTCCTTTCCATTACATTGTGCCAATCATAGTTTAAATTGAGATAGATTTAATTTGTATCTTGTGACAAACTAGTATCAATGTAACACTTTACAATGAACTACTTTTAACTATTTGTCACTTATACATGATATATTCTTAGTTCTTCCAAAGCTCATAAAAATATATTTATTATCATCCAATGATCATATTATAAATCATTCTGGTATATGCTACATTTATAGCATAGGACATATCTGGATATGTACAGATCACAGTATTATTGATCAAAATATTCATGTGATTTCACTCACCAAGTGTGAATACACTTGAATCTTGATTCAACCCTTTCCATGCATCAAGAACCTTTATTGTCATTTCCATATTGAACTCATTCAGTATCTCATATATGTACGTCTGTCACAACCATATTAGCGCCTCAATCTATCTATATAGACATTGATGCCTAATTTTCTGGTTTTGCCCAAGTCTTTCTTTGAAGAGATTTCTATTTCCGTGCCCCTGGTTCGTTAGTTGTACTCAGTTTTCTCCAGCCGCTTAGTTTTTCCTCACTTTTGCCCTCCCTCCATTCTGAAACCCTCACATGCGCTCGGACAGGGGGATGTCGTCATGTCAAAGGCTTGATCATTACATGCTGACCGATGTGACCGCGTTGGGGCGGGTCGTGCGTTGAGCATTACATTACGTCGCCTCGATTGTTATATGCTAATGGGTGGGGCTAGGATACACAGCGGACCAGCCATCCATCTCTCGCTGATTATGGGGGATGTGGTGTGGGACCATGTGGGGCACGTTTGGTGGTTACGTGCGCCCTGTCGCCTAAATTGGAAGTTTTCTTTTTTGTTATTTTTATGATTGGCCTTTTTAAGAGCGCATTTTCTCCACTTTCTCGCTAATAGTTGTGTTGTTTTTTTACCCAAAAAGGTAGAGAATCTAAAGCAGCTTCTCTCTTCATTCATTGTTCCTTTTGCCCTCGTTTTTCCCCAAACTGGTAGTAAATATAGATCAGCAAAACTAACCAGCACCATAAATAAATTCAGTAAACAGAGTAGATGTAGATAAAGCAGCTCATATAGGTTATATAGTACGGTACTTAACGAGGTTCGATAATTAGGCTGCTCAGCAGCAGTAGCGGACAAGTTCAACATAGACAGGACAAAAGAAGCTGCTTTACAGCAGCAGCAGCAGCAGATGAGTGGCCCCTCATGGCCTCTGCTAGGAGGGCCTCTGCCTCCTCCCTCTAGCGCCTCCTCCACTTCTTGCTGCCCAGTCCCTTGACCTTGGGCGCCTTAGGCTTGATTGGGGGCATGCGACCCTCCTCGATAGCCACCTTATGGAGGTTGCGGAGGTGAAGACCGAGCGCCTGGTGCTTGGCTATGAAACTGTGGACGTTCACGGAATCGTCGCAGGTCCTCATGTCCTCGTGGCATGCTTCACGAGGGAGTTGAAGTCCATGGCACGGAGCCTCCTGGTGGGGCAGAAGGGGCACGTGTACACGTCGTCAGCGAAGAAGTTGTTGTACTGGCCGGACTTCAGCCTCCTCAGCACATGACGAGTCTTGGTATCCTTGGACTCGTCGTCGCTGCGGACGTCGCTGCTATCCTCCTGTTGGAAAAAACCGTAGAGTGCAATAAGGACATGATTGAGATACTTTGATTATCGGGATTGATTATTTTCTTAAATTAACCGATTGAGATCTTCTGATTATTCCCCAAATCTCAAACCAAATCAAATACTGATCCCAACGATGAACAGGGGGTTCAAATACGAACAGGGAGATTTATCGAAATATGAGATCTAACACAAAAGGATTAGCTACAATAAAAATACGTACAACCGAGCCCTAATAACATACGATCTAGCATCCAATGATGGAAACAGGGGAAGAACAAGGGAAGGGAAGAAAACCCTGGTTACCTCCGACCATGGGTCGGCAATGCTGGTGTCGTAGGGGTTCTCCGGCCTTATGTAATCAACCTCCTCGTAGGGGTCCCAGCCGAGCGGGATGTGCCCGAGACAGGCAGGGGCCTCCTCGCCAGCGGCTATGGCGGATGCAGGGACGGGCCTGAACAGAAATCAGGGCCTCCTCGTCAGCGGCCTTGGAGGTGCCGATGGCCATCGTGCCGTTCTTCTCCATCACCGGCGTGGTTGAGGTTTTCTTGGGGGTTTGCAGAAGGTGATGGGACAGTGGAGACGGTTGAGTGAGCGAGTGAGTGATGAGTGAGAGTGGGGAGGCCTCTATTAAAGGAGAAGGGAAGCAACATTTCGTTGCACTACTGTGCACCGCGTAACCACGTACGCTATTGCACCGTGCACAGCCACACGTGTCCGCTACCGCCCCGTGGACCGCACACGCGTACCGTGAGTCACGTTTTTCCCTCGTGTCTAACCCTGGCGACTCAAATATACTCATTTTTGCCCTCGAGTGTAACACTGGCAGTTTGGTTGTACTTAGTTTTACCCTCCGATACTAACACTGCCGTGTGCAATATACTCAGTTTTACCCTTCGGTGGCTGGTCAACATAGAGTCAACGAATAGGTTTTAGCTAGCTAATTGAGTCATTTTATGCACAACAAATTCAAAAAGAGTAAAACATAGTGGAATCTACCCAAGAAGTCTTATTATGTGACCTGCCAACGTAAGAAATGTATATAAACCAATTTTTAACCTAAATCACCACTTCTCAAATCACCTACTATATATGAAGGTTCGTGGCTTTCTACTCAAGCCTCTTCCCAAAACATCCCTCCCCAAAACATAGTTTGTCTGAATGAGGCAATAATTGTCAAACTGGTGTATATTTGTGCAAATAGTTTGATGTATGCCAAGATGTATTTTATTCTATAAAAGACGCAATTTCCATTTTTAAATATTTTTCTATTTTCTATTTGAATCCCTTTGTCAGTATTGCCCTTGGTTTTTAAGTTCTACTCAGTTTTGCCCTTGGTTCTTAAGTGCTACTCAGTTTTCCCCTCTCTTTGTATCAATCTCTTGCACCTATGCTCATCTTCACTGCTACGCTCTGATTGGTCGAGACAGTTGTCACACGGATCGTGCCCACCAACCGTTGATCCTCTATGATCTAGCGGACAGGATAACCCCTATATCTATCAGGAGGCACCCCTCTATCCATGCAAAATAACGAGTATGCCACCGGTACTTTAACTCCATAAACAAATGAACTTAAATATAATTTGAAGGGAACATGTTCGAAGGTGTATAATTTGTGCATTACATTCCACTCTATGAAAATGATAATCTCTCAAGATTTTCTTAGCACAATATTATCACGTCTTAAGTGTGATTTCAAAGAGTTCAAATGTGTATTATTTTCATATATGCAAGTTTATGCATTACATTCCACTCTATGAATATGGGGACAAAAATGATAATCTCTCAAAAATTTTCTAGCACATCATTATCTCGTTATTAAGTGTGATTTCACAGTGTTCAAAGGATTAAAATTTTCATATACGCAAGTTTATGCATTATATTTCACTCCATGGAAATGATAAATGATCAGGATTTTATTAGCACAATATTATCATGACTTAAGTGCGATTTCAAAGAGTCCTAAGGTGTATAATTTTCGTATATGCCAATTAAGCATTACATTCCACTATATGAAAATGATAATATCTCAAGATTTTCTTAGCACAACATTATCACGTATTAAGTGCGATTTAAAAGAGTTCAAAGGTTTATAATTTTTGTATACACAAGTTTATGCATGATATTTCACTCCATGGAAATGATAATCTCTCAAGATTTTCTTAGCACAACATTATCACGTATTAAGTGCGATTTCAAAGAGTTCAAAGGTGTATAAACTTCATATATACAAGTTTATGCATTACATTCCACTCTATGAAAATGGGAGAGAAAATAATAATCTCTCAAAATTTTGTTACCACATCATTATCACGTATTAAGTGCGATTTAAAAGTGTTCAAAGGTTTATAATTTTCGCATATGAAAGTTTGTGCATTACATTCCAATCTATGTAAATGATAATCTCTCAAGATTTTCTTAGCACGACATTATAACGTATTAAGTGTGAATTCAGAGAGTTCAAAGGTGTATAATTTTTGTATACGCAAGTTTATGCATTATATTTCACTCCATGGAAATGATAAATGATCAGGATTTTATTAGCACAACATTATCATGTCCTAAGTGCGATTTAAAAGAGTTCAAAGGTGTATAATTTTAGTATATGCATTACATTTCACTATATGAAAATGAAGCAACGAGACAAGCGCAGGCGCGGGGCTGGCTCGAGGTCGCATCTTGCAACGCCAACCTAGGTAAGCTGTGGGTCCGGTGCTCACGTGGATAAGCTGTGGGTCCGACAATCACATGGATAACTTGTGGGTGTGATGCCGATCTTGATAAGTTGAGAGAGGTGTTCACTACGAGAATCGATTCAATGCGGCCCCACTTGTTAGGATGTAACGGCAAGGATACACTATGGGACCCGACAGAACGTAGCCCTACTCGTTAGCACGTAACAGCGAGGGGCCACTACGGGACCTGACTGAACGGGGCCCCACTTGTCATCATGTAACGACAAGGCTAACGGACAACGAGTTCCAGACCATGTGAGAGTTTCGTACAAGGAGATGGGCAAAAGTGAGGAAAAACTAAGCGGCTGGAGAACACTGAGTACAACTAACGAACGGATGGCACGAAAATAGAAATCCCTTCTTCGAAATCCAATTTTAATGAAACTCTTAACTTGTGTTAATAAAAGATATATTATTTCAATCAACAACATGTCCTCCACATAATGTATTAGAAATATGTCCCAACGCTCCCACTTAATTTCTTGCAAATGCAAGCATCTTCATCATCTCCGATGAAATTAAACCTTTTAACAGTTTCATCACGGTGAAGATTCCAACTCCGCTATGCTTACTTCAACAATTGAAGTTTCCATGCCCTTTTAGTATCCTTTGAATTAACAAAACGCTTCGGACCATATCTCGTACATGTCCTAGATAACCATTCTATTAGAAGAACTTTTTTTGTTTGTTCAACTACCATATACCAAAATTGACATATGTAGTGGTTGCTACAATAATCCGTTTAGAATAAATATCGCTACCTAAGATCAAATCTTGTCGTAGTCAACTCCTTGAACTTTGTCGTAAACTCCTTTTCGACATGTCGACTATTTCATGGATGTTAAACATCCATGTCTATTTCTTTATAGATCCAAACACGATAGATAAGCTTCATGCCTTTCTAGAGGGTCTTCCAAGTTCAAAAACTTGATATCTCGTGTATGGGAACTATCATGGATTTTATAACTTCTAGTCATTTGATGGAGTCAGGTCCTATCATTGCTTCTTTGCATGCAGTCGGTTCATTATTGTCACAACAATAACGACTTGTTTATTTAATCTAACCATTTGATTGTTACCTGACCCATACGGCTCAAATAGGAACTCTAATCTCCGAGATCACAACCTTTGTAATCACAGGAGCCATGAGCATTGTGTCTGCCTCCAGGACACTTTCATGCGCTATGCTACTTAGCACATGTTTAGGTTCATCAACCTAATCAAAGTTCTATTTTCCTCCCACTTAACTTTTGCAAAAAATCCTTCTCAAGAAACTTGACGTTCTAAGTGACAAACTCTTTTGTCTTCAGTGTTATGGAGGAATACCCAACTATTACTTTGGGATAACCTACAAAGATGTTCTTATCCGCCTTTGGTTGTAAACATTTTACTTATGCCTAACATACCAAAATTTAAGAAAAGACAACTCGGGTTTTATCCCAAACCATAACCGTTATGGTGTCATTTCAACGGATCACGATGGTGCTCTTTTCAGTGTAAAAGCGGTGGTATCTAGAGCTTTAATCCTTAAAACATAATGGCAGTTTTATAAATGACACATTTGAACTTACCATGTCAAACAAGGTTCGATTTGATTACCCGCACACTCCATACTCTTATGGTATATTGGGGAACACAAATCCATGGAACGATTCCTGAAATCTTAGGTGTTTTGCTAAACTTGTAACTCAAAAATCTTCCTTTATGATCCAATCATAAATTCTTTATTTTCTTGTTACAATGATTTTCCACTTCATCTTGAAAGTCTTTGAAATTTTTTAAAAATGTTTCATACTTCTTCCTTATATATATATTCACTCAAATTTCCGGAGAAAGCATATGAAGCTGAAAGATCCACCGCACATGGCTACACATAATAGACTATATACATCAACATGCACAATTTCCAATAGGTTAGTCATTTGTTCCTCTTTGGCCTATGAACGGAGTTTTGATTATCTGGAGGAAAGTCTCACAAGCATCAATTGATCAAAATCAAAGACTCAAAAAATCCATCAACATGGAGTTTCTTCATGTTTTCTTTCCAATATAATTTAAATAGCGATGTCACTTCGTAAGTGATCTTTCAATCATTTTTCTTGTGACATTTTAGCATTAGTTTTTATGGACATGATTTCTCCAACTAGACTTATAAAAGTTCATCCATGTTCTATGGAATACGGTAATTTTTTGAACAAGAATTGTTCTCATAACACCGGAACAAAATAACAATCATTAAAACAAATCTTGAAGGCGAGCATTGATGTCAACCAGAAACACAAAAACACTTTATTTGTTTTCGCTGAACATCATCACATATTCTCTTGCTAGTTACTTAGGCCATTACAGTTCATGAATTATGTTGTTCTGTACGACACTTCACACCAAAAAATTTGGTATCCAATACCCAAGAACCACATCGTTTAACAAGCAAATAATACAGCCATAACATGTATATCATCTATATACCTAAGCTGGACGTTTCCAGTCTTTTCTCTTTTCTTCCAAACATTTTATAGATTCTCTTTCAGCATTTCCTTTTATTTTAAAAGAATATATCAACATCAACAGTGGCGCCATATACATGACACATAGTCCAAAGCATGTATAGTCAAATACTAATACATTTGGACTTGCACTTTCAAGTGGATCACCATCATCAAATGTTTGGCGTTCTTTCAAAATCTATTCTTTAGTATTCTTTTAGTGTAGTAAACATTTTACCAACATCTTCTATTCATCCTTATCATGAAAATTTTCATGATCAAGCTACTATAGCCTATAAGCATTGAATCATGAGTTCCCAAAACCTTTTTGGGACATTAGGACGCATAGCACCTCCAACCTTCGCAAATTCTCATACAATATGAGAACATGTATTTTGCTAAGTTATACTCTATCATAATGTAACCTAAACATTGTTTTAGATATCATAATATTTTCCACACATGATGATTTCTGAAACAATTCTTTCAGCTCCTACATAACCTCGATATTAAAACATTTTTTGAATATCAAGAATCATGGAGGCGAACATGATACTTTAGATACTAACACTAGAATTGTTACTCTTTATTTAATACTACTTATTAAACTTCATGGAGTAAATGGATTTGCTGAAAGTTTGCAATAGAACTTTTAAACTTTGAGAGCGACTAGCGCGCGCGCTGCGCGCCGCGAGAATGCGTGAGCGAGCTGCCGTACGTATTCGACACGTGTCGTCGCGGAATCATCCCGGGAAACTGCTCTCGCAGATGTCGCCGGTTTTTTCTCTTTTCCGGTTTTTTCTCTTTCCTGTGTTTTCTCTTTGTACGCTGTTGTCCGCTCCGAACGTTAGGTATACACTTTCTCTCACTTCTGTTTTTAGTGTGTTTTCTTTTTCATTATCGTTTATTTTGATTCTTATGTTTTTCATTTTTCGTTTATTTTTATTATCTTTGTTTTCTCTTTACGGGCAATGGAGATTTTATGGGGTGTAATGGGAGGGGTCTGGTTTCTACAACACAATTTATTGACTTTGAACGGATTACAGTAACGCAGTGCATTTGTATATTAAGAGCAGTACACAGATGATTTAGTGCAGCAGAATGTATTGACTTTGAATGGATTACAGTAATGCAGTGCATTTGTATATTAAGAGCAGTACACAGATGATTCAGCATAGCAGAATGTATTGACTTTGAACGGATTACATCAACACAGTGCATTTGTATATTAAGAGCAGTACACAGATGTATTTCGGAGCGCCTTGTATTTCGAAGCGCCGTGTATTTCGGAGCACCGTGTATTTCAGAGCGCCTTGTATTTCGGAGTGTGTGTTGCGGGCTCCGCCCGTGGCACGGCGCCTTCGGTGCATCAAGCATTCATATAAATCTTGAAGCGTCGTGTATTTCAGAGCGCCTTGTATTTCAGAGTGTGTGTTGCAGGCTCCGCCCGTGGCACGGCGCGTTTGGCGCTCAAGCATTCATATAGATCTTGAAGCGCCGTGTATTTCGGAGCGCCTTGTATTTCGGAGCGCCTTGTATTTCGGAGTGTGTGTTGCGGGCTCCGCCCCTGGCACGGTGCCTTCGGCGCATCAAGCATTCATATAGATCTTGAAGCTCCGTGTATTTCAGAGCGCCGTGTATTTCAGAGCGCCTTGTATTTTGGAGTGTGTGTTGCGGGCTCCTTGACTACAACAATGGTCAAAATAAGTGGATCATCCAGACAATGTTAGATCTGCATGTTGCATGCAGAACTGCTTTTCGCTGGGATATTGAAGATTACTGGAAGGAAAGACTTGGTATTATCTGTTACAATGGAAATCTCCCAGTTTGTGGTGTGTTGCGTGTTATAACAATGCCAGTTGATGGTCGCTATGTTCTGATGGCAGTTGATTTTGATGTAGGCTTGTTGTGTGCAGACATGCTGAAGAAGACTGTATCAGATTTATCCAAATTATCTACACCATTAGTTGTCCGTAGTGCTTTTGCAATGTCTGAAGCCTGGCCACCTGCTCTATAGTGATTGACCGAAATGCAATAACAAATTAAATATCTCTTTGTAATGTGAGTACACTAAGCCTTTTGTTGCTTATTTTGATCTTCTAGCACTTTATTCTGCCTCCAATTATGTACTATGTTGCTTTTTTGTAATCTTCTTGCACTGTATGCTAAATTTCGCGTCCTAGTACTTCTATTGTAATTGCTAATTGATGCAGTGCAAGTATCAGCCAGAGAAATGCATATATGAATATATGAGCAGTGTACATAGATTACACAATCGTTTCCCCTACTAAACTAAAGGCACTACAAGGAGTTTGAGTACAAGGCAGTGCACGCGGGGGTTAAATAACGCAGTGTTTCATAGAAAACTAATTTGGCTGTATCATCTCACAGAGCAATGCATATATGAATTTCTAGGTAAGGCAGTGCATGTGGCTGAGGATAAATTGGGCAGTGCACGCAGGATAAATAGGTCAGTTCTTCGAAAGTACATAGGTGTATCTGTGTACAAAGCAGTTCTCTTTATTACTATACGGGCAGTGCACTTAAAGTGCAGCGTTGTCCCGCATTCCTTAGGGGCTAGTTTAGTGATGCCTGAATTTCTAGGTAAGGCAGTGCATGTGGCTGAGGAAGCACAATTCTTCCAACAGAAATCAGTGTACCTGCAGCATTACATAGAGCAGTGCAATTGTCGAACTAAAGGTAGTGTACATAGGATAAATTGGGTAGTGCACGCAAGATAAATAGGGCAGTTCTTCGAAAGTACATAGGTGTATCTGTGTACAAAGCAGTTCTCTTTATTACTATACGAGAAGTGCACTTAGAAGGCAGGCTTGTCCCGCATTCTTTAGGGATAGTTTAGTGACGCCGGAATTTCTAGGTAATGCAGTGCTTGTGGCTAAGGAAGCGCAATTCTTCCAACAGAAACCAGTGTACCTGCAGCATTACATAGAGCAGTGCAATTGTCGTACTAAAGGCAGTGCACATAGGATAAACTGGGTAGTGCACGCAGGATAAATTGGGCAGTTCTTCGAAAGTGCATAGGTGTATCCATGTACATGACTATATGACTATACATGCACTGCCCTTAGTGTGCACTTAGGGGCTAGTACAGTGACGCCGGAATTTCTAGGAACGACAGTGCATGTGGCTTAGGAAGTGCGATGCTTGAATAGAAACGGTGTACACAGAGCATTACATAAACGGTCAATTGTCGAACTAAAGCGGTGCACATAGGATAAATTGGGCGATTACCTTGAGATGAAACAGGCGATTCTTCGAAAGTACATAGGTGTATCCGTGTAGAAAGTAGTTTTCTATATGACTATACAGGCAGTGCACTTAGAGTACAGGGTTGTCCCGCATTCGTTAGGGGCTAGTATAGTTTCTAGGTAAGGCAGTGCATGTGGCTGAGGAAGCGCAGTGCTTGGAACAGAAACCAATGTACCTGCATCATTATATAGAGCAGTGCAATTGTCGAACTAAATACAGTGCACGAATGATAAATAGGTCAGTTCTTCAAAAGTACATAGGTGTATCTGTGTACAAAGCGGTTTTCTTTATTACTATACGGGCAGTGCACTTAGAATGCAGGGTTGTCCCGCATTCTTTAGAAACTATTCGATGGCCGAATTTCTAGTAATGTCTGGCGCATGTGGTGAGAAGCCTGATTCTTCCAACAGAAACCAGTGTACCTACAGCATTACATAGAGCAGTGCAATTGTCGAACTAAAGGCAGTGTACATAGGATAAATTGGGCAGTGCATGCAAGATAAATAGGGCAGTTCCTCGAAAGTACATAGGTGTATCTGTGTACAAAGCAGTTCTCTTTATTACTATACGGGCTATGCACTTAGAGTCCAGGGTTGTCCCGCATTCTTTAGGGGCTAGTTTAGTGACGCCGGAATTTCTAGGTAATGCAGTGCATGTGGCTGAGGAAGCGCAGTTCTTCCAAAAGAAACCAGTGTACCTGCAACATTACATCGTGTAGTGCAATTGTCGTACTAAAGGCAGTGCATAGGATAAATTGGACAGTGCACGCAGTATAAATTGGGCAGTTCTTCTAAAGTGCATAGGTGTATCTGTGTACATGACTATATGACTATAGAGGCAGTGCACTTAGTGTGCACTTAGGGGCTAGTACAGTGACGTCGGAATTTCTAGGTACAGTAGTGCATGTGGCTTAGGAAGCGTAGTGCTTCGAATAGAAACCAGTGTACCTGGAGCATTACATAGAGCAGTCCAATTGTCGATCTAAAGGCAGTGCACATAAGATAAATTGGGCAGTGAACGCAGGATGAACAAGGCAGTTCTTCAAAAGTACATAGGTATATCTGTGTAGAAAGCAGTTTCCTATATGACTATACGAGCAGTGCACTTAGAGTGCAGGGTCGTCCCGCATTCGTTAGGGGCTAGTATAGTTTCTAGGTAAGGCAGTGCATGTGGCTAAGGAAGCGCAGTGCTTCGAACAAAAACCAGTGTACCTGCAGCATTACATAGAGGAGTGCAATTATCGAACTAATGGCAGTTGCCGCAGGATAAATAGGGAAGTTCTTCAAATGTACATAGGTGTATCCGTGTAGAAAGCAGTTTTCTATATGACTATACGGGTAGTGCACTTAGAGTGAAGGGTCGTCCCGCATTCGTTAGGGGCTAGTATAGTTTCTAGGTAAGGCAATGCATGTGGCTGAGGAAGCGCGGCTTGACGAAAACGATGTACTGCGGCATCACATAGAGCAGTGCAATTGTCGAACTAAGGGTAGTGCACGCAGGATGAACATGGCAGTTCTTCGAAAGTACATAGGTGGATCCGTGTAGAAAGCATTTTTCTATATGACTATACGGACAGTGCACTTAGAGTGCAAGGTCGTCCCGCATTCGTTAGGGGCTAGTATAGTTTCTTGGTCAGGCAGTCCATGTGGCTGAGGAAGTGGAGTGCTTCGAAAAAAAACCAGTGTACCTGCAGCATTACATAGAGCAGTGCAATTGTCGAACTAAAGGCCGTGCACGCATGATAAATAGGGCAGTTCTTTGAAAGTACATTGGTGTATCCGTGTAGAAAGCAGTTTTCTATATGACTATACGGGTAATGCACTTAGAGTGCAGGGTTGTTTCGCATTTGTTAGGGTCTAGTATAGTTTCTAGGTAAGGCAGTGCATGTGGCCGAGGAAGCGCAGTGCTTCGAACAGAAACAAGTGTACCTGCAGCATTACATAGAGCAGTGCAATTGTCGAACTAAACGCAGTGCATGCAGGATAAATATGGCAGTTCTTCGAAAGTACATAGGTGTATCCATGTAGAAAGTAGTTTTCTATATGACTATACGGGCAGTGCACTTAGAGTCCAGGGTCGTCCCGCATTCGTTAGGGGCTAGTATAATTTCTAGGTAAGGCAGTGCATGTGGTTGAGGAAGCGCAATGCTTCTAGAAAAAACCAGTGTACCTGCAACATTACATAGAGTAGTGCAATTGTCAAACTAAATGCAGTGCACGCAGGATAAATAGGACATGTCGTCGAAAGTACATAGGTGTATCCGTGTAGAAAGAAGTTTTCTATATGACTATGCGGGCAGTGCACTTAGAGTGCAGGGTCGTCCCGCATTCGTTAGGGGTTAGTATAGTTTCTAGGGAAGGCAGTGCATGTGACTGAGGTAGCGCAGTGTTTCGAAAAAAACCAGTGTACCTGCAGAATTACATAGAGCAGTGCAATTGTCGAACTAAAGGCAATGCACGCAGGATAAATAGGGCAGTTATCCGAAAGTACATAGGTGTATCCGTGTAGAAAGCAGTTTTCTATATGACTATACTGGCAGTGCACTTAGAGTGCAGGGTCGTCCCGCATTCGTTAGGGGCTAGTATAGTTTCTAGGTACGACAATGCATGTGGCTGAGGAAGTGCAGTGCTTCGAACAGAAACTAGTGTACCTGCAGCATTACATAGAGCAGTCCAATTGTCGAACTAAGGCAGTGCACGCAGGATAAATAGGACAGTTCTTCGAAAGTACATAGGTGCATCCGTGTAGAAAGCAGTTTTCTATATGACTATACTGGTAGTGCACTTAGAGTGCAGGCCCATCCTGCATTCGTTAGGGGCTAGTATAGTTTCTAGGTAAGGCAAAGGTGCTTGAGGATGTAAACTAGTGTACCTGCAGCATTACATAGAGCAGTGCAATTGTCGAACTAATGGCAGTGCACGCAGGATAAATAGGGTAGTTCTTCGAAAGTACATAGGTGTATCCGTGTAGAAAGCAATTTTCTATATGACTATACGAGTAGTGCACTTAGAGTGCAAGGTCGTCCCAAATTCGTTAGAGGCTAGTATAGTTTCTAGGTAAGGCAATGCATGTGGTTGAGGAAGCGTAGTGCTTCGAACAGAAACCAGTGTACGGACAACATCACATAGAGAAGTGCAATTTTCGAACTAAGGGTAGTGCACGCAGGATGAACAGGGCAGTTCTTCGAAAGTATATAGGTGTATCCGTGTAGAAAGCAGTTCTCTATATGACTATACGGGCAGTGCACTTAGAGTGCAGGGTCGTCCCGCATTCGTTAGGGGCTAGTATAGTTTCTAGGTAAGGCAATGCATGTGGCTGAGGAAGCGGAGTGCTTCAAAAAAACCAGTGTTCCTGCAGCATTGCATAGAGCAGTGCAATTGTCGAACTAAAGGCAGTTTACACAGGATAAATAGGACAGTTCTTCGAAAGTACATAGGTGTATCCGTGTAGAAAGAAGTTTTCTATATGACTATACGGACAGTGCACTTAGAGTTCAGGGTCATCCCGCGTTCGTTAGGGGCTACTATAGTTTCTAGGTAAGGCAGTGCATGTGGCTGAGGAAGCGCAGTGCTTCAAAAAAAAACTAGTGTACCTACAGTATTACATAGAGCAGTGTAATTGTCGAACTAAAGGCATTGCACGCAGGATAAATAGGGTAGTTCTTCGAAAGTACATAGGTGTATCCGTGTAGAAAGCAGTTTTCTATATGACTATACGGGCAGTGCACTTAGAGTGCAGGGTCGTCCCGCATTCGTTAGGGGCTAGTATAGTTTCTACGTAAGGTTGTGCATGTGGCCGAGGAAGCGCAGTGCTTCGAATAGAAACCAGTGTACCTGCAGCATTACATAGAGCAGTGCAATTGTCGAACTAAGGGCAGTGCACGCAGGATAAATAGGGCAGTTCTTCGAAAGTACATAGGTGTGTATCCGTGTAGAAAGCAGTTTTCTATATGACTATACGGGCAGTGCACTTAGAGTGCAGGGTCATTCCGCATTCGTAAGGCGCTAGTATAGTTTCTAGGTAAGGCAGTGCATGTGGCTGAGGAAGCGCAGTGCTTCGAACAGAAACTAGTGTACCTGCAGCATTACATAGAGTAGTGAAATTGTCGAACTAAGGGCAGTGCACGCAGGGTAAATAGGGTAGGTCTTCGAAAGTACATAGGAGTGTATCCGTGTAGAAAGCAGTTTTCTATATGACTATACGGGCAGTGCACTTAGAGTGCAGGGTCGTCCCGCATTCGTTAGGGGCTAGTATAGTTTCTAGGTTAGGCAGTGCATGTGGCTGAGGAAGCGCAGTGCTTCGAACAGAAACCAGTGTACCTACAGCATTACATAGAGCAGTGCAATTGTCGAACTAAGGGTAGTGCACACAGGATGAACAGGGCAGTTCTTCAAAAGTATATAGGTGTATCCGTGTAGAAAGCAGTTTTCTATATAACTATACGGGCAGTGCACTTAGAGTGCAGGGTCGTCCCGCATTCGTTAGGGGCTAGTATAGTTTCTAGGTAAGGTAATGCATGTGGCTGAGGAAGCGGAGTGCTTCGACAAAACCAGTGTTCCTGCAGCATTGCATAGAGCAGTGCAATTGTCGAACTAAAGGCAGTGCACGCAGGATAAATAGGGCAGTTCTTCGAAAGTACATAGGTGTATCCGTGTAGAAAGCAGTTTTCTATATGACTATACGGGTAGTGCACTTGGAGTGCAGGTTCGTTCCGCATTCGTTAGGGTCTAGTATAGTTTCTAGGTAAGGCAGTGGATGTGGCCGAGGAAGTGCAGTGCTTCGAAAAAACCAGTGTACCTGTAGCATTACATAGAGCAGTGCAATTGTTAAACTAAAGGCAGTGCATGCAGGATAAATATGGCAGTTCTTCGAAAGTATATAGGTGTATCCGTGTAGAAAGCAGTTTTCTATATGACTATACAGGCAGTGCATTTAGAGTCCAGGGTCGTCCCGCATTCGTTAGGGGCTAGTATAGTTTCTATGTAAGGCAGTGCATGTGGCTGAGGAAGCGCAATGCTTCGAACAGAAACCAGTGTACCTACAACATTACATAGAGCAGCGCAATTGTCGAACTAAAGGCAGTTTATGCAGGATAAATAGGACAGTTCTTCGAAAGTACATAGGTGTATCCATGTAGAAAGAAGTTTTCTATATGACTATACGGATAGTGCACTTAGAGTGCAGGGTCGTCCCGCATTCGTTAGGGGCTAGTATAGTTTCTAGGTAAGGCAGTGCATGTGGCTGAGGAAGCGAAGTGATTCGAAAAAAAACCAGTGAACCTGCAGTATTACATAGAGCAGTGCAATTGTCGAACTAAAGGCAGTGCACGCAGGATAAATAGGGTAGTTCTTCGAAAGTACATAGGTGTATCCATGTAGAAAGCAGTTTTCTATATGACTATACGGGCAGTGCACTTAGAGTGCAGGGTCGTACCGCATTCGTTAGGGGCTACTATAGTTTCTAGGTAAGGTTGTGCATGTGGCCGAGGAAGCGCAGTGCTTCGAATAGAAACCAGTGTACCTGCAGCATTACATAGAGCAGTGAAATTATCGAACTAAGGGCAGTGCACGCAGGATAAATAGGGCAGTTCTTCGAAAGTACATAGGTGTATCCGTGTAGAAAGCAGTTTTCTATATGACTATACGGGCAGTGCACTTAGAGTGTAGGGTCGTCCCGCATTCGTTAGGGGCTAGTATAGTTTCTTGGTAAGGCTGTGCATGTGGCTGAGGAAGTGCATTGCTTCGAACAGAAACAAGTGTACCTGCAGCATTACATAGAGCAGTGCAATTGTCGACCTAAGACAGTGCACGCAGGATAAATAGGGCAGTTCTTCGAAAGTACATAAGTGTGACCGTGTAGAAAGAAGTTTTCTATATGACTATACGGGCAGTGCACTTAGAGTGCAGGGTCGTCCCGCATTCGTTAGGGGCTAGTATAGTTTCTAGGTAAGACAGTGCATGTGGCTGGGGAAGCATAGTGCTTCGAACATAATCCATTGTATCTGCAGCATTACATCGAGCAGTGCAATTGTTGAACTAAGGCAGTGCACGCAGGATAAATAGGGCAGTTCTTCGAAAGTACATACGTGTATCCGTGTAGAAAGCAGTTTTCTATATGACTATACAGGTAGTGCACTTAGAGTGCAGGTTCGTTCCGCATTCGTTAGGGTCTAGTATAGTTTCTAGGTAAGGCAGTGCATGTGGCCGAGGAAGTGCAGTGCTTCGAAAAAACCAGTGTACCTGTAGCATTACATAGAGCAGTGCAATTGTCGAACTAAAGGCAGTGCATGCAGGATAAATATGGCAGTTCTTCGAAAGTACATAGGTGTATCCGTATAGAAAGCAGTTTTCTATATGACTATACGGGCAGTACACTTAGAGTCCAGGGTCGTCGCGCATTCGTTAGGGGCTAGTATAGTTTCTACGTAAGGCAGTGCATGTGGCCGAGGAAGCGCAGTGCTTCGAACATAAACCAATGTACCTACAGCATTACATAGAGCAGTGCAATTGTCGAACTAAAGGTAGTTTATGCAGGATAAATAGGACAGTTCTTCGAAAGTACATAGGTGTATCCGTGTATAAAGAAGTTTTCTATATGACTATACGGACAATGCAGTTAGAGTGCGGTGATCCCTTGATGTTAAGGGGCTAGTATAGTTTCTAGGTAAGGCGATGCATGTGGTGAGAAGCGCGGTGCTTGAAAAAAACGATGTACTGCAGTATTACATAGAGCAGTGCAATTGTCGAACTAAAGGCAGTGCACGCAGGATAAATAGGGTAGTTCTTCGAAAGTACATAGGTGTATCCATGTAGAAAGCAGTTTTCTATATGACTATACGGGCAGTGCACTTAGAGTGCAGGATCGTCCCACATTCGTTAGGGGCTAGTATAATTTCTAGGTAAGGTTGTGCATGTGGCCGAGGAAGCGCAGTGCTTCGAATACAAACCAGTGTACCTGCAGCATTACATAGAGCAGTGAAATTGTCGAACTAAGGGCAGTGCACTTGAGATAAATAGGCGATTCTTGAAAGTACATAGGTGTATCCGTGTATAAAGCAGTTTTCTATATGACTATACGGGCAGTGCACTTAGAGTGCAGGGTCATCCCGCATTCGTTAAGGGCTAGTATAGTTTCTTGGTAAGGCTGTGCATGTGGCTGAGGAAGTGCATTGCTTAACTGAAACGATGTACTGCTGACATTACATAGAAGCGGTGCAATTGTCGAACTAAGGCGGTGCAGCAGGATAAATAGGCGATTCTTGAAAGTACATAGGTGTATCCGTGTAGAAAGCGATTTTCTATATGACTATCACAGGCGATTGCACTTAGAGTGCAGGGTCGTCCCGCATTTGTTAGGGGCTAGTATAGTTTCTAGGTAAGGCAGTGCATGTGGCTGGGGAAGCGTAGTGCTTCGAACAGAATCCATTGTATCTGTAGCATTACATCGAGCAGTGCAATTGTTGAACTAAGGCAGTGCACGCAAGATAAATAGGGCAGTTCTTCGAAAGTACATAGGTGTATCCGTGTAGAAAGAAGTTTTCTATATGACTATACTGGCAGTGCACTTAGAGTGCAGGGTCGTCCCGCATTCGTTAGGGGCTAGTATAGTTTCTAGGTAAGGCAGTGCATGTGGCTGAGGAAGCGTAGTGCTTCGAACAGAAACCATTGTATCTGCAGCATTACATAGAGCAGTGCAATTGTCAAACAAAGGGCAGTGCACGCAGGATAAATAGGGTAGTTCTTCGAAAGTACATAGGTGTATCCGTGTAGAAAGCAGTTTTCTATATGACTATACGGGCAGTGCACTTAGAGTGCAGGGTCGTCCCGCATTCGTTAGGGGTAGTATAGTTTTTAGGTAAGGCAGTGCATGTGGCTGAGGAAGCTCAGTGCTTCGAACAGAAACTAGTGTATCTGCAGCATTACATAGAGCAGTGCAATTGTCGAACTAAAGGCAGTTTATGCAGGATAAATAGGACAGTTCTTTGAAAGTACATAGGTATATCCGTGTAGAAAGCAGTTTTCTATATGACTATACGGGCAATGCACTTAGAGTGCAGGGTCGTCCCGCATTCGTTAGGGGCTAGTATAGTTTCTAGGTAAGGCAGTGCATGTGGCTGAGGAAGCGCAGTGCTTCAAACAAAAACCAGTGTACCTGCAGCATTACAAAGAGCAGTGCGATTGTCGAACTAACGGCAGTGCATGCAGGATAAATAGGGCAGTTCTTCGAAAGTACATAGGTGTATCCGTGTAGAAAGCAGTTTTCTATATGACTATACGGGCAGTGCACTTAGAGTGCAGGGTCGTCCCGCATTCGTTAGGGGTTAGTATAGTTTCTAGGTAAGGCAATGCATGTGGCTGAGGAAGCGCAGTGCTTCGAAAAAATCCAGTGTACCTGCACCATTACATAGAGTAGTGCAATTGTCGAACTAAGGGCAGTGCACACAGGACAAATAGGGCAGTACTTCAAAAGTATATATAGGTGTATCCGTGTAGAAAGCAGTTTTCTATATGACTATACGGGCAGTGCACTTAGATTGCAGGGTCGTCCCGCATTCGTTAGGCGCTAGTATAGTTTCTAGGTAACGATGCATGTGGTGAGAAGCGCGATTCTTGAAAAGAAACCAGTGTACTGAGCATTACATAGAGAAGTGCAATTGTCGAACTAAGGGCAGTGCATGCAGGATAAATAGGGCAGTCCTTCGAAAGTACATAGGTATATCCGTGTAGAAAGTAGTTTTCTATATGACTATACGGGCAGTGCACTTAGAGTGCAGGGTCGTCCCGCATTCGTTAGGGGCTAGTATAGTTTCTAGGTAAGGCGAAGGCATGTGGTGAGAAGCGTAGTGCTTGACGAAACCGATGTACTGCAGCATTACAAAGAGAAGTGCGATTGTCGAACTAAGGGAAGTGCACGCAGGATAAATAGGACAGTTCTTCGAAAGTACATAGGTGTATACGTGTAGAAAGCAGTTTTCTATATGACTATACGGGCAGTGCACTTAGAGTGCAGGGTCGTCCCGCATTCTTTAGGGGCTAGTATAGTTTCTAGGTAAGGCAGTGCATGTGGCTGGGGAAGCGTAGTGCTTCGAACAGAATTCATTATATCTGTAGCATTACATCGAGCAGTGCAATTGTTGAACTAAGGCAGTGCACGCAGGATAAATAGGGCAGTTCTTTGAAACTACATAGGTGTATCCGTGTAGAAAGATGTTTTCTATATGACTATACTGGCAGTGCACTTAGAGTGCAGGGTCGTCCCGCATTCGTTAGGGGCTAGTATAGTTTCTAGGTAAGGCAGTGCATGTGGCTGAGGAAGCGTACTGCTTCCAATGTACCTGCAGCATTACATAGAGTAGTGCAATTGTCGAACTAAAGGCAGTGCACGCAGGATAAATAGGGCAGTTATTCGAAAGTACATAGGTGTATCCGTGTAGAAAGCAGTTTTCTATATGACTATACGGGCAGTGCACTTAGAGTACAGGGTTGTCCCGCATTCGTTAGGGGCTAGTATAGTTTCTAGGTAACACAGTGCATGTGGCTGAGGAAGCGCAGTGCTTCGAACAGAAACTAGTGTACCTGCAGCATTACATAGAGCAGTGCAATTGTCGAACTAAGAGCAGTGCACGCAGGATAAATAGAGCAGTTCTTCGAAAGTACAGAGGTATATCCGTGTAGAAAGCAGTTTTCTATATGACTATACGGGCAGTGCACTTAGAGTGCAGGGTCATCCCGCATTCGTTAGGGGCTAGTATAGTTTCTAGGTAAGGCGGTGCATGTGGCTAAGGAAGCGTAGTGCTTCGAATAGAAACTAGTGTACCTGCAGCATTACATAGAGCAGTGCGGTTGTCGAACTAAGGCAGTGCACGCAGGATAAATAGGGTAGTTCTTCGAAAGTACATAGGCGTATCCGTGTAGAAAGCAGTTTTCTATATGACTATACGGGCAGTGCACTTAGAGTGCAGGGTCGTCCCGCATTCATTATGGTCTAGTATACTTTCTAGGTAAGGCAGTGCATGTGGTTGAGGAAGCGCAGTGCTTCGAAAAAACCAATGTACCTGGAACATTACATAGAGTAGTGTAATTGTCGTACTAAAGGCAGTGCAAGTAGTCTGAGCAGTACAGGGCAGTGCACGCGAGGGTTAAATAGCGCAGTGCCTCATAGTAAACTAATTTGGTTGGATCAACTCATAGAGCAGTGCATATATTTAAATAATGGCAGTGCAGGAAGAGTACACGGTCGTTGTATATTAGTTTGTGTTGGTAGAACACCACGGTTAATTGGTTTCACATGCAGTGCATTTAGTGTAGAAGCATAGTGGTTCTAATCTAAACCAGTGTACACTTGTACTGCACTGTAACTTTTTGGTAATCCAGTGCACTCAGGATAAATAGGACAGTTTTTCAAAAGTACAGAGGTGTTTCTGCAGGATAAGCGAAAGCAGTTTTCTATATGACTGCAAGTAATTTCTTTATAAGTTAGTGCACGCGGGCTAACAAGTGCAGTTACAGTGCTTCGAAATTAAACTAGGCTGTGCGTAGCATTACAGAGAGCATGGCATATATGAATATAATGGTAGTGCAGTTATAATACACAGTCGTAGCACATTAGTTCGTTGTTTCTATTGTGGTCGATGTATTACAGACTACTATTCTTGATTTGTACATAATGTAGTCCAATCGTCGTCACCTTCATGTGATATTTTGGTCACACTATATAAGACACTCTTAATTAAAAATGTATCTTATGAAGTGCACCAAAACATCATAGCCTCAACGGACTGCAGAACAAATTGTGACTTGCTGCAATATGCTGCACCCTGTAGAGACAAAGGTAGAAAATAAATATATTAGTTTAAGCATATGAGTTATATTTTTTGAGTGTTCAGTCATTTATTCTTACCAGGTAAAACTCGCACCTCGGTATTCAAGGTCTAGGTTTGCAAGCATGCTGATATCTCTCTCGTACAAAGGATTTCTTATACAGTGTGACTGAAATAATATACCTATTTTTAGATTTTGTAGCAGTGTTAGGTGTTTGTCTCATACACCAAAATTAGTATAAATCTATAGCATATTAACTTCTGTATATCGCTATTGTATAGTAAACTTATACATAAAGTAGTACCTTGGGTGTGTAAAACGACTTGGGCATGGCAGATGCACTTGACGATGTTGATTTGCTCTTGAATTGGTAGATCCCTTCCTAAATGTAATTCTCTGGTTGGCTTCACCTCTAGCTGAACAATTTGATTTGTATCTAATATTTCTTGGACCTATGATTCCATCTACAAGCATGTATTTTTTATCGACCCGCGTAGCATGCTACAAAATGGAAGGTGGCGGCTTCTGAGCTGTGTGAGATCAGGTGTGGTCGTTGTATGTCTTTATATACAATTCCTTGGTTGTTCTAGGGTTTCCGTCTGGTGGGCCTTGTTGGACTAAACTATCAGTGTAGATGTTGCAGTTCTTTGAAAACTTGGTGTACATATACCGCTTGAGTTTTATATTTTTTCATTGTATGGCTATACACTTATAGCAGATAATCATTATTTAATCTAATATTATTTTTTCCATTGTAACTACAATATGTTAATGTTAAATATGTATATTGTGCACTAATCAAATCTCTAGGAGCACAATGTCTATTGTTTATATTCTGGTAATTTGATTCCACATAGAATTTATAACTGTGAGTGCATAGTTAAAGCACAGATAATAGTATTACGAGATAACAGCAGGACACAAACATTTCGTTTCAGTACATTGCAAATTCTAAATAGACATAAGCGATTAACAAGTACATATTCTTAACAGACATAAGAAATAAGCAAATTATCAATCGGAGTTTGATTCCGACAACTCTGCTAATGCCTGGCTACTATGAATAATGATGTTCATGACAAACATCATTTCAGGGTTAAGCTGTGAATCTTTTTTCGCTGTAATCAGTTGCTTGTCCAACACTGAGATTTGTAGTTTCAACAAAGTTCTTCCATGCGTCTTTGTTGAATGAGAAACGGCCATCTTTTGTTGTTTTGTACGCCATGGTGTTGACATTACCACTTGCTCCTAAGCGTACTCCAACAAGACCTTCTTTAGCAATTTCATGTGTAGAAATGAACTTCAATGGAAGTTTCTGAGTTGCAATAGAAGAAAGACGTTTCTTAGGAATAACATTATGAATGTATTAAACCAATGTGAAATCAATAAACAAATAATTAAGTTAAATTTAGAAACATACCATATTGTGTTGTTTAATGTTTGTTTTTGTCAAACGAGTCACAAATGGCAACCCTACAAATGAATTGGCTGAGGGGAAGATATCGAATAAGTAATTTTCCTCAGAATCTGTAAGGGTGCATGTCTTGGAAAAAATTGTAGAATTAAGCACTTGGACATTGTTGTTTTCATCATCACTGCTGTTGTTGTCTTCTTCAGAATCAAAATATATCACAGTGATCTTTGGACCTAGAGCTCCCAATGAAAAGAATAGGTGTGCTCCTGCGCCAGTCCTGTTCTCTGTGACAAACCTTGTCCAACCTGGACCTGTAATGCGAGTAATTGTGCGTTCTTTGTGGACTTCAACATAATATGTTTTTCCAAGAGCTTGGAATTCCACTCCAAGTACAGTTATGTCATTGAATTGCAACCTGAGATTGCATGGTATAGTTTGTGGAATGATTTAGTGAAGGAGAGGACTATTATGTTAACAAATATTAAGAAATGGATTTATATATATTGAAACGTAGTGTATACATACTAGTGAATGCTAGAACCGGCCTTCTACGAGACGAACAATGCATTCTGAGCCTGAATATCCTAAATTTTTACCACAGTGATTGAAACAACCTTGACATGGCGCCATTTCTTCTGCAATAAAAATAATTGTGTGTTATTAAATGTCTATACATATATAAAATAATTTATAATTTGTGCCTGGAATTTTTCTTATATTTTGTAATTATGCTGCTTCTAAAAATCTGATTCTATAGATATGGTTTGTTTATACAGGAACTAATAATAGGGTTAATCTAGTAATTAAACTACTATTGATGTTTGTCAAATTAAACAAATGAACATTCTCATCATACCATTAAAAAAAGTATAAGAACTTTAGTGTTAGTTCAACATCATAAAGATATATCGTGTTCTATCTTTAACTCATACTAATGGAATCATATTTGTGAAAATCTGGACAGTATAAATCTCAGTACATTTATTTAGATCTGGAGGAATATAAGCACGCAAACATTTTTGCTAATGTTTGTACAATGTAAACGATTTGCTAGAAAATTAAACGATGTTGGTTGCTTACCGAAGACGCGGGAGTGGTGAATCGATGATCTTTCATTGAAGGCGGCGGCAGAAGTTCGGGTAGGAGTTAGTTTCTTGGTGGCGGCAGAAACAGGAACGAGCTTTAGAGGAAGTTAGAAAAGGAGTACTTAAATGGATAGGTTGCGTCGCTTCATTTTATAGAAAGAGACAATAATGCTAATTATTTCAACGAAACCCTTTGTGTACTTCCGTTTTATGCAGTTATCGGTAGATAGGATAGGCAGTGCAGAGAGACGGAATGTAGTGCGCCTGGTGCACAGCAGTTTCAATATTTTGAACCGTTTGCACAGCAGTTTCATGAATGACGTCGATGTAGTGTGTACATGATTAACAAACAGTGTGTGGTACTGTAAATTTTAGTTGCAGTTCATTACACGGTTATTTCTCTGCCTTGACACCTTATTTTGCACCATCCGCACGGTAATTTAACTAAGCATAAGAACACAGTGCATACTTATTTGTCAGGTGTAGTGTATTGCAGTTACAGGTGTAATGCGCTGCAGGTGTAGTGTATTGCACGGTCAGTGCACTGCCACGGGTCTTTATCTTACACCGATCACAAAGCTGCTTTAAGAAGCATAGCACCGTAGTGCATAGTTATTTCGGAGGCAGTGGGTGTCAGTATTTGTTACAGGTGCAGTGCGTGGTACTTTAAATTTTAGGTGCAGTGCACATTGCAGGGTTATTGCTCTGCCTTGGCACCTTATTTTGTACCATACGCACGGTACCTTTACGAACCATAGGAATGCAGTGCATACTTATTTACTATGTGCAGTCTATTGCAGGTACAGGTGTAGTGCGCTGCAGGTGAAGTGCATTGCACGGTCACTGCACTGCCGCGGCACCTTATCTTTTCCTATTCTCAATGCAGCTTTAAGAAGCATAGGACCACAGTGCATATTTATGTTAGAGGCAGTGCGTATCACTATTTTTTACAGGTGGAGTGCATTGCACGGTTATTGCTCTGCCGTGGCACCTTATTTTGTACATTAGGATCGCAGTGTACTATCGGCTTCACAGGCTGTGCGTGTCACTGTGCATTGTAGTTGGTGTGTACTGCATGATCAATGCATTGCCGTGGCATCTTATGCTGAACCTTTCTCACAACAACTTCAATCGGGGACCATAATAACGCAGTGCATACGTGTTGCACAGACAGTTTCAATTCAATGTGCAATGGGTGAGGAATGCATTGCACGGTCAGTGTACTGCCTCAGCACGTTAACTGGCACCGTACGCACAGTAATTTTATGGACCATAGTAAGGCAGGGTATACCTGCTTCATAGACAGTTCGTTTCTGTTTGTATTGTAGGTGCAGTGTAATGCATGTTCAGTGCAGTGTCGTGGCACCTTACGTTGCACCGTGCGCACATGTATTTTATGAAAATAGGAAAGCCGTGCATACGCCATACACGAGCAGAGCATGTCCATGTACATTCAAAGTGCATATATTATTATGAAAATAAGAAATATTTTATTTACATAGATTTACTGAACAACCTAGTGTATTAATATTATTACAAGTATCAATCTAATGACCATCTTTAGTCGGGGATGTCCTTCTCATTGGCAGTAGGTCTGAATGCTCTCAATACTTCAGGAAGTGCATCAAGTAGATCATTTTCTATCCCATATATCATTTCTCACAGCTTTGGGGTTCAAGTGCGATTTACAATGACCGTAAGACCCGATACATGTTTCAGATATATGACAAAAAACTCGTCGTTTTTGTGTTTTATGGCCGTTTTCCTGAGCAATTACCCACACTTTTGGGGTTCTAGGTCGATTTACAATGACCGTAAGACCCGATACATGTTTGAGAGATATGACCAAAAACTCGTCCTTGTCGCACTTTATGGCCGTTTTCATGACCTATTTTCCTCAGTTTTGGGATTCCAGGGCGATTTACAACTACCGTAAGACTCGATACATGTTTGAAAGATATGAACTAAAACTCGTCGTTTTCGCGTTTTATGTCTGTTTTCATGAGCTATTGCCCACACTTTTTGGGTTCCGGGGCGATTTATAACGACCGTAAGTCCAAATACATGTTCGAGAGATATGACCAAAAACTCATCATTTTTGTGATTTATGGTCGTTTTGGTGCCCCACATATTTGGGGCTCTAGGGAGCATTGCAACGACCATAAGTCTCGGTACATGTTTGAGAGATATGACCAAAAGTCTTCGTTTTCGAGTGTTATAGCCGTTTTCATGAGATATTGCCCACACTTTTGGGGTTCCAGGGCGCACCTAGTACATGTTTGGGAGTTAAGACCAAAAACTTGTTGTTTTCGCATTTAGGACCATTTTCATGAGCTATCGCCCTTAGTTTTGGGGTTTCAGGGTGATTTACAACGACCATGAGAACCGATACATGTTTGAGTGTTATGACAAAAACTCGTCTTTTCGCATTTAATGGCCGTATTAATGAGCTATTTTCCATAGTTCTGGGGCTTTTGGGCGATTTACAACGACCGTTAGACCCGATACATGTTTGAGAGATATGACCAAAAGCTCATCCTTGTCGCGCTTTATGGACATTCTCATGAGCTATTGCCCTCAGTTTTGGGGTTTTAGGGCAATTTACAATGATGGTGAGACCCGGTAAATGTTTTAGAGATATGACTAAAAACTCGTCGTTTTCGCGTTTTATGGCTATTTTCATGAGCTATTGCCCACACTTTTGGGCCTCCAAGACGATTTACAACATCCGTAAGAACCGATACATGTTTGAGCGATCTGAGCAAAAACTCGTCGTTTTCGTGTTTTATGGTTGTTTTCATGAGCTATTGCCCACACTTTTGGGGTTCCCGGGCGATTTAGAATGACCGTAAATATCTGATACTTGTTTGAGAGATATGACCAAAAACTCGTCCTTGCCGTGCTTTATAACCGTTTTCATGAGCTACTATCCACAGTTTTGGGTTTCTAGGGCGATTTACAACTACCATAAGACCTGATACATGTTTGAAAGATATGAACAAAAACTCGTTGTTTTCTCTTTTTATGGCCGTTTCCATAAGATATTGCCACACTTTTTGGGTTTCAGGGCGATTTACAACGACCGTTAGACCCGATAAATGTTTGGGAGATATGACCAAAAACTCATCCTTGTCGCGCTTTATGGCCATTTTCATGAGCTATTGCCCTCAGTTTTGGGGTTTTAGGGCAATTTACAATAATAGTGAGACCCGATAAATGTTTTAGAGATATGACTAAAAACTCGTCGTTTTCGTGCTTTATGGCCGTTTTCATGAGCTATTGCCTACACTTTTGGGCCTCCAAGACGATTTACAACATCCGTAAGACCTGATACATGTTTGAGCGATCTGTGCAAAAACTCGTCGTTTTCGTGTTTTATGGCCGTTTTCATGAGCTATTGCCGACACTTTTGGGGTTCCAGGGCGATTTAGAATGACCGTAAAAATCTGATACTTGTTTGAGAGATATGACCAAAAACTCGTCCTTGCCGCGCTTTACAGCCGTTTTCATGAGCTATTGTCCACAATTTTGGGTTTCTAGGGTGATTTACAACTACCATAAGACCTGATACATGTTTGAAAGATATGAACAAAAACTCGTCGTTTTCTCTTCTTATGGCTGTTTCCATAAGATATTGCCACACTTTTTGGGTTCCAGAGCAATTTACAACGACCGTTAGACCCGATAAATGTTTGAGAGATATGACCAAAAACTTGTCCTTGTCGCGCCTTACGACCATTTTCATGAGCTATTGCCCACACTTTTGGGCCTCCAGGGAGATTTAACAATACTGTAAGGCCTGATACTTGTTTGAGAGATATGACCAAAAACTCGTCCTTGTCACGCTTTGTGGCCATTTTTATGAGCTATTGCCCTCAGTTTTGGGGTTTTAGGGCAATTTACAATGATAGTGAGACCCGGTATATGTTTGAGAGATATGACCAAAAACTCGTTGTTTTCGTGCTTTATGGCTGTTTTCATGAGCTATTGCCCAAAGTTTTGGGGTTCAATTGCGATTTACAATGACCGTAAGACCCGATACATGTTTGGGTTATATGACCAAAAACTCGTCGTTTTTGTGTTTTATGGCCGTTTTCCTGAGCAATTACCCACACTTTTGGGGTTCAAGGTCGATTTACAATGACCGTAAGACCCGATACATGTTTGAGAGATATGACCAAAAACTCGTCCTTGTCGCACTTTATGGCCGTTTTCATCCACAGTTTTGGGATTCCAGGGCGATTTACAACTTCCGTACGACCCGATAGATGTTTGAAAGATATGAACTAAAACTCGTCATTTTCGTGTTTTATGTCTGTTTTGATGAGCTATTGCCCACACTTTTTGGGTTCCAGGGCGATTTATAACGACCGTAAGTCCAGATACATGTTCGAGAGATATGACCAAAAACTCATCATTTTCGTGATTTAAGGCTGTTTTCATGAACTATTGCCCACATATTTGGGGCTCTAGGGAGCATTGCAACAACCATAAGTCTCGGTAAATGTTTGAGAGATATGACCAAAAACTCATCGTTTTCATGTGTTATGGCTGTTTTCATGAGATACTGCCACACTTTTGGGGTTCTAGGGCGCACCTAGTACATGTTTGGGAGTTAAGACCAATCACTTGTTGTTTTCGCATTTAGGGCCGTTTTCATGAGCTATCGCCCTTAGTTTTGGGGTTTCAGGGAAATTTGCAACGAGCATAAAGTGAGAACCGATACACGTTTGAGTGTTATGACAAAAAACTAGTCTTTTCGCGTTTAATGGCCGTATTCATGAGCTATTTCCCACAGTTTTGGGGTTTCAGGGCGATTTAAAACAACCATTAGACCCGATACATGTTTGAGAGATATGATCAAATACTCAACCTTGTCGTGCTTTATGGCCATTTTCATGAGCTATTGCCCTCAGTTTTGGGGTTTTAGGGCAATTTACAATAATAGTGAGACCCGATAAATGTTTTAGAGATATGACTAAAAACTCGTCGTTTTCGTGCTTTATGGCCATTTTCATGAGGTATTGCCTACACTTTTGGGCCTCCAAGACGATTTACAACATCCGTAAGACCTGATACATGTTTGAGCGATCTGAGCAAAAACTCGTCGTTTTCGTGTTTTATGGCCGTTTTCATGAGCTATTGCCGACACTTTTGGGGTTCCAGGGCGATTTAGAATGACCGTAAAAATCTGATACTTGTTTGAGAGATATGACCAAAAACTCGTCCTTGCCGCGCTTTACAGCCGTTTTCATGAGCTATTGTCCACAATTTTGGGTTTCTAGGGTGATTTACAACTACCATAAGACCTGATACATGTTTGAAAGATATGAACAAAAACTCGTCGTTTTCTCTTCTTATGGCTGTTTCCATAAGATATTGCCACACTTTTTGGGTTCCAGAGCGATTTACAACGACCGTTAGACCCGATAAATGTTTGAGAGATATGACCAAAAACTTGTCCTTGTCGCGCCTTACGACCATTTTCATGAGCTATTGCCCACACTTTTGGGCCTCCAGGGAGATTTAACAATACTGTAAGGCCTGATACTTGTGTGAGAGATATGACCAAAACTTCGTCCTTGTCACGCTTTGTGGCCATTTTATGAGCTATTGCCCTCAGTTTTGGGGTTTTAGGGCAATTTACAATGATAGTGAGACCCGGTATATGTTTGAGAGATATGACCAAAAACTCGTTGTTTTCGTGCTTTATGGCTGTTTTCATGAGCTATTGCCCAAAGTTTTGGGGTTCAATTGCGATTTACAATGACCGTAAGACCCGATACATGTTTGGGTTATATGACCAAAAACTCGTCGTTTTTGTGTTTTATGGCCGTTTTCCTGAGCAATTACCCACACTTTTGGGGTTCAAGGTCGATTTACAATGACCGTAAGACCCGATACATGTTTGAGAGATATGACCAAAAACTCGTCCTTGTCGCACTTTATGGCCGTTTTCATCCACAGTTTGGGATTCGAGCGATTTACAACTTAAGACCCGATAGATGTTTGAAAGATATGAACTAAAACTTCGTCATTTTCGTGTTTTATATACATTTTGATGAGCTATTGCCCACACTTTTTGGGTTCCAGGGCGATTTATAACGACCGTAAGTCCAGATACATGTTCGAGAGATATGACCAAAAACTCATCATTTTCGTGATTTAAGGCTGTTTTCATGAACTATTGCCCACATATTTGGGGCTCTAGGGAGCATTGCAACAACCATAAGTCTCGGTAAATGTTTGAGAGATATGACCAAAAACTCATCGTTTTCATGTGTTATGGCCGTTTTCATGAGATATTGCCCACACTTTTGGGGTTCCAGGGCGCACCTAGTACATGTTTGGGAGTTAAGACCAAAAACTTGTTGTTTTCGCATTTAGGGCCGTTTTCATGAGCTATCGCCCTTAGTTTTGGGGTTTCAGGGAAATTTGCAACGACCATAAAGTGAGAACCGATACACGTTTGAGTGTTATGAAAAAAAACTAGTCTTTTCGCGTTTAATGGCCGTATTCATGAGCTATTTCCCACAGTTTTGGGGTTTCAGGGCGATTTAAAACAACCATTAGACCCGATACATGTTTGAGAGATATGATCAAATACTCAACCTTGTCGTGCTTTATGGCCATTTTCATGAGCTATTGCCCTCAGTTTTGGGGTTTTAGGGCAATTTACAATAATAGTGAGACCCGATAAATGTTTTAGAGATATGACTAAAAACTCGTCGTTTTCGTGCTTTATGGCCGTTTTCATGAGCTATTGCCTACACTTTTGGGCCTCCAAGATGATTTACAACATCCGTAAGACCTGATACATGTTTGAGCGATCTGAGCAAAAACTCGTCGTTTTCGTGTTTTATGGCCGTTTTCATGAGCTATTGCCGACACTTTTGGGGTTCCAGGGCGATTTAGAATGACCGTAAAAATCTGATACTTGTTTGAGAGATATGACCAAAAACTCGTCCTTGCCGCGCTTTACAGCCGTTTTCATGAGCTATTGTCCACAATTTTGGGTTTCTAGGGTGATTTACAACTACCATAAGACCTGATACATGTTTGAAAGATATGAACAAAAACTCGTCGTTTTCTCTTCTTATGGCTGTTTCCATAAGATATTGCCACACTTTTTGGGTTCCAGAGCGATTTACAACGACCGTTAGACCCGATAAATGTTTGAGAGATATGACCAAAAACTTGTCCTTGTCGCGCCTTACGACCATTTTCATGAGCTATTGCCCACACTTTTGGGCCTCCAGGGAGATTTAACAATACTGTAAGGCCTGATACTTGTTTGAGAGATATGACCAAAAACTCGTCCTTGTCACGCTTTGTGGCCATTTTTATGAGCTATTGCCCTCAGTTTTGGGGTTTTAGGGCAATTTACAATGATAGTGAGACCCGGTATATGTTTGAGAGATATGACCAAAAACTCGTTGTTTTCGTGCTTTATGGCTGTTTTCATGAGCTATTGCCCAAAGTTTTGGGGTTCAATTGCGATTTACAATGACCGTAAGACCCGATACATGTTTGGGTTATATGACCAAAAACTCGTCGTTTTTGTGTTTTATGGCCGTTTTCCTGAGCAATTACCCACACTTTTGGGGTTCAAGGTCGATTTACAATGACCGTAAGACCCGATACATGTTTGAGAGATATGACCAAAAACTCGTCCTTGTCGCACTTTATGGCCGTTTTCATCCACAGTTTTGGGATTCCAGGGCGATTTACAACTTCCGTACGACCCGATAGATGTTTGAAAGATATGAACTAAAACTCGTCATTTTCGTGTTTTATGTCTGTTTTGATGAGCTATTGCCCACACTTTTTGGGTTCCAGGGCGATTTATAACGGCCGTAAGTCCGATACATGTTCGAGAGATATGACCAAAAACTCATCATTTTCGTGATTTAAGGCTGTTTTCATGAACTATTGCCCACATATTTGGGGCTCTAGGGAGCATTGCAACAACCATAAGTCTCGGTAAATGTTTGAGAGATATGACCAAAAACTCATCGTTTTCATGTGTTATGGCTGTTTTCATGAGATACTGCCACACTTTTGGGGTTCCAGGGCGCACCTAGTACATGTTTGGGAGTTAAGACCAATCACTTGTTGTTTTCGCATTTAGGGCCGTTTTCATGAGCTATCGCCCTTAGTTTTGGGGTTTCAGGGAAATTTGCAACGAGCATAAAGTGAGAACCGATACACGTTTGAGTGTTATGACAAAAAACTAGTCTTTTCGCGTTTAATGGCCGTATTCATGAGCTATTTCCCACAGTTTTGGGGTTTCAGGGCGATTTAAAACAACCATTAGACCCGATACATGTTTGAGAGATATGATCAAATACTCAACCTTGTCGTGCTTTATGGCCATTTTCATGAGCTATTGCCCTCAGTTTTGGGGTTTTATGGCAATTTACAATAATAGTGAGACCCGATAAATGTTTTAGAGATATGACTAAAAACTCGTCGTTTTCGTGCTTTATGGCCATTTTCATGAGGTATTGCCTACACTTTTGGGCCTCCAAGACGATTTACAACATCCGTAAGACCTGATACATGTTTGAGCGATCTGAGCAAAAACTCGTCGTTTTCGTGTTTTATGGCCGTTTTCATGAGCTATTGCCGACACTTTTGGGGTTCCAGGGCGATTTAGAATGACCGTAAAAATCTGATACTTGTTTGAGAGATATGACCAAAAAATCGTACTTGGCAGCTTCTGACGTTTTCATGAGCTATTGTCCACAATTTTGGGTTTCTAGGGTGATTTACAACTACCATAAGACCTGATACATGTTTGAAAGATATGAACAAAAACTCGTCGTTTTCTCTTCTTATGGCTGTTTCCATAAGATATTGCCACACTTTTTGAGTTCCAGAGCGATTTACAACGACCGTTAGACCCGATAAATGTTTGAGAGATATGACCAAAAACTTGTCCTTGTGGCGCCTTACGGCCATTTTCATGAGCTATTGCCCACACTTTTGGGCCTCCAGGGAGATTTAACAATACTGTAAGGCCTGATACTTGTTTGAGAGATATGACCAAAAACTCATCCTTGTCACGCTTTGTGGCCATTTTTATGAGCTATTGCCCTCAGTTTTGGGGTTTTAGGGCAATTTACAACGATAGTGAGACCCGGTATATGTTTGAGAGATATGACCAAAAACTCGTTGTTTTCGTGCTTTATGGCTGTTTTCATGAGCTATTGCCCAAAGTTTTGGGGTTCAATTGCGATTTACAATGACCGTAAGACCCGATACATGTTTGAGTTATATGACCAAAAACTCGTCGTTTTTGTGTTTTATGGCCGTTTTCCTGAGCAATTACCCACACTTTTGGGGTTCAAGGTCGATTTACAATGACCGTAAGACCCGATACATGTTTGAGAGATATGACCAAAAACTCGTCCTTGTCGCACTTTATGGCCGTTTTCATCCACAGTTTTGGGATTCCAGGGCGATTTACAACTTCCGTAAGACCCGATAGATGTTTGAAAGATATGAACTAAAACTCGTCATTTTCGTGTTTTATGTCTGTTTTGATGAGCTATTGCCCACACTTTTTGGGTTCCAGGGCGATTTATAACGACCGTAAGTCCAGATACATGTTCGAGAGATATGACCAAAAACTCATCATTTTCGTGATTTAAGGCTGTTTTCATGAACTATTGCCCACATATTTGGGGCTCTAGGGAGCATTGCAACAACCATAAGTCTCGGTAAATGTTTGAGAGATATGACCAAAAACTCATCGTTTTCATGTGTTATGGCCGTTTTCATGAGATATTGCCCACACTTTTGGGGTTCCAGGGCGCACCTAGTACATGTTTGGGAGTTAAGACCAAAAACTTGTTGTTTTCGCATTTAGGGCCGTTTTCATGAGCTATCGCCCTTAGTTTTGGGGTTTCAGGGAAATTTGCAACGACCATAAAGTGAGAACCGATACACGTTTGAGTGTTATGAAAAAAAACTAGTCTTTTCGCGTTTAATGGCCGTATTCATGAGCTATTTCCCACAGTTTTGGGGTTTCAGGGCGATTTAAAACAACCATTAGACCCGATACATGTTTGAGAGATATGATCAAATACTCAACCTTGTCGTGCTTTATGGCCATTTTCATGAGCTATTGCCTCAGTTTTGGGGTTTTAGGGCAATTTACAATAATAGTGAGACCGATAAATGTTTTAGAGATATGACTAAAACTAAATCGTTTAGGTGCTTTATGGCCGTTTTCATGAGCTATTGCCTACACTTTTGGGCCTCCAAGATGATTTACAACATCCGTAAGACCTGATACATGTTTGAGCGATCTGAGCAAAAACTCGTCGTTTTCGTGTTTTATGGCCGTTTTCATGAGCTATTGCCGACACTTTTGGGGTTCCAGGGCGATTTAGAATGACCGTAAAAATCGATACTTGTTTGAGAGATATGACCAAAAACTTCGTCCTTGCGCGCTTTACCGTTTTCATGAGCTATTGTCCACAATTTTGGGTTTCTAGGGTGATTTACAACTACCATAAGACCTGATACATGTTTGAAAGATATGAACAAAAACTCGTCGTTTTCTCTTCTTATGGCTGTTTCCATAAGATATTGCCACACTTTTTGGGTTCCAGAGCGATTTACAACGACCGTTAGACCCGATAAATGTTTGAGAGATATGACCAAAAACTTGTCCTTGTCGCGCCTTACGGCCATTTTCATGAGCTATTGCCCACACTTTTGGGCCTCCAAGACGATTTACAACATCCGTAAGACCCAATACATGTTTGAGCGATCTGAGCAAAAACTTGTCGTTTTCGTGTTTTATGGCCATTTTGATGAGATATTGCCCACTCTTTTGGGGTTCCAGGGCGATTTAGAATGACCGTAAAAATCCGATACTTGTTTGAGAGATATGACCAAAACCTCGTCCTTGCCGCGCTTTACAACCGTTTTCATGAGCTATTGTCCATAATTTGGGGTTTCTAGGGGGATTTACAACTACCATAAGACCTGATACATGTTTGAAAGATATGAACAAAAACTCGTCGATTTCTCTTTTTATGGCCGTTTCCATAAGATAGTGCCACACTTTTTGGGTTCTAGGGCGCTTTACAACGACCATTAGACCCGATACTTGTTTGAGAGATATGACCAAGAACTCATCCTTGTCGCGCTTTATGGCTATTTTCATGAGCTATTACCCTCAGTTTTGGGGTTTTAGGGCAATTTACAATGATAGTGAGACCCGTTAAATGTTTGAGAGATATGACCAAAAACTCATCATTTTCGTGATTTATGGTCGTTTCTATGGCCCACATATTTGGGGCTCTTGGAAGCGTTGAAACGACCATAAGTCTCGGTAAATGTTTGAGAGATGTGACCAAAAACTCATCATTTTCGAGTGTTATGGCCGTTTTCATGAGATATTGCCCACACTTTTGGGGTTCCAGGGCGCACCTAGTACATGTTTGGGAGTTAAGACCAAAACCTTGTTGTTTTCGCATTTAGGGCCGTTTTCATGAGCTATCGCCCTTAGTTTTGGGGTTTCAGGGTGATTTACAATAACCGTGAGAACCGATACATGTTTGAGTTTTATGACCAAAAACTTGTATTTTCGCGTTTAATGGCCGTATTCATGAGCTATTTCCCACAGTTCTGGGGCTTCAGGGCGATTTACAACGACCGTTAGACCCGATACTTGTTTGAGAGATATGACCAAAAACTCATCCTTGTCGCGCTTTATGGCCATTTTCATTAGCTATTGCCCTCAGTTTTGGGGTTTTAGGGCAATTTACAGTGATAGTGAGAACCGATAAATGTTTTAGAGATATGACCAAAAACTCATCGTTTTCACGTTTTATGGCTATTTTCATGAGCTATTGCCCACACTTTTGGGCCTCCAAGACGATTTACAACATCCGTAAGACCCGATACATGTTTGAGCGATCTGAGCAAAAACTCGTCGTTTTCGTGTTTTATGGCCGTTTTCATGAGCGATTGCCCACACTTTTGGCGTTCTAGGGTGATTTAGAATGACCGTAAAAATCCAATACTTGTTTGAGAGATATGACCAAAAACTCGTCCTTGCCACGCTTTACAGCCGTTTTCATGAGCTATTGTCCACAATTTTGGGTTTCTAGGGCGATTTACAACTACCATAAGACCTGATACATGTTTGAAAGATATGAACAAAAACTCGTTGTTTTCTCTTTTTATGGCTGTTTCCATAAGATATTGCCACACTTTTTGGGTTCCGGGGTGATTTACAACGACCGTTAGACCCGATAAATGTTTGGGAGATATGACCAAAAACTCATCCTTGTCGCGCTTTACGGCCATTTTCATGACCTATTGCCCTCAGTTTTGGGGTTTTAGGACAATTTAGAACGATAGTGAGCCCCGGTAAATGTTTGAGAGATATGACCCAAAACTCGTCGTTTTTGTGTTTTATGGCCGTTTCCCTGAGCAATTACCCACACTTTTGGGGTTATAGGGCGATTTACAACTACCGTAAGACCCGATACATATTTTAAAGATATGAACTAAAACTCATCGTTTTCGCGTTTTTTGTCCATTTTCATGAGCTATTGCCCAGAATTTTTGGGTTCCAGGGCGATTTATAACGACCGTTGTCATCGGATTGATCACAAGTACGCCATGAGGGGGTCCTCGAGGCGTGCGGAAGAGAGGGGTGTGAGACGTACGGTATTCTGGGACGATGAGCACACAAGTTTACCCAGGTTCGAATCTGCCGGCTTTGGATGGACCCTACTCCTGCTAGCAATCTAGTAATACGGCAGAGCCGGAATATGGGTTACAAGGGTTTCGCCTATGCGAGTTGAGATTGTAGACTATTGAGGTGTTGCCCTAAAGGCTCTCCCTAGGACGGCTTATATAGATATCCAGCCTAGGGTTTATAGGAGAGATCTATCTGGCTACGACTAAGAGTCGTTTATAGAGTACATCTTGAACTACAAGTAATATTATTGGCCTAAGTCGGTAAGTCTTCTGGGCCCTCCTATAGTCAGATTGGACTCCGTCTTTCTCCCTGACTGGGCCTTCTATGAAGCAATACTCTAACCCGAAGTGGGCCACCCTAGACAGTGAGGAACTATGAGGATACCTGGAAACTATATCCCCAACATCAGCCCTCGGAGGCCTCCAAGATCCAAAGTCGGATTTATAATCGTCTAGCTTGATCTTCGGCTTGCAGAATCTAGAAGGTTTCCTAAAACTTCACAACAAAAAATACGATTCGGGACTTAAAAATAAGTCGGACCTATCAACAGGTTACTCGGATTTTCCAGCTTGATTTCAAACTAAGCCGGAACTTGGTTCCCAACACCACCTGACACAAGTCATGGTCAAGTCACGTCATCTGACAGGCATTCTATCAGCACGACCGTTGGTGGGTCCGCGGTTCGCGGAACCGAGGCGCCATTTCAATGCGTGCGTGGAGATCGAGGCGACACAATCATCGCGTGGGTCCTTCCCAGTTCTTTCCACGACGCGTGGCGGTTACACTGTAGCATTTGCACGAATCTTGGCGTAGTTAGGTGGATATAAGGGGTTAGGATTTCTTCCTTCTCCTTCCACCAGTCCTTTGCCTTTTCTTCTCCTCCCAATCCTCCTGCGCGCACAGAGCTCCCTGTTCCTCCCCCAGAAAACTCCTTGCGCCGCCCCTTTTAGGTCAAACACTCACCGGAGAAATGGCTTAATCTTCCTCTTCCGGCTTAGCGGTAGCGGCAGCGGCGGCGATGGAAGCGGTGGCGGATAAAGGGAGCTTCCGTGCGCTCTGGATTCCCTATGCACTCAACAAGGATGGCCTCAAGAACATGGAGAAGGAGGGGCTTCTCACCGCCGGTGACTGGCGGAGCGGCTTCGAGGAAACCATCCCCAACCCGCGTGATGGCGAGCGGGTCCACTTCGGCACCCACCTTGATAGAAGTTTGTTTTTTCCTCCCTCGGAGTTCTTCTCTGAGGTGATTGATCATTACGGAGTTCAACTCCATCATCTTCCTCCCAACTCTCTGTTAGAGATGAGCGTGTACGCTTCATTGTGCCAGGGCTTTCTCAGCATTAGGCCGAGTTTGACTCTTTTCCGGTACTATTTCCATATCCGGAGAAATTCCATTACTGCCGGTGTTCCTTACATCACCGACACTATTAGCTTTTCGCTTAGACGCGAGCGTGCGTACCCCAAAATTCTAGCTAGTGACTCGATCAAACAATGGCCAGCCACATTTTTCTATCATAGGGATATCCCGGCTCCCGGCAAAGCCACCGCTTTGCCGGCTTTCATCGACGGAGCCGCCACGGCCCAACCTTCTTGGGACGAGGCTGCTCCGGCTCTCACCGATGATCTGATCCTCGCTAAGAGGCAGATCGAATATTTGATCAAACACAAGGATCTGAAGGGATCCGACTTGGTCCAGTGCTGGGTCTCACGTCGGATCCAGCCCCTCCAGTATCACGGAACCCGACTGATGCATTCCATCATGTCGTCTTCGAAAGACTCCCTCTGCATCAGCTCCAAACCCTACACCACACAGGGCTACATAAGCCAGATCAAGTGGCTGATTAGGGAGCGGATCGAGAGGCGAATCCCGGAGGTTTCTCTGGACATGCACACGGTGGATAACCCCGTAGTACCGGTAAGTTCTATCAGTACCCCTTTTTATGTGTTTCAACATTTAAGTTATAGTGCAATGCTGATATATTTTCTTCTTTTCAACCTGCTGACCTCCCCGAGTCGGAATTTGCTCCGCTCGAAGGATATCCTCCGGAGTTCTCTCAGGAGGTAGAAGTGGTCCCATTGCCGGATCTTGCGCTCAAGAAGCGCAAAGCTCCGATAGTGGCTGTCAACACAAAGGAGGTGCCTGTCGTGAAGAGGTAACTTTCAATCACAATTTTCCGCCTTTGTACTTTATTCGAATTTCTTTCCGGGATGTAATGTTTCTGACTTTACTACATTCTCAGAGCAAAACCTCTCCTCAAGGGCAAAGGGAAAGGGATTCCTTCGAAGCCTCTATGGCAGATGAAGCTTACGATAGCTTCTCTTGTCGTGGCTCCTCCGACTCCTGCCCCTCAACCTTCTGCAACGCCGATGATCTCTCCAGATGCCGTAGAAGATCCGGCTCCTTCAATGGAGCCTGCGAACGTTGGGTCGCAAACTGACGTCACCATGGGTGCGTCAGATCTAGATAAGGGTGAACCCTCTTTGGGTAATGACCCCTCGGCAGCAACCTTCACCGAAAAGCTTATCAGCAATCCGGGACTTGCCAAGTTTGGCCTGTCTCGGAAATCTGCTGAAGAAATCCAGCGGCTCGCCAAGCAATGCTTGGATAAAAGTACTTTATCTGCCGAAGAAGAAGCGCAAGAAGCAGAGGACGTCAAGTTCTCCGACCTTCTCGCTCAAGTGCGCCTTCGCGACGAGAGGATCAAGACTGGTGAGCTTCCAACAGCCCCAGTGATTCCTCCGACTCTCGCCGAAAAGGTGGCCGCTGAAGTGAACGCGGGTTTGGATAAACTCACCCGCGAACAATATGTAAGTCGGAATTCCAACTCCTGTTTTTTCCATTGTTTTATATCATATCCTCTAGCCCCCAAGCATGAAGTAGGATATATAATCCGGGTTTATGCTTCATTAGGATTCCAAAGAACGAACTAGTGTAGCCCCCAAGGCTCGTGCTGATATTAGCAAAAATATTAGCCCGAGCCTTAAGTAGCTTTCTGACTTTGGGTATTCTGACTTATAGAAAGTATGTTCCTATAACCAGGATTTATTGAAGAATGTCTGTGATAAGTGGAGAGAGATGAAAGCTCTCCGGCTTAAAAACGATGAACTTAAAGTTGCCAAGGATGAGGCCGAAGGTGAACATTCCGAGACTCAATCCTTGTCTTTGTTATTTTCAATGTCGAATTTGTTCTTGAACTGTTGTTCCTTTTTGACTTACAGCGCTGGTGAAACAATCCGTCGCCATGATTGAAGAGGCCGAGAACCTCAAGACCCTGGTGGTGGAGAACAAGGAGCTTCGCCAAGAGCTGGACCAGCTCAAGGCAAATCATGAAAAAAGCATAGCTCAAGTCCTTGAATCTTCCTCCATGGCTACTGAAGATCTTGCGCAAAATCGCTGCTCAAAATAAAATAATCTCGGACCTCAAGAATGAGTTGAGCAGAGAGAAGGACATGTCCCAGGCGCTCCGGGCTGAACTCCAGAGTCTCCGGGCTGAACTCCAGAGTCTCCGGGAGGAGAAGACCAAAATTGACGACGTCATTTTTGGTACGTTCCATCTATCTGACTTGTCTTTTTCTTCGACTTCTATCAATGTCGGATTTTTCTTAACTTGTGTTGTGTATAGGTCCTCTGAACTTGACAGACTCTTCCTCCTCCGAGCCCCGCACCCACCGGCTTACCCAAGTCGGTGACCTGCTTCATGACTTCCGCCAGTCCCTTGAGGACATCGGCGAAGCTCTCAAGATTCCGGACATGCCAAGCATGTCGGATTTTCAAGTGCAGGACAAGGCAAAGGAGATGCCGCAACTTGTTCGGGACTAGAACATGTCCTCTGGCGTGACTGCTTTCAGAAACGCTCTCACCATGGTCATGAACCACCATGGAAACATGGAAATATGGCAAGTGACCAGAGGGTATTGCATGGTAGATGAAGACGGCCAGGAGCAGGACCTTCAAGCCATCATGCACTCCTGCGCCGGATATGGGTGTCACATGGTTGACCTGACCAGCTACGAGATCCCCTTCTTCACCCGCGTAGATACTCCGCCTCCTCCTCCGGAAGAACCAACAGAAGTTTCTGACGATGAACGCACCACCTCGGATGCGGACATCCCGGAACGATATCAAGGCGGAATCTCTAGCGAGCCGGAAGCTCCTTCATCTCCTCCTGCATCATAGATCAGAAAATTTTGTATTATTCCAGAAAAACATGATGCATCTGTAAATATGCAGTACTTTAATTTTGCTAGTGCTAAGCTTTTGATCTATTCAGAACTTTTGGCTTTAAACTTTTTGCGTGCCTAAAATGTTTACATGAGCACTTGTATTTTTTCGTCTCTACTTATCGTTTATCTGGCTTTCCGCCTCGTCCCTTTCGTGAGCCGGCTAAACCTTCAGCCGGAAACTTTGCCGAGCAATGGAGCTCAATTGCTAAACTAATTTAAACTCGGAAACAAAGCCGGCTTCTAGTTCCAACAATTCACTACTCGGAAAATGCCCGCATCCAGCAATCAGACAAATAACCAAAGTAAAGACTAGAAACTTTAGAGTTATACCCGAGGGTAGCAATTTTTAGAATCGAAAATCTAAACCAGAATGAACATGAGCACAAAGTACTTTCAAGCATTCTGGGATTTTCGACTATGACATGATCATTCAGAAATAAGATGGTAAAAACTTCTCAGAAAAACTTGAGGCAACCAAAACTTTTATTTCTCAGAGAACATGTACATATATATGTTTACAAAGAAGGATAAACTAAGAATAAAAGGGACGTAGCTGAGCAATATTCCATGGTCTGTCTAACTCATCCGGATTTGTACTGCCTCCAGCTCTCTTTCTCTTCTTAGTAGCAGGTCTTTCTTTGACTGGCCTCATGTCAGTTAAGTAGTACGATCCATTGTGCAATACTCGACTAACTAAAAAGGGGCCCTCCCATACTGGGGAAAGTTTGTGCTTTCTTTGTTGCACAAGGCGGAGAACCAAATCACATTTATTGAAAGATCTGTTTCGGACTCTATGGCTATGATACTTGCGTAACTTCTGCTAATAGGCTGTAGATCTCATTTCAGCAACGACGCGAACTTCTTCGACTAAGTCAAGATCATTTTGTCGAGAAATACCAGCATCCACTTCGATATACACGGCCACTCTAGGAGAAATATGAATCAAATCACTAGGAAGAACTGCTTCTGCGCCATAGACCAAGAAGAAAGGTCTGTATCCTGTCGACCTGTTTGGGGTTGTTCGTAAACTCCAAATTATAGAGGGTAATTCCTCTGCCCAAGCCCCCGCAGCACGTCGTAGTGGTGCTTCGAGTCTCGGTTTTAGGCCTTGTAGAATTAAACCATTTGCTCTTTCGACTTGTCCGTTAACCTGTGGATGTGCGACTGACGCAATGTCAAGCCGGATATTTTGCTCGTTGCATAATTCAGCCAATTCTCCCATAGAAAGTTACTCCCGTTGTCCGTGATAATGCTATGCGGATAACCATATCATATTATAACATCATCGACAAATCTTTTGGCTGTTGCTCCATCACAACTAGTGACAGGTTTAGCCTCAATCCATTTGCTGAATTTATCCACCATTACTAAGAGGTGAGTAAATCCACTTGGAGCTCATTTAAAAGGTCATACCATATCAAGCCCCCAGACCGCAAAGGGCCTGTTATAGGTATTGTTCGCAACTGATTAGCCGGAACATGAGCTTGCTTGGCGTACTTTTGGCAGCCCTTGCACGTCTTGACTAATCGTTCGGCATCTGCCTGAGCCATGAGCCAGAAAAATCCGTGTCTAAAATTTTTGCCACTAAAGATTTGGCTGCAGTGTGGTGACCACACTCGCCTTCGTGGATTTCTCTTAAGATTTCCACTCCTTCTTCCGGAGATACACATCGCTAAAAAATGCCAGAAACACTCTGTTTATGGAGCTCACCTTTAACAATAGTATAGGCTTTTGCTCGTCGGATAATCTGCCGGCTCAGCACCTCGTCCTCGGGTAATTTGCCATCTACCAAATAATCGAGGTAGGGTTGAGTCCAGCTGGGAATTACAGCCAAGACTGCTATCAAAGGTGAGTCAGATTTGGTCGGATATTCCTCATCTACTCCCTTTATTGAGGGAACTTTGAGGTGCTCTAAAAAACGCCATTCGGGACCTCTTTCTGCGCAGAACCTATCCGAGATAGTGCATCTGTTTCCTCATTTTCTGCTCGAGGGATGTGTTGAACTTCAAACCCTTCGAACGATTTAGATAGATCATCCACGACAGCTTTATATGCTGCCATGTGTTTATTTGCATTACAAATATCCGACACTTGCTGAGCAACAAGATTCGAATCTCCGTAACACATCAAACGTCGGATGCCAATATCCTTAGCAATCCGGATTCCATGCAGCAGTGCTTCATACTCGGCAATATTGTTTGTCACTGTGAAGTGTATCTGCAACACGTATAAAGTTTATCTCCTTGGGGTGATTTGAGCACCACGCCAGCCCCCGAGCCTCCTCGCGCCTTAGACCCATCGAAAAAGAGGGTCCAATATTCCGACTCAGGGAGGATCATGTTCTCCTTCGTCTCTGTCCAATCAGCGACAAAGTCAGCAAGGATCTGGGATTTGATTGCTGTCCGAGGTTTGTACTCAATATCGAAAGCTGAAAGCTCTATACCCCATTTGGCGGGCGTCTGTGGCGTCATTTGTTGATTATATCTCTCATGGGAGCTGTGCTCACCACGGTAATTGGATGCTCCTGAAAGTAGTGTCGTAACTTACGAGATGCTAGAAAAACACTGTAAGCCAACTTTTGATAGTGCGGATACCGCTGTTTTGATTCTGTCAGAACCTCGCTGAAAAAGTAGGTTGGACGCTGCACCAGGTGTTCCTAATTTTCCTCTGGTCTCTCCACCACCATGATGATACTAACGACCTTATTTGTCGCAGCAAGATAGAGCAACATCGGTTCCTTAGGTTCCGGCGCTCCAAGGATAGGAGCAGATGAGAGTACTTTCTTCAGGTCTTGTAGTGCAGCTTTAGCTTCATCAGTCCAAACAAAATCCTTGGTCTTTTTCAGGAGTTTGTATAATGGTGCGGCTCTTTCACCAAGCCGGCTTACAAATCGACTGATTGCAGCGATGCAACCAGTTAATCTTTGTACATCCTTCAGGCGGGTTGGCCTGGAAATATTAAGTATAGCCTTGATTTTGTCTCGGTTCACCTCTATGCCTCTTTGAGACACGATGAAACCTAACAATTTTCTGGCTGGTATTCCAAAGAAACATTTCTTCGGGTTAAGCATGATGTTTTATTTTAGTAGATTGGCAAATGTTTCCTCCAAGTCGGAAATCAGCGTTTCCTTATTTTTGGACATTACCGAAATCATCCACGTATGCATGTACATTGTGTCCGAGTTGGTCATGGAGGCAACGCTGCATCGTGCGCTGGTACGTAGCTCCTGCGTTCTTCAGCCCAAAAGGCATCGTAACAAAATAGAAGGTTCCGAAAGGGGTTACGAATGAAGTTTTGACTTTGTCAGATTCTTTCATCCAAATTTGGTGATAGCCAGAGTATGCGTCAAGAAAACAGAGGAGTTCCGAGCCTACCGTAGAATCGGTGACTTGATCAATTCTAGGCAGAGCGAACGGATCTTTTAGACAAGCCTTGTTTAAGGCAGTATAATCAACACACATCCTTAAATCAGTGGTGTCCTTTTTAGGGACCATTACAGGATTGGCCGACCACTTAGTCTGGATGACCTCTTCTATGAATCCGGCTAACTCTAGCCGCGCTAGTTCCTTAGCTATTGCCTTCCACTTTTCGTCGCCAAACCGTCGTAAGGGCTGATTGACGGGTTTAGCGTTCGGGTTTACATTTAGAGAGTGCTCGGCAAGTTCCCTAGGTACTCCGGTCATGTCAGATGGCTGCCATGCGAAGATATCTTGATTTGCTTGGAGGAACTTGACGAGCGTGCTTTCCTATGCGCTATCTAGGCCTACGCCTATCTGGGTCACCTTGGAGGGGTCATCATCTTTCAACAGTGCTTTCTTCGTCTCTTCTGATGCCTTGAACTCCGGATTTGGCTTTGTCACCTCCTTCTTTGTTGCGGGCATCTCGGACGGATCTATGCTCTTCTTGATCTCCTGGTACTCCTGGGCGTGCAGCACGGCTTCGGCAAAGGCGGCATTTCCATCCTCGCACTCTCGCGCTTTCTTCGGGTCTCCCCTAATGGTGATCACGCCATTGGGACCTGGAATTTTCATCATATTGTAAATGTAACACGGACGAGCCATAAAATCCCAGTAAGCCGGACAGCCGAATATAGCGTGGTATGCGCTCTTGAACGGGACCACTTCGAAGGAAAGTGCTTCCGTCCGATAGTTCTTTGGAGTTCCAAAGGTAACATCCAAAGTAATATCTCCTAGGGAATTAGCTTGTCTTCCTGGGACAACTCCGTGAAAGATCACGGAGCTATGGTTAAGCTGGGTTTCCGAGATCTTCATTCGGTGTAGCGTTTCGACATAGAGAATATTGATGCTGCTACCACCGTCCATGAGAGTCTTGGAGAAACCATAACCGTCAATAAGTGGGTTGACGATTAAGGCGTATTTTCCTTGCCTATGTAACTTAGGCGGATGATCATCGCGGTCAAATGTGATTGCCACTTCCGACCAGTCCAGATACTGAGGGACGGCCGGAACTGTTGCATTAAGCTCATGTAGAACTGCTTTCTTGACCTTTGCTGGTTGAGATCCGAGGAAAGTGACATAAGTGTCCTTTTTGGTGGGAAAAGTTTTCTTCCCTTCCGGCTTGGGATTTGAATCATCAGCTTCCTCCATGTCGGAATCTTCCTTGGTCTCCTTGTCCTTTTCGGGATTTTTCTTTCCCTTCTTCCGCTTAGATTTGTAGCCCGCGGTGTCATCTCTTTTGATGTCGTCATTGAAACGACACCCAGCGTTGGTGTGGGACGAGCCCCCATTGGCGTCTAGGTGATGCCCACATGGGTTATTGGTAATGTCGGCCCAAGAGTAGGTTTTGCCTGGTTGTTGTTCTCTACCTTGGACCCTTGAAGTCCCAGTGCATGCAGGATAAATATGGCAGTTCTTCGAAAGTACATAGGTGTATCCGTGTAGAAAGAAGTTTTCTATATGACTATACGGGCAGTGCACTTAGAGTCCAGGGTCGTCCCGGATTCGTTAGGGGCTAGTATAGTTTCTAGGTAAGGCAGTGCATGTGGCTGAGGAAGCGCAGTGCTTCGAACAGAAACCAGTGTACCTACAGCATTACATAGAACAGTGCAATTGTCGAACTAAGGGAAGTGCATGCAGGAAAAATAGGGCAGTTTTTCGAAAGTACATAGGTATATCCGTGTAGAAAGCAGTTTTCTATATGACTATACGGGCAGTGCACTTAGAGTGCAGGGTCGTCCCGCATTCGTTAGGGGCTAGTATAGTTTCTAGGTAAGGCAGTGCATGTGGCTGAGGAAGCGTAGTGCTTCGAACAGAAACCAGTGTACCTGCCGCATTACAAAGAGCAGTGCGATTGTCGAACTAAGGGAAGTGCACGCAGGATAAATAGGGCAGTTCTTCGAAAGTACATGGGTGTATACGTGTAGAAAGCAGTTTTCTATATGACTATACGGGCAGTGCACTTAGAGTGTAGGGTCGTCCCGCATTCGTTAGGGGCTAGTATAGTTTCTAGGTAAGGCAGTGCATGTGGCTGAGGATGCGCAGTGCTTTGGAAAAAACCAGTGTACCTACCGCATTACATAGAGTAGTGCAATTGTCGAACTAAAGGCAGTGCACACAGGATAAATAGGGCAGTTCTTTGAAAGTACATAGGTGTATCCGTGTAGAAAGCAGTTTTCTATATGACTATACGGGCAGTGCACTTAGAGTGCAGGGTCGTCCCGCATTCGTTAGGGGCTAGTATAGTTTCTAGGTAAGGTTGTGCATGTGGCCGAGGAAGCGCAGTGCTTCGAATAGAAACTAGTGTACCTGCAGCATTACATAGAGCAGTGAAATTGTCGAACTAAGGGCAGTGCACGCAGGATAAATAGGGCAGTTCTTCGAAAGTACATAGGTGTATCCGTGTAGAAAGCAGTTTTCTATATGACTATACGGGCAGTGCACTTAGAGTGCAGGGTCGTCCCGCATTCGTTAGGGGCTAGTATAGTTTCTAGGTAAGGCAGTGCATGTGGCTGAGGAAGCGCAGTGCTTCGAAAAAACCAGTGTACCTGCAGCATTACATAGAGTAGTGCAATTGTCGAACTAAAGGCGCTGCACACAGGATAAATAGGGCAGTTCTTCGAAAGTACATTGGTGTATCCGTGTAGAAAGCAGTTTTCTATATGACTATACGGGCAGTACACTTAGAGTGCAGGGTCTTCCCGCATTCGTTAGGGGCTAGTATAGTTTCTAGGTAAGGTTGTGCATGTGGCCGAGGAAGCGCAGTGCTTCGAATAGAAACCAATGTACCTGCAGCATTACATAGTGCAGTGAAATTGTCGAACTAAGGGAAGTGCACGCAGGATAAATAGGGCAGTTCTTCGAAAGTACATAGGTGTACCCGTGTAGAAAGCAGTTTTCTACATAACTATACGGGAATGCACTTAGAGTGCAGGGTCGTCTCGCATTTGTTAGGGGCTAGTATAGATTCTAGGTAAGGCTGTGCATGTGGCTGAGGAAGTGCATTGCTTCAAACAGAAACTAGTGTACCTGCAGCATTACATAGAGCAGTGCAATTGTCGAACTAAGGCAGTGCACGCAGGATAAATAGGGCAGTTCTTCGAAAGTACATAGTTGTATCCGTGTAGAAAGCAGTTTTCTATATGACTATACGGGCAGTGCACTTAGAGTGCAGGGTCATCCCGCATTCGTTAGGGGCTAGTATAGTTTCTAGGTAAGGCAGTGTATGTGGCTGAGGAAGCGTAGTGCTTCGAACAGAAACCATTGTATCTGCAGCATTACATCGAGCAGTGCAATTGTTGAACTAAGGCAGTGCACGCAGGACAAATAGGGCAGTTCTTCGAAAGTACATAGGTGTATCCGTGTAGAAAGCAGTTTTCTATATGACTATACTGGCAGTGCACTTAGAGTGCAGGGTCGTCCCGCATTCGTTAGGGGCTAGTATAGTTTCTAGGTAAGGCAGCGCATGTGGGTGAGGAAGCGTAGTGCTTCGAACATGAACCATTGTATCTGCAGCATTACATAGAGTAGTGCAATTGTTGAACTAAAGCAGTGCATGCAGGATAAATAGGGTAGTTCTTTGAAAGTACATAGGTGTATCCGTGTAGAAAGCAGTTTTCTATATGACTATACGGGCAGTGGACTTAGAGTGCAGGGTCGTCCCGCATTCGTTAGGGGCTAGTATAGTTTCTAGGTAAGGCAGTGCATGTGGCTGAGGAAGGCGGTTTGACGAAACCGGTGTACTGCATTACATAGAGCAGTGCAATTGTCGAACTAAGGGCAGTGCATGCAGGATAAATAGGGCAGTTCTTTGAAAGTACATAGGTATATCCGTGTAGAAAGCAGTTTTCTATATGACTATTCGGGCAGTGCACTTAGAGTGTAGGGTCGTCCCGCATTCGTTAGGGGCTAGTATAGTTTCTAGGTAAGGCAGTGCATGTGGCTGAGGAAGCGCAGTGCTCCGAACAAAACCGGTGTACCTGCAGCATTACATCGAGCAGTGTGATTGTCGAACTAAGGGCAGTGCACGCAGGATAAATAGGGCAGTTCTTCAAAAGTACATAGGTGTATCCGTGTAGAAAGCAGTTTTTTATATGACTATACGGGTAGTGCACTTAGAGTGCAGGGTCGTCCTGCATTCGTTAGGGTCTAGTATAGTTTCTAGGTAAGGCAGTGCATGTGGCTGAGGAAGCGCAGTGCTTCGAAAAAAACCAGTGTACCTGCAGCATTACATATAGTAGTGCAATTGTCGAACTAAAGGCAGTGCACACAGGATAAATAGGGCAGTTCTTTAGAAGTACATAGGTGTATCCGTGTAGAAAGAAGTTTTCTATATGACTATACGGGCAGTGCACTTAGAGTGCAGGGTCGTCCCGCATTCGTTAGGGGCTAGTATAGTTTCTAGGTAAGACAGTGCATGTGGCTGAGGAACTGCAGTGCTTCGAACATAAACCAGTGTACCTGCAGCATTACATAGCGTAGTGCAATTGTCGAACTAAGGGAAGTGCATGCAGGATAAATAGGGCAGTTCTTCGAAAGTACATACATATATCCGTGTAGAAAGCAGTTTTCTATATGACTATACGGGCAGTGCACTTAGAGTGTAGGGTCGTCCCGCATTCGTTAGGGGCTAGTATAGTTTCTAGGTAAGGCAGTGCATGTGGCTGAGGAAGCGCAGTGCTTCCAATGTACGTCCAGCATTACATAGAGCAGTGCAATTGTCGAACTAAGGGCAGTGCATGCAGGATAAATAGGGAAGTTATTTGAAAGTATATAGGTATATCCGTGTAGAAAGCAGATTTCTATATGACTATACGGGCAGTGCACTTAGAGTACAGGGTCGTCCCGCATTCGTGAGGGGCTAGTATAGTTTCTAGGTAAGGAAGTGCATGTGGCTGAGGAAGCGCAGTGCTTCGAACAGAAACCAGTGTACCTGCAGCATTACATAGAGCAGTGCAATTGTCGAACTAAGGGCAGTGCACGCAGGATAAATAGGAAAGTTCTTCGAAAGTACATAAGTGTATCCGTGTAGAAAGCAGTTTTCTATATGACTATACGGGTAGTGCACTTAGAGTGCAGGGTCATCCCGCATTCGTTAGGGGCTAGTATAGTTTCTAGGTAAGGCAGTGCATGTGGCTGAGGAAGCGCAATGCTTCGAAAAAAACCAGTGTACCTGCAGCATTACATAGAGTAGTGCAATTGTCAAACTAAAGGCAGTGCACACAGGATAAATAGGAGTTCTTCAGAAGTACATAGGTGTATCCGGGTAGAAAGCAGTTTTCTATATGAATATACGGTCAGTGCACTTAGAGTGCAGGGTCGTCCTGCATTCGTTAGGGGCTAGTATAGTTTCTAGGTAAGGCAGTGCATGTGGCTGAGGAAGTGCAGTGCTTCGAACAGAAACCAGTGTACCTGCAGCATTACATAGAGCAGTGCAATTATCGAACTAAGGGAAGTGCATGCAGGATAAATAGGGAAGTTCTTCGAAAGTACATAGGTATATCCGTGTACAAAGAAGTTTTCTATATGACTATACGGGTAGTGCACTTAGAGTGCACGGTCGTCCCGCATTCGTTAGGGGCTAGTATAGTTTCTAGGTAAGGCAGTGTATGTGGCTGAGGAAGCGTAGTGCTTCGAACAGAAACCATTGTATCTGCAGCATTACATCGAGCAGTGCAATTGTTGAACTAAGGCAGTGCATGCAGGACAAATAGGGCAGTTCTTCGAAAGTACATAGGTGTATCCGTGTAGAAAGCAGTTTTCTATATGACTATACTGGAAGTGCACTTAGAGTGCAGGGTCGTCCCGCATTCGTTAGGGGCTAGTATAGTTTCTAGGTAAGGCAGTTTATGTGGCTGAGGAAGCGAAGTGCTTCGAACAGGAACCATTGTATCTGTAGCATTACATAGAGCAGTGCAATTGTCGAACAAAGGGCAGTGCATGCAGGATAAATAGGGCAGTTCTTCGAAAGTACATAGGTGTATCAGTGTAGAAAGCAGTTTTATATATGACTATACGGGCAGTACACTTAGAGTGCAGGGTCGTCCCGCATTCGTTAGGGGCTAGTATAGTTTCTAGGTAAGGCAGTGCATGTGGCTGAGGAAGCGCAGTGCTTTGAACAGAAACCAGTGTACCTGCAGCATTACATAGAGCAGTGCAATTGTCGAACTAAGGGCAGTGCATGCAGGATAAATAGGGAAGTTCTTCGAAAGTATATAGGTATATTCGTGTAGAGAGCAAATTTCTATATGACTATACGGGCAGTGCACTTAGAGTGCAGGGTCGTCCCGCTTTCGTTAAGGTCTAGTATAGTTTCTAGGTAAGGCAGTGCATGTGGCTGAGGAAGCGCAGTGCTTCGAACAGAAACCAGTGTACCTGCAGCATTACAAAGAGCAGTGCGATTGTCGAAGTAAGGGCAGTGCACGCAGGATAAATAGGACAGTTCTTCGAAAGTACATGGGTGTATCCGTGTAGAAAGCAGTTTTCTATATGACTATACGGGTAGTGCACTTAGAGTGCAGGGTCGTCCCGCATTCGTTAGGGGCTAGTATAGTTTCTAGGTAAGGTAGTGCATGTGGCTGAGGAAGCGCAGTGCTTCGAAAAAAACCAGTGTACCTGCAGCATTACATAGAGTAGTGCAATTGTCAAACTAAAGGCAGTGCACACAGGATAAATAGGGCAGTTCTTCAGAAGTACATAGGTGTATCCGTGTAGAAAGCAGTTTTCTATAAGACTATATAGGCAGTGCACTTAGAGTGCAGGGTCGTCCAGCATTCGTTAGGGGCTAGTATAGTGTCTAGGTAAGGCAGTGCATGTGGCTGAGGAAGTGCAGTGCTTCGAACAGAAACTAGTGTACCTGCAGCATTACATAGAGCGGTGCATTTGTCGAACTAAGGGCAGTGCATGCAGGATAAATAGGGCAGTTTTTCGAAAGTACATAGGTATATCCGTGTAAAAAGCAGTTTTCTATATGACTATATGGGCAGGGCACTTAGAGTGTAGGGTCGTCCCGCATTCGTTAGGAGCTAGTATAGTTTCTAGGTAAGGCAGTGCATGTGGCTGAGGAAGCGTAGTGCTTCGAACAGAGACCAGTGTACCTGCAGCATACAAAGAGCAGTGCGATTGTCGAACTAAGGGCAGTGCACGCAGGATAAATAGGGCAGTTCTTCAAAAGTACATATGTGTATACGTGTAGAAAGCAGTTTTCTATATGACTATACGGGCAGTGCACTTAGAGTGTAGGGTCGTCCCGCATTCGTTAGGGGCTAGTATAGTTTCTAGGTAAGGCAGTGCATGTGGCTGAGGAAGCGCAGTACTTCAAAAAAACTAGTGTACCTGCAACATTACATAGAGTAGTGCAATTGTCGAACTAAAGGCAGTGCACACAGGATAAATAGGGTAGTTCTTCGAAAGTACATAGGTGTATCCGTGTAGAAAGCAGTTTTCTATATGACTATACGGGCAGGGCACTTAGAGTGTAGGGTCGTCGAGGATTCGTTAGGGGCTAGTATAGTTTCTAGGTAAGGCAGTGCATGTGGCCGAGGAAGCGTAGTGCTTCGAATAGAAACTAGTGTACCTGCAGTATTACATAGAGCAGTGCGATTGTCGAACTAAGGCATAGCACGCAGGATAAATAGGGCAGTTCTTCGAAAGTACATAGGTGTATCCGTGTAGAAAGCAGTTTTCTATATGACTATACGGGCAGTGCATTTAGAGTGCGGGGTCGTCCCGCATTCATTAGGGTCTAGTATACTTTCTAGGTAAGGCAGTGCATGTGGTTGAGGAAGCGCAGTGCTTCGGAAAAACCAATGTACCTGCAGCATTACATAGAGCAGTGCAATTGTCGAACTAAAGGCAGTGCAAGTAGTCTGAGTAGTACAGGGTAGTGCACGCGAGGGTTAAATAGCGCAGTGCCTCATAGTAAACTAATTTGGTTGGATCAACCCGCAGAGCAATGCATATATTTAAATAATGGTAGTGAAGGAAGAGTACACGGTCGTTGCATATTAGTTTGTGTTGGTAGAACATCACGGTTAATTGGTTTCACATGCAGTGCATTTAGTGTAGAAGCGTAGTGGTTCTAATCTAAACCAGTGTACACTTATAGTGCACTGTAACTTTTTGGTAATCCAGTGCACTCAGGATAAATAGGACAGTTCTTCAAAAGTACAGAGGTGTTTCTGCAGGATAAGCGAAAGCAGTTTTCTATATGACTGCAAGTAATTTCTTTATAAGGTAGTGCACGCGGGCTAACAAGTGCAGTTATAGTGCTTCGAAATTAAACTAGGTTGCGTGTAGCATTACAGAAAGCATGGCATATATGAATATAATGGTAATGCAGTTATAATACACAGTCGTAGCACAATAGTTCGTTGTTTCTATTGCGGTCGATGTATTACAGACTAATATTCTTGATTTGTACATAATGTAGTCCAATCGTCGTCACCTTCATGTGATATTTTGGTCACACTATATAAGACACTCTTAATTAAAAATGTATCTTATGCAGTGCACCAAAACATCATAGCCGCAACGGACTGCAGAACAAATTGTGACTTGCTGCAATATGCTGCACCCTGTAGAGACAAAGGTAGAAAATAAATATATTAGTTTAAGCATATGAGTTATATTTTTTGAGTGTTCAGCCATTTATTCTTACCAGGTAAAACTGGCACCTCGGTATTCAAGGTCTGGCTTTGCAAGCATGCTGATATCTCTCTCGTACAAAGGATTTCTTATATAGTGTGACCGAAATAATATACCTATTTTTAGATTTTGTAGCAGTGTTAGGTGTTTGTCTCATACACCAAAATTAGTATAAATCTATAGCATATTAACTTCTATATATCTCTATTGTATCGTAAACTTATACATAAAGTAGTACCTTGGGTGTGTAAAACGACTTGGGCATGACAGATGCACTTGACGATATTGATTTGCTCTTGAATTGGTAGATCCCTTCCTATATGTAATTCTCTGGTTGGCTTCACCTCTAGCTGAACAATTTGATTTGTATCTAATATTTTTTGGACCTATGATTCCATCTACAAGCATGTATTTTTTATCGACCCGCGTAGCATGCTGCAAAATGGAAGGTGGCGGCTTCTGAGCTGTGTGAGATTAGGTGTGGTCGTTGTATGTCTTTATATACAATTCCTTGGTTGTTCTAGGGTTTCCGTCTGGTGGGCCTTGTTGGACTAAACTATCAGTGTAGATGTTGCAGTTCTTTGAAAACTTGGTTTGTACATATACCGCTTGAGTTTTATATTTTTTCATTGTATGGCTATACACTTATAGCATATAATCATTATTTAATCTAATATTATTTTTTTCATTGTAACTACAATATGTTAATGTTAAATATGTATATTGTGCACTAATCAAATCTCTAGGAGCACAATGTGTATTGTTTATATTCTAGTAATTTGATTTCACATAGAATTTATAACAGTCAGTACGTAGTTAAAGCACCGATAATAGTATTACGAGATAACAGCAGGACACAAACATTTCATTTCAGTACATTGCAAATTCTAAATAGACATAAGCGATTAACAAGTACATATTCTTAACAGACATAAGAAATAAGCAAATTATCAATCGAAGTTTGATTCTGACAACTCTGCTAATGCCTGGCTACTATGAATAATGATGTTCATGACAAACATCATTTCAGGGTTAAGCTGTGAATCTTTTTTCGTTGTAATCAGTATTGCTTGTCCAACACTGAGATTTGTAGTTTCAACGAAGTTCTTCCATGCGTATTTGTTGAATGAGAAACGACCATCTTTTGTTGTTTTGTACGCCATGGTGTTGACATTACCACTTGCTCCTAAGCGTACTCCAACAAGACCTTCTTTAGCAATTTCAAGTATAGAAATGAACTTCAATGGTAGTTTCTGAGTTGCAATAGAAGAAAGACGTTTCTTAGGAATAACATTATGAATGTATTAAACCAATGTGAAATCAATAAACAAATAAATAAAGTTAAATTTAGAAACATACCATATTGTGTTGTTTAATGTTTGTTTTTGTCAAACGAGTCACAAATGGCAACCCTACAAATGAATTGACTGAGGGGAAGATATCGAATAAGTAATTTTTCTCAGAATCAGTAAGGGTGCATGTCTTGGAAAAAATTGTAGAATTAAGCACTTGGACATTGCTGTTTTCATCATCACTGCTGCTGTTATCTTCTTCAGAATCAAAATATATCACAGTGATCTTTGGACCTAGAGCTCCCAATGAAAAGAATAGGTGTGCTCCTGCGCCGATCCTGTTCTCTGTGACAAACCTTGTCCAACCTGGACCTGTAATGCGAGTAATTGTGCGTTTTTTGTGGACTTCAACATAATATGTTTTTCCAAGAGCTTGGAATTCCACTCCAAGTACAGTTATGTCATTGAATTACAACCTGAGATTGCATGGTATAGTTTGTGGAATGATTTAGTGAAGGAGAGGACTATTATGTTAACAAATATTAAGAAATAGATTTATATATATTGAAACGTAGTGTATACATACTAGTGAATGCTAGAACCGGCCTTCTACGAGACGAACAATGCATTCTGAGCCTGAATGTCCTTAATTTTTTCCACAGTGACTGAAACAAACTTGACATGGCGCCATTTCTTCTGCAATAAAAATAGTTGTGTGTTATTAAATGTCTATACATATATAAAATAATTTATAATTTGTGCCTGGAATTTTTCTTATATTTTGTAATTATGCTGCTTCTAATAATCTGATTCTGTAGATATGGTTTGTTTAGACTAGAACTAATAAGTAGGGTTAATCTAGTAATTAAACTACTATTGATGTTTGTCAAATTAAACAAATGAACATTCTCATCATACCATTAAAAAAAGTATAAGAACTTTAGTGTTAGTTCAACATCATAAAGATATATCGTGTTCTATATTTAACTCATACTAATGGACTCATATTTGTGAAAATCTGGACAGTATAAATCTCACTACATTGATTTAGATCTGGAGGAATATAAGCACGCAAACATTTTTGCTAATGTTTGTACAATGTAAACGATTTGCTAGAAAATTAAACGATGTTGGTTGCTTACCGAAGACGCGGGAGTGGTGAATCGATGATCTTTCATTGAAGGCGGTGGCAGAAGTTCAGGTAGGAGTTAGTTTCTTGGTGGCGGCAGAAACAGGAACGAGCTTTAGAGGAAGTTGGAAAAGGAGTACTTAAATGGATAGGTTGCGTCGCTTCATTTTATACAAAGAGACAATAATGCTAATTATTTCAACGAAACACTTTGTGTACTTCCGTTTTATGTAGTTATCGGTAGATAGGATAGGCAGTGCAGAGAGACGGAATGTAGTGCGTCTGGTGCACAGCAGTTTCAATATTTTGAACCGTTTGCATAGAAGTTTCATGAATGACGTCGATGCAGTATTGTACATGATTAACAAGCAGTGCGTGGTACTGTAAATTTTAGTTGCAGTTCATTACACGGTTATTTCTCTGCCTTGGCACCTTATTTTGCTCCATACGCATGGTAATTTAACTAAGCATAAGAACACAGTGCATACTTATTTGTCAGGTGTAGTGTATTGCAGTTACAGGTGTAGTGCGCTGCAGGTGTAGTGTATTGCACGGTCAGTGCACTGCCGCAGGTCTTTATCTTACACCGATCGCAAAGCTGCTTTAAGAAGCATAGCACCGCAGTGCATAGTTATTTCGGAGGCAGTGGGTGTCAGTATTTGTTACAGGTGCAGTGCGTGGTACTTTAAACTTTAGGTGCAGTGCACATTGCAGGGTTATTGCTCTACCTTGGCACCTTATTTTGAACCATATGCATGGTACCTTTACGAACCATAGGAATGCAGTGCATACTTATTTATTATGTGCAGTCTATTGCAGGTACAGGTGTAGTGCGCTGCAGGTGAAGTGCATTGCACGGTCACTGCACTGCCGCGGCACCTTATCTTTTCCTGTTCTCAAAGCAGCTTTAAGAAGCATAGGACTGCAGTGCATATTTATGTTAGAGGCAGTGCGTATCACTATTTTTTATAGGTGGAGTGCATTGCACGGTTATTGCTCTGCCGTGGCACCTTATTTTGCACATTAGGATCGCAGTGTACTATCGGCTTCACAAGCTGTGCGTGTCACTGTGCATTGTAGTTGGTGTGCACTGCATGATCAATGCATTGCCGTGGCATCTTATGCTGAACCTTTCTCACAACAACTTCAATCGGGGACCATAATAACGCAGTGCATACGTGTTGCACAGGCAGTTTCAATTCAATGTGCAATGGGTGAGGAATGCATTGCACGGTCAGTGTACTGCCTCAGCACGTTAACTGGCACCGTACGCACAGTAATTTTATGGACCATAGTAAGGCAGGGTATACCTGCTTCACAGACAGTTCGTTTCTGTTTGTATTGTAGGTGCAGTGTAATGCAGGTTCAGTGCAGTGTCGTGACACCTTACGTTGCACCGTGCGCACATGTATTTTATGAAAATAGGAAAGCAGTGCATACGCCATACACACGCAGAGCCTGTCCATGTACATTCAAAGTGCATATATTAGTAACATATTGATACATACAAATATCTTAATTATAAGAAATATTTTAATTACATAGATTTACTGAACAACCTAGTGTATTAATAGTATCAATCTAATGAGCATCTTTAGTTGGGGATGTCCTTCTCATTGGCAGTAGGTCTGAATGCTCTCAATACTTTAGGAAGTGCATCAAGTAGATCATTTTCTATCCCGTATATCACTGCCCACAGTTTTGGGGTTCAAGTGCGATTTACAATGACCGTAAGACCCGATACATGTTTGAGATATATGACCAAAAACTCGTCGTTTTTGTGTTTTATGGCCGTTTTCCTGAGCAATTACCCACATTTTTGGGGTTCTAGGTCGATTTACAATGACCGTAAGACCCGACACATGTTTGAGAGATATGACCAAAAACTCGTCCTTGCCGCACTTTATGGCCGTTTTCATGACCTATTTTCCTCAGTTTTGGGATTGCAGGGCGATTTACAACTACCGTAAGACTCGATACATGTTTGAAAGATATGAACTAAAACTCGTCGTTCTCGCGTTTTATGTCTGTTTTCATGAGCTATTGCCCACACTTTTTGGGTTCCAGGGCGATTTATAACGACCGTAAGTCCAAATACATGTTCGAGAGATATGACCAAAAACTCATCATTTTCGTGATTTATGGTCGTTTTTGTGCCCCACATATTTGGGGCTCTAGGGAGCATTGCAACGACCATAAGTCTCGGTAAATGTTTGAGAGATATAACCAAAAGTCATCGTTTTCGAGTGTTATGGCCGTTTTCATGAGATATTGCCCACACTTTTGGGGTTCCAGGGCGCACCTAGTACATGTTTGGGAGTTAAGACCAAAAACTTGTTGTTTTCGCATTTAGGGCCATTTTCATGAGCTATCGCCCTTAGTTTTGGGGTTTTAAGGTGATTTAGAACGACCATGAGAACCGATACATGTTTGAAAGTTATGACCAAAAACTTGTCTTTTCGCGTTTAATGGCCGTATTCATGAGCTATTTTCCACGATTACGGGGCTTGAGCGATTTACAACGACCGCTAGACCCGATACATGTTTGAGAGATATGACCAAAACTCATCCTTGTCGCGCTTTATGGCCATTCTCATGAGCTATTGCCCTCATTTTTGGGGGTTTAGGGAAATTTACAATGATAGTGAGACCGATAAATGTTTTAGAGATATGACTAAAACTAAATGCTTTTCGCGTTTTAGGGCTATTTTTCATGAGCTATTGCCCACACTTTTGGGCCTCCAAGACGATTTACAACATCTGTAAGAACCGATACATGTTTGAGTGATCTGAGCAAAAACTCGTTAATTTCGTGTTTCATGGTCGTTTTCATGAGCTATTGCCCACACTTTTGGGGTTCCAGGGCGATTTAGAATGACCGTAAAAATCCGATACTTGTTTGAGAGATATGACCAAAAACTCGTCCTTGCCACGCTTTATAGCCGTTTTTATGAGCTTTTATCCACAATTTTAGGTTTCTAGGGCGATTTACAACTTCCATAAGACCTGATACATGATTGATAGATATGAACAAAAACTCGTTGTTTTCTATTTTTATGGCCGTTTCCATAAACTATTGCCACACTTTTTGGGTTCTAGGCCGATTTACAACTACCGTTAGACCCGATAAATGTTTGGGAGATATGACCAAAAACTCATCCTTGTCGCGCTTTATGGCCATTTTCATGAGCTATTGCCCTCATTTTTGGGGTTTTAGGGAAATTTGCAATGATAGTGAGACCCGATAAATGTTTTAGAGATATGACTAAAAACTCATCGTTTTCGCGTTTTATGGCTATTTTCACGAGCTATTGCCCACACTTTTGGGCCTCCAAGACGATTTACAACATCCGTAAGACCCGATACATGTTTGAGCGATGTGAGCAAAAACTCGTCGTTTTCGTGTTTTATGGCTGTTTTCATGAGCTATTGCCCACACTTTTGGGGTTCTAGGGTGATTTAGAATGACCATAAAAATCCAATACTTGTTTGAGAGATATGACCAAAAACTCGTCCTTGCCACGCTTTATAGCCGTTTTCATGAGCTATTTCCACAATTTTGGGTTTCTAGGGCGATTTACAACTACCATAAGACCTGATACATGTTTGAAACATATGAACAAAAACTCGTTGTTTTCTCTTTTTATGGCCGTTTCCATAAGATATTGCCACTCTTTTTGGGTTCCAGGGCAATTTACAACGACTGTTAGACCCGATAAATATTTGAGAGGTATGACCAAAAACTTGTCCTTGTCGCGCCTTATGGCCATTTTCATGAGCTATTGCCCACACTTTTGGGCCTCCAGGGAGATTTAACAATACTGTAAGGCCCGATACTTGTTTGAGAGATATGACCAAAAACTCGTCCTTGTCGTGCTTTGTGGCCATTTTCATGAGCTATTGCCCTCAGTTTTGGGGTTTTAGGGCAATTTACAACGATAGTGAGACCCGGTATATGTTTGAGAGATATGACCAAAAACTCGTTGTTTTCGTGCTTTATGGCTGTTTTCATGAGCTATTGCCCACAGTTTTGGGGTTCAATTGCGATTTACAATGACCGTAAGACCCGATACATGTTTGAGTTATATGACCAAAAACACGTCGTTTTTGTGTTTTATGGCCGTTTTCCTGAGCAATTACCCACACTTTTGGGGTTCAAGGTAGATTTACAATGACCGTAAGTCCCGATACATGTTTGAGAGATATGACCAAAAAGTCGTCCTTATCGCACTTTATGGCCGTTTTCCTGAGCAATTACCCACACTTTTGGGGTTCAAGGTAGATTTACAATGACCGTAAGTCCCGATACATGTTTGAGAGATATGACCAAAAACTCGTCCTTATCGCACTTTATGGCCGTTTTCATGAGCTATTGCCCATAGTTTTGGGGTTCGGTGGTGATTTACACCGTAAGTCCCGATACATGTTTGAAAGATATGAACTAAAACTCGTCGTTTTCGTGTTTTATGTCTGTTTTCATGAGCTATTGACCACACTTTTTGGGTTCCAGGGCGATTTGTAAGTCCAGATACATGTTCGAGAGATATGACCAAAAACTCATCATTTTCGTGATTTAAGGCTATTTTCATGAACTATTGCCCACATATTTGGGGCTCTAGGGAGCGGTGCAACGACCATAACTCTCGGTAAATGATTGAGAGATGTGACGAAAACCTCATCGTTTTCGAGTGTTATGGCCGTTTTCATGAGATATTGCCCACCCGTTTGGGGTTCTAGGGCGCACCTAGTACATGTTTGGGAGTTAAGACCAAAAACTTGTTGTTTCGCATTTAGGGCCGTTTTCATGAGCTATCGCCCTTAGTTTTGGGGTTTTAGGGTGATTTACAACGACCGTGAGAACCGATACATGTTTGAGTGTTATGACCAAAAACTCGTATTTTCGCGTTTAATGGCCGTATTCATGAGTTATTTCCCATAGTTCTGGGGCTTCAGGGCGATTTACAACAACCGTTAGACCCGATACATGTTTGAGAGATATGACCAAAAACTCATCCTTGTCGCGCTTTATGGCCATTTTCATTAGCTATTGCCCTTAGTTTTGGGGTTTTAGGGCAATTTACAATGATAGTGAGACCCGATAAATGTTTTAAAGATATGAATAAAAACTCGTCGTTTTCGCGTTTTATGGCTATTTTAATGAGCTATTGCCCACAATTTTGGGCCTCCAAGACGATTTACAACATCTGTAAGACCCGATACATGTTTGAGTGATCTGAGCAAAAACTCGTTGTTTTCGTGCTTTATGGCTGTTTTCATGAGCTATTGCCCATAGTTTTAGGGTTCAAGTGCGATTTACAATGACCGTAAGACCCGATACATGTTTGACTTATATGACCAAAAACTCGTCGTTTTTGTGTTTTATGGCCGTTTTCCCGAGCAATTACCCACACTTTTGGGGTTCTAGGTCGATTTACAATGACCGTAAGACCCGATACATGTTTGATAGATATGACCAAAAACTCGTCCTTGTCGCACTTTATCGCCGTTTTCATGAGCTATTGCCCACAGTTTTGGGGTTCCAGGGCGATTTACAACTTCCGTAAGACCCGATATATGTTTGAAAGATATGAACTAAAACTCGTCGTTTTCGCGTTTTATGGTCGTTGCCATAAGATATTGCCACACTTTTTGGGTTCCAGGGCAATTTACAACGACCGTTAGACCCGATAAATGTTTGAGAGATATGACCAAAAACTTGTCCTTGTCGCGCTCCACGGCCATTTTCATGAGCTATTGCCCACACTTTTGGGCCTCCAGGGAGATTTACAAATACCGTAAGGCCCGATACTTGTTTGAGAGATATAACCAGGAACTCATCCTTGTCGCGCTTTGTGGCCATTTTCATGAGCTATTTCCCTCAGTTTTGGCTTTTTAGGGCAATTTACAACGATAGTGAGACCCGGTATATGTTTGAGAGATATGACCAAAAACTCGTTGTTTTCGTGCTTTATGGACGTTTTCATGAGCTATTGCCCACACTTTTGGGGTTCTAGGTCGATTTACAATGACCGTAAGTCCCGATACATGTTTGAGAGATATGACCAAAAACTCGTCCTTATCGCACTTTATGGCCGTTTTCATGAGCTATTGCCCACAGTTTGGACGTTCCAGGGCGATTTACAAGTACCATAAGACCCGATACATGTTTGAAAGATATGAACTAAAACTCGTCGTTTTCGCATTTTATGTCCGTTTTCATGAGCTATTGACCACACTTTTTGGGTTCTAGGGCGATTTATAACGACCGTAAGTCCAGATACATGTTCGAGAGATATGACCAAAAACTCATCATTTTCGTGATTTATGGTTGTTTTCATGAACTATTGCCCACATATTTGGGGCTTTAGGGAACGTTTCAACGACCAAAAATCTCGGTAATGATTGAGAGATGTGACGAAAACCTCATCGTTTTCGAGTGTGATGGCCGTTTTCATGAGATATTGCCCACACTTTTGGGGTTCCAGGGCGCACCTAGTACATATTTGGGAGTTAAGACCAAAAACATGTTGTTTTCGCATTTAGGGCCGTTTTCATGAGCTATCGCCCTTAGTTTTGGGGTTTTAGGGTGATTTACAACGACCGTGAGAACCGATACATGTTTGAGTGTTATGACCAAAAACTCGTATTTTCGCGTTTAATGGCCGTATTCATGAGTTATTTCCCATAGTTCTAGGGCTTCAGGGCGATTTACAACAACCGTTAGACCCGATACATGTTTGAGAGATATGACCAAAAAATCATCCTTGTCGCGCTTTATGGCCATTTTCATTAGCTATTGCCCTTAGTTTTGGGGTTTTAGGGCAATTTACAATGATAGTGAGACCCGATAAATGTTTTAAAGATATGAATAAAAACTCATCGTTTTCGTGTTTTATGGCTATTTTAATGAGCTATTGCCCACAATTTTGGGCCTCCAAGACGATTTACAACATCTGTAAGACCCGATACATGTTTGAGTGATCTAGGCAAAAAATCGTCCTTTTCGTGTTTTATGGCCGTTTTCATGAGCTATTGACCACACTTTTGGGGTTCCTGTGCGATTTAGAATGACCGTAAAAATCTGATACTTGTTTGAGAGATATGACCAAAAACTTGTCCTTGCCGCGCTTTACAGCCGTTTTCATGAGCTATTGTCCACAATTTTGGGTTTCTAGGTCGATTTACAACTACCATAAGACCTGATACATGTTTGAAAAATATGAACAAAAACTCGTCGTTTTTTCTTTTTATGGCCATTTCCATAAGATATTGCCGCACTTTTCTGGATCCATGGCGACTTACAACGACCGTTAGACCCGATAAATGTTTGAGAGATATGACCAAAAACTCATCCTTGTCGCGCTTTATGGCCATTTTCATTAGCTATTTCCCTCAGTTTTGGGGTTTTAGGACAATTTACAACGATAGTGAGACCCGGTATAAGTTTGAGAGATATGACCAAAAACTCGTTGTTTTCGTGCTTTATGGCTGTTTTCATGAGCTATTGCCCATAGTTTTGGGGTTCAAGTGCGATTTACAATGACCGTAAGACCCGATACATGTTTGAGTTATATGACCAAAAACTCGTCGTTTTTGTGTTTTATGGCCGTTTTCCTAAGCAATTACCCACACTTTTGGGGTTCTAGGTCGATTTACCATGACCCTAAGACCCGATACATGTTTGATAGATATGACCAAAAACTCGTCCTTGTCGCACTTTACCGCCGTTTTCATGAGCTATTGCCCACAGTTTTGGGGTTCCAGGGGGATTTACAACTTCCGTAAGACCCAATATATGTTTGAAAGATATGAACTAAAACTCGTCGTTTTCGCGTTTTATGGTCGTTGCCATAAGATATTGCCACACTTTTTGGGTTCCAGGGCAATTTACAACGACCGTTAGACCCGATAAATGTTTGAGAGATATGACCAAAAACTTGTCCTTGCCGTGCTCCACGGCCATTTTCATGAGCTATTGCCCACACTTTTGGGCCTCCAGGGAGATTTACAAATACCGTAAGGTCCAATACTTGTTTGAGAGATATAACCAAAAACTCATCCTTGTCGCGCTTTGTGGCCATTTTCATGAGCTATTGCCCTCAGTTTTGGCGTTTTAGGGCAATTTACAACGATAGTGAGACCCGGTATAAGTTTGAGAGATATGACCAAAAAATCGTTGTTTTCGTGCTTTATGGACGTTTTCATGAGCTATTGCCCACACTTTTGGGGTTCTAGGTCGATTTACAATGACCGTAAGTCCCGATACATGTTGGAGAGATATGACCAAAAACTCGTCCTTATCGCACTTTATGGCCGTTTTCATGAGCTATTGCCCACAGTTTGGGCGTTCCAGGGCGATTTACAAGTACCGTAAGACCCGATACATGTTTGAAAGATATGAACTAAAACTCGTCGTTTTCGCGTTTTATGTCTGTTGTCATGAGCTATTGACCACACTTTTTGGGTTCCAGGGCGATTTATAACGACCGTAAGTCCAAATACATGTTCGAGAGATATGACCAAAAACTCATCATTTTCGTGATTTATGGTCGTTTTTGTGCCCCACATATTTGGGGCTCTAGGGAGCATTGCAACGACCATAAGTCTCGGTAAATGTTTGAGAGATATAACCAAAAGTCATCGTTTTCGAGTGTTATGGCCGTTTTCATGAGATATTGCCCACACTTTTGGGGTTCCAGGGCGCACCTAGTACATGTTTGGGAGTTAAGACCAAAAACTTGTTGTTTTCGCATTTAGGGCCATTTTCATGAGCTATCGCCCTTAGTTTTGGGGTTTTAGGGTGATTTAGAACGACCATGAGAACCGATACATGTTTGAAAGTTATGACCAAAAACTTGTCTTTTCGCGTTTAATGGCCGTATTCATGAGCTATTTTCCACAGTTCTGGGGCTTCGGGGCGATTTACAACGACCGTTAGACCCGATACATGTTTGAGAGATATGACCAAAAACTCATCCTTGTCGCGCTTTATGGCCATTCTCATGAGCTATTGCCCTCATTTTTTGGGGTTTAGGGCAATTTACAATGATAGTGAGACCCGATAAATGTTTTAGAGATATGACTAAAAACTCGTCGTTTTCGCGTTTTAGGGCTATTTTTCATGAGCTATTGCCCACACTTTTGGGCCTCCAAGACGATTTACAACATCTGTAAGAACCGATACATGTTTGAGTGATCTGAGCAAAAACTCGTTAATTTCGTGTTTCATGGTCGTTTTCATGAGCTATTGCCCACACTTTTGGGGTTCCAGGGCGATTTAGAATGACCGTAAAAATCCGATACTTGTTTGAGAGATATGACCAAAAACTCGTCCTTGCCACGCTTTATAGCCGTTTTTATGAGCTTTTATCCACAATTTTAGGTTTCTAGGGCGATTTACAACTTCCATAAGACCTGATACATGATTGATAGATATGAACAAAAACTCGTTGTTTTCTATTTTTATGGCCGTTTCCATAAATTATTGCCACACTTTTTGGGTTCTAGGCCGATTTACAACTACCGTTAGACCCGATAAATGTTTGGGAGATATGACCAAAAACTCATCCTTGTCGACCTTTATGGCCATTTTCATGAGCTATTGCCCTCATTTTTGGGGTTTTAGGGAAATTTGCAATGATAGTGAGACCCGATAAATGTTTTAGAGATATGACTAAAAACTCATCGTTTTCGCGTTTTATGGCTATTTTCACGAGCTATTGCCCACACTTTTGGGCCTCCAAGACGATTTACAACATCCGTAAGACCCGATACATGTTTGAGCGATGTGAGCAAAAACTCGTCGTTTTCGTGTTTTATGGCTGTTTTCATGAGCTATTGCCCACACTTTTGGGGTTCTAGGGTGATTTAGAATGACCATAAAAATCCAATATTTGTTTGAGAGATATGACCAAAAACTCGTCCTTGCCACGCTTTACAGCCGTTTTCATGAGCTATTTCCACAATTTTGGGTTTCTAGGGCGATTTACAACTACCATAAGACCTGATACATGTTTGAAACATATGAACAAAAACTCGTTGTTTTCTCTTTTTATGGCCGTTTCCATAAGATATTGCCACTCTTTTTGGGTTCCAGGGCAATTTACAACGACTGTTAGACCCGATAAATGTTTGAGAGATATGACCAAAAACTTGTCCTTGTCGCGCCTTATGGCCATTTTCATGAGCTATTGCCCACACTTTTGGGCCTCCAGGGAGATTTAACAATACTGTAAGGCCCGATACTTGTTTGAGAGATATGACCAAAAACTCGTCCTTGTCGTGCTTTGTGGCCATTTTCATGAGCTATTGCCCTCAGTTTTGGGGTTTTAGGGCAATTTACAACGATAGTGAGACCCGGTATATGTTTGAGAGATATGACCAAAAACTCGTTGTTTTCGTGCTTTATGGCTGTTTTCATGAGCTATTGCCCACAGTTTTGGGGTTCAATTGCGATTTACAATGACCGTAAGACCCGATACATGTTTGAGTTATATGACCAAAAACACGTCGTTTTTGTGTTTTATGGCCGTTTTCCTGAGCAATTACCCACACTTTTGGGGTTCAAGGTAGATTTACAATGACCGTAAGTCCCGATACATGTTTGAGAGATATGACCAAACAGTCGTCCTTATCGCACTTTATGGCCGTTTTCCTGAGCAATTACCCACACTTTTGGGGTTCAAGGTAGATTTACAATGACCGTAAGTCCCGATACATGTTTGAGAGATTTGACCAAAAACTCGTCCTTATCGCACTTTATGGCCGTTTTCATGAGCTATTGCCCATAGTTTTGGGGTTCCAGGGTGATTTACAAGTACCGTAAGTCCCGATACATGTTTGAAAGATATGAACTAAAACTCGTCGTTTTCGTGTTTTATGTCTGTTTTCATGAGCTATTGACCACACTTTTTGGGTTCCAGGGCGATTTGTAAGTCCAGATACATGTTCGAGAGATATGACCAAAAACTCATCATTTTCGTGATTTAAGGCTATTTTCATGAACTATTGCCCACATATTTGGGGCTCTAGGGAGCGGTGCAACGACCATAACTCTCGGTAAATGATTGAGAGATGTGACGAAAACCTCATCGTTTTCGAGTGTTATGGCCGTTTTCATGAGATATTGCCCACCCGTTTGGGGTTCTAGGGCGCATCTAGTACATGTTTGGGAGTTAAGAACAAAACTTTTTGTTTTCGCATTTAGGGCCGTTTTCATGAGCTATCGCCCTTAGTTTTGGGGTTTTAGGGTGATTTACAACGACCGTGAGAACCGATACATGTTTGAGTGTTATGACCAAAAACTCGTATTTTCGCGTTTAATGGCCGTATTCATGAGTTATTTCCCATAGTTCTGGGGCTTCAGGGCGATTTACAACAACCGTTAGACCCGATACATGTTTGAGAGATATGACCAAAAACTCATCCTTGTCGCGCTTTATGGCCATTTTCATTAGCTATTGCCCTTAGTTTTGGGGTTTTAGGGCAATTTACAATGATAGTGAGACCCGATAAATGTTTTAAAGATATGAATAAAAACTCGTCGTTTTCGCGTTTTATGGCTATTTTAATTAGCTATTGCCCACAATTTTGGGCCTCCAAGACGATTTACAACATCTGTAAGACCCGATACATGTTTGAGTGATCTGAGCAAAAACTCGTTGTTTTCGTGCTTTATGGCTGTTTTCATGAGCTATTGCCCATAGTTTTGGGGTTCAAGTGCGATTTACAATGACCGTAAGACCCGATACATGTTTGACTTATATGACCAAAAACTCGTCGTTTTTGTGTTTTATGGCCGTTTTCCTGAGCAATTACCCACACTTTTGGGGTTCTAGGTCGATTTACAATGACCGTAAGACCCGATACATGTTTGATAGATATGACCAAAAACTCGTCCTTGTCGCACTTTATCGCCGTTTTCATGAGCTATTGCCCACAGTTTTGGGGTTCTAGGGCGATTTACAACTTCCGTAAGACCCGATATATGTTTGAAAGATATGAACTAAAACTCGTCGTTTTCGCGTTTTATGGTCGTTGCCATAAGATATTGCCACACTTTTTGGGTTCCAGGGCAATTTACAGCACCAGATTAGACCCGATAAATGTTTGAGAGATATGACCAAAAACTTGTCCTTGTCGCGCTCCACGGCCATTTTCATGAGCTATTGCCCACACTTTTGGGCCTCCAGGGAGATTTACAAATACCGTAAGGCCCGATACTTGTTTGAGAGATATAACCAGGAACTCATCCTTGTCGCGCTTTGTGGCCATTTTCATGAGCTATTTCCCTCAGTTTTGGCTTTTTAGGGCAATTTACAACGATAGTGAGACCCGGTATATGTTTGAGAGATATGACCAAAAACTCGTTGTCTTCGTGCTTTATGGACGTTTTGATGAGCTATTGCCCACACTTTTGGGGTTCTAGGTCGATTTACAATGACCGTAAGTCCCGATACATGTTTGAGAGATATGACCAAAAACTCGTCCTTATCGCACTTTATGGCCGTTTTCATGAGCTATTGCCCACATTCGGACGTTCCAGGGCGATTTACAAGTACCATAAGACCCGATACATGTTTGAAAGATATGAACTAAAACTCGTCGTTTTCGCGTTTTATGTCCGTTTTCATGAGCTATTGACCACACTTTTGGGTTCTAGGGCGATTTATAACGACCGTAAGTCCAGATACATGTTCGAGAGATATGACCAAAAACTCATCATTTTCGTGATTTATGGTTGTTTTCATGAACTATTGCCCACATATTTGGGGCTTTAGGGAACGTTTCAAAGACCACAAATCTTGGTAATGATTGAGAGATGTGACGAAAACCTCATCGTTTTCGAGTGTGATGGCCGTTTTCATGAGATATTGCCCACACTTTTGGGGTTCCAGGGCGCACCTAGTACATATTTGGGAGTTAAGACCAAAAACATGTTGTTTTCGCATTTAGGGCCGTTTTCATGAGCTATCGCCCTTAGTTTTGGGGTTTTAGGGTGATTTACAACGACCGTGAGAACCGATACATGTTTGAGTGTTATGACCAAAAACTCGTATTTTCGCGTTTAATGGCCGTATTCATGAGTTATTTCCCATAGTTCTAGGGCTTCAGGGCGATTTACAACAACCGTTAGACCCGATACATGTTTGAGAGATATGACCAAAAACTCATCCTTGTCGCGCTTTATGGCCATTTTCATTAGCTATTGCCCTTAGTTTTGGGGTTTTAGGGCAATTTACAATGATAGTGAGACCCGATAAATGTTTTAAACATATGAATAAAAACTCATCGTTTTCGCGTTTTATGGCTATTTTAATGAGCTATTGCCCACAATTTTGGGCCTCCAAGACGATTTACAACATTTGTAAGACCCGATACATGTTTGAGTGATCTGGGCAAAAACTCGTCGTTTTCGTGTTTTATGGCCGTTTTCATGAGCTATTGACCACACTTTTGGGGTTCCTGTGCGATTTAGAATGACCGTAAAAATCTGATACTTGTTTGAGAGATATGACCAAAAACTTGTCCTTGCCGCGCTTTACAGCCGTTTTCATGAGCTATTGTCCACAATTTTGGGTTTCTAGGTCGATTTACAACTACCATAAGACCTGATACATGTTTGAAAGATATGAACAAAAACTCGTCGTTTTCGCGTTTTTATGGCCGTTTCCATCAGATATTGCCGCACTTTTCTGGATCCATGGCGACTTACAACGACCGTTAGACCCGATAAATGTTTGAGAGATATGACCAAAAACTCATCCTTGTCGCGCTTTATGGCCATTTTCATTAGCTATTTCCCTCAGTTTTGGGGTTTTAGGACAATATACAACGATAGTGAGACCCGGTATAAGTTTGAGAGATATAACCAAAAACTCGTTGTTTTCGTGCTTTATGGCTGTTTTCATGAGCTATTGCCCATAGTTTTGGGGTTCAAGTGCGATTTACAATGACCGTAAGACCCGATACATGTTTGAGTTATATGACCAAAACTGCGTTTTGTGTTTTATGGCCGTTTTCCTAAGCAATTACCCACACTTTTGGGGTTCTAGGTCGATTTACCATGACCCTAAGACCCGATACATGTTTGATAGATATGACCAAAAACTCGTCCTTGTCGCACTTTACCGCCGTTTTCATGAGCTATTGCCCACAGTTTTGGGGTTCCAGGGGGATTTACAACTTCCGTAAGACCCAATATATGTTTGAAAGATATGAACTAAAACTCGTCGTTTTCGCGTTTTATGGTCGTTGCCATAAGATATTGCCACACTTTTTGGGTTCCAGGGCAATTTACAACGACCGTTAGACCCGATAAATGTTTGAGAGATATGACCAAAAACTTGTCCTTGCCGCGCTCCACGGCCATTTTCATGAGCTATTGCCCACACTTTTGGGCCTCCAGGGAGATTTACAAATACCGTAAGGTCCAATACTTGTTTGAGAGATATAACCAAAAACTCATCCTTGTCGCGCTTTGTGGCCATTTTCATGAGCTATTGCCCTCAGTTTTGGCGTTTTAGGGCAATTTACAACGATAGTGAGACCCGGTATAAGTTTGAGAGATATGACCAAAAACTCGTTGTTTTCGTGCTTTATGGACGTTTTCATGAGCTATTGCCCACACTTTTGGGGTTCTAGGTCGATTTACAATGACCGTAAGTCCCGATACATGTTGGAGAGATATGACCAAAAACTCGTCCTTATCGCACTTTATGGCCGTTTTCATGAGCTATTGCCCACAGTTTGGGCGTTCCAGGGCGATTTACAAGTACCGTAAGACCCGATACATGTTTGAAAGATATGAACTAAAACTCGTCGTTTTCGTGTTTTATGTCTGTTGTCATGAGCTATTGACCACACTTTTTGGGTTCTAGGGCGATTTATAACGACCGTAAGTCCAGATACATGTTCGAGAGATATGACCAAAAACTCATCATTTTCGTGATTTATGGTTGTTTTCATGAACTATTGCCCACATATTTGGGGCTCTAGGGAACGTTGCAACAACCACAAGTCTCGGTAAATGTTTGAGAGATGTGACCAAAACCTCATCGTTTTCGAGTGTTATGGCCGTTTTCATGAGATATTGCCCACCCTTTTGGGGTTCCAGGGCGCACCTAGTACATGTTTGGGAGTAAAGACCAAAAACTTGTTGTTTTCGCATTTAGGGCCGTTTTCATGAGCTATCGCCCTTAGGTTTGGGGTTTTAGGGTGATTTACAACGACCGTGAGAACCGATACATGTTTGAGTGTTATGACCAAAAACTCGTATTTTCGCGTTTAATGGCCGTATTCATGAGTTATTTCCCAAAGTTCTGGGGCTTCAGGGCGATTTACAACAACCGTTAGACCTGAAACATGTTTGAGAGATATGACCAAAAACTCATCCTTGCCGCGCTTTATGGCCATTTTCATTAGCTGTTGCCCTCAGTTTTGGGGTTTTAGGGCAATTTACAATGATAATGAGACCCGATAAATGTTTTAAAGATATGACTAAAAACTCGTCGTTTTCGCGTTTTATGGCTATTTTAATGAGCTATTGCCCACAATTTTGGGTCTCCAAGACGATTTACAACATCTGTAAGACCCGATACATGTTTGAGTGATCTGAGCAAAAACTCGTCGTTTTCGTGTTTTCTGGCCGTTTTCATGAGCTATTGACCACACTTTTGGGCTTCCAGTGCGATTTAGAATGACCGTAAAAATCCGATACTTGTTTGAGAGATATGACCAAAAACTTGTCCTTGCCGCGCTTTACAGCCGTTTTCATGAGCTATTGTCCACAATTTTGGGTTTCTAGGTCGATTTACAACTACCATAAGACCTGATACATGTTTGAAAGATATGAACAAAAACTCGTCGTTTTTTCTTTTTATGGCCGTTTCCATAAGATATTGCCGCACTTTTTGGGTTCCATGGCGACTTACAACGACCGTTAGACCCGATAAATGTTTGAGAGATATGACCAAAAACTCATCCTTGTCGCGCTTTATGGCCATTTTCATTAGCTAATGCCCTCAGTTTTGGGGTTTTAGGGCAATTTACAACGATAGTGAGGCCCGGTATATGTTTGAGAGATATGACCAAAAACTCATTGTTTTCGTGCTTTATGGCTGTTTTCATGAGCTATTGCCCACAGTTTTGGGGTTCAAGTGCGATTTACAATGACCGTAAGACCCGATACATGTTTGACTTATATGACCAAAAACTCGTCGTTTTTGTGTTTTATGGCCGTTTTCCTGAGCAATTACCCACACTTTTGGGGTTCTAGGTCGATTTACAATGACCGTAATACCCGATACATGTTTGATAGATATGACCAAAAACTCGTCCTTGTCGCACTTCATCGCCGTTTTCATGAGCTATTGCCCACAGTTTTGGGGTTTCCAGGGCGATTTACAACTTCCATCAGACTCGATATATGTTTGAAAGATATGAACTAAAACTTGTCGTTTTCGCATTTTATGTCCGTTTTGATGAGCTATTGCCCACACTTTTTGGGTTCTAGGGCGATTTATAACGACCGTAAGTCCAGATACATGTTCAAGAGATATGACCAAAAACTCATCATTTTCCTGATTTAAGGCAGTTTTCATGAACTATTGCCCACATATTTGGGGCTCTAGGGAGCGTTGCAACGACCATAAGTGTCGGTAAATGTTTGAGAGATATGACCAAAAACTCATCGTTTTCGAGAGTTATGGCCGTTTTCATGAGATATTGCCCACACTTTTGGGGTTCCAGGGCGCACCTAGTACATGTTTGGGAGTTAAGACCAAAAACTCGTTGTTTTCGCATTTAGGGCCGTTTTCATAAGCTATCGCCCTTAGCTTTGGGGTTTCAGGGAAATTTACAACGACCGTAAAGTGAGAACTGATACACGTTTGAGTGTTATGACAAAAAACTCATCTTTTCGCGTTTAATGGCCGTATTCATGAGCTATTTCCCATAGTTTTGGGGTTTCAGGGCGATTTAAAACAACCATTAGACCCGATACATGTTTGAGAGATATGACCAAATACTCAACCTTGTCGCGCTTTATGTCCATTTTCATGAGCTATTGCCCTCTGTTTTGGGGTTTTAGGGCAATTTACAATGATAGTGAGACACGATAAATGTTTTAGATATATGACTAAAAACTCGTCGTTTTCGCGTTGTATGGCTATTTTCATGAGCTATTGCCCACACTTTTGGGCCTCCAAGACGATTTACAACATCCGTAAGACCCAATACATGTTTGAGCGATCTGAGCAAAAACTCGTCGTTTTCGTGTTTTATGGCCATTTTCATGAGCTATTGCCCACACTTTTGGGGTTCCAGGGCGATTTAGAATGACCGTAAAAATCTGATACTTGTTTGAGAGATATGACCAAAAACTCGTCCTTGCCGCGCTTTACGGCCGTTTTCATGAGCTATTGTCCATAATTTTGGGTTTCTAGGGCGATTTACAACTACCATAAGACCTGATACATGTTTGAAAGATATGAACAAAAACTCGTCGTTTTATCTTTTTATGGCCGTTTCCATAAGATAGTGCCACACTTTTTGGGTTCCAGGGCGATTTACAACCACCGTTAGACCCGATACTTATTTGAGAGATATGACCAAAAACTTATCCATGTCGTGCTTTATAGCCATTTTCATGAGCTATTGCCCTCAGTTTTGGGGTTTTAGGGCAATTTACAATGATAGTGAGACCCGGTAAATGTTTGAGAGATATGACCAAAAACTCGTCGTTTTTGTGTTTTATGGCCGTTTTCTTGAGCAATTACCAACACTTTTGGGGTTATAGGGCGATTTACAACTACCGTAAGACCCGATACATATTTGAAAGATATGAACTAAAACTCATCATTTTTGCGTTTTATGTCCGTTTTCATGAGCTATTGCCCAGACTTTTTGGGTTCTAGGGCGATTTATAACGATCGTTGTCATCGGATTGATGACAAGTACGCCATGAGGGGGTCCTCGAGGTGTGCGGAAGAGAGGGGTGTGAGACGTACGGTATTCTGGGACGATGAGCACACAAGTTTACCCAGGTTCGAATCTGCCGGCTTTGGATGGGCCCTACTCCTGCTAGAATACAGGTTACAAGGGTTTCGCCTGTGCGAGTTGAGATTGTAGACTATTGAGGTGTTGCCCTAAAGGCTCTCCCTAGGACGGCTTATATAGATATCCGGCCTAGGGTTTACGGGAGAGATCTATCTGGCTACGACTAAGAGTCGTTTACAGAGTACATCTTGAACTACAAGTAATATTATGGGCCTAAGTCCGTAAGTCTTCTGGGCCCTCCCGTAGTCGGATTGGACTCCGTCTTTCTCCCTGACTGGGCTGCCTGTGAAGCAATGCTCTAACCCGAAGTGGGCCACCCTGGTCAGTGAGGAACTGTGAGGATACCTGGAAAGTATATCCCCAACATCAGCCCCCGGAGGCCTCCAAGATCCAAAGTCGGATTTATCATCGTCTAGCTTGATCTTTGACTTGCAGAATCTTGAAGGGTTCCTGAAACTTCACAACAAAAAATACGATCCGGGTCTTAAAAATAAGTCGGACCTATCAACAGGTTACTCGGATTTTCTAGCTTGATTTCAAACTAAGCCGGAACTTGGTTCCCAACGTCACCTGACACAAGTCATGGTCAAGTCACGTCATCATCGACATTTCACGACGATCACAGGGTCCGCGGTTCATGAACCGAGGCGCCATTTCAATGCGTGCGTGGAGATCGAGGCGACGCAATCATCGCGTGGGTCCTTCCCAGTTCTTTCCACGACGCGTGGCGGTTACACTATAGCATTTGCACGAATCTTGGCACAGTTAGGTGGATATAAGGGGTTAGGATTTCTTCCTTCTCCTTCCACCAGTCCTTTGCCTTTTCTTCTCCTCCCAATCCTCCTGCGCGCACAGAGCTCCCCGTTCCTCCCCAAAAAAACTCCTAGCGCCGCCCCTTTTAGGTCAAACACTCACCGGAGAAATGGCTTAATCTTCCTCTTCCGGCTTATAGGTAGTGGCGGCGGCGGTGACGACGGAAGTGGTGGCGGAGAAAGGGAGCTTCCGTGCGCTCTGGATTCCCTACGCACTCAACGAGGAGGGCCTCAAGAACATGGAGAAGGAGGGGCTTCTCGCCGCTGGTGACTGGCGGAGCGGCTTCGAGGAAACCGTCCCCAACCCTCGTGATGGCGAGCGGGTCCACTTCGACACCCACCTCGATAGAGGTTTGTCATTTCCTCCCTCGGAGTTCTTCTCCGAGGTGATTGATCATTATGGAGTCCAACTCCATCATCTTCCTCCTAACTCTCTATTAGAGATGAGCGCGTACGCTTCATTGTGCGAGGTCTTTCTCGGCATTAGGCCGAGTTTGACTCTTTTCCGGTACTATTTCCATATCCGGAGAAACTCCATTACTGTCGGTGTTCCTTACATCACCGGCACTATTAGCTTTTCGCTTAGACGCGAGCGTGCGTACCCCAAAATTCTAGCTAGTGACTCGATCAAACAATGGCCAGCCACGTTTTTCTATCATAGGGATATTCCGGCTCCCGGCAAAGCCACTGCTTTGCCGGCTTTCATCGACGGAGCCACCACGGCCCAACCTTCTTGGGACGAGGATGCTCCGGCTCTCACCGACGATCTGATCCTCGCTAAGAGGCGGATTGAATATTTGATCAAACACAAGGATCTGAAGGGATCTGACTTGGTCCAGTGCTGGGTCTCACGTCGGATCCAACCCCTCCAGTATCACGGAACCCGACTGATGCATTCCATCACGTCGTCTCCAAAAGACTCCCTCCGCATCAGCTCCAAACCCTACACCACACAGGGCTACATAAGCCAGATCAAGTGGCTGATTAAGGAGCGGATCGAGAGGAGAATCCCGGAGGTTTCTCTGGACATGCACACGGTGGATAACCCCGTAGTGCCGGTAAGCTTCTATCAGTACCCCTTTTTATGTGTTTCAACATTTGAGTTATAGTGCAATGCTGATATATTTTCTTCTTTTCAACTTGCTGACCTCCCCGAGTCGGAATTTGCTCCGCTCGAAGGATATCCTCCGGAGTTCTCTCAGGAGGTAGAAGTGGCCCCATTGCCGAATCTTGCGCTCAAGAAGCGCAAAGCTCTGACAATGGCTATCGGCACAAAGGAGGTACCTGTCGTGAAGAGGTAACTTTCAATCACAATTTTCCGCCTTTGTACTTTATTCGAATTTCTTTCCGGGATGTAATGTTTTTGACTTTACTACATTCTCAAAGCAAAACCTCTCCTCAAGGGCAAAGGGAAAGGGATTCCTTCGAAGCCGCTGCGGCAGACGAAGCTTACGATAGCTTCTCCTGTCGTGGCTCCTCCGACTCCTGCCCCTCAACCTTCTGTAACGCCGGTGATCTCTCCAGATGCCACAGAAGATCTGGCTCCTTCAATGGAGCCTGCGAACCTTGGGTCGCAAACTGACGTCACCATGGGTGCGTCAGATCTAGATAAGGGTGAACCCTCTTTGGGTAATGATCCCTCGGCAGCAACCTTTGCCAAAAACCTTATCAGCAATCCAGGACTTGCCAAGTTTGGCCTGTCTCAGAAATCTGCTGAAGAAATCCAGCGGCTCGCCAAGCAATGCTTGGATAAAAGTACTTTATCTGCCGAAGAAGAAGCGCAAGAAGCAGAGGACATCAAGTTCTCCGACCTTCTCACTCAAGTGCGCCTTCATGACGAGAGGATCAGGATTGGTGAGCTTCCAACAGCCCAGGTGATTCCTCCGACTCTCGCCGAAAAGGTGGCCGCTGAAGTGAACGCGGGTTTGGATAAACTCACCCGCGAATAATATGTAAGTCGGAATTCCAACTCCTGTTTTTTCCATTGTTTTATATCATACCATCTAGCCCCCAAGCATGAAGTAGGATATATAATCTGGGTTTATGCTTCATTAGTATTCCAAAGAACGAACTAGTGTAGCCCCCAAGGCTCGTGCTGATATTAGCAAAAATATTAGCCCGAGCCTTAAGTAGCTTTCTGACTTTGGGTATTCTGACTTATAGAAAGTATGTTCCTATAACCAGGATTGATTGAAGAATGTCTGTGATAAGCTGAGAGAGATCAAAGCTCTCCAGCTTAAAAATGCTGAACTTAAAGTTGCCAAGGATGAGGCCAAAGGTGAACATTCCGAGACTCAATCCTTGTCTTTGTTATTTTCAATGTCGAATTTGTTCTTGAACTGTTGTTCCTTTTTGACTTACAGCGCTGGTGAAACAATCCGTCGCCATGATTGAAGAGGCCGAGAACCTCAAGACCCTAGTGGTGGAGAACAAGGAGCTTCGCCAAGAGTTGGACCAGCTCAAGGCAAATCATGAAAAAAGCATAGCTCAAGTCCTTGAATCTTCCTCCATGGCTACTGAAGAGCGTGATCGCAAGATCGCTGCTCAAGGTAAAATAATCTTGGACCTCAAGAATGAGTTGAGCAGAGAGAAGGACATGTCCCAGGCGCTCCGGGCTGAACTCCAGAGTCTCCGGGATGAACTCCAGAGTCTCCGGGAGGAGAAGACCAAAATTGACAACGTCATTTTCGGTATGTTCCATCTATCTGACTTGTCTTTTTCTTCGACTTCTATCAATGTCGGATTTTTCTTAACTTGTGTTGTGTATAGGTCCTCTGAACTTGACGGACTCTTCCTCCTCTGAGCCCCTCACCCACCGGCTTACCCAAGTCGGTGACCTGCTTCATGACTTCCGTCAGTCCCTTGAGGACATCGGCGAAGCTCTCAAGATTCCGGACATGCCAAGCATGTCGGATTTTCAGGTGCGGGACAAGGCAAAGGAGATGAAGACGGCCAGGAGCAGGACCTTCAAGCCATCATGCACTCCTGCGCCGGATATGGGTGTCACGTGGCTGACCTGACCAGCTACGAGATCCCCTTCTTCACCCGCGTAGATACTCCGCCTCCTCCTCCGGAAGAACCAACAAAAGTTTCCGACGATGAACGCACCACCTCGGATGCGGACATCTCGGAACGATATCAAGGTGGAATATCCAGCGAGCCGGCAGCTCCTTCATCTCCTCCTGCACCATAGATCAGAAATTTTTGTATTATTCCGGAAAAACATGATGCATCTGTAAATATGCAGTACTTTAATTTTGCTAGTGCGAAGCTTTTGATCTATTCAGCACTTTTGGCTTTAAACTTTTTGCGTGCCTGAAATGTTTACATGAGCACTTATATTTTTTTGTCCCTACTTATCGTTTATCTGGCTTTCCGCCTCGTCCCTTTCGTGAGCCGGCTAAACCTTCTGCCGGAAACTTTGCCAAGCAACGGAGCTCAATTGCTAAACCAATTTAAACTCGGAAACAAATAACCAAAGTAAAGACTAGAAACTTTAGAGTTATACCTAAGGGTAGCAATTTTTAGAATCGGAAATCTAAACCAGAATGAACATGAGCACAAAGTACTTTCAAGCATTCTAGGATTTTCGACTATGACATGATCATTCAGAAATAAGATGGTAAAAACTTCTCAGAAAAACTTGAGGCAACCAGAACTTTTATTTCTCAGAGAACATGTACATATATATGTTTACAAAGAAGGATAAACTAAGAATAAAAGGGACGTAGCTGAGCGATATTCCATGGTCTGTCTAACTCATCCGGATTTGTACTGCCTCCAGCTCTCTTTCTCTTCTTAGTAGCAGGTCTTTCTTTGACTGGCCTCATGTCAGTTAAGTAGTAGAATCCATTGTGCAATACTCGACTAACTAAAAAGGGCCCCTCCCATACTAGGGAAAGTTTGTGCTTTCTTTGTTGCACAAGCCGGAGAACCAAATCACATTTATTGAAAGATCTATTTCGGACTCTCTGGCTATGATACTTGCGTAACTTCTGCTGATAGGCTGTAGATCTCATTTCAGCAACGACGCGAACTTCTTCGACTAAGTTAAGATCATTTTGTCGAGAAATCTCAGCATCCTCTTCGATATACGCAACCACTCTAGGAGAAATATGAATCAAATCACTAGGAAGAACTGCTTCTGCGCCATAGACCAAGAAGAAAGGTCTGTATCCTGTCGACCTGTTTGGGGTTGTTCGTAAACTCCGAATTATAGAGGGTAATTCCTCTCCTCAAGCCCCCGCAGCACGTTGTAGTGGTGCTTCGAGTCTCGGTTTTAGGCCTTGTAGAATTAAACCATTTACTCTTTCGACTTGTCCGTTAACCTGTGGATGTGTGACTGACGCAATGTTAAGCCGGATATTTTGCTCGTTATAGAATTCAGCCAATTCTCCCATAGAAAAGTTACTCCCGTTGTCCGTGATAATGCTATGCAGATAACCATATCGGATTATAACATCCTCGACAAATCTTTTGGCTGTTTCTCCATCACAACTAGTGACAGGTTTAGCCTCAATCCATTTGGTGAATTTATCCACCATTACTAAGAGGTGAGTAAATCCACTTGGAGCTAATTTAAAAGGTCATACCATATCAAGCCCCCAGACCTTAAAGGGCCATGTTATAGGTATTGTTCGCAACTGATCAGCCAGAACATGAGCTTGCTTGGCGTACTTTTGGCAGCCCTTGCACGTCTTGACTAATCGTTCAGCACCTGCCTGAGCTGTGAGCCAGAAAAATCCGTGTCTAAAAGCTTTTGCCACTAAAGATTTGGCTGCAGCATGGTGACCACACTCGCCTTCGTGGATTTCTCTTAAGATTTCCACTCCTTCTTCCGGAGATACACAGCGCTGAAAACCCCCAGAAACGCTCCGTTTATGGAGCTCACCTTTAACAATAGTATAGGCTTTTGCTTGTCGGATAATCTGCCGGCTCAGCACCTCGTCTTCGGGTAATTTGCCATCTACCAAATAATCGAGGTAGGGTTGATTCCAGCTGGGAATTACAGCCAAGACTGCTATCAAAGGTGAGTCAGATTTGGTCGGATATTCCTCATCTACTCCCTTTATTGAGGGAACTTTGAGGTGCTCTAAAAAAGCGCCATCCGGGACCTCTTTCCGCGCAGAACCTATCCGAGATAGTGCGTTTGCTTCCTCATTTTCTGCTCGAGGGATGTGTTGAACTTCAAACCCTTCGAACGATTTAGATAGATCATCCACGACAGCTTTATATGCTGCCATGTGTTTATTTGCATTACAAATATCCGACACTTGCTGAGCAACAAGATCCGAATCTCCGTAACACATCAAACGTCGGATGCCAATAACCTTAGCAATCCGGATTCCATGCAGCAGTGCTTCATACTCGGCAATATTGTTTGTCGTTGTGAAGTGTATCTGCAACACGTATAAAAGTTTATCTCCTTGGGGTGATTTGAGCACCACGCCAGCCCCCGAGCCTCCTCGAGCCTTAGACCCATCTAAAAAGAGGGTCCAATATTCTGACTCAGGGAGGATCATGTTCTCCTTCGTCTCTGTCCAATCAGCAACAAAGTCAACAAGGATCTGGGATTTGATTGCTGTCCGAGGTTTGTACTCAATATCAAAAGCTGAAAGCTCTATACCCCATTTGGCGAAGCGTCCTGTGGTGTCACTGTTGTTGATTATATCTCTCATGGGAGCTGTGCTCACCATGGTAATTTGATGCTCCTGAAAGTAGTGTCGTAACTTATGAGATGCTAGAAAAACACTGTAAGCCAACTTTTGATAGTGCGGATACCGCTGTTTTGATTCTGTCAGAACCTCGCTGAAAAAGTAGGTCGGACGCTGCACCAGGTGTTCCTGATTTTCCTCTGGTCTCTCCACCACCATGACGATACTAACGACCTTATTTGTCGCAGAAAGATAGAGCAACATCGGTTCCTTAGGTTCCGGCGCTCCAAGGATAGGAGCAGATGAGAGTACTTTCTTCAGGTCTTGTAGTGCAGCTTTAGCTTCATCAGTCCAAACAAAATCCTTGCTCTTTTTCAGGAGTTTGTATAATGGTGCGGCTCTTTCACCAAGTCGGCTTACAAATCGACTGATTGCAGCGATGCAACCAATTAATCTTTGTACATCCTTCAGGCGGGTTGGCCTGGAAATATTAAGTATAGCCTTGATTTTGTCTCGGTTCACCTCTATGCCTCTTTGTGACACGATGAAACCTAACAATTTTCCAGCTGGTATTCCAAAGAAACATTTCTTCGGGTTAAGCATGATGTTGTATTTTAGTAGATTGGCAAATGTTTCCTCCAAGTCAGAAATCAGCGTTTCCTTATTTTTGGACATTACCGAAATCATCCACGTATGCATGTACATTGTGTCCGAGTTGGTCATGGAGGCAACGCTGCATCGTATACCGATCGTAGCTCCTGCGTTCTTCAGCCCAAAAGGCATCGTAACAAAACAGAAGGTTCCGAAAGGGGTTACGAATGAAGTTTTGACTTTGTCATATTCTTTCATCCGAATTTGGTGATAGCCAGAGTATGCGTCAAGAAAACAGAGGAGTTCCAAGCCTGCCGTAGAATCGATGACTTGATCAATTCTAGGCTGAGCGAACGGATCTTTTGGACAAGCCTTGTTCAAGGCAGTATAATCAACACACATCCTTAAATCAGTGGTGTCCTTTTTAGGGACCATTACAGGATTGGCCAACCACTCAGTGTGGATGACCTCTTCTATGAATTCGGCTAACTCTAGCCGCGCTAGTTCCTTAGCTATTGCCTTACGCTTTTCATCACCAAACCATCGTAAGGACTGTTTGGCGGGTTTAGCATTCAGGTTTACATTTAGAGAGTGCTCGGCAAGTTCCCTAGGTACACCGGTCATGTCAGATGGCTGCCATGCGAAGATATCTTGATTTGCTTGGAGGAACTAGACGATCACGCTTTCCTATGCACTATCTAGGCCTACGCCTATCTGGGTCACCTTCGAGGGGTCATCATCCTTCAACAGTGATTTCTTCATCTCTTCTGATGCCTTGAACTCCGAATTTGGCTTTGTCACCTCCTTCTTCGTTGCGGGCATCTCGGACGGATCTATGCTCTTCTTGATCTCCTGGTACTCCTGGGCGTGCAGCACGGCTTCGGCAAAGGCGACATTTCCATCCTTGCACTCTCGCGCTTTCTTCGGGTCTCCCCTGATGGTGATCACGCTGCTGGGACCTGGAATTTTCATCATATTGTAAATGTAACATGGACGAGCCATAAAATCCCAGTAAGCCGGACGTCCGAATATAGCGTGGTATGCGCTCTTGAACGGGACCACTTCGAAGGAAAGTGCTTCCGTCTGATAGTTCTTTGGAGTTCCAAAGGTAACATCCAAAGTAATATCTCCTAGGGAATTAGCTTGTCTTCCTGGGACAACTCCATGAAAGATCACGGAGCTATGGTTAAGCTGGGTTTCCGAGATCTTCATCCGGTGTAGCGTTTCGACATAGAGAATATTGATGCTGCTACCACCATCCATGAGAGTCTTGGAGAAACCGTAACCGTCAATAAGTGGGTTGACGATTAAAGCGTATTTTCCTCGCCTATGTAACTTAGGAGGATGATCATCACGGTCAAATGTGATTGCCACTTCCGACCAGTCCAGATACTGGGGGACAGCCGGAACTGTTGCATTGAGCTCATGTAGAATTGCTTTCTTGACCTTTGCTGGTTGAGATCCCAGGAACGTGACATAAGTGTCCTTTTTGGTGGGAAAAGTTTTCTTCCCTTCCGGCTTGGGATTTGAAGCATCAGCTTCCTCCATGTCGGAATCTTCCTTGGTCTCCTTGTCCTTTTCGGGATTTTTCTTTCCCTTCTCCCGCTTAGATTTGTAGCCGCTGTGTCATCTCTTTTGATGTCGTCATTGAAACGACACTCAGCGTTGGTGTGGGACGAGCCCCCATTGGCGTCTAGGTGATACCCACATGGGTTTTTGGCAATGTCGGCCCAAGAGTAGGTTTTGCCTGGTTGTTTTCTCCTCTACCTTGGACCCTTGAAGTCCCAGGGCCACGGCCACGGCCTCCGCCACGTCCTCCTCGTCCTCCAGACCCGAAAACAGTAGTAACCACCGCTGTTTCCGTGTTGGGTTTTTCTTCCGAGGTATTTTTGCTCTTCTGAGCTTGTTGCTTTGGTTGTCTGGCCGACTAAGGCACAGCTAGGGCATTGAGGAATCCCTCTACATCGTCTTCAGCATCTGCATACTTGCTCGCTGTTCCTATCATCTCTCCCAAATCAGTGACCTTGTCACACTTCAAGCGATGACGCAGTAGACCAATTGGGAGACCTGCAATGAAAGCTTCAATCGCAGTTTGATCATTTACTCCTTCGCAGGAGTTCTTGGTGTCGATCCATCTTCCGAGGTAGTCCCGGCAAGTTTCTCCGGCTTTCTGGGTGCAACGCTGTAGGTCTCCGACCGTACAGGGCCTCCGATATGTGCCTTCGAAATTCCGAAAAAACGCACTTTGCATGTCATACCAGTTATGGATGGTGTTCTCCGGAAGCTCATTGAGCCATGATCGTGCCGTCTTCCCTAACATAAGAGGGAGATATCGGGTTGCGACCAGGCTGTTTCCGCCTTTGGCGATGCATCAAGCTTGGAAGAAATCCTATAGCCAGGTATCCGGCCGAGCAATGCCATCGTAGGCTTGGATATGTCTTGAGATAGCAAATCCTTCCGGGAATTTTGTAGCTCTAATGCATGGTCCGAAGCACTTTGGGCCCATGTAGATATCATTGTTTTCGTAGCACCGAGACTCTATGTTGGAGTTGATCCTGTGCCTTGCGACGTTCGGGGATAAGGATCGTCCCGAATGTCGGCTGTGGCTGTGGTGCCTTGGAGCCGGACTTCGGCTTCTGCCACCACCTCCTCCGCCATGTCGTCCTCCTTGCCCTCCTTGGGAGCCGTTGTGATGACTGTGTGGTGGAGAGGGTGGGGCAGCTGGATAGTTTCCGGCTGATCGCCGGCCTCCGTCCGGAACGTCATTATTCCGATTCCGGGGAGGGTCTTGACTACAACGAGCCCCCTGCCTGCTTGTTCCGGCGTGGTTTCCATCGTTTCTTCGTCCGTCGTTCCCACCATGGTGGGGCTCAGCCGGACGGCTTGCATGCCTAGGAGGTGGCATTTTTTGACGATCCTCCTCCCGACATTTCTGTTTATCTTCTCCCCTTCGATCGTTAAATTCTCGTCAGGGAGGATTCCTCGGATTCAGAGCAGCTATGGCCTCTTTCTCGGCGGCCCAGTGCGACGTTGTTCTCCCGTGCATCTGGGATGCTGTCCTGACAATCTGGTTCTTGAATAATTGTCCTCCCGTCGTTCAGGGCGATAATGCTGCTCCGGAACACAGTGGGGTCTCACGTCAGCCCATGCCAGATCTATTCGACATTGGTCGGAATCCAAGACCAGTTTTTGACTTCCGGACAGGGCGACCTTTTGCTGCTCCAGTCCCTTGTTGAGTAGCTTGATACCCAAACAGATCTCCTCTGGTCCTGGATTAGCCGATAGAATTTCTCGGGCCGCCATGGTATTCTGTACTAGGGTTGGATATACCCAATCTCCTTTGCTATCTTTCCATGGCTTCCACATCTCATCTCCGAAAAGGACGGCACAAATATGTGGGAATTGATCGTCATTGGTGTGATTCTTCCGTGTCTTCTGATGCAACCGAGACATGTAGTCCTTGGTTGCCATGCATTTCTTCTCCACCTCGATGTTTTTGGCTTCATCGAGGAGTTGTTGACGACGCGCTTCTAAGGCCTGGGGCCTTTCGTCCAGCTCTTCAGCAGTAAGTTCTACAGCTATAGGGATAGGTGTGGTTAATGCAGCATCGATGAGTTTACGTGCACCTTCGGTGATCACGCGTCCATCCATCGATTCTTCTTTTTCGGCTCTTCTAGGATAAGTGCTCCATCCGAGTCTTCCTCGTATTCCTCGGCAATCACCTCCTCTGTTAGAGGGTCTTTTTCCGGGGTTTTGTTCTTGTTCTTTTTCTTTGCCTTCTTGGCAAGGCCGGTAGCAAAGACGGCTTTGGGTCTGTTTCCCGGAGTCAAGCTCTGATCGGTACTTTCGGACATCTGGACCTCGGGATTATCTCCGACGTCCATGTCATCCTGTGCTTTGGGAGAGTGTTCCCCGAATCCTTCATCCATGGCTTCTCCTTCCTCTGCAGCTTTGGAGTTATACTCCTCTTCGTATTCCACGGAGAACTTTCGGATATCTGCTGACGCCATCGACTCATACGAGGATGCGGGTACGTCGGCGTTTGTTCCAATTGCCTCCAGCACCAAGTCGGTGTTTTCTCCAGCATCGGCAGAGCCGGATCTAGATCCCACGTACCCGACGAAGTGCGACGCATGCTTCCTGAGGTACCTGTGGCTTTCGCGATCAACCATGTCGAAACTTTTGATGGTCTCGAGAATTGCATCTGCTATTTCGCCTTGCAATATCATACGTCATAATGTGTAACTTAGGAAAGGTCTTCCTGTCCCGACATCATCAGGGCCGGAATCAGTGTCACTGATATGCTCATCCTGAATTTCGACTTCCGCGGGTGGGTTGATCTGGGATCCGGCTCCTCCAGGGACATCCACTCTAGATTCGACTTGGGCCGCTAGGTCTTCCTCAGGCTCGGATTTCTCCACTATCTCCCAACTGGTGCGGGCTGGGTGGGTTTAGGGTTTTCTGAGATCCAGAACTCTGCTGCCTCCACGGACAAAGGGGACCCAGAAGATTCTTCTGCCTCTATCATCACCGCTAGGGTGGGTTGGGCAGGTTCAGCGAAACCGATGTAAACATCGATCTCGCCAAAAGACATGATTGTGTAGGAAGTCACGGCCTCCCTAGCCGGAATCCAAGTCTCATCGAGAACGATGAGAGGGACGTCCCTGGCGTAGGGGATGCGACCGATGGCGATAGTCTCGCCGATTCCGATTCTTGCAGATTCCGCTCGGAACGCAGATTCGAAGCTCACTTGCCCCACGGTGGGCGCCAACTGTCGTCGGATTGATGACAAGTACGCCATGAGGGGGTCCTCGAGGCGTGCAGAAGAGAGGTGTGTGAGACGTACGGTATTCCGGGACGGTGAGCACACAAGTTTACCCAGGTTCGAATCCGCTAGCTTTGGACGGACCCTACTCCTGCTAGCAATCCAGTAATACGGCAGAGCCGGAATATGGGTTACAAGGGTTTCGCCTGTGCGAGTTGAGATTGTAGACTATTGAGTTGTTGCCCTAAAGGCTTTCCCTAGGACGGCTTATATAGACATCCGGCCTAGGGTTTACAGGAGAGATCTATCTGGCTACGACTAAGAGTCGTTTACAGAGTACATCTTGAACTACAAGTAATATTATGGGCCTAAGTCAGTAAGTCTTCTGGGCCCTCCTGTAGCCGAATTGGACTCCGTCTTTCTCCCTGACTAGGCCGCCCGTGAAGCAATTCTCTAACCCTAAGTGGGCCACCCTGGTCAGTGAGGAACTGTGAGGATACCCGGAAAGTATATCCCCAACAACCGTAAGTCCAGATATATGTTCGAGAGATATGACCAAAAACTCATCATTTTCGTGAATTATGGTCGTTTTTATGGCCCACATATTTGGGGCTCTTGGGAGCGTTGCAACGACCATAAGTCTCGGTAAATGTTTGAGAGATGTGACCAAAAACTCATCATTTTCGAGTGTTATGGCCGTTTTCATGAGATATTGCCCACACTTTTGGGGTTCCAGGGCGCACCTAGTACATGTTTGGGAGTTAAGACCAAAAACTTCTTGTTTTCGCATTTAGGGCCGTTTTCATGAGCTATCGCCCTTAGTTCTGGGGCTTCAGGGCGATTTACAACGACCGTTAGACCCGATACTTGTTTGAGAGATATGACCAAAAACTCATCCTTGTCGCAATTTATGGCCATTTTCATGAGCTATTGCCCTCAGTTTTGGGGTTTTAGGGCAATTTACAATGATAGTGAGACCCGATAAATGTTTTAGAGATATGACCAAAAACTCGTCGTTTTCGCGTTTTATGGCTATTTTCATGAGCTATTGCCCACACTTTTGGGCCTCCAAGACGATTTACAACATCCGTAATACCCGATACATGTTTGAGCGATCTGAGCAAAAACTCGTCGTTTTCGTGTTTTATGGCCGTTTTCATGAGCTATTGCCCACACTTTTGGGGTTCCAGGGCGATTTAGAATGACCATCAAAATCCGATACTTGTTTGAGAGATATGACCAAAAACTCGTCCTTGCCACGCTTTATAGCCGTTTTCATGACCTATTATCCACAATTTTGGGTTTCTAGGGCGATTTACAACTACCATAAGACCTGATACATGTTTGATAGATATGAACAAAAACTCGTTGTTTTCTCTTTTTATGGCCGTTTCCATAAGATATTGCCACACTTTTTGGGCTCCAGAGCAATTTACAACGACCGTTAGACCCAATAAATGTTTGAAAGATATGACCAAAAACTCGTCGTTTTCGCGCTTTACGGCCATTTTCATGAGCTATTGGCCACAGTTTTGGGCCTCCAGGGAGATTTACAACATCCGTAAGACCCGATACATGTTTGAGCGATCTGAGCAAAAACTCGTCGTTTCCGTGTTTTATGGCCGTTTTCATGAGCAATTGCCCACACTTTTGGGGTTCCAGGGCGATTTAGATTGACCTAAAAATCCGATACTTATTTGAGGGATATGACCAAAAACTCGTCCTTGCCGCGCTTTACAGCCGTTTTCATGAGCTATTGTCCACAATTTTGGGTTTCTAGGGCGATTTACAACTACCATAAGACCTGATACATGTTTGAAAGATATGAACAAAAACTCGTCGTTTTCTCTTTTTATGGATGTTTCCATATGATATTTCCACACTTTTTGGGTTCCAGGGCGACTTACAACGACAGTTAGAACCGATAAATGTTTGAGATATATGACCAAAAACTCATCCTTGTCGCGCTTTATGGCCATTTTCATTAGCTAGTGCCCTCAGTTTTGGGGTTTTTGGGCAATTTACAATGATAGTGAGACCCGATAAATGTTTTAGAGATATGACTAAAAACTCGTCGTTTTCACGTTTTATGGCTATTTTCATGAGCTACTGCCCACAATTTTGGGCCTCCAAGACGATTTACAACATCTGTAAGACCCGATACATGTTTGAGCGATTTGAGCAAAACCTCGTCGTTTTCGTGTTTTATGGCTGTTTTCATGAGCTATTGCGTGCACTTTTGGGGTTCCAGGGCGATTTATAATGACCTAAAAATCCGATACTTGTTTGAGAGATATGACCAAAAACTTGTCCTTGCCACTATTTACAGCCGTTTTCATGAGCTATTGTCCACAATTTTGGGTTTCTACGGCGATTTACAACTACCATAAGACCTGATACATGTTTGAAAGTTATGAACAAAAACTCGTCGTTTTCTCTTTTTATGGCCGTTTCCATAAGATATTGCCACACTTTTTGGGTTCTAGGGCGATTTACAATGACCGTTAGACCTGATAAATGTTTGGGAGATATGACCAAAAAATCATCCTTGTCGCGCTTTATGGCCATTTTATGAGCTATTGCCCCCAGTTTTGGGGTTTTAGGGTAATTTACAATGATAGTGAGACCCGATATATGTTTTAGAGATATGACTAAAAACTCATCGTTTTCGCGTTTTATGGCTATTTTCATGAGCTATTGCCCACAATTTTGGGCCTCCAAGACGATTTACAACATCCGTAAGACCCGATACATGTTTGAGCGATCTAAGCAAAAACTCGTCGTTTTCGTGTTTTATGGCCATTTTCATGAGCTATTGCCCACACTTTTGGCGTTCCAGTGCGATTTAGAATGACCATAAAAATCAGATACTTCTTTGAGAGATATAACCAAAAACTTGTCCTTGCCGCGCTTTACAGCCGTTTTCATGAGCTATTGTCCACAATTTTGGGTTTCTAGGGCGATTTACAACTACCATAAGACCTGATACATGTTTGAAAGATATGAACAAAAACACGTCGTTTTCTCTTTTTATGGCTGTTTCCATAAGATATTGCCACACTTTTTGGGTTCCAGGGCAACTTACAACGACCGTTAGACCCGATAATTGTTTCAGAGATATGACCAAAAACTCATCCTTGTCGTGCTTTATGGCCATTTTCATGAGATATTACCCTCAGTTTTGGGGTTTTAGGGCAAATTACAATGATAGTGAGACCCGATAAATGTTTTAGAGATATGACTAAAAACTCGTCGTGTTCGCGTTTTATGGCTATTTTCATGAGCTATTGCCCTCAGTTTTGGGCCTCCAAGACGATTTACAACATCCGTAAGACCCAATACATGTTTGAACGATCTGAGCAAAAACTCGTCGTTTTCGTGTTTTATGGTCGTTTTCATGAGCTATTGCCCGCACTTTTGGGGTTCCAGGGCGATTTAGAATGACCATAAAAATCTGATACTTGTTTGAGAGATATGACCAAAAAATTGTCCGTGCCGCGCTTTACAGCCGTTTTCATGAGCTATTGCCCACAATTTTTGGCCTCCAAGACGATTTACAACATCCGTAAGACCCGATACATGTTTGAGCGATTTGAGCAAAACTCGTCGTTTTCGTGTTTTATGGCCGTTTTCATGAGCTATTGCCCACACTTTTGGGGTTCCAGGGCGATTTAGAATGACCTAAAAATCCGATACTAGTTTGAGAGATATGACCAAAAAATCGTCTTTGCCTGGCTTTACAAAATTTTCCTACGATGAGAACTATTGTCCACAATTTTGGGTTTCTAGGGCGATTTACAACTACCATAAAACCTGATACATGTTTGAAAGATATGAACAAAAACTCGTCGTTTTCTCTTTCTATGGCTGTTTCCATAAGATATTGCCACACGTTTTGGGTTCCAGGGCGACTTACAATGACCGTTAGACCCGATAAATGTTTGGGAGATATGAGCAAGAACTCATCCTTGTCGCACTTTATGGCCATTTTCATGAGCTATTGCCCTCAGTTTTGGGGTTTTAGGGCAATTTACAATGATAGTGAGACCCGATAAATGTTTTAGAGATATGACTAAAAACTCGTCCTTTTCGCGTTTTATGGCTATTTTCATGAGCTATTGCCCACAATTTTGGGCATCCAAGACGATTTACAACATCCATAAGACCCGATACATGTTTGAGCGATCTGAGAAAAAACTGTTGGGTCCGCAGCATAGAAAACAAAATTTTCCTACGATGAGAACTATACGCCAAGATCTATCTACTAGATACAGAGCAACAGGTGGACATACATCCATGGAGAACTTACTCTTGAAGACAACGAGTTTTGTTAACGAATAGGAACTCGTGGTTGATGTAGTCGTACGCTTGCCGATCTCAAGATCGTGTGGAAGTCCGAGCGCCGCAAATCAGCAGCGCATCCGTCCTCGCACACACGTTCAAGCCACCGGACAACCTCCACCTCCTCGCTCCAGCGAATCAGCGGAAGCAGCAACTCCTTCCAGATGCAAGGCCACCGGGAACATGTATCTCGCTAATCCGAGACCATGGTGAATATCTAGAGGTGGAGAGAGATCCTTCACGAGGAGGTGTGGTTTGTGAGAGGGGAGAGGGGGCTTTATATAGGAGGGAGGGAGACCCCTCCCCTCCCATAGCCGGCGCATGAGGGGGGGACTCCTCCCCTCCTTCATTCATGTGGTGAACCTCCACTCACATAAACATGGCCTCCACCCAAAATCCCACTCACATGTATTTAATTTCCACCAAATTAAATGCAACTCTCAATTAATAAAACTCTTTTATTTATTTTACTTAGAATTTTGTTAATTACTTTAAGTAACAAACATTCACATAAAACCCCTTGCAACATTTCAATATCACATGCAGAACCACTTTCGTTAATTTCACCCAAAACAATTCCTGTTTCTATCGAAACATTTCCTGCGCTTTGCAAACCTTTTGTCGGGAACATATGTGCTCCTAAATGGTGTCCGACAACCCTTAAGTGTGTCACCCTACGGTTCGCAAATAATGCAGACATGATTGAGACTCCTCTCAGATCAATAATCAGAAGCGGGACCTGGAGATCCATACCGACTCTGCATATTCAACGATGACTTCTATGATCGTGAGAACCTTTAACGTCAGCAATTTAATCCCTTTGTCTCATGATATAATACATGTCCGAGATTCGATCATCGGTATCCAAATACCTAGTTTGATCTCGTTACCGACATGCACTCTTTTCTCGTTCCCGTGATATAACATTCTAGTGATCACATCACTTGCTTGCAAGCTATCTTAATGTGATATCACCGAGAGGGCCCAGAGTATATCTATCCGTCATCGGGATTGAAAAATTGCACCCTTGATCCATGAGCCTCAACATAACACCTTCATAGCACTGAAACCACCTTTGTGGTCACCCTGTTACGGTGTGACGTTTGATGTTATCAAGATACTCTTCCGGTGTTAGCAATTAACATGATCTCATGGTCTAAGGACTAAGACTACTTTGTATGATGTTATAGCAATATAAACATAATGACTTGATCGTAATGCTATACTTCGGATGAATGTTCATCACATCATTTCACAAATGCTGTGTCCTTGTTATTAACAACATCCAATGTCCATGATCAGGAAACTTTGATCATCTTGTTAATCAACAAGCTAGTCTATAAGAGAGGCATAACTAGGAACCCTTTTGTTTATTAAACACACATGTATTGATGTTTTCTATCAATACAATTATAGCATGCAAAATAAACATCTATCATATACAAGGAATACATAATAAAAACTTTATTATTGCCTCTCAGGGCATATTTCCTTCAAAAACTCGTCGTTTTCGTGTTTTATGGCCGTTTTCATGAGCTATTGCCCACACTTTTGGGATTCCAGTGCGATTTAGAATGACCGTAAAAATCCGATATTTGTTTGAGAGATATGACCAAAAAATTGTCCTTGCCGCGCTTTACAGCCGTTTTAATGAGCTATTGCCCACAATTTTGGGTTTCTAGGGCGATTTACAACTACCATAAGACCTGGTACATGTTTGAAAGATATGAACAAAAACTAGTCGTTTTCTCTTTTTATGGACGTTTCCATAAGATATTGCCACACTTTTTAGCTTCCAGGGCGAATTACAACGTCCGTTAGACCCGATAAATGTTTGAGAGATATGACCAAAAACTCATCCTTGTCGCGCTTTATGGCCATTTTCATTAGCTATTGCCTCAGTTTTGGGGTTTTAGGACAATTTACAATGATAGTGAGACCCGATAAATGTTTTAGAGATATGACTAAAAACTCGTCGTTTTCGCGTTTTATGGCTATTTTCATGAGCTATTGCCCACACTTTTGGGCCTCCAAGACGTTTTACAACATCCGTAAGACCTGATACATGTTTGAGCGATCTGAGCAAAAACTCGTCGTTTTCGTGTTTTATGGCCGTTTTCATGAGCTATTGCCTGCACTTTTGGGGTTCCCGGGCAACTTAGAATGACCGTAAAAATCCGATACTTGTTTGAGATATATGACCAAAAACTCGTCCTTGCCGCCCTTTACAGCTGTTTTCATGAGCTATTGTCCACAATTTTGGGTTTCTAGGGTGATTTACAACTACCATAAGACCTGCTACATGTTTGAAAGATATGAACAAAAACTCGTCGTTTTCTCTTTTTATGGCCGTTTCCATAAGATATTGCCACACTTTTTGGGTTCTAGGGCGGTTTACAATGACCGTTAGACCCGATAAATGTTTGAGATATGACCAAAAACTCATCCTTGTCGCGCTTTATGGCCATTTTCATGAGCTATTGCCCTCAGTTTCGGGGTTTTAGGGAAATTTACAATGATAGTGAGACCCGATAAATGTTTTAGAGATATGACTAAAAACTCGTCGTTTTCACGTTTTATGGCGATTTTCATGAGCTATTGCCCACATTTTGGGCCTCCTAGACGATTTACAACATTCGTAAGACCCGATACATGGTTGAGCGATCTGAGCAAAAACTCGTCGTTTTCATGTTTTATGGCCGTTTTCATGAGCTATTGCCCGCACTTTTGGGGTTCCAGGGCGATTTAGAATGACCGTAAAAATCCCTTACTTGTTTGAGAGATATGACCAAAAACTCGTCCTTGCCGCGCTTTATAGCCCTTTTCAAGAGCTATTGTCCACAATTTTGGGTTTCTAGGGTGATTTAGAACTACGATAAGACCTGCTACATGTTTGAAAGATATGAACAAAAACTCGTCGTTTTCGCTTTTTATGGCCGTTTCCATAAGATATTGCCACACTTTTTGGGTTCCAGGGCGATTTACAATGATCGTTAGAACCGATAAATGTTTGAGAGATATGACCAAAAACTCATCATTTTCGTGATCTATGGCTGTTTTCATGAACTATTGCCCACATATTTGGGGCTCTAGGGAAATTTGCAACGACCACAAGTCTCGGTAAATGTTTGAGAGATGTGACCAAAAACTCATCGTTTTCGAGTGTTATGTCCATTTTCATGAGATATTGCCCACACTTTTGGGGTTCCAGGGCGCACCTAGTACATGTTTGGGAGTTAAGACCAAAAACTTGTTGTTTTCGCATTTAGGGCCATTTTCATGAGCTATCGCCCTTAGTTTTGGGGTTTTAGGGTGATTTACATCGACCGTGAGAACCGATACATGTTTGAATGTTATGACCAAAAACTCGTATTTTGGCGTTTAATGGCCGTATTCATGAGCTATTTCCCATAGTTCTGGGGCTTCAGGGCGATTTACAACAACCGTTAGACCTGATACTTGTTTGAGAGATATGACCAAAAACTCATCCTTGTCGCGCTTTATGGTCATTTTCATTAGCTATTGTCCTCAGTTTTGGGGTTTTAGGGCAATTTACAATGATAGTGAGACCCGATAAATGTTTTATACATATGACTAAAACTGCTGCTTTTTTATGCTTTTATGGCTATTTTAATGAGCTATTGCCCACAATTTTGGGCCTCCGAGACAATTTACAACATCCGTCAGACCCGATACATGTTTGAGCGATCTGAGCAAAAACTCGTCATTTTCGTGTTTTATGGCCGTTTTCATGAGCAATTGCCCACACTTCTGGAGTTCTAGGGCGATTTAGAATGACCTAAAAATCCGATATTTGTTTGAGAGATATGACCAAAAACTCATCCTTGCCGCGCTTTATAGCCGTTTTCATGAGCTATTGTCCACAATTTTGGGTTTCTAGGGTGATTTACAACTACCATAAGACCTGATACATGTTTGAAAGATATGAACAAAAACTCGTCATTTTCTCTTTTTATGGACGTTTCCATATGATATTTCCACACTTTTTGGGTTCAGGGCGACTTACAACGACCGTTAGACCTGATAAATGTTTGAGAGATATGACCAAAAACTCATCCTTGTCGCGCTTTATGGCCATTTTCATTAGCTATTGCCCTCGGTTTTGGGGTTTTAGGGCAATTTACAATGATAGTGAGACCCAATAAATGTATTAGAGATATAACTAAAAACTCGTCGTTTTCACGTTTTATGGCTATTTTCCTGAACTATTGCCCACAATTTTGGGCCTCCAAGATGACTTACAACATCCGTAAGACCAGATACATGTTTGAGAGATTTGAGCAAAAACTCGTCGTTTTCGTGTTTTATGGCCGTTTTCATGAGCTATTGCCCGCAATTTTGGGGTTCCAGGGCGATTTAGAATGACCTAAAAATCCGATACTTGTTTGAGAGATATGACCAAAAACTTGTCCTTGCCGCGCTTTACAGCCGTTTTCATGAGCTATTGTCCACAAATTTGGGTTTCTAGGGCGATTTACAACTACCATAAGACCTGATACATGTTTGAAAGATATGAACAAAAACTCGTCGTTTTCTCTTTTTCTGGCCGTTTCCATAAGATATTGCCACACTTTTTGGGTTCCAGCGAGACTTACAACGACCATTAGACCCGATAAATGTTTAAGAGATATGACCAAAAACTCATCCTTGTCGCGCTTTATGACCATTTTCATGAGATATTGCCCTCAGTTTTGGGGTTTTAGGCCAAATTACAATGATAGTGAGACCCGATAAATGTTTTAGAGATATGACCAAAAACTCGTCGTGTTCGTGTTTTATGGCTATTTTCATGAGCTATTGCCCACAATTTTGGGCCTCCAAGATGATTTACAACATCCGTAAGACCCGATACATGTTTGAGCGATCTGAGCAAAAACTCGTCGTTTTCGTGTTTTATGGCCGTTTTCATGAGCTATTGCCCGCACTTTTGGGGTTCCAAGGAGATTTAGAATGACCATAAAAATCCGACACTTGTTTGAGAGATATGACCAAAAAATTGTCCTTGACGTGCTTTACAGCCGTTTTCATGAGCTATTGCCCACAATTTTGGGCCTCCAAGACGATTTACAACATCCGTAAGACCCGATACATGTTTGAGCGATTTGAGCAAAAACTCGTCGTTTTCGTGTTTTATGGCCGTTTTCCTGAGCTATTGCCCACACTATTGGGGTTCCAGGGCGATTTAGAATGACCTAAAAATCCGATACTAGTTTGAGAGATATGACCAAAAACTCGTCCTTGCCGTGCTTTACAACTGTTTTCATGAGCTATTGCCCACAATTTTGGGTTTCTAGGGCAATTTACAACTACCATAAGACCTGGTACATGTTTGAAAGATATGAACAAAAACTCGTCGTTTTCTCTTTTTATGGCCGTTTCCATAAGATATTGCTACACTTTTTGGGTTCCAGGGCGACTTACAATGACCATTAGACCCGATGAAGGTTTGAGAGATATGACCAAAAACTCATCCTTGTCGCGCTTTATGGCCTTATTCATTAGCTATTGCCCTCAGTTTTGGGGTTTTAGGGCAATTTACAATGATAGTGAGACCCGATAAATGTTTTAGAGATATGACTAAAAACTCGTCGTTTTCACAATTTATGGCTATTTTCATGAGCTATTGCCCACAATTTTGGGCCACCAAGACGATTTACAACATCCGTAAGACCCGATACAGGTTTGAGAGATCTGAGCAAAAACTCGTCGTTTTCGTGTTTTATGGCCGTTTTCATGAGCTATTGCCCCCACTTTTGGGGTTCCAGGGCGATTTAGAATGACTTAAAAATCCGATACTTGTTTGTGAGATATGACCAAAAAATTGTCCTTGCCGCGCTTTACAGCCGTTTTCATGAGCTATTTTCCATAATTTTGGGTTTCTAGGGAGATTTACAACTACCATATGACCTGATACATGTTTGAAGGATATGAACAAAAACTCGCCGTTTTCTCTTTTTATGGCCATTTCCATAAGATATTGCCACACTTTTTGGGTTCTAGGGCGACTTACAACGACTGTTAGACCCGATAAATGTTTGAGAGATATGACCAAAAACTCATCCTTGTCGCGCTTTATGGCCATTTTCATGAGATATTGCCCTCAGTTTTAGGGTTTTAGGGCAAATTACAATGATAGTGAGACCCGATAAATGTTTTAGAGATATGACCAAAAACTCGTCGTGTTCGTGTTTTATGGCTATTTTCATGAGCTATTGCCCACAATTTTGGGCCTCCAAGACGATTTACAACATCTGTAAGACCCGATACATGTTTGAGCGATCTGAGCAAAAACTCATCGTTTTCGTGTTTTATTGCCGTTTTCTTGACCTATTGCCCGCACTTTTGGGGTTCCAGGGCGATTTAGAATGACCGTAAAAATCCGATACTTTTTTGAGAGATATGACCAAAAAATTGTCCTTGCCGCGCTTTACAGCCGTTTTCATGAGCTATTGCCCACAATTTTGGGCCTCCAAGACGATTTACAACATCCGTAAGACCCGATACATGTTTGAGCGATTTGAGCAAAAACTCGTCCTTTTCGTGTTTTATGGCCGTTTTCCTGAGCTATTGCCCACACTTTTGGGGTTCCAGGGCGATTTAGAATGACCTAAAAATCCGATACTAGTTTGAGAGATATGACCAAAAACTCGTCCTTGCCGTGATTTACAGCCGTTTTCATGAGCTATTGCCCACAATTTTGGGTTTCTAGGGCGATTTACAACTACCATAAGACCTGGTACATGTTTGAAAGATATGAACAAAAACTCGTCGTTTTCTCTTTTTATGGCCGTTTCCATAAGATATTGCCACACTTTTTGGGTTCCAGGGCGACTTATAACGACCGTTAGACCCGATAAATGTTTGAGAGATATGACCAAAAACTCATCCTTGTCGGGCTTTATGGCCATTTTCATGAGATATTGCCCTCAGTTTTGGGGTTTTAGGGCAAATTACAATGATAGTGAGACCCGATAAATGTTTTAGAGATATGACAAAAACTCGTCGTGTTTGCATTTTATGGCTATTTTCATGAGCTATTGCCCACAATTTTGGGCCTCCAAGACGATTTACAACATCCGTAAGACCCGATACATGTTTGAGCGATCTGAGCAAAAACTCGTCGTTTTCGTGTTTTATGGCCGTTTTCATGAGCTATTGCCCGCACTTTTGGGCTTCTAGGGCGATTTAGAATGACCGTAAAAATCTGATACTTGTTTGAGAGATATGACCAAAAACTCGTCCTTGCCGCGCTTTACAGCCGTTTTCATGAGCTATTGTCCACAATTTTGGGTTTCTAGGGCGATTTACAACTACCATAAGACCTGATACATGTTTGAAAGATATGAACAAAAACTCGTCGTTTTCTCTTTTTATGGACGTTTCCATATGATATTTCCACACTTTTTGGGTTCCAGGGCGACTTACAATGACCCGTTAGACCCGATAAATATTTGAGAGATATGACCAAAAACTCATCCTTGTCGCGCTTTATGGCCATTTTCATTAGCTATTGCCCTCAGTTTTGGGGTTTTAGGGCAATTTACAATGATAGTGAGACCCGATAAATGTTTTAGAGATATGACTAAAAACTCGTCGTTTTCACGTTTTATGGCTATTTTCATGAGCTATTGCCCACACTTTTGGGCCTCCAAGACGATTTCCAACATCCGTAAGACCTGATACATGTTTGAGCGATCTGAGCAAAAACTCGTCGTTTTCGTGTTTTATGGCCATTTTCATGAGCTATTGCCTGCACTTTTGGGGTTCCCGGGCAACTTAGAATGACCGTAAAAATCCGATACTTGTTTGAGATATATGACCAAAAACTCGTCCTTGCCGCGCTTTACAGCTGTTTTCATGAGCTATTGTCCACAATTTTGGGTTTCTAGGGTGATTTACAACTACCATAAGACCTGCTACATGTTTGAAAGATATGAACAAAAACTCGTCGTTTTCTCTTTTTATGGCCGTTTCCATAAGATATTGCCACACTTTTTGGGTTCTAGGGCGGTTTACAATGACCGTTAGACCCGATAAATGTTTGAGATATGACCAAAAACTCATCCTTGTCGCGCTTTATGGCCATTTTCATGAGCTATTGCCCTCAGTTTCGGGGTTTTAGGGAAATTTACAATGATAGTGAGACCCGATAAATGTTTTAGAGATATGACTAAAAACTCGTCGTTTTCACGTTTTATGGCGATTTTCATGAGCTATTGCCCACATTTTGGGCCTCCTAGACGATTTACAACATTCGTAAGACCCGATACATGGTTGAGCGATCTGAGCAAAAACTCGTCGTTTTCATGTTTTATGGCCGTTTTCATGAGCTATTGCCCGCACTTTTGGGGTTCCAGGGCGATTTAGAATGACCGTAAAAATCCCTTACTTGTTTGAGAGATATGACCAAAAACTCGTCCTTGCCGCGCTTTATAGCCCTTTTCAAGAGCTATTGTCCACAATTTTGGGTTTCTAGGGTGATTTAGAACTACGATAAGACCTGCTACATGTTTCAAAGATATGAACAAAAACTCGTCGTTTTCGCTTTTTATGGCCGTTTCCATAAGATATTGCCACACTTTTTGGGTTCCAAGGCGATTTACAATGATCGTTAGAACCGATAAATGTTTGAGAGATATGACCAAAAACTCATCATTTTCGTGATCTATGGCTGTTTTCATGAACTATTGCCCAAATATTTGGGGCTCTAGGGAAATTTGCAACGACCACAAGTCTCGGTAAATGTTTGAGAGATGTGACCAAAAACTCATCGTTTTCGAGTGTTATGTCCGTTTTCATGAGATATTGCCCACACTTTTGGGGTTCCAGGGCGCACCTAGTACATGTTTGGGAGTTAAGACCAAAAACTTGTTGTTTTCGCATTTAGGGCCGTTTTCATGAGCTATCGCCCTTAGTTTTGGGGTTTTAGGGTGATTTACATCGACCGTGAGAACCGATACATGTTTGAGTGTTATGACCAAAAACTCGTATTTTGGCGTTTAATGGCCGTATTCATGAGCTATTTCCCATAGTTCTGGGGCTTCAGGGCGATTTACAACAACCGTTAGACCTGATACTTGTTTGAGAGATATGACCAAAAACTCATCCTTGTCGCGCTTTATGGTCATTTTCATTAGCTATTGTCCTCAGTTTTGGGGTTTTAGGGCAATTTACAATGATAGTGAGACCCGATAAATGTTTTAGACATATGACTAAAAACTCGTCGTTTTTGCGTTTTATGGCTATTTTAATGAGCTATTGCCCACAATTTTGGGCCTCCGAGACAATTTACAACATCCGTCAGACCCGATACATGTTTGAGCGATCTGAGCAAAAACTCGTCATTTTCGTGTTTTATGGCCGTTTTCATGAGCAATTGCCCACACTTCTGGAGTTCTAGGGCGATTTAGAATGACCTAAAAATCCGATATTTGTTTGAGAGATATGACCAAAAACTCATCCTTGCCGCGCTTTATAGCCGTTTTCATGAGCTATTGTCCACAATTTTGGGTTTCTAGGGCGATTTACAACTACCATAAGACCTGATACATGTTTGAAAGATATGAACAAAAACTCATCATTTTCTCTTTTTATGGATGTTTCCATATGATATTTCCACACTTTTTGGGTTCAGGGCGACTTACAACGACCGTTAGACCTGATAAATGTTTGAGAGATATGACCAAAAACTCATCCTTGTCGCGCTTTATGGCCATTTTCATTAGCTATTGCCCTCGGTTTTGGGGTTTTAGGGCAATTTACAATGATAGTGAGACCCGATAAATGTATTAGAGATATAACTAAAAACTCGTCGTTTTCACGTTTTATGGCTATTTTCATGAGCTATTGCCCACAATTTTGGGCCTCCAAGATGATTTACAACATCCGTAAGACCAGATACATGTTTGAGAGATTTGAGCAAAAACTCGTCGTTTTCGTGTTTTATGGCCGTTTTCATGAGCTATTGCCCGCAATTTTGGGGTTCCAGGGCGATTTAGAATGACCTAAAAATCCGATACTTGTTTGAGAGATATGACCAAAAACTTGTCCTTGCCGCGCTTTACAGCCGTTTTCATGAGCTATTGTCCACAAATTTGGGTTTAGGGCGATTTACAACTACCATAAGACCTGATACATGTTTGAAAGATATGAACAAAAACTCGTCGTTTTCTCTTTTTATGGCCGTTTCCATAAGATATTGCCACACTTTTTGGGTTCCAGCGAGACTTACAACGACCATTAGACCCGATAAATGTTTAAGAGATATGACCAAAAACTCATCCTTGTCGCGCTTTATGACCATTTTCATGAGATATTGCCCTCAGTTTTGGGGTTTTAGGCCAAATTACAATGATAGTGAGACCCGATAAATGTTTTAGAGATATGACCAAAAACTCGTCGTGTTCGTGTTTTATGGCTATTTTCATGAGCTATTGCCCACAATTTTGGGCCTCCAAGATGATTTACAACATCCGTAAGACCCGATACATGTTTGAGCGATCTGAGCAAAAACTCGTCGTTTTCGTGTTTTATGGCCGTTTTCATGAACTATTGCCCGCACTTTTGGGGTTCCAAGGAGATTTAGAATGACCATAAAAATCCGACACTTGTTTGAGAGATATGACTAAAAAATTGTCCTTGACGTGCTTTACAGCCGTTTTCATGAGCTATTGCCCACAATTTTGGGCCTCCAAGACGATTTACAACATCCGTAAGACCCGATACATGTTTGAGCGATTTGAGGAAAAACTCGTCGTTTTCGTGTTTTATGGCCGTTTTCCTGAGCTATTGCCCACACTTTTGGGGTTCCAGGGCGATTTAGAATGACCTAAAAATCCGATACTAGTTTGAGAGATATGACCAAAAACTCGTCCTTGTCGTGCTTTACAACTGTTTTCATGAGCTATTGCCCACAATTTTGGGTTTCTAGGGCAATTTACAACTACCATAAGACCTGGTACATGTTTGAAAGATATGAACAAAAACTCGTCGTTTTCTCTTTTTATGGCCGTTTCCATAAGATATTGCCACACTTTTTGGGTTCCAGGGCGACTTACAATGACCATTAGACCCGATGAAGGTTTGAGAGATATGACCAAAAACTCATCCTTGTCGCGCTTTATGGCCATATTCATTAGCTATTGCCCTCAGTTTTGGGGTTTTAGGGCAATTTACAATGATAGTGAGACCCGATAAACGTTTTAGAGATATGACTAAAAACTCGTCGTTTTCACAATTTATGGCTATTTTCATGAGCTATTGCCCACAATTTTGGGCCACCAAGACGATTTACAACATCCGTAAGACCCGATACAGGTTTGAGAGATCTGAGCAAAAACTCGTCGTTTTCGTGTTTTATTGCCGTTTTCTTGACCTATTGCCCACTTTTGGGGTTCGAGGCGATTTAGAATGACTTAAAAATCCGATACTTGTTTGAGATATGACCAAAAATTGTCCTTGCCGCTTTTACCCGTTTTCATGAGCTATTTTCCATAATTTTGGGCCTCAAGAGATTTACAACATCCATAAGACCCGATACATGTTTGAAGCGATTTGAGCAAAAACTTCGTCCTTTCGTGTTTATGGCCGTTTTTCTGAGATATTGCCACACTTATGGGTTCTAGGCGATTTAGAATGACCTAAAAATCCGATACTAGTTTGAGAGATATGACCAAAAACTCGTCCTTGCCGTGATTTACAGCCGTTTTCATGAGCTATTGCCCACAATTTTGGGTTTCTAGGGCGATTTACAACTACCATAAGACCTGGTACATGTTTGAAAGATATGAACAAAAACTCGTCGTTTTCTCTTTTTATGGCCGTTTCCATAAGATATTGCCACACTTTTTGGGTTCCAGGGCGACTTATAACGACCGTTAGACCCGATAAATGTTTGAGAGATATGACCAAAAACTCATCCTTGTCGCGCTTTATGGCCATTTTCATGAGATATTGCCCTCAGTTTTGGGGTTTTAGGGCAAATTACAATGATAGTGAGACCCGATAAATGTTTTAGAGATATGACAAAAACTCGTCGTGTTCGCATTTTATGGCTATTTTCATGAGCTATTGCCCACAATTTTGGGCCTCCAAGATGATTTACAACATCCGTAAGACCCGATACATGTTTGAGCGATCTGAGCAAAAACTCGTCGTTTTCGTGTTTTATGGCCATTTTCATGAGCTATTGCCCGCACTTTTGGGCTTCTAGGGCGATTTAGAATGACCGTAAAAATCTGATACTTGTTTGAGAGATATGACCAAAACCAAAAACTTCGTCCTTGGCGCTTCTGACCGTTTTCATGAGCTATTGTCCACAATTTTGGGTTTCTAGGGCGATTTACAACTACCATAAGACCTGATACATGTTTGAAAGATATGAACAAAAACTCGTCGTTTTCTCTTTTTATGGACGTTTCCATATGATATTTCCACACTTTTTGGGTTCCAGGGCGACTTACAATGACCGTTAGACCCGATAAATATTTGAGAGATATGACCAAAAACTTATCCTTGTCGCGCTTTATGGCCATTTTCATTAGCTATTGCCCTCAGTTTTGGGGTTTTAGGGCGATTTACAATGATAGTGAGACCCGATAAATGTTTTAGAGATAAAAACTAAATCGTTTTCACGTTTTATGGCTATTTTCATGAGCTATTGCCCACAATTTTGGGCCTCCAAGATGATTTCCAACATCCGTAAGACCCGATACATGTTTGAGCGATTGGAGCAAAAACTCGTCGTTTTCGTGTTTTATGGCCGTTTTCTGAGCTATTGCCCACACTTTTGGGGTTCCAGGGCGATTTAGAATGACCTAAAAGTCTGATACTAGTTTTAGAGATATGACCAAAAACTCATCCTTGCCGCGCTTTACAGCCGTTTTCATGAGCTATTGCCCACAATTTTGGGTTTCTAGGGCGATTTACAACTACCATAAGATCTGGTACATGTTTGAAAGATATGAACAAAACCTCATCGTTTTCTCTTTTTATGGCCGTTTCCATAAGATATTGCCACACTTTTTGGGTTCCAGGGCGACTTACAACGACCGTTAGACCCAATAAATGTTTGAGAGATATGACCAAAAACTCATCCTTGTCGCGTTTTATGGCCATTTTCATGAGATATTGCCCTCAATTTTGGGGTTGTAGGGCAAATTACAATGATAGTGAGACCCGATAAATGTTTTACAGATATGACCAAAAACTCGTCGTGTTCGCATTTTATGGCTATTTTCATGAGCTATTGCCCACAATTTTGGGCCTCCAAGACGATTTACAACATCCGTAAGACCCGATACATGTTTGAGCGATCTGAGCAAAAACTCGTCGTTTTCGTGTTTTATGGCCGTTTTCATGAGCTATTGCCCGCACTTTTGGGGTTCCAGGGCGATTTAGAATGACCGTAAAAATCCGATACTTGTTTGAGAGATATGACCAAAAACTCGTCCTTGCGCTTCTGTGTTTTTCATGAGCTATTGTCCACAATTTTGGGTTTCTAGGGCGATTTACAACTACCATAAGACCTGATACATGTTTGAAACATATGAACAAAAACTCGTCGTTTTCTCTTTTTATGGACGTTTCCATATGATATTTCCACACTTTTTGGGTTCCAGGGCGACTTACAACGACCGTTAGACCCGATAAATGTTTGAGAGATATGACCAAAAACTCAAAAAGTGTTTATCGGGTCTAACGGTCGTTGTAAATCGCCCTAGAACCCAAAAAGTGTGGCAATATCTTATGGAAACGGCCATAAAAAGAGAAAACGACGAGTTTTTGTTCATATCTTTCAAACATGTAAATCGCCCTGAAGCCCCAGAACTATGGGAAATAGCTCATGAATACGGCCATTAAACGCGAAAAGACGAGTTGTTGGTCATAACAGTCAAGCATGTATCGGTTCTCATGGTCGTTGTAAATCACCCTGAAACCCCAAAACTAAGGGCGATAGCTCATGAAAACGGACCTAAATGCGAAAACAACAAGTTTTTGGTCTTAACTCCCAAACATGTACTAGGTGCACCCTGGAACCCCAAAAGTGTGAGCAATATCTCATGAAAACGGCCATAACACTCGAAAACGATGAGTTTTGGTCATATCTCTCAAACATTTACCGAGACTTATGGTCGTTGCAACGCTCCCTAGATCCCCAAATATGTGGGCCTTAAAAACGACCATAAATCACGAAAATGATGAGTTTTTGGTCATATCTCTCGAACATGTATCTGGACTTACGGTCGTTATAAATCGCCCTGGAACCCAAAAGTGTGGGCAATAGCTCACGAAAACGGACATAAAACGTGAAGAACGACGAGTTTTAGTTCATATCTTACGGTAGTTGTAAATCGCCCTGGAACCCCAAAACTATGGGCAATAGCTCATGAAAACGGCCATAAAGTGCGACAAGGACGAGTTTTTGGTCATATCTCTCAAAGATGTATCAGGTCTTACGGTTATTGTAAATTGCCCTAGAACCCCAAAACTCTGGGTAATTTCTCAGGAAAACGGCCATAAAACACAAAAACGACGAGTTTTTGGTCATATAACTCAAACATGTATCGGGTCTTACGGTCATTGTAAATCGCACTTGAACCCCAAAACTATGGGCAATAGCTCATGAAAACGGCTATAAAGCACGCAAACAACGAGTTTTTGGTCATATCTCTCAAACATTTACCGGGTCGCACTATCATTGTAAATTGCCCTAAAACCCCAAAACTGAGGGCAATAGCTCATGAAAATGTCCATAAAGCGCGACAAGGATGAGTTTTTGGTCATATCTCTGAAACAAGTATCGGGTCTAACGGTCGTTGTAAATCGCCCTGGAACCCAAAAAGTGTGGCAATATCTTATGGAAACGGCCATAAAAAGAGAAAACGACGAGTTTTTCTTCATATCTTTCAAACATGTATCAGGTCTTACGGTAGTTTTAAATCGCCCTAGAAACCCAAAATTATGGACAATAGCTCATGAAAACGGCTGTAAACCGCGACAAGGACGAGTTTTTGGTCATATATCTCAAAAAAGTATCGGATTTTTACGGTCATCCTAAATCGCCCTGGAACACCAAAAGTGTGGGCAATAGCTCATGAAAACGTCCATAAAACACGAAAATGACAAGTTTTTGCTCTGGTCGCTCAAACATGTATCGGATCTTATGGAAGTTGTAAATCGTCTTGGAGGCCCAAAAGTGTGGGCAACTCCTCATGAAAATAGCCATAAAACGCGAAAACGACGAGTTTTTAGTCATATCTCTAAAAAAGTTATCGGGTCTTGATACATTGCAAATGTATCTATAATTTTTGATGTTCCATGCTTGGTTTTATCCAATTTCTTGTGTTTTGTCCACACTTTGGAGTACCTTTCATATGATTTCTTGGACTAACCTATTAACAAGAGCCACAGTGCCAGCTGCCTCTTTTCTGCTGTTTTTGGTTCTAGGAAAGTCAGAAAATGAATATTCTCGGAATTGGACGGGACAAAAGCCAAAGTGCCTATTTTTCCGGAAGTCATCAAGTGCCAGAATACGAGACAGAGAGGGTCCAGGGGGCCACCACACCACCTGGCCATGCGGCCAGGCCTAGCCCGCGCCAGGGGTGGTGTGGCCGCTCCCGGCACCCCCTCAGCCTCCCCTTCCGCCTATAAGATGCCCTCGGGACGAAAACCCTAAGTACCCTATCAAAAATCCATAAATGAGTCTATAGCCGCCGTCATCTCCATCCCAAGATCGGGAGGGATCTGAAGCTCTTCCTGACACCCTGCTGGAGAGGGAATTCACCCTGGAGGCCTTCTTCATCACCATGCAAGCCTCCAGTGTGATGCGTGAGTAGTTCATCCTTGGACTACGGATGCATGTAGTAGCTATATGGTTGGTTCTCCTCCTTTGTGCTTTCATGTCTAGATCTTGTGAGCTCCGTTCATGATTAAGATCATCTATTTGTAATTCTGCATGTTGTGTTTGCGGGGATCCGATGGATATTGAGATGCTATTTCAGATTGATTATTGATTCTATCATGTCTTTGTTATTTGTGATCTTGCATGCTTTCCATTGTTAGTAGCTATCTTGGCCAACTAGATGCTAGCAACTCCAAGAGTTAGTATTTATGCTCGATAGTGGGTTCATGCCTCTAGTAATCTGGGGAAGTGACAGAAATCTCTAAGGTACTAGATGTGGTATTGCTACCAGGGAGAAAACAACAATCCTTTGTTCATAGAACAATCGTATTGTTTACTTTACACGCAGTTCGTAAAGCAATAATCTGTTGCTTGCAACTTAATACTGGAGGGGGTTCGGATGATAACCTGAAGGTGGATTATTAGTCATAGATGCCGTTGGATGGCGGTCTATGTATTATGTTGTAATGCCCAATCAAGTCTCAAAGGAGTCAAGATGATTAGTATATGCATGTATTGCTTTCTCGATGTTTCTTAATTGCCCCGTTGTAATTTGTTCACCCAGCATGTTATCTATCTAAGGAGAGCCACCTCTAGTGAACTATGGATCCCGGTCCTTTTCTTTAGGTACAATCTACAATCCTTTCCTGTTTTGTGTTTACTTTCTGCAAACTATTACTTCTTTCCATTCGATATGTTTAATCCTTTGTTTTCCGCAAAACACGGTGAGATTGACAACCTCATCGCAAGTTGGGAACAAAGTTTTGTGGTTGTGTTGTGCAGGTCTCCACGTTGCTACTAGCACCGGTAGTGCGCCCTGCCAAAGCTCAGCTAGTAACACCTTTGGGGTCTTTCCTTGCTCCTACTGGTTCGATTAAACCTTGGTTTCATAACTGAGGGAAACTTGCTGCTGTGCTCATCATACCTTCCTCTTGGGGTTCCCAACGAGCTCTACATCATCATCGCATCAGCACTTTTCTGGGCGCCATACACAGAGCCATCAGGTCTCACTATCATTGTAAATTGCCCTAAAACCCCAAAACTGAGGGCAATAGCTCATGAAAATGTCCATAAAGCGCGACAAGGATGAGTATTTGGTCATATCTCTCAAACATGTATCGGGTCTAATGGTCGTTGTAAATCGCCCTGAAACCCCAAAACTGTGGGAAATACCTCATGAATATGGCCATTAAACGCGAAAAGACGAGTTTTTTGTCATAACACTCAAATGTGTATCGGTTCTCATTTTACGGTCGTTGTAAATTTCCCTGAAACCCCAAAACTAAGGGCGATAGCTTATGAAAACGGCCCTAATGCGAAAACAAAAAGTTTTTGGTGTTAACTCCCAAACATGTACTAGGTTTGCCCTGGAACCCCAAAAGTGTGGGCAATATCTCATCAAAACAGCCATAACACTCGAAAACGATGAGTTTTTGGTCATATCTCTCAAACATTTACCGAGACTTATGGTCGTTGCAACGCTCCCTAGAGCCCCAAATATGTGGGCCATAAAAACGACCATAAATCACGAAAATGATGAGTTTTTGGTCATATCTCTCGAAAATGTATCTGGACTTACGGTCGTTATAAATCGCCCTGGAACCCAAAAAGTGTGGGCAATAGCTCATGAAAACGGACATAAAACGCGAAAACGACGAGTTTTAGTTCATATCTTTCAAATATGTATCGGGTCTTACGGTAGTTTTAAATCGCCCTGGAACCCCAAAACTGTGGGCAGTAGCTCATGAAAACAGCCATAAAGTGCGATAAGGACGAGTTTTTGGTCATATCTCTCAAACATGTATCGGGTCTTACGATCATTGTAAATCACCCTAGAACCCCAAAAGTGTGGGTAATTGCTCAGGAAAACAGCCATAAAACACAAAAACGACGAGTTTTTGGTCATATAACTCAAACATGTATCGGGTCTTACGGTCATTGTAAATCGCACTTGAACCCCAAAACTATGGGCAATAGCTCATGAAAACGGCCATAAAGCACGAAAATGATCATTTTTTGGTCATATCTCTCAAACATTTACCGGGTCTCACTATCGTTTGAAATTGCCCTAAAACCCCAAAACTGAGGGCAATAGCTCATGAAAATGGCCACAAAGACCGACAAGGACGAGTTTTTGGTCATATCTCTCAAACTAGTATCGGCGCTTACGGTATTTGTAAATCTCCCTGGAGGCCCAAAAGTGTGGGCAATAGCTCATGAAAATGGCCATAAAGCACGACAAGGACAAGTTTTTGGTCATATCTCTCAAACATTTATCGGGTCTAACGGTCGTTGTAAATCGCCCTGGAACCCAAAAAGTGTGGCAATATCTTATGAAAACGGCTATAAAAGAGAAAACGATGAGTTTTTGTTCATATCTTTCAAACATGTATCAGGTCTTATGGTAGTTGTAAATCGCCCTAGAAACCCAAAATTGTGGACAATAGCTCATGAAAACGGCTGTAAAGCGCGGCAAAGATGAGGTTTTGGTCATATCTCTCAAACAAGTATTGGATTTTTACGGTCATTCTAAATCGCCCTGGAACCCCAAAAGTGTGGGCAATAGCTCATGAAAACGGCCACAAAACACGAAAACAACGAGTTTTTGCTCAGATCGCTCAAACATGTATCTGGTCTGACGGAAGTTGTAAATCGTCTTGGAGGCCCAAAAGTGTGGGCAATAGCTCATGAAAATAGCCAAAACAACGAGTTTTTAGTCATATCTCTAAAAGATTTATCAGGTCTCACTATCATTGTAAATTTCCCTAAAACCCCAAAACTGAGGGCAATAGCTCATGAAAATGGCCATAAAGCGCGACAAGGATCAGGTTATGGTCATATCTTTCAAACATGTATCGGGTCTAATGGTCGTTTTAAATCGCCCTAAAGCCCCAGAACTGTGGGAAATAGCTCATGAATACGGCCATTAAACGCGAAAAGATGAGTTTTTGGTCATAACACTCAAACATGTATCGGTTCTCGCAATCATTGTAAATCACCCTGAAACCCCAAAACTAAGGGCGATAGCTCATGAAAACGGCCCTAAATGCGAAAACAACAAGTTTTTGGTCTTAACTCCAAAACATGTACTAGGTGTGCCCTAAAACCCCAAAAGTGTGGGCAATATCTCATTAAACGGACATAACACTCGAAAACGATGAGTTTTGGTCATATCTCTCAAACATTTACCGAGACTTATAGTCGTTGCAATGCTCCCTAGAGCCCCAAATATGTGGGCCATAAAAACGACCATAAATCACGAAAATGATGAGTTTTTGGTCATATCTCTCGAACATGTATCTGGACTTACGGTCGTTATAAATCAATCGGGAACCCAAAAAGTGTGGGCAATAGCTCATGAAAACGGACATAAAATGCGAAAACGACGAGTTTTAGTTCATATCTTTCAAATATGTATCGGGTCTTACGGTAGTTGTAAATCGCCCTGGAACCCCAAAACCGTGGGCAATAGCTCATGAAAACGGCCATAAAGTGTGACAAGGACGTGTTTTTGGTCATCTCTCTCAAACATGTATCGGGTCTTACGGTCATTGTAAATCGCCCTAGAACCCCAAAAGTGTGGGTAATTGCTCAGGAAAATAGCCATAAAACACAAAAACGACGAGTTTTTGGTCATATAACTCAAACGTGTATCGGGTCTTACGGTCATTGTAAATCGCACTTGAACCCCAAAATAGTGGGTAATAGCTCATGAAAACGGCCATAAAGCACGAAAACGACGAGTTTTTGGTCATATCTCACAAACAATTACCGGGTCTCACTATCGTTGTAAATTGCCCTAAAACCCCAAAACTGAGGGCAATAGCTCATGAAAATGGCCACAAAGCGCGACAAGGATGAGTTTTTAGTCATATCTCTCAAACAAGTATCGGGTCTTACGGTATTTGTAAATCCCCTGGAGGCCCAAAAGTGTGGGCAATAGCTCATGAAAATGGCCATAAAGCGCGACAAGAACAAGGTTTTGGTCATATCTCTCAAACATTTATCGGGTCTAACGATCATTGTAAATCGCCCTGGAACCCAAAAAATTGTGGCAATATATCTTATGGAAACGGCCATAAAAAGAGAAAACGACGAGTTTTTGTTCATATCTTTCAAACATGTACCAGGTCTTATGGTAGTTGTAAATCGCCGTAGAAACCCAAAATTGTGGACAATAGCTCATGAAAACGGTTGTAAAGCGCGGCAAGGACGAGTTTTTGGTCATATCTCTCAAACAAGTATCAGATTTTTATGGTCATTGTAAATCGCCCTGGAACCCCAAAAGTGTAGGCAATAGCTCATGAAAACGGCCATAAAACTCGAAAACGACGAGTTTTTGCTCAGATCGCTCAAACATGTATCATGTCTTACGGATGTTGTAAATCGTCTTGGAGGCCCAAAAGTGTGGGCAATAGCTCATGAAAATAGCCATAAAATGCGAAGACGAAGAGTTTTTAGTCATATCTCTAAAACATTTATCGGGTCTCACTATCATTGTAAATTGCCCTAAAACCCCAAAACGGAGGGCAATGGCTCATGAAAATGGCCATAAAGCGCGACAAGGATGAGGTTTTGGTCATATCTCTCAAACATGTATTGGGTCTAACGGTCGTTGTAAATCGCCCTGAAGCCCCGGAACTGTAGGAAATAGCTCATGAATACGGCCATTAAACGCGAAAAGACGAGTTTTTGGTCATAAAACTCAAACATGTACCGGTTCTCACGGTCATTGTAAATCACCCTGAAACCCCAAAACTAAGGGCGATAGCTCAAGAAAACGGCCCAAAATGCGAAAACAACAAGTTTTTGGTCTTAACTCCTAAACATGTACTAGGTGTGCCCTGGAACCCCAAAAGTTTGGCCAATATCTCATGAAAACGGCCACAACACTCGAAAACGATGAGTTTTGTCATATCTCTCAAACATTTACCGATACTTATGGTCGTTGCAACACTCCCTAGAGCCCCAAATATGTGGGCCATAAAAATGACCATAAAGCACGAAAACGATGAGTTTTTGGTCATATCTCTCAAACATATACCGGGTCTCACTATCATTGTAAATTGCCCTAAAACCCCAAAACCGAGGGCAATAGGTCATGAAAATGGCCACAAAGCGCGACAAGGACGAGTTTTTGGTCATATCTCTCAAACAAGTATCGGGCCTTACGGTATTTGTAAATCTCCCTGGAGGCCCAAAAGTGTGGGCAATAGCTCATGAAAATGGCTGTAAAGCGCGACAAGGACAAGTTTTTGATCATATCTCTCAAACATATATCGGGTCTAACGGTCGTTGTAAATCGCCCTGGAACCCAAAAAGTGTGGCAATATCTTATGGAAACGGCCATAAAAAGAGAAAACGACGAGTTTTTGTTCATATCTTTCAAACATGTATTAGGTCTTATGGTAGTTGTAAATCGCCCTAGAAACCCAAAATTGTGGACAATAGCTCATGAAAACGGCTGTAAAGCGCGGCAAGGACGAGTTTTTGGTCATATCTCTCAAACAAGTATCGTATTTTTACGATCATTCTAAATCGCCCTAGAACCCCAAACGTGTGGGCAGTAGCTCATGAAAACGGCCATAAAACACGAAAATGACGAGTTTTTGCTCAGATCGCTCAAACATGTATCAGGTCTTATGGATGTTGTAAATCGTCTTGGAGGCCCAAAAGTGTGGGCAATAGCTCATGAAAAAAGCCATAAAAAGCAAAAACAAGGAGTTTTTAGTCATATCTCTAAAACATTTATCGGGTCTCACTATCATTGTAAATTGCCCTAAAACCGCAAAACTGAGGGCAATAGCTCATGAAAATGGCCATAAAGCACGACAAGGATGAGTTTTTGGTCATATCTCTCAAACATGTATCGGGTCTCATGGTCGTTGTAATTCGCCATGGAGCCCCAGCAGTGTGGGAAATAGCTCATGAATACGACCATTAAACGCGAAAAGACGAGTTTTTGGTCATAACACTCAAACATGTATCAGTTCTCACGATCGTTGTAAATCACCCTGAAACCCCAAAACTAAGGGCGATAGCTCATGAAAACGGCCCTAAATGCGAAAACAACAAGTTTTCGGTCTTAACTCCCAAACATGTACTAGGTGCGCCCTGGAACCCCAAAAGTGTGGGCAATATCTCATGAAAACATCCATAACACTTGAAAACGATGAGTTTTTGGTCATATCTCTCAAACATTTACCGAGACTTATGGTCGTTGCAATGCTCCCTAGAGCCCCAAATATGTGGGCCATAAAAACGACCATAAATCACGAAAATGATGAGTTTTTAGTCATATATCTCGAACATCTATCCGGACTTACGGTCGTTATAAATCGCCCTGGAACCCAAAAAGTGTGGGCAATAGCTCATGAAACTACACATAAAATGCGAAAACGACGAGTTTTAGTTCATATCTGTCAAATATGTATCGGGTCTTACGGTAGTTGTAAATCGCCCTGGAACCCCAAAACTGTGGGCAATGGGTCATGAAAACGGCCATAAAGTGCGACAAGGACAAGTTTTTGGTCATATCTCTCAAACATTTATCGGGGCTAACGGTCGTTGTAAATCGTCCTAGAACCCAAAAAGTGTGGCAATATCTTATCGAAACGGCCATAAAAAGAGAAAACGACGAGTTTTTGTTCATATCTTTCAAACATGTATCTGGTCTTATGGTAGTTGTAAATCGCCCTAGAAACCCAAAATTGTGGACAATAGCTCATGAAAACGGTTGTAAAGCACGGCAAGGACGAGTTTTTGGTCATATCTCTCAAACAAGTATTAATTTTTACGGTCATTCTAAATCGCCCTGGAACCCCAAAAGTGTAGGCAATAGCTCATGAAAACGGCCATAAAACACGAAAACGACGAGTTTTTGCTCAGATCGCTCAAACATGTATCATGTCTTACGGATGTTGTAAATCGTCTTGGAGGCCCAAAAGTGTGGGCAATAGCTCTTGAAAATAGCCATAAAATGCGAAGACGAAGAGTTTTTAGTCATATCTCTAAAACATTTATCGGGTCTCACTATCATTGTAAATTGCCCTAAAACCCCAAAACTGAGGGCAATGGCTCATGAAAATGGCCATAAAGCGCGACAAGGATGAGGTTTTGGTCATATCTCTCAAACATGTATTGGGTCTAACGGTCGTTGTAAATCGCCCTGAAGCCCCGGAACTGTAGGAAATAGCTCATGAATACGGCCATTAAACGCGAAAATACGAGTTTTTGGTCATAAAACTCAAACATGTACCGGTTCTCATGGTCATTGTAAATCACCCTGAAACCCCAAAACTAAGGGCGACAGCTCATGAAAACGGCCCAAAATGTGAAAACAACAAGTTTTTGGTCTTAACTCCTAAACATGTACTAGGTGTGCCCTGGAACCCCAAAAGTTTGGCCAATATCTCATGGCCAATATCCACAACACTCGAAAACGATGAGTTTTGGTCATATCTCTCAAACATTTACCGATACTTATGGTCGTTGCAACGCTCCCTAGAGCCCCAAATATGTGGGCCATAAAAACGACCATAAAGCACGAAAACGATGAGTTTTTGGTCATATCTCTCAAACATATACCGGGTCTCACTATCATTGTAAATTGCCCTAAAACCCCAAAACTGAGGGCAATAGGTCATGAAAATGGCCACAAAGCGCGACAAGGACGAGTTTTTGGTCATATCTCTCAAACAAGTATCGGGACTTACGGTATTTGTAAATCTCCCTGGAGGCCCAAAAGTGTGGGCAATAGCTCATGAAAATGGCTGTAAAGCGCGACAAGGACAAGTTTTTGATGATATCTCTCAAACATATATCGGGTCTAACGGTCGTTGTAAATCGCCCTGGAACCCAAAAAGTGTGGCAATATCTTATGGAAACGGCCATAAAAAGAGAAAACGACGAGTTTTTGTTCATATCTTTCAAACATGTATCAGGTCTTATGGTAGTTGTAAATCGCCCTAGAAACCCAAAATTGTGGACAATAGCTCATGAAAACGGCTGTAAAGCGCGGCAAGGACGAGTTTTTGGTCATATCTCTCAAACAAGTATCGTATTTTTACGGTCATTCTAAATCGCCCTAGAACCCCAAAAGTGTGGGCAGTAGCTCATGAAAACGGCCATAAAACACGAAAATGACGAGTTTTTGCTCAGATCGCTCAAACATGTATCAGGTTTTATGGATGTTGTAAATCGTCTTGGAGGCCCAAAAGTGTGGGCAATAGCTCATGAAAAAGCCATAAAAAGCAAAAACGAGGAGTTTTTAGTCATATCTCTCAAACATTTATCGGGTCTCACTATCATTGTAAATTGCCCTAAAACCGCAAAACTGAGGGCAATAGCTCATGAAAATGGCCATAAAGCACGACAAGGATGAGTTTTTGGTCATATCTCTCAAACATATACCGGGTCTCACTATCATTGTAAATTGCCCTAAAACCCCAAAACCGAGGGCAATAGGTCATGAAAATGGCCACAAAGCGCGACAAGGACGAGTTTTTGGTCATATCTCTCAAACAAGTATCGGGCCTTACGGTATTTGTAAATCTCCCTGGAGGCCCAAAAGTGTGGGCAATAGCTCATGAAAATGGCTGTAAAGCGCGACAAGGACAAGTTTTTGATCATATCTCTCAAATATATATCGGGTCTAACGGTCGTTGTAAATCGCCCTGGAACCCAAAAAGTGTGGCAATATCTTATGGAAACGGCCGTAAAAAGAGAAAACGACGTGTTTTTGTTCATATCTTTCAAACATGTATCAGGTCTTATGGTAGTTGTAAATCGCCCTAGAAACCCAAAATTGTGGACAATAGCTCATGAAAACGGCTGTAAAGCGCGGCAAGGACGAGTTTTTGGTCATATCTCTCAAACAAGTATCAGATTTTTATGGTCATTCCAAATCGCCCTGGAACCCCAAAAGGGTGGGCAATAGCTCATGAAAATGGCCATAAAACACGAAAACGACGAGTTTTTGCTCAGATCGCTCAAACATATATCGGGTCTTACGGATGATGTAAATCGTCTTGGAGGCCCAAAAGTGTGGGAAATAGCTCATGAAAATAGCCATAAAACGCAAAAACGACGAGTTATTAGTCATATCCCTAAAACATGTATCGCGTCTCACTATCATTCTAAATTGCCCTAAAACCCCAAAACTGAGGGCAATAGCTCATGAAAATGGCCATAAAGCGCGAGAAGGATGAGTATTTGGTCATATCTCTCAAACATGTATCGGGTTTAACGGTCGTTGTAAATCGCCCTGAAACCCCAAAACTGTGGGAAATAGTTCATGAATACGGCCATTAAACGCGAAAAGACGAGTTTTTGGTCATAACACTCAAACATGTATCGGTTCTCACTTTACGGTCGTTGTAAATTTCCCTGAAACCCCAAAACTAAGGGCGATAACTCATGAAAACGTCCCTAAATGCGAAAACAACAAGTTTTTGGTCTTAACTCCCAAACATGTACTAGGTGCACCCTGGAACCCCAAAAGTGTGGGCAATATCTCATGAAAACGGCCATAACACTCGAAAATGATGAGTTTTTGGTCATACCTCTCAAACATTTACTGACGAGGGTTTAACTCGTCAATGCCCATTGTTATGGACTTGGGTTTTCGAGAAGGAGGGAGCCCTGGAGACATCTATCGGCTCGCAAACAAGCACACAGGGGACAAAGGATTTACCCAGGTTCAGGCCTCGCAGAGGTCCCTACTCCTGCTTGTCTGCTCGTGGAATTATTGAGGGAGTCGAAAGTTACCACGGTGCGCAGATCCAATCTGGCGAGGGTTTGTGGAAGCTAGGGTTGCGTGTGTCCTCCTCGCCGCCCCCTCCTAACCCTTATATAGATAGGCTAGGTCTCGGGTAGCAGGTCGAGTCAGTTACAAGTTAGGGTTTTCCCTTTCAAACTTTCTATCTTTAGCTTTTTCTTGATCTTCAAGCAATCGAGAGTCCGCAGGTTACTCGAGTCCTTCTATCTGGGCCTTGGAAACACCGTGGGCCTATACGTATTTGGACCGTATATACCAAGCTCGAGTACCTATAGGGTATACCCATGTCAGTAGCCCCCGAGTGTCCAGTGGAATCGCAGATTCGACTGGGGACTTCTTTGAAGTCTTCGAGTGCCTGAATGAGTACATTTTCGACTGCTTTTATTTATGTCATAGGGATTGTTGATATACGTGTATGATATAACCGAAGTATCGGTATCAGTTAACGACCTTAGGGTGAAACAACGCAATCTACTCAAATTCGAGTCCTCGGACTCGAATCCGGAAAAGTGCTGGTGTAATTCGACTCAGGCCACGGAGGTCTTACAGGAGTCGAATTCCAGTTATATGGGTGTGAGCACTCGACGCGTCTGTGAAGGCATGTTCATCATGCCTGTAGGCATGGATACATTTCTGGTAATGTGCAGTTAAATGCGCTGCCAGGCCTTATTCAGGTCTTACCTTCACGCCGTAAGCGTGGCATCCGAATTTTATCATCGCGGTGACGATTCGGGCGTCCTAGGAGACGTAGTCTCTTTGTAGGGAAAATTTGTGAGGCGATGTCGCCAAAGGTTGCGAGTGCGGATGTTATCAACACACAGTTTTTGTGCAAATAATCATAGGGTGCGCGACCAGCGCTCCCTATGGGAGTAGCCCCCGAGTGCCTGGTTGAGTCGAAGACTCAGGCAGGGACTAAAGAACTTTTGTGACTGTTGTCGTCTTTTTGCTTATTTGTTTCAGTCGATGACTCAGGCAGGGACTAAATATTTTTGCGACTGCTGTCGTCTTTTGCATGCTTGTTTCAGTCAAATTTAACCCATGTCCATAATCGAACTGTGTTTCGAGTGGTGGGGTTTGCTTTTGTGATTGTCTTCGTGCCTGCAACAAGAAAAGAAAAAGTCATAGGGTGCATGGCCAGCGCTCCTTATGGTAGTAGCCCCCGAGTGCTTGGTGGAGTCGAAGACTCCAGTAAGGACTAAAAATAGTCGAAGTTTTCCACTGTGTAGCCTTGGTGACGTCAGTGCTAACGTTTCTATGACCTCAGTTGCCCGCGTGAGTGATTTTGATGGGACGTGACGAGCGCTGGGTCCCACTTTCTGACTTTGATTTGACTGGGCGTGCGTAATCTTATTTTTAACTGCGCCTCCTCGATTTCCGCGTGTAATGGTAGAAGTGGGGGGACGGTTCGCGCTTCCTCTTCTCCACGTGTCCAACGCGATGCGGGCCACGCGTCTAATAGGGTTTTTGTCAACCGTTGGATTGCATATTCCAGGGGTTAAATAGCGGCGCTGCGGTGGTAATTTTTCATCTGCACTTTTTCGTCCTTGCTGCCATTGCCATTGATGTTGTTCTTCTGCTTTCATGCGCTCGTCTCCTCCATAGCGCTGGACCACCTCCATTCGTTTCCAAGTTACTTTCTGCGCTCTCATCGCCGCCGTGCAATGGGAAAAAAGAAAGGAGGTGATGCCGCTGATTCCGCGGCCACCGTTGCCACGAAGAAGAAGAAGGGTGGCTCCGCTGCTGCAGGCACCAGCGCCGCCGCTGGCGGGAAGAAGAAGGTCGCGGGCACCCGCGTGACAAATTGTGCATGCGCCCTTCCATCATCAAGGCATCGGATCTCCGTCTTCTTCGCCAGGATGGAGTTATTTCTGCGGCAGTCGCCGATGCACGCGTCCCCAGCGGTGAGACCATTCCTGTGGATTCGTCATTCGCGGCCTTTCTTTGCCTCTCCACCCCTTTCTTAGGGGCCTCCTTTGTTTCTACGGGCTCCAGCTCCATCAGCTGTCCCCAAACTCGATTCTCCACATCACCTGTTTCATTACTCTTTGCGAGTGCTAGCTCGGAATCGAGCTGCACTTTGGCCTTTTCAAGCGCTTGTTTAAATTGAAGCGCAAGTCCGCCTCTGGCTCTTTAGTTTAAGACGTAGGTGGTTGCGGTATCCATGTCGACCCATCCGCCACCTACTTCGACATCAAGCTTACCAAGTCCATCCAGGGATGGAGGGACAAATGGTTCTATGTTCGTGACCAGAAGGCCAAGGACGAGCACTTTGGACTCGCGCCTTTCGATCCCGCGACTCCCTGCAAGAAGATGCGTTCTTGGAAGAATGTGATCATGCCTTCCGAACTCGTGGAGATAGACGTGCTATATCAACGCGTCTGCGACCTCGAGAGTCGCATAGGCACAGAAGAGGGAGGTTGCGCCCTTGTCAGGACTTGGCTGCGTCGTTGCGTCCAGCCTCTCCAGGCCAGGGTCCATCCCATGTTTCAATGGGGTGGCGCTAATGATGCCACTCGCGTGCCTGCTGATGGCATGTCCGTGAGTGAGGTAGATAAGAGGGTGCACTGGTCATGAAGTACACCTTCAAGGATGTGCTTCCGAACGAGCCAGTCATTCCTCCTTTCGATGCTTCGAATCCTCCTCCTGAGGTACAGTTGTGCTACGCAGTAGCTTATTTTCGCGATTGTGTTTTCTGTTGCTTACCTGTTATGTTTGCTGATCTTCACGGTTTGTATGCAGGATTGGGCGGTGTCGCCTTGTATGCCTCCTCTCCCTGAGAGGATTATTCCTCATGAAGCTTTGGAAGAGGATGAGTCTGAGTCGACTGTCCCTTCTGATGTGGAAGAGGAAGCCCCCGAGTCCGAGATCCCGGATACTCGCAAGCGTTTGCGTAGCAAGGACTCCGACGCATCGACTCCTTCGACTCCAGGAGGCGCGGCTGTTGGCGCGGAGTCGCCAATTCCAGCCGTTCCTGTGAGGGCTGTGGCACCGTCTTCTCGCAAGAAGATGCGATTGCCCAAGGAGTCTTTGTCAGAATCGGTGGCTGCCACGTTTGATCTTGACAACTTTAACTGGTAAGTTTGCTGGGTCATTCATTCTTTTTTGTTTTCTTCTTGTTGGTTTTGCCCTAGAGTTTGCCCTTTTCTCAATGTGGACTTGCTATTGTAGTCAAGAGGCGTCGTCATCTTCTAGCGACGTCGAGTTTTTGAAAGAATCGGGAGTCGCGACTTCAAAGGCCAAGGTAGAGGTCGAATGCGCTCCTTCTCCTCCAGCGGCGGCCCACTCCGGGCACAATTCTCTGAGCTCTCCTCACGTAGGGGAGCATCGAGTGGTTGCTCGGATGACGGTTCATTAAACTTCTTCGAAGTCGCTAGAGGACCATTTAAGTATATCTTTCCTTCTTTTTAAATGTGGTAGTCAACGCTTCTGCTGCCCTCTTCTGACTCCTTGTTTTGTGTGACAGCTCCTTGTAAAGGAAGCCGCACAGGTGGTGGAGCAAGTGATGGCGATGGGTCGACATGCAATCTTTGGAGGCAGCGTCACCGCGTGGTCGAAAGTGAGTGCTCTACACTTATTATTTTTGTCTTCTCTCTGTTTTGGTATAATCGACTGATAGCCAATTATTGATTGCCATGTAGCTGAGCATAACGCTTTACTGCGCAACGTCGCCACGTTGGAGAAGACATTAGCCGCAGCTGTGAAGGGGCGCGACGAGGCAATCGCGGCTCGTGATGATGCCCAGAAGCGCGAAGAGGATCTGCGCGCCTCCTTTGCAGCCAGGGAGAAGTTGTTCGAAGAGCAACTGTTCTCAGTCGCCAAGGCCCTCTCAGGTACCTTTACTGGTAGATATTTTATTGATGTTCTTCTCTGCATCTAGAGTTTTTGCCGGTAGCACTAGAAGTTTGATCCATGTGTGTATTTTCGGTGTAGATGCTGGCGACTTGAGTTTTGATTCGCAAGCCCTTTCTCGCGATGACGCTCTGGCGGGCGCGGTGTTTGCGGTCGAGGATCGTAGCGCCGCTGTCCAAAATACGTTGTCCAAGGCCAAGGTTACCCTTAGTCGCCTCCGGGAGGAGTTGATGCCGAAGGCGGAGCTGGTCGACAATGTGGAAGAGCTGGTGGAGTCGCTCGCTGGGGTGTGCCTGCCACGTACAAGAACTCCCTCCGCGCGGCTGGCATGACCATGTCACTTGCCATGGTGCAAGCCCATGGACTCGAAATAGATCCTTCTATGGTATCAAAGACGATGCCTGTTGGCGCGGATGGTCAGCAGGTAGTATTCGCTCCCTTTGCGACTGCCTATGCCAAATATGGCCATTCCTTGATAAATACGGTTGTCAAGTATTCGGAGGAGCTCCAACATGCGAAGAAGGCGGCGAAAGCTTCGGCCTCAGGGGCTGGCGGAAAGTCAGTGGCATCTGATACTGCCACGGACTTGATGAAGCCCCTGAGGCCATCAAAGTCGAAGAAGCCAGCTGCTCCGTAGTTAGCTTGTTGTAATGATTGATCAGTTGCCTTTTTGGCCTAAGGACGTGCCTGCTGGCGAGTGTGTTTGTAAACACTTATGCTTATGTTGAATGCGTATGTTCTCCTTGCCTTTGTGTTAATTTGGTCGCCTTATTTGCTTTTGTCTTGACTTGTGGTAGGGCACATCGAGTGGTCCTGTGGGGGGAAACTAGGATTCGCCATCTCTTGATGAGTCAGTGGCACCACCACGCTCCAGGGTAGAGGAGCTATCCTTGCTGTCGCGACTCCGTGATTGCGTCAAGCAGCTGGAGCGTGAGTTGCCCCTGATCCGTGGTAATGCAGACGTGTGAAAGTCGAAGGCGGAAAAATCCGCCACCCGCGAGCAATATCTGCTTGGCGAGGTGACGCTGCTAGGCGACCAGCTTAAGTGTTAGTCTGCTTGTCCTCATCTTTTCCTTTGTAGTTAGTCGCAATGGTACGTTGTACTCATGCTGTTGGTGCTGCTTCGTGTAGTTGTTAGCGCACGCCGTCCTCATGAGGAGAAGGATAGGATTGCCATCCGCCTTCATGATCTCACCCAGGATCAACTTCAAGAGAGTGGATACTTCTAGGTAGATCATGATCGTGCGACTGCATTGGCGACCCTGCAGGATCGCGCTTCACGAGTGCTGCTCTTCCTGAAGAAGTCGCAGTCGTGTTTGAAGAACATCTATCGGGCGATGTTCCCATTGGATGACACTCCATCAAGCCTGCTGGCTCTCCTGGCCAAATTTCAAGATATGTCCGCGGTTCGCGAGTGCATGAGGCAGCAGTTGGTGGCTGGTGCCAAGGCTGCCCTCTCGATGGTGCGATTGCACTGGCCTGACATGGATGTCGCCGCCATTGCTTCTGGGCCACCAGCGCCGCCAGCCGGATCTGCTTGGAATATGGTGCCACATTGTCAGGCGGTGGACCGTCCAGCAGAGGAGATTGTCGACTTATTCGAGGAACAAACCAATGTTCTTTTGTTGCAGCAGTAGCTAGATTTGTATCCTGCACATAAGTGTACTTGTGTTGTAAAGTTCATATATATTTGTAGATAATTTATTGTTGAATGTGTACAAATAGCTTTGTCAGCGTCAGGTGCGTTGCACTATGCGATTCCTTTTCGTTAGCCTGGCCATCCCTTTGTCAACCTGCCAGGCGCGTTGCGGCTGGGTTGAGTTTGTGTTAAGGGGTTTGATTGATGTGCCAGCTACTCAGGATATCGTGTTTATTGGTTCGAAGAACAGATGTAGGTAGGGTGGCGTAGCCCCCGAGTATAAAATTGACAAAAGTGAAAGAAAAACACAGAGTTTTGGGGCACTTAGATTTTATTTATTTGAAGAGAAGTACGAGGTACAATGTGTGGCTAAGTAGCCTTGGCTGAGTATCCTTATTTGTGATGTAAAAAAGTAAAACAACTAGGGGTAGAAGCGTCGCAGTTGTGCGATGTTCCAAGGGATGGAGTATGCGACTCCTGTCTCTAAATCTTGAAGGCGATAGGCGCCACACAGGATTATACGTAATCACGTACGGTCCTTCCTGTGGGGAATCAAGCTTGAGATGCCCTCTTTGCTTGATCGCGAACCAGGTCACCTTCGACGAAGGATCTGGGGCGAAGCCTTCTGCTGTGGTAGTTGCGCAGGTTCTGCTGGTAGATCGTGGATCTTTCTGTGGCGATTTCTCTTGCCTCGTCGAGGAGGTCGACGGAGTCCTCGAGTGCAAGAGATGACTCTTGTTTGCTGTAAACGACTACGCGCGGCGCCTTGTATCGCACTTCGACGGGTAGTACTGCTTCTGCTCCGTGCACCATAAAGAATGGCGTGTAGCCCGTGGCGCTGTTTGGAGTTGTTCGTAGACTCCAGAGTACGGATTGGAGCTCATCTGGCCAGCAACCCGCGGCTTGCTCGAGTGGTCGAAGGAGTCGCTTCTTGATGCCGCTACAGACGAGCCCGTTTGCTTTTTCCACCTGACAGTTGGTCTATGGATGCGTGACTGAGGCGTAACTGATGTTGATCCCCAGGTTTCCACAGAATTCTGGGAACTCCTTGAGTGTTAAGTTCGTCCCGTTGTTAGTGATGATGCTGTGCGGCACACCGAAGCGGTAGACAATGGATTCGAAGAACTTGACTGCGTTGTGCCCTGATTGCTTGGTCACTGGCATGACCTCAATCCACTTAGTGAACTTGTCGACTGCGACCAAGAGGTAGACATAGCTTCCTTGCGAGGACCTTGGGAGCTTGCCCACCATGTCAAGCCCCCATTGTGCAAAGGGCCAGGCCAATGGAATGGACCGTAGTTCTGCACCTGGTGCGTGTGGCTTGTCCGTGAATCGCTGACAAGCGTTGCAGTTTTGGACTATGTCCTTGGCGTCGCACATGGCCGTGGGCCAGTAAAATCCAGCTCGTAGAGCTTTGGCAACAAGGGCGCGATTGTCGGCGTGGTGCCCGCAGGTCCCTTCATGGATGTCGAGGAGGACTGCTCTTCCATCGGCTAGGGAGATGCATCGTTGTAACACGCCTGTGATGCTACGTTTATATAGTTCGCCGTTGATAACGACGAATGTCTTGGAGCGTCGCGTGATGTGTCGTGCGTCTGTCGCGTCGTCCGGTAGGCGCTTGCTGAGGAGGTACGTAATGTACGGCTGCGTCCCGGATTGTTCGATCATCATGACGCTCATTGGCCCCTCGAGTCCTGTTTCTAGCTCCAAGTCATCGAGTGCCATTGGCTCATTAGGTGGCGTAGCCCCCGACTCCATTGCTGCGCTTGTTTTCTTCTCTGCGGCCTTTGGCTTGATGGAGCGTTCGCATATGCGCTCGAGAAATACCCCAGGTGGTATGAGGGCACAGGTGGAGCCTATGTTGGCGAGTGTGTCCGCCTCCTCGTTGCTTTCGCGACCTATGTGTCGCAACGCAACCATCGAAGTCTCCTTCGAGTGTGTCGTAGATGTCGCGGTATGCGATCATGTTGTCGTTCGGTCGTCGCTTTTCGTGCATTGTTTGGTTGACGACCAGCTTGGAGTCGCCATATATGATGAGCCTCTTTGCGCCGCAGGCTTTTGCCATCCTCATCCCGTGCAACAGGGCCTCGTGTTCAGCCTCGTTGTTTGAGGCTGTGAACTGCATTCGCAGGATGTATTTTAGCTTGTCCCCTTGAGGTGATGTCAGTATGACACCTGCTCCTGCTCCATCTTTCCGCTTGGACCCATCGAAGTGCATTGTCCAAAGGTAGGACATATCTGGCTTGTCCGGGAGTTGGTTTTCCATCCAATGCACAAGGAAGTCAGGGAGAACTTGCGACTTGATTGCGTCACGCTTTTCGTATGTGATGTCTTGTGGAGACAGTTCAATTCCCCAAAGCGTGACTCGCCCCGTGGCGTCGGGGTTATTGAGGATATGTCCAAATGGGGCGTCGTTGACTACCACGATTGGGTGTTCCTGGAAGTAATGGCGGAGTCGCCGTGCGGTCATGAAGACCCCGTATGCCAGCTTCTGGTAGTGCGGGTACCACTGTTTTGTTGGCGTGAGGACCTCACTGAGGTAGTATAACGGGCGTTGTACGCCGTGGACCTTGTTTTCCTCGGCCCGCTCGACGACGAGCACTATGCTAACCACTTGGTTGGTAGCGGAGATGTACAGCAGTAGTGGTTCCCTTTCTCGTGGAGTCACCAATACTGGCGAGGTGGATAACAGGCGCTTGAGATCTTCGAATGCTTCTTGCGCTTCATTGGTCCACTCAAATTTGTCAGCTTTGTGGAGGAGCTGATAGAAGGGCAGTGCCTTTTCTCCCATTCGACTGATAAATCGACTAAGGGTCGCGATTCGTCCAGCTAGCTGCTGGACGACTCTTCTCCATGGCTAGTATGGACTTTATCTTTTTCGGGTTTGCCTCAATCCCTCTCGCGGAGATGAGATACCCGAGAAGCTGCCCAGATGGTACGCGGAAGGCGCATTTGTCCGGATTGAGCTTTATCCGGTAACGATCGAGATTGCGAAGGTTTCGCGCAGGTCGTCGATTAGAGAGTCTTCTTTCTTGGTTTTGATTACTATGTCGTCGACATAGAATTGGATGTTGCGACCCAGTTGCTTTTCGAGGCAAGCCTGCATGCACCGCTAGTATGTGGCTCCCACGTTTTTTAGCCCGAAGGGCATTGTGTTATGTGAGAACACACGAAGGCGTTATAGCGGTCTTCTCCTGGTCTTCCTCCTTCATTCGAATTTGGTTATAGCCTGAGTAGGCATCGAGGAAGCAGAGGCGCTCGCATCCAGCGGTGGAGTCGATGATTTGATCGATCCGTGGTAGCGGGAAGTGATCTTTTGGGCAGAGCTTGTTTAAAGAAGTGAAGTCCACGCACATCCGTAGGATATCCGTGTCCTTTTTTGGTACCAGCACCATATTGGCGAGCCAAGTGCTTTCCTTGATCTCGCGTATGAATTTGGCCTCGAGGAGTCTGTTGATCTCCATTCCGACTGCCTACGCTCGTGGCTCAGACAGTCGCCTGATTGTTTGCTTGACTGGCCTTGCGTCGGGGTTGACGTTGAGTGCGTGCTCGGCGAATTACCTGGGAACTCCTGGCATGTCCGCAGGACACCGGGAAAAATTTCCCAGTGCTCACGGAGGAATTCGACGAGCGCGAATTCCTATGCGGGACTCTAGTTAATTGTGATGAGGGACGTTTTAGCGAGATCTGATGGATGGACCTGCACCTTCTTTGTGTGCACAGATGAGTCGAAGGAGAGGTCAGGTGAGCTTGGCCTACTCAGGGGAGGCAAACTGTTGTCTGTCGTTTCCTTCAATCGCGCGAGCTCCTCCTGCACGCCGAAGGACTGGGAGTTTCTATTGAATTCCCTGTCGCAACCGCCAGATCGCTCGAAGCTCCCATTGATCGTGATGACGCCGTTGGGACCTGGCATTTTCATCTATAGGTAGGCGTAGTGGGGTACCGCCATGAACCTAGCGAACACGACGCGTCTAAGGATGCAGTGGTATTGTGAGGGCCAGTCGACGACCTCAAAGTCGATGCGCTCGCGCCAGAAGTTCCTTGGCATGCCGAATATGACGTCGAGGTTGATTTTGCCCAGGGGGTATACGCCTTTCCCTGGAACGTTGTGTCCGATGCCGTGGAACGTTGTGTCCGATGCCTCCAAGCAGGTTAGAGGGATCCTCATTGCTCGCAAGGTACTCGCGAATATGAGGTTTGATGCCGCTTCCGCCATCCATGAAGATGCGACTCATGTCGAAGCCTCCAATTTGCGCCTCGAGTATGAGGGGGCAATGACCTGGGCGAGGTACTTGAGGCGGGTGGTCGCGTTTGTCGAAGGTAATGCACGACTCACTGCCACTGAGATACTCAGTGGTGGATGGTGGCGAGTGCATGGCCAAATTGACTTGGCGAGTGATGGCCTTCTGCACCCTATTGGAGGGGCGCCCCTTTTGGATCATCATGGTACCCATGGCCCGTGGGTACGGTTCGCCTCCGTGGTGCCGGTCCAGTGCAGCTCCGTTCGGGGGTGGCCCAGGTGGTGGTGGTGGTGCGCCATGTGCCATGGCGCCTGGAGCGGCTCCGTAGCCTCTTTGGACTGCATTGTGGTTCATCTGAACCAATCCCTCGTGTAGCTTGAGGAACTCGCGGCATTCCTTGAGGAGGTGGCTGGACTTTCTCTTGCCATCATGCTTGTCGATGTAGAAGTGTACCGTGCATGGCTCAGACAGTTTGTCCTCGATGGAGGTCGCAGGTGCTTCATCTCGAGTGTGGCATTGCCACACTTGCGTGGTTTTCCCGGAGTCGCGGTATCCGCCGCTGCGATATCCGCTGTTGCGGTTATCGTCGCGTCTATCGGCGTAGCCAGCTGCGACCATGTTGACGTCATCGCGATCATCGTAGACGCGCATGCAACGCTTACTCCAGCGGTCGCGTCTTCGTTCGAGTTCTGCTTCCTCGTTAGAGTGAACACGATTCTTCACCGAATCTTCTCCATCGGCCCACCGATTCACGATCTCCATCAGGTGGTCGATGGTCTGGGGCTTTGAGCGGCCTAGCTCCTCCCTGAGTTCCATGCGGCGGACACCACCGTTGAATGCGTCAATCGCGCGGTCTTCCGAGATGTTTTCCACGGAGTTCTTGATGATGGACCACCTTTGGATGTAAGAACGCAGCGATTCGCCAGATCTTTGCTAGGGGCATCTCAGTTCTTCGATTGAGGCGGGCGTTTGTACGTGCCCTTAAAGTTGTGCACGAAGCTGTAGACCAGCTCATCCCAGCTGCGAATGGATTCGCGTGGAAGGTTATTGAGCCATGCCCGGGCGGCACCCTGCAGCTGTAGCTGCAAGCATTGCATCGCAGTACTTCGACTGCCTCCATGTAGCCTGATGGAGGAGATGTGGTCCTCCAGCCAGATCTTGGGGTCCTGAAGACCGTCAAATTTCGGGTTCTCCGATGGGAGTTTAAACCCTTTAGGCATTCGCTTTTGCCTGATGGATCTGCTAAAGCATCTGGCGCTGCAGAGCTCCCCATCTTCTTCTTCCGAGTCAGTCGACCTAGCACGTCGTGCCCTTGACTTGTCGATCTTGCGCTGCGTGAGTTCGTCGCATGCATCGTAGTCGCGATCGTGTCGCCGTGAGCGGCGGCGCCGAGACAGGTCGTGACTGTCATCGCTGGACGAGGGCGAGGAGTAGCGCTTTGCTAGTGCTTTGCCCTTTTTTGGGTCTAGTACCGGTTCATTGTCGAGGGCGGCCTCGATTAGCCCCAGGCCCACGATCGTAGATCGGTGCATGGCCGTTCGGGGATCTCTAGCTGGTGGCTGGTTATTGAGAAGGTACATGGTGGCTACTGTCACCGCGGCCTGCGGTGTCCTGGGAACCACGTTGCCTCTCATGTCGACTGTCATAGAGCCGAAGTCGAGGACTTTCGCGGCGTCTATGCGCTCTTGTTCGGTGAGGTGAGTCATCCGTGATTGCCTCTTCTTGGCGAGGTACTCGTTGCCTCTTGAGGAGGATCCTCCGTAGGAGGAGAGCCCAGCGCGACAAAGGCTCGACTCGTCCGCCGCCTTTTTACGCGCCTCAAGTTGCGCGATTGCTTGTTTTTGGCGCTTGAATTCTTCTTTTAGGAGCCAGTGGTAGCCCATCAGCAGTTCCTGCAGGGACCCGAAGGGTAGAGGTGCACATCGTAGGGCTTCACGGCAGCGATCCCACTCTTGCTCGTTGAGCCTGATCGCGACGCGTTCACCGGTTTGCTCGTTGATCATGCTAGGACGTTCGACTGCTCCTCCATTGCAGGCGTTGGGTGGGTCGGTGCTGTTGCCGGCATTACCATCGTTGCCGCGATTGGGTGGATCGGTGACGTTGCTGGTGTTGCCACTGTTACCGCGGTTAGCAGAGGTGTCGCCCGCGTTGATGACGGCACACATGAAGTGATTAGGGAAGTTGTTGCTTCCACAAATTTCAGATCCGGAACCGTAGGTTCCATCTTCAGTGGCCAGATCGCTTAGATCGGAGTCATGACTGCTGTCGCTGACCATGTTCCCAACTGCCACCGGAGCATTGAGCTCGCTGAGGGTGCCGATCGATGGAGGGAACCATGATGCCGGGGCAATCGTTGGTGCTGTCGGCTGATCAGGCATGCGAAGCATGCCCATCTATCCAACTTGGAAGCAGAAGCTCCCAATCGCCAAGCTGACTCCGTCGCCCATGGATTCGAAGGCCGGGCGAGTGGCCGGTGTGTGGACGGTGAAGTCGAAGGCGCCGAAGAGCTGGCGAATCTCCGCTGTTGCGGAGTTGTAGATTGCAGTTGATGGGACCGAAGAAGCCGAAACATCAACACTCCCTTTTCCCACAGACGGCGCCAATTGACGAGGGTTTAACTCATCAATGCCCATTGTTATGGACTTGGGTTTTGGAGAAGGAGGGAGCGCTGGAGACATCTATCGGCTAGCAAACAAGCACACAGGGGACAAAAGAATTTTCCCAGGTTCAGGCCTCGCAGAGGTCCCTACTCCTGCTTGTCTGCTCGTGGAATTATTGAGGGAGTCGAAAGTTACAACGGTGCGCATATGCAATCTGGCGAGAGTTTGTGGAAGCTAGGGTTGCGTGTGTCCTCCTCACCACCCCTCCTAGCCCTTATATAGATAGGCTAGGTCTCGGGTAGCAGGTCGAGTCGGTTACAAGTTAGGGTTTTCCCTTTCAAACTTTCTATCTTTAGCTTTTTCTTGATCTTCAAGCAATCGAGAGTCCGCAGGTTACTCGAGTCCTTCTATCTGGGCCTTGGCGACACCGTGGGCCTATACGTATTTGTACCGTATATACCAAGCTCGAGTACCTGTAGGGTATACCCATGTCATTTACCGAGACTTATGGTCGTTGTAACGCTCCCTAGAGCCTCAAATGTGTGGGCAATAGTTCATGAAAACGGTCATAAATCACGAAAATGATGAGTTTTTGGTCATATCTCTCTAACATGTATCTGGACTTACGGTCGTTATAAATCGCCCTGGAACCCAAAAAGTACGGGCAATAGCTCATGAAAACAGACATAAAACGCGACAACGACGAGTTTGGGTTCATATCTTTCAAACATGTATCGGGTCTTACGGTAGTTGTAAATCGCCCTAGAACCCCAAAATTGTGGGCAATAGCTCATGAAAACGGCCATAAAGTGGGACAAGGACGAGTTTTTGGTCATTTCTCTCAAACATGTATCGGGTCTTACGGTCATTGTAAATCGCCCTAGACCCCAAAGTGTGCGTAATTGCTCAGGAAAACGGCCATAAAACACAACGACGAGTTTTTGGTCATATAACTCAAACATGTATCGGGTCTTGCGGTCATCGTAAATCGCACTTGAACCCCAATAATGTGGGCAATAGCTCATGAAAACGACCATAAAGCACGAAAACGACGAGTTTTTGGTCATATCTCTCAAACATATACCGGGTCTCACTACCGTTGTAAATTGCCCTAAAACCCCAAAGAGAGCAATAGCTCATGAAAATGGCCACAAAGCGCGACAAGGACGAGTTTTTGGTCATATCTCTCAAACAAGTATCGGGCCTTACGGTATTTGTAAATCTCCCTAGAGGCCCAAAAGTGTAGGCAATAGCTCATGAAACTGGCCGTAAAGCGCGACAAGAACAAGTTTTTGGTCATATCTCTCAAACATTTATCGGGTCTAACGGTCATTGTAAATCGCACGGGAACCCAAAAAGTGTGGCAATATCTTATGGAAACGGCCATAAAAAGAGAAAACGACGAGTTTTTGTTAATATCTTTCAAACATGTATCAGGTCTTATGGTAGTTGTAAATCGCCCTAGAAACCCAAAATTGTGGACAATAGCTCATGAAAACGGCTGTAAAGCGCGGCAAGGACGAGTTTTTGGTCATATCTCTCAAACAAGTATCGGATTTTTACGATCATTCTAAATCGCCCTGGAACCCCAAAAGTGTGGGCAATAGCTCATGAAAACGGCCATAAAACACGAAAACGACGAGTTTTTGCTCAGATCGCTCAAACATGTATCGGGTCTTACGGAAGTTGTAAATCGTCTTGGAGGCCCAAAAGTGTGGGAAATAGCTCATGAAAATAGCCATAAAACGCGAAGACAGCGAGTTTTTAGTCATATCTCTAAAACATTTATCGGGTCTCACTATCATTATAAATTGCCCTAAAACCCCAAAACTGAGGGCAATAGCTCATGAAAATGGCCATAAAGCGCGACAAGGATGAGGTTTTGGTCATATCTCTCAAACATGTATCGGGTCTAATGGTCGTTGTAAATCGCCCTGAAGCCCCAAAACTGTGGGAAATAGCTCATGAATACGGCAACGCGAAAAGACGAGTTTTTGGTCATAACACTCAAACATGTATCGGTTCTCACGGTCATTGTAAATCACCCTGAAACCCCAAAACTAAGGGCGATATCTCATGAAAACGGCCCTAAATGCGAAAACAACAAGTTTTTGGTCTTAACTCCCAAACATGTACTAGGTGCGCCCTGGAACCCCATAAGTGTGGGCAATATCTCAAGAAAACGGCCATAACACTCGAACAAGATGAGTTTTGGTCATATATCTCAAACATTTACCGAGACTTATGGTCGTTGCAACGCTCCCTAGAGCCCCAAATATGTTGGCCATAAAAACGACCTTAAAGCATGAAAACGACGAGTTTTTGGTCATATCTCTCAAACATATACCGGGTCTCACTATCATTGTAAATTGCCCTAAAACCCCAAAACTGAGGGCAATAGCTCATGAAAATGGCCACAAAGCGCGACAAGGATGAGTTTTTGGTCATATCTCTCAAACAAGTATCGGGCCTTATAGTATTTGTAATTCTCCCTGGAGGCCCAAAAGTGTGGGCAATAGCTCATGAAAATGGCCGTAAAGCGCGACAAGGACAAGTTTTTAGTCATATCTCTAAAACATTTATCGGGTCTCACTATCATTGTAAATTGCCCTAAAACCCCAAAAAAAGGGCAATAGCTCACGAAAATGGGCACAAAGCGCGACAAGGACGAGTTTTTGGTCGTATCTCTCAAACAAGTATCGGGTCTTACGGTATTTGTAAATCTCCCTGGAGGCCCAAAAGTGTGGGCAATAGCTCATGAAAATGGCCATAAAGCGCGACAAGGACAAGTTTTTGGTCATATCTCTCAAACATTTAACGGGTCTAACGGTCGTTGTAAATCGCACTGGAACCCAAAAAGTGTGGCAATATCTTATGGAAACGGCCATAAAAAGAGAAAAGGACGAGTTTTTGTTCATATCTTTCAAACATGTATCAAGTCGTATGGTAGTTGTAAATCGCCCTAGAAACCCAAAGTTGTGGACAATAGCTCATGAAAACGGCTGTAAAGTGCGGCAAGGACGATTTTTTGGTCATATCTCTCAAACAAGTATCAGATTTTTACGGTCATTCTAAATCGCCCTAGAAACCCAAATGTGTGGGCAATAGCTCATGAAAACGGCCATAAAACACGAAAACGACGAGTTTTTGCTCAGATCGCTCAACCATGTATGGGGTCTTACGGATGTTGTAAATCGTCTTGGAGGCCCAAAATTGTGGGCAATAGCTCATGAAAATGGCCATAAAACGCGAAAACGACGAGTTTTTAGTCATATCTCTAAAACATTTATTGGGTCTCACTATCATTGTAAATTGCCCTAAAACCCCAAAACTGAGGGCAATAGCTCATGAAAATGGCCATAAAGCGCGACAAGGATGAGTTTTTGGTCATAACTCCCAAAAATTTATCGGGTCTAACGGTCGTTGTAAATCACCCTGAAACCCAAAAAGAGTGGCAATATCTTATGGAAACAGCCATAAAAAGAGAAAACGACGAGTTTTTGTTCATATCTTTCAAACATGTATCAGGTCTTATGGTAGTTGTAAATCGCCCTAGAAACCCAAAATTGTGGACAATAGCTCATGAAAACGGCTGTAAAGCGCGGCAAGGACGAGTTTTTGGTCATATCTCTCAAACAAGTATCGGATTTTTACGGTCATTCTAAATCGCCCTGGAACCCCAAAAGTGTGGGCAATAGCTCATGAAAACAGCCATAAAACACGAAAACGACGAGTATTTGCTCAGATCGCTCAAACATGTATCAGGTCTTACGGATGTTGTAAATCGTCTTGGAGGCCCAAAATTGTGGGCAATAGCTCATGAAAATAGCCATAAAAAGCGAAAACGAGGAGTTTTTAGTCATATCTCTAAAACATTTATCGGGTCTCACTATCATTGTAAATTGCCCTAAAACCCCAAAACTAAGGGCAATAGCTCATGAAAATGGCCATAAAGCACGACAAGGATGAGTTTTTGGTCATATCTCTCAAACATGTATCGGGTCTCACGCTCGTATTAAATCGCCATGGAGCCCCAGCATTGTGGGAAATAGCTCATGAATACGGCCATTAAACGCGAAAAGACGAGTTTTTGGTCATAACACTCAAACATGTATCGGTTCTCACGGTCGTTGTAAATCGCCTTGAAACCCCAAAACTAAGGGCGATAGCTCATGAAAATGGCCCTAAATGCGAAAACAACAAGTTTTTGGTCTTAACTCCCAAACATGTACTAGGTGCGCCCTGGAACCCCAAAAGTGTGGGCAATATCTCATGAAAACGGCCATAACACTTGAAAACGATGAGTTTTTGGTCATATCTCTCAAACATTTAACGAGACTTATGGTCGTTGCAATGCTCCCTAGAGCCCCAAATATGTGGGCCATAAAAACGACCATAAATCATGAAAATGATGAGTTTTTGGTCATATCTCTCGAACATCTATCTAGAGTTACGGTCGTTATAAATCGCCCTGGAACCCAAAAAGTGTGGGCAATAGCTCATGATAATAGACATAAAACGCGAAAACGACGAGTTTTAGTTCATATCTTTCAAATATGTATCGGGTCTTACGGTAGTTGTAAATCGCCCTGGAACCCCAAAACTGTGGGCAATGGCTCATGAAAACAGCCATAAAGTGCGACAAGGACGTGTGTTTGGTCATATTTCTCAAACATGTATCGGGTCTTACGGTCATTGTAAATCGCCCTAGAACCCCAAAAGTGTGGGTAATTGCTCAGGAAAACGGCCATAAAACACAAAAACGACGAGGTTTTGGTCATATAACTCAAACGTGTATCGGGTCTTACGGTCATTGTAAATCGCACTTGAACCACAAAATTGTGGGCAATAGCTCATGAAAACGGCCATAAAGCACGAGAACAACGAGTTTTTGGTCATATCTCTCAAATATTTACCGGGTGTCACTATCGTTCTAAATTGCCCTAAAACCCCAAAACTGAGGGCAATAGCTCATGAAAATGGCCACAAAGCGCGACAAGGACAAGTTTTTGGTCATATCTCTCAAACAAGTATCGGGTCTTACGGTATTTGTAAATCTCCCTGGAGGCCCAAAAGTGTGGGCAATAGCTCATGAAAATGGCCGTAAAGCGCGACAAGGACAAGTTTTTGGTCATATCTCTCAAACATTTATCAGGTCTAACGGTCATTGTAAATCGCCCTGGAACCCAAAAAGTGTGGCAATATCTTATGGAAACAGCCATAAAACAAGAAAACGACGAGTTTTTGTTCATGTCTTTCAAACATGTATCAGGTCTTATGGTAGTTGTAAATCGCCCTAGAAACCCAAAATTGTGGACAATAGCTCATGAAAACGGCTGTAAGGCGCGGCAAAGAAAACCAAGCAAACTAAAAACCAAAACAAAAACGAAAAAGAAGACGCTGCAAGAACAACACAACTGTGCATGAAACAATAAAAATGAAGCGTTTGTAAGAAACCTGGGATTTTTATTGATGAAGACGGGGATGCCTTGGGCATCCCCAAGCTTTGACTTTTGTCTTCTTGGATATTTCTTAGGGTGACACCTGTGGCATCCCCAAGCTTTAGCTTTAGTCCATTCTTCATCTCATTACTCATTCCTTCCATACACCTGAAATTTTTCTTTCATACAAAACTTCACACGATCTTTATTAGCAACATTAGTGCACTCAAGATAATAGGTCTTTAGCTTCAGTTCTAACACCAATAAAACTTCCATTAAAACACTAGATACGGTAGTACTTCCCTCAAAAAGCTCAATTCCCCAAAAGAACTCAAAAAGGAACCAACAAGAAGCAAATGCAGAAAATGGCAAAAAATGTCAAAACAGACCAGCAGGTAAAGACGAATTATTTCGAAGACCTTCTGTTGCTCAAATCGAAAAGTGTTGAACTAACGAAAGTTATATAACAACCTGGGGTAGAAGCACAAAAATTAAAGCCTCAAAAGGACATACAGAGATTTTACACGAATTTTTATGGTGAAGCACAGAAATCTGTTTCGGGACAGCAACTTTCCCAATCATTACTTCTCTCTCATTAGAGGTTACTTTTGGCACAAAAAGCAAATAAAAAGGATAAGGAGCAGTTATTACTGAATTAATAACTTCCAAGACTCATCTAAAACTTTTGGGTTATCTCCCAATAAGTACTTTTCTTTAATGCCTTTAAGTTAGGCACGATAGTTTGAGAAGATGCTCACATAAGAAATATGAATTCAAGTAAAAGAGAGCATCAAGAAGCAAATTCAAAGCACATTTAAGTCTAACCCACTTCCTGTGCATAGGAATCTTGTAAAGAAACAAGTCATGAAAGCACAAAGCAACAAGCATAGTAAAGCAAAACAAGTGCAACTTCAAGACTTTCAAAATAAAGAGGGGAAACTTAATATTATTGAGATGCATAAAACCATGTTTCCCTCTCTCATAATAACTTTCAGTAGCATCATGAATAAAATTAACAATATAACTATCACATAAAACATTCTTATCATGAGCCATATGCATAAAAGGATTAATACTCTCCATGTAAACATAGTCATTCTTATTAATTGTAGTGGGAGCAAATTCAACAAAATAGCTATCATTATTATTCGCATCACCATAATCATCAAATATAGGAGGCATATTGTAATCATAATTAATTTCCTCCTCAATAGTAGGTGGACTAAATATATCATATTCATTATTGTAATCATCATATATTGGAGGTACAGTATCATCAAAGCAAATTTTCTCCTCTAAAGATGGGGAACTAAAAAGATCATTTTCATAAAAACTAGCTTCCCCAAGCTTAGACTTTTCCATAGAATTAGCACCAATGGTGTCCAAAGAATTCATACTAACAACATTGCTATTAGCATGCAAATAAAGTTGCATAGGTTTTTTAATTTTATCTTCAAACATCTGATGACCTAACTCAAGGTAAATACTGTAAACCTCTCTAATTTTTTTGTTGTTTTCCATTAAGCCTAACTAGTGAAAACAAGAAACAAAAAGACAAAATTGCAGAATCTAAAGGAAATAACTTCGAGCACTCACACCGGAGGATGTGACTACCTTTTACCTTACCTCCCTGGAACGGCGCCAGAAAATACTTGCTGGCGCGTGGTTGACGTGGGAGCTTCTTCTTCTTCACTACCCGGCAACAATGCCAGAAAATAGCTTGATGTCTACGCACTTATATTCTTGTAGACAGTTGTTGGGCCTCCAAGTGCAGTGGTTTGTAGAATAGCAGCAAGTTTCCCTTAAGTGGATTACCCAAGGTCTATCGAACTCAAGAAGGAAGTGGTCAAAGGTATCCCTCTCAAGCAACCCTGCAATCGAGATACAAGAAGTCTCTTGTGTCTCCAACACACCCAATACACTTGTCAGGTGTATAGGTGCACTAGTTTGGCGAAGAAATAGTGAAATACAAGTGGTATGGATATAAGACAACGGTGCTAGAAAATAGCTTGATGACGTATAAGAGACTAAAGACAAACTGAAATAAAGATGGAAGAAAGCAAACATTTAACAGATCTAGTTGCAAACGTTGTTTCAATGCTTAGAAACAAGGCCTAGGGATCATACTTTCGCCAGTGAACACTCTCATATAAATATCTTCTCTTCATGATACTACTCTGAACTACTCTCCGGTTGGACACTCTAATCCATGGTAGGGCTATAACAACACTCCTCAAAGTTCGTCTTCCCCATCTAGGTAACCCCACACTGTCACCTTGAGTACTAGATGGTTCCAACAAACACCACAATTTCATAGAATCATCCAACTCCAAATATAACTCATAACAATTATTTGTAATCTCTAGCCTAAGTGCCACCATGGTGTGCACGCTATCACTTTCATGCACATGGGGAGAGCAGAGATCTATTAAAGCACTTGAGTAGCAAGGTAGTATACTTGATTACAAAGCTCATGATCACAATATGATCATGCATAGAGAGAGATATGAACACATAGCTACCGGTAGAACCCTTAGGCTCGAGAGAGAACTACTCCCTCCTCATCATGGGAATCAGCAACGGCGATGGAGATGGCAGTGGAGTCCATGGAGATGGCGGTGAAGATGGTGAAGAGGCGGCGGCGGCGCGGAGGACTCCTTCCCCGCCGCCGGTATCACAAGGGAGCACCGCCCCTTAGCACCCTTCCTTCATGGCTTCTTGGGAGCCCTTCCCCATGGAGATGGGATCTATGGTGAAGGCAAAAACGTGGCTTTGGTGGCTGCAAATTTGTGGGTGGAGGTGTGACTATTTAGGGTTTCTGCATCGGGGGAGATATATAGGCGAAAGAGGCAAGGTCGATGGCCGGCCAGGGGCCCACACCAATGCCTAGCGTGTCCTGGGGGGACCCGCGCCTAGGGGTGGTTTGGCCACCCTGTGGCCCCCCTTCATTTATCCTTCTGGCTCCGTGAATCTTACGGGAAAATAATGACTTTGGCTTTTGTCTGGTCCAATTCTGAGAATATTCATTTTCTGACTTTCTGGAACAAAAAATAGCAGAAAACAGGCAACTAGCACTATGGCTCTTGTTAATAGGTTAGTCCCAGAAAGTGTATAAAAATACTCCAAAGTGTGGACCATAAGAGCCAGTACACGTTTGAGGGATATGAACAAAAACTCATCATTTTCGCGTTTTATGGCCATTTTAATGAGCTATTGCCCACAATTTTTAGTTTTCAGGGTGATTCGATGACTCATCAGACCTGATACATGTTTGTGAGTTAAGAGAAAACACAGTTTTGGGGTTCCAGGTCGATTTACAACGCCCGTAAAATCTGATGCATGTTTCCAAGTTATGACCAAAAACTCATCATTTTCACGTTTTATAGTCGTTTACATGAGAAATTGCCCACAGTTTTGGGGTTCCACGACGATATGCATGGCTCGTAAGACTAGATACATGTTTGATACTTAAGAGCAAACTCTCATTGTTTTCGTGTTTTATGGCCTTTTTCATGAGTGATTGCCCACAGTTTGGGAGTTCCAAAGATATTTACACCGACCGTAAAACTGGACACATGTCTGAAAGTTATGACCATCACCTCATTGTTTCATGTATTATGGTTGTTTTCATTAGCTATTGCTCACAATTTTGGGGTTTCAGGGCGGTTTGCATGGCTTGTAAGAGCCGATACATGTTTGAGAGTTAGGACCAAGCACTAGCCGTTTTTGTATTTTAGGGCTATTTTAATAAGCTATTGCCCACAGTTTTTTTATTTTCATGAACTATTGTCCACAGTTTTGTGGTTCCAAGGCGATTTAAAACGCCCATATGACCTAATACATGTTTGATAGCTATGACCAAAAACTCATCATTTTAACGTTTTATAATCGTCTTCTCAAACATGCCATAGGCTACATTGTTTGGGAAACCCTGAAGATCACATGCCATAGGCTGCATAGGCCTCGGTCAGTAGTCCTTGGTCGGTAGTTCGCGGTCTGTATTCCTTAGTCAGTAGTTCTCGGTCAGTAGTCCTCGGTCGGTAATCCATGTTTGAGAGTTATGACCAAAAACGCATTGTTTTCATATTTTATAGTCGTCTTTAGGAGCTATTTCCCACGGTTTTGGGGTTCAAGAGCAATTTGCATGGCTCGTAAGACCCGATAAATGCTTGAGAGTTAACCCCAAACACTCGTCGTTTTCGTGTTTTATGGCCTTTTTCACGATTTATTGCCCACAATTTGGGTGTTCGGAGATATTTACAGCGACTGTTAGGGTCGTTACATGTTTGAGAGTTATGACCAAAAACTCATCGTTTTCGCATTTTATGGCCATTTTAATGAGCTATTGCCCATAATTTAATGACCAAAAACTCGTAGTTTTCGCTTTTTATGGCCGTTTTCACGAGCTATTGCCCATAGTTTGGGGGTTCCAGGGTGATTTACAACACCCATAAGACCCGATACATGTTTGAGAGTTATGACCAAAACACATAGTTTTCACGTTTTATAGTCATTTTCATGATCTATTGCCCATAGTTTGGGGGGTTCTAGGGCGATTTGCATGGCCCGTAAGACCCGATACATGTTTGAGATTTAAGACCAAACACTCGTCGTTTTCCTATTTTATGGCCTTTTTCATGAGCTATTACCCAAAGTGTGGGCATTCCAGGACGATTTACAGCGACTGTAAGACTTGATACATGATTGAGAGCTATGAACAAAAACTCATCATTTTTGCATTTTATGGCCATTTTAATGAGCTATTGCCCACAATTGTAGGGTTTTAGGGCGATTCCCTGACACGTAAGACCTGAAACATGTTTGCGAATTAAGACCAAACACAGTTTTGGGATTCTAGGGTGATTTACAACGCTTGTAAAACCTGATGCATGTTTCCAATTTATGACCAAAAACTCTTTATTTTCACGTTTTATAGTTGTTTACATGAGCTATTACCTATAGTTTTGGGGTTCCACGGTGATATGAATGGCCTGTAAGACCAGATACATGTTTGAGAGTTAAGACTAAACACTCATTGTTTTCTTGTTTTATGGCCTTTTTCATGAGCTATTGCTCACAGTTTCGTCGTTCCAAAGAGGTTTATAGCGACCGTAACATTGGATACAGGTTTGAGAGTTATGACCAAACCTCATCGTTTTCACGTCTTCTGACCATTTTCCTGAGCTATTGCCCACGGTTTTGGGGTTTCAGGGCAGTTTGCATGGCTTGTAAGAGCCGATAGATGTTTGAGAGTTAGGACCAAACACTCATCGTTTTCGCATTTTAGGGTCATTTTAATGAGTTATTGCCCACAGTTTTGGAGTAATACGGGGATATGCAAGGCTCATAAAACCCGATACATGTTTGAGAGTTAGGACCAAAAACTTATAGTTTCATGTTTTATTGCCGCTTTCATGAACTATTGCCCATGGTTTTCTGGTTCCAAGGAAATTTACAACGCCCATAAGACCTGATATATGTTTGAGAGTTATGACCAAAAACTCGTCGTTTTCACGTTTTATAGTCGTCTTTAGGAGCTATTGCCCATAGTTTTGGAGTTCCAGGGCGATTTGTATGGTCCGTAAGACCCGATACATGTTTGAGAGTTAAGCCCAAACTCTCGTTGTTTTCATGATTTATGGCCTTTTTCATGATCTATTGCCCATAGTTTGAGTGTTCGAGGGAGATTTATAGCGACCGTAAGAGCCAGTACACGTTTGAGAGATATGAACAAAATATTGTCATTTTCGCGTTTTATGGCCATTTTAATGAGCTATTGCCCACAATTTTTAGGTTTCAGGGTGATTCGATGACTCATAAGACCCGATACATGTTTGTGAGTTAAGAGAAAACACAGTTTTGGGGTTTCAGGGCGATTTACAACGCCTGTAAAATCCGATGCATGTTTCCATGTTATGACCAAAAACTCATCATTTTCACGTTTTATAGTCGTTTACATGAGCAATTGCCCATAGTTTTGGGGTTCCACGAAGATATGCATGGCTTATAAGACTAGATACATGTTTGAGAGTTAAGAGCAAACCATCATTGTTTTCGTGTTTTATGGCCTTTTTTCATGAGTGATTTCCCATAGTTTGGGAGTTCCAAAGATATTTACACCGACCATAAAACTGGAGACATGTTTGAAAGTTATGACCATCACCTCATCGTTTTCACGTCTTATGGCCGTTTTCATTAGCTATTGCTCACAGTTTTGGTGTTTTAGGGCGGTTTGCATGGCTTGTAAGAGCCGATAAATGTTTGAGAGTTAGGACCAAGCACTAGTCGTTTTTGTGTTTTAGGAATGTTTTAATGAGCTATTGCCCATAGTTTTTTTGTTTTCATGAACTATTGTCCACAGTTTTGTGGTTCCAAGGCGATTTACAACACCCATAAGACCTAATAGATGTTTTACAGCTATGACCAAAAACTCATCATTTTAACATTTTATAGTCGTCTTCTCAAACATGCCATAGGCTGCATTGTTTGGGAAACCCTGAAGATCACATGCCATAGTCTTCATAGGCCTCGGTCAGTAGTCCTCGGTCGGTAATTCTCAGTTTGTAGTCCTCGGTCAGTAGTTCTCGGTCAGTAGTCCTCGGTCGGTAATCCATGTTTGAGAGTTATGACAAAAAACGCATTGTTTTCATGTTTTATAGTCGTCTTTAGGAGCTATTGCCCGCGGTTTTAGGGTTCCAGTGCGATTTGCATGGCTTGTAAGACCCGATAAATGTTTGAGAGTTAAGCCCAAACACTCGCCGTTTTCGTGTTTTATGGCCTTTTTCATGATCTATTGCCCATAATTCAGGTGTTCGGGGATATTTACAGCGACTGTAAGGGCCGTTACATGTTTGAGAGTTATGATCAAAAACTCATCATTTTCGCATTTTATGGCCATTTTAATGAGTTATTGCCCATAATTTAATGACCAAAAACTCGTAGTTTTCGCTTTTTATGGCCGTTTTCACGAGCTATTGCCCATAGTTTGGGGGTTCCAGGGCGATTTACAACACCCATAAGACCCGATACATGTTTGAGAGTTATGACCAAAACTCATCGTTTTCACGTTTTATAGTCATTTTCATGATCTATTGCCCATAGTTTAGGGGTTCTAGGGCGATTTGCATGGCCCGTAAGACCCGATACATGTTTGAGAGTTAAGACCAAACACTCGTCGTTTTCCTGTTTTATGGCCTTTTTCATGAGCTATTACCCAAAGTGTGGGCGTTCGGGGCATTTACGTCGTAAGACTTGATACATGATTGAGAGCTATGAACAAAAACTCATCATTTTTGCATTTTATGGCCATTTTAATGAGCTATTGCCCACAATTGTAGGGTTTCAGGGTGATTCCATGACACGTAAGACCTAAAACATGTTTGCGAGTTAAGACCAAACACAGTTTTGGGATTCTAGGGCGATTTAAAACGCCTATAAAACCCGATGCATGTTTCCAATTTATGACCAAAAACTCTTCGTTGTCACGTTTTATAGTCGTTTACATGAGCTATTACATATAGCTTTGGGGTTCCACGGTGATATGAATGGCCTGTAAGACCAGATACATGTTTGAGAGTTAAGACCAAACACTCATTGTTTTCGTGTTTTATGGCCTTTTTCATGAGCTATTACCCACAGTTTTGGAGTTCCAAAGAGGTTTATAATGACCATAACATTGGATACCGGTTTGAGAGTTATGACCAACCTCATCGTTTTCACGTCTTATGACCATTTTCACGAGCTATTGCCCACGGTTTTGGGGTTTCAGGGTAGTTTGCATGGCTTGTAAGAGCCGACACATGTTTGAGAGTTAGGACCAAACACTCATCGTTTTCGCATTTTAGGGCCGTTTTAATGAGTTATTGCCCATAGTTTTGGAGTTCTACGGGGATATGCAAGGCTCATAAAACCCGATACATGTTTGAGAGTTAGGACCAAAAACTTATAGTTTCATGTTTTATTGCCGCTTTCATGAACTATTGCCCATGGTTTTCTGGTTCCAGGGAAATTTACAACGCCCATAAGACCTGATATATATTTGAGAGTTATGACCAAAAACTCGTCGTTTTCACGTTTTATACTCGTCTTCAGGAGCTATTGCCCATAATTTTGGAGTTCCAAGGCGATTTGTATGGCCCGTAAGACCCGATACATGTTTAAGAGTTAAGCCCAAACTCTCGTTGTTTTCATGATTTATGGCCTTTTTCATGATCTATTGCCCACAGTTTGAGCGTTCGAGGGAGATTTATAGCGACCGTAAGAACCAATACACGTTTGAGAGATATGAACAAAAACTCGTCATTTTCGCATTTTATGGCCATTTTAATGAGCTATTGCCCATATTTTTTAGGTTTCAGGGTGATTCGATGACTCATAAGACCCGATACATGTTTGTGAGTTAAGAGAAAACACAGTTTTGGGATTTCAGGGCGATTTACAACGCCTGTAAAATCCGATGCATGTTTCCAAGTTATGACCAAAAACTCATCATTTTCACGTTTTATAGTCATTTACATGAGCAATTGCCCACAGTTTTGGGGTTCCACAATGATATGCATGGCTCGTAAGACTAGATACATGTTTGAGAGTTAAGAGCAAACCCTCATTGTTTTCATGTTTTATGGCCTTTTTTCATGAGTGATTGCCCACAGTTTGAGAGTTCCAAAGATATTTACGCCGACCATAAAACTGGACACATGTTTGAAAGTTATGACCATCACCTCATTTTTTTCACGTCTTATGGCCGTTTTCATTAGCTAGTGCTCACAGTTTTGGGGTTTTAGGGTGGTTTGCATGGCTTGTAAGAGCCGATACATGTTTGAGAGCTAGGACCAAGCACTAGTCGTTTTTGTGTTTTAGGGCTGTTTTAATGAGCTATTGCCCATAGTTTTTTTATTTTCATGAACTATTGTCCATAGTTTTGTGGTTCCAAGGCGATTTACAACACCCATAAGACCTAATAGATGTTTGACAGCTATGACCAAAAACTCATCATTTTAACGTTTTATAGTCGTCTTCTAAAACATGCCATAGGCTGCATTGTTTGGGAAACCCTGAAGATCACATGCCATAGGCTGCATAGGCCTCGGCCAGTAGTCCTCGGTCGGTAGTTCTTGGTCTTTAGTCCTCGGTCGGTAATCCATGTTTGAGGGTTATGACCAAAAACGCATTGTTTTCATGTTTTATAGTCGTCTTTAGGAGCTATTGCCCAAAGGTTTTGGGGTTCCAAGGCGATTTGCATGGCCCGTAAGACCCGATAAATGTTTGAGAGTTAAGCCCAGACACTCGTTGTTTTCGTGTTTTATGGCCTTTTTAACGATCTATTGCCCACAATTTGGGTGTTCGGGGATATTTACAGCGACTCTAAGGGTCGTTACATATTTGAGAGCTATGACGAAAAACTCATCGTTTTCGCATTTTATGGCCATTTTAATGAGCTATTGCCCATAATTTAATGACCAAAAACTCGTAGTTTTCGCTTTTTATGGCCATTTTCACGAGCTATTGCCCATAGTTTGGGGGTTCCAGGGCGATTTACAATGCCCATAAGACCCGATACATGTTTGAGAGTTATGACCAAAATTCATCGTTTTCATGTTTTATAGTCATTTTCATGATCTATTGCCCATAGTTTAGGGGTTCTAGGGTGATTTGCATGGCCCGTAAGACCCGATACATGTTTGAGAGTTAAGACCAAACACTCGTCGTTTTCCTGTTTTATGGCCTTTTTCATGAGCTATTACCCAAACTGTGGGTGTTCCGGGACGATCTACAGCGACTGTAAGACTTGATACATGATTGAGAGCTATGAACAAAAACTCATCATTTTCGCGTTTTATGGCCATTTTAATGAGCTATTGCCCACAATTGTAGGGTTTCAAGGCGATTCCATGACACGTAAGACCTGATACATGTTTGCGAGTTAAGACCAAACATAGTTTTGGGATTCTAGGGCGATTTACAACGCTTGTAAAACCCGATGCATGTTTCCAATTTATGACCAAAAACTCTTCGTTGTCACGTTTTATAGTCGTTTACATGAGCTATTACCTACAGTTTTGGGTTTCCACGGTGATATGAATGGCCTGTAAGACCGGATACATGTTTGAGAGTTAAGACCAAACACTCATTGTTTTCGTGTTTTATGGCCTTTTTCATGAGCTATTGCCCATAGTTTTGGAGTTCCAAAGAGGTTTATAGCGACCGTAACATTGGATATAGGTTTGAGAGTTATGACCAAACCTCATCGTTTTCACGTCTTATGACCATTTTCATGAGCTATTGCCCACGGTTTTGGGATTTCAGGGCAGTTTACATGGCTTGTAAGAGCTGATACATGTTTGAGAGTTAGGACCAAACACTCATCGTTTTCGCATTTTAGGGCCGTTTTAATGAGTTATTGCCCATAGTTTTGGAGTTCTACGGGGATATGCAAGGCTCATAAATCCTGATACATGTTTGAGAGTTAGGACCAAAAACTTATAGTTTCACGTTTTATTGCCGCTTTCATGAACTATTGCCCACGGTTTTCTGGTTCCAAGGAAATTTACAACGCCCATAAGACCTGATATATGTTTGAGAGTTATGACCAAAAACTCGTCGTTTTCACGTTTTATAGTCGTCTTTAGGAGCTATTGCCCATAGTTTTGGAGTTCCAGGGCGATTTGTATGGCCCGTAAGACCCGATACATGTTTGAGAGTTAAGCCCAAACTCTCGTTGTTTTCATGATTTATGGCCTTTTTCATGATCTATTCCCCACAGTTTGAGCGTTCGAGGGAGATTTATAGCGACCGTAAGAGCCAGTACACGTTTGAGAGATATGAACAAAAAATTGGCATTTTCACGTTTTATGGCCATTTTAATGAGCTATTGCCCACAATTTTTAGGTTTCAGGGTGATTCGGTGACTCATAAGACCCGATACATGTTTGTGAGTTAAGAGAAAACACAGTTTTGGGGTTTCAGGGCGATTTACAACGCCTGTAAAATCCGATGCATGTTTCCAAGTCATTTTCACGTTTTATAGTCGTTTACATGAGCAATTGCCCACAGTTTTGGGGTTCCACGATGATATGCATGGCTCGTAAGACTAGATACATGATAGAGAGTTAAGAGCAAATCCTCATTGTTTCTTGTTTTATGGCCTTTTTTCATGAGTGATTGCCCATAGTTTGGGAGTTCCAAAGATATTTACACATGTTTGAAAGTTATGACCATCACCTCATCGTTTTCACGTCTTATGAATGTTTTCATTAGCTATTGCTCACAGTTTTGGGGTTTCAGGGCGGTTTGCATGGCTTGTAAGAGCCAATACATGTTTGAGAGTTAGGACCAAGCACTAGTCGTTTTTGTGTTTTAGGGCTGTTTTAATGAGCTACTGCCCATAGTTTTTTTGTTTTCATGAACTATTGTCCATAGTTTTGTGGTTCAAAGGCAATTTACAACACCCATAAGACCTAATAGATGTTTGACAGCTATGACCAAAAACTCATCATTATAACGTTTTATAGTCGTCTTCTCAAACATGCCATAGGCTGCATTGTTTGGGAAACCCTGAAGATCACATGCCATAGGCTGCATAGGCCTTGGTCAGTAATCCTCGGTCTGTAGTTATCGGTCTGTAGTCCTCGGTTAGTAGTTCTAGGTCAGTAGTCCTCGGTCAGTAGTTCTTGGTCGGTAGTCCTGGTCAGTAGTCCTCGATCGGTAGTCCTCGGTTAGTAGTCCTCGGTCGGTAGTTCTCGGTCAGTAGTCCTCAGTCAGTAGTTATCGGTCAGTAGTCCACGGTCGGTAGTCCTTGGTCGGTAGTTCTCGGTCGGTAGTCCTCGGTCAGCTATTGCCCATACTTTTGGGGTTCCAAGGCGATTTACAACTACCATAAGACCTGATACATGTCTGAAAGATATGAACTAAAACTCTTCGTTTTCGCATTCTATGGCCGTTTTCATGAGCTATTGCCCACACTTTTTGGGTTCCAGGGCGATTTACAACGACCGTAAGTCCAGATAGATGTTTGAGATATATGACAAAAAACTCGTCGTTTTCGTGTTTTATTCCCATTTTGGGATTTCCAAGGCGCACCTAGTAAATGTTTGGGAGTTAAGACCAAAAACTTGTTTTTTCGCATTTAGGGTCGTTTTCATGAGCTATCGCCCTTAGTTTTGGGGTTTCAGAGAAATTTACAACAACCGTAAAGTGAGAACCGATACATGTTTGAGTGTTATGACCAAAAACTCGTCTTTTCACGTTTAATGGCCGTATTCATGAACTATTTCCCACAGTTTTGAGGTTTTAGGGCGATTTACAACGATCGTTAGACCCGATACATGTTTGAGAGATATGACCAAATACTCATCCTTGTCGCGCTTTATGGCCATTTTTATGAGCTATTGCCCTTAGTTTTGGGGTTTTAGGGCAATTTAGAATGATAGTGAGACCCAATACATGTTTTAGGGATATTACTAAAAACTCGTCGTTTTCGCGTTTTATGGCTATTTTCATGAGCTATTGCCCACACTTTTTGGCCTCCAAGACGGTTTACAACATCTGTAAGACCCCATACATGTTTGAGCGATCTAAGCAAAAAACTCGTCGTTTTCGTGTTTTATAGCCGTTTTCATGAGCTATTGCCCACACTTTTGGGGTTCTAGGGCGATTTAGAATGACCATAAAAATACGATACTTGTTTGAGAGATATGACCAAAAACTCATCCTTGCCGTGCTTTACAGCCGTTTTCATGAGCTATTGTCCACAATTTTGGGTTTCTAGAGCGATTTACAACTACCATAAGACCTGATACATGTTTGAAAGATATGAACAAAAACTCGTCATTTTCTCTTTTTATGGCTGTTTCCATAAGATATTGCCATACTTTTTGGGTTCCAGGGCGATTTACAACGACCGTTAGACCCGATAAATGTTTGAGAGATATGACCAAAAACTTCTCCTTGTCGCGCTTTACGGCCATTTTCATGAGCTATTGCCCACACTTTTAGGCCTCCAGGGAGATTTACAAATACCGTAAGACCCGATAATTGTTTGAGAGATATGACCAAAAACTCGTCCTTGTCGCGCTTTGTGGCCATTTTCATGAGCTATTGCTCTTAGTTTTGGGGTTTTAGGGCAATTGACAATGGTAGTGACACCCAGTATATGTTGGAGAGATATGACCAAAAACTTGTCGCTTTCGTGCTTTATGGCCGTTTTCATGAGCTATTGCCCACAATTTTGGGCCTCCAAGACGATTTACAACATCTGTAAGACCCGATACATGTTTGAGTGATCTGAGCAAAAACTCGTTGTTTTCGTGCTTTATGGCTGTTTTCATGAGCTATTGCCCATAGTTTTGGGGTTCAAGTGCGATTTACAATGACCGTAAGACCCGATACATGTTTGAGAGATATGACCAAAAACCCATCCTTGTCGCACTTTATGGCCATTTTCATGAGCTATTGCCCACAGTTTTGGGGTTCCAGGGCAATTTACAACTACCATAAGACCCGATACATGTTTGAAAGATATGAACTAAAACTCGTCGTTTTCGCGTTTTATGTCCGTTTTCATGAGCTATTGCCCACAGTTTTGGGGTTCTAGGGCGATTTAGAACGACCGTAAGTCGAGATACATGTTCGAGAGATATGACCAAAAACTCATCATTTTCGTGATTTATGGCCGTTTTCATGAACTATTGCCCACATTTTTGGGGCTTTAGGGAGCGTTGCAACGACCATAAGTCTCGGTAAATGTTTGAGAGATATGACCAAAAACTCATCGTTTTCGAGTGTTATGGCCATTTTCATGAGATATTGCCCACACTTTGGGGGTTCCAGGGCGCACCTAGTACCTGTTTGGGAGTTAAGACCAAAAACTTGTTGTTTTAGCATTTAGGGTCGTTTTCATGAGCTATCGCCCTTAGTTTTGGGGTTTCAGGGAAATTTACAACGACCATAAAGTGAGAACCAATACACGTTTGAGTGTTATGATAAAAAAACTCGTCTTTTCACATTTAATGGCCGTATTCATGAGCTATTTCCCACAGTTTTGGGGTTTTAGGGAGATTTACAACGACCGTTAGACCCGATGCATGTTTGAGAGATATGACCAAAAACTCATCCTTGTCGCGCTTTATGACCATTTTCATGAGCTATTGCCCTCAGTTTTGGGGTTTTAGGGCAATTTACAATGATAGTGAGACCTGATAAATGTTTAAGAGATATGACTAAAAACTCGTGGTTTTCGCATTTTATGGCTATTTTCAGGAGCTATTGCCCACACTTTTGGGCCTCCAAGACGATTTACAACTTCCGTAAGACCCAATACATGTTTGAGCGATCTGAGCAAAAACTAGTCGTTTTCGTGTTTTATGGCCCTTTTCATGAGCTATTGCCCACACTTTTGGGGTTCCTGGGCGATTTAGAATGACCGTAAAAATCCGATACTTGTTTGAGAGATATGACCAAAAACTCGTCCTTGCCGCGCTTTACAGCCGTTTTCATGAGCTATTGTCCACAATTTTGGGATTCTAGGGCGATTTACAACTACCATAAGACCTGATACATGTTTGAAAGATATGAACAAAAACTCGTCGTTTTGTCTTTTTATGGCTATTTCCATAAGATATTGCCACACTTTTTGGGCTTCAGGGCGATTTACAACGACCATTAGACCCGATACATGTTTGAGAGATATGACCAAAACCTCATCCTTGTCGCACTTTATGGCAATTTTCATGAGCTATTGCCCTCAGTTTTGGGGTTTTAGGGCAATTTACAATGATAGTGGGACCCGATAAATGTTTTAGAGATATGACTAAAAACTCGTCATTTTCGCGTTTTATGGCTATTTTCATGAGTTATTTCCCACACTTTTGGGCCTCCAAGACGATTTACAACTTCCGTAAGACCCGATACATGTTTGAGCGATCTGAGCAAAAACTCGTCGTTTTCGTGTTTTATTGCCGTTTTCATGAGCTATTACCCACACTTTTGGGGTTCCAGGGTGATTTATAATGACCGTAAAAATCTGATACTTGTTTGAGAGATATGACCAAAAAATCGTCCTTGTCGCGCTTTACAGCCGTTTTCATGAGCTATTGTCCACAATTTTGGGTTTCTAGGGCGATTTACAACTACCATAAGACCTGATACTTGTTTGAAAGGTATGAACTAAAACTCGTCATTTTCTCTTTTTATGGCCGTTTCCATAAGATATTGCCACACTTTTTGGGTTCCATGGCGATTTACAAGGACCGTTAGACCCGATACTTGTTTGAGAGATATGACCAAAAACTCATCCTTGTCGCGCTTTATGGACATTTTCATGAGCAATTGCCCTGAGTTTTGGGGTTTTAGGACAATTTATAATGATAGTGAGACCCGGTAAATGTTTGAGATATATGACCAAAAACTCGTCGTTTTCATGCTTTATGGCCATTTTCATGAGCTATTGCCCACAATTTTGGGGTTCAAGTGCGATTTACAATGACCGTAAGACGCGATACATGTTTGAGTTATATGACCAAAAACTCGTTGTTTTTGTGTTTTATAGCCGTTTTCCTGAGCTATTACCCATAGTTTTGGGGTTCTAGGGCGATTTACAATGACCGTAAGACACGATACATGTTTGAGAGATATGACCAAAAACTCGTCCTTGTCGCACTTTATGGCCGTTTTCATGAGCTATTGCCCACAGTTTTGGGGTTCCAGGGCGATTTACAACTATCGTAAGACCCGATACATATTTGAAAGATATGAACTAAAACTCGTCGTTTTCGCATTTTATGTCCGTTTTCATGAGCTATTGCCCACACTTTTTGGGTTCTAGGGCGATTTATAACGACAGTAAGACCTGATACATGTTTGAGAGATATGACCAAAAACTCATCATTTTTGTGATTTATGATCGTTTTTATGGCCCACATATTTGGGGCTCTAGGGAGCGTTGCAACGACCATAAGTCTCGGTAACTGTTTGAGAGATATGACCAAAACTCGTCATTTTCGAGTGTTATGGTCGTTTTCATGAGATATTGCCCACACTTTTGGGGTTCCAGGGCGCACCTAGTATATGTTTGGGAGTTAAGACCAAAAACTTGTTGTTTTCGCATTTAGGGCCGTTTTCATGAGCTATCGCCCTTAGATTTGGGGTTTCAGGGTGATTTACAACGACCGTGAGAACCGATACATGTTTGAGTGTTATGACCAAAAACTCGTCTTTTCACGTTTAATGGCCGTATTCATGAACTATTTCCCACAGTTTTGAGGTTTTAGGGCGATTTACAACGATCGTTAGACCCGATACATGTTTGAGAGATATGACCAAATACTCATCCTTGTCGCGCTTTATGGCCATTTTCAAGATCTATTGCCCTCAATTTTGGGGTTTGCACTACTAGAAAACAGCCTATCTGTGGCGCATGAAAAGGAGACTTCTGTGGCGCATATCTTTGTCGCCACTGTTACCTCGCCACTGATAACTACTTCCTGTGGCGCATATGGATATGCGCCACGGTTCCAGCTTCTATGGCGCATTCCTTCATATGCCATACAGGAATAACCATGGTGCATTTAAGTGTATGCGCCACAGATATGCCATGCGCCACTAACTATATAATTATATGCGCCATTGATTGTGTAACATGTATTCGAAGTAAAATACTTTCCTGGTGTATAATCAGGTATTTATACAGGATTTATCCAGATGAGTATAAAATACATTGCACAAGTAGTAGATGCATGAAAACCGACATATATATAATACAAACACTTAGAACCCGATCGAGATACATATATAGTGTCAAGTGCCAAATTTTTACACAAGCGCCGAATACAAAGTTCATATCATCTCACATTACAAATATGAAGTGGCCACCGCCGCCTACACTAGGATCAAATAGAATACAACTGTGATAATGGTGAGCAAGAGCATTAGCCCGACCAATATCTTCATCCGGTTCTTCTTCCACAAGTGGTTCGTCCACTTGGCTATCGCCTCCTCTCTAGTCGCGTATCCTTTGTAGATGTTGCCACTGAACTTGTTCACTTGTTTGTGGCAATCCTCCCACTCCTCGTAGACTCCTGGAACCCTACCCATGTACACCACATACCACCTCATCGCCATCTCTATAGACGACAGGGCATATTAGTAAAAATACAATGAAAAGAATGAATAAAGGGTTCACATCCATATATATATATATGTTCATAGAATATAAAACAAAGGATCCATAAACCTAAAAGTTAGATCATCATAGAAGCAATAAGTTCAACGACAGCACGACCACAAGGTAGTTTAAGTCTAACAACAATGACCATTTCGACCACGAGATAGTAAAGTTTATGACACACACACACTAATATAGCAGGCGTCCATCAAGAATATACACACACTGGATCATGATAGAGGCACACATCGATCATGATGAAGACTTCCTCTTCTGGCACGGCTTTGGGAATAGTAGATAGCCCTCTTTCGTCATCCACGTCCTTGTGTCACCCTGCTTACGGAGGCGTTCTTCGATCTCCCTCTTACTCAACCCTCTGGCTTGTTGTAGGGCACCGCCCCTTGTGTTGACATCTTCAATGATGATTTGCGACAACTTCATCTGAATGCGATGGAAGTCTTCTCTAAGATCAGCATCATTGATTTTTGCCAAAGTTTCGGCCCATCCTCGAAGACTAGATGGCAGCGTTAGGTTATGGCAATCCCGAACATAGCTTTTAATGTGATGGAGGACGTAGAAGGCCTCCTTGGCACCAGCAGTCGACTGCTTGACGTAGGGGAAGTCGAGCACGTGCTTGAACACGTGTTTGCCATCCTTGATACATTCCCCCCTATCTACGAAGGTGCATCCCTTCTTGGTATAGCCCTCGAGAGCCTCATTGAGAACACCCCTTATTCTAGTGTAGTATTTCTTCTTCATCAAACTCCCCGAGTCGAAATACGTGGCTAGCGAATACCTCGGGGCAAGGACGATGAGCATGCAGTACTTGTCTCTCCGCAACACAATTGGAACGGAATGTTGGAAAAAGAGCAAAGGAAAGAAATCTATAAGAAATGCATAAGTTACGGTGACGATGAACGAGTGTGTGTACTTACTCGGGAAAGAAAGGCAAAAGAAGTGTGCCCTTCCTCTTGTTGTCCACCATGAAATTCTCGAGGTACACCGTCGCCTTGGTCCGTGTCTCTGAACCTTCGACCAACTGGCTGTCCCGCATGTAGTAGGGATCCACTATCACGATTTCCGGGGTACTTTCTCTCTTGATCGTGAGCGCTAGATTGAGCGCGTATAGGCGGACCAAGTTATAGTCCAGCCGTTTCATGAGAAACAGCTTGAATATGTCCTCGAATGCTATGAAGAATATATCCGTGGAGGGGTCATCGACGAAGCCCACGTCCAATGGCACCTTGGCCGTGAAAACCGGGTAATTTGGATCGTCCTCTTTAAGAAGGAGGGCCTCTAGTGTCTTGACACCCTCGTGCAAAGTTAACATGGCTCCAAAAGCAATGTGGATCATATCCGGAGTCAATATCGGATCACCAGCTACATGCACTCGGGGCAAGCCAAATTGTGTGGATGGTATGACGACGGCGTCCTGACCCCGGATCCTCTTCGGAAGAGGCTGGCTCGCACCCTTCTTATTATTATTACCTCTCTTCCTGTAGTGCTTCTTCTTCACAACAGTGTTAGCCATTGCCATCTGCTCATCAGTCGCCTTTCGGAGTGTGTTGGGGCTGAAAACCAATCCCGGTTTCTCTTGTGGTGCATCGGCGGCCGGAGGCGTCTCTTCGGAAAGACCATGGAAGACCAGGCGCTGCGTGCATGTATTGGGCCGATCGGCTTGATGGTCGTCGCGAGCTGCGAAGGGTTCTTCATCCACAGAAGGCATATACAATCCTTTGGCGGCGCCGGTGTTGATGAAGTCGTCAATGTTGACCAATTCATCATCATCTTCATGGGTGACATCATGTGGTGGTGGTAGCGGGGGCGACTGCGGTTGCGGCACAACGCCTTTGCCATGTGGCGGTGCACACGCTGCCAAGAGTTGATGGTGACGGCTGGTGGTGGCAACAACGGCGGCTACTGGCTTCCGAGGTGGTGGCCGGGCGATGATCGGTCGAGAGGTGGCGCAGGTGCTCCTCCCCCCCCCCCCCGCAAGATGAATCTGGGTCTTCAGCCATGTCAAGGGCCAGTTGTAGCATTCCCCAAGGGTCTTGTGTTCGTCGGCTCCCTGAGGTTGAATGGGGTGGTCCATGTCATCACACCCTGGCAACACCCGAGCCAACATGACCTTCATCATGTCATCATCCATTGGATTGTTGTGCATCGTGCGGCTCACCGGTTGTATAAGAGTGCCCTTGGCAACATCCTTCAACTCACCGCCGACATCTTTAAGCAGGAGTACGTAAGAAGTGTCCTGAGGCAAAAACATGTTGTTGGGCGTCATGAGATGGCAACAGTCATGCATCAAAGGCATAAAGGAGATGACGTGCACTAACTAATTAGTTACCTTGGTGATGGCGTGGATCTCGGCTAATGTAGAGACACGGCGGATGCCGGCGGCCGGCCTATCATCATCTGCAATCTCCCGCTCGGGTGCCTCACCAAGCACCGCCGCCGTCGGCTGCGCCTTATTGGTATCTTTCGCGGGAGGGGGCGTCGGTGTGACCAAAATGAGGGGATGTGTCCTGACGTTGACGGCCGGCGGGGTCACCAGGTCCGGCGACACGGTAACATTGATGCCCGAGTTGCTGCCGCTAAAGCTCGGCAGATGTATCGGCCCCTGTCGACCTCCCGCATTCCAAGCAGTAAGCCCCTCGAAAAACTCAGGGGGGTCATCGAGCGGAGCTTCTCTTCCACTAACTTGTCCACCGTTTTCTGGTCCACCGCCTTCTCCTCCAGTGTCTGCACCTTCATCTTCATCTCTGCAACAGCGGCTTTATCCTGGTTCTTCCTGTCCCTTCTTTTCCCGGCGTCCTCTTTGTAGAACTCCTTGAACTTCATGCTCGTACCGAAGCCGGACACACGGCCAGCTGAGGACGGCGGCAACCCCTTGTCCCTCTTCTTGTAAGCATTGGTATCCCTATTGAAAACCGTGTCCCACGGCTCCGTCGAATCCTGGGACGACTCTGTGGCAGTAGCATTTAGTTCCTCCTCCTGCAGAGACAAGGAAAGGTGAACCCATTTAGATTCTTGGCTTCATTATCTTAATTAGAACACAATAGACTTGAGATCGGCCATAAATTCCTTACCAGATTCTTCTCGAATTCCTTCACCTCCGGATCGTCGGTGATGAACTCCCCTGTTTCCTTGTCCAGGTAGTAGCGGGCCTGAACAAATTGCCTAAGCTGCAAGTCCGTGATTTTAAGCCAAGGGTTGTATTTACCAAGGCGTTCAAGCTCGGCGTCCTCCTTGTCCCAAATGGCCTGTTTCCCCCTGTAACCGCCGCTTCCAAGGTGGTGGTTACCTATGTTCTGTTCCCGCATACTCCTTCCCCATTGAGTCCATTTTATAGCGTCAGCGGTAGCTATATCCGCCTTGAATATCCTAAACTCCTCTTCGTCGAGCATCGGATTTTTCTTACTAATAACCTCCCAGCTTTCACCTTTGTCAATGCTATTCTTCACCGGGTTTTCTAGCTGCTCAAGGCGTTGCTCATCTTCATGAGGGCTAGTCTGTTCACCGGGTTCTTATTTCTCTCGAGGTTTCTAAACTGCTCGAATCAGACGCTTGTGAAGCTTCTTAAGGAGGTTATCGACCAAAGCTGCATGGTCAAGATGTCTGATGTACTTCGTGTTGATCGACATGCTTTCCCAGACGATGCACCCGAGTTGCAGGTCGTACCCTTTAGCAATCGCCTCTGGCGCAATGGGTTGGCCACTTTCTGTGACCTCAGTGAACTCATCACAGACAGTGGCGAGCACTGGCACCTTCCGCTCCTTCTGTTCCTTCTTCTTCTTCTTTTGAGAAGCGGCCGGGTTGCCGCTACCGCCATCCGTCCTCTCGTCGCCATCGGTGGTGTCATCCTCTTTGCCGCCGCCTTCACTAGTTCCATCGTAGTCGTCTTCGTCCCCCTCGTAATCAGGATCTCCGCCCTCATTGGCCCCAGCAGCTCTGGCGACGGTCCCCTCCTCCTCCGGTGGTGGTGTCATCCTCATCGCCTCCTCCTCCTCCTGTTGGGACCCCTGCCAGAATGACTGGTTGGCCTGTCTAGCTTGTTCTTCGACGCTGATCATGTGCTTAGAAGGGCTAGACTCCTTGTTGCCCGACATGTTTGCACTACTCTATTTAAAAGAGGCAAAATGTTAGCACAAATCTCGGCTGAAAATTTTGGCATGACCTTTGCTAATTTTTTGACCTAGGAGTGCCCATTTCTCAACCGAAACGGAAGTGAATCGACACTTCGGGAGAAATGGGCAACTCAAATAAAATCCCTGCAACATTCACACTCTAGAAAATAGCCCCATCCACAGCCCCAGTCACAGCCCCCATCCATAGCCCATTGAATCAAATAGCATCATATAGTACCAAATAATCCCACCATATAATCCCACCACCATATATACCAGATAATCCCAGCACCATATAATCCCAGCAGTAATCCCAGCACCATATATATCAAACAACACCATATAATCACTGCAGTAACCAGCAGTTACTCTCAGCAGTAAGCACTTGGAGAACAGCAACACATATGCTATGATATATTGATAACATACTATTAATGGAATTTCAGGATATTACAATTAATGGAATTTCAAATATCAATAAGCAGTTACTATCAACAAAAGGATGCAGCAACACAACTCGGATACTACTTTTATGTGCTTAGAAGGAAAACTTGATATCTAGATCAGGCAGTCCTTAGTAGGATTAGTATCTACTCAATACAATTAAATTGAAACATGAGCAATTGATCAGGCAGTGCTTAGTAGTAGTAGTATCAGACAGTGCTTAGTAGGCAGTGTATAGCCATGCCACTTGGTACAATTAAAAAATTGAAACAGGAGAAAAAGTCAATAAAATTAATGAACTTATACACATTGCAAACAACAAAGAAAGGTGGACATTTAATTGTATATGTTGCTGGATAAAACTTATCGCTACAATATTATCACTCTTCTGTCTTTTGCACTAAACAAGTAATTCCAATCAAATCGGTGAACATTTTTTTGAAGTTGTACAGAAAGTTCCCCACTCTGTTTTTTGAAATCCTTAAAACAATGGATTAAACAGATGCACATTTTTAGAAAACAACCATTCATTTACCTATAGTTGGATATATATACAAGTTACTAAGCACGGTTCAGATAGTGGCTTCCTATGCTGCAATAAACTATAGAATATCTATCTATCTATATTATAATATAATGACATATGACTATGAGTGCTTAAATATCCATGGACTGAACATGTTGCTGGCTTCCTGTGTATCATGTGATTTCCTTTATGTTCTAATTTAAGCATTTCACTAAAAATAACAACAAGAAAACAACTCATATATTACTGCTCAGTAGGTAGTAAGCACTAGCAGAGGCTAGAATGTGTAAGGCCGAGAGCAAATGCCTGACCGCAAAGCATAATAGTCGTTGTGAGAGTGCAGATTTTGGCACCAGTGCACCCGAGGCACACAAATACTTTAAGAAAAATCGTAGTATCCCAAAATATTCTCAAAACCATCAGGCATGCATAAATTCTTCATTAAAATCGGTGGAAGTTCCAATCAATAATTTACACATTTGCCACGTATGTAAATGGATGCATTATAGCTGCTGCTGGAAAGACAAGCCAAGCTGAACGTGTTGTATACTTGCTAGGAAACTAAGCATGCCATAGATTACATGGAATCGTAAGCTGTTCTGTCGGATGCCACTTTAGGAGAGGGTTCAATAAATATCCATGATGAAAATGTAGTCATCTTATGTCCTTTTCCATCCGGTTGCTTCTCTGTTTTGTAAATTTAAGTTTATAAATGCAGCTGATTGCATATCTTTGTTTGGTCAGTATTATATATTTGATCATTTCCACATGCCAAAATAAGAATTTGCATGCTTGAGATAGGCGTAATATGTTCAACAAAACCTACATATGATAAAGAGGAAAATGCATGGCTAGTGTTCTTTGGCATCATACACATTGCCAAAACGTACCGTGGGGGACGAACTGGGGGTGGGGTGGGGGACGAACCGTGGGGGTGGGGTGGGAGGACGAACTTGCGGTGGTTGGCGACGAGGGTTGCAGGGTCCGGCGCGGCGGCTCCTCCTCCGGCGGCTTTTCCTCCACGGGCTGCAGGGCGGCTCCTCCTCCACGGGTTCGTCGGGCGGCTCCTCCTCCACTGGTTCACCGGGCGGCGCGGCGGTGGCTGAGAGAATGGGGAGAAGGGGTGACGTCTGCATTGCCTAGGATAGCGCGCAGTGATCGAGAGAATGGGGAGAAGGTGAAGCAGGCGAACCATTTATTTCGCTAAGTCTCGAGGTTCTGGTGCATTTTGGCAATATGCGCCAGTGTTGAACTCCTGGCGCATACTGTCAAAATGCGCCACAGAACCTCAGGACTTAGTACAAAAGGCGGTGCGCGTGGTAGTATGACAAGATCACACACTTTCCTTAGTGGTCTCTGCTGCTTGCTTGTGCCATTCTAAACCTGGGGCAGCCACGTTCGAATCCTGGCTGTCTAACACTTTTTTATTTTTAAAAAATATATTTTTAATTATAGATCTGTTTAAAATAAAGCAAGAACATATACAAACATTCATATTTATTCAAAAAACTCTCTCCCCGAACATATACAATCATGTAATGTGTTTTTAATTATATATATGTCTAAAATAAAGCAAGAACATATACAAACATTCATATTTATTCAAAAAACTCTCTCTCCGAACATATACAATCATGTGATGTGTCGAGCTAGTGTCTCTTCACAATCTTCTTGCCCTTTTTCGCCGTGGTTGAATCTTTAGCCCATGCACTTTGAGATTTCTTCTTGTGAATGGACAACCTTTAGTAGGCAGTGTGGTCTTCCTTCTTACTTTAGTAGTAGTAGGCATGTCGAAGTACTTGTCGAATTCCTCTTCGATCTTCGGGTCGCCGTTTTTGTCGAAGTTTTGCTCATTGGCGGCTCCTTCCATTCCGATGATGCTCCTCTTGCCCCTCCTAACTACAACACGGTTGGGCTTTGACGGGTCGGTAATAAAAAAGCATTGATCAACTTGGCTAGCGAGTACCCAAGGCTCATTTTTTGCGGAGGCGTTCTTTGTTGATTTGGCATCTAGTATAACCATTGTGGTGAAATAGCGGCCTTCTTTTTCCATGTTCTTGGCCCATCTAACACGGAACATCGGTACGATCTCTCCACAGTAGTCGAGCTCCCATATCTCCTCGATCCTTCCGTAGAATCTTTCCATCACAGTAGTCTCGTCATCAGCAAAGGATAACATAGTTACTCCTAAGTTTTGATATTCACTATTCTTGTCCTTTTCCTCGGTGTAGAATCTGTAACCGTTTATGTCGTATGACTGATAGGTCCTTAGGTTGTGCCCTGGGCCCTGCGACAAGGAGAATATGAGTTTTTGATCTTCCGTAGAAGGCGTCTGTGGGGGATTGTCCAGTTGCCTTTTCTTGAACCAACCCGTGAAGCTAGAGTTGTGCTCTCTGGTTACGTCTCCCTTCTTCCTCGGCCGGCCCTGGTCGACGTACTCCTGCTCGATTAAGCTTCTGTGATCTTCGACCCAAGGGCCAACCCTTTCAAAATCAGTGCGTCGACCATCAATGCCGACATGTAGTGAGCGGCAGCCCTCACGGTGACCATATCCACCGAGCCTGCCGAGGTGCTTCTTTGTGGGTATTCCAACATCCTCATTCTCGGTGGTTAGATAATTCTGGCAGAAGGAGATGCACTCTTAGATCAGAAAGCCCTTGGCTATGCGTCCATCTGGACGAGACCTGTTGCGAATCCTTTGCTGACACTGTTTAGCCTTTCAAATAGCATCATGTTGTGCAGGAATGTCGGCCCGAGCTGGATGATGTCGTCCACGACATGTACAAGCAGATGCACCATGATGTCGAAGAATGCGGGCGGGAAGTAAATCTCAAGCTCGCATAGTATCATCACGATCTCTTCCTGTAGCCTGTCGAGCTGCTTCACACCGATCGACTTCCTAGATATGACGTCGAAAAAGTTACAGAGGCCAAACAACGTCTCACGGACATGCTCGTCCATTATCCCACAGATCGCAATAGGGAGTATCTGCGTCATCAAGACGTGATGTCGTGGAGACTTCATACCGCTGAACCTCTTCTTCGCCACGCCCGTGACATCTGCTTATCTTCCCGAGTAACCATGAGGAACTTTCACTCCTAAGAGGCACCTAAAAAACTGCTCGAGCTCCTCCAGACTCAGAGTGAAGCAGGCAGCGCGAAGCACCACCTCATTCTTCTTAACTCTTTTGCGGCGACCTTGAGTCCCTTCATGATGATGATGATGATCATCATCATCATCATCACTATCAGGGTACTGAAGATCTTTCTTTATGCCAAGCAATTTAAGGTCCTTTCTTGCTTTCGGCCCATCCTTGGTCCTCTTCGGCATGTTCAGTAGAGTGCCAAGCAGACTCTCGGTAACGTTCTTCGTCATGTGCATTACATCGAGGCTATGGGGAGTGTGAAGGACCTTCCACATGGCAGTCCCGTAAAATGCACCTTGCTTTCCATACACCTAGCAGCGGCTTTGTCCTCGTCGTTTTTTCGTGCGCAGGCAATCTACCCAATTATTCAAAAGCTCCTCGATTTCTTCGCCGCTCCTCGGACGCGGGGCTCTTTCAAGCTCGTCCTTACCATTGAACAGGTCACCACGTTTTCTCCACGGGTGATCCATGCGGAGCCACTTTCGAGTACCTTGGAACACGGTTTTTGAAGACCCGGGATCCCTTAGTAGCTGGAGATGCGGTGTCTCATCCATGCACTTGACGCATGCATTGTGTCTGTGGTTCACCTGGGCCGATACATATGCGTAACCAGGATAGTCCTGCACGGTCGTGAGCAACACGGCTCTCAGATGGAAATATTCTTCAGTGTAGGCGTCCCACGTACGAGCCGGCGTCTCCCACAAGCTGGCTAACTCCTCTCTCAATAGCCCGAGATACAGATGCATATCGATACCTGGTTGTTTCGGCCCCTGAATAAGAATGCTCATGTGTACATACCTTTGCTTCGTGCATAGCCACGGGGGGAGGTTGTATGGCCATACAAACACGGGCCAGGTGCTATGTGTGCTACTCTGGTTTCCAAAAGGATTGAGTCCATCGGTGCTCATACCCAGCCTGACGTTCCTTGCATCGCCCCCGAACTCTTCGAACTCGATGTCTAATGCATTCCATCTAGCGTCAAGGGTGTGTCAGGATCTTGCCCTTCTCTGGATCATCTTCGGGTTTCTCTCTTTCCGCGTGCCATTGCATGAGCTTTGCTTCCTTAGGATCTACGAAATATCGCTGCAGACGAGGGGTGATAGGAAAGTACCATACCACTTTTCGAGGAACTTTCTTGTTCCCTCTCTTGTACCGTCCTTGGCCACACACCGGACAAGTGGTTCTATCCGCGTACTCGTTCCGATAAAGTGCACAATCATTGATGCATCCGTGGTATTTAATGTGTGGTAGGTCGAGAGGGCACACGATTTTCTTGGCCTCCTCGATACTTGTTGGCAATGTGTTCCCCTTAGGAAGTCGGTCGTGCCAGTATTCCATGTTCGCGTTGAAGCTCACGTCGGTCCATTTGTGTCCGGCCTTCATCTCTAGAGCCTTGAGCGTTACACTCAAACGTGTATCCTCGGGGCGACACCCAGGATACAATGGAGTCATCCTGTCTACCTCCATTTGGGCCAGCTTGGCTTTCTCTCTGGCTGCAGCTTTGTCGTTGCTCGTCTCCTTGAGGAGCAGTTCTTGAACATGAGGGTCCTGCAAGATCGGGTTAGCAAGCGTCTGTGTTCGCGTCTTCTCCTTCTTCATGATCATGCCGTCGTCATCTCCTTCTCCATGCTGATCATGCCCGCCGACATCTCCTTCGTCATGATGATCATGCCCGCCGGCATCTCCTTCACATGATGATCATGCCGGTAGACTCTTCGCCTTCTCGCCCATGTCTTCGTGACCACCACCATGTCCTGCCGGCGCCTCATTGAGGTCGCGCATGAAACCGCGCCTAAGCAGGTGACCCTCCAATTGTCCAGATTCAGGGTCGATCCAGCGCTGCAGTTTGCATGTTCGACATGGACATCTTATCATGGTCTTGTTGTTCAGAATCATGTCCTCCTTCGCGCCTTTCTTGTACCTAGCAATTCGACCTTCACTCATCGTGAGGACCATGGTTGCCTGAGCGGTTAAAATAGAGAATATAGGTGAGAACCACACCATATGAACACACACATGCATGAATGCTAGCCGGAAAAATTTCGGCATGACCTTTCCTAAAATTAGGACATATGGGTAGTGCAAAAATTTGCCGAAATGGAAATGAATCAACATTTCGGCAAACATCGATGCAACCACACCGGCCAAGTACTCCCCTAGCTATAGTAGACACAATAATAGCGAGACGAGACCGCGCGATGAGAGAGTATGGACAAATAGATCTACAATGCAAGTTGGTGGAGAGGAAATTAGTAAACAAATAGAGAGATGTGAGAGGGAAAAGTAAGGAACTTTTAGATCTAGAAGTTGGAGCAAAGCTTCTACTTACCAATCTATGGATTAAAGTAGGTTTAGATATAAGAAAATGGAGAAACTATGGGCAAGATGGGGTGTGAGGGAGGAGGAAGACGAATTGGGAGGAGGTAGAGTTGTGAAATGGGTGGTGGTGGGATAGATAGATAAGAAAGCTAGCTCATGTCACCTTTTTAACATATGGATCTGGACGCCCTCATCTATGGCGCATATGGAGGAAATGCGCCATAGATGATGAAAATTCTATGGCGCATTTCTACCATGTGCGCCACAGAAGTGGGTGAATAAGATTCCCTCTATGGGGCCCACCCCCAAGTTCTGTGGCGCATGCTAGGATATGCGCCACACAAGTGAAACATATATGTGGCACATATGTCAACATGCGTCACAGAACTTGGGTGAATTAGATTCCGTGGTCGGGCCCTCCTCCATGTTCTGTGGCGCATGAGTAAATATGCGCCACAGAAGTTTCCTCTTCTGTGGCGCATATTACAGAATGCGCCATGTAACTTGATCATCCCCTTGGCGGGTCCCACCAATCTTCTGTGGCGCATGCTCTGGAAAATGCGCCACAGAACTTCCAAACTTCTGTGGCGCATGCTTTCCAGTGCACCACTGATGTCTTCCTGTGGCGCATAGATTGGCTCATGCGCCACTGAACATGTTGTCTATCTATAGGCGGTTTCCTAGTAGTGTTTAGGGCAATTTGCAATGATAGTGAGACCCGATAAATATTTTAGAGATATGACTAAAAAATCATCATTTTCGGGTTTTATGGCTATTTTCATGAGCTATTGCCCACACTTTTGGGCCTCCAAGACGATTTACAACATCTGTAAGACCCGATACATGTTTGAGCGATCTGACCAAAACTCGTCGTTTTCGTGTTTTATGGCCGTTTTCATGAGCTATTGCCCACACTTTTGGGGTTCCAGGGCGATTTAGAATGACCGTAAAAATTTGATACTTGTTTGACATATATGACCAAAAACTCGTCCTTGCCACGCTTTACAGTCGTTTTCATGAGCTATTGTCCACAATTTTGGGTTCCTAGGGCGATTTACAACTACCATAAGACCTGATACATGTTTGAAAGATATGAACAAAAACTCGTCGTTTTCTCTTTTTATGGCTGTTTCCATAAGATATTGCCACACTTTTTGGTTTCAAGGGCGATTTACAACGACCGTTAGACCCGATAAATGTTTGAGAGATATGACCAAAAACTCGTCGTTTTCGTGCTTTATGGTCGTTTTCATGAGCTTTTACCCACAGTTTTGGGGTTCAAGTGCGATTTACAATGACCGTAAGACCCGATATATGTTTGAGTTATATGACCAAAAACTCGTTGTTTTTGTGTTTTATGGCCGTCTTCCTGAACAATTACCCACACTTTTGGGGTTCTAGGTCAATGTACAATGACCGTAAGACCCGATACATGTTTGGGAGATATGACCAAAAACTCGTCCCTCACTTTATGGCCATTTTCATGAGCTATTGCCCATAGTTTTGGGGTTCCAGGGCTATTTACAACTACCGTAAGTCCCGACACATGTTTGAAAGATATGAACTAAAACTCGTCGTTTTCGCGTTTTATGTCCATTTTCATGAGCTATTGCCCACAATTGTTGGGTTCCAGGGCGATTTAAAACAACCGTAAGTCTAGATACATGTTCGAGAGATATGACCAAAAACTCATCATTTTCGTGATTTATGGCCGTTTTCATGAACTATTGCCCACATATTTGGGGATCTAGGGATCATTGCAACAACCTTAAGTCTCGGTAAATGTTTGAGAGATATGACCAAAAACTCATCGTTTTCGAGTGTTATGGCCGTTTTCATGAGATATTGCCCACACCTTTGGGGTTCCAGGGCGCACCTAGTACATGTTTGGGAGTTAAGACCAAAAACTTGTTGTTTTAGCATTTAGGGCCGTTTTCATGAGCTATCGCCCATAGTTTTGGGGTTTCAGGGAAATTTACAACGACCGTAAAGTTAGAACCAATACACGTTTGAGAGTTATGACAAAAAAACTTGTCTTTTCGCGTTTAATGGCCGTATTCATGAGCTATTTCCCACAGTTTTGGGGTTTCAGGGCGATTTAAAACGACCATTAGACTCGATACATGTTTGAGAGATATGACAAAATACTCATCCTTGTCGCGCTTTATGGCCTTTTTCATGAGCTATTGCCCTCAGTTTTGGGGTTTTAGGGCAATTTACAATGATAGTGAGACCCGATAAATGTTTTAGAGATATGACTAAAAACTCGTCATTTTCGCGTTTTATGGCTATTTTCATGAGTTATTTCCCACACTTTTGGGCCTCCAAGACGATTTACAACTTCCGTAAGACCCGATACATGTTTGAGCGATCTGAGCAAAAACTCGTCGTTTTCGTGTTTTATTGCCGTTTTCATGAGCTATTACCCACACTTTTGGGGTTCCAGGGTGATTTATAATGACCATAAAAATCTGATACTTGTTTGAGAGATATGACCAAAAAATCGTCCTTGTCACGCTTTACAGCCGTTTTCATGAGCTATTGTCCACAATTTTGGGTTTCTAGGGCGATTTACAACTACCATAAGACCTGATACTTGTTCGAAAGGTATGAACTAAAACTCGTCATTTTCTCTTTTTATGGCCGTTTCCATAAGATATTGCCACACTTTTTGGGTTCCATGGCGATTTACAAGGACCGTTAGACCCGATACTTGTTTGAGAGATATGACCAAAAACTCATCCTTGTCGCGCTTTATGGACATTTTCATGAGCAATTGCCCTGAGTTTTGGGGTTTTAGGACAATTTATAATGATAGTGAGACCCGGTAAATGTTTGAGAGATATGACCAAAACTCGTCGTTTTCATGCTTTATGGCCATTTTCATGAGCTATTGCCCACAATTTTGGGGTTCAAGTGCGATTTACAATGACCGTAAGACGCGATACATGTTTGAGTTATATGACCAAAAACTCGTCGTTTTTGTGTTTTATGGCCGTTTTCCTGAGCTATTACCCATAGTTTTGGGGTTCTAGGGCGATTTACAATGACCGTAAGACACGATACATGTTTGAGAGATATGACCAAAAACTCGTCCTTGTCGCACTTTATGGCCGTTTTCATGAGCTATTGCCCACAGTTTTGGGGTTCCAGGGCGATTTACAACTATCGTAAGACCCGATACATATTTGAAAGATATGAACTAAAACTCGTCGTTTTCGCATTTTATGTCCGTTTTCATGAGCTATTGCCCACACTTTTTGGGTTCTAGGGCGATTTATAACGACCGTAAGACCTGATACATGTTTGAGAGATATGACCAAAAACTCATCCTTGTCGCACTTTATGGCCGTTTTCATGAGCTATTTCACACAATTTTGTGGTTCTAGGGCGATTTAAAACTACCGTAAGACCCGATACATATTTGAAAGATATGAACTAAAACTCGTCGTTTTCGTGTTTTATGTCCGTTTTCATGAGCTATTGCCCACACTTTTTGGGTTCCAGGGCGATTTATAACGACCGTAAGTCCAGATGCATGTTCGAGAGATATGACCAAAAACTCATCATTTTCGTGATTTATGGTCGTTTTTATGGCCCACATATTTGGGGCTCTAGGGAGAGTTGCAACGACCATAAGTCTCGGTAAATGTTTGAGAGATATGACCAAAACTCATCGTTTTCGAGTGTGTTGGCCGTTTTCATGAGATATTGCCCACACTTTTGGGGTTCCAGGGCGCACCTAGTACATGTTTGGGAGTTAAGAGCAAAAACTTGTTGTTTCCGCATTTAGGGCCATTTTCATGAGCTATCGCCCTTAGTTTTGGGGTTTCAGGGCGATTTACAACGACCGTGAGAACCGATACATGTTTGAGTGTTATGACCAAAAACTCGTCTTTTCGCGTTTAATGGCCGTATTCATGAGCTATTTCCCACAATGCTGGGGCTCCATGGCGATTTAATACGAGCGTGAGACCCGATACATGTTTGAGAGATATGACCAAAAACTCATCCTTTTCGTGCTTTATGGCCATTTTCATGAGCTATTGCCCTTAGTTTTGGGGTTTTAGGGCAATTTACAATGATAGTGAGACCCGATAAATGTTTTAGAGATATGACTAAAAACTCGTCGTTTTCGCGTTTTATGGCTATTTTAATGAGCTATTGCACACACTTTTGGGCCTCCAAGACGATTTACAACATCCGTAAGACCCGATACATGTTTGAGCGATCTGAGCAAAAACTCGTCGTTTTCGTGTTTTATGGCTGTCTTCATGAGCTATTGCCCACACTTTTGGGGTTCCAGGGCGATTTAGAGTGATAGTAAAAATCGAATTCTTATTTGAGAGATATGACCAGAAACTCGTCCTTGCCGCCCTTTACAACTGTTTTCATGAGCTATTATCCACAATTTTGGGTTTCTAGGGCGATTTACCACTACCATAAGACCTGATACATGTTTGAAAGATATGAACAAAAAGTCATTGGTTTCTCTTTTTATGGCCGTTTCCATAAGATATTGCCACACTTTTTGGGTTCCAGGGAGATTTACAATGACCGTTAGACCTGATAAATGTTTGGGAGATATGACCAAAAACTCATCCTTGTCGCGCTTTATGGCCATTTTCATGACCTATTGCCCTTAGTTTTGGGGTTTTAGGGCAATTTACAATGATAGTGAGACCCGATAAATGTTTTAGAGATATGACTAAAAACTCGTCGTTTACGCGTTTTATGGCTATTTTTATGAGTTATTGCCCACACTTTTGGGCCTCCAAGACGATTTGCAACATCCGTAAGACCTGATACATGTTTGAGCGATCTGAGCAAAAACTCGTCATTTTCGTGTTTTTTGGCCGTTTTCATGAGCTATTGCCCACACTTTTGGGGTTACAGGGCGATTTAGAATGACCGTAAAAATCCGATTATTGTTTGAGAGATATGACCAAAAACTCGTCCTTGCCACGCTTTACAGCCATTTTCATGAGCTATTGTCAACAATTTTGGGTTTCTAGGGCGATTTACAACTACTATAAGACCTGATACATGTTTGAAAGATATGAACAAAAACTCGTCGTTTTCTCTTTTTATGGCCATTTCCATAAGATATTGCCACACATTTTGGTTTCCAGGGCGATTTACAACGACCGTTAGACCCGATAAATGTTTGAGAGATATGACGAAAAACTTGTCCTTGTCACGCTTTATGGCCATTTCCATGAGATATTGCCCACACTTTTGGGCCTCCAGGGAGATTTACAAATACCGTAAGGCCCGATACTTGTTTGAGAGATATGACCAAAAACTCGTCCTTGTCGCGCTTTGTAGCCATTTTCATAAGCTATTGCTCTCAGTTTTGGGGTTTTAGGGCAATTTACAACGGTAGTGAGACCCGGTATATGTTTGAGAGATATGACCAAAAACTCGTCGTTTTCGTGCTTTATGGTCGTTTTCATGAGCTATTGCCCACAGTTTTGGGGTTCAAGTGCGATTTACAATGACCGTAAGACCCGATATATGTTTGAGTTATATGACCAAAAACTCGTCGTTTTTGTGTTTTATGGCCGTTTTCTTGAGCAATTACCCACACTTTTGGGGTTCTAGGTCGATTTACAATGACCGTAAGACCCGATACATGTTTGAGAGATATGACCAAAAACTCGTCCTTGTCGCACTTTATGGCCGTTTTCATGAGCTATTGCCCACAGTTTTGGGGTTCCAGGGCGATTTACAACTATCATAAGACCCGATACATGTTTGAAAGATATGATCTAAAACTCGTCGTTTTCGCGTTTTATGTCCGTTTTCATGAGCTATTGCCCACACTTTTTGGGTTCCAGGGCGATTTATAACGACCGTAAGTCCAGATACATGTTCGAGAGATATGACCAAAAACTCATCATTTTCGTGATTTATGGCCGTTTTCATGAACTATTTCCCACATATTTGGGGCTCTAGGGAGCGTTGCAACGACCGTAAGTCTCGGTAAATGTTTGAGAGATATGAACAAAAGTCATTGTTTTCGAGTGTTATGGCCGTTTTCATGAGATATTGCCCACACTTTTGGGGTTCCAGGGCGCACCTAGTACATGTTTGGGAGTTGAGACCAAAAACTTGTTGTTTTCGCATTTAGGGCCGTTTTCATGAGATTTCGCCCTTAGTTTTGGGGTTCCAGGGTGATTTACAACGACCGTAAAGTGAGAACCGATACACGTTTGAGTATTATGACCAAAAACTCGTCTTTTCCGGTTTAATGGCCGTATTAAAGAGCTATTTCCCATAGTTCTGGGGCTTCAGGCCGATTTACAACGACCGTTAGACCCGATACATGTTTGAGAGATATGACCAAATACTCATCCTTGTCGCGCTTTATGGCCATTTTCATGAGCTATTGCCCTCAGTTTTGGGGTTTTAGGGCAATTTACAATGATAGTGAGACCCGATAAATGTATTAGAGATATGACTAAAAACTCGTCGTTTTCGCGTTTTATGGCTATTTTCATGAGCTATTGCCCACACTTTTGGGCCTCCAAGACGATTTACAACATCCGTAAGACCCGATACTTGTTTGAGCGATCTGAGGAAAAACTCGTCGTTTTCATGTTTTATGGCCATTTTCATGAGCTATTGCCCACACTTTTGGGGTTCCAGGGCGATTTAGAAAGACCGTAAAAATCCGATACTTGTTTGAGAGATATGACCAAAAACTCGTCCTTGCCGCGCTTTATAGCCGTTTTCATGAGCTATTGTCCACAAATTTGGGTTTCTAGGGCGATTTACAACTACCATAAGACCTGATACATGTTTGAAAGATATGAACAAAAACTTGTCGTTTTCTCTTTTTATGGCCGTTTCCGTAAGATAGTGCCACACTTTTTGGGTTCCAGGGCGATTTACAACGACCGTTAGACCCAATACATGTTTTAGAGATATGACCAAAAACTCATTCTTGTCGCGCTTTATGGCCATTTTCATGAGCTATTGCTCTCAGTTTTGGGGTTTTAGGGCAATTTACAATGATAGTACGACCCGGAAAATGTTTGAGACATATGACCAAAAACTCGTGTTTTCTTGCTTTATGGCCGTTTTCATGAGCTATTGCCCACAATTTTGGGGTTCAAGTGCGATTTACAATGACCGTAAGACCTGATACATGTTTGAGTTATATGACCAAAAACTCATCGTTTTTGTGTTTTATGGCCGTTTTCCTGAGCAATTACCCACACTTTTAGGGTTCTAGGGCGATTTACAGTGACCGTAAGACCTGATACATGTTTGAGAGATATGACCAAAAACACATCCTTGTCGCACTTTATGGCCGTTTTCATGAGCTATTTCACACAATTTTGTGGTTCTAGGGCGATTTAAAACTACCGTAAGACCCGATACATATTTGAAAGATATGAACTAAAACTCGTTGTTTTCGTGTTTTATGTCCGTTTTCATGAGCTATTGCCCACACTTTTTGGGTTCCAGGGTGATTTATAACGACCGTAAGTCCAGATGCATGTTCGAGAGATATGACCAAAAACTCATCATTTTCGTGATTTATGGTCGTTTTTATGGCCCACATATTTGGGGCTCTAGGGAGCGTTGCAACGACCATAAGTCTCGGTAAATGTTTGAGAGATATGACCAAAAACTCATCGTTTTCAAGTGTTATGGCTGTTTTCATGAGATATTGCCCACACTTTTGGGGTTCCAGGGCGCACCTAGTACATGTTTAGGAGTTAAGACCAAAAACATGTTGTTTTCGCATTTAGGGCCGTTTTCATGAGCTATCGCCCTTAGTTTTGGGGTTTCAGGGTGATTTACAACGACCATGAGAACCGATACATGTTTGAGTGTTATGACCAAAAACTCGTCTCTTCGCGTTTAATGGCCGTATTCATGAGCTATTTCCCATAGTTTTGGGGGTTTAGGGCGATTTACAACGACCGTTAGACCCAATACATGTTTGAGAGATATGACCAAAAACTCATCCTTGTCGCGCTTTATGCTCATTTTCATGAGCTATTGCAATCAGTTTTGGGGTTTTAGGGCAATTTACAATGATAGTGAGACCCGATAAATGTTTTAGAGATATGACTAAAAACTCGTCGTTTTCGCGTTTTATGGCTATTTTAATGAGCTATTGCCCACACTTTTGGGCCTCCAAGACGATTTACATCATCCGTAAGACCCGATACATGTTTGAGCGATCTGAGCAAAAACTCGTCGTTTTCGTGTTTTATGGCTGTCTTCATGAGCTATTGCCCACACTTTTGGGGTTCAAGGGCGATTTAGAATGATAGTAAAAATCGAATACTTGTTTGAGAGATATGACCAGAAACTCGTCCTTGCCGCCCTTTACAACTGTTTTCATGAGCTATTATCCACAATTTTGGGTTTCTAGGGCGATTTACAACTACCATAAGACGTGATACATGTTCGAAAGATATGAACAAAAAGTCATTGTTTTCTCTTTTTATGGCTGTTTCCATAAGATTTTGCCACACTTTTTGGGTTCCAGGTAGATTTACAATGACCGTTAGACCTGATAAATGTTTGGGAGATATGACCAAAAACTCATCCTTGTCGCGCTTTATGGCCATTTTCATGACCTATTGCCCTTAGTTTTGGGGTTTTAGGGCAATTTACAATGATAGTACGACCCGGAAAATGTTTGAGACATATGACCAAAAACTCGTGTTTTCTTGCTTTATGGCCGTTTTCATGAGCTATTGCCCACAATTTTGGGGTTCAAGTGCGATTTACAATGACCGTAAGACCTGATACATGTTTGAGTTATATGACCAAAAACTCATCGTTTTTGTGTTTTATGGCCATTTTCCTGAGCAATTACCCACAGTTTTGGGGTTCTAGGGCAATTTACAATGACTATAAGACCTGATACATGTTTGAGAGATATGACCAAAAACTCGTCCTTATCGTACTTTATGGCAGTTTTCATGAGCTATTGCCCACAGTTTTGGGGTTCCAGGGCGATTTACAACTACCGTAAGACCCGATACATATTTCAAAGGTATGAACTAAAACTTGTCGTTTTCGCGTTTTATGTCCGTTTTCATGAGCTATTGCCCACACTTTTTGGGTTCTAGGGCGATTTATAACGACCGTAAGTCCAGATACATGTTCGAGAGAAATGACCAAAAAGTCATCATTTTCGTGATTTATGGTCGTTTTTATGGCCCATGTATTTGGGGCTCTAGGGAGTGTTGCAACGACCATAAGTCTCGGTAAATGTTTGAGAGATATGACCAAAACACATCGTTTTCGAGTGTTATGGCGATTTATAACGACCTGATACAGCCGTTTTCATGAGCTATTGTCCACAATTTTGGGTTTCTAGGGCGATTTACAACTAGCATAAGACCTGATACATGTTTGAAAGATATGAACAAAAACTCGTCGTTTTCTCTTTTTATGGCCGTTTCCATAAGATATTGCCACACTTTTTGGATTCTAGGGCGATTTACAACGACCGTTAGACTCGATACTTGATTGAGAGATATGACAAAAAAACTCATCCTTGTCGCGCTTTATAGCCATTTTCATGAGCTATTGCCCTTAGTTTTGGGGTTTTAGGGCAATTTACAATGATAGTGAGACCCGGTAAATGTTTGAGAGATATGACCAAAAACTCGTTGTTTTCGTACTTTATGGCCGTTTTCATGAGCTATTGCCCATAGTTTTGGGGTTCAAGTGCGATTTACAATGACCGTAAGACCCGATACATGTTTGAGTTATATGACCAACAACTCGTCGTTTTTGTGTTTTATGGCCATTTTCCTGAGCAATTACCCACAGTTTTGGGGTTCTAGGGCAATTTACAATGACTATAAGACCTGATACATGTTTGAGAGATATGACCAAAAACTCGTCCTTATCGTACTTTATGGCAGTTTTCATGAGCTATTGCCCACAGTTTTGGGGTTCCAGGGCGATTTACAACTACCGTAAGACCCGATACATATTTCAAAGGTATGAACTAAAACTTGTCGTTTTCGCGTTTTATGTCCGTTTTCATGAGCTATTGCCCACACTTTTTGGGTTCTAGGGCGATTTATAACGACCGTAAGTCCAGATACATGTTCGAGAGAAATGACCAAAAAGTCATCATTTTCGTGATTTATGGTCGTTTTTATGGCCCATGTATTTGGGGCTCTAGGGAGTGTTGCAACGACCATAAGTCTCGGTAAATGTTTGAGAGATATGACCAAAACACATCGTTTTCGAGTGTTATGGCCGTTTTCATGAGATATTGCCCACACTATTGGGGTTCCAGGGCGCACCTAGTACATGTTTGGGAGTTAAGACCAAAAACTTGTTTTCACATTTAGGACCGTTTTCATGAGCTATCGCCCTTAGTTTTGGGGTTTCAGGGAAATTTACAACGACCGTAAAGTGAGAACCGGTACACGTTTGAGTGTTATGACCAAAACCTCGTCTTTTCGCGTTTAATGGTCATATTCAAGAGCTATTTCCCACAGTTTTGGGGTTTCAGGGCGATTTACAACGACCATTAGACCCGATACATGTTTGAGAGATATGACCAAATACTCATCCTTGTCGCGCTTTATGGCCATTTTCATGAGCTATTGCCCTCGGTTTTGGGGTTTTAGGGCAATTTACAATGATAGTGAGACCCGATAAATGTTTTAGAGATATGACTAAAAACTCGTCGTTTTCGCGTTTTATGGCTATTTTCATGAGCTATTGCCCAACTTTTGGGACTCCAAGACGATTTACAACATCCGTAAGACCCGATACATGTTTGAGCGATCTGAGCAAAAACTCATCGTTTTCGTGTTTTATGGCCGTTTTCATGAGCTATTGCCCACATTTCTGGGGTTCTAGGGCGATTTAGAATGACCATAAAAATCCGATACTTGTTTGAGAGATATGACCAAAAACTCGTCCTTGCTGCGCTTTACAGCCGTTTTCATGAGCTATTGTCCACAATTTTGGGTTTCTAGGGCGATTTACAACTACCATAAGACCTGATACATGTTTGAAAGATATGAACAAAAACTCGTCGTTTTCTCTTTTTATGGCCGTTTCCATAAGATATTGCCACACTTTTTGGGCTTCGGGGCGATTTACAATGACCATTAGACCCGATACATGTTTGAGCGATATGACCAAAACCTCATCCTTGTCGCGCTTTATGGCCATTTTCATGAGCTATTGCCCTCAGTTTTGGGGTTTTAGGGCAATTTAGAATGATAGTGAGACCCGATAAATGTTTTAGAGATATGACTAAAAACTCGTCGTTTTCGCATTTTATGGCTATTTTCATGAGCTATTGCCCACACTTTTGGGCCTCCAAGACGATTTACAACTTCCATAAGACCCGATACATGTTTGAGCGATCTGAGCAAAAACTCGTCGTTTTCGTGTTTTATGGTCGTTTTCATGAGCTATTGCCCACACTTTTGGGGTTCCAGGGAAATTTAGAATAACCGTAAAAATCCGATACTTGTTTGAGAGATATGACCAAAAACTCGTCCTTGCCACGCTTTACAGCCGTTTTCATGAGCTATTGTCCACAATTTTGGGTTTCTAAGGCGATTTACAACTACCATAAGACCTGATACATGTTTGAAAGATATGAACAAAAACTCGTCGTTTTCTCTTTTTATGGCCGTTTCCATAAGATATTGCCACACTTTTTGGGTTTCAGGGTGATTTACAACGACCATTAGACCCGATAAATGTTTGAGAGATATGACCAAAAACTTGTCCTTGTCGCGCTTTACGGCCATTTTCATCAGCTATTGCCCACACTTTTAGGCCTCCAGGGAGATTTACAAATACCGTAAGGCCAGATACTTGTTTGAGAGATATGACCAAAAACTCGTCCTTGTCGCGCTTTGTGGCCATTTTCATGAGCTATTGCTCTCAGTTTTGGGGTTTTAGGGCAATTTACAACGGTAGTGAGACCCGGTATATGTTTGAGAGATATGACCAAAAACTCATTGTTTTCGTGCTTTATGGCCGTTTTCATGAGCTATTGCCCACAGTTTTGGGGTTCAAGTGCGATTTACAATGACCGTAAGACCCGATATTTGTTTGAGTTATATGACCAAAAACTCGTCGTTTTTGTGTTTTATGGCCGTTTTCTTGAGCAATTACCCACACTTTTGGGGTTCTAGGTCGATTTACATTGACCGTAAGACCCGGTACATGTTTGAGAGATATGACCAAAAACTCGTCCTTGTCGCACTTTATGGCCGTTTTCATGAGCTATTGCCCACAGTTTTGGGGTTCTAGGGCGATTTACAACTATCGTAAGACCCGATACATGTTTGAAAGATATGAACTAAAACTCGTCGTTTTCGCGTTTTATGTCCGTTTTCATGAGCTATTGCCCACACTTTTTGGGTTCCAGGGCGATTTATAACGACCGTAAGTCCAGATACATGTTCGAAAGATATGACCAAAAACTCATCATTTTCGTGATTTATGGCCGTTTTCTTGAACTATTGCCCACATATTTGGGGCTCTAGAGAGCGTTGCAACGACCATAAGTCTCGGTAAATGTTTGAGAGATATGACCAAAAGTCATCGTTTTCGAGTGTTATGGCTGTTTTCATGAGATATTGCCCACACTTTTGGGGTTCCAGGGAGCACGTAGTACATGTTTGGGAGTTGAGACCAAAAACTTGTTGTTTTCGCATTTAGGGCCATTTTCATGAGCTATCGCCCTTAGTTTTGGGGTTTCAGGGAAATTTACAATGACCATAAAGTGAGAACCGGTACACGTTTGAGTGTTATGACCAAAAACTCGTCTTTTCGCGTTTAATGGTCGTATTCAAGAGCTATTTCCCATAGTTCCGGGGCTTCAGGGCGATTTACAACGATCGTTAGACCCGTTACATGTTTGAGAGATCTGACCAAATACTCATCCTTGTCGCGCTTTATGGCCATTTTCATGAGCTATTGCCCTCAGTTTTGGGGTTTTAGGGCAATTTACAATGATAGTGAGACCCGATAAATGTTTTAGAGATATGACTAAAAATTCGTCGTTTTCGTGTTTTATGGCTATTTTCATGAGCTATTGCCCACACTTTTAGGCCTCCAAGACGATTTACAACATCCGTAAGACCCGATACATGTCTGAGCGATCTGAGCAAAAACTCGTCGTTTTCGTGTTTTATGGTCGTTTTCATGAGCTATTGCCCACACTTTTGGGGTTCTAGGGCGATTTAGAATGACCGTAAAAATCCGATGCTTGTTTGAGAGATATGACCAAAAACTCGTCCTTGTCGCGCTTTACAGCCGTTTTCATGAGCTATTGTCCACACTTTTGGGTTTCTAGGGAGATTTACAACTACCATAAGACCTGATACATGTTTGAAAGATATGAACAAAAACTCGTCGTTTTCTCTTTTTATGGCCATTTCCATAAGATAGTGCCTCACTTTTTGGGTTCCAGGGCGATTTACAACGACCGTTAGACCCGATACTTGTTTGAGAGATATGACCAAAAACTCATCCTTGTCGCGCTTTATGGCCATTTTCATGAGCTATTGCCCTCAGTTTTGGGGTTTTAGGGCAATTTACAATGATAGTAAGACCCGGTAAAGGTTTGAGACATATGACCAAAAACTCGTCGTTTTCGTGTTTTATGGCCGTTTTCATGAGCTTGCCCACAGTTTTGGGGTTCAAGTGCGATTTACAATGACCGTAAGACCCGATACATGTTTGAGTTATATGACCAAAAACTCGTTGTTTTTGTGTTTTATGGCCGTTTTCCTGAGCAATTACCCACAGTTTTGGGGTTCTAGGGCGATTTACAATGATCATAAGACCCGATACATGCTTGAGAGACATGACCAAAAACTCGTCCTTGTCGCACTTTATGGCTGTTTTCATGAGCTATTACCCACAGTTTTGTGGTTCCAGGGCAATTTACAACTACCGTAAGACCCGATACATATTTGAAAGATATGAACTAAAACTCGTCGTTTTCGCGTTTTATGTCCATTTTCATGAGCTATTGCCCACACTTTTTGGGTTACAGGGCGATTTATAACGACCGTAAGTCCAGATACATGTTTGAGAGATATGACCAAAAACTCATCATTTTCGTGATTTATGGTCATTTTTATGGCCCACATATTTGGGGCTCTAGGGAGCGTTGCAACGACCATAAGTTTTGGTAAATGTTTGAGAGATAAGACCAGAAAATCATCGTTTTCGAGTGTTATGGACGTTTTCATGAGATATTGCCCACACTATTGCGGTTCCAGGGCGCACGTATTACATGTTTGGGAGTTAAGACCAAAAACTTGTTGTTTTCGTATTTAGGGCCGTTTTCATGAGCTATCGCCCTTAGTTTTGGTGTTTCAGGGTGATTTACAATGACCATGAGAACCGATACATGTTTGAGTGTTATGACCAAAAACTCGTCTTTTCGCGTTTAATGGCCGTATTCATGAGCTATTTCCCATAGTTTTGGGGCTTCAGGGTGATTTACAACGACCGTTACACCCAATACATGTTTGAGAGATATGACCAAAAACTCATCCTTGTCGCTCTTTATGGTCATTTTCATGAGGGACAAGCTGAATACTATTATGCTATGTTTTCTTTATATGAAACAAACAAACGTCTTGCAAAGCATTGTTATTCATAAATCTTTTGTTTGTGCCTTTTCATGTTGCATCATAGTTTCTTTGTCTTATTGCTAGAACCTTGTCTTTCATGTTATAATTGAAGTACTATGATCCCAGCTTTGAATGTTTTACAAATACTTTGATCAAGTCTTTGATGGTGCATGTCACCTGAAAAATTATTCTTTCTTTTTATCACTTACCTACTCGAGGACGAGCAGGAGTTAAGCTTGGGGATGTTGATACATTGCAAATGTATCTATAATTTTTGATGTTCCATGCTTAGTTTTATCCACTTTCTTGTGTTTTGTTCCAACTTTGGAGTACTTTTCGTATGATTTCTTGGACTAACCTATTAACAAGAGCCACAGTGCCAGCTGCCTGTTTTCTTCTATTTTTGGTTCCAGGAAAGTCAGAAAATGAATATTCTCAGAATTGGATGGGACAAAAGCCAAAGTGCCTATTTTCCCGGAAGTCATCAGATGCCAGAATACGAGACGGAGAGGGGCTAGGGGGCCACCACACCACCTGGCCGAGTGGCACAGCCTGGCCCACGCCAGGGGGTGGTCTAGCCGCCTCCGGCACCCCCTTGGCCTCCCCTTCCGCCTATAAGATGCCCTCGGGATGAAAACCCTAAGTGCCCGATCAAAAATCCATGAAAGAGTCTGTAGCCGCCATCATCTCCATCCCTAAATCAGGAGGGATCTGAAGCTCTTCCCGGCACCCTTCCGGAGAGGGGAATTCACCCTGGAGGCCTTCTTCATCACCATGCAAGCCTCCGGTGTGATGCGTGAGTAGTTCATCCTTGGACTATGGATCCATGTAGTAGCTAGATGGCTGGTTCTCCTCCTTTGTGCTTTCATGTCTAGATCTTGTGAGCTCCGTTTATGATCAAGATCATCTATTTGTAATTCTGCATGTTGTGTTTGCGGGGATCCGATGGATATTGAGATGCTATTTCAGATTGATTATTGATTCTATCATGTCTTTGTTATTTGTGATCTTGCATGCTTTCTGTTGTTACTAGCTATCTTGGCCAAGTAGATGCTAGCAACTCCAAGAGTTAGTATTTATGCTCAATAGTGGGTTCATGCCTCTGGTACTAGATGTGATGTTGCTACTAGGGAGAAAACAACAATCCTTTGTTCATAGAATAATCATATTGTTTACTTTACACGCAGTTCGTAAAGCAATAATCTGTTGCTTGCAACTTAATATTGGAGGGGGTTCGGATGATAACCTAAAGGTGGATTATTATTCATAGATGCAGTTGGATGGCGGTCTATGTATAATGTTGTAATGCCCAATCGACTCTCAAAGGAGTCAAGATGATTAGTATATGCATGTATTGCTTTATCGATGTTTGTCAATTGCCCCGCTGTAACTTGTTCACCCAGCATGTTATCTATCTAAGGAGAGTCACTTCTAGTGAACTATGGATCCCGGTCCTTTTCTTTACGTACAATCTACAATCCTTTACTGTTTTGTGTTTACTTTCTGCAAACTATTATTTCTTTCCATTTGATACGTTTAATACTTTGTTTTCCGCAAAACATGGTGAGATTGACAACCTCATCGCAAGTTGGGGACAAAGTTCTGTGGTTGTGTTGTGCAGGTCTCCACGCTGCTACTAGCACCGGTAGTGCGCCCTGCCAAAGCTCAGCTAGTAACACCTTTGGGGTGTTTCCTTGCTCCTACTGGTTCGATTAAACCTTGGTTTCATACTGAGGGAAACTTGCTGCTGTGCTCATCATACCTTCCTCTTGGGGTTCCCAACAAGCTCTACATCAACACCGCTCCAGCATTTTTCTGGCGCCATACACAGAGCCATCAATGCCCAGCACTACACGCCATGCACTGCTCAAGATACTTAACAATGCATCACGCCGCCTGTATACCAACAAGCCATTCAAATCCTATCAGAAGGCAGACTGCTCTGCGCAGATGCTCAGGGTATAAAAAGTTGAACTGTCTCCATTTCTATTAGACACTGCACTGCCTCACATTACTATTAAAAACACAATAGCATTGAAAACAGTACCCTTAAAAGACTTTGTTCAAAGTATAGATAAATAGGAGTTCAAAGTAGGACCCCTCCCATTACACCCCACAAAATCTCTATTGCCCGTAAATAAAACAAAAGAAACAAAATTAAATAAAAGTAAAAAAAATAAAAGCAGATACTAACTACCGAAAAAGAGAAAAAAAAAGACCGACAAAGAGAAAAACAGGACCGAAAAAGACTAACCATAGCATCGCCGCTAAGACAGATTATTGTGCCTCGCCCTGCACTCTGAGCAACTAGAACTCCTCCTACAAGCAGTGCTCGCAACGCAAACCGCAGTTCATACGAACCAGAAAAGTGAAAAAACCGACAAACAATGAAAAAACCAGGCGACGTCCCGTGACGGAAGAAAACCGCCGAACGCCCCACCCCAAACATCCAGAAGCGCTACAAGAACTACACGTGTCGAGAAAACAAGACACCCCTGCTCGACGGGACGCACCAAAATCATCCACGTGCTGCCACGAGCAGCATCGCGGAGCGTACTCCCATGAGGGCACCCTTTTTCTAGCGTTTTCGTTAAACTTTAGATCGACACTTAAAACAATACGATCTGTTCATAAAGTAAATACCCATAATTCTACAGATCTATTATCTCAATTATAACTAAGCATAAAATAGTAAACCGATGCCAATGACTACAACAAATTATAGAATTCACATTGATTTAATTTATGATAAACTGAGTTCAATTCTAATCATATTACTACATGAACTCTCACTAAAAACAATATCCCTCATGTCTTTTTTGTGATTACATGAACAAAATCCACTAAACCAAGACCGATCATCACGTGAGTTGGTGTAGCTTCAAAGGTGAGCATCTAGATGGTCATCATATCAACCATATGACTCATGCTTTATGTTTCAGTTCGGGTTCCGAGTCCATGTCTGTACATGCTAAGCTCGCCAAGTAAGAACCTTAGTACTCGCGTATAGAAAACTGCCTTACACCCATTGTGCGAACGTAGATTCTATCACACCCGATCATCACATGGTGTCTCGAAATGACAAACTTTCTTAACGGTGCATACTAAGGAAGAATACATTTTTATCTTGATATTTAAATGAGGGATCATCTTATAATGATACTAAAGCGCCAAACAAGCAATATAAGATGCAAACAAACATCATATGCAAAAAGTGATATCATATGGTTCTTGAGCTTGATCACTATGATGTGCATTGTGGTATGATCTTTATCATTCCTATATGTGTAAGCCCAAGATCCATGGAACTTACACTTTGGTATGCTATAATTTCCAAGAGTATCAATCCATACTACACAAATTATAACATCACCATATCATGACAGTTGCCCAGCAACAACTAAACTAGACTCCTCTAATTTATCAATTGCAAGTTTTACGTGGCTTAGGGCATTCGAAGATAGAACTATTCCTACCTACGAACATGGAACCACAACGATGATAATCAAATTATTAGCAACCTGTTGTAAATAAGATATTGACTATAGTAGGAGAGCCAGCACCCACTAGCCACTTATGCAAAACTAGTTGCATGTCAAGCGTGGAACAGGTCTCATGTGCGAGGACATGTAAAGTTAGTCTAGGCTGCTTCATCCCACTATGCCAACAATATCTAAAATACATAGAAGATACAATAACATGATCATCAACGCCCACATACTCATATGTGTTCTACCCATGCAAAGCATCTACGCATAGATCAGACTCTGATGCCACTGTTGGGTTCGCAATATAGAAAACAAATTTCCTACGATGTGAACAACTAAGCACCAAGATCTATCTACGCAGATACAATCAATGGGTGGACCTACATCCATAGAGATCTTACCCCTAAAGATCGAAAAGCTTTGTTAACAAAATCCGATTTTGTGGATGATGTAGTCGTTCACTTGCCGATCTCAAGATCGTGATGAAGTCCAGCAGGTCCAGCACCAGCAAGTCTAGGACCACAAAGCAGTGGTGAATCCATGATCGCACACACGTCCGGTACCCTGACAACCTCCACGTCCTCGCTCCAGCGATGCAGCAGAAGCAGCAACTCCTTTCAGACAAAGTCACCGGGAACATGTATCTTGCTAATCCGAGACCATGGGGAATAAACTAGAGGGGGAGTGAGATCCTTCATGAGGAGATGTGAGAGTGGAGGAGGAGGGGAGCTCATTTTATAGGAGGGGAAGCCCCCAAGGCTCCATGCGCAAGGGCATGATGGTGCCCCCACATCTTCCTCTATAATGGTGAGTGGAGCTTCCACTAAGCCCACTCCAATTAAAACTAACTCCACTCACTTTGGATTAATTTTCCACCAAATTTAATGCAAGCTCTCATTAAATAAAACTATTTTATTTATTTTATTTAGAATTTTGTTAATTACTTTAATTAACAAACATTCACATAAAACCCTGCAATATTTCAATATCACATGCAGAACCAGTTTCAGCAATTTTTCCCAAAACAATTCCGGTTTCCATCGAAATGATTCCAGCACTTTCATAATCTTTGTCTAAAACATATTTGCTCCTAAATGGTGTCGGTATCCCTTAAGTTTGTCACCCTATGGTTCGCGAATAATGCAAACATGATCGAGACCCCTCTCTGATCAATAATCAGCAGTGGGACCTGAAGATCCGTACTGACTCCCACACATTCAACAATGACTCTAGTGATCATGTGAACCTTTAATGTTTGTAACTAAATCCCTTTGTCTCGCAATATATTACATGTCCGAGATTCGATCATCGGTATCCCCATACCTAGTTAGATCTCGTTACCGACAAGTACTCTTTACTTGTTCCCGTGATATAACATTATAGTGATCTTGTCATTTTCTTGCAAGCTACATCAATGTGATATCACCGAGAGGGCCTAGAGTATATCTCTCCATCATCAGGATGGAAAAATCCCACCTTGATCCATGAGCATCTACATAATACTTTCGAAGTATCTGAACCCACCTTTATTATCACCCTGTTACGGTGTGACATTTGATGTTATCAAGTTACTCTTCCAGTGTTAGTGATTGACATGATCTCATGGTCTAAGGACTAAAGTCACTTTGTATGATGTTATAGCAATTTAAACACAATGACTTTGATCATATTGCTATACTTCGGATGAATGTTCATCACATCATTCCACCAATCTTGTGACCTCGTTATTAACAACATCCAATATCCATGATGAGGAAACCCTTATCATCTTGTTAATCAACGAGCTAGTTTATATGAGAGGCATAACTAGGAACTCTTTGTTTGTTTATTCATCACACATGCATTAATGTTTCCAATTAACACAATTATAGCATAAGAAATAACTATTTATCATAAACATGGAATAAGATAATAACCACTTTAGTATTGCCTCTCGGGCATATTCCCTTTAGCCCATACATAACTAAGATCCCTCTTTGCGAGGAATCAGAGCAGACTCGTAGACATGATGGATGGTAGCCTCCAGTACAGCCATGGAGTAAGAAAAAACCTCGTCGTCCCTGACACGGGACACGAGGACCTCGTTGAGCTGAAGACGCACCTGGAGGACCTCCTCCTCTAGCCGGTTCTTCTCCTACTTCACCAAGGTCATCATGAACTCCTTCTCGACAAGCTTTGATACGGGCATGACGGAGGATGTGAAGCCCAACTTTAGGACTCCACCAAGCTAGGCGTGTCAATAGTGTGTCGTTTGAATTTTATTTGTGTTTTATATTTCAGGTCATGTTATAGACCGAATAGTTTTTATCATTGTGTGTTCAGTTTGGGCCTGTCCAACCGAACCAGAGTTGAGTTGTCGCACGGGATAATCCGGGCCAACTTGGACCGGATAATCCGGCCCCACGCGGATCCATCCACCCCTCCATATAAGGAGCTGGACAACCTAGAGTTTAGGGAGTTCAGAATTTTATTGTAAAGATTATCGTGTTGTGTTTCTTGGTGAAACATCCCTCCAGGGACGGCGATGCTATTTTATCTATCATGTTGAGATTGCTGTGGAGGTTCTTGTGTGCATCAAGGGTTATCGTACATTGGTTCGAGGCGTGGTGATCTTCATCATATTTCTTGCTAGATTCATTTCTCTTCTTCAGGTGACGTTCTTCGACATTATTGGAAGCATTCATATTCGGGTTACGCACTCTGAAAGATCGGGACAACTCATAGGATCATCTTGCTTGATCCATATCATGTGGTATTAGATTCCTGCGTTGCTCATGGCGAGATAATGTTGGTCGATCCGCTGAGTGTGTTTGGTGGAGATCGTCCTGTGGAGATAAAATCGCGGAGCAGATCGGATCTAGGAGAGCTCAGGCTGTGTAGATCAAATCTAGAGTCTAGTTCAGTTTTGTTTTGGACTGCATAATCCAGCCCAAAACGACCCGAATAATTCAGCCTGGGTACTAAACGACACACTGATTTTCCTTTGCAAAATTTGGTCTGAAAACTGGATTATCCGGTCCTAAAAACGGATTGTCCGGCCTGCTTTCGCTGTACTATAGACAAACTTCTATTCTGTCTAGTTCGTCAAAGAAATTTCATTTAGAGATGGTTTTAATGGCTGGTTTAGGTGCATCAAGGCCTGTCCGTGTAATGAAGAACTCCGATGATGTATATCATGACTACACCTCTATCGTGGTAGGCTTGGCATATGATCCAACAAAAATAGAATGGAGGTTGAACAGTTCCGCAACATATGTAGAATTCCAGTCTTGGAAATCTGACATGGACCATGGTTTCGCAAGATGTCATACACTGGACAACAAGTTTGGTGGCCATAATAAATTTGTTATTGCACATTGGCATGTGGATGACAGAGTGGCTAGTTGGTGGCATGAAGAAAGGTCTGTGAAGGGCATCTCAGGTGGGACATCTAGTTGGAAAGAATTCAAACAATTTATGTGTGCTAGATTTATGTGTTGTTAATCGAACAGGTGGCAACCGAGCTTTGGGAGTACCAACTTGCAACCGCTGCAATTGTCAATTGGTTTTCTCCAGATCTACTACTTTAGTCTATATATTACATACCAACTCTCAGTCACAGGAAATGAACTAATTCGAAAATAGACAATCAACACAGTATGTATCGACACGGTTAATACATATTGTCTATTTCACACAACTATAAAAGAGAAAACAACAGGGCACATTTTTAGATCATCTTTTACGAGTACGTAGAAAAGCAACAACATGCACACAATCAACCAAATATATACATAGAATATAGAGATAATATTACTTAGCATGTAGAGCACTAGGTTGACAACAAGTTATTTACCACTACAAGTTTATTAACAACGTATTACATTAATGGTTCATCCAACACCAGCATAAACAAGATACTTTTTGGTCTTACTATAGAACATTAACACAACCTGTGAAGCCTTGTAGCCCCTCATTTAAAAAGGTGAAGATGCACACATTCCTCTCCCTAATTCCAACGATTTCAAGAACCTTAGACCAGCCTCTTGTCATCTATGCAACATCATTCTTGCCTTAAAAGAAGTTAACATGCTCAAAAGTCATCTTTTAGGAGCATGCGAGTGGTAAATCCTTTAGGAGATAGCGGTTGAGGTGGACACTACTGTAGCTAGCTGAAATTTGTTGTAGGAGAATAATAATATTAGTTGTTGGATGGAGTTTAATGTGCATAATAAAATTTAAATATTGAAATGTAAAATGTTAACTATCTTGGCCTTCCTAGGGATGAGATTTGACTTGTTCATCTTACACACATAGTATGGTATAGATGACTTGTGTTGTTTAACTATCACTTTGAGGACGGCAACTTGGTTAGAAGTAAATTCCAAATTGTTTCCAAACACGTAGTGATCATCGAATTCCTCACCCCTCTTCCTCCTTTGACCTAGAAAGAAAATATTAGAAAGTAATAATTTATAGCTCCATATAAACGTAGAAAAACATGTACTTAGCCAATGCCATACCTCTACGTATAAGGCTCAGTTTCTCGTCTAATTTAAATATTTTCATATCAGTCTTAGCTCTTCACCTTGCTATCTTAGCTTTCATCTTGCGAAAACAGGTTTCTTCACATCATCATTAGATGAGACATCGATGATGATGGCCTCAGTTTCACCAACCTTGTAGGCATCCTTTTTAGCCTAAATTAGACATTGCACTAATTAGAATATTTAGTTTTTATGTCATATACAGTAGTGCCAGTAGCAATAATTTTAGAACCTGCTTATGTATCTCCCTAGTCTTCATCCTACCTGCCCCAAATAGTAAATACAAGAATTAAGTTAGAATACAATTCTAATTAGTGAATTATTACGAGAATCAAATTCAGTGAGTGTAGGCCCGTTGTCTAATAAACAAGCATACCAGAAATAAATAACCTTATCGCAATGATGAGTTTTTCTGTGACAGTCGGGGCTTCTCCCATCATAGTGTGAAAAAAGCAACAGTAAGCCTTCCAGAATACCTTCCATGTCTGTCATCTTCCAAAATTTCAATGCCATATTTGTCACTAAAATGAGTACAATCCACTTATAATTTGCTGGCTATTTTTCTAATGTTCGATTCTATTCCTAAAACTCACAGGAAACAATGGAAAGCAAGATGGTGCCTTATGTTACAGAAGATATCACTGAGGCTGAAAAACCTCCTTCCACCGATGTTGTGCACTATGCGTTTTCGTGGGACATCAACATCCATTCTTCAAGACCAACCAAGACTCTCCTTGAAGCACAACTCGGGGCTGAGAGAGCAGGGAATGTGATACTGCATAATGCCATTGTGGGGTTGCAGACGAAGAACCCAGATGGCGAGGCCGAAGCCCTGAAGGAAGTGTAGGAAGTGTGGAAGAAACTATACCAGGTCCATATTTTTCATCTTCATATAATTCAGTACCCTCTTTGTCCATGAAATGTATACAATGTTCTCAGAATTTGCTTCCTAGTTTTCTAATGTTTGCTTCTATAATTGTAAGGCACTCATTGGAAGCACGATGGTGCCATTTGCTGCAACAGATGGCATTGAGGATCAACCGATTGCTTCCGCTGATGAAAGCATCCATCCTTCAAGACCAACCAACTCTCTCCCTGAAGCCCAACTTGGGGCTGAGAGAGGAATGAATGAGGCACTGCGTAGTAAAATTGTGGAATTGTTGAAGGAAAAGGAAGAAGATAAATGGAAGTTTGTTAAAGTCTTCCTAGAATTGCGGAAAACAAAAGATCATTGGAATGCATTACTTCTTGAGAGTTTTAGGCTCTCTTGTCTAGATAAGTGAACTGGTGGTCAATATGTGAAAACTTGTGAGTGAAAGCTTGTTAGGCTTTTGGTGAAGAAACTGCTATTGAACCTATTTTGGTGGAAACTTATGTGCAAACCTATTTATGTGAATTTTATGTCCCGTGAAACATGTGGCCTGCAATTTCTATCATTTGATCTGGACCGTGCATTCTAGCGATGTTGCCAGCACTCATCTCCGACGTAAACGAAAACTTCACGGTTGTTTAGTTGACGGAAATATTTCCATCATAGGTAGACGCTGATGTGGCACATTTTCACTCATCAACATCCTTGATGAAACAGAAACATCATTTCTTCTGTCCTGACAAAAAGAGTTCGTCATGCGTCAGAGATATGCGTCGAGCTCTGATTGGTCCACGATTCGCGCTCAAGATGGACCACGTGTTTCCTTCCTACTGGTCCACGTGTCGCCCTAACGGTCGGCCACGCATAAGCTGGCCAGCTTATTGCCATGACGAAAACGAAATTCGTCTCCACTAGCATGACGTCAGAAACGGGGTGGATGACATAAGAAACAGAACGGATGACGTCAGAAAATGGCGCTAGCGGAATCTAGCCATGATAGAAAAAGATGTCAGGAAGTCAATGACATTGTAGACGGGGACCATGACGTCAGCAAACGTCGCTAACGGCTGCTTGCGATGTAGTCTGCCACATGGCGTATCCCGTGACGAAAAGAACGTCACACATGATCTAGTTGGTCGCGACAAAATTGGAGGAACTTCACGGTCCGTGACATTTTAGACACCAAAAATGTCACAGATCCAATTATGACGTGAGGTTCATGACCCTTTTTTCGTCACCAATTCATCGCGGATGGCCATCTAAAATTTTTTTCCCCTCATCCACGACAATATCAAATTGTCATGTACTATCCAGATTCTTGTAGTGGCTCCCTTACTATTTTGCTCCCGGACTCATGGTTGACGGAGGAGGTCACTGCCAGTGGACCCTTTATTACCTCGACCAAGAAAAAAGGCATAAGAATACCAGACCTGAGGATCCTAGGAACAAAGAAATTAGAAGTTACAACGTTTAGCAGTAGCACCCGAGGAAGAAGAAATCCTTGGAGGAGCATGTACGAGATCAAGAAAGGTGCGGAAAAGGAATATTATCCATTGCTATCAGGAGATCAACATGCGGGGATGCTTCCCGACGGTGTTGCCGAAGCATTGTGCACCTCCACAGTCCTCCCGATGTTAATCTCCCTCAGGCGATGGAGGATCACTGCCTCGTTAATTAGCACAATCAGCAGTGGGGCTCCTCCGGACTGGCGGCGGGCTCTCTCTATCCTCTCTGTGTACTGGGTATGCCAGATTTCTCTCCTCCGGAGGGAGCTGTTTATGCCGTCCATGAAGTGGATTCTTGGAAGCAAGGATTTTTTTGATGGAGCAGGGGATAAGGATTGGAAGGATACTGACGGAAAGGCCCGAGCAGTGGTATTTATGAAAGAAGAACCCTGAAAGGTCATGACCCGTAAGGTCAGGTCTGCGGGTATGGATCGTGGAGTCAAAGAGAGCTCCATTTAAGGGCAGGAGCCCAAGGGATAACCACGTTGCAGGAGAAAAATATTTACTCTTCGCTCTTGTAAGGTCGTGCCCCATCATTTAGCTTCATGGAGAGGAATCTCATTATGATCACCACCTTCAATTTCACCGGACGGAACAGATTCCCGCACGATAGATATAGCTTTGAGAAGGAGCATTTAATGGAATAACCTCAGCAACCTGTTCAGATTTAGGTCCTCTCGGCCTTGGAAAAGTTCCTCTCAACATACCTCCTCATGTCACAGAAGAAGTTAAGGCATTAGACTGCGTCACTGATTATGTCATCCTGGACTAGACCTAAACCCCACTACGACCTGATTATGTCAGATGGGTCCACAGGCAAGGTTCCAACATGATAAGAACTAAAATTACAGATATCCTCTCGATCTCTCAGTTCAGTACTCCACATCATATATGGGACCTCTCCCTCAGACCTCCTCTTCTCATCAAGTTACTCACACTGCAACACAAGAGGATAATTTTCTTCCCTATTGTTATCTAACCCTTTTGCCAGACCTCGTCGCAAGCCCATTACCCTAGGACATCTGAGATGAGAAGGCTCATCAGACCTGCTTTGAGAATGGGCACATGGGAAAGTCTGTGCGATCGAGACGTCTACACATGTCAGGGACCTTGCACCAAGACCTCGAGCATTCACAAGGACATCGCGCCTCAATATCAGTAAGAAGTCATCGAGCTCACCAAGCGTATGTTGAGTACGAGCTACAACAACTCCGCTACAAGGAAGACCATATTATTGAAGGTACTGGTCGGGGGCTTGTCAATGATGGATGGACTGAAACCTGTACCCGACATGGGCCCGAATCCACGATTCTTACCCACGACGACCTCTAACGATCAAGGACCCAAAGGCCTGCATCTAGAAGCTCCCAAACCGACATAGCCTCAATTGACCTGACCTGTAGGGCTGCAAGACGACTCTTTGGAGATCCTGAAGATTAGACGAACATACAAGGAAGATCGGAGATCACGATTATGTGAAAGACAATATGAAGACCTGGCATGACTAAGAAGGACTCGGCTACCATCGACACCTATAAGTACCTGAAGACATTGACCTGAGAAGGACACGCCGTAATCACCCAAGTCTTCGCCATTAGCCTTAGTCATAGCTCTATATTCATCTCTCTCGCCGAGTATCATTATAAACCCACCGAGATCATCTTGTAGATACATTGTACAATCTCTCGATCACCTTATGCATAAAGTCTGAGGGATTCCTTCTATTACCTACGTATATTCGTCTTTGAGATCCAAACCTGCTAGCCTGAGCCGTCCACCGAAAGAATAAACTCTCTTTCGTTCCCCGGAATTGAGACCGCAGAGGGATCATGAAAACTATCCTTCATCAGAACGTGACGAGAAGGCCATGAAAAACCATTAGGGGTCGTGCAACAAGCGTGTAGCAAATGGCATGGGATCCAAAAGGAAATTGATCATCACCCACGGCACCAACATGGACAACAAGGCAAATCAGTTCGTCGTCTTTTGTGACTGCCGTCGTAGAGTTCTTGTTGTTTGAGACTGACCTCCACCAAGTTCACGCCTTTCTTTCGTAGCTAGTTCGTGCTCTCGGCATGTACCGCAAGGACACAAAAACCGAGTTCAAATTCCAGCATGTATTCCACAGAATCAAGCATTGCTAGAAGTGGGTGGACACTCGCCTGTCACTCACCAAGGCCAATGATGACGTCTACAACCCCGATGCGCCACCCCCAGCTGCCGCTGAAGGGCGTCTAGAGCACGGCCAGAAGAAGGCCAAGACACTGAAGGCTATGGGTCTGCCTGCCGAACGACTTCATGCATCGATCAAGAAGTGCATGGCCGATGCGAAGACCCATGCCGACAAGAGGGACGAGAAGTCCGAAGAAAGGTGGGCCCAGCTACTGCAGAACCAAGACATCAAGCTCGACCTCCTCAAGGCCAACTTCGCGGCGAAGAAGAGGAACACGGACCTGGCCTTTCTCATGGGCGGCAAGGACACTTCAACGATGAGCGACAAGGTCAAGGCATGGTACACGGCGCGCCGCGACGCCATTCTGGACGAGGATCTCCCCGAGACGCCGAGCTTTGCTAGGGGCACGCTGATATCCACGCTGAGCTCTATACCAACGATCTCGCCTTCGTCGACACCGCTCTCTGCCACCACAGGTCACCGAGCTCTGCCTCCACGTCTTCTACCCCATCGACGAGCTCTGCCGTAGCTGCTACGGTGGAGGAGCCTATCCCGGTGGACGAGTGATTCGGATTTTTATGTAATAATCTGAAAACCGAACCTGGGCTACTTTCGATCGCTGAACTGCGCGTTTGGGTGAGAATCTGTCGAACTCATGTTGTTTTTGTAACAGAAAGAGAAACTTTCAAATATTTCACGGATTTATGGAGGTTTGCTTAGAAACATAATAAAAAATCCGATCTTTTTTAAATAAAATCGGCATCCGTCCGACTAAGCGCCAAATTCCACCGGGAACGCCCAACCAACCAGTAACCAGTAGAGCAGTAGAGGTGCTCTCACTCGCATCCCTTCTTCCCACGGGCAGCGAGAACTGAACATTGCCCCCAAATCCTTCGAGCTCCCACGCAAATCACTCTCCCCCATTGCGAGATCCCGACCAGGAAAACCCACCGGAGAGACCCGTTCCCCTCCCCCGAATCTGTCGCGGAGCCGTCTTCCTGCTCCTCCCCCACGAATCTGGGCTCGCCCAACGGCTGGTGGAGCTCGACCTGGCGGGTTCAGGCGTGAAATGGCTACGCCGGGGAGCAGTACGGGCGGCGGCGGCGGCGGCAGATCCCACCTGCCTCAGCAGGATAAGGTATACACCACGTTCTCGTGCGCGCAACTGGTCACTTGTACAAGCTTTAGGCGAGCTGATTTCTCTAGAGATGCATGTGTCCACAGCCACTGCGCGCGTACTGAGTACTATCTGTACTAACTGGCTGATGCAATGCAATGCAACTACAGCAACTGCTTGCTCCCTGCTATCTGCATAATATTAGGCTGAACTGACTCTTCTTCTTTGTCTCGGGTCCGTGTTGAATTGCATGCTTTATTCTGCACCGCAACAATGCTTTCAGTAAGGGAATAATCCTTCATAGATGTTGTTATACGATGTTCTGCTTAGGCTTTTGATGAGCTGCTTGCTTTTAGCCACTTGGTACTGAGTACCAACTTTAGATGATGTAACTGGGGCGTCTTTATCCCAACAGACAGTTATGCTTTAGCTAGTACTAAGTGCTAACCCTGCCTGCTCCCTGTTATGCTGCATAACAGCATAATAATAGGCTCAACTGAGTATTCTTCTTGGAGTCGGTCCATGTCGAAATGCATGCCTTTTGCAGAGCTCCTTGAGTGACTCTGTTTTTTTTGGCAAATACCACATACATCTTCTCCTGCCTGCTACGGCATCATCGTCTGGAGTATGTTTTGTTTCTCTCACATTCCTTCGTAGGTGTACTGTACATATATATAACTGCTCGATTGAATTGGCATCGTATTCACATTTTGTTGAGAGTTGAGGCTGGGGGAAACATAGCTTTTCGCTTTGGAGAGCACTTGTTATACGGCAGATAAGAAGCACATGAAAAAACTTCGTGGTTTTATGCTAGGATCTTTTTGCGTTTTATTAGATTTTTCAGATTCTTGTGAGGTACGTGCATATGCTGTGATGACTGATAACACGATTTATATGTGTTCTAGGTGCGACATCATTCTAGGCCTATGAATCCTGTCCAATTTTTCCACACATTATTAATTATGAAGCATGCAATGGTTTCCTTCATGTACACAGTTCAGTAGTCACTAGTAATTTCATTGTTGACCAACCTAGCTAGTATACTGTCTTTTCAACTCTAGCCTAAGTAGTTATTTGTTCATTTGCATGGTCAATTTTGTGTATCTTTACCAATAATCAGCAGGATGGTTTATATTCTGTTTCCAGGAACAGTCATATTCATGTGCTTGTGCTAACACATACATGTTTCTCTTTTCTTAACTGCAGAGTATATGGGCTGGCTGTCTATCTGGCTTGTCATGTTTCGGGTCGCAGAAGGGTGGAAAGCGTATAGTCCCAGCAGCTCGTACACCTGATGGGAACGCATCGACTAACCGTGTCAATGCGCTCCAATCTGCTAGCAATTCCAACCAAGACAGGGCTATGAATCTATCTCTTTACGCACCGCCGTCATCACCAGCATCCTTCTCCAACTCTGCACTTCCTTCGACCACTCAGTCACCTAACCGCTTCCTGTCAGTATCCACAAACTCTCCTGGTGCCCCGACGTCTAGCATGTTCGCTGTCGGACCATATGTGAATGAACCTCAGCTTGTCTCACCTCCGGCAGCCTTTTCGACGTACACGACTGAGCCCTCCACAGCACCACTGACCCCTCCTCCTGAGCTAGCTCACGCAACCACTCCATCCTCTCCAGACGTACCATACGCCCGGTTTCTTTCATCGTCTATGGGTCTTAGAACTGCTGGCAAGGAGCACAACATGCACTACCTGTCGACAACATACTCTGGTGGCTCAGGACTCCAGGGGTCTTATCCACTTTACCCGGGCAGCCCTTCTAGTAGCCTCATATCACCTGTCTCGGTGACTCCGAGGACCGGTCTTTCGTCACCTATCCCTGAGCATGATGTTCCTACCGCACATTGGAAAACATCTAGGTCTGCGTGTTACACGCCATATTCCATTGCTTCGCCCATTCCCGAGCAAGAGGTCCCTGCTGCAAAGTGGAAGACCTCCAGATCTGCTTGTGGCACGCCGAATTCAAGGACATCGGCATCAAATATTTTTCAGCTTGATTCAGCTGCCCCTAGGAATTTCTTTCGTCCAGCTGCATCTGCTCAGTTCTACCTGGATCAGGCTCAACAACAGATATTTCCTTATAATTGTGGGAAACTAGGTGTCTCAAGGGATAATAAGCAAGATGCCGGTGAAGTTGAAGCGTACAGAGCATCGTTTGGATTCAGTGCTGATGAGATGGTTACAACCCAACAATATGCAGAAATACCGGATGCTACGCTCAATGATGGATTCAGCATATCCCCTCTCGGAAACAATGCCAATGCTATGCAGGCGTGCCCATCTGATGATGATCCGTGTAATGAGGTTCAGAAGGTTGATAAACCACTTTTGAATGTAAAAGAGATGACAAGCCCAAAGAATTCAGCGGTCCAGCCTTTCAGTGGAACTCCACATGATAAAATGGTGCACCTGGATATATTCGAAGGTGAATGTCCCGACTTTCCACCCAAGCCCTGTTATATTATCTTAGTATACCTGAACCACCGAGACCTGGATTTTCTTTTATGAAGTGCTGCAGAAAATAAATGTTCAGTAACTTGAAATATACCAGCACTGACGCTATAAACTGAGCTCAAATGTCTTTGACCAGCATGCATCTATCAGTACTGTTGTGTTTATGTTTCTGCAATGTGCTCAAATGTCTTTTATTGCGTGCAGGCACAGATAAGGGGCATCTGTCGGAAGACGACGCCAATGTGAAAAACTGGCATCCTTTCAGGAAGACGGGGGGCGAGATATCTCTAAAACCCATAGAGGTGAGGAAGAGAGGCCCGGGTGGGCAGGCATGCTCAGACGCCGAGGTCGAGTACCGAAGGTCGAGGAGCCTACGAGAAGCCAACAACGTTTTGTCATGGCGCAGCACGATGCCAAGACAACTACAGTGATATGCAGCGAAGTTTCAGAGTTTGCTTAACCTAGTGTTGTAGTTTGCATCGATCGGTTGGAGGTGTTACAAGTAATCCTTAGTCGAAGGGTAAGTAGCCAGTTGCACATATTGATGGCGCTCTGGATATGTGACGAACAGCTCCAGTTTGTATTGTATTTAAGATTTCTATGTTCTAATAAAATGAAAGGTTCCGTAGTCATGTCGCAATACACTGTCGAGACAACTACAGTAATGTCAGAGTTTGCTAAGCCTAGCCAGTGTCCATCGGTAGTTAAAGTAGATATATATGTTGATTTTGGATATGTCATGAGATGCTCCAGTTTGTATTGTATTTAAGTTTTCCATGTTCTAATGGTTAGCCAGCAGCTGCAGTCAAATAAATGCTTCAAACACTAGTGCACCCCCCCCCCCCCCCTAACACCGGTTTGGAGGGCCCTCTAACAGCGGTTGTAGAACCGCTGTTGAGGGTTCGGTGTTAGAGGGGCCCCCCCTTTAACACCGGTTCGTATACGAACCGGTGTTAAAGGGTGGCGCACGTTGAAGCATCAAGTACAAGACAAACACGTTCAAGCATATATACAACGTTCATTTTGGTGGATATCTAAAGAGTTCTCCGCCAGGCGTGACGACCTCATCAAGTATGAACCCCGTCAATTCCTCTTGAATGGCTCGTATGCGGTCAAATGGTAGGAGTTGGTCCCGCATCCGTTCGATCTGAATATATATGAAGAATGGGGTCAATATATATATAAGAATAAAACTCAACACAATTGATGGTAATAAAATAATGTTGTGTACTTTGTTTACTTACTCTAAGTTGTTCTAGTGCGGCTTGGCCCATCGCACATATCGTGTTGCGAATGAACTCGCAAACATAGTACCCACATAAGTTATTGCCGTGTCCCTGATGCGCGCACTTTACGAGAATAGAGAGTTCAATCAAAATAATAATCAATAAAGCATGATATAATGAAATTGGAAGCAGAATCAAAGAGATACGCAGACCTAGCTAGCTAGTATTACTTACATTTTGGTCTACAAATTTTAGTTCTTCTGACCATTCACCCACGGCCCTGCCCGTGAAAATTTTCCAAACCTTGTCCGGCAAAGAAAATGGATAAAGGAGTAATTAATTACTTATTGTCACGAAAGTTGCCGATCTAGTGCGATAATATGATTGAAATTACCTCTGGAGCATCTCTCTAAAGTCTGTCCATAGCTATTTTTCTTTTCGTAACGAGTCCATGACAAGGACTTTTTCTGAGTCAGGTTGAATGACTAGCAGAATAAAGTGGAACCTACGCACGCATAACTTATCATCAATTACACTTAACATCGAGTAAGCCAAAATAGAATGTGTACAAGAGGGGGTAACAGTACTCACGAGAAGTTGTAAGGCAATAGTATTTCCCTTTTGGTTTGTTGTCTCAGTAAAGACCTTAGCAATAAATCTTCTGTTTGCCCGGGTTTGGTTCTTACCACTTCTTCATGAACTCTATTTGGGTCAACGAACCCAATGTCAAAAGGTCCTCCTTTCATGCATTCCATAACCTTTTTCCTGCATAATAGTATATACATATATGGTGAGCATATATATATACTTGCAATTAATGAAGTGAATGAGATGAGATAGAAAATACAGAAATAGTACTTACACACAATAAAGGCTGATGGTAGCTTTGTCGAGTTCCTTCTGATTGAATAGAAAATGCAAGTCTTGAATGTTGAAGTCGATCTCGTCGTCTCCGCACAAGAAAATCCCATCTCTTATATGTGTCGTGATCCATTCTTCCTTTCTCGTCTTGCAGAAATCAAGGTACCACTTGTGCAATCTTCGCATCTTTGTTGGTAGATTCTTGAGCTCCTCTTTCTTGACGAGATTCTTCCCATACTTCTATGGCTGTATGGGGTTGGCATCGCATTTGGGCAAGTTGTCTCCCATGATGTTCAAGTATGCAATGTAAGTCATCCCCATCTCATTGGCCTTTCTTTGTAGCTCTGCCTCGTAATCATTTACGGGAGGAGCGTCCCGTGTGTCAAACACTTGGAGCGGGGCGCATGATTGGTTTTCCTGCTCTCCGAGCATGGGAATCATTCGGGTGCCGCACGACTGCTACTTTCAGTCTCCCTACGGCGCCTTGCATCCGCCTTCAAAATCTGGCGCTCGTAGTCCGGCATAAGGTGGGTTTCAGGTTTCAAAAGATTTTTGTAAAACTTCTCCACCACCGCCGGATCTATTTTCTCCTTTGGCTCGGCCCGTCTAGGTGCAAAGAATTTCTTGACCTCTTCTTCCGAGATCCTATTGGTCTCCTCGTCGCTGTGATTCCACGGTAAATCTGGCAATGGCTTGGCGGAAGGCTGCGGGACGTAGTTTTTTGAACTCTTTGTGGCAGTGCTAGTGATGCTCTTCGTGGCAGTGCTCTTCCGCTTACGCTGAGGAGATGGCTGAAGCGCCGGAGATGGCTGACGAGCAGGAGATGGTGGCCACGGAGATGGCTGCCAGAGAGATGGTCAAGCGCCGGAGATGGCTGCCGCGCAGGAGATGGCTGAAGCGACTCAGACTGCTGACGCTGCGGAGATGGCGGGGGTGCCAGTGGCCTCCAATTTGGAAGCACGATGTGTTCCTTCTTCCAAAGAATGGTTGTTTTCACTGCAAATTTGAGTTGAGTTTCCCCTTCACCTGTAGCATGGTCAAGCTGTGCTTCCTCATATTCCTTCACAGCCTCATCCACCCGACAATAGCATAGCCATCTAGAATCGGGTCGGCGTGGTAAGTTCCACCAGCCAGGAGGTAAGGCATAGCCAGCCACCTTAATGGATAAGCCCATTAATCTCACATGCAGCTCAGCGTGTTCGCTCTCCGTGATCTCATCCACGGGTATCGAGGACCCGCCATTCATTTCAAGCGTGGCTGCGTTCTCCTGGAAGCCACGCTGCTTTTCCGCGCAGAGTCTGGGCCGCCGGCAGCTTCCAATGCAGGCTCTTCGTGCCGCTGAGATGGGCCGGTAGCTTGATGGATCTGTTGTGCATTCACTTGCGCCTTCAGCGCCACAAGTGCATGTTCTATCTGTCATCCGCTCAGATGCTCTTTTCTTTTCTGCCGCCATCTGTAAGAGTCGCCCACTCGGCAAACCCATCCTTCCACATCATACCCCTGTGCCTCGTGCATGTCCAGGTGTTCTTTTACCGATGGCGTGTGAGCTGGTCATTCTCTGTCGGGATGGAAGGTCCGCGGCTGTTTCTCGTATCTTGTGATGAGTTCGGACGGGTTTGGCAAGGAGGGTTGGGAAGATACACAATCCTGTTTTTGGGTCCAACCTTGCCCCGATTCCGTAGAACCAAGTCTTTGCACGTAGGTCCCACCCATGTGTCTGGGGTGTGATCCCTCTGTCGCGCAGGGCCTTCTCAGCTTCCTCCCACTTAGGCCTCTGAGATATGTAGCCACCTGACCCTGTCCTCTAGTGATATTCCTTCTTCTGGGCATTTAGCGTATTGGTTTCTGACCTCTTTGTAGCTATAGCACCTTCCTTGTATGCCACAAATTCGCGCCAGTGAGGTCTTATCTTCGCATAATATGCGTCTTCGAAATCTGGAGTCTCGCGAGCTTTGACAAATTTGTTCAATTTTGTCTTCTAGTTGCGGAAAGCGTCAGCCATCTTCTTTAGAGTCCACTCTTTGACCTTTTCCTTTATAACCAGTTTGTTTTCATCCTCCTCTGGCGGAAGGGTGAAATTTACCAACAGCAAATTCCAAAGCGTTTCTTTGGATCTTTCATCGAAAAAGGTACCGTCGCCCTTCTTTGGCTTATTCCAATATTCAATTATGATTGGGATTTGGTCCCTAACAAGAACTCCAGCCTGACGTACAAATTTGTCTGCGGCCTTCTTGGGCTCCATCGGCTGCCATCAACACGACTGCTTGATCGTGAACTTTGCACGATCTTTCAACCGATGGCTCGCGCCTCGCTTGCTCTTTTTCGTAGAAGAAGATGGTTGCTGGCTGGTCGATTCAGAGGGCTAAAAGAAGAAAGAAGCGTTAATTAATACATGTAGAAGAAGATTGTTGGTGGAAGTCAGCAGAGGCTTAATCAATGCATATACCTCGCCAGACTTTGTAATCACTAAATTGCGTTCACCGGAGTCTTCATCTTCTCCATGACTACTTGAGTTGTCATCATGTCCCTCCAAGTTCAGATATTGTGAGGTGTCCTCATCGATAATGTTCTCCATTATTTCTTCTTCTTCAAGGTTTCTACTAAGTGGATCCATAGTTTCTAAAACAATAATATTATCTAGAGTAAGAGAGTAAACATTCAAGTGGACTTGGATTCATACACAAATATAAATATTATTCATACAAAAATACACAAATAAATACACAAATGAAATTAAAACCCTAAGGATGCTTGATCATTTTAAACGAGTTTCGAGGGGTCCAAACCCTAATTCGGAGAAATCCCGGATGCATATGAGATGGGCTAGCAGTGGGTGGGGAGGATGCTCGAGCCGGCGGCGGCTGGAGAGCGACCTAGGGCGCATGAGGTAGCGGGTTCGCCTCGGCGTGATGCGGCCTACCTAAAGCAGGCGCCACTACCTAGGGGTCACTGAGCGATTAGCAGCGGCGGCCAGCGGCGTTATAACCCCCCCTTTAACACCGGTTCGGGTCTGGGGGGAAGAATGAAGGGGAAGGCCCGCGAGCACTACCACCCTAACCCTAAGTGCACGGGGCCATGAGCACTACCACCTAACCCTAAGTCCGGGGCCCATGAGCACCACCATCCTAACCCTAAGTCCGGGGCCCATGAGCACCACCACCCTAACCCTAAGTGCTGGGTCATGAGCACTACCACCCTAACCCTAAGTCCGGGGCCCACGAGCACCACCACCTAACCCTAAGTGCGGGGCATGAGCACTACCACCTAACCCTATGTCCGGGTCCCATGAGCACTACCACCCTAACCCTAAGTCCGGGGCCCATGAGCACTACCACCTAACCCTAAGTGCGGGGGCCCATGAGCACCACCCTAACCCTAAGTGTGGGGCCATGAGCACTACCACCCTAACCCTATGTCTGGGGGCCCGCGAGCACATCCATCTTAAACCTAAGTCCTAGGTCCCTCGAGCACAACCACCATAACACTAAGTCCTGGGGCCCGCGAGCACCACCACCTAACCCTAAGTGCGGGGGCCCGCGAGCACTACCACCCTAACCCTAAGTCCGGGGCGTGAGCACCACCACCCTAACCCTAAGTGCGGGGGGCCCGTGAGCACTACCACCCTAACCCTAAGTCCGGGGCCGGCGAGCACTACCACCCTAACCCTAAGTCCGGGGGCCCGTGAGCACTACCACCTAACCCTAAGTGCGGGGCCCCACGAGCACCACCATCCTAACTCCTAAGTGCGGGCCCATGAGCACCACCACCTAACCCTAAGGGGCCTCATGAGCACCACCACCCTAATCTTAAGTGGGGGCCCATGAGAGTGCTATAATATTACAATATACTACTATAATGCAATATACTACTATTACAATATACTACTATAATATTACAACTATATACACTACAAAATAATATTATAATATACTATTGTAATGCAATATACTACTATTACAATATACTACTAGAAAATTACAACTATATACACTACAAAATAATATTACACTAGCTACTAAATAATATTACAACTATACACTACTATTACACTACTAAATAATATTACACACAAATAATATTACACTACCAAATAAAATTACAACTATGTACTACAAAATAAAAAAATGGAAAAAAAGAGAACTTGATCTGGGCGCCGGCCAAGATCGGTGTACCTGGCCGAGGGCACACAGGCGGCTAGAGTGACGGTTACAAGTGGTGTGGCGGTATGAGTGAGTGGCGGCGGCGGGGTGGTGGCGGAGAGAATCGGGCAGCTCCATGGATGGCGGCAATGAGCGGGCGGCGACGGCGAGGGCTGGATGGCGCTTTTGCTCTGGCGCTTCGATCTGGCTGGGGAAGAAGGAAGGAAGGCGTTATAATTCCCTTTAACACCGGTTCGTGGCTGGAACCGGTGTTAAAGGGGGGGGATTCGTTTCGCGCCCGCACAACCCCCCTTTAACAACGGTTCCAGCCATAAACCGGGGTTAAAGTGTCTTGTAAACAACGAATAAATGCGCCCCCCTTTAATATCGGTTCGTGGCTGGAACCGGTGTTAAAGAGGGGCATTTATTTCATGCATTAAAGGGGTGGGGGCATTTATAATTCAAAAAATAGGATATGAATTTAGAAAATTCATATCTTATTCATTTCAACTCAGAAAAATATGAATAATATATCATAATTTTCAGAAAAATAATATCTATCCATTCATGTAAAAACATTTTATATTTACTTTAGATGAAAATTTCAAAATGATTAAAACACTTACATATAAATTTTGATTATTCAATTCAAACAAAAATAAATTGTCAAATCCTAAAACTTTGAACATAAGAAATATTAAGCATCTAAAAAGGAATCTAACCCTATTTTATTAGAGAAAATCATATTTTATTTTGTATTAACATTTTTGAATTGATTGGATATTTAAATGCCGCATCTTTTGTATACACTTGAATCTGACAAAGCCTCGCTCAACTTGCATTGGATTTTTGATAAAATAGCATAATTTGAACCTAAAAATGATTTTTGTAAAAAATCATGAGCATCGTATCATGTACCTGTAGTTCATATCTGACCTACTTCCTACCGATTCGGCAGGAATTTGTCTTTTTCACCAGAGGTGGACGGAAAGGTTTCAGATCCCCCAGTTGGTATATTGTCTATATAAGGTGGTCTAGTATTTTTGTAAAATGTGGTGGTGGTTTTTTGAATTAGCCATTTGGTGGTTGCTTCACAAAACCGTCCGTTTTTTATGCTCGGAAAATGGAAAATGCCTTTTTGGTGCGATAAAAAGGAAAACTTCCTCTTGCAACATTGTTTGCCATGCCATGATGCACATGTATGCACAATATGGCCATATTATCACAAACTATGCCTTGATTCTAGCCATAACATTGGTCATTTGACCCGAAAGCCAAGAAACCTCGAATGAGATAGGTCATTTTGTGAAGGAAATAGAACTAGAATTAAAATACAGAATGCAACTAATAGTAAGTTACATAAAGCACGACTGAAAATTAAGATACATAAAAGAACTGAAAATTAAGATACATGGCCAGATTAAGTAACAATCGGCCGAACTTGTTTCGGAATGTTGGAGTGATTCAGTCATGCTCCTGCCTACACCTATAATACTCGCCACTGTAGTCGTCGTACTCGCCGCCACCGTCATCGCTGTTGTCGTCGGGGTCGCCGTAATTGAACCTTGAAGGCTAAGTACGCGTGGGCTAGACTTGAGGGTAGCGCAGACGGGGGTTAGAGTCGGCGGCAGTGTCATAGGCCATGACGCTCTGGAGAGTCCGACCGCGCCACCATAGCCGACAGCCGGCCTCGTTGAAGTTCGGAGGAGGTGGGCCATCCTCCTCGTGCCTGGCGAGCTCCCTCTCATGCTGATCCATGAAGAAGGCTTCCCAAGTAGGGAAATAGTCGGGATGCCATCTGGGATTCCTCCGCTGCTCTGGCGTGAGCTCGAAGTAGTAGTGGTTCGTGATGGACATCCGGCGCGCCACACCTAGAGGGACAGGAGGAACTGCACGCCTCGGCCAAAGATCCAGCCGACAGGGACACGAGAGTCTGGGCGGAGGGTAGTTCGAGCGCAGCGCCTCCGCCTCCCTGGGGGTTAGTGCTACGGTGGAAGCCATGGGAAAGAGTGATGAGGTTGCAGATATGAGTCTAGAGATGTGCAATGACAATGGAGGCCAACCCTACATATATATAGTGAAGAACTGGCGAGAAGAACTGGAGGAAGAATCAAGGGAAGAATCAAGGAAAAATGGCGGAAGAAAAATGGCGGAAGAAAAATGGCGGAAAAAATGGCGGAAGAAAAATGGCGGAAAAATGGCGGGAAGAAAAATGGAGGAAGAAATAGAAGGAAGAAAATGGCTCATTTAATACATATACTGTTAATGTAAGAAATATGACATTGATTTCCATGTTGAGATACATATGTGTGCCAAAATGGCTCAATTAATACATATAGTCAATCTTATGATCGCGTCAGTAGTAACCATGGAGTATCAACACCGCTTAACAGGATGGTTGGGTCTTCACCACGAAGGCGGAACTTCATCAAACTTATTATAATCTTCTAACATGTCTGTCTTGTCCTCCACTCCCACGATGTTTCTTTTCCCTGAAAGAACTGTGTGACGCTTTGGCTCATCGTGTTATGAACATATTTCTTTAAGACTCCCATGTACCTCTCAAAGGGGAACATATTGTGTAGAAATACAGGACCGAGAATGGCAATCTCTTCTACTAGGTGAACCAGGAGATGCGTCATAATATTGAAGAAGGATGGTGGGAACACCAACTCAAAGCTGACAAGACATTGGACCACATCTGTCTGTAACCCTGGTAGGCTTTCTAGATCGATTACCTTCTGAGATATTACATTGAGGAATGCACATAGCTTCACAATGGGTACTCGAACATTTTCAGGTAGAAGCCCCCTCAATGCAATCGGAAGCAATTGTGTCATAATAACGTGGCAGTCATGAGACTTCAGGTTTTAGAATTTTTTCTTCGCCATATTTATTATTCCCTTTATATTCGACGAGAAGCCAGACGGGACCTTGATACTGCTTAGGCATTCAAAAAAGATTTCCTTCTCTGCTTTAGTAAGAGCGTAGCTGGCAGGAGTTAAGTGGCATCATTTACCCTTCTCGTTCTCAGGATGCATAGGCTCTTCAGGGTCTTTCAGACGTTGCTGGTCCTGCCGTGCTTCCGGTGTATCTTTTGTCTTCCCATACACTCCTAGGAAGCCTAGCAGGTTCACGCAAACATTCTTCGTCACGTGCATCACGTCGATTGAAGAGCGGACCTCTAAGACTTTCCAATAGGGTAGGTCCTAAAATATAGATTGCTTCTTCCACATGGGCGCGTGTCCGGCATCGTCATTCGGAACAGATAGACTGCCAGGACCTTTTCCAAAGATTACTTCTAGGTCCTTGACCATACCAAATACCTCCTCACCGGTACGGAGGACAGGCTTCCTCCGGGGTTCTGCCAGACGTTTGAAATGCTTGCCTTTCTTTCTTACTGGATGCAGGTTCGGAAGAAATCGACAATACCCTAGGTACACAACCTTCTTACATTTATCCAAATATACACTTTCAGTCTCATCTAAACAGTGTGTGCATGCATTGTATCCCTTGTTTGTCTGCCCTGAAATGTTACTAAGAGCAGGCCAATCATTGATGGTTACGAAAAGCAATACTCGTAGGTCAAATGGCTCCCCTTTGTGCTCATCCCACATACGTATACCTGGTTTGGCCCACAGCTGTAAAAGTTCTTCAACTAATGGCCTTAGGTACACATCAATGTCGTTGCCGGGTTGCTCGGGCCTTGGATGAGCACTGACATCATAATGAACTTCCTCTTCATACACAACCAAGGAGGAAGGTTATAGATACATAGAGTCACAGACCAGGTGATGTGACTGCAGCTCTGCTCACCAAAAGGATTCATGTCATCTGTACTTAGACCAAACCTTAAGTTCCTTGCGTCACATGCGAAGTCCGGGTACTCTCGTTCGACTTTTCTCCACTGTGACCCATCAGCGGGGTGTCTCAACATCGCGTCTTTCTTGCGGTCTTCCATGTGCCATCGCAACAACTTGGCATGCTCTTTATTTCTGAAGAGACGTTTTAACCGTGGTATTATAGGAGCATACCACATAACCTTGACAGGAACCTTCTTCTTAGGGGCCTCGCCCTCAACATCGCCAGGATCATCTAAATCGATCTTATATCTGCAGTGCAAAGGCATACCGGCATGCATCCAAATTCTCGTACTTCTCACCGCGTAGAGGATGCAGGCATGTATCTTCCGACGCCTAATCCTAGAGGGCAGACAACCTTCTTTGCTTGGTATGTACTGTCGGGCAACTCATTATTTCTTGGAAGAAGATTCTTCATTTTTACCAACAACTTTGAAAATGCGCTGTCAGTCACACCGTTGCCTTCCATTGCAGCAAATCCAGTGTGGTACCTAGCTTTTTGTGGCCATCTTCGCAAGTTGGGTACAAGAATGTTTTGTGATCCTTTAACATCTGCTCCAGCTTCTCCTTCTCCTTCTCCTTTTCAGTTTTACATTCTTCTTTTGCATCAGTAATGGACCGACCAAGATCGTCATCAGCGGGCCCATCTGCTGCCTCTTGATCTTCATTATCTACCCCCGTTGCACTATCATCATGTAGGGGTTCGTAGCATGGAAAACAAAAAATTTCTACCGCATGAACACACAATCAAGATCTAATCTATGATCAAGCCAAGATCTATGTACTAGATTGTAGCAACGAGTCGATAGAGGAACTCACCCTCGAAGATTCCAAAGTGGTTAACGAGAGCAGATTCTCGTGGGTGATGTAGTCGTACACTTGCCGATCTCAAGATCGCGTAGACGATCCTTCCGCTGCCAAGTGCTCCGCAGCGCTCCTGATCGGTCACACGTTCGGTACTCGATGAAGACCTTCCTCTCCCTTGTTCCAGCAGGCAGCGGAGGTTGTAGCACTCTCCTCGCGATTCTGGCAGCACAACGGCGTGGTACCGGAAGTAGAGGGGAGATCTCGTAGGGCTTCGCCTTAAGCCGGAGCGAGTATGGTGGAGTATGAGAGAGCTTTGGTGATCTAGGGTTTAGACATACCAATTAGAAGGCTCTAAACCAGAGGCTAGGGCAATTAGAAGCTCTAACTTGACGGCTTGGGAGAAATCCCTAGGCTGTGGCTAGGGTTTAGGTTTAGAGGAGAGGATCTTGTGTGTGCTAGGAGGGAGCCCTGCCCCTCCTTATATAGGTGGAGGGGCCGGCGGCCAAGGGGAGGGAGTGGAGTCCCTCCCCAACTCGGCTTGGGTGGCGCTGCTTGGGAGGAGGACTCCTCCCAACTCGGTTTCACCTCTTCCTCCACTTTCCAAAAAATGTCGTTTGACTTTTCAAACTAGCCGTTTGACCTTTTCAAACTAGGATTTGAATAAACCCTTTATTTTGGACAGCGATGACACTTAGTACATGATGCAATCATTCCAACTTGTAATGACACATTCATGTCCCCTTCCCCCCCGGAGTGCCAGACATTCCGGAACCTTCTGGAATGTTCCCGATGAAAACACCGGAACCATTCCCCAACTCCGAAACGGGACTTTCCTTATATGAATCTTATTCTCCGGACCATTCCGGATCTCCTTGTGATATCCCGGATCCCATCCGAGACTCCGAACAACATTCGGTCTCTTACTCATCATTCCATAACTACTCAACAACATCGAATCCTTAAGTGTGTCTCCCTACGGTTCGTGAATTATACGGACATGATCGAGACACTTCTCCGATCAATAACCAATAGAGGAATCTGGAAATTCATATGGCTCCCACATATTTCTACGATTACTTTGCGATCGAATGAACCACTTACATACGATACCAATTTCCCTTTGTCTCACGATATTTTACTTATCCGAGGTTATGATCGTCGGTATCTCTGCATACCTAGTTCAACCTCGTTACTGATAAGTACTCTTTTCTCGTTCCCGTGGTATGTGATCCCTTGTGAGCCAGTCACATGCTTGCAAGCTAACTGTATGACATTCCACCGAGAGGGCCTAGAGTATATCTATCCGTCATATGGATGGACAAATCCCACTCTTGATCCATGTGTCTCAACCAATACTTTCCGAACACTCAATGCCACCTTTATAGCCACCCTGTTACGGTGTGGTGTTTGATGTCATCAAAGCATCCTTCCAGTAAAGGTGATATGCATGATCTCATGGTTGAAGGAATTAGGTTACTATATATCAGAAAGCTTATAGCAAATGAACTATATTAAATGACTTGATCTTTATGCTACGCTTAACTATAGGAGTATGTCCATCACATCATTCTCCTAATAATATGACCCTGTTGTTAATAACATCTCTATGTTCATGATCAGGAAACCATGATCATATATTAACCAACAAGCTAGTTTAACAAGAGGCTTTACTAGGGACTCTTTTATGTTTACAAATCACACAAGTATTAATGTTTCCCGTTAATATAATTATAGCATGGTATGTAAACATTTATCATAAGTATGAAAATATGATAATAACCACTTTATTATTGCCTCTTGGGCATATCTCCAACAGTCTCCCACTTGCACAAGAGTCAATAATCTAGTTTCAAATCTTTGTGTATTCAACACCTATGGCTTTCTGGTGTTGTATGTACACGATTGCTAGTGGTCAACTGATCTCCGGATCTGACACTTCCAGGTCCGTGTGTAATTGCATGTCTTTGCGTCCCTACGCATCACTCATTCTCTAATGAGATGGCTTTGTATAAATTTGGTCCTTTGGTGAGACCTTTAGTTCTTTGGGGTTAAAACATGTTGATAATATTGTCATACAATATATCTTCATAGTATTATCCCGCTTGTGAACTACACCTAGTTTGACAACAAACTACTTGACACAAATGCCCTCTTTTGCTGCTATTATAGCAGTCATATACTTAGCCTTTTGTTGTAGTATTTGTCACAATGTCTTAACTTTGGAACTCATCCAAATCCATTATGGAACTTACTTTCCATTATATTGTGCCACCCTTAGTTTAAGATTGAGATAAACTTGATTTGTACTTTGTGACAAAACTAGTATCAATGTAGTACTTTTACAATGAACTAACCATCTATTTGTCACTTCTACAAATAATATACTCTTTAGTTCTTTCCAAAAGATCATAAGAATATCCTTACTATTGTCCAATGATCATCTTATGAATCATTCTGGTATATGCTCATAACATTTAGAGTATAGGACATATCTGGATTTGTACATATCACAGTATGATTGATATAAATACTCTTTGTGATTTCATACATCAAGTATCAATCTATACTTGAATCTTTGTTTCACTTACCAAGTGTCAATACACTTAAATATATCATCAATATTGAACTCATTCAATCCTTTCTGTGTGACAAGAACCTTTCTTGTATTTTCTATATTGAACTCATTCAATACATCATCTATGTACTTTCGGCATAACCATATTAGCGTCTATTGATGCCAAATATTTGGGTTTTGCCTAAGTCTTTCATCAGAATGAAATTCTTAATATGTGTTAATAAAAGATACATCATTTCTAATCAACAATATGTCCTCCACATAATGTATTAGAAATATGTCTTAGCGCTCCCACTTAATTTCTTGCAAATGCAAGCATCTTCATTGTCTCCGATGAAATTAAACTCTTTTAACAGTTTCATCATAGTGAAGATTCCAATTCCGCTATGCTTACTTTAACCATTGAAGTTTGCATATGTATTTAGCATCCTTTGAATTAACAAAACCCTTTGGACCGTGTCATGCACACGTCCTAGGTAACCCTTCTATTGGAAGAACTTGTTTTGTTTATTCAACTACCACATAACAAAATTATATGTAGTGGTTGCTACATTAATCCGTCTAGACTAAATATCACTATGAAAGATCAAATCTTGTCATAGTCAACCTTTGAACATTTTGTGAACTCTTTCCCAACATGTCGACTATTTCATAGATGTGAAACATCCATGTCTACTTCTTTATAGATCCAAACACAATTGTAAGGTCTTACACCTTTCTTGAGGGTCCTTCAAGTTCAAAACTTGATTTCTCGTGTATGGAACTATCATGGATTTTATGGCTTCAAGCCATTTGACGGAGTCAGGGCCCATCATCGCTTCTTTGCATGTAGTCCGTTCATTATTCTCAAATAATGATTCAACCCTCAAATCTTGGTATTTGATTGTTTACTCGACCTACTTGGTTCAATAGAAACTTAGACCTCCGTGACCGCAACCTTTGAGGCACGTGAGCCATGAGCATTGTTGCTGCCTCCGGAACACTTTTCGACGCTGCGCAACTTTGCACATATAGCTAAGGTTCCTTTAACCTTATCAAAGTTCTATTGCCCTCCCACTTATCTTTTCACGAAAAATTCCTTCTCAAAGAAACTTGACGTTCTAAGCGACAAATACTTTTGTCTCCGGTGTTTATGGAGGAATACTTAACAGTAATACAAAGACAGTTTCATCCGACTTTGGTTGCAAACATCTTTCTTATGCATAGCATACCAATGTTTAAGAAAGGACTACTTGGGTTTTATCCCAAACCATAACTTTATATGGTGTCATTTCAGCGGATTATGATGGAGCTCTTTTCAGTGGAAAACGGTAGTCTCTAAAGCTTTTAATCTTTAAAATATAATGGCAGTTCTATGAATTACACCTTTGATCTTACCATGTCAAACAAGGTTTTAATTACATATCTCGAACGCTCCATACTCTTATGGTGTTTCGGGAAATGCAAATCCACAGAACGATTCCTTAAATCTTAGGTATTATGCTAAACTTGTAACTCAAATATCTTCCTTTATGATCTTTATCATAAACTATTATATTCTTATTACAATGATTTTGCACTTCATTTTGAAAAACTTTGAACTTTTTCAAATGTTTCATACTTCATCCTTATTAAGTAAATATTCATATATTCACTCAAATTTTCGGAGAAAGCATATGAAGTTGAAATCCATCGCTCTTGACTACATATAATGGATTTCATACAACAATATGTACAAGTTCCAATAAGCTAGCCATTCGTTCCCTTTTGGCCTATGAACGAAGTTTTAATTATCTCTAGGAAAGTTTCACAAGCGTCATGTGATCAAAAATCAAAAGACTCCAAAATTCCATCCACATGGAGTTTCTTCATGTTTTCTTTCCAATATAATTTAAACGGCGATGTCACTTCCTAAGTGATCTTTCAATCAATTTGTCTTTCGACATTTTTAGCACTAGTTTTATGGATGTGATTTATCCAACGAGATTTGTAAATCATCCATCTTTTATGGATTACGGCAATTATTTGAACAACCCTTTTGTTCTCATAACACCTGATAAAACAAATCTTGAAGGCAAGCTTTGATGTTTAACGAGCAACACAATAACCCTTTATTTGTTCTCGATGAACATCATCACATATTCTTTTGCTAGTTACTTAGGCCATTGTAGTTCATGAATTGTGTTGTTTCGTATGACGATTCACACCAACAAATTCAGTATCAAATACTTAAGAACCACATTGTTTAATAAGCAAAGAATATAGCCATAACATGTATATCATCTATATACTTAAACTGAACAATTCTAGTCTTTTCTTTTCTGCCATATATTTATGAGATTCTCTTTCAGTATTTATTTTCTGTTTGAAAGAATCTATCAACATCAACAGTGGAGTCATACATATGACACATAGTCCAAAGCGTGTATAATTAAATACCAATATCGACTTGCACTTTGAAGTAGATCACCATCATCAAATGTTTGGTGTTCTTTCAAATTCCTTTCTTTAGTAATCTATTGGTGTAGTAAACACTTTACCTACATCAAATATTCACCCTTATCATGGAATTATCCATGATCAAGCTACTTTTAGCTTATAACGGTGAACTGTGAGTATAATGTTGCTCTCCAAAACATTTTGGAGGATTAGGACAACTAGTGTCTTCAACCTTTTGCAAATTCTCATTAAATACGAGAACATGACTTTTGCCATATTATACTCTATCATGTTGCAACCAAAACTTCGTTTCAGATATCACAATATCTTCCACACATCATGGTTTCTGAAACAACTCTTTCAGATCCTAGATAACCTTGATATTAAGACAATCCTTTGAATATCAAGAATCATGGAGACAAACATGATACTCATACACTAACACTTAGAATTGTCACTCTTGATTTAATACCAATTATTAAACTTCATGGAGTAACCGGAACTTACTGAAAGTTTGCAATAGGACTTTTAAACTTTAGATTAACACTTCAAAACAATACGATACCAGTTCGTAAAGTAACTAACCAGAATTCTATAGTTCTATCATCTCAATTAAAACTAAGCGCAAGGTGGTAAACGGATGCCAATGACTACAACAACTATGCAAATTCACTTTGATTTAATTTATGATAAATTGAGTTCTAATTAATAATTAAATTAATCTAGGTGAACTCCCACTCAAAACAACATCCCTCACATTGTTTTAGTGATCACACGAACCAAATCCACCACATCAAAACCGATCATCACGAGAGTTGATGTAGCTTCAATGGCGAACAATCAACATGTTCATCATATCTACTATATGACTCATGCTTTACCTTTCGGTGATTCGTGTTCCTGAGACCATGTCTGTACATGCTAGGCTCATCAACATCAAACCTTAGCTACCGCATAAGCAAATCTGGCTTGCTTACGTTGTATACACTTGCGGAATCTAACACACCCGATCATCACGTGGTGCTTCGAAACAACAAGCTTTAGCAACGGTGCATACTAAGGGTGAACACTTTAGAACTTGAAATTGTGTGCTTGCGGGATCATCTTATAATGCTACCGTCGTCTACTAAGCAATATAAGATGCATAAAAGATTAACATCACATGCAATTCATAATATGTGATATGATATGGCCTTTCTTCTTTGTGCTTCCGATCTCCATCTTCAAGCACGAACATGATCTCCATCATCACCGGCATTGCATCAAGGTCAATGACGCTTCTCCATGGTTGTCGTCCACCAGCTTCAACTATTACAACTACTTTGAATAGACACGCGGGTCTTAACAGAAATTAAAGACAAACATATGGCTCCTGCCGGTTGCCTACTTACAATAAGCAACATTGCATACATCATATATAATCACAATCATGGCCATATCATATCACTGCACACCCCTGCAAAACAAAGTTAGACGCCTCTACTTTCTTTGCATATTTTACGTGGTTTGGGGCTGTTAATAAGTGTCGTTCTAACTTACGAACATGAACCACAACATTGATACTAGTATTGTTAATCACCCGTTGTAAATTGGATCTTAACTATGCTAGGAGAAACAGCACCATAAAGCCACTTATGCAATACAAGTTGCATGTCAAGCGTGGAGCAAGTCTCATGAACGATGTCATGTAAGGTTAGCCCGGGCCGCTTCATCCCAACATACCGCAAGATGCAAAGTACACAAGAAGCAATCGACAATAAAAACATCAATGCCCACAATGACCATTGTGTTCTACTCGTGCAACAGATCTACATATAGACACGACTCTGATACCACTGTAGGGGTTCGTAGCATGGAAAACAAAAAATTTCTACCGCATGAACACACAATCAAGATCTAATCTATGATCAAGCCAAGATCTATCTACTAGATTGTAGCAACGAGTCGATAGAGGAACTCACCCTCGAAGATTCCAAAGTGGTTAACGAGAGCAGATTCGCGTGGGTGATGTAGTCGTACACTTGCCGATCTCAAGATCGCGTAGACGATCCTTCCGGCGCTGCGTTCCGGCAGCGCTCCCGCAGTCGGTCACACGTTGATTTTCGATGAAGACCTTCCTCTCCCTTGTTCCAGCAGCATGGAGGTTGTAGCACTCTCCTCGCGATTCCGGCAGCACAACGGCGTGGTACCGGAAGTAGAGGGGAGATCTCGCAGGGCTTCGCCTTAAGCCAGAGCGAGTATGGTGGAGTATGAGAGAGCTTTGGTGATCTAGGGTTTAGACATACCAATTAGAAGGCTCTAAACTAGAGGCTAGGGCAATTAGAAGCTCTAACTTGACGGCTTGGGAGAAATCCCTAGGCTGTGGCTAGGGTTTAGGTTTAGAGGAGAGGATCTTGTGTGTGCTAGGAGGGAGCCCTGCCCCTCCTTATATAGGTGGAGGGGCCGGCGGCCAAGGGGAGGGAGTGGAGTCCCTCCCCAACTCGGCTTGGGTGGTGCGCCGGCTTGGGGAGGAGGACTCCCTCCCCAACTCGGTTTCACCTCTTCCTCCTCTTTCCAAAAAATGTCGTTTGACTTTTCAAACTAGCCGTTTGACTTTTCAAACTAGGATTTGAATAAACCCTTTATTTTGGACAGCGATGACACTTAGTACATGATGCAATCATTCCAACTTGTAATGACACATTCATGTACCCTTCCCCCCCGGAGTGCCGGACATTCCGGAACCTTCTGGAATGTTCCCGATGAAAACACCGGAACCATTCCCCAACTCCGAAATGGGACTTTCCTTATATGAATCTTATTCTCCGGACCATTCCGGATCTCCTCGTGATATCCCGGATCCCATCCGAGACCAACAACATTCGGTCTCTTACTCATCATTCCATAACTACTCAACAACATCGAATCCTTAAGTGTGTCTCCCTACGGTTCGTGAATTATGCGGACATGATCGAGACACTTCTCCGATCAATAACCAATAGAGGAATCTGGAAATTCATATGGCTCCCACATATTTCTACGATTACTTTGCGATCGAATGAACCACTTACATACGATACCAATTTCCCTTTGTCTCACGATATTTTACTTATCCGAGGTTATGATCGTCGGTATCTCTGCATACCTAGTTCAACCTCGTTACTGATAAGTACTCTTTTCTCGTTCCCGTGGTATGTGATACCTTGTGAGCCAGTCACATGCTTGCAAGCTAATTGGATGACATTCCACCGAGAGGGCCCAGAGTATATCTATCCGTCATATGGATGGACAAATCCCACTCTTGATCCATGTGTCTCAACCAATACTTTCCGAACACTCAATGCCACCTTTATAGCCACCCTGTTACGGTGTGGTGTTTGATGTCATCAAAGCATCCTTCCAGTAAAGGTGATATGCATGATCTCATGGTCGAAGGAATTAGGTTACTATATATCAGAAAGCTTATAGCAAATGAACTATATTAAATGACTTGATCTTTATGCTACGCTTAACTATAGGAGTATGTCCATCACATCATTCTCCTAATGATATGACCCTGTTGTTAATAACATCTCTATGTTCATGATCAGGAAACCATGATCATATATTAACCAACAAGCTAGTTTAACAAGAGGCTTTACTAGGGACTCTTTTATGTTTACAAATCACACAAGTATTAATGTTTCCCGTTAATACAATTATAGCATGGTATGTAAACATTTATCATAAGTATGAAGATATGATAATAACCACCTTATTATTGCCTCTTGGGCATATCTCCAACACATCATATTCAGGATACATATTATGATAGTTGTCATCATCCTCTTCTTCTTCGTTGTCTTCCATCACAACCCCTTTTTCTCCGTGCTTGGTCCAACAATTATAGCTGGGCATGAAACCGGATCGAAGCAGGTGGGCGTGAATGGTTCTGGTATTTGAGTAGTCTTTCTTGTTCTGACAGTGAACACACGGACAACACATAAAACCATTGTGACCACGGTTTGCATTAGCCACAATGATGAAATTTTGGAGGCCCGTAATGTACTCGGAAGTGCGGCGGTCACCGTACATCCATTGCCGGTTCATCTGCATTAGTATATAGTATATATCAAAAAATAATAGGGAGATGACCATTTATATATATAGTACATCAATGACACATGAAAGGATAGTTGCCGACCTCGACCGAGAAGAAAAGAGCAACGAGAAAACTTATTTTGAGCTCTCGGGTATTTCACCGAACACCTCTTGTGCATACGAAGAAAACACAAACTAGCACACTTCACACCCTCTTGCTAGGCTCCAAAATGAGATAGTGAAAAAATGGAATAGTGGTGTGTGGGCTGCGGTGTCTTATATAGCCCCCCCCCCCCCCCTTTAACACCGGTTCAAGCCACGAACCGGTGTTAAAGAGAAACTATGAACCCACTGGTTTTAACACAGTTAGTGCCACGAACCGGTGTTAAAGAAACTCCTTTTGCTGCACGGGCCACGCTGGTACAGGCCCCCCCTTTAACACCGGTTCGTAGAAGAACCGGTGTTAAAGCCCATTTCCAGGCTCAACCAAAGGCCTCGTTTCCACTAGTGAAATGAAACTGCTTAAAGTACCCATCTTTAAGAAAAGGCAACCTGAATAACACTACTACATAATGAGCTGGCAGCCGTATCCGCAATTCTTGGCTGCTTTCTCTTCTGAAATCGAATACAACAACATGGCCTTCCAACCATGCAACCATCTTCCTTCATCCCTGGGTTTATCATGTTTCCAAACGAAGAGTCACTGATCTCTAAATAATCTAATTGAAATGAAAAGAATATCTTGTTAGTTTTGCAGCAACAATAATTGTACGCAATAATTGTCTAATTTTCAGGATAAATTACTTGGAGAAATGACTCTTCAAAGTTATTCAGGTATGATTACCATGATCCTTTGTTTTCTTCCAATAATCTAGAGTATCCTGAATATTCAATCATTTAATCTAATGTGGAAGAAAACATATCTAATCGCATGTAACACTGTACCTTTGACATGCTAATTCCTAAGGCAGGTGAGAAAATGTGAGACTATATATAGTTTTGTTAGGTAAGCATGGGATAAGTGTTTGATCAAGTCATTCAGAAACTATTTTATTCAGAAACTGTTAGGTATGCACCGAAGAATCATGTGATCATTATAGTTGAATGGTGAAAGCTTCATGCGATGAGTAGTTGAATGCCAATCACATGAAAAACAGTGAGAACATTCGTGATGGCCATTGTATAAATACTTCCATGTTGGCCTCACTATGACTTGTGATCCGCAAATATAAAAATCTGAACCGTGCAGTCTGGGATATTGGAGGAGAACAATATATGAACTACTACAATGCCGAGGTGGACACATAGTCTAAATAGTATAGATAGACGGGGCATAGCTCTTATGTGACATAGGCTATCTCACCTAGGCTGCAATTCAAATCTATGGATAGCTGTTGAGATTATGAGATGCCCGTCGAATAAATCATCAACCCTAGCACTTGCATATTAGATGCAAAATTCCCTCTACATGCTGTTGCCTTGCGGATGCCGGAGCGATGGTACTCTGATTTTACAAGATTTGAGTCTTATTTATGTTTTCCTCCAATATTTGGTAGAGTGGACATAGAGAGGTTCTAGACTAGAATACGAAGAGAAACAAGGTACATTGTAAGCATGCTTACATCGTCAATGAGTTTGCTCAAAAGAGAACTAGGGGGATCATCGTCCCAATTACATGAAAATCTATCAAAAAAAGGACTCTAGCTAGCTCATTAGAAGTTTTATTTGCTTTCCTCTGACAATGTAATAAGTAACACTTCCAATAGTAGTAGTCAAATCAACACAATCTGCAAAAATAGTTGTGGAATTGTACCACCAAACAATGGTGCCACCTCCATTGGGACGGAGGGAGTATACTCGAACCATCGAGATCTGGATTTTCTTTTGTGAAGTGCTGCTAAAAATAATAAATGTTTTGTAACTTGAAATATACTAGCACTGACTACAAACCAAGCTCAAATGTCTTTGAGCAACATGTATCTATCAGTGTTGTGTTTATGTTTCTGCGATGTGCTCAAATGTATTTCATCGCGTGTAGGAACAGAAGAGGGGCATCTGTCCGAGGACACTGCCAATGCAAAAACTGGCATCCTTTCAGGAAGATGGGGAATGAGATATCTCTAAAACCCATAGAGGTGAGGAAGAGAGGCCCGTCTGGGCAGGCATGCTCCGACGCCGAGGTCGAGTACAGAAGGTCGAGGAGCTACGAGAAGCCAACATCGTTTTTTCATGGCATAGTACGATGTCAAGACAACTACAATAATATGCAGCTTAAGTTTCAGAGTTTTCTTAACCAAGTGTAGCAGTTTGCATTGATCGATCTGAGGTGTTAGACGTAATCCTTATTCGAAGCGTAAGTAGCATGTTGCACATATAGATGGCACTGTGGATATGTGATGACCAGCTCTAGTTTATATTGTATTCAAGATTTCCATGTTCTAATGAAATGAAAGCTTCAGTAGTCGTGGCACAGTACACTGTCGAGACAACTGCAGTAATGTCAGAGTTTTCTAAGCCTAGCTAATGTCCATCCATAGTTAAAGCGTAGATGATATATATTGATTTTGTATTGTATTTAAGTTCTGCATATTCTAATGGTTAGCCAGCTGCTGCAATCAAATAAAATAAATGCTTCCAATGAAACTTGTTAAATTATCCATCCTTAAGAAAAGGTAAACCGGATAACACTACTACTACTACTACGAAAACTGCTACAGCTGCACACAGGCTCACCGGGGTTTTTCATGTTTCCAAACAAAGGCTCACCGGAACTAGAAGAATCTAATGAAAATGAAAAGAAAATCTTGTTAGTCTCGCAACAACAATAATTGTACCTAATGATTATCCAATGATTATCCAATTATGAGGTTTGTTAGATAATCACGTGTCCTACACGTATTACGTATATGTGTTAGACTAGGTTTTGGAGTAGTACACCACCGACTCCTAGTTGATTAGGTCCTAGTAGTGTATATATATATGCACACACCTGGCCTTGTAATCTTGTACCGGACAACAACCGTGGAGTTGAGCAATACAAGAGAGAAAACAAGGCTCGACAAGAGCCTTTGGCAATCAAAGTTATTTTGCGTGTGCGTGCGTGAGTGTACTAGTTAGATCAAAAGAATCGATCGGCTAGCAGCACGTGCATCTCGGCGGAAGTTATCGGGTACGTGTGTGTCGTCTCGTCGGAATTTTCTCGTCGGTGTCGTCGGAAAGTACTCGGCGGCAGGGGCTGTGCTAACAATTGGTATCAGAGCCAAGGTCGTCGCCTGTGATCTTCTGAAAGTACTAGGAGGTCATGGCGATGGTGAAGTTTGGCGAGAGCTCGGCATCGGCACCGGTGACAGAGACGGTGGGGGCGGCTTTGTATCCGCGCCTCGATCGCAAGGACTACGGGCTATGGGCTCTCAACATGGAGGTGGCCATGGAGGCTCAGGAGGTTTGGGAGGCCGTCGATCCAGGAGGCGACGAGTACGTCAAGGGAGGTGCGAAGTACCGGAAGGATCGCCAAGCGTTAACGGCGCTCTATTCCGTCGTGCCGAAGGACGTGATGCAGCACCTCGTCGGAAAGAAATCGGCGAAGGATGCATGGGAGACGATCAAGATCTTGCACCAAGGTCATGCCCGCGTGAAGGAAGCGCATCTTCAAACTTTGACAAAAAGCTATGAAGATCTAAAGATGGAGGAGAGCGAGACGGTTGATCAGTTTGCCTGCTTGCTACCCTTGTCAACGCAATCAGGGATATGGCGAGAAATTGGATGAGATCAAGAACGCCGGAAGGTTCTGCGTGCGCCGGCGCCGCTACATGCAGATCGTTACATCGATCGAACAATGTCTCGACCTTAATACATTGACGGTTGAGGATCTCGTCGGAAGATTCAAGGCACACGATGAGAGAATCCGGATCAGCTTCGGTGATCCAGAACAGGTTGAGCACCTGATGCTCACAAAGCAGCAATGGATGACTCTTTCAAAAGAAAAGCAAGGAGGCTCCACGAGCGGCAAGGAGAAACAACGCCCAGCGAAAAAGTATATCGCGGGGCAGGAGGATGAAGATGACGCCCCGCCGCGGAGGAAGTTTGACATAAAGAAAGTAAGGTGTCATAATCGGGCGAGCTCGGTCACTTCAAGGCTGATTGCCGGAAAGCACCAAAGGAAAAGGAGAGGGCTCTCATCGCCCAGGAAGGAGATGATGGACCGATGATGCTGATGCTCGAAGTAACTGAGTTGAAGGATGAGGAGGATCCTCCATCACCGGCTGCGGAGATTGTGGCACAAGTGGATCACGATCTATCGTGTGTGCATCATGAGGAACAAAGTGCCCTGTTCCCATGTGAAGCCACGTTTGAGGCAAGTGAAGCCTCGAAACTTGTTCATGGCGATCTATGTTGGAATCTCACCCGCAACTCCGTCTGGCAATAAGTTCTTCATGCTTGTGGTGGATGATCATAGTAAATACATGTGGATTGTGTTGCTGAAAAGTAAGGATCAAGCTCAACAAGCATTCGAGAAGATCAAGGAAGCCGAAGAGTTCAAGGTGGAGGCAAAGATAAGAGCCCTACGCATTGATGAGGGGGTGAGCTGCATCAAACCGTGTTGACCATGGCACGGAGCATGATGAAGAGTAAAGGCTTGCCAGGAAAATTCTGGGGTGAGGCAGTCAATACGGCTGTGTATTTGCTGAACATGGAATCTACTAAGAGTGGAGTTGGTATAACACCGTTGAAGCATGGTGCGGATGGAAGCCCTCGGTTGATCATCTTCGTACTTTTGGATGTGTGGCGATGTAAAGGCGGAATTGGAACAACGTATTCCAATGATCATGAGGCGAAGGCTCAAAGACATACCGCTTGTGCAATCCTTATACCAATAAGGTGGTTTTCAAGGGAGACGTAATCTTTGAGGAAGGCAAGTCATGGAATTGGGGCTACAACGAACCGGAATATTCAACTTTTCACGTCACGTGGGATCTTGAGTATGAAGAAAATATGGATCAATCGAGCTTATCCTTGTCAGCAAGTTCGGGCCCAGAAGACATTGAAGGCCTAGGGGGAGCTCCAAGCATGGACACCAGGCCAGAAGCACTAGGGATTCTCCCAGAAGACAAAGAGTTTGAAGAAAAGGCTAGTCTGTGGCCAAAAGATACGGAACTAGAAGGGTGCGCAGATGCATGCGCAGCAATACCTACACTTGTTTGCCCAACAATTATAAGAGAAGGAGGGGGAGCTGAAGTGAGCCCAGCAAACAGGCCAGCAAGACCAGAAGGCGATGGTCCAAGAGTGTGGACTGGTGGCCAGATAGATGGAGGAGACCCAACAATAGGGGGTGCAGATCCATCAAAAGGCTTTTCACGTGGTATAGAGAAGCTAGAAGAAAACAAATTTGAGTTACCTCCTACTTATTTGTTCTATTGCATCCAAGAGCACCGGCAAGTAGTAGATCAAATATGCGAGGAACCGATGAGAAAGTACTTCATTGAACCAAGTATAATGTCTCAAGGCGCGGACAAAAAGGACAGTCGGCGTGAAGGCATGGAGAAGGGCGCGGACAAAAAGGACTGTCAGCGTGAAGCCATGGAGAAGCCGACAAGAGCAAAGACGGCGATATGGGTAACACAAGAGACGACGAAAGCAATATCGAAGAGGACGCCTGGAGCAGCGAAAGCAATGCCGAGGATAACGCCCGCGGGGAGTAGCTGGCGTATTTGGGATCCAGGTCGAGATAAAGAAGCACATCGTGATTAGGGGGTGATTGTTAGATAATCACGTGTCCTACACGTATTGGAATTGCAGTCCGAGTAGGTGTAGGTGTCCAGGTAGTATACGTATATGTGTTAGACTAGGTTTTGGAGTAGTACACTGACTCCTAGTTGATTAGGTCCTAGTAGTGTATATATATATGCACACACCTGGCCTTGTAATCTTGTACCGGACAACAACCGTAGAGTTGAGCAATACAAGAGAGAAAACAAGGCTCGACAAGAGCCTTTGGCAATCAAAGTTGTTTTGCGTGTGCGTGCGTGAGTGTACTAGTTAGATCAAAAGAATCGATCGGCTTGCAGCACGTGCATCTCGGCGGAAGTTATCGGGTACGTGTGTGTCGTCTCGTCGGAATTTTCTCGTCGGTGTCGTCGGAAAGTACTCGGCGGCAGGGGCTGTGCTAACAAGGTTAAGTTACTTGGAGAAATGACTTTTCTAAGTTATGTATGTATGATTATCATGATCCTTTGTTTTCCTCCAATAATACGTAGTATCCTGAATATTTGATCATTCAATCTAATGTGGAAGAAAATATTGAAGGGGTTTCGTGGCAGAAAACAAAAAAAATTCTACGGTGAACACACCTAACCAAGATCTATATATGTAGATGTATAATAACGAGAGGGGATTCGGTGTTTATACCTTTGAAAACCGAACACGGTTAACGTTCCACGGGGAACGTGGATGACGTAGTCGAACTCGCCCGACCTCAAGGTCACGAAGCTCCTCGCAAGTCACCTCCGATCCTTGTACGACGTAGCCGAGCTCAAGGTCGTCTCGACGTCTAAGCTCCAAGAAAAAGCACCACAAGTAGCGATGCCTCGTGGCCTTACACACATATGGTGTAGAGACGTCTCCCGGGCTCCGATCCAGCAAAGCAGCAGAAGAAGATTGATCTGGACCGAGTCCAACAGCACGATGCCATGCGTATAGTGGAGACGTAGCAATTCCAATCTTGGGAACCACACATTAGGGAGAGGGGGTGAGGACAGAGGCGCTCCCCCTCTCGGCTCCGGCCTCGTCGACCCCTTCGGTGGCTTGAGTGTCCCCCCAGTCTTGTAGTCGTACCGTTTTGTTTTATGTTTGGGCTTTTCTGTGTTGTGGCCCCAGCTGTCTGCCGCTCCCCTTTCTTTCTTGTTTGGCCTCGGCCTGCTTGGATGCTTGTACGAATCTTGGTTGTGGATGTTGCTTTATTTATAAAGCGGGGCGAAAGCCTATTTCGAGAGAGAGAATAAACAAAGCCAATTAATGGGATGGATTTGGGGAGAGGGGTGCCCCTCTTTATATAGGTGGAAGGGAGGTACTACCTCCCTCAAAGTCCCGGGGTAGAACTAAACAAGAGGAAGGAGGCGGCGGCTACCCCCCCCCCCCCACATGGGCCCCACGTGGTGGGAGGGCCCACTAGGGCTGGCGGCCATCCTCTGGCCTTCCCTAGGGCATGGCCCCCTCTTGGGCCTCCTCCGGTGAGGCCAAATTAGGTGGGCTCCCCATATATCTAATTTAAATAATATTTTAATATTAATTAATTTAATTAATATTAAATACATATTATTTAATACTTATCACTCCGAAACACCTTTCGGACTCCTCCGATCATCATCGGATATCTCAGAACCATTCCGCTATCACTCCGAAACTATTCCGAAGTTCTCTTTCTTTTCTCCTACGATCTTGAATCAATCCCTCATCGCCATCTACCCTTAAGTGTGACACCCTACGGCTCGAGAATACGTAGACATGATCGAGACACCTCTCCGATCAATAACCAACATCGGTATCTGGAAACACATGATGCCCCTATGCATTCCACGAATAACTTGATCGCTCGAACCTTGAACGTCGAGTCTCATTCCCTTTACTCTATGATACCTAGTTTGTCCAAGATCCGATCTTCAGTATCTACATACCTAGTTCGATTTTGTTACCGATAAACATATTTACTCGTTCCCATGGTATTATATCCTCGTGACCTAGCCACATATTTGCAAACTTATAGATGTAATCTCACTGAGTGGGGCCAGGATATCTATCCGTCACTCAGATGGGCAAATCCCGATCTTAATACACAGACCTAAAAAATTCCTCTGAAATACCCAATACACAGCTTTATGGTCACCCATTTACGTCATGACGATTGATGTGATCAAAGCAGCCTCAAGAGACAGTGATTAATATGATTTCACAGTCAAATGACTAAATCACTACGCTTACTAGATATCACAATGTTGAACTTTGTGACTGGATCACATTGCAATACCAGGGTTGGGTGTTATCCATCACTTCATTCATCTAATGAAGTGACCTCGTTGTCAGTTGCGGTGTAAAATCCATGCTCGGGAAACCTCGATCATCAGCTGCCCAATGAACTAGTCTAGAGAATACTAGGGACCTAGTTAGGTTATATATCACACATGTATTAATGTTTCCACTTAATACAGTTATAGCATGATACAAAACTATTACAAACTGATGAGATATGCCAATTAAACCATCTTTATTATTGGCCTCTATGGCATATCTTCTTCAAACATATCTAAGCACATGTAACATTGGACCTTTGACATGCTAATTCATAAGGCAGGTGAGTAAATATGAGACTATATATATATACGTTTTGTTAGGTAAGCATGCGATAAGTGTCGACCAAGTCATTAGGAAAATATTTTATTCATTTAGTATGCATGTAAGAACCTTAGAATCATGTGATCATTATTGTTGAATGGTGAAAGCTTTATAATGAGTAGTTGAATGCCAATCACATGAAAAATAGCGAGAACTTCAGGGATTGCCATTGTAGAAATACTTCTATGTTGCCTCACTATGACTTGTGATCCGTAAATTTTTTTTTTTTTGACTGTGTAGTTAGGGATATTGGAGGACAACAACATATGAACTAGTACAATACTGAGGTGGACACATAGTATAGATAGTCTAGATAGGCGGTTTTATTCACTCGAGCATAGCACATAGGCTACCTCACCTAGGTTGCAGTTCAAATCTACGGATTGCCAATGAGATTCTGAGAGATGTCCGTCAAATAAATCATTGACCCTAGCACTTGCATATTAGATGCCCAATTCCCTTTACACACTCTTGTCTTGCAGACGCCGGAGCGACAGTACTGTGATTTTAGGAGATTTGACGCATGTTTTCCTCGACATGCTACGACCGGCCACCGCTGATACTACAAGCGGCCGACAAAGTTTCTACAAGCTACCAGCGAAGATGCGGCAACTTCTTCTCCGTTGACGTCTTCTCTGGTGGCGTCCTATGGGTGGTGGCGGGCAGGGGCTCACGGGGATCAAGGACTGTGGAGCGTTCATGGTGCGGTGGTTGTCTTTTGCGTTTTGGGAGGGTGAGGATTTTTCCATGTACACACGAGTGGCGAGTGGCCGTGAGCAGAAGGACTGGAGGACACGTGTCACACGGCTAGACGTGAGGGAAAGGCTCGCATCCTCTGGAGGACGCTCGGTCCTTTCCTTGTATTGTTGCGTTTGACACATAACTCACATGGGATAAATCAGCAAATCTTAAAATCAATATCGTTCTTCTTAAAAGATTTCCTCTACGCTTGGAGCGTATATATTAAGATCTTCGAAAAATATATTTGCACACAGTAATTAAGAGCATCCAAATATATATTTTTGCTATAAATGGGCCCTCCTTCTCCTCACTCCTCACAGACCAAACATCAGAAGCAAATGGCTCGTAGGAGGAGGGGGAGTGGTAGGGTGAAGATCCAATGGATCATAAAGAACAAGAAGCGCACAACGATGCTGAAGAGGCGCCTCCCTATGCTTGTGAAGAAGTCCGTCCAAGTCTGTCTCGTGGCATACCCTCCAGGCGAGGCTGAGCCCGTGGTCTGGCCTTCGCCGACAGCCGCCCGCGATGTCGTGCGGCGGTACAGAGACGTCACACACAGGTTTAGGAACAAGCTGGACAACACCGACTTCATGAAGCAGACGAATGACAAGGCGCGGGTCCAGCTGTCCAAAGTCCAGCTGCAGCGCCAGGAGGCGGAAATCAAGAACGTCATCGTCGACTACCTCGCCGGCCGCCGAGGCAGCTTCAATGACCTGCCTACTGGCTTCCTTGTCTCCCTAGGACTGAAGGTGCAGGATAAACTCCACGCCATCGACGCGCGCCTCCAGGAGATCCGTTCGGCGCCTCCTGCACCCGAGGACGACGTGGCCATGATGCAGCCACCGAAACCTCTTCCGATGGCACCATGAATAAAACCGCCTATGGTGGCTACCTCTTTGAGGTGCTCCGACAATGGCAGCGCCATCCCTACCACCGAGGAACTGCAAGGCATCTTCATGTGGGTTGAAATTTTCTCCCCGCCGCTGCCCAACCGTAGATTAAGATCCCTAGAACCCCCAGGGCTTCGCTAGTCTGCACCTGTGTTGCGCTAGGTTATTTTGCTTGAATAAAAGTCTTAGGTTTTCGGTTCAATCATGGATCCATCATCTCTATGTTCCTTCCTTGATCTGCATGAGCGAGCATGGGATTTCAATTTTTCATTAGTCATGTTGTATTCCTCTCTTTATGTATCTTTACATTGTACTTGAGAAGACATATTTCAGTTTGTTTGTTTTGCTGCCATTTTTCTCACAGTAATGCTACACCTACGGACGGATTTTACAAAAAATTCTTACGAACCTAGTACGTGGCACATCGGGCAGTTGTAGAAATTAAGATGTAGGCCGGTTTTTCAGCTAGGATAGAAAATTCAACCAATCAACTAAACACACGTCATTCCGTAGATCATCCGTAACCTGCTGAATCCGTAAGTCCAGCATTATTGTTTTTCTCATTACGGAAAGGGTTGCAAGGTGGCACACCCGTGCAATGCCATTGGCATTTGCAAGGTATTTATAGCAGTATCTAAGTGGTGACATTTGGGGTGAATGCAATTAAAATTAGAGCTATTTTGTGGTACCCAAGTAAATAATAGCCATCTATTTTCGTGCATCTAATGGTCCATAACATTTCATATTATGGTAAAAAAGTGACTAGTACAAATCATACTACTCAGCAACAGCGGTACCCGACCAAAAAATCTCGTAGACAGGCCCCGGCCCACCACATTCCAACATGTACAATTGTTGCCCAACCACTATATCCTAACCCTAGAATCGAACAAGTCCACGCCTCCTCCCGATGAAGACCACCTCTGTCACCTCCGGCATGTGGCCTCCGTGTTCCAGTAGTCCTCGTCGACGAGGGCACATCATATTATGTTCTTCCGCAAGTCCTCCTCAGATGCGTGGATCCCACCGTGATGCAGTTGTTGGGCTCGGACACTGTCGCGCTGCAATCTCTGACCTCTATTTTGCCGGTGCCACGAAGAGAGAGGGAGGCCGGTGACGGTGGGGTGAGCTGCTGTCTATGGGGAGGATGTAGGTGAGGGGGTGGCGCAGCGGAGGGGAGGAGCTGGACGAAGTAGTGGTCGGGACTAGGAGGGCGACGTGAAATGGAAGGAGTCCATCTGTGTCAGTACCTGCGTCCAGCTACTGTCTAGTGGAGGTTCAGTTAAGGGAAGGTCAAGATGGAGCCACGTCATCACAAGTTAACTACTGTTACTACAGTAGTTTTTATTTTAACTGTTGTACTCGATGGGCATATAAGACAGCTCACCCACTCTGTGTATCTTATTTAATCATTGCAAGGTCACCGATATACTTTTCCCCTTGTTGATTTCTTCCCAAATTACATCGATCTGGGTTCATTCCCTCGATCCCCATAGCTAGGGCATGACAATTGGTATCAGCTTCCAATATCTTCATCGGTGTCGTTCCGATTTGCGGCGTCGACGGTTGCGTTGGCGGCGGTGACGTCCTATTTGATGTAGTCGACGGTGGCAGATTGGTAGTGGCATAGTTCGGGTACAAATCAAAGGTCCACCACGGTTGCTACATGGCAATCCTGTGGTGGTAAAATCTCGGTGAAGGATTCGATTCGTGTACCATCATCGGCGGCATGTTCGTTCGTGGCGGCGGCAGGAGTTGGAAATTGAGTCTGGTTGTTAACCTTGCTTCAGCATAAAATTCCCCCTTGATCTCTCCCAACTTAATCAGGATGTCGAGGAACAAAGCCAAGCTCAACGAGGCTAATGTAGCAGAACTCTTACTCCTCAAGGATGAGGTAAAAGCAAATCGAGAAGCAGTTACACAGGTTGGCGAGGAATTGACAGAACTGCACAAGGATATGGCAACAATGAATTCCAAGCAAGACGCCTTCACTTCTATTATGATAGGTACGAGGACATGTCTGTATAATTTGGGTTTACAGATGTCATCCATGGCCGATGCCCTCAAGTACATACTACCTCAATTCCATCTACTCTCATCTGTTGCCCGCCACCACGACTCCTCAATTTCGCTTACCCATCGTTCTGCAATTGCAAATCAACAGGTGCACCTGACAAAGAAACAACATGTACCTCAAGGGCAACAATAAAAGCAACAAAACCTTGATTAGCAGTGCAAGTTCACTGATACCTAGTTGCCTCCTCCTATTCATGTAGGTCCACGTCCTCACACAACACCACTAGGTTTTGCACATCCCAATCAGAAGGATTCAGAAGCTATGCCTGTTACTCCCTCCGTCACACCTCGTACTCCACATACTCTGGTCTTCCATAATTTCCATCCACCGGTTGTTCATAGAGGTTGGGAGGGATATGTCAGAAGTTTTCAGCAAGGACAACGTACACAATTTCTGAAATCAATAACCAAAGGACCTCGCATGGATTTCCCTCGCTTCGATGGTACCAACCTAGGAGGTTGTATTCGTCAATGCAACAAATATTTTCAAATGGCGGGAGCACCTGAGGACTACAAAGTTTCTCTGGCTCAACTGTATGTAATTGGCAGAGCTGATGTGTGATTAAGCCGTTTAAGGATATTGAAGAAACATTTGGGTTGGTGATACATTGCAAATGTATCTATAATTTTTGGTGTTCCATGCTTGGTTTTATCTACTTTCTTGTGTTTTGTTTCAACTTTGGACTACTTTTCATATGATTTCTTGGACTAACCTATTAACAAGATGCCACGGTGCCAGTTGCCTGTTTTCTGCTGTTTTTGGTTCCAGGAAGTCAGAAAATGAATATTCTCGAAATTGGACGGGACAAAAGCCAAAGTTACTATTTTCCCGGAAGACTCATGGAGCCAGAAGGAGAGTCGGAGAGGGGCCACCCTGCCCAGGCCGCGCCAGGGCATGGTGTGGGCCCCCTGGCCAGCCACCGACCTTGCCTCCTTTGCCTATAAGAGCCTCCCGATACCAAAACCCTAGATGGTCAATCAGAAATCCACGAAAAGTTCTACAGCGTCGCCGCCACCGAACGGGAGATCGGGGGACAGAAAGTCTCTGTTCCGGCACCCTGCCGGGACGGGGAAGTGCCCTCGGAGCCATCTCCATCGATCTCCACCGCCATCTCCATCACCATTGCTGATTCCCATGATGAGGAGGGAGTAGTTCTCTCTCTAGGCTAAGGGTTCTACCGGTAGCTATGTGTTCATCTCTCTCTATGCATGATCTTATTGAGATCATGAGCTTGTAATCTATAGATCTACCTTGCTACTCAAGTGCTTAATAGATCTCTGCTCTCCCCATGCGTGTGAAGTTGACAGTGTGCACATCATGGTGGCACTTAGGCTAGAGATTACAAATACTCCCTCCAATCCATATTACTTGTCACAGAAATGGATGTATCTAGATATATTTTTGTACTAGATGCATCCAATTCAACAACAATTAATATGGATCGGAGGGAGTATTTGTTATGAGTTATATTTGGAGTTGGATGTATTTATGAAATTGTGGTGTTTGTTTGAACCATCTAGTGCTCAAGGTGACAATGTGGGGTTTTCTAGATGGGAAAGATGAACTTTGAGGTGTGCTGTTATAGCCCTACCATGGATTAGAGTGTCCAACTGGAGAGTAGTTAAGAGTAGTATCATAAAGAGAAGATATTTATATGAGAGTGTTCACTAGTGAAAGTATGATCCCTAGGCCTTGTTTCTAAGCATTGAAACGCCGTTTGCTATTAGATCTATTACATATTTGCTTGCTTCCTTCATTATTTTAGTTTTCCTTTAGTCTTTTCCCACGTCAACCACATGCCAGCAAACTATTTTCTGGCACCGTTACCACTTATAATTATCTATACCACTTGTATTTCACTATCTCTTCGCCGAACTAGTGCACCTATACACCTGACAAGTGTATTGGGTGTGTTGGGGACATAAGAGACTTCTTGTATCTTGATTGCAGGGTTGCTTGAGAGGAGATACCTTTGACCACTTCCTCCCTGAGTTCGATAAACCTTGGGTGATCCACTTAAGGGAAAACTTGCTGCTGTTCTACAAACCTCTGCACTTGGAGGCCCAACAACTGTCTACAAGAATAGAAGTGTGTAGACATCAAGCTATTTTCTGGCGCCGTTGCTGGGGAGGTAAGGTAAAAGGTACTCACATCCTCCGGTGTGAGTGCTCGAAGTTATTTCCTTTAGATTCTGCAATTTTGTCTTTTTGTTTCTTTTTTTCACTAGTTAGGCTTAATGAAAAACAACAACAAAATTAGAGAGCTTTATAGTATTTATCTTGAGTTAGGACATGAAGTGTTTGAAGAGAAAATTAAAAAACCTATGGAACTTTATTTGCATGCTAATAGCAATGTTGTTAGTATGAATTCTTTGGACACCATTATTGCTAATGCTATGGAAAAGTCTAAGCTTGGGAAAGCTAGTTTTTATGAAAATGATCTTTTTAGTTCCCCAGCTTTGGAAGATAGCTATTCTATTGCTTATGATGATACCAAACCTCCAATATATGATGATTGCAATGATCAATATGATATTTTCAGTCCACCTACTATTGAGGAGAAAATTAATGATTACAATATGCCTCCTATATTTGATGATTATGGTGATGAGAATAATAATGATAGCTATTTTGTTGAATTTGCTCCCACCACAATTAATAAGAATAACTATGCTTATGTGGAGAGTAATAATAATTATATGCATGTGGCTCATGATAAGAATGTTTTATGTGATAGTTATATTGATAATTTTATTCATGATGCTACTGAAAGTTATTATGAGAGAGGGAAACATGGTTTTATGTGTCTCAACAATATAAAGTTTCCCCTCTTTATGTTGAAAGTTTTGAAGTTGCACTTGTTTTGCTTTCCTATGCTTGTTGCTTTGTGCTTTCATGACTTGTTTCTTTACAAGATTCCTATGCATAGGAAGTGGGTTAGACTTAAATGTGCTTTGAATTTGCTTCTTGATGCTCTCTTTTACTTCAATTCATATTTCTTATGTGAGCATCTTCTCAAACTATCTTGCCTAACTTAAAGGCTTATTGGGAGATAACCCAAAAGTTTTAGATGAGTCTTGGAAGTTATTACTTAAGTAATAATCGCTCCTTATACTTTTTATTTGCTTTTTGTGCCAAGAATAACCTCTAATGAGAGAGAAGTAATGATTGGGAAAGTTGCTGTCCCGAAACAGATTTCTGTGCTTCACCGTAAAAAAATTGTGTAAAATCTCTGTACGTCCTTTTGAGGCGTGAATTTTTGTGCTTCTGCCCCAGGTTGTTATCTAACTTTCGTTAGTTCAACACTTTTAGATTTTAGCAACAGAAGGTTTTCGAAAAAAATCGTCTTTACCTGCTGGTCTGTTTTGACAGATTTCTGCCATTTTCTGCATTTGCTTCTTGTTGGTTCCTTTTTGAGTTCTTTTGGGGAATTGAGCTTTTTGAGGGAAGTGCTGCAGTAGCTTGTGTTTTAATGGAAGTTTTATTGGTGTTAGAACTGAACCTAAAGACTTATTATCTTGAGTGCACTAATGTTGCTAATAAAGATCGTGTGAAATTTTGTATGAAGGAAAAATTTCAGGTGTATGAAAGGAATGAGTAATGAGAATGAAGAATGGACTAAAGCTCAAGCTTGGGGATGCCCCCCCCCCCCCCCGTGTCACCCCAATAATTATCCAAGAAGTACAATCGTCAAAGCTTGGGGATGCCCAAGGCATCCCCTTCTTCATCAATAAAAATCCCAGGTTTCTTCCAAAAGCTTCATTTTTATTGTTTCATGCACAGTTATGTTGTTCTTGGAGCGTCTTCTTTTTCATTTTCGTTTTGGTTTTTGTTTGTTTGGTTTTCTTAGTTTTCTGAATAAATTGGTTGGACCCCCTCTTTCATACATTGGTTTTCAAATAGTTTGGTTTGGTTTGGAAAAGAGTAGGAAAGTTCATGCTTATGTGGTAAAGAGAGCTTGTTTTTGACTGTGGCCTATGCTTTGTGATGCCATGCTTGATATTGTTTTGGCTTTATGCTTAGTATTCTTTGCTGTAGCATGACTTGTTATAAACAATTGAGATTGCTTAATGTGCCTTGGATGAATCATGCATTGTTTTAGCATATTAAAGCATAGTATAGTGGTATTATCCTTTGATGCTTTATTTGGGTTGACTCGGCGCATGCTCACACCATGTTATGACTATCTCAAGTCACCGTAGCCTTTATGATCCTTTAGTTTTCAACTTGTAGTATCACTTTATGCTTTGATCAATGATGTTTTGTCGCTCTACATGATTATGGCCATTATTTCTCTCTTAGTTTGTCGCTCCCAGTCTTTTGCTAGCCTCCACAACAAAGTATGAGTTCCACTCATGCATCCAACTCCCTAAACCAAGTTATTCCAAAGAGTCCACAATACCTACCTACTAGCTTATGCTATTCCAAGTATATTCATGCTTTTGTTTACCTTTCGAATTAAACTTGTTATGAGAAAACTAGTGATTAAAGCTCTCATGAACTTGATGGCACACTTTACTTTTCTTGCCCTTAATAAATTTGAACCATTGTGTCGTCTATGTTGTATATGCTTGCACTTATTTGTTGGGGATTAGCAGAACCATGCTGTCATGAGGAACGCTTTCAACATTGCACTTGGTACTTGTACCTAGTTGATATCATGCTCTTTTGTATATGGATGTCGTCGGTGTGAAATGAAAGGGGAGCTTGTAAGTCCATGGAGTTATGTATATGTGTTAGAGAAACGCCTGGGCCGCTGGTCTAATCCATGCTGACATGGTGGAAACCTGCAGCGTAACCATAATGAGCTGTCTATGAAGCATTCTTCTTATAAAAACGAGTCCTATATTGAGAAAAAAAGAGAAAAAGAAAAAAAAAGATATTACGAAAAGAGGAAAGAGAGAAAAAAGCACCATATTCCCATGGTAAATAAGAAGATTGCTGAGATGCTCGTTGTCTGCTTGCCTTCTCATTTTGATATGGGGATTCTTCCGTATCATCGGGCAAGGGATACCCCGTTGGCGGTTCTCTATGATACACATGCACTTACGATGACAAGAACTTACCGGTGACTAAACTTGAGTAGCATGAGGAGCGGCCCTCGTATTCAAGGGACATGAGATTTCCAACTTATACTTTGTCAAGCATATACTCCATAGTTTGTTCACTTTAACCTTAATCACTTCAAGATGCTTATGATAGGGGCAATGAGAGCTGAAAGCTATAAGTACCATAATTTTTGGAAGCTCTTTATGAGACTTGAATCCCTACTTCCTTCTATGAAGGCCTTTCTTCCACCATTATATTGAGTCTCCACCTTCTACCTTTATGCACCTACTTTGAGAGCATAGTGGCCATTCTTAGTTCTATGTGCATTGTTCCAAGACTAGTTGATTGATGCATAACTTGATATTGCTTGTTTTAAACTATCTGTATCTAGTCACTCTTATGAACTTTGAAGGTGTCCTATGCATTTATATTTGCTACTCTATTGAGGGACAATCTGAATACTATTATGCTATGTTTTCTTTATGTGAAACAAACAAACGTCTTGCAAAGCATTGTTATTATGAATCTTTTGTTTGTGTCTTTTCATGTTGCATCATAGTTTCTTTGTCTTATTGCTAGAACCCTGTCTTTCATGTTATGATTGAAGTACTATGATCCCAGCTTTGAATGTTCTACAAATACTTTGATCAAGTTTATGATGGTGCATGTCACCTCAAAAATTATTCTTTCTTTTTATCACTTACCTACTCGAGGACGAGCAGGAGTTAACTTTGGGGATGTTGATACATTGCAAATGTATCTATAATTTTTGGTGTTCCATGCTTGGTTTTATCTACTTTCTTGTGTTTTGTTCCAACTTTGGAGTACTTTTCATATGATTTCTTGGACTAACCTATTAACAAGATGCCACAGTGCCAGTTGCCTGTTTTCTGCTATTTTTGGTTCCAGGAAGTCAAAAAATGAATATTCTCAGAATTGGACGGGAAAAAATCCAAAGTTACTATTTTCCCGGAAGACTCACGGAGCCAGAAGGAGAGTCGGAGAGGGGCCACAAGGTGGCCACACCCCCCTTTGGCGTGGGCCAGCCCAGGCCGCACCAGGGCATGGTGTGGGCCCCCTGGCCGGCCACCGACCTTGCCTCCTTCGCCTATAAGAGCCTCCCGATACCAAAACCCTAGATAGTCAATCAGAAATCCACGAAAAGTTCCATAGCACCGCCGCCACCGAATGGGAGATTCAGGGGATAGAAATTATCTATTCCGGCACCCTGCCGGGACGGGGAAGTGCCCCCGGAGCCATCTCCATCGATCTCCACCGCCATCTCCATCACCATTGCTGATTCCCATGATGAGGAGGGACTAGTTCTCTCTCGAGGCTAAGGGTTCTACCGGTAGCTATGTGTTCATCTCTCTCTATGCATGATCTTATTGAGATCATGAGCTTGTAATCTATAGATCTACCTTGCTACTCAAGTGCTTAATAGATCTCTGCTCTCCCCATGCGTGTGAAGTTGACAGTGTGCACATCATGGTGGCACTTAGGCTAGAGATTACAAATACTTGTTATGAGTTATATTTGGAGTTGGATGTCTTTATGAAATTGTGGTGTTTGTTTGAACCATCTAGTGCTCAAGGTGACAGTGTGGGGTTTTCTAGATGGGAAAGATGAACTTTGAGGTGTGCTGTTATTGCCCTACCATGGATTAGAGTGTCCAACCGGAGAGTAGTTAAGAGTAGTATCATAAAGAGAAGATATTTATATGAGAGTGTTCACTAGTGAAAGTATGATCCCTAGGCCTTGTTTCTAAGCATTGAAACACTGTTTGCTATTAGATCTATTACATGTTTGCTTGCTTCCTTCTTTATTTAAGTTTGCCTTTAGTCTTTTCCCACGTCAACCACACGCCAGCAAACTATTTTCTGGCACTGTTACCACTTATAATTATCTATACCACTTGTATTTCACTATCTCTTCGCCGAACTAGTGCACCTATACACCTAACAAGTGTATTGGGTGTGTTGGGGACACAAGAGACTTCTTGTATCTTGATTGTAGGGTTGCTTGAGAAGGGATACCTTTGACCACTTCCTCCCTGAGTTCGATAAACCTTGGGTGATCCACTTAAGGGAAAACTTGCTGCTGTTCTACAAACCTCTGCACTTGGAGGCCCAACAACTGTCTACAAGAATAGAAGTGCGTAGACATCAGTTGGCCTGAATTTTGTCAGGAAATTCTAAATAGATTCTCTCCAACTAGCACTTATGACTTAACTAAAAGATTCAATAGCTTTTAGCAGAACTTGTCAGTTTCTGATTACACTAATCACTTTGAGGATCTCATGGCAGATATCCAAGATGAAAATGGAACTCTCTCAGAAGCTTGGCTTGTTAGGTGCTATGTCAATGGTCTGCGACCTAGCATCAAGTATCAGCTACGCCCTGTAAGACCAACATCTTTGACTGAGGCATATTGGATGGTTGTGGACATCGAACAAGCAAATCCAACCAAGAAACCATATCAACAGTATAGTGTCGGTACAAACAAATATTCATACAACCCTACTACACAACAAACTGTTCAAGGAGACAAATCTTAGGATAATAAACAACAACATGCTACACAAAAAGTCAGAGACTCTAGGAAGTGTTGGAGATGTGGATACCATTGGTTCTAGGGGCACAAGTGTAAACAAGCACCTTATATTCATGTGTTAGTGGGAAATGATTCAGATAGCAATGGTTGTGCAAAACTTGTGTCGTACACGACTAAAAATATAAGCAATTTGAGAACTAGTATCCCGCAAACAGAGACAAAAGGAGGTGACTTGCCTGCTACTATTGCCTACTTTCATGCAAAGAAAGAGGAAGATCCCAATTTCTACTTTAGAATGGATTTAGACTCTGATGAAAGGGTTGTTGCCTTGTTCTGGATTGATGGAAAAGCTCGAGAAGCATATACTAAGGCCTACCATGATTGTATCTCCTTTGATACAACATATTGTACAAATATGTACAATATGCCGTTTGCACCTTTCATAGGTATCAACAGGCACGAGCAGTCATTCATGTTGGGCTGTGGTTTCGTGAAGCAGGAACTAGCAACTAGTTTTGATTGGCTCTTTGAAAGCTTTCTAGAAGCGATGAATGGTTTGGCACCACTTAATATTATAACTGATCAGGATATTGCAATGGATAAGTCCATAAGCAAAATGTTTCCAAACACATGTGAACTCAATTGCAGGTGGCACATAATCAGAAAATCTCAGTCCTATCTTGGTGCATTCCTAGGTAGGCATCCATAGTTGGCAAGAGATTTTAATGAGTGCATAGACCAGAGCATGAATCCCTTTGAGTTTGAGGTGAATTGGTCTGCTATGCTCTAGAATCACAATGTGGCAGGCAACAAGCACTTTGCAGACTTGTATGCAATGAGCGAGTCATGGATTCCATGCTACTTCCGAAAGAAATTCTTCCCTTTTCTTCAGTCTACCTAGAGGAGTGAGGGTTTCAATTCTGTTTTGAAACGGTATGTGAACCCACAAAACTCTGTGATGAACTCTGTGAAGCAATATGAGAAGATTAATAACAAGATCCTGGTTAGGGAGGAAGGAAATGACTTCCGGACAGATGAACTAGAACCAAGGACATGGTCTCCCTTCCCAATTGAGAAACAAGCTTTAGCTGTGTATACATGGGACATATACTACAGATTTCAGCATGAGTTTGAGATAATTGGTAGGTATAATGTAAGGCCACAAACAGGGAATATGTACCTGATTGTTCCTAACAACACCTATGTGGGCATCTATGGGCGTAGGTCATACACAGTCACAACTATGGTTGATCGCCAAGAATATGAATGCGAGTGCTGCAAATTCTACAAAGATGGGCTTCTTTGCATGCATATCTTGAAGGTTTTCACACATTTGGGTATAGATGAGGTACCTTCTCGGTACATACTTTCCAGGTGGACACAGAAAGCAATTACGGATGGTGTTGAACCAATAGTTGAACAGGTGCCTAATGTCATGTCTCCCGAAGCGATCGAAATGATCAGACATGCAAACTTGTGTACAGAATTTGCTAAGGTTGCTAAAATTGCTTGTCGGTCTAATGAGGGTGCTCCTATTTGCAATGCGCACATCCGGGCAATGCGGACCAAGGTTGGCCAGATTGATAAAGTGCTTAGGAAGAGACAAAAGAAGCAAGAACAACATACACCATCTGCAGCTACACAGGCATCTGTTGGTGAACCAGGTGCAGGTCCTTCCCGTGTGAAGAATCCACTGAAGTCATCGACAAAAGGACGGAAGAAGGATAAAGCCCTCGGTTCAACACTTGAATTGCATCCTAAGAGGAGTGTCAGATGTGCACTTTGTGGGGTGGAAGGGCACAATGCTGCTACTTGCAACATGAGATTGAACCAAAGTGTTTGAGAAACCGAGATTGTTGTTCAGGAAAATATATCCATTTAGTACTAGTCTCCCTATTGTGTTAGTAGTTGTTGTTTTGTAAGACTTAGGTTCAGTAAAAGGTGTGTTAAAAAGACATCATGTTTTCAACTAGCTTCCTTTCTTCCATATGTATGCTACCGTTGATAATTTGCTAGACAAAAACCATGTCATAAACTAGGCTGTGTTGGGAGGACAGTTGCAGTTTGTACACTCAAAAATCAAAAAAAGATATAAAAGAAGTGGTAAAAACAAAGGTTAAAAATTGCTAGACACACCTTTTTGATGTTCAACATGCTCATCTAGTTTACATCATTGTGATGACTATTTAACCATTTGACGGTCATCAGCTTCCTGAGGTTTGGTATGTCCTTTGGCGTAAGAACTGGTACAACACTTCCCTCCCACTTCTCAGCGTTGTGCAGCATGAAAAAGCCACAACTAGTCCTTTTTATGCAATTAAAAAAATACAGAATCGGGAAAACGTTGAAATCAAAACACTAAATGGCTATAACAGAAAAGGTTCTCGAAAAACAGGACAGGGAAAAGGGCAGGAAAAATTACTAACCCATCATCTTGTTTGGTGAAAGGGCTTGTATGCCCCCATGTGTGGTTTTGGTAATTAATGACAATCCCTATGGACTAATGTGCAATTGAGTTTCACTTGTAGGTTTGTCCATTGGCATCGCTTGGACCATGTGTTGGTTTCAAGGATGAAAAAGAAGTAGCATTGTCCAAGGGCTTTGTGCCTATTGGAATCAAGTAGAAGAAGAAGAAGATCAAGTATGTCTTGAAGAAGAAGAAGAAGATGGAGTTTCTCATGGCTTTCTTCAAGACATCATCAAGAAATGAAGTGCAAGATCAAGATGCACCATCTCTAGAAGATCTCATGATTGGAGCTTGCCATCCTCGGCGTTCATGGAGTGATGAAGACAAGGTCAATGAAGTGGTTTCCCTGTGGAGTATGGGGGAGCCATTCACAAGTCTTCATCAAGCAAATGCAAGCAAGAGCAATCAAGAAAGGTGTTCCATCTTGAAGGTGACAAGATAGTCTACATCAAGCTCAAGTGGAATGCTCAAGGCAAAGGTATGATCTTGATAGGGTTTCTATTTTACCGGTCTCGTGTAGTGTTGGGAGACCAGGTTTAGGATAGATAGCCGTACTATCAAGAGGGGCTCTCGAGTGGGTGACTCGTTCGTGTCTTTCGGAGAGAGCTTAAACCTTTGCATAGATAGCATCATCTTTCTTGGTTGTTGTTTGGTTCTTGTCCATGTGAGGATCTAGAGCTTGTGGTTATCTTCATAACAAGCTCTAGTTCATCAAAAACAGATTTCCCTTGCATATCTTATTGCATTTTTGATCTTACGGGTTTTCTGGCTCCACACCTTGGGAGGTATCTCACATATATATTCATGGTATTTTCTCCCTTGGTGATACCCAATATTTCGAACAAAATTGGTTTCATCTCGTTTGGAGTTCGGATGCAAAAGTTGTGGCAGTTCTGGTTCTGAAGTTTTTGCCTAACCGGTAGTTCCAGCGGGCCACCGGTAGTACCGCCAGGGCAGTTTGCCGCCGGTAGTACTGGTGTTAATTCCGGCCCAACTTCCGGTAAACCCATTTTTGGTTCAGTACACTCTCTGTCTGGTTACCGCTATTTGACGGAACTTGGGTCGGATTTTCAGGCGGTAGTACCACTAGGATATTCTTGCCACCGGTAGTTCCGGCGAAGCGGCGGTAGTACCGGCCAGGCTCGCATTTTTAGTCTTTCTCTTGTTGTTTTCTGACCGTTGGCTGGGTGCCACCGGTAGTACGGGCCACCCGCCGGTACTACCGGCCGTGCGCTATTCTGTGGGCAACGGGTAGATCGGGGAGCCCTTTAAAAGGAGCTCCCCTTTCCCCTTCGGCCCTAACTAGCTCTTTCTTGGTTCTTGCTCTCTCTCTCTCTCCTCCATTGTTGACCTTGAAGAGCTTGCCCTCTCCCCTTTCCCCTCCTATGATTCTTGCATCTTTTTGAGGGATTTGAGAGAGGAGATCTAGATCTACAATCCCCACCAAGCAAAATCCCTTCTTTGTGAAGGAATCCTTGGGATCTAGATCTTGGAGAGTTTTGTGTTCTCCTCTTGTGTTCTTCCTCCCTTATTCCCCCAATAGCTTTTGTAGCTTTGGTGGAATTTGAGAGTGAAGGACTTGCCTCTTGCATTTGGTGCATAGGTTTGAGTTCTCCTCGGAGATTTGGTGAGTTCAATCCCTTGGGATTGTTTCTCTTGGGTTCTTGGAACCCTAGACGGTTGTGTGGTTGGATAGTTGACCTTTTGTGGTCTTGTAGCCTTTTGTGGCCTTGTTGCCTTTTGTGGCTTTGTAGCCTTTGTGGCATTGTTCTTGGGGCTCCAATTGAGTTGTGGAGGTTCCCCAAGCTTGTTGGCCTTTTGTGGCATTGTGGAGCCTTTGTGGCGTTTCTTGGGAGCCCTCCAATTGAGTTGTGGAGCTTGCCCCAAGCCTTGTACGGGTTCGGTGACCGCCCTCAAGTGTCCCATAGTGGAACGTGAGTAGGCCTTTGTGGCAAGCTCACGGGAGAATAGGGTGAGCCTTTTGTGGCGTTGGTGAGTTGTGTGGCTTCGCATCCTTGGTGAGGCCTTGTGTGGCGTTGGGTGAGCATCGAGCCACCACACCTCGAGGTGAGCCATTTGTGGCGTTCGAAGTCATTGCGCCCCCGCACCTCTCCAACGGAGACGTAGCTTCTTTGGAAGTGAACTTCGGGAAACAAATCATCGTCTCCGCATCCATCGGTTATCTCTCACCCTAGCCCTTTACCTATGCAATTTACATTGTGATAGCCTTCGTGCTTGAAGTACTATATCTTGCTATCACCTTGTTGCTTGTCTTGCTTAGCATAGGTTGTTGGTGCAATTAGTAAAACTAGTGGATATAGGTTTTGGCTTGATAAATTAAACGTTAAGTTTTATTCCGCATTCTAAACCATAATAATTTTAAAACGCCTATTAACCCCCCCCCCTCTAGGCGACATCCATTTCCCTTTCATTTGGCGCTATTGACATCAATGATAGGCCAGTCCAGCTTAACTTGCTTGCTTGACTTGCTATAATGCTTCTCCCAATTGGCTACAATCCCTTCAATTATGATCTTTGTGGTTGCAAGCAACTTTTTATATTTCACAGTCTTGAGCGAGTCAAGAATTTCGAATCTCTCATCCCTTAAATTCAGCACTAGGAGCCAATAGTGCCCTGTTTCTTTCGGTCTTTAAAGATCAAGTATTTATAGAGTTGGGAAGGCAACCTGGTGAGCAACAAAACAATTTCTTGTTAAAAATAGAAATAGTCAAAAAAAATCCAGAAACAAATAATGACAAGAAAGAAAGGGCACAAGAATAAGAAAAAGGTAGGAAAAATAATTTATGGGGAGGATGCATTACTTACCAATTCACAACGGCTCAGCTTCATCATATGGTAGTTGAACCACTTGTCGACTTCACTTTGGACGAAACTACCATCTTGGAAGAATGTCTGAAGACACAACACATGAGGAAAAAGTCGAAAGTTACAAAACTGAGTTATAATCCCTACTATTTTGTCTACTAACATAATTGCCTAGATTGCTACTTACAATTCAAACTGTTGCTACCTGCATCATATTAATTGCCTATTACTTCTATGGGAAAATCTGATTAAATAGGCCGATATAAAGTACAAGAATGAAAAACATGTATTGCTACATATTTTACCTCCTGGCTCATATTAATTGCCTACGAAAGACTAAAATAATCTAAAAAAAGAATCTTCGATAATAAATAAATAATCATTGAACAAAAAGGTGCTTACAGTAATCCTTAAAGGCATGTATCTTTTCTTTGGCCGCTCCTCTATTGTCCTCAAGGCAAAAATCCCTATTTATGCAACCAAAGTTTCTAGCTTGGCACCATCAGCTACCGAAGAGGCGAGTTCCTCACACGAGATGAAGAAATCAAGGTAGTTGATTATTGGTGTGCTATGGAGACGAGAGCAACAAAGAAAAATCAAAGGGAAACAAAAAAATGAGTGGGATACCAGTGAGATGAATACAAATTTGAAGTTGTTAAAAATATGTGCAAATCAGTAGTATGGACTGAGTATAATCACCTTATGACCTTAGCTTGGTTGCGAGACCTCCTGTGTTTGAACTAACAGACATCATTGTATATTTTGTTAACTTCTTCTAAACAGAAGAAAGAGTCTGTATTATCAGGATCTACATAGGGTGACCTAACAGGAGGAGCTACCCGTGAAACTCTGCGTTCGTGCCCAGCAACTAGTGGAGTCTTTGATGAGCTGCCACCTGTGGCATCTTTGGCTGGTTCTACTTTAGAGCTTGGTGTTTTCACATCATCTATTATTTTTCTTATCTGTTGCATTTTGTGCATCTCACTGATTACTCTTTTGGCATCAGCCTCCGCTTGACTAACAATAGACATGTCCCATTCCTCTTCGCCTGTGCCAAATGTAACTTCTAGATTTATTGGCCTAATTTCACTTCTCACTATGCTCTGCGGGTTGGATTTAAGATTGATGGCTTTATCCACAAATGTCACCCATCTGCCACTCCTTTGAAGGTCTGAACCAGACCCAACTGTTGTTTGTTTGCCAATCAGCATATTTGACTTGTCCGGTGATGTTGGAGGCAACCTCAACCTGTTCTTTACAGGTTTGCAAGACGGTCCGGCTGCCTCAGTTTGGATAGGCGCTGGAACAGAGCGAGTTTTTGAAGTCGAAGGTGTATGGATTGGAACTTGATTTGCTGCAGGGGTGTTGGTGGCTTGGATCTTGATTGCCGAAATAGTTGCCTGATTTGGTTACAAAGTTGCCTCAGCAGGGGTTCTGTGAAACACTGGTGCTGTCCAAGAAGTTGCCTGTTCTGAGTTTGAAGTTGCCTGGTTTCCATGTGAACTTGCCTGATTTGGTTGCAAAGTTGCCTCACCATAGTTTGATGGGGGTTACAAACACTGGTGCTGTCCAAGAAGTTGCCTGTTCTAAGTTTGAAGTTGCCTGGTTTCCATGTGAACTTGCCTGATTTGGTTGCAAAGTTGCCTCACCATAGTTGACAGCGGGGGTTCTATCAAACACTGGTGATGTCCAAGAAGTTGCATGTTCTGAGTTTGAAGTTGCCTGGTTTCCATGTGAATTTGCCTGATTTGGTTGCAAAGTTGCCTCACCATAGTTGACACCGGGAGTTCTATCAAAAATTGGTGATGTACAAACATTTGCTTGTATGGGGGTTGGATATGCCTGGATTTCATGGAATATTGCCTGATCTGAGTGAAAATCAGTACTTCTCCTTTCAGATGGTGCTTCTGCCCAAAGAGTTGCCTGAATTGAAGGGATAGGGACTGATGTGTCGACTTCTAGGATTGGTGCCTTTGAAACACATTGAGAAGCCTGCATTTCATCACCTGTTACCTTTGAAATGTCCTCATAGTTTGCATTTGCTATGAGGGGGATTTTTGCAATGTTGGATACCATTACTAGAGGATCCTCTGCTTGGAAATCTGAGGCATACCCTCCCACTTTGATGATGCTTGGTACAAGTTGGATTGATGCGTTGGATTTTTCAGGCATTGATGTGTCAGGTTTTTGTACCCTGCCTCTCCTTGCAGCTTTCTTGCAGCTGCGCCTTGTTATTGGGACAAATGCATCAGAATCGGAATCTTTGTTGAGTCCTCTTGTACGCTTGCCCCGAACTCCCACATTGGTGTCCTTATCTATGTTGTTGCTGCTGATATGGACACCCGCAGAGCATTGTTTTCTTCTTTTTGTTGATCCCTGAATTTCCTATTGACCATCGAGGTTGGCAACCCCCTCAAGGAACGTACCAGTCTGTACTGATATACCTGTGCATAGCTCAGACATCATTGAAGCTAATTTCCTCTTGTTCTGCATCATAAGAACCATGACATAATGCCATAATTAGTTGAAGGTAGAGTAGTATGAGAAAACAGAAAAAAATGGGAGAAAAGGCACACATACACTTTCGTTGAAATTAGCTGGCAACTTTGATGATACAAAACGTTCGGTCTCTTCATAACCTATGAACAGGTCACCACCAGTTTTTTGCAAGACGCTAGGCTTCACTCTGAGACGCCCGAACCCACCCCTGGCTTCTTATCAGCTTTAACTACCTTGCCTATGCGCTTGCTATCCCAAGCCTCTTCCAGAACTTCGCAATTTGGGACAAAACATCCAACAACCAGTGAATCTACATACTTTACCTGTTTTCCATAGAAAAAGTCCATAAAAATTGAAACAATCTGTGAGTAGAATAAAAAAGAAAAAAGAAACCCAGGTTAAGGCAGGGGGTACTATCTTACCACTAGATGGTGTACGCAGCAGGTAACAGATTTTTTCTTAGTTCCCATTTCGCTAACAGATTTCATTATCTGGTCGACTACAAACTTTGCAAATTTCAGCCTCTTTACTCTTTTTAGGTTCACAATAATAGGATAGCATCGAGGACTGATGGTCAGGCCAGTGGTAGCGCATAGAAAGCATGTGACCATTAGGGCAATCCAGGCACGCATGAAGTCATCATCAGCCTTACCATTCATGTCTTCGATCATCTTACAGAAAGTGGTGATTTCAGGTGCTGATCCTTTCTCAAATCCATACAGATTCGCCATAAATTTAGTCGCTTCAGCATCACACCCATAGAAAACATCATCACCTCTGTTTAGTAGCCCTAGAACTTCTGTTACACCATCTGCGGTTACAGGAATAGACCCCTGGTCTTCAATGACTATGTTTCTCTTAATTGGGTCTACATGCTGCAATATCCATTTGCTGTAGTCTGCTGGCATTGTTGAGGCGGAAATCTTCAATAGTACGCCAAGATCATAACTGTCAATCAACTCCCTCTGGGCACGGCTGAGGTTGTCATTTAGCTTCATAATCCTTGCTGGTGATGCTCTGTTCCTACCTTGACCAGCATTCTTATCCATATTGACCATCGACGCTTCATCTAGCCCACATGCCTTATCAAGCCAGAAAGAAAAAAACAAAATTAAGTACGAACCTTAAACGGTCCTAAAAAACATCTACAAAAGTACTGCACATATGTGTTTCATAATTGCCTGTAAAAACAGTAGTTTAGAAAATGCTACAGACATGTAATTGCCTGGATTGCTTCATATATTGCCTACTTATTTCCATATATTGCCTACTTGTTCTAAATTGCCTTAACCCACAGCAACATATATTTACCTTATTTTGCTACATATATTGCCTACTTGCCTAAAAATTCTCGACATATGTACCTAATACAAAAATTCAACTAACATCATATAATTGCCTGCATTCCTGCATAAGTTGCATAACAGATCCCACTATCGATAAACTAGCAATATATTGCATAGAATGCCTAGAATAAACTTCGGACAAACTTTTCATACTGCCTACACTCTCCAGATAGAAGGATAGCCTGTCCAGTGTCTTGTCCCGGAAAGTCAGACATGACTGCTTCCCCCTTATGTAAAAACAGACCTGCGGAAAAAAGGCGCAACAGAAAAAACGCATCGGTTAGACATGATATAACAAAATTAATTAGTAAATTACTATGTTAATGAACATCTCGGCATCAATATAATGCGCCCATGTACATCCTTATATACCCTTGCTGATGCATCCTTACAGGTAACATTTACTGATGCATGCCTATTAAGACGACGTATAATCATAGCACCTGCTGGCCAAACTACCTCTACAATTTCAAGCCCCTCTGTATGTGGTTACAACAACCTAAACAACTCACACGTGATGATGTAAAAAAACTACTGAAAATACATCAAAACAAGGTTGATATCTGTGTACATGAATCTATCAGCACTTGCAGTAATAGATGCAGACAGTACAGTCACCTAGAAAACTACATTCTGCACCCCACGCACGGAAATTAACCAGCTCCCCTGTATGCAAAAATCCTACAAAAATCCCAAAAACAATGGGAACATCGCGATCCCTCGCTAGGTGAACACAGTCCCTTCACCACTCTAACTACACATCAACCCCTAAATCATCAAAGCCGCGCCGCCGGTTTGAGGATCATGATGAGAAAAACTCACCTCGAAAAATGCGTCGATCTCGAAAGTGCAGCTCCCCAGCCTCCTATCTCCGGCAAATCGAATGGTAATGGCGACGGGTGGTGGACGAGAGGACGGCCGCGTCGCTCCGTCCGTTGAAATCCTCGCTGTCTGCACCACCGCGACGCGCCTCCCTTCCGAAATCACCAGTGACTACAACCCCCGCGCCGCGTGACTCCGCTTCAGCACCCGCAGCTAGTCGCCTCCGGTTCCCAGCAGTAAAATCGAACGGAAATGGCGACGGGTGGTGGAGGAGATGACGACCGCGTCGCTCCTTCCGTCGCCATCCGCACCACCGCGACGCGCCTCCCTTCCGAAAAACACCAGTGACTACTACCCCCTCGCCGCACGACTACACTTCAGCGGCCGCAACTAGTCACCTCCGGTTCCCAGCGGCAGCAAATCGAACGGAAATGGCGACGGGTGGTGGAGGAGGGGACGAATCGAGCGGTGGAGGTGGGGGATTTCAACGGAAACGATAAAGTTTGTCCAGGCGGTGCGGGCGCGATTCCCCATATTCAAAGCCAAAAAAAATCGTCCCCTGAGCCTAGGGCTGCACGAATCACCACGCAAGCAACGGACGGCGCAAGCGCGGCCGCTCGAAGTCACGAGATCGCGCGTGTTTGTTAGCTTTTGGGATGTAAAATAACCATGAACGCACAATGCTCACATTATTTTTGAGTGTTGCATGACAAAAGAGAAGATAAGACAGTTTCCGAATGACTCCATCAACACTTGTTGCAACTTATCTAAAATACCTATGTAAATAGTCCCGCGGATGCTCACTTGCCAATTAGGATGGCGATACATTCTCGCTGGCATAGCACCCTCCCGGGCTAGCCCACCAGTTGGGCCGAGGGCAGCCCTCGGTGGATTATGCCATCGGCGTAGCTCTAGCTGTACCTAAGGTGGCTCTCGACATAGAAATGGCCATCGGCATAGCCCAGCCCACGTCATGGCACGGGAACGGCATTAGGCCAGGCCAATGCCGATAGCTATTTCCCCTTTACCACATTAATATTAGAAAAATCATAACTAAATCATTATAATTCAGAAAAATATAAATAATATATCAAAATTTGCAAAAAAAATAAGATCTATCTACCTATACTCAAATATTACATATTTATGATAAAAAATTAAGTAAAATATAAAAATATTACATATAGTTTAAAACGGGCATAAGAAATTTGAAACGATCCAAACAATGTAAAACCTTCGTGTGGTGTCATATTATGTGATATAGTTGCAAGGAAAAATAGCAAACTTAGAATGTTGCAAATATTACAAAAAAAATCTTCTCAAAATGAGCTATCATGTTCGAATTTTCATGACTTTTAGGCCAAACGACCAATGTTTTGGCTAGAATCGTGATATAGTTTCTGATAATATGCTCATATTGTGCACATATGTGCATCTTAGGATGGCTTACAATGTTGCAGGAGGAAGTTTTCCTTTTTTATCGCATCAAAAAACTATTTTTCATTTTCCGAGTACCAAAAACGGGGTGTTTTGTGGAGCAACCACCAAATGAATGTTTCACATTGGTACCACCCCATTTTTCAAAAATACTATACCACCTTACATGAACAATTTTCCAAACGGTATATCTTAAAACTTTTCGTCCATCCCTGATGAAAAAGACAAATTCCTACCGAATCGGTTGGAAATCGGTCAGATTTGAACTACAGGTACATGAACTAATGCTCATGATTTTTTGGAAAAATCATTTTTAGATTCACAATATGCTATTTTATCAGTTATGCACTTCAAGTTTAGCGAGGCTCATCCCGAGCAAAGACTCTTCATGCCCACCGTTTTGCCATAGTTTGAAAAGAGCATAAGGAATTCAAAAATGATCCAAACAATATAAAACCTTTACGTGGTGTCATATTATGAGATATAGTTGCAAGGAAAAATATCAAACATCGCATATTGCAAATATCACAAAAATATCTTCTCAAAATTTGAAAACAAAAAAACGATATTTCAAAAATAAAAAATAAATAAATATGTCTTATTAAATAAATTTCGATTTATAGATTTAAATATATTAAATATGCCATATTAAATGAATAAATGGCAATAAATAAATAAAATTTATTTTATTTTTATTGAAATTCAATATTAGTATTCACTATTCACTATTATTTACTTAAATTATTGTTTGAAATTTTAAAATAAATACGTTTGACATAATGGTATAAGGGTTAATAGGATTAATATGGTAATATTACCAAGAAGCTATAATTTCTTTCGCGCAACGATAGCCGGAAGATACAGCAAAGTTAAGCGCGCTAAGAGTGGAGTAGTGTGAGGATGGGTGACCATCTTGGAAATTTGACCAAAAGTAGTGTGATTAAGTATACTTAGAGTTAAAAATGGCCCATGTGAGAGATTAAAGAGTCAACAATTCAAAAATTTGAAAAAAAGATTTGAAAGAAAAAGTAAAAAATGATTTTTTTTGAAAATTCTAAAGTCCGTTATGCTACGCCGATAGGGCTATGCGGAGGAAGCCGTCACCATAGCCTATGCCGATGGCCATTCCTGCGCCAACGGCAAAACCGTCAATGACGATAAGGCACTATGCCGAGGGAGCTATGTCGAGAGCCCTCGGCACAGCCAGTGCCGACGGTATTTTGGGATTGTGTCGAGGGCAGCTGGTTTGATGGAGTATTTTAGGAGTAGTGATTCTAACTAACTAGTAGGATGAGAGTACTTTGTCATCTGAGTGAACTCATGCGCCACCTGATTAAAACACGCACTTTTTGCGCTCAATAAGGACATGAGGAATGTGTATGACTGTGCGGAGTGGGTGTATTTGGAGGCCATCATGAGGAAGCTAGGGTTTTATCATGGTTTATGGAGGTGTGAAGTATGTAAATTTCTCAGTTTTATTGAATGGTGGGAACACGCTGTTGGAGATATGCCCAAGAGGCAATAATAAAAGTGGTTATTATTATATCTTTGTGTTTATGATGAATGTTTACATCCCATGATATAATTGTATTATAAGGAAACACTGATACATGTGTGTTTTGTAAACATAAAAGAGTCCCTAGTAAGCCTCTTGTGGAACTAGCTTGTTGATTAAATGATGACCATGGTTTCCTGATCATGGACATTGGATGTCATTAATAACAAGGTTATATCATTAGGAGAATGATGTGATGGACACACACCCATAGTAAGCGTAGCATAAGATCAAGTCATTAAGTTCGTATTGCTATAAGCTTTCATATGCATAGTAACCTAATCCTTCGACCATGAGGTTATGTTAATCACCATCACCGGATGGGTACTTTGATAACATCAAACACCGCTTCGTAACTGGGTGGTTATAAAGGTGTCATTGGGTATTCTAAAAGTATGTGTTGAAGCGCATGGACCAAGATTGGGATTTGTCCATCCATATGACGGATAGATATGCTCTGGGCCCTCTCGGTGGAATGTCATCTAGTTAGCTTGCAAGCATGTGACTAAGTCACAAGGGATGACATAACATGGAACGAGTAAAGAGTACTTATCAGTAACGAGGTAGAACTAGGTATGGAGATACCGACGATCAAACCTCGGATAAGTAGAATATCGCGTGACAAAGGGAATTGGTTTCATATGTTAATGGTTCTATCGATCAAGTCATCGTTGAGTATGTGGAGCGTTATGGATCTCAGATCCGCTGATGGTTATTGATCGGAGAGGTGTCTTCATCATGTTCGCATATTCACGAACCGTAGGGTGACACATAAGGTTGAAGTTGTTTTAAGTAGATATGGAATATGCGTTGGAGACCGAATGTTGTTCGGAGTCTCGGATTGGATCCGGGACATCACGAGGAGATCCGGAATTGTCCGGAGAATAAGATTCATATATTGGGGATCATTTTCTAAGTTAGGAAATGTTCCGGAGTGTTTGTATGGAGATTCTAGAAGGTTTCGGAATGTTCTGGAAGGTTCTAGAAGATTTCTTGGAGTTTGCTTGAAAACCAAGAAAGGATCAAGGAGTCTTTGTGGGGCAAGACATGGATTCGTGGGGGAGGAGGACTCCTCCCCCCCTCCCAATCTGCCGGCCCAGGAGGGAGGGGAGTCCTACTAGGACTCCCCCTCCCATGGCGCCTCCCTCCTTTAATAGAGGGGAGGGGCGCCAACCCCTAGACCTCTCCCATAACAAACCCTAGCCGCCGCCTCTCTCCTCCTCCTTCGCTCTGCTCCGGCTTAGGCGAAGCCCTGCAGAATTCTCTACTCCACCACCACCACCACACCGCCGTGCTGCTGGGATTCCGTGGAGAAGATCTACTACCTTCGCTGCTCGCTGGAACGGGGAGAGGAAGGTCTGCTTCGACTCCGCACGTGTGACCGACTGCAGAAGCGCTGCCGGAACGCGGCGCCGGAAGGATCGTCCACACGATCTTGAGATCGGCAAGTGATCGACTACATCAACCCCGAGATCTAATCTCGTAACGCTTTTGGATCTACGAGGGTTAGTACAGATCTATCTCGTTGCACATGTCTAATAGATTAGATCTTGGCTTTTATCTAGATTAGATCTGGGTTTTGTTCGTTCTTGCGGTAGAAAATTTTTGTTTTCCATGCTACGAACCCATCACACGCACTAGCAGAAAACGGACCATTGGTCCAGAGCATTAGTCTCGGTTCTAGTACAAACCGGTTCTGGTACAAACCGGGACTAATGCCCTGGTCCCAACGACTAGAAATGGCCACAGGGCCCAGAAGATATTAGTCCCGGTTCGTAGGGGACCTTTAGTCCTGGTTCGTTTAACAAACCGGGACTAAAGGGTCTGGCACTGGGAAGGAGCGGAAGGGTGGACCTTTAGTCCCGGTTTTTTAAACGAACCGGGACTAAAGGGCCTGACTATATCTTCTTCCTCCCCTGTCCGAGCCATTTCAAGCTCACACAAGCATCTCCCTCAAATTTCTTCCCTCAAGCTCGAGTTCTTGCCTATTTTTCTCAAGATTTGTGAAGATTTTTTGGCTCCACATCTATCTAAGGGTCCTAAGAGGTTAGCAACTTCATCCTTTCATATTTCATTGCTTGTTTTAGCTCATTTTATGCTCTAGAAATGGAGGGATTTGTGTGGATTCTATCTCTATATATCTAGTTAATTTGGCACATATAGTCCTCGAAATTTATTTGATTCATCGAAGCACAGAGATACATGAGTTCATCCTATCTATATATCTTGGTTTGGCACATAGTCTCAAAATTCAGATACAAATGCATCATGCCACCGTCGAGCAACAAAATATCCTTCTTCTACCTGCCATCACAAAATCCATTGCAACAAAAATAAGAACCAAAACTATGAAGGCATACATATATATAGTGCCACCCTAGAATTTTAATCATCGATCGTTTAAGCAGACCAAAAATATGAAAACAGGGGGGAGCTACCAAATTAAATTAGGGAGTGCCTCTATGGCGAGCTCCTCGAAGATGTCTGGGGACGGGATCCTAAGACATCTTCGAGAATCTCTGTCGTAGTGGTGTCCCTGCTCTCGCACACCATATTTCAGTTTATATCTTCTCTAGCTAGATCAGTATGCTGGTGGAGCTAACTAATTTCACATATTAGGGAGTGCCTCTACAGCGAGCTCCTGGAAGATGTCTGAGGACGAGGTCCTAAGACGTCTTCCAGAAGCTCTGCCGTAGTGGTGTCCCTGGTCTCGTTCCTTGCAGTTGATATTTTATAAGGAAGCCTATTTATAGACTAAGCAGCACAACCTAGTGTCGACACTCACGACATAATGTCGACATTCACCCCTGTCACAGTTTCTCCACCCACTGAAATAGTGTCGCCACTCACTAGCATAGTGTCTCCACTCACGACATATAGTGTCGTCACCCACTTTTAGTCCCGGTTGGAGTCTCTTTTAGTCCCGGCTGGAGACACCATCCGAGACTAAATGGGCTCACATCGGCCCTAGTCTGCCGCAACCCCTTTGGTCCTTGTTGGTGTGTCCAACCGGGACTAAAGATGGAGTAGAAAGTTTTTAAATCGGTGCATAGTTGTTTGATGTATACGCTGTGTGCTTTTATTTTTAGACTAGTACTAATCTTAGTATCGTGATTTTTGTTTGATGTACTTATATAATGCAGATGCGACGGCAATGGATGTACGCTGACCGAATCTCTGGCGAGTTCATTAAAGGCGTGTGTTCTTTTCTCGTCGTGGCAGAGGCAAACAAGCGGAATGGTTTTATGTGTTGTCCATGTGGTGAGTGTCGGAATCAGAAGGAATACTCTTCCTCAAGAGTCCTTCATGACCATCTGTTTCGGTTCGGTTTCATGTCTGGCTATAATTGTTGGACCTAGCATGGAGAAAGAGGGGTTATGATGGAAGACAACGAAGATGAAGAGAATGATGACAAATATCCTATGTCCCCTGAATACGGTGGTACTACAATGGAAGACAATGATGAAGAAGAAGCAGAAGAACGTGCATCATATGAGCCAGATGATGATCTTGGTCGGGCCATTGCTGATGCAAAGGGAGAATGTGATATCAAAAGGGAGGGGTTGAAATTTGAGCAGATGTTAGAGGATCACAACAAATTGTTGTACCCGAATTGCAAAGATGGCCACAAAAAGCTAGATAGCACACTGGAATTGCTGTAATGGAAAGAAGAGGTCGGTGTGCCTGACAAGGGATTTGAAAAGTTATTGAAGATAATGAAGAAGCTGCTTCCAAAGGATAACGAACTGCCCGCCAGTACTTACGAAGCAAAGAAGGTTGTCTGCCCTCTAGGATTAGAGGTACAGAAGATACATGTATGCATTAATGACTGCATCCTCTACCGCGGTGAGCAGTACAAGAATTTGGATGCATGCCCGGTATGCACTGCATTGCGGTATAAGATCTGACGAGATGACCCTGGTGATGTTGAGGGGGAGCGCCCCAAGAAGAGGGTTCCCGCGAAGGTGAAGTGGTATGCTCCTATAATACCACGGTTAAAACGTTTGTTCAGAAACAAAGAGCATGCCAAGTTGTTGCGATGGCACCCCGCTGATGGGTCGTAGTGGAGAAAAAATGAGAGAAACTACCTGGACTTTGCAGGTGACGCGAGGAACTTATGGTTTGGTCTAAGTACAGATGTCATGAATCATCTCCACTCCACTCGTTTTCTCTTGGGACAGCCAATCTACGGCGTCGTCGCCGTTCTCCACCATGTTCCGGGCTTGCGATCTGACCAAACGTGCCGTGAGTGAGTGAGCTGAAGGACCACAGTGGAGAAAAATTCCATGCCACCTGTTCAGCGGGTGGGGAGGGTCCACGCCGATTTTATAGATTTTTTTCTCTCACGTCAACTTTTTTTTTGAAAGAAGCATATATTAATATCGCAAGATATCAATTATACATAGCCTCTTTAACAAATAGTTATTAAAACACGTAATTATTAAGTCTGCACCTAATGTACCTAATAACCTGGTTTCTGTAGACGCCTAATAAAACGAAATGGAGTGAGTAAAGAATACAGTGCATATAAGATTTTGTAAAAGAATACAGTGCCTAATGAATAACCTGGTTTGACCAAGTGCATCAGAAAAAATATTAACACCAAAAACATCAAATCAATACCATTAGATTTATCATGGTGTATATTTTCATATGATATATATTTTGTATTGTAGATACAAGTAATTTTCACTATAAACTTGATCAAACTTGATGATGTTCGACTTTTTTTTTAAATGCACTATATTATGACAAGGAGGGAGTACCAACACTATTTATACATACTTGAAAAATATACTCCCCGTATTCATAATATTGTGAACCTCTATTTCCTCTTGGTGAGGCCTCAAGTTTTGTGATGGTGTGCGCAGGTGAGAGGTCAGGAAGCATCACTCCAACATGGTCACCCGCTTCATCGAGGTTGTAGGTGTTACGACAGTAATCATTAGTAATGTGGCTTCTGGTTGAGCTATGTATTTTTTTGTAAGCCTTCGTTGAATAATTAAAAAAAAGGAGTGCATCATTTTGATGCAGAGCCTGGGTATCACCTCCATTTAAAAAAACACTAGCAGAAGGGACTTTTCCTCTAAAAGACTAGCAGAATATATTTATTTCAGTTTAATTAGGTATGAGGCTGAGAAATCAAAAAATTCCCCTTTCCTTGCTTTTACATGTGAATAAAATGGTACCATCGTCAGAACTTAAACTCACAAAATGTTGGTGAAATTGTTGTTCAAAATTGAACTCTGACTTCGTGTGACACAATTAGAGACCAGCTCTTGTACCATACAAATTTTCAGTGCGTACATGGGAGCATATCCACCTATGGTTGTCTGTTACATACTCATACTTATGGGCAAGGAACATCATGATCAAAGTTACAATAGAAATAGTTACAGCATCAAGCACTTGTGTGTATTCATACAACTGTCCACATGTTTACAACTTAAAAACAGTTTTAATAATGATATCTTCCGCAAAAGTTACAAATGCTTTTCTTAATTCATACACATATGAAATATATTAACTGTCACAGATAACCATATAAATTACACACCAAAGAAAATCATGACACACAACAAGAATTATTAGTACTATGCTTATAACATTGGTACCAATAGGTAATCTCAAGTGTCGCCTCATCCTCGATGAATTTTTCTCACCATGAAAGACCAACCAACTCTCACTTTCACATAAACATGATCATATATATGATCCGAAAACGAGAAACAACCAACCCTCCATTTCCTCTTGAACAAGAAACCAGAGAAGACAATCCAGAGACCTACCAAAAATCCTAGGCACATGCTGAGGTAAAAGGAAACCACGTCAGTCATGCCTTCATGCTCTTCAGAGTCGACTGGAGGTTTCTCAGTTTCGGAGCAATTCCTTGTGAGAGGTGGACCACAAAGACCCGGATTTCCGATGTAGATGGATTCTTGGTCATCTAGAGTTCTTAACTGATTCCCATAAGGTATTGTTCCTGACAGATTATTATATGACAAGTTCAAGCGGCTCAGTGATGTTAGAGCTGATAAACTTGTAGGGATTTCACCAGATAGCTCATTATGAGATAGGTCAAAAGATTCCAATGCCCATAGCCCACCAATACTTTGGGGCATTGTTCCACTGATACTATTCCATGACAAGTTCAAGTTCTTCAATGCAACGAGCATGCCAATTTCTTGAGGAATCTTCCCTGTTAAACTATTGCAAGAAAAATCCATGTTTACCATATATGCGACTCCACTGGTGTATTCAAGTTGTTGACCTTTTGTGTTCACTAATAAACTATCGGTATCATGACTGAAGCGAATGTCGTAAGTGATAGAAAAAGTGTCAAAAGTTTGGAAAAGGGCACCACTACCATTGGGCGTAAGAGTCATAGCAGTGAGATTCCCAAATGACTGGTATATTGCCTGAGATGTTGTTGCAAGCAATGTCTAAATACTGAAGCCCTTTCATCTTGCTTAGTTGGCCAGGGATGCCACCAGAGAACATGTTTGAGCGCAACCGTAAAAGTGCCAATTGTGGTAACTTTGACGCGATCCATACTGGTAAGCTGCCAGAAAATCCATTGTATGCCAGATCAAGAAAATTTAGATCTCTGCATCTCTGGAGAAACATAGGGAACGATCCTGAAAGATTGTTGCTGTTCAAGTTAAGGGTGGTAATACTTGAGGTTCCGTATTCTTGCGGGCACTTAGGAAATGTCCCCACTAGCTGGTTATTTGATAGGTCTAGAAATTCTAATTGCTGCAACTGAAGCAGGGAGCACGGAATGGTCCCAGACAAGCCATTGCTGAAGAGAAGCAGTGTTTGTAGCATTAGCCCTTGGGTATCTGATGGCAGCGGGCCTGATAGATCGTTTTTAGACATGTCCAAGTAGCTGAGCGTCTTTGGAAGTGTTGGAATCGGACCAGTGAGCTCGTTAGAACTGATAATCAATGCATATAATTCTTCCATGTGACCAAGTGAAGGAAGCATGCCCACAAGCCGATTTCTTGACAAATCCAGTGTAAAATATGAACTAACAGTCCAAAACTCAGCAGGTATGTGATCATGTATGCTTGTGTTGGAAATATCAAGGGTGTCCATTGTTGGTTGGATAAGCCAAGCTGGAAACTGGGGCCCTAGAATGCAAGAGCTAAAGCCTCCTGAAATCAACCTGAATGGAGTGTACCACGTACTATTGACCTTCATAGTCAAAGAATTATGAGAGATCCACAGGTGTTGTAGGGTAGTTAAATTTGTGAAATGGTCCTCGGTGATTGTACCATGTAGACTGTTTGAGTTGAGCCATAATTCGGTCAGATTTCTGAGTTCCCGTATACCAACTGGTATCTCTCCAGCCAGCTTGTTGTAGTCGAGGTAAATCATGTTCAAGCTGCTAAAGCTCCCTATCCAATCGGGCAGTCTCCCTGTGAAATGATTATCGCTCAAAAGTAGCTCCTGCAATTCATTTGATGGCAACAGATGCATTAGCTTCGTTACGTCCATGCTGATGAAGTTATCCGATAATTGGAGGCGCTGAAGTTTCTTCAGTTTCTTGAAGGTGAATGGCACCATGCCGGTAAAGTGGTTATAATCAAGATACAGTTGTTGAAGGGAGGTCAAGTTCCCCACCACGTCAGGGATACGACCATGGATTCCACATGTACTTAGAGAGAGCACTTGGAGGCTGGGCAGATCCCAGACCCAGACCAATTTTTTATTGAGAAGAGAGGTGTGGAAGGTGTTATATTGCAGCTCTAGGCTCTCCAGCGATGTGAGGTTGGAATGCAGCGGGGGAGGCATAGTGCTGTGAAGCCGAAGGCAACAAGAACTAAAATCAAGTTGTATCAGACCAGGGAGCATGTTGACAGCATGAGACCAGTCGACGGCAGCGCTGAGGTCCACGCCAGACATGCGGAGAAGTTGCAGCTTCGTCAGGCGCGACACCCATGCGAGATCATGCGAGTAGGGCATGACCTGAATTTGTGACAGGAAGCAATAATGGTAATTGCTGAGGTTGAGGCTAACTAGATTCGAGAGGTTGCCGATGTGGGGAGGAATCCTACCGCCGAAGTTAGAGTAGGAGAGGTCGAGATGCGTGAGGCTTCGGAGGGCGCCGATGAGCTCCGGGATGGGTTGGCCGCTAGCTGAAGTTGTTGTACGAGAGATCCAGCTGCTTCAGATGTCGTAAAGTGAGCAAGGAGGAAGAGCGTATCTCACCTCCCATGGTCCCAGAGAGAGCGTACGAATCGCTTGGGCTCTGGATTTGGAGCGCGACGACGTGGCCTGTTCGGTTGCTGCAAACGACGCCCTTCCATCGGCAGCAGTCCGCGCCTCGCCACGACGACAGGATGTTGCCGGAGTCGTTGAGGCCGGCCTTGAAGTCGCGAAGCGCGTCCCGCTCCCGGATGATGCAGAGGGTGCCTGCTGGTGGTGCAACCGCCGCCGGTGAGCTCCCGTGGAACAGGACAAGCCACGTCATTAGGATTATCATAACTCGGAGGAACGGCCCTGGCTTGGCCATCTTTTTATTTTCTGTGTGTGTATGTGATGGCCTGATGGGCAGGCAGCTTTGCTCTTTTCGTAAGTGTATCGTCCTCTTGCTTCGTTCGGTATATGAGTAGGAGGAATTTGTGACGGAGCAGTTCATTCCATGTGTGGAAGTCCAAGTCCATTGCGCCAACTTGGAGCGCGACAGATGTGGAGCGGTGACGCTCGTGTTTGTCAATATACACGGCGAGGCTTGCTTTGGTGGGAACTTTCGTTAGAAAACCGGGTCTGGGTGCTTCGATGGCGTGTTTCGAGTAAGTTTAGGAGTCGGTTCAGTTTGGTATATTTTTGTAACGGTGTAGGTATATCTGGACGACGCGGGCCAACTCGGGCTGGCTCGGTTTCAAAAAAAAAAAAAAAGGCAATCCCTTAGTAGTGCTTACACTAACTTTTGGAAATAGAGGGATGACAAACAAATTGACAATCATAGTGCATAATAGTCAATGACAACAAGTCGATATCGACACGGTTATAATACTAGTCTCATGGTTTCCACCAAATAGCACAAATTCAAAAGGATAAGTTCCAACTTCCAAGTTCCATTCTCCAATACCAACATCAACATGATAGTCTACAAAGAAATAAATGATTTAGTAGATTTTTTGCTACCAAGTTGCATTCTCCAATACCAACATGGATATGACTACATGAGAGTCTACTAGAAACAAATGGTTTACCATTAGTTGCTAGTCACCACACTTTTAGGCAACTTGATGCTCTCCACATCCTCCTCCTCCTCATCATCCATGCTCACCTCCTAAATATGAGAAAGTTAGCCATGCATATTAAAATATACGATAATGAAACAAGATAGTAGAGAATGTGAGAGAGATGAGAATCATACTATGACATTCAAGTCTTTATGGGCGCCTTTAATGTAGCTTCCACCACAAACCAAAGCTTCCACTATATAAGGTTTTAGAGAACTTCTATAGTCGTCCAAAACCCTTCCGCCGGTGCTAAAAGTGGATTCCGAATTACACAGAACTAGTCGGAATAGTCAAGAAACGCCTCGCCATCTTTGCCAACACCGGATATCTAAGTGAATTCTCCTTCCACCAATCAAGCAAGTCAAAGTTGGGATTTTTTTCCTCGTCGTCATCTTCTAGGTAGTTTCTCAATTCACTCTTTGATGATTTTGTGGTTTTGTTGGCACGCCAATTGTGTAAGTCACTATCTGATGCGGGCATTGAACTACTAATTATAGGAGGCTTGGATGTGCCAACTTTTTTGGATTGCTTCTCAACTTCAAACTTCTCAAACAAGTTGAACAACTCATTTTCAACGGAACTCGTGCTCACTACAAGCACAAATTTGTACACAAATTAGTGCACACAATAACCATATAAACTAGAGTGCAAATTAGTACAAATGCATGCTATAGCCATACAAATTAGTACAATGGCCTATTTACATCTAAACTACTGTACAAATATAGTCCTATACTAGTGTGTACTGCTGCTGATCCGAACTAGTATATACTGATGCTAATCAGTACAAATCTACATCTAAACTAGTGAACAAATATAGTCCTAACTAGTGTATACTGCTACTAATCTTATCTACATCTAAACTAGGGTACAAATAATTAGAAAAGGGGGAAAGGACGGGACACAGGCACATAGACACACGTCTTACCTACCTGCCTGAGCGGAGCGGAGCGTGGCCGGCGGGGAGGTCCGTGGTGGAGCGGAGCGTGACCGGTGGGGAGGGCCGTGGCAGAGAGGATTGGGGCCGGCGGTGAGGGGCGGGGCGGACAGGAGACACCGAAAAGGGGGCAGCACCGCAGCAGAGAGGAGACGCGGGAGAGGGGATGCTACCCTACTAGCACTAGGATGACGAGGGGTGGGGCGGCGCGCCTGCTAGGGAGCGGCGGGCGGCGCCATCCTGAGCGGCGGCAACGACTCGACCTAGATGCCAAAGCTCCCAGTCATCGCCTCGTCGTCTCCCAGTCGCCCCCGACCAAATTCAGATAGCGATGTACTCCCTCCGTTCCAAAATATAAGATGTTTTAGCTTTGTGAAGGGAGTGTATCTAGACCTCTTTTAGTGTCTAGTTCACTCTAAATCTAAATGAATCTAGACACTAGAAGCGGTCTAGATGCACTCCCTTCACAAAGCTAAAACATCTTATATTTTGAAACGGAGGGAGTATTAAGAAAGCAGGCCGTCGGTCACAAACCAGCCCACAGGACAAAGCATCACCACTCGGGAAAAAAAATTCACGGGCCAGCGAGCTGGATCGAGCCGAGCCAGGCTCGGCCCAAGATCGTCGTGGTCCAGTAAGTGGGACTCGGCTCGGTCTAGCTGTGCTACCGGGCCGAGTCAAGCTCGGACAGGCCAGAAGAGGGTTGCGTCGTGCGTGTTGTGTGCCTTCGGAGATCCTCATCGATCTAATGGCGGTTGAACCCTAAGATGCAGAACGAACAAGGACCTCATCGGCGCTCCTCTCCTGTGGACGAAGTAGATCGGAGCTCCTCAGATCGGCGACGATCTGGACCTGGTACGCGTGGGAGGTGGACAGTTGGTTGAGATCTCGTCAACTGCTAGGGTTTGGGTCATCGGTGAGTGCTCCTCCTCCTCCGTTTTGCGTAAGGTAATTCCGAATCGCATCAAGTAATGTATGAATACCGAGTCATGGTTTGTAGTGTTGTAGGTAATGGCGGACAACCGTGGTTCGAGTTTGATGGAATTAGATGACGGGTACTCGGACAATGAGGAGTCTTCTTATGAACAAGGTTCAGTATCTCCTGTAGATGGGCATATCGATGCTGACGAGGCATTGGACGATAATGTGACTCCACTTTATTTTTTGTGGTGAACTATTAATTGCAATAAACTAAACAAAATCAATTTATGTTCATATTAATTTGTATTGTGTAGATTGAGTTAGATGTTGATAATGAGGAGACCGATTCCGAGGTATTGGACAGTGAAAACGTTAACAAGGTATGTGCACAGTTGTGTTGTAGGTACATGCAAGAAATAAATTACATGAAAATATAATTAATTATGATTTTCGAATTTAATTGTTCAGTTATTAGTTGGGAGTGATAATAGCTATGACTACTACGGTGATTCAGACATGGAGACATGTGATAATAGTGAGGTATGTGTTTGATATTTTTACTGGCATGTGATCTACCGAATTGTACCATTGTACTCATAGTTTATGTGGTACTTTTACTGGCATGTGATCTACCGAATCCAAAACAGAAAAGCAGAGTTAAAGTAGAGTTCGTCAGAAATAGCCATGAATTGACAGTCCTTAACCTAATGTATGCTACTTCGTGTCATGAAAATAAAATGTATGCCAACTTTATAATACAAAAGTTCCAGGATAGGCATTGCATTTTCTCAATGATTCTGAATGGTGGCTAGTGTAAATGTGCACACATATTCAGCATTAAAAGAATTGGCTAATGCATATCTAAAGAAGTGTCAAAACTGGAGCACTGCAATGAAAATAGTTTTGAAAGCATTGATACAGTGGTACTAGTGTTGGACTGAACAACAAATTTTGTTATCACGGGTGCTTGATTCAGTAGTCCAATCTGAATGTCTAATAAAGGTGCCGTATTTAGGACATGTTCAAGACACACGCAACCCTAGAAATTACTTTGTTCATGTCATTTTTTTTACTTTGTTCATCATAGGACGAGATTGAAGCTCAAAATCTCCCGTCATCTCTAGATTTTTTTTGTTGATATGCTTTAATGCAAGGGAATCCTAAATTCTTGTGTTAGTTCATGGGGATGTTGGTCACACCGAATGCGCTGATCCTCCTTATTTTTCTCTTATTCGTTCAGTATAGAACGTTTCTCTGTTCACTCCACCAAGTACTTGAGGAAAACAAAAATGAGAGCCACATCTCCCAAACTGAGAGGAAACTCACAACTGTGGCCGTAGGACCAGAGTGTGTAGATGGTACTGAGTATGTATTACACAAATGCTAGGGTTGGTGATTGATACTGACCACCGCTCCCCGATTCACATTGTTTTTCCAAAGATTTGAACCGCAGCCTAGGTAGTAAGCCTATGTAAAGTAAGCTATGTGCTCGAAGCAATGGCACAATGAATCTTGTTTATTTGGATCATGTGCCTTCTTAGTCCTAGTGCTATCTCAGTTGTTGTTCTCCTCCAATATCACAGACTACACGATTGGTCGATTGGTTCTACATTTGCGAATCGAGAGTCTTGATATGGCTACAATGGAAGTATTTTATATAGTGGACAACACTCAAACTCTCACTAGTCCTCATGCCATTTTCATTCAATTACTCATCATTCTTTTCTCTTTCTTTTACCAAGGCAAAATAACCATGGGCACACAATAATCATGTGATTTTGCATTGCGATGTGCATGATAAAAGAGAAGATAAAACAGTTTCTGAATGGCTTCACCGACACTTCTTGCATGCTTAGCTAAGAAAAGCTATATAAACTAGCAGAATGCCCTTGCGTTGCCACGTTTATGAAAGGAATTAATTTACAAAAATATACCAATTCTTATAAACATACAATGCTCTTATACTTTGAAATGTGTTTTTCGAGCCGAGTAAGAATATTTTGTTATACTTAGTTTTTTGCACCTCTCAATTTATCATATTCCATTTCGTGTGCCTGGTTTTTATAAGAATTCCCTTTTTCATCTCAAATTAAAATCCTACTTTTTCTACTTATTTTTCTTGCCTAATATTTTTGGCAAGATTGTTTTAAAACAAATACTCCCTCTGATCCAAATTAGTTCACTCGGATTTGTCTAGATTCGAATGTATGTAAACTTGTTTTAGTGCTAGATATATCCAAGTGCAGACAAAACCAAGTCAACTAATTTGGGCCGGAGGGAGTATGAAATTAGCAAAATAAGAAAGAGCTTTTAGGCCAAGCCGCCTCCTCTTCTCTAGAACAACGTTGTCGCCCTCCTCGTGCTCCTCCGGCCACGCGACTCCGAGCTCGAGAACCTCGACCCCGACGTTCCTAGGAAGCGTTGCTCCGTCTACCCAAGGCCATGCCCTCGGGGCCCTCTCATCCAATCTGGTCGGTGCCCTGCTTGGCCACCTCACCGACGGATGTGCCTCCCTACAGTACAGATTCCACGCGAGGGCGGAGCATTGCTCGGTTTCTGATCCATCACGATGGGTGGGGACTTTTTTTTCACCGAACATGTACAAATTCACTTGGCAGTGGCAAGACTTGTATTGCCACAGCCACTGTCAGACCTTCACGGGGGGCAACCTACACTTTAGTTTTCTGAAGCCCATAAGCCATAAAGGGCATGTTTTGTCCGCCACGTTGATGAATAGACAAAGAAGCACAGGAGCATGACCAGCAGGTTCCCTGGACGGCGGCACGGCCGGTGTACTCCTCTTCTTCAGTTGGATTGTCTTCTTCAGTTGCCTCAGGTGGATGAGTATATTTAAGTCAATCTTTCTTAGGAGCTTCAATATGTTCTATAAAAGACTCAAGGATTTGCAAAATAATATCATCATCAACTTGAAGTTCATCAGTTGTTTCTTTCACTTTACCGGATTCTTTATAAGCATTTAGACAATCATATTCAATATCTATACCTCCTTCGCCGCCTAAATCAAATCCCCATGTTTCGCTATTGCAGCGAATACGTTCTAGAAGTTTCCCAAGCTTTAGTTATAGTTAAATCCATAAAAGAGCCTCCGAAGTTTGTGTCAAGCTCATGTTTAATTTCTTGATTAAGTCCCCTATAGAAAAAATGTAAAACATACCATTCAAGTAAATTATGATGGGGACATTTATGAAGTAGGGACTTATACCTTTTGAAGGCCCTTATGAAGCCTTCGGCTGTGCAGTTCTTAAAGTTTGTTATCGCCCTTCTTACTTCAGTAGTCTTTACCTTGGGGAAGAATCGAAATACGAATTCTCCCTTGAGTTTTTCCTAGGTATCTATTTTCTCTGCATGGCAAATTCTATACCAAGCTAAAGTAGTGTTGGTTAGATATTGGCTAAACAATTTAAATTTTAATTCATTATCACAATAGCCTCTCAATTTAAGTGTCCAACATAACTCGGTAAAATGCATTAAGTGAGTATAAGGATCCTCATCGGGATCATCTCCTACAAAAGTTTTCTCTTTAATAATAACGATAAAGCGATAGTTAACCTGATATTCTGGTTCGCTCCCACTCGGAAATTCTTTGACAAGCCTTCTATTGAACTTTCTGATGTGTTTAGCTGCATCGATCTGATTCATCAGTCTGAGTGCAGTCATGGTGCTGACATAAAACTAGTAAACAACTTTAGTAAAACAATTAGTAGAATAAGAAACTAAGAACAAAGACCAAAAGTGCTAGCTCCCCGACAACGACGCTATAAAATATCTTAATGACTACAAGTGCACAGATCAATTGTAGCTAGTTTTGAAATAAGAGTATCGAACCCACGGAGAGCTATTTGGTTAAGGTCTTTATGCCCCTCGTCACTGTCTACCAACAGATACTTGTAAGATGCCTTTGATTTCAAGTATAGGGTGTTTGAAGGTTTTTGGTTGAATACAGAATAGTAATTAAAACAAGTAAAAAAAGAAAGTAACAAGAGTGTCTGAAACGTGGTTAAACTCAATAGGGCTAAAACGTTCTCGAGGATGTAGGATACACCTCTAGCATGATATTATTATTCATAATTAGGATAATCTACTTCTTGTGTCATGATGTGCGTGGAGAGAGCTCCATAATAAGATGCTCACTATAGGGCTCGTAGGCAGTCACTTTGTTGAGCCAATAATGAGGTCACCTCTAAATAACCACTGTGATGCCCGAGAGTAATTACCCATACAAACCACCGCAATTAAGAGCCTCCCCATGGATATCATAATTAGCTTAGGGAATCTCTCTTTATCCTCCTTTGACCGTGTAGGTTGATAGCCGGTGCCAATTAGTCACGATAGCTTTCCGGGGCACGCTTCCAAACACGTCCAAAGGATTTCTCCCTCTTCTTTAGTCCTAGAGGCAAATGGTATGTGGCCGACTACACATACCATCTAAAAAGAGAGATCAACCACACATCATAAATCTATCATAGACCAGTAAGTCATACGGACACACAAGAATAGATCATCTTTAATTCAATTTCATAATAGTGATAGGGTTTCTCCATCTCCCGAAGAACGAGGGTAAACTACTCACACATGGAAGCAATCAACACATGGAAGCCATCATCATAATCAAATGGATGGATAAAAGTATAGAGATAAATCTAGTGCAAACCATAATTAAATCTGGAATTACAATAAGATCTAATGAATGAAAAGATGGGTGCAATAGTGATGACGATGAATCGGTTGATAATGAAGGGGAAGATGTGATGTCCTCCAATGATCCGTGAAGCAGCAGAGATTTGTCCTTCTCCAAGTTCCTCCTTCAGATCCCTTTCTAGTGTGGTTTTTCGTGGTTCAAGGTTGCTGTGAATGTCGGACTTGTGATCCGTCTTTGCCAGGAGAAAGTATTTGACGAGGCGGACACGTTGCCGCGTGGTACGGGCGGATGGTATGGGTGGGCGACGCCCATACCACTGGTCGTTATCACTGCAAAAGCCTTCCTCGCCTTTGCTATTCCCCCGGGTCCGAAGTTAAATCCATAAAATGATTTTTATCACTTAAAATATCATATTATAACATAATATGACAGTTCCAATTGATATGTTCGAAACTCAGTAATTCAGAATCCTATTAAAACAAGGACAAAAGGTGCGCACAAACGCAGTAAAATACAAGAATCCTATTCTACTTATGCAAAAACGAAAGGTAAATATGTTTGAATTTTGGACTCATCAATGCCCATCACCGACCCATCCTTCACCTCCTCTGCAAATTTGGCCCGTTGTGAGAGTCACCCACCTAGTAGAGATCGCGGTCGCCCCACCAATCATGACGATTGTGGCCGCGGTGATCGCAGTGATGGAGGATGTGGCCTGCACGGAGATTGGGGCGTCGTGATGACCACGGTGATAGGCGACGCGATGATCGCGGTTGCCGCGATGACAGTGATCGCCGCGATGACCGTGGCAGGTGTGATGACCGTGATGGACCCATCGTGCCGATCGCTGGCGTGACGACAATCGTCGCCATGGAAATGCTGATCACCGAGATGGCGGAGGGCGTGATGGCCATTGTGATGGAGGTGATCCAGCTTATGTTGATTTTTCTCTTATTCATCTAGTCTAAAAGTTTTCTTTATTCGCTTTACCAAGTACCGGAGGAAAACAAATGTAAGAGTCACATCTCCACACTGAGAGGAAACTTACATCGGTGGCCATAGAACAAGAGTGTGTAAGGGCACTGGACATGTACTACACAAGTTCTCTTGTCGGTGATTGATTCTACCCATAAATCCCTGATTTTCATCGTCTATCCAGAGATTTGAACCCCAACCTAGGTAAGGAAGCCTATGTAAACTAAGCTTTCTGCTCGAAGGAATAGCAAAGGGCATCTAGAATATTTAGATCATGTGTCTTTTTTATCACGGTGCTATCTTAATTGTTGCTCTCCTCCAATATGTCACACTACACGATTGGTAGATTGGTTCTACATTTGCGAATGACTGGGTCATGGTAAGTCTAGAATGGAACCATTTTATACAGTAGACATCACTCAAGGTCTCACTATTCCTCATGTCATTGGCATTCAACTACTCACCATCCTTTTCTCTTCCTTTCTTCGCAAAGGGCAATTAACCATGAGCGCAGAGGCCAATTTAGATGAATCTTAACACTATTTAGTATATAGATTTATCCAAATTTTGTAAAAAAACTGCTACATCTATTTGGCGACTGACGAAGTAGTAATAAAGTTAAAATATATATTTTAGATGTTGACATATTTAAAAAAAATACTAGGTCAACCTTAAATTAGTTTCACTTTGGACAAAACCACGAAAATCAATGATTATGCACCGCACACTAATTGGCTCGAAAGTGTAATAGGCTATGAAATGCTGACTCCACTCAAGCACTAGGCAAGATGCATGATGGTAATTCATGAAAAATGGAAATACAGCTGACAGTAGAGTAACATTTTCAAGCACCATGCTGATAACGATGTTTTAATCTCTTTGCATCAGAATGCGAACCTTGTTAGTACTAAACAATCCGATACAAATTCCTTTTATGTCCGGTTCTCCAAAAATTATCATCTTGTCATGCAAACTCGCGTGATAAAAAGGATGAGAAACTGACACATTTTCCATGCGCATAGAGATTTTCTAAAAAGAAGGCAGGGAACATAAAAAAATTAGATGAACTTCTCCTCTGAGGTGATCCTGCTTATGTTGGTTTTTCTCTTATTCTTCTAGTCTAAAAGTTTTCTCTTTCCTCTTTACAAAGTACCAGAGGAAAACAAATGTCAGAGTCACATCTCCACACTGAGAGGAAACTTACATCGGTGGCCGCGGAACAAGAGTGTGTAGATGGCACTGGACATGTACTACACAAGTTCTCTGGTCGATGATTGATTCTACCCACAACTCCCTGATTCCCATCGTCTATCCAAAGATTTGAACGGTAGTTTAGGTAAGGAAGCCTATGTGAAGTAAGCTTCCTGCTCGAAGGAATAGCACAGGGCATCTAGAATTTTTAGATCATGTGCCATATTGGTCCCGATGCTATCTCAATTGTTGTTGTCCTCCAATATCTCACACTACATGGTTCGTAGATTGGTTCTACATTTGCGAATGGCGAGTTGTGATAAAGGTCGAATGGAAGCATTATATACACAGTGGACATCACTCAAGGTCTACTATTCCTCATGCCATTGTCACTCAACTACTCATCATTCTTTTCCTTCTCTCTCTCTTTTTGCCAAGGTAAAACAACCATGTACGCACAATGCTCACATGATTCGTGAGTGCTGCATGACAAAAGAGAAGAGAAGACAGTTTCCGAATGACTCCATCAACACTTGTTGCAACTTAGCTAAAATTTATTTGGCGTATGATATTTTGTACTTATAATTTACCTCCTCCAACCAATATTACTAATATGTTTGATAACTTGCTAAATGGGGTAGACAAAAAGTAAACAAGGATAGGATTAGAATTGGCATTTCGGCCATATGTTGGTCCATTTAGAAATGTCGTAACAATTTTATTTTTAACAATGTCAGAGTTCTATCTTTTTTGCAGGTTATTCATATGGCGGCGCATTGGATTCAGCTCTGGGCTTTCCTTCTCCCAGAGCATCAGCGGCAACCCATGGTTGCTGGGTGCACCCGTCTTGTGACGGTTACTTCAGATTTTTTTTTTAGCCAAGCTTCGTGGCGTCATTCTAGTAGATTGACAGATACCTAGTTGTTTTCGAGTATCTCGTGCGAGATTTCTTGCTATGTTTAGATGGTCGGTGTTTGTATCAACCATGTCTGATTCATGATATGTAATACTTTGTAAACACGTTTGGTACTTTTAATAAATAGGCTGTGTGCATCCCAGGATGCAGAGGCCGGGGCAATCCCCATTTTGAAAAAAAAAACTTAGCTAAAATACCTATGTAAATAGTCCCTTGGATGCTCACTTGCCAATTAGGATGGCGATACATTCTCCCTCTGACTCTAATTAGAGTTTCTACAGTGGATACAAAAATAGGGAAAGGGAGATTCTGCCAATACGTCAGGACAGACAATGTCCAAACCGATCGCGATCGGGTGATGGACGTATCAGAAGCACCGCGTTTATAACACTAGCGGTGCGCACTGCTATTTTTACCTTGGGTGAGTGACCTGACAGAGAATGGTGTGTCCAGTTATGAATGAAGCTATCTAGGGGGACATTGGGTACACTGAACTGAGCCCAATGCGTCTCCAGATGCAAATTAGACTATTTCTGGACTGTTTGCATCATCTGAATTTTCTGTATTGATATTGTCCCCGAACCAGGAATTCGAATACTCGATGGTCTGCTGCTCTTTTCAAGTACAATCCGTAGCAAGCCACAGTAAAGGGAATTATCAAACTGTAGATGTGTTCCATATGACCCGTTTGTTGCCAGTCTGAGACAGAGGGGCAGCAGGCCGGCAGCTGGGCGGAATCCAAGATCGCTGTGCACCATAGGAAGGAGAAAATGTACATCCACTGTTTGTGTGTCCCTCGTGTCACGTCTCTTGTTTCTCTCTAACACGAGTCCCGTCCCGTGCGGCCGCTAACGGGCCGCACTGGACGGCCAGAACCGTGCGTGCCCCTCGTCCCCACTCCCCCACGCTGCTTCCCTCTGTTGCCGCCAGCAAAGTCTCCGGGCAAAGGCCCGGCGGCGCGGCGCGGCGGATTACCTCCGGTTTTCCGTGGAGCTATGGCGACGGCAGCCCGATCGTGGTTCTCCAGTGACGTTGGTAGCGGGCAGCGGTGGCCGGGTCGTGTCAGGGTGCTGTTGTAGGAGGCAGTGTTGGCAGACGGTGGCGGCGCCTCGGGCTCGATCTGAGCCCTTTGGGTCCAAGCGGGATAGAGTTGTGTCGTCCCTTGCTACCTCTCCGTCGACTTCGCTGGCACATCGAGGTTCTCCGGTGCTGCCACCCATCAAGAGGATACTGGCGGTGGTGATCTCCTCCTCCGTCGGAGGTGATCGGCCAGTTTGAGGCCGGTTTGGTGGATCTCGCGATCCGCCATCTAGTCCCGGCTATGAGTTGGGGAGATATAGTCGCCGGTGAAAACTGAGCTCATGGTTCGGTCTTGGCAGGCGATGGCGGTGTTTCTAGGTTGTTAACTTGATGAAGACATCGTCGTGCAACTATTGTCGACCCGCTCGTGCTGCTCCAGGGGAAACCCTAGGATCTTGCTTCCAGAGGTGACATTGCGGTGTCACGCTCTCTCTTGGGTGCACCGTATGTGGAGCAACGCCGGATGACATGGGCTGGAGGTGGAGCGGCTTTGTCTTGCACCGTGCTTCGGTGGCGATGTCAAGTCATGCCTGACTAACAGGTGCTATGCTAAGTCATGCCTGGTCGACATGTGCTATATTGGCGATCTTTCGTTTGTATGATCCTTGTAACAGCTTTTCCAAGATTTGATGTTTCAATAATAAATAAAGGTTGAATGCATCACTCGATGAAGAGCTCCCCATTTCAAAAAAACAAGCCTCACTCGTCATAACACTCACTCTCTCTGTCCCAAATTACTTGACGCAAGGTACTAAACCTAGATATATTTTAGCAAATATTTTAGAGTAAAATGCACCGGAGGTTCTAAAAGTTTGGAGGAAACCGTCAAACCTGGCCAACGGGCCGTGCCTGGGTGTGCCGCGTGTGGCCCGTGCTTAAGCCAACGAGCGAAGCCCGGCAACCGCCTGGCTAAGCAGGAAATCTGCATATATTAGCGCAAAAAGGTTGACAGGGGGTGCAAACTCGCGACCTACCGCTCGCGCCCCCTCCGCTTGACCACCAGGCCGAGCAAACGTTGCTGTTTTAAAAGGTAATCGAAGCTTATTATAGGATAAATTGACGGGCCAGCAGAAAACATCTATCAGGCCCACGTGCTTCACGTGCCACGGGCCGGCCCGCCAAGCATAAGTGTGGTGCCCGGGCCTGGGAGGCAGGCCCCCGTGCCGGCACGGCCCGACACGCGAGCTTCACGGGCCGCCACGTGCCGTGTCAGGCCAGGCACGCGAAGCCTGTGCCGGGCCGGGCCGGCCCGTTGGCTAGGTTTGGAAACCGTATGCAGGTCCTAAAAGTTACAACTCGTGTACCGGAGGTCCTAATTCGTAGATCCATATGCATTGTAGACGGGGTTGTGATTGAGAATTAGGACCTGCATTGCACAACTAACTGAGAATCAGGACCTGTAGTGCACAATTAACTGAGAATTAGGACCTCCGGTACACGGGTTGAAACTTTTAGGACCTGCATACTTTTAGGACCTCTGGTGCATTTTACTCAATATTTTATGTAATTCTGTGAAAAGTAATTTGAGTTGACCGGAGTATACTTTTAGGAGGAGTATTTTCTCACCAAACATGTACATTGGCATGTGTCTCATTTACTTTCAGTTCTTTTGGCAGCGTCTCCGAGAAGCTGGCCTTCGCCTAAGTCTTTCAAATTAGTTTAGCCTCAACTAAGTTTGAAGTTACACAAAATTTTAGAACCGACTTCTCAAGAAGCTATGGAAGGAAAGATTATCTTAGAGCATTTCTAGCCAATGCGCAAAAACGGCCTCGGTGCCAAAAAATGGGTTTTTGCGGTGTTGGCATGACTTTTTGCTATTCTAGTAGTTGTCGGTGCCCTAAAATGCTTTTGGGCACACTGGAAAAACCCCCCTATGGCGCAACAAATATCAAGCACGGGAGACGGTAGGCCGTAAAAATTTAGGGCCACGTGCGCCTCCAACTCCCTAGCTGAATCTTCCTCCCGTGATGCCGCCGCCTCCTGTCGTTCCTAGTCCTAGCCAGCCACCGAAATCTCGCGATGCTGCTCCGCCGCGCCTCCCACCACCGAAATCTCCGTCGCGTCTCCCTGAACTGTCCCATGGATGGAGTCCGCCCGCCGCCGCCTAGAAGCGAGTGCATGGGACGACTACGATTCATCCTCTTCCGATGAAGAATGGGACATTTGCAAACAGGAAGAAATTTCCATGCTTGTTGCAATGCACAAGATGAAGAGGCCGAAGCATGGCGGTTCCGTTCTCGGGCGGCGCAAGTTGTGGATGGAAAGAATAGAAGGACACAACAAGTTGCTGCGAAGCTTTCGCGGAGCATCCAATCTTTCCGGAAAGCTATTTTAGGTGCCAGTTTCGGATGGGAATCAACTTGTTCAAGCATATTGCGGAGAATGTGATGAAGCATGACCGTCTCTTCAAGAAAAGGAGGAATGCGCGGCTAGTGAGCTTGGACATAGCACTTACCAAAAGATGACGTCCACCTTGCGTATGATGGCATACGGTATTCCGACGTATCTAGTTGATGGACATTTGCCAATGGGTGAGAGTCAAGCAATCGAGTTTGTCAAATGCTTTGCAGTTGTGACTGTCAAAGTCTTTGGTGAAGTCTACTTGAGGGCACCCAATGTTGAAGACACTGTGAGGAGTTGGACTATAACTTCTATGAGTTGATGGGAAGACTGCGTGCGATGGAGTGAAGAGCGAGTGGCACGCTTTCTTGCCGCCTATGATGCCTCCGACACGCACGATGATCTTCAAAAAAGATCTCATACAGAAGTGGTGGACATGGAATGCCAACCGACGGCACTAGTTTGATGTATGTGATTGGTGTTGTTGTATGTGATGAACTATTTGGTATTTGTGTGTTGATTTTAGTGCTACTTCGAATAATTTGTATAACAATTGTGCGACTATTTAGTTTGTTTTGTAATAATAATCATAAACTATTTATTTTCTATTTATTTGTCAAGTGTTTGATCTTTTATGTTACATATATATGGAGAAAACATGTTTGGGCTGCCGGCTAGGTGCCCTATTTTAGAGCACCCGGAAAAGTGCTACAGGCTACGTGCCCTTCTTTTCGGCATGAAACAATTTTAGTGCCAAAAACTCCAAAAGTGGTGCCAAAAAACTAAAAGGTGGTGTGGTGAGATAGCGCACCTGCTGGAGATAGCTCTTAAAACTGCCGAAAAGAACACGTTACAAAACAGGCTGCCCATTCCCACGGAAAATAAAACAAGCAGCGGGATATTGCTGCTTAAACATTCATCCAAAAAAAACTTCTTCCACGTTCAACCGTCTGTAGGTAGCCAAGCCCAAGGCCTTGCTTGTGTGGTGGCTAAGGACACCCCGTGGACAAAATTTCACGGGCCTGAAACAAAAGGCTTGTTCCTTCATCGCCGTTGGCTCCCGTGCGCGGGAAAAACATTTCCGTTTGTCAGTTCACTGCAGGGAGCGGCGAACATACGCTCCCTCGGTCTCGTAAGCGGATGTCACAAATTTATCAAAATACGGATATATCTAAACAATCTGTGACATATATTTTGAGACGGATGGAGTAGTACTAGCATGCGTACTTAAAAAAAGTTGGAGAATGCTATCTATTTTCTGATCGATTACGCCAAACATCGTACCAATCAGTGAGTTGATTGTATCCAGCTAGCTAGGCATAACAGTGAGTTGATTGTATCCAGAAAAATAGGTGGGCGGTCAAACCTGATATAGTTATGCTACTAATTCGAAAACAAAAAAAAGTGCGTACGTGCATGCATGTTTGCCGCATTATTATTGGGTCGCTAGGTCAGCATCTATTCGGCAAAATGGTGCAGGGGTTGTTGCGGCAGGATTCCAGCGAGTGATGCCGACACATATATATGCATGATCAATAATCCGATCAACACGCACGCATGATACTCCTATGATAGTACTATCAGCTAGGATAAGTAGACTTATCTGGCTGATCTAACCATGACGACTGTAGTTATTCCTAGTGTTAAATGTAAGCATGATGTTCTTGTCATGCATGCATGGTGCTAGCTGAAAGAAGGGCAATCGGTCGAGTAGCTAGGACTGCTTCCTCGGCAGCTTCTGCTATGCATATAGTTTACTTGTGTAAAAGGGACTAGTCTTACTTTCAGAAATTCGAGAAAAATCTTCAAGCCTCTTAGTACAATGACAGGGGAACACCATAATTCAGAGAGGAATATGGCATCAGTGTGAATGCCTGCATATGCACCGGCTAATTTAAAGTAGCTACTAGCTAGCATATGCATAAGAGTCAGAAAAGGGGGTTTGAGCGACCAGGACAAAAAATTGGCACCATGCATGCTTAATCAGTGTGCCTTTCTGGTTTTGTTTGGAGATGGTCTCTGATTAGCAGAAAGAATGCCACTAGCTAGTGCAACACCCCACTACGTGCACGTATGGCTGCTAATTTGTCCTGCTCCGTTCCATCCATATATCAAACTACTACCTGTTTCATTCTCCTTTTTGAAAGAAAAAATTGGTTTTTCCGATAGTGGAAGGATATTCAAGATTTTTCATTTCTTGACTTTGCTATAAAAAAATACGTTCATTAGTAGCTGGCAAGTTGGGATCAAAATGATGAACCACCCATACACTTTTGAAAAGAGAGGGGGACATCCTCACAGCTGGTATGTAGTGAGCCTTCTTATGTCTTCTACTTCCTCCGTTTCAAAATATAAGATGTTTTAGCTTTGTAAAAAGAGTGTATCTAGTCTCTTTTTAGTGTCTAGTTCATTCCAAACCTAGATGAACCTACACACTAAAAGGAGTCTAGATACACTATTTTCACAAAGCTAAAACATCTTATATTTTAAAACGGAGGGAGTAGAAGCGAACCCACGCGGGTTAGTTAGTGGTTGCCTGCCGATTTATCTCGCTGATCTAACCGACAGACTATTCCAGATAATTGATAGCACAAAATGTACACTTGTGAGACATGGTGCTCAGGTGGTTAAGTAGGACTGCCTCGGAGAGTAAATCTTCAGGCCTCTTTTTATTAGAGTCTAAAAGGCGGTCTCAGCAAAAAGGACACATAAAGTTTGCATTATGCTTAATCGATCAGTGTGCCTTTCTGGTTTGGCTTGGGGATGGTCTAAACTAACAGAAAGAGGTCACTAGCTAGAGCAACACCCCACTACGTGCACAGCTAGCTGCTAATTTGTCTTGTGCCGCTCCTAAGCATGTGTCATTGTTCTCTTAGTTCTAGTGCTGTCCTCCTCTTCGCGGCAATACAACATTAGTATATTGACCAACTTAATTAATACTTCCTTCGATCCATAGTAATTAAAATTAAGAACTTGCAAGCTCGGTAGTACTAGTTGGTTCGAGTTGCCATGCATAAGTGGCTGCTTAATTCTTGGATTGTGTTCGTTAAGCTAGCAATCTAAGGTACCGATTCACGAATTTGGAAGGACTAGGTAATTCATTATAGTTGAAGCACATTTATATTGTACTACTGTCTTTTGTGGATATGACTATGACCTCGGAGGTACTGCCTCGGAGTATGTATGCTTTTAAATTGTGAGCCTTCCTTGGGTACCCTCCCCCCCCCCCCTCCCCAAACAACAAAGAAATTAAAATTCAGCGCTAACGGGTTTCGGGTTCGTGCTCTGGATGGAGACCGTAATAGCTACATAAACGACAACGGCATACGTGATCAGGCGGGATTGTAATTGATCGGTTGCGAGAAGGGCATGCGAGGAGGTCGCGATCAGTTGCGAGCGTACGTGACCGCGCAGATCGCGTCGTTCGCCATCGCTGGACAGAGAGCAGATCGCCGCCGCCCTCGCGCAGTTCCTCCACCTTCCCTCGCTCCTCCTCCACGACGGCTGTCCACACCTACATCCACCCGGACCTACATCCATGACGGTCATTAGTGGTCACATGCACCTCGCGGCCGCCTCTGGTTCGACCTCTCAGGGCGAGCGCGGCAGCGGGGAGGTGATGGTCGACGTGTGGTACGGCACCCAGGCCGCCGAGGCATTCGCCTAGGCATGGCGTTCCAAGTCCGCGGGAGTCCAGGGCCACGTACGCTCACAACCCGGTCACGTACGCTCGACTCGCTCACGTACGCTCACAACCGATCCCGACCTCCTCGCTACTGATCAATTACAATCCCGCCCGATCACGTATGCCGCTATCGTATACGTAGCTAGTACGGTCTCCATATCCACCCCGTCTCCACCCAGACCAGGAACCCGAAACCCCGCTAGCGCTGAATTTCTTTGTCAGGTAGTGGTGTGGTCAGGTAGTGGCTGAGTTTGAATTAGTCAGGTAGTGGTGTGGTCAAGCTGTACATATCATGGATGGGTTGCTATCACTTGTTAAGAGCACGATCTATGGTGGCATTCAGACGGCTGCATGAAGGGAACAGAACATGTGCCGTCCCTCTGGATATGACCCTCTGGATTAATTTTAGCTCTCTCAGGGTTCCATGTGCCGCCCCTGCCCCGTCCTAGGACAGTTTGTGGAGACATGGTGAGCTGTTGGGATGCTTTCTTATGGATTTATGGGTGATCTTGTTGATGAGTACATGTGCATGAGCAATGCCGCATGCCTGGAGTGGTTTTGTCGGGGCAGTATGTGAGGTGTTCGACGAGGTTTACTTGAGAGAACCAACAATGGAGCACAGTGCCTGACTATTGTCAATCAATGAAAAATGAGGGTTTCCTAGGATGATTAGAAGTATTGACTGCATGTGTTGGGTGTAAAAGAACTGTCCATTTAGTTGGCAAAGACAATTCAAAGGGCATGCATATAGACGCACAGTCATACTTGAGGCAGCTGCATCATGGGATCTTTGCATTTGTCACTCTTTCTTTGGCATGACAGGTTCTCACAACGACATCAACGTGCTTCAACACTCCCTGGTCTTCTCTACAATTGTAGAAGGAAATGGTCTAGTTGTCAACGTTGTACTCAATAGTCATCCTTACAACAAAGGATAATATCTAGTTGATGGTATCTGTCTTGAGTGGTCGACATTTGTGAAGACGATAAGAAGACCTGAAGACAAGAAAGGGCGTGGGTTTGCTAAAGAACAAGATGCATGTAGAAAGGATGTGGAGCGTGCGTTTGGAGTGCTCCAAGCTTGTTGGGCCCTTGTCTGGCACCCTACAAGAGAATGGAGCATAAAGAGGATAACCGAGGTGATAACTGCATGTGTGACCCATGCACAATATGATTGTTGAGGATAAGTGTGATGGTATGATCTTTGATCATTATTGGGAATATTTGGGCAAATGATAAGCCCCAGGCCGGACCAGCCACTTTCCAACAGTTTATCCATACTCATCAGGAAATTCGTTATCGGCAACACACAGTACACTTCGAAAAGATTTGGTTGATCATTTGTTGATGCATGTTAGGAACCACTGGACATTTTATTTGAATTATTTTGTGTGTTGAACTATTCGGTGTTGAACCTTTAAATTATTCGGTGAGAAATGCCTTTTCATTTCGCCTATTTGAGAAAACAAATATGAAAAATGGCCAAGTGTTGCGAATTGATGGCAAACTGGCGTGCATGACTGAAACGGCGAGAGAAATGGTCATCCAAGAGAAACTTGCGGGAGAAATGAGTCGCCTCATTGAGCGCATCCACGGACAGGGGTCAACCCGTCAATTCAGGTCCTCCGACGACGCAAACAGATAGATTCAGACCGTTTGCCTATCTGAAATGGGGTGACCCCCTGAACGGAACAGAACATGCATAGTCGATGATCCTCGATCTGAATTAGTTTTTGTTATCTCGGGTTCCATGTGCCGCATGTGCCCTCTCCTAGGCCTAGTTCTTGCAAATGAAGTGGACCAATCAGCGTCGCACATATACTTCTTCGTGTCACAGTCCGCACGCAGTTCCCTTTATTACTTTCTCTCACCTCGATCAAGGCCATCAGCGATAAATGGACATATGGTGCAGATTTGATCCCATGCCGTTTATGGTGCAGATTTGATTCCATGCCGTTTACTCTAATTATTACACCGTCCACCGAGCAGCTAGTTATTAGCTGAATCCTGCAGCCAACATTCAGCTACTCCCTCCGACCTTGACTTAAATTTATCTAGATACGAATGTATCTAACACTAATGGTGTATCTTTACAAATCGGAGTTAACTTCGGAGGGATTGGACACGTGGTTTTTTCGTTTAGGATTGGACACGTGGACGAGGTTTCCTTGTCATCCCGTGATTCATTTCACTTCTCCCTTTTCACTAGGAATAAGTGAAAGTACGACGCAGATTCGATTCGATTTCATCTATCCTGTCTAATCTTTCCATCTATGATGTCTAATCTAATTACACCATCCATCGAGCTGCTAGTTAACTAAATCCGCAGGCAACCACTAACTAACCCGCAGGGTTTCGCTTCTAGAATACACGCGAACACGTACGTGTGCAGGCGGTTAATTTATTGATCGATCACTACGCATATGCTGCGTGGATGTCGCAGTCCTACGGATTTCCCTCTCTTTTAAAAGTGAATTTTGCAGTCAAAAGAAAGTGAATTTTGTATCTGGGTGGTTCATCATTTGATCCCAGCTTACCAGCTACTCATGAATGTGAAGAAAAGTAGCAAAGTTAAGTAATGAGAAATCTTGGATATCTTTACCTCCATGGGTTATATTAGTCTTAATACGTACTTACTAGGCAGGACCTATACGTAGACGCTGGGTTTATCGGCGGTGCTTAATTAACAGGTCTACCACATTAGCTTGCTTGCTTAATGAACGTATATAGGTACACGTACCTAATCCCATAATTAAACCACAGTTCATGACAAATGTAGGCATTAAGTCAGTTCAGTCGACTAGCTAGCTTACAATATTTGTGACTGTGAGACCGTCAGGTAGTAATAAGTGATAAGAATTCAGACGTTCAGAGATGGCAAACAGCTCACGCGAGCTAAGCTAGCATGCACATTCTTGTACTACATCTGTTTAGAATTATTAGTCCTAAGGGTCAAATTGATAATACCAAGACACTCCATAACTCTCTCCCATTAATATAGGCATACACCAATAGTTTTACATGCATGAGAGAAGTGAGAGGAAAAGAAAAACATACATTGGACAAGAGCGACTAATAAATGAGATAGTCTTTATAATCTCAAACAATATAAAAAAGCTCTTAGGACTAATAATCCCAAACAAAGGGAGTACGTACTACTCCCTCCGTTTCAGTTTACAAGTCCTGCACGTAGTTCTATGTCACCAAATTAAGCAACTTAGTATGATGTATATATTACAAAAAATATATCACCGGAAACTTTAGACTTTGTATTTTCCAATGATATAATTTTTATATTATATAATTCAAATTATATAGATCAAATTGATAACCTAGATATACGCGTAGGCCTTGTAAACTGAAACGGAGGGAGTAGTACAATTAAGTAGTACAATTAAGTTGGCCGATAATTATTGCAGCGAAGAGGAGAACAGCACTGGAAGAGAACAACAACGACATATGCTAGAGACCATCCCCAAACATGTACTATCATGCCAACTTTTGTCATGGTTGCTGAGACCCCTTTTTGACTCTCAAAAACGAAGCAGCAGCGTTCAGACTGATACCATATTGTTATATGTTGATCCAAATTCTACAAAGTAAAGGCCAACTTCTGACGGAGCGGAGCGAGGCCCGTCGCCGGAGGCTTGGATATATAAGAGAAAAGAAGGTTTGTCTCCTAATGAGCCTCCAAGGTTTAAGGCAAGGTTAGTAGCAAAAGGTTTTAGCCAGATTTCAGGTATTGACTATAATGATGTTTTCTCTCCGGTTGTGAAGCATAGCTCTATTCGTACTTTCTTTGGTATTGTTGCTATGCATGATCTTGAGCTTGAGCAGCTAGATGTAAAGACTGCTTTTCTGCATGGTGAACTGGAGGAGGAGATTTACATGGACCAACCTGAAGGGTTCATAATTCCTAGAAAAGAGGATTTTGTGTGCAAATTGAAGAGGTCACTTTATGGTTTGAAGCAATCTCCAAGACAGTGGTACAAAATGTTTGATTCATTTATGATCTCACAAGGTTTTAAGAGGTCTCAGTTGGATAGCTGTGTTTACATAAAGTTTGTTAATGGATCACCTATTTACTTGCTGTTATATGTTGATGATATGTTAATTGCTGCCAAGAGCATGAAAGAAATCACTACTTTGAAGGCACACCTAAGTAGTGAATTTGAGATGAAAGATCTTGGTGCTGCTATGAGTTTGGTGAGTCGTTACATGGCTAATCCTGGTAAAGAACATTAGAAAGTTGTTCAGTAGATTTTCAGGTACCTCCGTGGCACATCCAACGCTTGCTTGAAGTTTGGCAAGACTGATGAGGGACTCGCAGGCTATGTGGATTCAGATTTTGCTGCCGACTTGGATAAGAGGAGGTCCCTCACAGGTTATGTGTTCATGGTAGGTGGATGTGGCGTGAGTTGGAAGGCAACGCTGCAACCAGTTGTTGCTTTATCTACAACCGAAGCAGAATATATGGCTGTTGCTGAAGCTTGCAAAGAGTCTGTTTGGTTGAAAGGTTTGTATGCTGAGCTTTGTCAGGATGATTCTTGCATTAACCTGTTCTGTGACAGTCAAAGTGCTATTTACCTTACTAAGGATCAGATGTTCCATGAGAGAACAAAACACATTGATATCAAGTACCATTATGTTCGTGATGTTGTTGCACAAGGTACACTGAAGGTATGCAAGATAAGCACTCATGATTATCCTGCTGATATGATGACAAAGCATGTTCCTGTTGCTAAGTTTGAGCTATGCTCAAGCTTAGTTGGTATAACTGCTTAGCCCAAGTGGCTATTGGCGTCGAAAGTGTTTTCTTTGTTTGTTCAGGGAGATGATTATTGTTAATGCTACAAGAAGGAATTTGTCTTAAGGTGGAGTTTGTTATATGTTGATCAAAATTCTACAAAGTAAAGACCAACTTCTGACGAAGCGGAGCGAGGCCCGTCGCCGGAGGCTTGGGCCGGATCGTTGATGACCTAGGTTACCACCGCTATATATACTTCTTGTAAGCCGCCGGTTGGGATAAATTGCATCTGTGAAATCCCCGGCGTTGTGTAAACACTCTCCGATATAGTGAAGTTTCGCTGGCTGGCGCCCGTGGTTTTTCCCCTCTCTTTGTTGGAGAGGGTTTTCCACGTTAAATCTGTGTCCCCCTCGCTGCAATTTTATTTTCGTTCTTCGTTATTTACTTGTCGCAAAGCTAACACATATTTCTATCTGAATTGTAGTGTTCCACTATTATTGTACTAGAGGCTAGAAGAATACCCCGTAAGACTAGTCCAATTTCACATGAGTAAACTATGCATAGTAGATGTTGCTAAGCGAGCTAGCAGCTGACCTATAGTAGCAGGGATTCTTTCAGCATTCTCAATCCTCCATAAGCATGACATGTGTACGGTTTCTAGTACTGCCTCATATCCAAATTAATGTTTGTTGGAACTAATCTTGTTATTATGTACTAGGTCTAGGTAATTAGATCAAGTTTAAATTGTTTTATGTTGAGTCATACATGTAGTCACGTCAAACTATTAGGGTGCGACAGTGTACTCACGTAAAGGTGAGATCATGTGTGTACATGCAAACTTGTGGTGGATTAGCTTAATTAGTTTAGTTAGTCACGACGGTGGAGTTTGTTAGCTAGCCAAGTGCATGTGCATGTTGGCCGGGTCTTGTGCATCGTAGAGAAATTCTAGGGGTGCATGGTCATGGCCGTGGCATGAGTTTAGGATCAGAAGTCCTTATCTTGTACTGCCTATTTAAGATGCAAAATAGAATGAGAAAAATAGCCGGTTAGACACAGATACAATGTAGCCATCGTGATACACCATGGAGAAAATACTTCACGGCAGAGCCATGTTTTTCTACCTGGTGCATGTGTTCTAGTGTTCTTGAGAGACAAAAGATTGAGAGAGTAGAGTTAGAGAGAAGAAGATGGGGCTGCGAGACAATGTTCTCACATCCGAATCTAGATAAACTCGAGAACATTAATTTGGATACGAGGGAGTACTAGGAATAATCTGTTAGTTAGATCCGCCAGATAAGTCTACATAGCCTAGCTATATAGTAGTAGCACTATCATAGTACTCCGTATCATGCATGCATTAGGGACCTGCATGCCGGTCCATGGATCGTTGCTGGTGATTTCAACCTCATCCTCAATCCGGAGGATAAGAACCAAGGAAGCCTACATCGCCGCATGATGGCCAAGTTCAGGCGGACCCTTGCAATTCTTGAGCTCAAGGAGCTCTACCTCAACGGTCGCAGATTCACCTGGACAAATGAACGGGAACGACCCACTTTGGAGAGACTCGATAGGGTCTTTGTGACAGTGGACTGGGAGGCACGCTACCCCGACTCTTTCCTCTCGGCTCTGTCCTCAGGCCCGTCAGACCATTGCCCTTTGTTGTTGTGCCTTGCCCCGGATCTCCAACGTGGACGTCGTTTCCAGTTTCAGTCCTTCTGGCCCAAAGTCGATGGCTTCCTGGAAGTGGTGCAGGAAGCGTGGACCTCGCAACAGTGGGAGCCGAACCCTTTCAAGAGACTCGATGCAAAATTGCGAGTTGTCGCTAAGAGACTTTCCTGTTGGAGCTCCAAATTCATCGGGAATGTCAAGCAACAGATCCTCCTAGCCACAGAGCTGATCCTCCGCTTGGATGTTGCCATGGAAAGTAGGCAGCTATCGCCTCAGGAGCGTGGGCTGCGATGCCTTCTCAAGAAAAAGCTCCTAGGACTAGCTTCCCTTGAGAGGACGCTGGCACGGCAGCGATCGAGGATCCTCTGGCTTCGGGAGGGAGACGCATGCACTCGCTTCTTCCACACGCATGCCAGCCATCGGAGGCGTAAGAACTTCATTAATCACCTCCTGGTGGACAATGTGCGGATCTCGGACCACGCAGGAAAGGCAGAAGCCGTGGACACCTTCTTCGAGAGCCTGCTCGGTGTGGCAGGAGATAGACCGTTCTCTGTGGACTTGGACTTCTTGAGGGTACAGTCGCTTGACCTCCAACACATTGACGGTGCATTCACAGAGGAGGAAGTTTTGGCAGCCATTAGAGGCATGCCCTTGGACAAGTGCCCTGGGCCTGATGGCTTCTCTTCCCGCTTCTACGTGTCCTGCTGGAGCATTATCAAGGAGGATGTCATGGACGCTTTCCACTCACTCTCTAGGCTAGACAGCCGTGGATTTGGATCGGTGAACAGTGCGTTGGTTACACTCCTACCCAAGAAGCCGGGCGCTGAAGAAGTGCGGGATTTCCGACCGATCAGTCTGATTCACGGAATTGCTAAGTGGGTGGCAAAGGTGATCGCCAACCGTGTTGCCCCGATTCTCCCGCGACTTGTGGGGGTGCATCAGAGCGCTTTTGTGCGTGGAAGGTGTTTGCACGACAATTTCATGATGGTGCAGGGGACAGCCCGCAAGCTACATACCAGCAAGACGCCAGCAGTGCTACTAAAGCTGGACATCACCAAAGCTTTCGACACTGTGGACTGGGCTTTTCTGTTGGAAATGCTAAAGAAGTTGGGCTTCGGCGAGCGCCTCCTCGCTTGCATCTGCGCACTGCTCTCCACGGCCTCCACACGTGTCCTGATGAATGGGTTCCCAGGGGCGAAGGTGGTCAATAGACGTGGTCTTCGGCAAGGAGACCCGCTCTCCCCGCAGCTTTTCATCCTGATCATGGAGGTTTTCCACCTGATGGTCATAAAGGCAGAGGAACACGGACTGCTCACTCGGCTTGCAGCTTCAGGCCTCCAACATCGCACATCTATTTATGCAGACGATGTGGTCACCTTCCTGAGGCCGTCAGTGGTGGATTTCCAGGTGATCTCCGGGATCATCGAGGACTTTGGGGAGGCTTCTGGTCTCCGTGTCAACCTTGACAAATGCTCGGCCAACCTGATTAGATGCTCGGATGAGGCTAGAGATCTGGTGGAGCGGGAGCTACACTGCCCTATCACGCAGTTCCCCCTTCGCTATCTGGGGTTACCGCTCTCCCTACGGAAGCCATCGGCAGCGCAGCTCCGAACGCTAGTAGATATGGTGGCCGCCAAACTGCCATTGTGGAAAGCCTCCATGCTCAACAGAGGGGGGCGGCTCGAGCTCGTTAAGACAACTTTATCCGCCATGCCCATCTTCGCCATGATGTCCCTCGATATTCCCATAGAGATCATCACCACCATCGAGAAGATCATCCGCGGTTTCCTCTGGAAGGGGAGAAAGGACGTACACGGCGGGCACTGCCTGGTGGCTTGGGACAGGGTGTGCATGCCCAAAGAGCTGGGGGGACTTGGCATCCCCAACCTACGCCTCATGAACATTGCGCTGAGGGCCAGATGGTTGTGGTTGAAGCGCGTGGAGGTGGATAGGCCATGGCATGGCCTCGACATCCGGGTCCCGGAGCTCTCGAGGCGTCTCTTCGATGCAGCGACTACCTCGGTAATTGGGGATGGCGCGGCTACTTTCTTCTGGACGGACAAGTGGCTTCCGTGCGGGCGGCTATGTGACATGGCACCGAACCTCTTCGCTGCGGTCCCACCGAGCGCAGTCTCCATGCACCATGTGCGCGAAGGCCTTGCAGGGGGTTGGCTGCATGATGTCACCCCGGACCTTAGCGCGGCAGCCATCAGGGAGCTCCTCGAAGTGGCAGACCATATTGAAGCAATCACCCTGACAGAGGGGACGCAGGATGTCCTCAAGTGGAACTGGGACCCAAGCAACTGCTACACAGCACGATCATGCTACCAGGCACTCTTTGTCGGGCGAACTTCTATGGCAGGGGCACTTCAGATCTGGCGGTCCCAAGCCCCTGCTATCTGCAAGGTGACCCTTTGGTTAGCCGTGAGGAACAGGTGCTGGACCGCCGATCGGCTCAGCCGGCGTGGCCTCCAACATCCGGCGGCCTACCCCTTCTGTGACCAGTGTGGAGAGACCATCGATCATCTTTTCATGGGTTGTGTCCTGGCCCGCGAGGTTTGGGCAGCCTTCCTGGGCTGGTGGGACAAGAGACACTGGATGCCGGAACATGATTCCAAGTTTGTTGATTGGCTCCAAGATAGGCGAGGCGGCAAGGGCCGCGAGCGCGACCTCTGGACAGGGATTGCTTTGGTTTGCTGGACGCTTTGGCGCCACCGGAATGACGTGGTCTTCGAAGGGGCCGCTCCTTCTCCCAGAGAGGTCATCCATAGAATCACCACGGAGGCAGACCTCTGGAGGACTGCACGGCTTTTCCGCGATTGTCTAGGAGAGGTAGATAGGTGGAGGTGCCGCGAGTAGTTGGGTAGGATGTGTGTGTGCCGTCTTCGTGACGGCGTGGATTTGCACCCGTGGCGTTTGTACCACGGGACATTGTAAAACTTGGCCTCTTGGCCCTTCTTCTATGAAAACGATACGTCTCCTAGGACGTATCCTTGAAAAAATGTTGATGGATTATTACTCATGCATATGTGTCGGCATCACTCGCTGGAATCCTGCTGCAACAACTAACCCCAGCCACAAGGGTACAAAAGATATGAACAGGCATTCACCGATTAGATGCTGACCAAAGGACCCAACAACGATGCGGCAAACATGCGCGTACGCACATAGTATATCTAACTATAGCAAATAATCCATTGACTATGTGTTATTAATACTCCATTTCTGAACTTAGCTTGTTATTATCCAATAATGTTCGAGTTTGTAAGTTTGTAAAAGCGGAGAATCTTAGACTAGGGTTAGCCATAGCCCCGCTAACCTTTTTCTTTTAACGATCACCGGAGGAGAAAGAGTCCCCACCTTAATACATGAGCACAGAACTATCACTTGGTTAGGCTTAGGACCTGATGTTGTTCTTCAGATTCTTTTTTTTTTTACCATGACCATCTTGTAATCCAATCTAAGTAATAATTCTGGCAAAGAAAAGTACAGATTAACACTCGGCCATGATACAACTAGCTAGCTGGCCAAAAGCACTCAACTGTTACCGGTGCTGAAGACAAAGAATTCTTGGGGAACCAGCACCCAAACCTCTTATGTTTGTCCAGATTAAAAACTCTTTCCCATAGTAGTGTATTGGATGGAAGAGTATTCGAGAGGATTCGGTGTTCACTAATTCCCTCTCATCTCCAAACCGACCAGGCACAAAAATATGAGAGGAATAAACATGGCCTAAACAATCGAAAATACGTGATGGAGCATGGGTACTCCTGTTCCTGCCTTTTTTTTCGAAATGGGGGCAAAAGCTTTGGCCTGATCTATTAATTAATCAGGAATTTTACAAGAAAATAAAAGGGTCTTGTTATTACAAAAGTCTACTCTCCCCGGTAAAATATCACCCAACCTCTTCGCACCCGCTAGAAATCACAAGCGGGCTTCCTTTTTAATCTTATCTACAATCACTAAAGGTGGCATATGTTTGTTTTTAAAGATCCTCGCATTGCGCTCTTTCCAAATCTTCCAAGAGATGACAAGGGAAGCCATGGCCTTGCGGTGAGGAACCGGGCTTTGAACCATCGTCGACCACCAACTTTTGATTGTAAGCCCCGTCCAAAGTTGAGGTTGTAGCACATGAAGACCCATCCAATCCTTTATGAGACCCCAAATCCGGACCGTAAAACGGCAATAAGAAAATAAGTGGTTAACCGTTTCCGTAGTTTGCTTGCAAAGAGGGCATAAGCCACAATTTTCCACCCCCTCTTCTCCAACCTATCTGTTGTCCAAAGCCTATTTTGCGTTGCAAGCCAAGCGATTTTTTTTGTCTTTGGGTGAGCCCAAGCCCTCCAAACCATCTTGCTCATGTTGGAAGAGATAGATCCCAAGAATTGCACCTCATAAGCCGATGCCATTGAGTACTCCCCATTATCCCTGAGCTTCCAAGCAATGTCGTCCTCAATGTTGGCGTCAAGAGCTACGTTGTTGATGAGAACCCATTGGGTTAGGCGATCCATAAAAAAGTTATGGCAAAAAGAAGATATTTTCCTGCACACAAAAAATGAGCCCACTTATCTGTGGCGCACCACAGATAAGCGCGACCAGTTTTAAATTCTTGGGGCACCCCTTCTCCTCTCCTCCCTTGCCCTTCTTCTTCTCCTTCCCTTCTCCTCCTCTCCTTCCCTTCTCCTTCTCCTTCTCCTCTCTTCTTCTCCTTCTCCTTCCTCTCCCCTTCTCCTCATCGCCTTCCCTTCTCCTCTCCTTCTCCTTCTTCTCTTCTTCACCTCTACTTATCCTTCTCCTCCACCTACTTCTCTCCCCTAGAGCTCCTAGAGGAAGAATAATCCTCGGAACAAGAGCTCACGAGGTGCGGAGCGGACCCCTTGGCAAAACATGGTGACGACACCCCTCACCATCACTTGGATGCTTCCACGGGTAGAACCTCACCACTCCCTGCTACCACCATGAATTAGCACCCATCACCCACCACCTCATCTTCTCCCCTCACCTCCACGTCCATCGGAGAAACAGGAAGAGGGAAGCATGATGGATCTTATAAATAGCACAACCATGAGCTTTATTCGTTGAGGTAGAAGAGGAGTCGCAGCAGCTCGCCAACTCCGACCACCGGAGCACTGACAACCACCACCACTTCTCCACCGCATGCGTGAAGTAGCTCAGGAGCTTCGGGCACAACGACCTCGATGGCATGTCGCCACACTAGCACCAAGGCCAAACCCAACTACTACTAGTATCTTCAAGGATGGCCGGCGGGGCTACCAGAGGAGCACTATAGGAAATGGGCAAGGCACCGACGGCCAAGCCGTCGGCATAGCCCCATTTTCGTTGGCATAGGGCTATGCCAACGGCAGTTGTTGGTGTAGCCCCATTTGCCGTCGGCGTAGCCCTAGATGGGCCCCCACTTAGACGGTTAACGGTCGTTTGACGCTGAAACCTACGTCAACGACTAAGCTTTCAGGGTCGTCACACATCCCACTCAGTCACTCGTCCTTAGGCTACTCTAGTCCCGGCACGCTTAACTTCTTCATTTCTTGCGAATGAGATTCCAAGTAGTCACATTATGCCTTGTTGATAATATTATCCTATCAATCCTATTAACCCTTGTCTTAGATCATGATGTCACACTCTTTTATATATTTGTTTCCAAACAATTATTTAAGTAAACAAAAATGAATAAGCAATAGTGTCCAAATCTTTTGAATCATGTCTTTTTAATAGTGTACTGTCTTTTTAATAGTGTACTGCAAGTTTTCCAAATAAAATTCATCTAATAGCGTCCAAATCTTCAAAAAATCCCTTTTAAATTTGAGAAATCTAAAAAATGGGTAAAACGGCCATAGGTGAAAGTTATAGCCGTTTTACCGAGACTTGCAGTTTGTTTGTAAAAAAATAACGAAATTGATGTTTGTTAATTTTCCTACAAACATTATCCCGTGTCAAAAGATTTTAAAATTTGAAGTTTTTACTATTTTCTTTTAATTATTATTCTAAGACTAAAAAGACAATACGGGGGTAGAAGGTAAAAAAACACGTCGACGGCCACATAGGTGTGACGCCATCACTTCGTTGTTCGTCCGTGTCCACGTCTCGACCCCTAAGCCGATGGCCTCTCTACGTCAATGGCCTTTCTATGCCTACACTGACAGCCAAACCTACGCCAACGGCTGCCGTCAGTCCAACCTATCCTACACCGACGGATGTTTTGCTGGGCTGTCCGGCGCCTTGATTCTTTCCTGTAGTGGAAAGGGAGAGGGAAGTCGGCATGGAGAAGGAGATAGAGGGGAGAGAGCCCCTTCGAAAAGTGGAAGGGAGGTGGTTTTCGTCACTTAGTTGTTGCTCGCTGATTTAGCTAACTACTAGCAGCAGCCGGATAAACAGTGTAATTAGATTCGACAGTCTGGCGATGGAATCGAATCGAATTTGCACCGTAAAGTACATTTATTCCCTGACGAAAGGGGAGAAGGGAGAGATGAAATCATGTGAAACGCGTGCGGAATATTGTGGAAGAATCAAGGAAGTTGTAAATTAAGCTAGTACACACGTGTGTGTTAGTCCGTGTCTGATACTGTTCTGATTTGTTTACTCTCTGCATGTCGTTCTGTAAGAGCTTCCAGTGATCATCAGGGATGTTCCGTTTTATTCGAGAAAATGAAAAAAAAACACCACATTACAGGATAAGGCTTTAAAAAGCCACCACTTTACGCTAGGGTTTCAAAAAACTACCAGTTCAGAGTTGATACGTAACAAATAGCACTAACGGTGCTACTTAGGTTGGCTAACGACAATTCTGATAGTGAGAACCCATTGTCAGACCGAACGTGGCACGACTATAAAGTTCGGTTAGACGTTTCAAAATTTTGGACTATTATGTAAATAACGGTCAGGACCCACATGTCACCTCTCTCCAAAAATATCCCCACACGCACCCCATCTTCCTCCTCCAGATCCAGTCTCCCTACCTCCATTGCCAGCGGTTTGCTGCAGGAAGACACCGAGGAGGCGCGGCGGCGGCCACCAGCATGCCCACGGCCGGGAGCTCGGAGGCCACCAGCGCGCCCACGGATGTGGACGGCGGACGCCACTAGCTGTCGGCGACGAGGGGCCCCTAGCCCATGCTCTGCTGCTCGCTCGATGCCCTCCAGACACGACGACGACGGTGAAATTGACCGGACCCGGAGATCCTCGACGCACTCGCGGCTGCCACGGTCCAAGGAGTACGTAGCCGCGCACCACGGTGCGGCCACCGTGGCCAGCCTCCTCTACTTCGATGCCTACTATCCTATCGTCGGCGCCAAGAGGCCCCACCCCGCGACCCTCGTCTCCCTCCTTCGCGGCAACGGAAGTGGCACAGATGCCACCAAGGACGTGTCGTCTTCCCCAACTCCGGTGGAGCTCCGTCGTTCTCCCGTCAAGCCACCCCCTCTGTTCTGGTGCCCTTCACAAAATAAGAGAGAGAGGGAGGCATACATGTGGGCCCAGATCTAAGATAACTAAAGAGGGAGGCTGACATATGGGCCCAACAAATTGCAAAAAAAAACCATAATTTAGAACATTCTATCATCTGTCACCCCGGCTGTTTTCGCCTTGGCACGTCATCCTGATATCGGGACCCATGCGTCAGAATCATCGTTAGCCGTCCTAATTAGCGTAGTTAGTGCAATCTGTCATAAGTTTACTCTGACCTGGTGATTTTTTGAAACTCTAGCGTAAAGTGGTGGCTTTTTAAAACCCTAGCCTGTAATGTGGTGGTTTTTTATAATTTTCTTGTTTTATTCTGCTCCTCGTTCTGCTGCTGCGGGTGTACGCAAGAACGAACCTGCAAGTTGTTTAAACGGGTGGTTAGTTGATAGTTTGGCAACTCAATGAACAAATCTATTACTCCCTTCGTTTCAAAACAAGTGACTTGGATTTATCTAGATTCGTATGTAGCTAAACATGTTCTGTGTGTAGATACCTACAAATCAAGCAAATTTCAAGTTACTTATTTTGAGACAGAGGGTACTAGAAAAGAAGGAGAGATCGTTAATTGCGTCGATGCCGACTGATTTAACTGACAGATTATTATTTATTCGTGGTAATTAAGGGTACAGGCTGTACACATGTTTTGCATGATGCTCTAGATCGCATAATCTGCAGACACTAAAATGCATTTAGATATATGCGTATTTAGAGATGAAGATATATCAATTAATTTGGAATGAAGGAAGTAGTACTTTGAGACAGAGGGGTACCAATAGCTCCTGGTTTTATTTTCCACTGATTAATGGAGGGAAATCTTCAAGCCTCTAGTACAATGACAGGGAATGCTGCAATAAATTTAAAAATAAATATGGCATACTAGGTCTGAACGCCTGCTGCTTCCTTCTTGACACCGGCCAAAAAGCAGCTACTACTACTAGTACTATCTAGCATATGTATAAGAGTCAAAAGGGGTTCTTAGCAACCAGGACAAAAAGTTGGCATCATGCATGCTTAATCAGTGTGCCTTTTGGTTTTGTTTGGGGATGGTCTCTAATTAACATAGATAATTAAGATGATTAGCTAGTGCAACACCCCACTAGGTGCAGAGAGCTAGCTGCTAATTTGTCTTGTTTCGTTTCCGTCTATATATACCTAACATAATGTTAGCACGCATGTGTCATTGTTCCCTTCTAGTGCTGTCCTCCTCTTCAGCGCATTATATTAGTATCACTCAACAACTTATACAAGAACGTGGTAGCTAGTCCTCGATCGGTACTATTTGTACTCTCTGAACTCTAACATGGTGTCATGCATATATCACCTGATGTTTGTGCTGATCATGACGACTGAAGTAGCTAGCTACGGTATCGATTTGGATTATTCCAGTTGTGATACATATATACATAGTGATTAGTTTTCTAGAACGGAGTGAGAGTACATTAATTCTCGCGGACGTACGGTACGGTTAGCTGAGCGTTGTGTGCGGATTTAGCTAAAGGGTAGCAGCTGAGGGAAAATGGACAAAAATAACCCCTAAAAAAACAAATTCACAAAATGAACTTTGGCCAAAAAAATTTTACACGGACTAACCCTTTTTGTAGCGTCTAACGTAAAGACGCTACACTCTACAGGATAGCGCCTTTGCCATAGGCGCTATGGTCCTGACAGCGTGGCGGCCGCCTGGCCCACCCTGGCCCCACCCGGCCGAGTAGCGCCTGGGCGTTGAGCCTAGGCCGTGTAGCGCCTAGGCGCTATGCCCCAATGTGTAGCGCCTATGTGACAGCCTATGTGAAAGACGCTACACATTGAGACATACAGCCACGCGCGCGGCCCCCCTCCCCACCCCGACCCACTCCCTCCCCAGCCGCCAGGAAGAACAGAAGAACACCCAGCGGCGGCCCACTCTCCTCCCCCCTCAAATCCCTCAGATTGGCTGCTTCACTTGGTGGATTTCGACCCTCCCCGGCTGCTAGAGGTACCCTCCCTCTATTCCCTCCGTTTTTACCGATTGAAATCTTTCATTTTGGTGGGATTTGAGTTGAAACCATAGAAATTTGATTTGTGAGGAAATGTTTGGAAATTTGTTGGGTTTATTGGCCAGTGTTTGGTAGAATGGTGTCTAAGGAGCATTTAGTTAGGTTTAGGGTTCTTGGATTGTTAGAGTTTGGTTTATTGGAATGTTATGGCTATGGTTAGGGTTAGGGTTAGGGTTTGCTCATGTAAGGGATGGTGTTCTTGTTAGATAAATTGTTTCATAATGTGACTACTATATTTTTATTCATCTTGCCATGGGTAGTTAATGATCATATTCTCTTATGTGTTAGGTATGGAAAGAATTGTTCATGTTCATCATGTGGACTGATGTCTACGCACTTCTATTCTTGTAGACAGTTGTTGGGCCTCCAAGTGCAGAGGTTTGTAGAACAGCAGCAAGTTTTCCCTTAAGTGTATCACCCAAGGTTTATCCAACTCAGGGAGGAAGTGGTCAAAGGTATCCCCTCTCAAGCAACCCTGCAATCAAGATACAAGAAGTCTCTTATGTCCCCAACACACCCAATACACTTGTCAGGTGTATAGGTGCACTAGTTCGGCGAAGAGATAGTGAAATACAAGTGGTATGAATATGTTGGAATTATGCCCTAGAGGCAATAATAAAGATGTTATTATTATAATTCTTGTTCATGATAAAGTTTATATTCCATGCTAGAATTGTATTAAGCGGAAACATTAATACTTGTGTGGATTGTGAACAACACCGTGTCCCTAGTATGCCTCTATGGACTAGCTCATTGATCAATGATGGTTAAGGTTTCCTAACCATAGACATGAGTTGTCAAATGATAATGAGATCATATCATTGGGAGAATGATATGGTGGACAGACCCAAACTAAGCGAAGCAATTAGATCGTGTCATTGTGTTCATCTTTGCGAAGCTTTTCCTATGTCAAATATTGTATTCCTTAGACCATGAGATAATGCAACTCCCTGGTATCGGAAGAAAGCTTTGAGGTCATCAAACATCATCCTATGAGAGGGTGATCATAAAGGTATCTCTCAGGTGATCGGAAAGTATCTGTTGGGTTGTATGTATCGAGATGGGATTTGTCCCTCCCAAGTCGGAGAGATATACTTCGGGCCCACTCGGTAATCGATATCAACACCGCTTGCAAGCATGTGGTTAAGGAGTTAATCACAAAGTGATATCGGATTACGGAACGAGTAAAGTACTTGCTGTGAACGAGATTGAACTAGGTATGACGATACCGACGATCGAATCTCAGGCAAGTAAAATATCGCGAGACGAAGGGAATATATATATGGGATTGATTGAATCCTGGCATCGTGGTTCATCCGATATGATCATCGATGAATGTGTGGGAGTCAATATGGGTGCCCAGACCCCGCTGTTGATTATTGATAGAAGATCATGTCTGCATATTCTCGAACCCGCAGGGTCACACACTTAACGTGTCTCGACGCTAGGATAGATTGGATGATTGGTTTATGAATTTTTGTTCGGAGTCTCAGATGGGATCCGGGACATCACGAGAGGTTCCGGAATGGTCCGGAGAATAAGATTCATATAAGGCAGTGCAGTTTTTGGAGTTCGGAATTGTTCCGGGTTAATCGGTATTGTATCGGAAGCTTCTAGAACCTTCCGGAAGGGGGCCAACGTGGTCCCACCTTCCGGGAGGGGGCATGGGCCTATGAGGGAGTGTCCTGGCCGCATTGGACCAGGGGCACAAGGCCCCATAGGGCCCAGCCGATTCTGGATAGATTTAACTCGTTTAAATCTAGGGATAGAATTTCTAGATAAGGGGAGAGTTTAAATCGTTTAAACTAGAGATAGGCTTGGAGGAGGGGCTAGGGCTGCGCCCCCTCCTCTATATAAAGAGGGGTGGGGGCTCACCAACCACACACACCTTCGACTCCAACCCTAGCCGCCCTGCTGCCCTTTCTCTCTCCCTCCCGACTGCTTGTAGGCGAAGCCCTGCTGCAGAAATTCTCCACCAATTGCACCGCGCCGTCGCGTTGTAGATCCAATCCATCTCTCCACCATACTTGCTGGTCCGAGGAAGGAGGATACGTCGAGGTGCTGCACATGTGCATCTCACGGAGGCACCACCACTTGTGGTGCTAGATCGGATCGGATCGCGAGGAGGAGAAGCGAGTACGACTACATCACCCACGTTCCGGATTTAACGCTCACTGCGTAATCTTCAAGGGTATGAAGATCTAATCCAATCTCTCTCGTTGTTTGCATCTCCTAGATTAGATCTTGGCTTTCCCTCTGTTCGCTTCCGTAGAAAATTTTGATTTACTATGCTGCGAAACCCTTCAGTGGTATCAGAGCTAGATCTATGCGTAGATGTGTTTCACGAGTAGAACGCAACATGGTTGTTGCGGGCGTTGATGTTTTCTGTTGCAAGCCTCTTGTTTGTGTTCTTCTTATGACGCGGGATAGTGAGATTGAAGCGGTCCAGGCCAACCTTACGCGACGCCGTCATGAGACCGGCTCCGACTTGACGCGGTGGCTTGTACCACACATGCGGCTAGTGGATGTCGCCTCTCACTATAGTTGTCATGGGATTAACACCGAGTTTGGCAACCATAATATCACCGTTGTGGCTTTCCGTAGGTAAGAATCGTTTAGCATCTACTCCCATAAGCCACGTAAAACATGCAACAACAAAGTAGAGGCGCCTAACTTGTTTTTGGGAGTGTTTTCTGTGATATGGTATGGCCCAAGATGTGATGTGTATATTGTATGCGATGATCATGTTTTGTAATGTTTCACGACTTGCATGTCGATGAGTACACAACCGCAGGAGCCATATGGTTGTCTTTATAATTGTGTATGACCTGAGTCAACTTCTTATACGCCATGTAATAGCTTTACTTTATCGCTAAGTAGTTAGCAATAGTTGTAGTTGCTATTCGTGGTGGAGGCAATCATGGTGGAGTGATGGAGATCATGTCGAACGCACAAGATGGAGATCATTGCGCAAGATTGGCTATACCATGTCACATAAAGTTATATGCATGTGATGTTTATCCTTTTATGTATCTTATTATGCTTAGATCGCGACGGTAGCATTATAAGATGATTCCTCACTTAAAGATCAAGATAAAAACCGTGTTCTCCCCAAGTATGCACCGTTGCGAAAGTTCGTCGTGTCCAAGCATCACGTGATGATCGGGTGCTATAGACTCTACGCTCACATACAACGGGTGCAAGCCGCTTTTGCACACGCGGAAATACTTGGGTCTAACTTGACGAGCCTAGCATGTACAGACATGGCCTCGGAACACAAGAACCGAAAGGTTAAGCATGAGTCATATGAATGATATGATCGACACTTCGTTGTCCACCATTGAAACCACATCTCTTCTCGTGATGATCGGATTAGGTGTGGTGAATTTGGATCGTGTTCACTAAACAACTTGAGGGATGTTGAATTTAGTGGGAGTTCATCTAGTAATTTGATTAAGTTGAACTATTTATCATGAACATAGTCTAAATTGTACTTGCAAATCTGTAGATCCAATGGCCAAGTCCAACTTCAACTTCAACGCTTTTTGCTGAGAAAGAAAAGCTTAGAAACAATGGGTCTAACTTCACCAACTGGTTCCGCAATCTGAGAATCATTACATGCGAGGACAAAAGGACTATGTCTTTGAGAAAGCGTTAGGTAACCCTCACAAGAATCACCGGCTGATGAGAAAGTTGTCTATCATCGGCAAGAAAGATGATTATGGTGTGATTAAGAGCACCATGTTGTTTGCTATGGAACCGAACTTCAAAATCGTTTGAAAACTATCCCGGCCCTTTGAGATTCTCAAGAGTTGAAAACCATGTTTTACTCAGCCCGCTCGAGAGATATGAGATCTCCGAGAAGTTCTTTAACTGCAAGATGGATGAAGGAGTTCGTTAGTGAGCACGCCATTAAGATGTCGGGCTACACTCAACGCCTTTGAGCAACCGGATCGCAAGATTCCAGAGGAGCTCAAGATTGACAGGTTCTCGCAATCACTCCCTCCCAGCTACAAAAGTTTTGTAGTGACTCACAATCAGATTGGTTCCACCGACACGATCACCGAGCTCTTTGCAAAGTCAAGGCTGCGAGGTGGACATCAAGAAGGATAATCATGTGTTGATGGTCAACAAGCCCTCCTTTAAGAAAGGTAAAGGCAAAGAAGCCCTTCAAGAAGGCGGCGTAAGCGCTAATGCCTCGCTAAGAAGAAGCTCGTGTCCGTCCCAAGCCGTAAACCGAAAGTGCTTCTATTGCAAGGACAAGGGTCATCGAAGCGAAATCGTCCAAGTACTTAGCGGACAAGAAGGCTGGCACCATCAAAGGTATATTTGATATACATGTTATTGATGTTTTCCTTACTAGCCCTCGTTGTAGTGCTCGGGTATTTGATACCGGTTCAATGCTAATATTTGTAACTCAAACAGAGCTGGAATAGACGGCGGTTTATAGGATGAGGTGACGATGCGCGTTGGCAACGGATCAAGAGTTGATGTGATGGCCGTCGGCACTCTCTCCTTAGTTTTACCTTCGGGATTAGTTTTAAAACCTTAATAAATGTTATTATGTGCCTGCGTTGAGCATGAACATTATTTCTGGATCGTGTTTATTGCAAGACGGTTATTCATTTAAATCGGAGAATAATGGTTGTTCTATTTATATGAGTAACATCTTTTATGGTCATGCACCTCTTGTGAGTGGTTTATTTCTTCTAAATCTCGAAAGGGATGAAACACACATCCATAACATTGAGGCTAAGAGATGCAAAGTAGATAGTGATAATACTACTTATTTGTGGCAATCGCTGCTAGGTCATATTGGTGTAAAGCATGAAGAAACTCCATTCGATGGACTTTTGGAGTCTCTTGATTTTGAATCATTTGACACATGCTAACCATGCCTCATGGGCAAGATGATCAAAACCCTGTTCTTGATGATGGAGCGAGCAACGGACTTGTTGGAAATCATACATACCGATGTATGCGGACCGATGAGTGTTTCGACGCGCGGTGGATATCGCTATTTTCTCACTTTTACCGATGACTTAAGTAGATATGGGTATATCTATTTAACGAAACATAAATCTGAAACGTTTGAAAAGTTCAAAGAATTTCAGAATGAAGTGGAGAACCATCGTAATGTAAAGATTAAGTTTCTACGATCCGATCGTGAGGCGAATATTTGAGTTATGATTTTCTCACGCATCTCAAAGCAAGTGGAATCATTTCACAACTCACGCCACCCGGAACACCACAGCGCAATGGTGTGTCTGAACGCCGGAATCGAACCCTATTGGATATGGTCCGATCGATGATGTCTCTTACTGATTTGCCGTTATCATTTTGGGGTTATGCATTAGAAACCGCTGCATTCACTTTAAATAGGGCTCCATCTAAATCCGTTGAGGCGACACCGTATGAACTGTGGTTTGGTGCTTAACCTAAGTTGTCGTTTAAAGTTTGGGGATGCGGCTTACGCCAAGAAGTTGATGCCGACAAGCTCGAACCCAAAGCGGAGAAATGCGTCTTCATAGGATACCCTAAGGAAACTATTGGGTATACCTTCTATCACGTAACCAAGGCAAAGTGTTTGTCGAAGAACGGTTCCTTTCTTGAGAAGGAGTTTCTCGAAAGAAGTGAGTGGGAGGAAAGTAGAGCTAGACGAGGTTATTAAACCTTCTCTTGAATTGAGAGTAGCGCAAGACCTGAAATTGTTCCAAAGGTCATTGCACCAACAATAGAGGAAGCTAATGACAAGGATCATGAAGCTTCGGACGATGCTGCTACTGAACGTCGCAGGTCGACAAGGTCGCGTGCCCCTCCTGAGTGGTATGGCAACCCTGTCTTGACTGTCTTGTTAGTAGAAGACAGCGAACCTATGAACTATGAGGAAGCGATGATGAGCCCAGACTCTGAGAAATGGCTATAAGCCATGAAATCTGAATTGGGATCCATGAGCGAAAACCAAGTATGGAATTTGGTGGACCCTCCTAGCGACCGAAAGTCCGTTGAGTGCAAATGGATCTTCAAGAAGAAAACGGACGCGGATGGTAATGTTACCGTCTATAAAGCACGGCTTGTTGCGAAAGGTTTTCGACAAGTTCAAGGTGTTGACTACGATGAGACTTTCTCTCCCGTAGCGATGTTTAAGTCCATTCGGATTTTATTAGCAATTGCTGCGTTTCATGATTATGAAATATGGCAAATGGATGTCAAGACTGCTTTCCTCAATGGCAACATTGATGAAGAGTTGTATATGATGCAACCCGAAGGTTTTGTCGATCCTAAGGATGCTAATAAAGTATGCAAACTTCAGCGTTCCATTTATGGACTGAAGCAAGCATCTCGGAGTTGGAACCTTCGTTTTGATCAAGTGATCAAGAGCTTTGGATTTGTTCCAAATTGCTACGAAGCTTGCATCTACAAGAAAGTGAGTGGGAGCTCGGTGACGTTTCTGGTACTATATGTGGATGACATATTGATTATTGGAAATGACATCAACATGCTTAACGATGTGAAGAGTTATTTGAACAAGTGTTTTTCAATGAAAGACCTAGGTGAAGCTGCTTATATATTGGGCATCAAAATCTATAGAGATAGACAAAGACGCTGATAGCTTTAAGCCGAGTACATACCTAGACAAAGTTCAAAAGGTTCAGAATGGATAAGTCATTGAAAGGTTCAGTGCCTATGTTGTCAGGTAAGATATTGAGCAAGGCTCAGTGTCCAGCTACGGTAAATGATAGGGAAGCTATGAGTAAAGTGCCTTATGCCTCGGCCATAGGTTCCATCATGTATGCCATGCTGTGTACTAGACCGGATGTGTCCAATGCTCTTAGTTTGACGAGCAGATATCAAAGTGATCCAGGAGTGGAACATCGACAGCCGTGAAGAACATCCTAAGGTACCTAAATAGGACTAAAGAAATGTTCTTAGTCTATGGGGTGATGAACATTTCGTCAGAAAAGGTTACGCCGATGCTAGTTTTGACACCGACAAGGATGATTGTAAATCTCGTTATGTGATACGTATAATTTGAATGGAGGAGCTGTGAGTGGAGAAGCTGCAAGCAAAGCGTGATCGCGGGATCTACAGAGAAGCGGAATACATGGCTGCTGCAGCGTCAAGTGAAGGAGTTTGGATCAAACTTCATCATCGAGCTTGGCGTGGTTCCAAGTGCATTGGACCCATCGGAGATATTGTGTGACAACATCGGCGCCATAGCACTCGCTAAGGAACCAAGATATCATCCAAAGACCAAGCATATCAACCGCAAGTTTCATATAATCCGAGATTATATAGCGGATGCAGATCCAAGATCAGCAAAGTACATACAGATCTGAATGTCGCAGATCCATTGACTAAACCTCTTCCATGTGTAAAACATGATCAAGACCTCGGCCATGGGTGTGAGATTGTTGCCAAATGTAAACTAGATTATTGACTCTAGTGCAAGTGGGAGACTGTTGGAATTATGCCCTAGAGGCAATAATAAAGATGTTATTATTATAATTCTTGTTCATGATAAAGTTTATATTCCATGCTAGAATTGTATTAAGCGGAAACATTAATACTTGTGTGGTTTGTGAACAACACCGTGTCCCTAGTACGCCTCTATGGACTAGCTCATTGATCAATGATGGTTAAGGTTTCCTAACCATAGACATGAGTTGTCAAATGATAATGAGATCATATCATTGGGAGAATGATATGGTGGACAGACCCAAACTAAGCGAAGCAATTAGATCGTGTCATTGTGTTCATCTTTGCGAAGCTTTTCCTATGTCAAATATTGTATTCCTTAGACCATGAGATAATGCAACTCCCTGGTATCGGAAGAAAGCTTTGAGGTCATCAAACGTCATCCTATGAGAGGGTGATCATAAAGGTGTCTCTCAGGTGATCGGAAAGTATCTGTTGGGTTGTATGTATTGAGATGGGATTTGTCCCTCCCAAGTCGGAGAGATATACTTCGGGCCCACTCGGTAATCGATATCAACACCGCTTGCAAGCATGTGGTTAAGGAGTTAATCACAAAGTGATATCGGATTACGGAACGAGTAAAGTACTTGCTCTGAACGAGATTGAACTAGGTATGACGATACCGACGATCGAATCTCAGGCAAGTAAAATATCGCGAGACGAAGGGAATATATATATGGGATTGATTGAATCCTGGCATCGTGGTTCATCCGATATGATCATCGATGAATGTGTGGGAGTCAATATGGGTGCCTGCACTTCGCTGTTGATTATTGATAGAAGATCATGTCTGCATATTCTCGAACCCGCAGGGTCACACACTTAACGTGTCTCGACGCTAGGATAGATTGGATGATTGGTTTATGAATTTTTGTTCGGAGTCTCGGATGGGATCCGGGACATCACGAGAGGTTCCGTAATGGTCCGGAGAATAAGATTCATATAAGGCAGTGCAGTTTTTGGAGTTCGGAATTGTTCCGGGTTAATCGGTATTGTACCGGAAGCTTCTAGAACCTTCCGGAAGGGGGCCAACGTGGTCCCACCTTCCGGGAGGGGGCATGGGCCTATGAGGGAGTGTCCTGGCCGCATTAGGCCAGGGGCACAAGGCCCCATAGGGCCCAGCCGATTCTGGATAGATTTAACTCGTTTAAATCTAGGGATAGAATTTCTAGATAAGGGGAGAGTTTAAATCGTTTAAACTAGAGATAGGCTTGGAGGAGGGGTTGTTACCCCTCTATATAAAGAGGGGTGGGGGCGCACCAACCACACACACCTTCCCCTCCAACCCTAGCCGCCCTGCTGCCCTTTCTCTCTCCCTCCCGACTGCTTGTAGGCGAAGCCCTGCTGCAGAAATTCTCCACCAATTGCACCGCGCCGTCGCGTTGTAGATCCAATCCATCTCTCCACCATACTTGCTGGTCCGAGGAAGGAGGATACGTCGAGGTGCTGCACGTGTGCATCTCACGGAGGCACCGCCACTTGTGGTGCTAGATCGGATCGGATCGCGAGGAGGAGAAGCGAGTACGACTACATCACCCACGCCCGACGAACGCTCACCGTGCGAATCTTCAAGGGTATGAAGATCTAATCCAATCTCTCTCGTTGTTTGCATCTCCTAGATTAGATCTTGGCTTTCCCTCTGTTCGCTTCCGTAGAAAATTTTGATTTACTATGCTGCGAAACCCTTCAGAATAATTATAAGTGGTAACGGTGCTATAAAATAGCTTGATGGCGTGGAAAATAGATTAGATCACGCAATTGAGGTGCGCGGATATAACTTCCAGAGACGGATGTGAAGCTAGATCATGGTAGAATCCCGAGAAGCAAAGAATATGGAGGATCTGGAGTTTATTGTAGAGATACTTATTGCCTTCTTTAGCCTTGAGGCTAACGCAATAGATTTGCGGCTGATGGCCTCAACCATAATTGGCTTTACCACAGAAAAAGAATTGATGAAACAAAGAGAGAGATAGTTTCCTTTCATCTTGTTTGGGGATGTTGAGCACCGGTAGATTGACGAGGACAGAAAAGAATTTGCGTTTGTTTCCACCAGATAATTGAAGATTTGCTCCGTGTAGGAAAAGACAAGATCACCAACAAGAGATTATTGCTTACTTTCTTCGAGAGAGCACTCCGGAAAACAAGGACGGAAGTAAAAGTATCAAGGGATAAAGGCCACTTCTAACTTCCGTGGAATGAGTGAAGTCACATTAGTTCACCAATTCAATGTACAAGAGCGAATGATAAGAGTAGTGGTATGGTAGCTACTCCATCCCGCACTCAAAGCATTACTCCGCACATGAATAAGAAAACCATGCAACCCAACTACCGAAACAGACTGAAGGTATTGACAAAAACTCATGGAACTTCGTTAGAAAACAAGGATTGATGCAAACGATTCACCGGATTCATAGATAGATAAGGATGATGATGTTGTCGTCATGTCTGAAGTACCAAGCCACCAGAAGGATATGAAGGAAGATTACGGAGACAACTGCAAGATTCCACAGATAAAGAAAAAGATAGCACCACTTGAACATAAGGATTACAAAAGATCTGATAAATCTTCATGGCCTCCGGTGGATTGAGCATAGATGATAGAACGAGAGGGTTTCAAAAGATCACTTGACGGGACTGAGGTGAAAGAACTCCATGTTCTTCTTGAAAAGATTGAGAGAGATTTAGCGGTATTGAGGAAATCTTTAGCGGAACGACGATGATAACTTGCCAACGAGGGAAAACTCCGGATTGGTTGAAGGTGGAGGATGGAATTAACAATGGATTTGCTGCTTCCAGAATTGAAGCGATCTATTTAGCAGAAGGACGTGGCCGAGATAGGTGACTTCAAGAAGCCAGAATTCACGCTTTGAGAACTTTGCACACAGGCAGTGTTCACGAAGCTTGAGAGAAAGAGACACAGATGATCTTCCCTGTTCTTCCCTTGATATGGAATAGGCAAGCATATTGTCAACATATACCACCAAGGATTAACAAGATATTCCCAGAATATCAAGTTCAAGAGGCGGAAGAATCGAACAAATGCTCGAAACACTTTCTGAGCTCAACGCTCTTTGAAAGATCAACGTTAAGAGCACGGGTTCGTGTTGAAGAAGACGCACTGGACGAATAGATTATCTGGGCCTTCGGAAGAAAAGAGATGCCGCCTGGTTCACATTGTCGATTGGATCACCGGTTACAAAGATAAAGAGATCTTGGATAAAGAAACGATGATGGATCATACCTCGAGCAAAGCTATCAGGGACGAAAAGATGCAATTCCCTCGTCTGAAAGAGAATTTGCAGATATGGAGTTCAAAAAGATGTGCAGCATGATGGACAGATGATAGACCGTCGTAGTGCTTTGAGAAACTCCGGATTGCCAAAGATGCTCGACTATGCATAGATATGATCACGGTGTACTCAAAATCACAGGAGATAGCCGTCACCATTTGGAGGATAGCGTTGATAACATTTTCCATATTCCAATCGACATTATCATGAGTGGAATATAGCTATGCCGAGAGCCAATTTACAATCACCAGCATCGGATCGACACATGTTATGTAATTAGCCCAAGAGAAAAAGAGATGAAATGAAAGTCCAGGATAAAGCGCCGGTGACAAAAGAATGAGTTAGCATGGACATGCTGATAAAAGGGAGATAGATAATGTTTCACACACGACTGGAAAGGAGTGTGGAAACACAGATGTACCAAAGAAAAAAAAATCCGCATTTTCCGGCATTAAAATACCAATAGATGCGCAAAATCTCTTAGCAGATGGAGATTAGCTACTGATGATTTCACAGAACGTGGAGTTGCTAGAAGGAAGGACACCCTTAAGAAGATGGCACCGGTTAACAAGGAGTCAGATAGATCGCGCCGGTTTTCCAAAAGCCTGTCAGTATGGAATGTACCAACAGTTGATAACCAAAAGGCAGATTGCGATAACAAGTTGGATGCAACAGATAGACAAGGAATTACACACACACACACACACTTTCTATGGTACTACGGAAACCCAGAACACGTGAATCCTAGTTTGAATTTTAAGGAGAGGATTGAAAACGTTACACTTCCTTACCAGAAAAGGGTGGTGGGTGGGTAAGAAGAAAAGTGGAAGCAGTCCTACTCTCGCGTTTTGTTTTTCCCTAATATACATAACTACCAAAAATATTTGCTAGACAGACAACGACCATTTGGCTGAGACCCTGAAGGTCGGGATGGCTCTGATACCAATTGTAACTACCTCGGTGAATTACGCTCCTAGTTACAAGCCTGGATGAACGGAAATGGTTGAAATAATGCATTGGGGCCCAAATGCCACTCACAGGTAGACCTTTCGGCCGTCCCAACCATTTCCAAACATCGGGACAAGAACGGGCGGCGTAATCGGCAGGCGAAGGGATCAACTACATACACAAATGAGTATGTATGCAAGCCACCATACAACAGTACATCAGAGCCATTCCATCTAAGAAGAAAAGAAAATATAGCAACGCCATACGGCAAGATCCAAATATCCTAGATAGATATAATAGTTTAGGATATCTCCTCATACATCAATCAACAGAGTATCAAGCGGAAGCGGAAGACAAAATCCGAGTACGGATAAGAAGCAAATCGGCATAAGATGCCCCATAAATAAGCATCCCCTACAGATCTCACGGATCCCGTTCCCGGAATCTCTACACGAATGATCGTTGCCCACATCGTCCGCCTCTTCCACCCGGTATCCATCTTGCGAGTGTACATTCATCCGAACCAATAATTTATCGTGTGAGACCCTAGAATTTTCAGCAAGTCTTTATGCCTCTAAAGGGGACACAACCTGGGGTGACGCAATTGCAGCAAAAGATAAACCCTAGCAATTCTATAGATACTCGCTAACCATCCGTCTAACCAGAGATATACGGATGTCCGTGATTTAATAACAATAGTTATAACAGTTATAACGGTAATCTTAACAGATCCATCCTCCTCCTCGCCACCGACGAAGCGGACTAACAACCCCCATCCGCTGGCGGTTTATTATCCATTCCATGAGTATTGCACTATTTACTATTCGGTACCTAGTCTAGTCAAATTAAAAGCGGTACTTTAGTTATGCTTGTCTATGATCGAAGCGTGCTCCAAGTCGTCCATAACGCGGACACGGCTTTGAAAGTTTTACCTGCAGGTGCACAAATAACAACACACACTCGATATACCTCGGAAAAACCAAATCAAAACCCAACGAGGCGATCCACGACAAAGCGATCACGAGATTCAGAAATATTTGAGGCCACCCCATTGAGCTACCATAGCGAAGTTAGCCGACTCGAGACGGCCTCAAGGTTTGCGCCATGCTGTGAGCATTTGGGAACCGAAAATGTGGTGGGCTTGTCGACACATGAAACACTCCGCTTTCCTAACAAGATGCAGTGTGCTCCTCGCACAATTTTAAATAAAGCGATAAAGCATGGCATAAGTACAGGATAGTAAATAAAACCTCAAACTAGTTTGTGGCCCCAAGAAATAAGAACGAATCAAGCTCGCTCGGGGTCCATAAGGCCTCCCGGATGTGGATAAGCGAATATTCTTGGAACAGAATCAAGTACTGGGTCTTACGGGACACAAGTGAGCCTGAAAAACCAAATAGCGAATATGGCTCACCGATGCCACTTTCATTAGTTATCCCATTACTACTCGTGTTAAGTTGTTTAGGTACCTCGTTATCCATCGACACTCACATACCCTACACATGTTGTTCTCGACTGCATGGCTCAAACAACTCCTGTAGTAATGGCTCATGGGATGGAGGAACAAGCTTCGGTGGGGTTTAAAAGTAAAGGCTATGCAATACTTGGGATTCAGATTAATGCAATCGCGACTCAATGATGCAAGAATAAGATAGAGGCAATAGGTACTATATGTATGCAAGCTTGTGGTAGTGCTTGCCTGGCAGCTCAGTTGAAGCAAGTGATGGATCTGGGTAGTGCTCCTGGTTCTCTTGATATATCCCACCTGGCGTCTATTCGAAGAAGAACCAAACAAACAAGGGCCAACATAAATAAAGTGCACAAGCATATGAATAAATGCGACAAGCAAACAATCATGCCTTGATGAATGATGCACAATTTGCATGGCAATAAGTAGCATGGCATGGGTGAGGAGTGAGATACAAGATTAAATCATTTTATTGAGTTTTGAGCTCATTTTATACTCATTAAAGTTGCTGTATACATTATATTTATATGATGCATGATTCAAAACAAACCAAGGAATGCATAAACAGAAAGGTCTCGTCGAGCTAATCGTTTTAGACATATCATTTATTAAATTTGGACTTATAAAACAAAAGTTATTAATTAATTAAGGTGGAAGGGCAATTTATTGTAATTTAAATAAACTTGGAATTCTCAATGTTCAAAATATATTTTAGAGGCCATAATTGAATTCCTCACATTTTTCTGATTTGAAAACATATATTATTTGTTTAATTTGGATTCAAATTTTAAAAGTTATTTAAAAACAGAAATAAATTTGAATTTGAATTAAGTTTGAAAAGATTTGAATTAAAACAGAAACAGATAAATACTTTTGTTACTCAGGATTAGCTAGCCACAGCCACTTACAGGTAGGGCCAGTGCTGACTGGGATTCCACAGCGCACAGAAAAACATTTTACACCGCGGCTATTCTAGCCCAAGCGAATGACATGTGGGCCACGGCACACACGGACCCGCGTGTCAGCGAACGGTCGCGCGGGGGCTGCCAGGTGGGCCGAGCGAGGGAGCGCGGGTTAAGTCCGGAGAAACAGAGGGGCTTCTCTGCAAGACCTTCGGGGTGGCTGGCAGGTGGGGCTTGGTGGACCGCGGGTTGATGCATAAAGAAAGGCAGGGGTTTTCGGCAAAACGTCAGCGCAGCGTCTTGAGATCTTCCTCTGAATCTCATCGACAGATCGGTCTGCAGCAGCCGACGCCTGTGTGTGAGGCTCGAACCAGGATCTGCGGCCTTGGCTGGGGTGGCTAACCAGTGCGCTAAGCGGGTTGGTGCTAGGAGGGCGGACGGGACCTAGCTAGGGCTTCTGCGCGGCGCGGGAGCGAGCAGACATAGCGAGCGACGGCGCGTGGAGGGCGCTCGACGGAAAGTCCGGCTAGGCCAGGGCGAGTCGGCGACAACGAGGATGTCTGGGGGGTTGAGTAGCTCACCGAGAGTGCGTTGGTGGCGTTGGATCGGGTCGGGGCGCTGGCGATCGACGACGGCGCAGACGGACCGGAGCTAGGGTTTCTCGTCGGTCTGGTCGGTGGTTCTGGTACTCCTCCTTCTCGCTGGCGTCTACTGGACGTTGCAGGGGAGCCTCCTCGATCTTCCTCGACACCTAGCGCGTCACGCCGCCGGCTGGTTTGAGTAAGGGCGGTGGAGGCCGAGGGTTTTCCGGCGAGGGGGTAGACGGTGGTGGAGGAGAGAGGGGAGGGAGCAGGGCGTCCTTGGGGTGGATCTAGGGATGGTCCATGAGGCGTGAGGCAGATATAAGCGAGAGGGAGGGAGAGGCTGTCATCATGGGGGGGTAGATGAAAAGGTGGCGCCACCTTTTCTCTACCCTCCTCACGTGCTCTGATCGGGCAGGCGGTGGCGAGGCGGGTGTAGATGGGGACGTCCTGGGGGGGTAGGGTGAGGCCAGGAGGGAGGCTCGGGGTGGAGGGGCCCTTGTGGCATGGAGAGGAGAGAGGGAGAGAGGGTAGGCTCGGGTAGGGTTTTGGGGGAGCCTCGGGTGAGCTAGGCTCGGGCTAGGGCTTGCTTGGGTGGGGTAGCTAGGGTTGGGGTGGTCAGGTGGGGCGAGCTGGGTGGGGCCAGGGTGACCATGTGGTGAGAGGAGAGGTTTAGAGGGTGGTATGGTGAAGATGGAGTAGGTGATTAGGGTGGTGGGGTTTAGGGTTAGGTATAACCCACATGACCAAGCATGGATGGGGAAAAAGGAGAGAGAGGTGAACAAAGAGAGAGAGGGAGAGAAAAGAGGTGGTGTGGTAAACTTTTGACAAGATCAAATTATGACCGAGCCAAAAGGAGGGAGAGAGATGAAGGAAAAGATCCACTCAAACTACAAAATAAAAACCAAAAGCTAGAAAAGGTGGCACTTGCATGGGCCATGCATGACATTTAATGCCATGCTTATTTTGTGAAAACAAGATGATTTACATGGAATTATTACTATGCATTCCAAAATGTGGAGTAAGGCCCAAGCAAAGGAAAAGAAAGGATGTCCCATGTGGAGTAGATGGAGATGACCATTTTGATATACAATGGGACTTGCTAGTGTGTATATGCCACTAGATGATTAATAGTCCCAAAAATATCCCAACATGAGTTTCATTCCTTATTAATCCATATGGAAGCTAGGGAAAAGGGGTCCACTCACAAGGCATGCAAAGGTGGCCATGTGGCTCTCATATATCAATAATGTGAAAACAACATGATGCCAAGATGAGAGAATGTGGCAAAGACTTGGATCCATCCCAACCCACATGAGCTAGAAGTAAAACCCAAATAAAGTGCAAAGCTCATATTTAGTTGGATGGTGGGATTATAAGGTGGTGAAAGAAAAGGTGGTGGAGTTAACAAAAGATATGCCCCCAACTCAACTTGGGCATTTTATAATATATCAAGAACCAAATACAATATCAAGAAGCAAATACAATTAATAATGCATATGAGATAAGAACCAAATGGAAAAGGGTTTTATATGATGCTCAAATGCAAGGTGGCATGATGACATGAGCATGATATATTTATGATGCAACAATTATATGTAGGAAGTAGCATTATACCTAGACTAGGCTAGTAGCATTGCAATTGTTAGACAATTGGGATGCTACAACTCTCCCCCACTAAACAAGAATCTCGCCCCGAGATTCCTAGGAAAAGAGACAACACAAGAAGAGGCGGGTGTTCGGAACGAAGATGACCCTCACGTTCCCAAGATGATGACGAACGGAATGGTGCGACCACTACCCCTTGCAAAACTTGATGGACTTGTTGCGAGTCCTGCGTTTTGCTTGAGAAACAACGGGTTAGAAGAGTTGAAGGATTGTCGTGAGACAAGAAGGACAGGATGGACATAGGTCCGGTTTTCTCAAGAACATGATAAAAGAATAGAACCACTTGTGAAAGAAAGGACAAGATGATGCATCATGGATAAGAAAGACACATCCTTAAGATTAAAGATTTACTGATACTAGAGAGAATGGATCTTTGTCTCGCCGGAAGGAAAGAGCTAGATTGGAGAGGTTTTCAACCACTATGACAATAGCATCGTGTCTCCTCTCGGATTAGAGAAATGAAGTACGGAAACACTATTGCCTTCAGACAATAGAGTCCCTTGATATCGACAGATAGATTTAGTTAGACATCGCCGGATTAGATTCTACTTGCGCCGGTAAGAACCAAAAGATCACGCAATTGAGGTGCGCGGATATAACTTCCAGAGACGGATGTGAAGCTAGATCATGGTAGAATCCCGAGAAGCAAAGAATATGGAGGATCTGGAGTTTATTGTAGAGATACTTATTGCCTTCTTTAGCCTTGAGGCTAACGCAATAGATTTGCGGCTGATGGCCTCAACCATAATTGGCTTTACCACAGAAAAAGAATTGATGAAACAAAGAGAGAGATAGTTTCCTTTCATCTTGTTTGGGGATGTTGAGCACCGGTAGATTGACGAGGACAGAAAAGAGTTTGCGTTTGTTTCCACCAGATAATTGAAGATTTGCTCCGTGTAGGAAAAGACAAGATCACCAACAAGAGATTATTGCTTACTTTCTTCGAGAGAGCACTCCGTAAAACAAGGACGGAAGTAAAAGTATCAAGGTATAAAGGCCACTTCTAACTTCCGTGGAATGAGTGAAGTCACATTAGTTCACCAATTCAATGTACAAGAGCGAATGATAAGAGTAGTGGTATGGTAGCTACTCCATCCCGCACTCAAAGCATTACTCCGCACATGAATAAGAAAACCATGCAACCCAACTACGAAATGTGAAGGTATTGACAAAACTCATGGAACTTCGTTAGAAAACAAGGATTGATGCAAAGCGATTCACGGATTCATAGATAGATAAGGATGATGATGTTGTCGTCATGTCTGAAGTACCAAGCCACCAGAAGGATATGAAGGAAGATTACGGAGACAACTGCAAGATTCCACAGATAAAGAAAAAGATAGCACCACTTGAACATAAGGATTACAAAAGATCTGATAAATCTTCATGGCCTCCGGTGGATTGAGCATAGATGATAGAACGAGAGGGTTTCAAAAGATCACTTGACGGGACTGAGGTGAAAGAACTCCATGTTCTTCTTGAAAAGATTGAGAGAGATTTAGCGGTATTGAGGAAATCTTTAGCGGAACGACGATGATAACTTGCCAACGAGGGAAAACTCCGGATTGGTTGAAGGTGGAGGATGGAATTAACAATGGATTTGCTGCTTCCAGAATTGAAGCGATCTATTTAGCAGAAGGACGTGGCCGAGATAGGTGACTTCAAGAAGCCAGAATTCACGCTTTGAGAACTTTGCACACAGGCAGTGTTCACGAAGCTTGAGAGAAAGAGACACAGATGATCTTCCCTGTTCTTCCCTTGATATGGAATAGGCAAGCATATTGTCAACATATACCACCAAGGATTAACAAGATATTCCCAGAATATCAAGTTCAAGAGGCGGAAGAATCGAACAAATGCTCGAAACACTTTCTGAGCTCAACACTCTTTGAAAGATCAACGTTAAGAGCACGGGTTCGTGTTGAAGAAGACGCACTGGACGAATAGATTATCTGGGCCTTCGGAAGAAAAGAGATGCCGCCTGGTTCACATTGTCGATTGGATCACCGGTTACAAAGATAAAGAGATCTTGGATAAAGAAACGATGATGGATCATACCTCGAGCAAAGCTATCAGGGACGAAAAGATGCAATTCCCTCGTCTGAAAGAGAATTTGCAGATATGGAGTTCAAAAAGATGTGCAGCATGATGGACAGATGATAGACCGTAGTGCTTTGAAACTCGGATTGCCAAAGATGCTCGACTATGCATAGATATGATCACGGTGTACTCAAAATCACAGGAGATAGCCGTCACCATTTGGAGGATAGCGTTGATAACATTTTCCATATTCCAATCGACATTATCATGAGTGGAATATAGCTATGCCGAGAGCCAATTTACAATCACCAGCATCGGATCGACACATGTTATGTAATTAGCCCAAGAGAAAAAGAGATGAAATGAAACTCCAGGATAAAGCGCCGGTGACAAAAGAATGAGTTAGCATGGACATGCTGATAAAAGGGAGATAGATAATGTTTCACACACGACTGGAAAGGAGTGTGGAAACACAGATGTACCAAAGAAAAAAAAATCCGCATTTTTCGGCATTAAAATACCAATAGATGCGCAAAATCTCTTAGCATATGGAGATTAGCTACTGATGATTTCACAGAACGTGGAGTTGCTAGAAGGAAGGACACCCTTAAGAAGATGGCACCGGTTAACAAGGAGTCAGATAGATCGCGCCGGTTTTCCAAAAGCCTGTCAGTATGGAATGTACCAACAGTTGATAACCAAAAGGCAGATTGCGATAACAAGTTGGATGCAACAGATAGACAAGGAATTACACACACACACACACACTTTCTATGGTACTACGGAAACCCAAAACACGTGAATCCTAGTTTGAATTTTAAGGAGAGGATTGAAAACGTTACACTTCCTTACCAGAAAAGGGTGGTGGGTGGGTAAGAAGAAAAGTGGAAGCAGTCCTACTCTCGCGTTTTGTTTTTCCCTAATATACATAACTGCCAAAAATATTTGCTAGACAGACAACGACCATTTGGCTGAGACCCTGAAGGTCGGGATGGCTCTGATACCAATTGTAACTACCTCGGTGAATTACGCTCCTAGTTACAAGCCTGGATGAACGGAAATGGTTGAAATAATGCAATGGGGCCCAAATGCCACTCACGGTAGACCTTTCGCCGTCCCAACCATTTCAAACATCGGGACAAGAATGGCGGCGTGTCGGCGAAGGGATCAACTACATACACAAATGAGTATGTATGCAAGCCACCATACAACAGACATCGAGCCATTCCATCTAAGAAGAAAAGGAAATATATAGCCCATACGGCAAGATCCAAATATCCTAGATAGATATAATAGTTTAGGATATCTCCTCATACATCAATCAACAGTATCAAGAGCGGAAGACAAAATCCGAAATGCGGATAAGCAAATCGGCATAAGATGCCCCATAAATAAGCGATCCATACAGATCTCACGGATCCCGTTCCGGAATCTCTACACCGAATGATCGTTGCCCACATCGTCCGCCTCTTCCACCCAATATCCATCTTGCGAGTGTACTGCTCATCTGAACCAATAATTTATCGTGTGAGACCTAGGGTACTCGGCAAGTCTTTATGCCTCTAAAGGGACACAACACAGGGTGACGCAATTGCAGCAAAAGATAAACCCTAGCAATTCTATAGTTACTCGCTAACCATCCGCCTAACCAGAGATAGACGGACGTTCGTGAATTATAACAACAGTTATAACAGTTATAACGGTAATCTTAACAGATCCATTCCCCTCCTCGCTTACCGACGAGGAAGCGAACGAACAACCCCCATCCGTTGGCAGTTTTATTATCCATTCCATGAGTATTGCACTATTTACTATTCAGTACCTAGTCTAGTCAAATTAAAAGCGGTACTTTAGTTATGCTTGTCTATGATCGAAAACTGTGCTCCAAGTCGTCCATAACCGCGGACGGCTTTCGGAAAGTTTTACCTGCGAGGGTGCACAAATAGCAACACACACTCGATATACCTCGGAAAAACCAAATCAAAACCCAACGAGGCGATCACGACAAAGCGATCACAGATTCGAAATATTTCAGGGGCCACCCCATTGAGCTACCAGCAACGGTTAGTGACTCGAAGACGGCCTCAAGGTTTATGCGATGGTATGAGCAGGGAACCGAAAATGTGACTGGGCTTGTCGACACCGCGAAAACACTCCGCTTTCCTAAAGTATGCAAGGTGCTCCTCGCACAATTTTAAATAAAGTAGTAAAGCATGGCATAAGTACAGGATAGTAAATAAAACCTCAAACTAGTTTGTGGCCCCAAGAAATAAGAACGAATCAAGCTCTGGCTCAGGGGGGTCCATAAGGCCTCCCGGATGTGGATAGCGCGAATATTCTTGGAACAGGAATCAAGTACTCGGGGTCTTACGGGACACAAGTGAGCCTGAAAAACCAAATAGCGAATATGGCTCACCGATGCCACTTTCATTAGTTATCCCATTACTACTCAGGTTAAGTTGTTTAGGTACCTCGTTATCCATCAGACACTCACATACCCTACACATGCTGTTCTACGACTCGCATGGCTCAAACAACTCCTATAGTAATGGCTCATGGGATGGAGGAACAAGCTTCGGTGGGGTTTAAAAGTAAAGGCTATGCAATACTTGGGATTCAGATTAATGCAATCGCGACTCAATGATGCAAGAATAAGATAGAGGCAATAGGTACTATATGTATGCAAGCTTGTGGTAGTGCTTGCCTGGCAGCTCAGTTGAAGCAAGTGATGGATCTGGGTAGTGCTCCTGGTTCTCTTGATATATCCCCTGCTCAGCGTCTATTCGAAGAAGAACCAAACAAACAAGGGCCAACATAAATAAAGTGCACAAGCATATGAATAAATGCGACAAGCAAACAATCATGCCTTGATGAATGATGCACAATTTGCATGGCAATAAGTAGCATGGCATGGGTGAGGAGTGAGATACAAGATTAAATCATTTTATTGAGTTTTGAGCTCATTTTATACTCATTAAAGTTGCTGTATACATTATATTTATATGATGCATGATTCAAAACAAACCAAGGAATGCATAAACAGAAAGGTCTCGTCGAGCTAATCGTTTTAGACATATCATTTATTAAATTTGGACTTATAAAACAAAAGTTATTAATTAATTAAGGTGGAAGGGCAATTTATTGTAATTTAAATAAACTTGGAATTCTCAATGTTCAAAATATATTTTAGAGGCCATAATTGAATTCCTCACATTTTTCTGATTTGAAAACATATATTATTTGTTTAATTTGGATTCAAATTTTAAAAGTTATTTAAAAACAGAAATAAATTTGAATTTGAATTAAGTTTGAAAAGATTTGAATTAAAACAGAAACAGATAAATACTTTTGTTACTCAGGATTAGCTAGCCACAGCCACTTACAGGTAGGGCTGCTGACTGGGATTCCACAGCGCCTGAAAAAACGTTTTACATGCATGCTATTCTAGCCTGTTAATGACATGTGGGCCACGGCACACACGGACCAGCGTGTCAAATTTCGCCAGGTGGGCCGAGCGAGGGAGCGCGGGTTAAGTCCGGAGAAACAGAGGGGCTTCTCTACAAGACCTTCGGGGTGGCTGGCAGGTGGGGCTTGGTGGACCGCGGGTTGATGCATAAAGAAAGGCAGGGGGTTTTCGGAAACGTCAGCGGCCGCATCAGATCTTCCTCTGAATCTGCATCGACAGATCGGTGCGTAGTAACGCTGACGCGTGAGGCTCGAACCAGGGATCTGCGGGCTACCGGGTGGCTAACAGTCGGCTAGCGGCGGGTTGGTGCTAGGAGGGCGGACGGGACCTAGCTAGGGCTTCTGCGCGGCGCGGGAGCGAGCAGACATAGCGAGCGACGGCGCGTGGAGGGCGCTCGACGGAAAGTCCGGCTAGGCCAGGGCGAGTCGGCGACAACGAGGATGTCTGGGGGGTTGAGTAGCTCACCGAGAGTGCGTTGGTGGCGTTGGATCGGTCAGGCGGCGACGACGATCGGCTTGAGCAGACCGGAGCTAGGGTTTCTCGTCGGTGCAGCGTCGGCTGGTGGTTCGTACTCCTCCTTCTCGCTGGCGTCTACTGGACGTTGCAGGGGAGCCTCCTCGATCTTCCTCGACACCTAGCGCGTCACGCCGCCAGCTGGTTTGAGTAAGGGCGGTGGAGGCCGAGGGTTTTCCGGCGAGGGGGTAGACGGTGGTGGAGGAGAGAGGGGAGGGAGCAGGGCGTCCTTGGGGTGGATCTAGGGATGGTCTGGCAAGGCAAAGAGGCAGGAGATAAGCAGAGGGAGGGAGAGGCTGTCGTGGGGGAGTGGGTAGATGAAAAGGTGGCCCGGCCACCTTTTCTCTACCCCTCCTCACGTGCTCTGGTCGGGCAGGAGGCAGGGCAGGGCGAGGGGCAGGTAGATGGGGACGTCCAGGTGGGGTAGGGTGAGGCCAGGAGGGAGGCTCGGGTTGGAGGGGCCCTTGTGGCATGGAGAGGAGAGAGGGAGAGAGGGTAGGCTCGGGTAGGGTTTTGGGGGAGCCTCGGGTGAGCTAGGCTCGGGCTAGGGCTTGCTTGGGTGGGGTAGCTAGGGTTGGGGTGGTCAGGTGGGGCGAGCTGGGTGGGGCCAGGGTGACCATGTGGTGAGAGAGGAGAGAGGTTTAGAGAGGGTGGTATGGTGAAGATGGAGTAGGTGATTAGGGTGGTGGGGTTTAGGGTTAGGTATAACCCACATGACCAAGCATGGATGGGGAAAAAGGAGAGAGAGGTGAACAAAGAGAGAGAGGGAGAGAAAAGAGGTGGTGTGGTAAACTTTTGACAAGATCAAATTATGACCGAGCCAAAAGGAGGGAGAGAGATGAAGGAAAAGATCCACTCAAACTACAAAATAAAAACCAAAAGCTAGAAAAGGTGGCACTTGCATGGGCCATGCATGACATTTAATGCCATGCTTATTTTGTGAAAACAAGATGATTTACATGGAATTATTACTATGCATTCCAAAATGTGGAGTAAGGCCCAAGCAAAGGAAAATAAAGGATGTCCCATGTGGAGTAGATGGAGATGACCATTTTGATATACAATGGGACTTGCTAGTGTGTATATGCCACTAGATGATTAATAGTCCCAAAAATATCCCAACATGAGTTTCATTCCTTATTAATCCATATGGAAGCTAGGGAAAAGGGGTCCACTCACAAGGCATGCAAAGGTGGCCATGTGGCTCTCATATATCAATAATGTGAAAACAACACGATGCCAAGATGAGAGAATGTGGCAAAGACTTGGATCCATCCCAACCCACATGAGCTAGAAGTAAAACCCAAATAAAGTGCAAAGCTCATATTTAGTTGGATGGTGGGATTATAAGGTGGTGAAAGAAAAGGTGGTGGAGTTAACAAAAGATATGCCCCCAACTCAACTTGGGCATTTTACAATATATCAAGAACCAAATACAATATCAAGAAGCAAATACAATTAATAATGCATATGAGATAAGAACCAAATGGAAAAGGGTTTTATATGATGCTCAAATGCAAGGTGGCATGATGACATGAGCATGATATATTTATGATGCAACAATTATATGTAGGAAGTAGCATTATACCTAGACTAGGCTAGTAGCATTGCAATTTTTAGACAATTGGGATGCTACAGGGCAAGGTCGGTGGAGTGCTAGGGGGCCCACACCACCTGGTGGCACGGGTAGGGCTAGCCCACGCCTGGGGGGGTGTGGCCAGGCCCTGGCCCTAATCCGTCTCGTATTCTGGCTCCGTGGGTCTTCCGGTAAAATAGGAACTTTGGCTTTTGTCTCGTCCAATTCTGAGAATATTCATTTTCTGACTTTCCTGGAACCAAAAACAGCAGAAAACAGGCAACTGGCACTGTGGCATCTTGTTAATAGGTTAGTCCAAGAAATCATATGAAAAGTACTCCAAAGTGTGGACAAAACATAAGAAAGTAGATAAAACCAAGCATGGAACATCAAAAATTATAGATACATTTCCAATGTATCAACATCCCCAAGCTTAACTCCTGCTCGTCCTCGAGTAGGTAAGTGATAAAAAGAAAGAATAATTTTTGAGGTGACATGCACCATCATAAGCTTGATCAACGTATTTGTAAAACATTCAAAGCTAGGATCATAGTACTTCAATCATAGCATGAAAGACAAAGTTCTAGCAATAAGACAAAGAAACTATGTTGCAACATGAAAAGGTACAAACAAAAGATTCATGAATAACAATGCTTTGCAAGACGTTTGTTTGTTTCACATAAAGAAAACATAGCATAGTAGTATTCAGCTTGTCCCTCAATAGAGTAGCAAATATAAATGCATAGGACACCTTCAAAGTTCATAAGAGTGACTAGATACAATAGTTTAAAACAAGCAATAACAAGTTATGCATCAATCAACTAGTCTTGGGACAATGCACATAGAACTAAGAATGGCCACTATGCTCTCAAAGTAGGTGCATAAAGATAGAAGGTGGAGACTCAATATGATGGTAGAAGAAAGGCCTTCATAGAAGGAAGCAGGGATTCAAGTCTCATAAAGAGCTTCCAAAAATTATGGTACTCAATAGCTTTCATCTCTCATTGCCCCTATCATAAGCATCTTGAAGTGATTAAGGTTAAAGTGAACAAACTATGGTGTACATGCTTAACAAGTATAAGTTAGGAATCTCATGTTCCTTGAATACGAGGGCCACTCCTCATGCTACTCAAGTTTAGTCACCGGTAAGTTTTTGTCATCGTAAGTACATGTGTATCATAGAGAACCGCCAACGGGGTACCCCTTGCCCGATGATAAGGAAGAATCCCCATATCAAAATGACAAAGCAAGCAGACAACGAGCATCTCAGCAATCTTCTTATTTACCATGGGAATATGGTGCTTTTTTCTCTCTTTCCTCTTTTCATAATATCTCTTTTTTTCTTCTTTTTTCTCAATATAGGACTCTTTTTTTATAAGAAGAATGCTTCATAGACAGCTCATTATGGTTACGCTGCAGGTTTCCACCATGTCAGCATGGATTAGACCAGCGGCCCAGGCGTTTCTCTAACACATATACATAACTCCATGGACTTACAAGCTCCCCTTTCATCTCACAAGCGACATCCATATACAAAAGAGCATGATATCAACTAGGTACAAGTACCAAGTGCAATGTTGAAAGCGTTCCCCATGAAAGCATGGTTCTGCTAATTCCCAACAAATAAGTGTAAGCATATACAACATAGACGACACAATGGTTCAAGTTTATTAAGGGCAAGAAAAGTAAAGTGTGCCATCAAGTTCGTGAGAGCTTTAATCACTAGTTTTCTCATAACAAGTTTAATTTGGAAGGTAAACAAAAGCATGAATATACTTGGAATAGCATAAGCTAGTAGGTAGGTATGGTGGACTCTTTGGAATAACTTGGTTTAGGGAGTTGGATGCATGAGTGGAACTCATACTTGGTTGTGGAGGCTAGCAAAAGACTGAGAGCGACAAACTAAGAGAGCAATAATGGCCATAATCATGCAGAGCAACAAAACATCATAGATCAAAGCATAAAGTGATACTACAAGTTGAAAACTAAAGGATCATAGAGGCTATGGTGACTTGTGATAGTCATAACATGGTGTGAGCATGCGCCAAGTCAACCCAAATAAAGCATCAAAGGAGAATACCACTATACTATGCTTTAATATGCTAAAACAACGCATGATTCATCCAAGGCACATTAAGCAGTCTCAATTATTTATAACAATTCATGCTACAACAAAGAATACTAAGCATAAAGCCAAAACAATATCAAGCATGGCATGACAAAGCATAGGCCATAGTCAAAAACGAGCTCTTTTTACCACATAAGTATGAACTTTCCTACTCTTTTCCAAACCAAACCAAACCAAACCATTTGCAAACCAATGTAAGAAAGAGGGGGTCCAACCAATTTATTCAGAAAGCTAAGCAAACCAAGCAAAAAACCAAAACGAAAACGAAAAAGAAGACGCTCCAAGAACAACACAATTGTGCATAAAACAATAAAAATGAAGCGTTTGGAAGAAACCTGTGATTTTTATTGATGAAGAGGGGGATGCCTTGGGCATCCCCAAGCTTTGACGCTTGTACTTCTTGGATATTTCTTGGGGTGACACGCGTGGCATCCCCAAGCTTGAGCTTTAGTCCATCCTTCATCTTATTACTCATTCCTTCCATACACCTGAAATTTTTCCTTCATACAAAACTTCACACAATCTTTATTAGAAATATTAGTGCACTCAAGATAAATAAGTCTTAAGTTTCAGTTCTAACACCAAATAAACTTTCATTAGAACACTAGCTACTGTATTACTTCCCTAAAAAATCTCAATTCCCCAAAAGAACTCAAAAAGGAACCAACAAGAAGCAAATGCAGAAAATGGCAGAAATCTGTCAAAACAGACCAGCAGGTAAAGACGAATTTTTTCGAAGACCTTCTGTTGCTCAAATCAAAAAGTGTTGAACTAACGAAAGTTAGATAACAACCTGGGTCATAAGCACAAAAATTCACGCCTCAAAAAGACTTCCAGAGATTTTACACGAATGTTTACGGTGAAGCACAGAAATCTGTTTCGGGACAGCAACTTTCCCAATCATTACTTCTCTCTCATTAGAGGTTACTCTTGGCACAAAATGCAAATAAAAAGGATAAGGAGAGGTTATTACAGCGGTAATAACTTCCAAGACTCATCTAAAACTCTTGGGTTATCTCCCAACAAGTACTTTTCTTTAACGCCTTCAAGTTAGGCATGATAGTTTGAGAAGTTGCTCACATAAGAAATATGAATTGAAGTAAAAGAGAGCATCAAGAAGCAAATTCAAAACACATTTAAGTCTACCCACTTCCTATGTATAGGAATCTTGTAAAGAAACAAGTCATGAAAGCACAAAGCAACAAGCATAGGAAAGCAAAACAAGTGCAACTTCAAAAATTTCAACATAAAGAGGGGAAACCTAATATTATTGAGATGCATAAAACTATGTTTCCCTCTCTCATAATAACTTTCAGTAGCATCATGAATAAAATTAACAATATAACTATCACATGAAACATCCTTATCATGAGCCACATGCATAAAACAATTATTACTCTCCCTATAAGAATAGTCATTTTTATTAATCATAGTGGGAGCAAACTCAACAAAATAGCTATCATTATTATTCTCATCACCATAATCATCAAATATAGGAGGCATATTGTAATCATTAATTTTCTCCTCAATAGTAGGTGGACTGAAAATATCATATTCATCATTATAATCATCATATATTGGAGGTTTGGTATCATCAAAAGCAATAGAATAGCTATCTTCCAAAGCTGGGGAACTAAAAAGATCATTTTCATAAAAACTAGCTTCCCCAAGCTTAGACTTTTCCATAGCATTAGCAATAATGGTGTCCAAAGAATTCATACAAACAACATTGCTATTAGCATGCAAATAAAGTTCCATCGGTTTTTTAATTTTCTCTTCAAACTCTTCATGTCCTAACTCAAGATAAATACTATAAAGCTCTCTAATTTTTTTGTTGTTTTCCATTAAGCCTAACTAGTGAAAACAAGAAACAAAAAGACAAAATTGCAGAATGTAAAGCAAATAACTTTGAGCACTCACACCGGAGGATGTGAGTACCTTTTACCTTACCTCCCCGGCAACAACGCCAGAAAATAGGCGTTTGCCGTGGGAGGTTCTTCTTATTTAATCCTCCGGTGTGAATACCTTTTACCTTACCTCCCCGGCAACGGCGCCAGGAAATAGCTTGATGTCTACGCACTTCTATTCTTGTAGACAGTTGTTGGGCCTCCAAGTGCAGAGGTTTGTAGAACAGCAACAAGTTTTCCCTTAAGTGGATCGCCCAAGGTTTATCGAACTCAGGGAGGAAGTGGTCAAATGTATCCCCTCTCAAGCAACCCTGCAATCAAGATACAAGAAGTCTCTTGTGTCCCCAACACACCCAATACACTTGCCAGGTGTATAGGTGCACTAGTTTGGCGAAGAGATAGTGAAATACAAGTGGTATGGATGATTATAAGTGGTAACGGTGCTATAAAATAGCTTGATGGCGTGGAAAAGACTAAAGGCAAACTGAAATAAAGAAGGAAGCAAGCAAACATGTAACAGATCTAATTGCAAACGGTGTATCAATGCTTAGAAACAAGGCCTAGGGATCATACTTTCACTAGTGAACACTCTCTCATATAAATATCTTCTCTTTACGATACTACTCTTAACTACTCTCCGGTTGAACACTCTAATCGATGGTAGGGCTATAACAACACACCTCAAAGTAAGCCTTTCTCATCTAGATAACCCCACACTGTCACCTTGAGTACTAGATAGGTCCAACAAACACCACAATTTCATAAAGATATCCAACTCCAAATATAACTCATAACAAGTATTTGTAATCTCTAGCCTAAGTACCACCATGGTGTGCACGCTGTCACTTTCACACACATGGGGAGAGCAGAGATCTATTAAAGCACTTGAGTAGCAAGGTAGATCTATAGATTACAAGCTCATGATCACAATATGATCATGCATAGAGAGAGAGATGAACACATAGCTATCGGTAGAACCCTTAGCCTCGAGAGAGAACTACTCCCTCCTCATCATGGGAATCAGCAATGGTGATGGAGATGGCGGTGAAGATCGATAGAGATGGCTCCGGGGGCACTTCCCCATCCCGGCAGGGTGCCGGAACAGAGACTTTCTGTCCCCCGAATCTCCCCTTCGGTGGCGGCGACGCTGCGGAACTTTTCGTGGCTGGAGGCAGGACAATTTAGGGTTTTGGCTTCGGGAGGCTTCTTATAGGCCAGACGGCAAGGTCGGTGGAGTGCCAGGGGCCCACACCACCTGGTGGCGCGGGTAGGGCTAGCCCGTGCCTGGGGTGTGTGGCCAGGCCCTCCTCCGTCTCATATTCTGGCTCCATGAGTCTTCCGGTAAAATAGGAACTTTGGCTTTTGTCCCATCCAATTCTGAGAATATTCATTTTCTGACTTTCCTGGAACCAAAAACAGCAGAAAACAGGCAACTGGCACTGTGGCATCTTGTTAATAGGTTAGTCCAAGAAATCATATGAAAAGTACTCCAAAGTGTGGACAAAACATAAGAAAGTAGATAAAACCAAGCATGGAACATCAAAAATTATAGATACATTTGCAATGTATCATGGACAAGGATGCATTTTTGAAAGGCAATATAGAACTGGACCCGAATGAGCTAGACATGGTGTTTGAACGTAGTCCAACCTACACCGAGGTCTTGAAGCAAGTTAGGATAGAATTGAAATGGATGGACCCAAGTGATATTGTTGAGTTGGAGGGAAGACATAATGTGAGTTTGGGAATGCATGTTTGTTGGAAGACCATGCGTATATCTTCTGGGGCCCGTTGGGTTGCATACAAGGAGGTGGTTGCGGAATCACTAGACAAGGCTCTTGAACTATTTGCCACCAAGAAGGTTGATAGTTCGTTGCCTTTGGACTTGGACCGTTGTGCCTCCCCATTGGATTCTAGGAGTCCCCCGCCCTTCAACCAAGAGGTACTGAGTGACCCTCCTTTAACCCAAACATTGAGCCCAATTTCGAAGTACCAAGATGAAGTATGGGAAGAGAACAATGATGATTATGGGCAATATGAGAATGAGGTTGATCTTCATGACAACAATGTTGGAGATTTGGACACATATATTACGCAAGAGAACATGGACCGTGACATCCCCTATGCTCGAGGGTATGCATCGGACTCGGATGATGATGGTCCCGAAGAAGAACTTGACGAGGAGGGGTTCACGGCTAGAGAGGCCAAAATCCACGAGAACATATTGGGGCGGGACCACATGGTATCTTTGTTCCGTGATGTTAGTCTCGCGGATGAAGCCACGGTTGATGGCGGGAAGGGCATAGTGCTTGGACCAAGGTCAAGTTCTTATTGAGATGGTAATGAAGAGAATAATAGGATTACTCGCGGAACGAGATTCAAGACCTTGCTAGAATTTAAGCAATGGATAAAGGCCTTCTCGGTTAAGCATCATCGTCCTTACACGGTGGTGCACTCGGATTTGAAGAAGCGCTACACGGTTAAATGTGAGCAGGATAGATGTCCTTGGATTGTGCGTGCAAGACCATTCAAGGGAGGTCCCGATTGGCACATATCTAGTTGTGTATCAACTCACATGTGCCGAGGCCCAAAGGTGGATGGCAAGGATGTGAAGCACGGGCACCAACAACTCACCTCCGAGTTCATTGCTTATAGGATTTCCAATGACATCAAGTCATTTCCAATAATGAGCATCAAGATGGTCATGGAGCTTGTGAAAGCCGTCTTTCACTACGAGGTGAAGTACGGGAAGGCATGGAAGGCGAAGCAAGCCGCATTCAAGATGTTGTACGGTGATTGGGAGGAATCTTATAACCGGATTCCTAGGTTGTTGTTAGCGATGGACAATGCTGACCCGGGCATGATTCATATCATTGAACCTTATGGGAACAAGACAAGGATAATGAACAGAAAAACCGTTCGAGTATTTGGACGTGCATTTTGGGGTTTCAACCAATGTGTTCGGGCTTTTGAACATTGTAGGCATGTTATATCCATTGATGGAACCTTCTTGACCGGACAATACAAGGGCACTATCTTGATTGCAATAGCTAGCGATGCCAACAACCAGTTGGTTCCTTTGGCGTTTGCTTTGGTTGAGGTGGAAAACAATGACAATTGGGAGTGGTTCTTCCATATTTTGAGAACCAAGGTGTTACCCTCTCAAAGGGAATTATGTGTCATCTCGGATCGTCATCAAGGAATTCTCAATGCGGTGATGCTTGACATTCCCGGACATGTCCCATTGCACCATCGATGGTGCATGAGACATTTTATTTCAAACTTCTATAGAGCATGCAAGAGTAAGGACTTGTCCGATGATCTACAAGATTGTTGTCTCGCTTTCACGGAGCGTCGTTTCTCAAACTTGTACAACAAATTGTTCCATAACAGAGAACTCAATGCAGGGGGCAAAGAGTTTCTCCTTAGAAACATTGGAGATATGGGAAAGTGGGCACGAGCTTACGATGACGGTGGCCGAAGGTACGGTCAAATGACAAGTAACATGGCAGAATGCTTCAACAAGTTGCTCAAAGGTGTCCGTGCATTGCCCGTCACGGCAATAGTCCAATATACATTTGACATGTTGAATGAGTGTTTCCTAAAATACTCAGCTGAAACAGATAGGTAGATTGCAGGAGACTATAAGAACAATCATATATACAAGTTCCCACTGAAGGTTGATGATTGGATAGAATTTCAGTCAAGGAAAGCGGACTCCCAAGTTGTCACAGAATTTGATAATGATGAGCTTATATACCAAGTTACGGAGCCGGGAGGAACCACGGCTGATGGTGTCCAACACGGAGGCCGTGCGTTCAAGGTCTCACTTACTACTTGTCAGTGCACATGCAGAAGGCCATTGTTGCTTCATCTTCCGTGCTCGCACTTGCTAACCGCGGCTCGCAGATGACATTTGGACTATAATAATCCGCTACGGTGAGAGAGTCCGAGTTCTCTATCGAGACTACTAAGCAGACATGGGCCCCTCGATTTCACCCGTACCTGGACCAATCACAATGGCCGGAGTACCATGGAATTCAACTATGGCCCGATCCGGAATGGAAGGTGATTAAACATGGAAGACGCACTACAAAACGCTTTAGGAGTGACATGGATGGATGGGGCCGTAGTGGTGGTCGAGAAACGGGCAACGACCAATTCCATGAGCCTCGTGAGAGAGCGCGGTGTGGAACGTGCAATGTTGAAGGGCATAATGCAAGAACGTGTACCCAAAGGAAGAGAGCAAAAGGAAATGAAGCAAGCACAAGCCAAGGGCAAAGTAGCCAACAAGTGCCAAGCCAAGGGAGAAGTAGCCAACAAGTGCCAAGCCAAGGGAGAAGTAGCCAACAAGTGCCAAGCCAAGGGAGAAGTAGCCAACACGTGCCAAGCCAAGGGCAAAGTAGCCAACACGTGCCAAGCCAAGGGAGAAGTAGCCAACATGCTCCTAGGCAACAAGCTCCTAGGCAACAAAGCAGAGGAAGAGGTCGATCCCTTGGGATTAGTAGAGGAAGAGGTCGATCACTTGGGCTTAGTAGAGGAAGAGGGCGTGGACCAAATCCGGCTAGTATGATAGGTTATTTGGCAGGACAAAATCCGTATGCGCATAGGTATGGCGAAATAATGATCACACTTTTATGCTTACTTTACTACCTTCCATGCTTATTTTACTAGCTTTCATACTAATATTTTTCAAACCACTATTGTTCACATTCATGCTTACTTAACTAACTTTTACCTTTTTTCTTATTATAGGTATGGCCAAAAAGGAGAAGGAAGATGGGGAGAGGAAGAGGAGGTCCAATGCTAGGCCACCTTGCGCCGATCAAGGGGAAAGGCCACGGAGGGCATATCGTACATCTAAGGCCCATGGAAAGGAGGTTCCAATTTGTTGGTGCGAAGATGATTGCATTTTTAAGGAGTCCATCGACAACAATTCCGATACTTGGGGAAGAAAGTTCTTCATGTGTGCCAACTATGCTCGCTCTCCCGTGCGTACTCGCAACCCGTATGAGACTCCACCGGTATGCACAAAGCAATTTAATTTAAGAACCTTTATTCCATATCATATTAATAACATGCTCTATATGGATTATCTTGTAGTCTCCCCCTCCAGTATGCAGGTACTACACTTGGATAGACCTCGAGCAATCTGAAGCTACGAAGACTATCCAGGAGATCGATAGGGCAATAGTTAGACATCAGTACCAAGAAGCTGTGCGTAACAAGGAGATGGCGGCAAGGCGCAAGCAACATGAGGACGAGCGTCGCAAGCAAGAAGAGGAAGAGAAGCGCATCGCTAAGGAGGCTCGTGATGCGGAGAGGGAAAGAAAGCGTCAAATGGCGTGGTGTTCCCAGGAGGAAGACGAGGAGCGCAACAAGAAGGGGAAATGGCCTCGTGTTCTAGACTTGTAGACGGATGCCATGGCGGAGGCTCGTGGTGTATGAGTATGACATGAACTTTGAGTATGTGATGAACTTTGAGTATGAGTATGTGGTGAACTTTGAGAATGTAAAGCCCCTTAAGGGCAAAACACCATGTATGAGTATGTGATGAACTTTGAGTGTGTTCTCAGTTCTGTTATATTTGCAAACTTGTAATACAATTCTGGTATACCTTGTGCTCTAGACTGAGAAATGACTGAACTGAATTCAGTTCAGAGGCATAGCGCTACGAGGCGCTATGCATGTATACGGCCACCGAGGCGCTACACTTTTGGTTTTTTTGCTCCAGCCGATACAGAGAGTATACTGAGATGACTTAGCGAGTTTTCCAGCGGACGCAGCTCGATTTGCTCTCACTATACTCTATGTATCGGCTGGAGCAAAAACCGAGTGTAAAGTAGCGCCATAAGCGCATAAGCGCATGTCAGGTAGGCGCTACACATTGACTTAGCGATATTTCTGGCGGGCGCAACTCGATTTGCTCTCTGTATTGGCTGGATCAAAAAAAATCAAAGTATAGCGCCTATCAGGTAGGCGCTACACATGCATAGCGCCTGTCAGATAGGTGCTATGCCTCTTAACTGAATTCAGTTCAGTTTAACCTCCAAATTTGCAGAACAAATACACAGAATAAAAACAGAGATATTCATAGTGGCAACACATAGTGCATAGATTAACTACTTCCGTCCATATAGTGCAATACAACTACATCATAGTGCCAACAAATAGTGCAATAGTACTACATCATCACATAGATCAACACATAGTGCATAGAACAATATCAGCGCATAGAGCACACCACTAAGTGCATAGAACTACTTCCGTCCACGCGTTCTTGGGCGTCGACCCCTCCTCGGAGCCATCTTCTGTGTCACCGCCGCTTCAAGAAACCAACGAAGGTAGTTGTCCCATGCAATTGGGCAATGAGCTCTTCCACTATTCCATTCTGTTTGCTGATCCTACTCCACAGATAGCAAGAACTCCATGACATACTTCCTATGATGGTGATCCCACTTCTTGATCTTTCTCTGCTTTTTTCTGTCCAACCTGCAGGACAACAAAGAAATTTGTTACTACAACCAAATAGAAGACGACGATGCAATTGAGGAAAAGGGTTTTGATGCTAACTTACCTATGAAGCTCCTTGTCGGTGTCCTTATATGCGGGAGGGTGAGTCTGGAACAACCCGAACTGCCTCATCACACGGTGTGGAAGATGGTGCTCAACCGCCTAATTGCAAATTAATGGACAGCACATGAGCCAAAGATTCTTTTCCTCCAAACATTTCGGGTTAAGATCAAACCCGGGAGCAATACCAAAATCGTCCCCGTAACCATAAGGCTCCCACTCCACATGCAACATATCACAAGAACATGTTTCTTGTAGATTTCTACTAGTGGGTAAAACACTCTAGGAAGTGATGTAAAGACACAAATTTACCTGCTCGGGCGTAAGCGCATCGAACTCGTTCATGTACTTCATGTACATGGCATCAACATCGCTAGTCATCTCCGACACGTTGTCCCACTTGTAAGCCCAAGTGGCTGAGCGTAGAGGGTGTCTCCCAAACTCTGGCCAAGGAAGGTAACCCACCTCTTTCGGGCGACCTACTGGTAAACGTTTCGAGCTCCATACTGAGAGGAGAACCATAGCACCACCTATTCCGGCGTTGGCGCTTGACCTACAACAAGCATCATCCAACTGCAAGTAAAGTAAAAATGTCAGCATATGATACGTGTGGATTGGAAGTGTATAAAAGGCGGCGCCATGAACAAGCGATTACCTGCCGGTACAAGTAGGCAAGAGCCGCCGAACCCCAGCTAATGTTGCTATGAAAGTGCGTTAGAGCCTTCAGCCACATCCATCGAAAGCGATCCTACCTCATTGTCGACAAACAAAGTCCTGGAGAGGACATACCACACATACACACGATGTGTTCATACACAAAGGGTTCCCAGCAATAGGAAGCCCAAAGATCATGGAAACATCCTGAAGGGTGGGGGTGATCTCGCCAGTCCGAAGGTGGAAAGTGTGCGTCTCCGGCCTCCACCGGTCGACAAGTGCGGTGAGGGCAGCCGCGTTGAGGTTCGGTGTCGACCGGGTCACAAGCGTGATAAAAGGTAGGAGGCCTAGCTGCTGGATGTACGGAGTGTACCGCTCGCCGTACGGCATGTCACTCGAGGACGCGCCATGAGAGCGAATCTTCAGGGGACCTAGCTTCTGCATACATACAAGTCAAAATATTATGCTTCTTTACGGGTCCAACACAATTGAATGAATAGAAAAATTAAGACAAACAAGTCCAACATGGTTTTATTATCATATGCTTCTCCGCCATCAAGTATGCACGGTGTTTTGTATCATAATAATCATCAAGTAGCCACACCATCCTACAAATATATTCCAAATATCAATAAATATGTAAGTGTTCATCATATGTGACCATTGTTTCAATTTCTACAAGAAACTACAAATGATATGGGAGCATATTATTCATACATTTATACAAATCCATATACAACCATCATCGGTGGCCATTGTTTTAGTTTCTACAAGGAACTACAAAGGATATGGGAGCATATTATTGAAACATTTATACAAATCCATATACAACCATCATATACAAATCAAATCAACAACACATTGTCATTCCCCAACAAATATAACTAACATACAACTACCAAATACCAAAATACATGAACAAATCGGCCTATGCTTATGTTTCCATCTAAACCTAGGGTTCCAACCAAATAAGACTAAAATGTACAAGATTTTTTGGATGAAAAAGAGGGGATCGAAGGAGAATACCTTGAGGGGAAGATTGGGTAGCAAATCCACGGAGAAAATCTTCAGATCTGTTGATTTTTAGTGGTGGATTTGAGGAGGGGAGGAGAGAGGGGCGGCCTGGGTCCTCTTCTGTTCTTCCTGGCGGCTGGGAAGGGAGTGGGTCAAAGGGGAGGGCATGGCGGCTGTATGTCTCAATGTGTAGCGCCTTTCACATAGACGCTACATATTGGAGCATAGCGCCTAGGCGCTGCACGGCCCAGGCTCAACGCCCAGGCGGCCGCCACGCTGTCAGGGACCATAGCGCCTCTGACAAACGCGGCGGCAGATCACGACAGAGTGAGAACGCGGTGGCGGCGGCTTCAGTTTCGTCAAACGCGGCGGCTGGGCTGGAGATATATACTACACCGGACTCGGGACCGGACGGAGATAGCAGCAGCACTAGCGGCGTGTGTGTGCGCGTCTGCGTCAGCCCCGTCGACCTCATACAAGTGCGCTAGCCATCTGTGCCGTGTGTCGTCCGGTTCTGCCCCACCACCCACCGCCCGGCTTGGCTCGGCTCGACATGAGTGGAGTGAGTGCGAGTGATTAGCTGGTGTGCCACCACCAACGACCACATCTCACCTCTCTCGGTCCTCTCTATCTAGTACAGTACAGTATATCTCCACTCTTGTCTTTCTAGATGCATTTCGCGCTCGGTTGCTCTGTCTTCTGTGCTTGGGAAACAATACAAAGAATTTCGCGTAGAGAGTCTGCATGTTTTGTGAGATACAATATCAGTTATGTGCAGAATTGTTTTCAGGTATTTTTAAAACCTGTAAAATACCATTTTCAAATTTATTGTTATCGGCCGGTAACGAGCTGAGTGTGTTGTACATCTCTAAATGTTTTAGAAAAAACTATGTACTCGGGTTACTCATAGTGAAGCTTACGTGTACCGTGGTCCACAGGCGTAGGTTTTTTCTCCTCGTCCTGAGGAGGGTTTTTCACGTAAATCCTTATCACTTGTGCGTGTGCTCAATTGTGTTGTTTTCACTGTACTATTCTTGGAGTTTATTGCAAGCAGCAGGGTTACATATCTACCCAACGACAGTCTGCGCGGCCCATGCATACGTATTCGATTTTGTCACACATCTCACTGTCTCGACCTCGTGCTTTACTACTCCCCTCCGTCTCAAAATACATATCGTAGATTTATAGAAATTTGGATAAATCTAGACACTATTTAGTATATAGATTAATTTAAAATTTTGCAAATCTCCCACATCTATTTTATTTTGAGAGCGGAGGGAGGACTACTTTTCCTGCGTGCGTGCTCTGGATCGATAAACATCAGATTAGGACGAGCACCATATATCAAATTGGGTAGTGCTATATCAGATTGGGACAAGCACGATCGTATTGGCTAGTGCTAGTACTTTTTTGTTTCAGCTTATTTGGGTACACTATGCTTACGTTTATAACCGCACTCAGTCCCTTCATTGTATGAATCACGCAAACAACAATATATCATTTAAATCTAATCTGAGCCGGAAATATAAACCGACATGATTTACTGTTTTCAGTTTATCCAAGGTATTTTGAATAGATGAGAATGCAATGTTAACTTTAACAAAGAAGGACTACACTGCCCAACGGTTCACGACTTCTGAACAATACATATCACTGTCCATCCATCAAACATGGAATTGCCCAATTAAGCAATGCTAACCAATGTCCTTATTACACAGTACTGGAAGCAAAGCGAAGCAAAGGCTAATACTGGCTAATTAGTAGTACTCCCTCCGATCCAAAAACTACATACATCCGAATCTAGATAAATATGAGTATGTTAATTTGGATTAGAGAGAGTAGTAATTGTTTAATTCACATGCTTTACACATTTTTTGATGGATTAGTAGAATCGTTTGTCTTATCCAAGCCTCTCGACGCTTTCTAACGACACCATGATCAGCTTCAAAAGAAAATAAACTTTTCGATTTCATATTAATTTTCAAGAAGATTCAGGGAAATGGGCATGACTCCATTAATCAAAAGATTGTCTTACTAATAAACATGTTCTTCTTAATTGATCAGCTTCAAAAGAAACTCCTAAAATTCAGAGAGAAAACAGTTGAACTCTAGCCGAATTTTTTTTATCAATCAAACAACAGTACTGTCACTTTTTAAATAAAAGATAAATTAGAGAGTAGTAAGTTTTTTTTCCATGAAACAAAGAGTTGAAGTAGCGCAGGATGATTGGACTAGTGTCCGTAGTGGTAGAGTGTGCCCATAGAACTGGGGCAGGGCCCACCAGCTACCCCAACCTTAAAACTGAATCGGTCAGAGCGAGTCCAAACACTGACAGAAACCAAAGAACCTTCCAGCCGCGCCTCGCCATGCCGCCCGCCCGCCCCTTCCACCTCGCCGTCGCCGTCCTCCTCTTCACCCTCCTCCATGCCGCCTCCGCCGCGTCATCCTCCGAGCTCTCAGCCCTCATCGCCTTCAAGAAATCCCTCACGATCCCTCCCACGGCCGCCGCTTTCTTCTCCACTTGGGACGCCGCGGCCGCCTCCCCCTGCAACTTCACCGGCGTCACCTGTCAGTCCTCCTCCGTCACCGGCCTATCCGTCATCGGACAGAACATATCATCCGTGTCCGTCCCGTTCCACACGCTTTGCGGGTCGCTGACGTCTCTGACGACGCTCTCCCTGCCCGCGAACGCGCTCGCGGGCGGCATCGCCGGCGTCGCGGCGTGCAGCGGGCTCGAGGAGCTCACCCTCGCCATGAACGCCTTCTCCGGGGCCGTCCCGGACCTCTCCCCGCTCACCAGCCTCCGCGTCCTCAACCTCTCGCAGAACGCCTTCTCCGGGGCGTTCCCTTGGGCAGCGCTCCGCGCCATGCCGGGCCTCGCCGTGCTCGCCGCGGGCGACAACCCGTACCTCGCGCCGACAGTCTCCTTCCCGGCCGAGATCACCGCGCTCACCAACCTCACCGCGCTCTACCTCTCCGCGGCCAGCATCGGCGGCGCCATCCCCTCGACCATCGGCAGGCTCACCAAGCTCGTCGACCTGGAGCTCTCGGACAACCACCTCACCGGCGAGATACCTGCGGAGATCGCCAAGCTCGTGAACCTCCGGTATCTCGAGCTCTACAACAACTCACTCACCGGTGTGCTGCCGCCGGGGTTCGGCAAGCTCAGGAACCTCCGGTACTTCGACGCCTCCATGAACGCGCTCACCGGCGACCTCTCCGAGCTCCGGACCCTCACGCGGCTCGTCTCGCTGCAGCTCTTCTTCAACAACTTCTCCGGCGAGGTTCCCGCCGAGTTCGGCGACTTCAGGGAGCTCGTGAACCTGTCGCTCTACACCAACAACCTCACCGGCGAGCTGCCAAGTACTCTGGGCAGCTGGTCCGAGTTCAACTTCATCGACGTGTCCACCAACGCGCTCACGGGCGCCATCCCGCCGGACATGTGCAAGCGAGGCAAGATGCTGAAGCTGCTGATGCTGGAAAACAAGTTCTCCGGAGAAATTCCGGGGAGCTACGCGACCTGCACGACCCTGCTAAGGTTCCGGGTCAGCAAGAACGAGCTCTCCGGCGAGGTGCCCGAGGGAATCTGGGCGCTCCCCAACGCCGAGATCATCGACCTCGAGAGGAACCGGTTCACCGGCGGCGTCGGTGATGGCATCGGGAAGGCCGTCTCGCTGACCAACCTCGTCATCGCCGGGAACAGGTTCTCTGGCGCGATACCGTTGTCGATAGGCGACGCCGGGAACCTCCAGAACATAGACATGTCGTCCAACCGGCTGTCGGGAGAGATACCGGCGAGCATCGGGAGGCTCGTTCATCTGTACAGCATCGGCATCGCGGCCAATGAGATCAGCGGAGCCATCCCGGCGAGCCTCGGCGCGTGCTCGGCGCTCAGCACGGCAAACCTCGCCGGCAACAAGCTCTCGGGCGTGATCCCCGCGGAGCTAGGCGAGCTATCGCGGCTGAATTCGCTGGACATTTCAAGAAACGAGCTGTCCGGCACCGTGCCGGCGAGCCTCGCTGGACTGAAGCTGAGCTACCTGAACCTGTCGGACAATCAGCTCGAGGGGCCCCTACCTGCGGCGCTCGCCATTTCGGCCTACGGCGAGAGCTTCCAAGGTAACCCCGGCATGTGCGCCACCAACGGCGCCGGCTTCCTCCGCCGCTGCTCGCCCGGAGACGGTGGCCGCTCGGCGAGCACCGCGCGCACGGTCGTCACGTGCCTCCTCGCTGGCATGGCGATCGCCCTCGCCGTCCTCGGCCTGGCGATATTCATCAAGAAGCGGCGCCTCCACCGCGCGCAGGCGGCAGAGGCCGAGGCCCTGGCCGCCGGCAAGCTGTTCGCGAAGAAGAAGGGGTCCTGGAACGTGAAGTCGTTCCGGATGCACGCGTTCGACGAGCGCGAGATCGTGGGCGGCGTCCGCGACGAGAACCTCATCGGCAGCGGCGGGTCCAGCAACGTGTACCGCGTGAAGCTGGGCAGCGGCGCCGTCGTGGCCGTGAAGCACATCACGCGCACCCGCGCCGCCGCCGCCTCGAGCGCCACGGCGGCCATGCTGCGGCGTTCGGCGTCGTCGGTGCGGTGCCGGGAGTTCGACGCGGAGGTGGGGACCCTGAGCTCAATCCGTCACGTGAACGTGGTGAAGCTGCTGTGCAGCGTGACGAGCGAGGACGGCACGGCGAGCCTGCTCGTGTACGAGCACCTGCCAAACGGCAGCCTGTACGAGCGGCTGCACGGGCCGGCGGCGCGCAAGCTCGAAGGCGGCGGGCTCGGGTGGGCGGAGCGGTATGAGGTGGCGGTGGGGGCGGCGAGAGGGCTGGAGTACCTCCACCACGGGTGTGGTGACCGACCCATCCTCCACCGCGACGTCAAGTCCAGCAACATCCTCCTCGACGAAGCCTTCAAGCCCCGCATCGCCGATTTTGGCCTCGCAAAGATCCTCGACGACACCGCCGCCATTAATCATGGTTCGTCATCGGGCAGCGTGGTGGCGGGCACGGTGGGGTACATGGCACCAGAGTATGCGTACACGCGAAAGGTCTCGGAGAAGAGCGATGTGTACAGTTTCGGCGTGGTACTGCTCGAGCTAGTGACGGGGCGGGCGGCAATCGTCGACGGGATCGACATCGTGGAGTGGGTGGCACGACGGTTGGACGGGAGGGATAGGGCAATGTTGTTGTTGGACGGGAAGTCGATCGCGGAGGATTGGGAGAAGGAGGAGGCGGTGCGGGTGCTACGTGTGGCGGTCTTGTGCACCAGCCGGACACCGGCTATGCGGCCGTCGATGCGGTCGGTGGTGCAGATGCTGGAAGACGCGGCGGTCGGCGAGCGAGAGTACATGTCCTCCGGCAAAGCAGTCGAGGTGAAGATCGTCGTCCCCTAGCTTGACGTGAAAGATCAAAAATCACCAGAGTGATCGACAACCCGGACATTCTGGATGCGTGGTTGCCGTCCGATCGGAAAGGGAACGGCTGAGATGTACTAGGGTACATGTAGAATGTGTAGAGGGGTGTGTAGCATGTGTGTACTGGTGAGACCCTTGTCATAATAATTACGGAGACAGGTTAATTCACTAGAAGTTAAGCATGGATCATGTGTACACTATAGTTCATTACCAAGTGGACAATGGTAATTTTTTCAGTAACTAATCATTGGCAGGTCAAAGCAGTGGAAAAAAAACTCTGGGGATATATATATACATACGACATTCTCTTGGACTCTCTGCCTGAAATTCTTTTCAGCAGAGAAAAATACAAACACTAGTAAAACGTTTATTTTTTTTCGTAGACTTTTTGGGGACCGATCATTAGCAGGTCAAAGCAATGTAGTAAATCGATCTGTGGGCAAACATTCTTTCCGACCCCTGAATTTCTGCATAGGAAAGTGAAAACAAAATGTTGTTGAGATGAGATAGATATTTGTCCTAGCTGAGCTGCACATATTCCAATCCAAACCGTCGCAGGAATTCAGTTCGGAATTGCTCTCGTCTCTGTGTACGTCGACATCGTATCTGGTTGGGTGGCACATATCACAGTGTTTGCTTTTGGCTTTGGCGGAGCCGCCCGGGAATCATTGCGGAGATGGATGACCCGCCACGTTTTTCAGGCAACCGCGTAGACTTTCGTGCACGTCTGAACAGGGGAGTGAGCACCAGCACCGCTGCTGCTGGTGTGACCTGGCAATTTGTCTTTTCTTTTTCTTGTCTTTTCCTTTGAGAACTTATTCTCTTTTCCTTTGAGAATCATTGTACCGATAAGAAGAACCCAGTGATCGACACTCGTGTCAGAAGGAATCCAGAGACAAAACGAGAGAGACAACAAATGATTCAACTGATTCTTTCCATTGATAATTCTCAGTATATATACATGGGGAAAGGACACGAGCGAGGAGTCGCGTCCGTACGGGGGGGGGCGAGATATGTCGGTTGTCACTTGCAAACCGACATAGAGAATTGTACATGAGAGGATTCTCCCTTTAATTAATCTAATCTATTAATTAAATCCTAACACTCCCCCTAATCCTTTCATGTCCTTAATTGATCGATCATCTTTGGAATTATCTCCTCCAAAAACCCTCTGGGAAAAATGTGAGGAGAATAGTGTATAATAGGTTGCTAAAACTCCTTTAAACCCAGTGAGAAAATAAGGATAAAATGGTGCAACATATAATGGTTAGATATGCTGTTAAAACTCCTTCAAACCCAGTAGGAAAATAAGGAGAAAATGATACAACATATTATGGTTATTGCCTCTTCGTTAACTCCATATGAGAAAAACCTTGTCAAAGGTAAAAATCTCATAGAGTTTAGAGAGCAATATATATGTCATGTATACTTTCCTAAAAACCCCGGTGGAGAAAACAAAAAGTATGACATATGATCTTGTGTTGATATTACCTCATTAAAAACCTTGATGAGAACCTGGATAGTAAACTCATAAAGGGAAAAAGAGTGTAATATGATGCTTTGAATAGGAGTAGTCTAGGGTGATACTCCCCCTGATTCTTGCAAATCCTGAAGCCGTCGAATACCAATTCCATGAAAACATTTATTTCGAAGACATCAATGGAGTGACACTTCTACCATGTAGGTACACATTATAGGGATCATTCAAGTAGCCAACATCAGTGTATTCTGATGATATTGGAGTTCAAATTTCTTTGAAATTACAAGAACATGTCAAATAATGTGTGGTACCTTGGAGATATCGAAAGATATTCTTGATTCCCAACCAATTGTGTTGGTGGGTCCAATGGCACTAGGATATGGAACTTCAAGTCCCAACATCCCTTCTACATCATCCCGTGGTTTGAGTGAATCTTTCTCTACGTCTAGAGATCGAATAACCGGCATGGGAGATGGATATGACTTGTCCATTTAGATTTCTCTAATATTTATAATATAGGCAGCTTGGTGTACCATAATACTTGAGTGAGGTAGCCCGACTTGTAATATCAAGCATTGTTTGGGTTTAACCAAATCCTTCATCTCAAAATCCGTCTTTTAGATGATCACGTGCTTCGCCATTCCAGGAGTAATCCTTGTGTATGACAAACACGCATGGGTAATCATCATTGTAGGAGTAATCCTTGTGTATAAGGAACTCACTATGTTAGTTGTACCAAAATATACCGGCAGCAATAAGCCATGTAATGACTTAATGATTTTACACAATAATGCATGTTGCATTTACATTTTGATTTGGATAGAGATTCCATCGGGAACCATACATGTCCAAATCTAGTGATCCACATGAAATATAGTCACTACATCTATCAACTGCATAGATAGATGATTTTGCAGTGCCAATGATATAATTATCGGAAAATTTTGAGGATTCCAATCCTATCTAGAGAGTAGGTCTCGGATCTCTACGGAAACCCGACATTATGCTACAAGCCTTGCTTTCTCACCACCTTGTTGTTCTCATTCTGTTGCTAGAAGAGAACATATTGAATCCCATAGGGAATTCATAAGGAAGAGCGAGGCTAATTCTGCTTAGATTGCATCTTTTGTTTGTTTCAGTCTGAGCGAGTGGTTTACACTCTGCCATGGCCATGGTCCTTGGATCTGAATCATTGTGAAGGTTGTTTGCAATCATACAAGAGAATGTTTGTCGACAATTGTAGTCTTGATTATAAGATTCTCCAGAATCGATATTGTTGGAGGAAATCTCATGCACCCATGATGACTCTTCGTGATTTCCCAATACGCGTGAGTCTAGGTGTTCCGATGTCCCAGGCAGTGTGTGCAAGCTGAAGCTGGGGCTGTGGAGGTTTCCCTTTCACTGGGTGTATACTACCCATTAGGTGTTTATCAATGCTAGATTGACTTACATTTACTGAATTAGAGGATATCTCCTCGATTTTCTTTGTTGCTTACAGGAAGCTAGATCCTGGTTAGAGGCCGTACTACTCCCCCTCTTTTCAGGTAAGGGGAGTTGAGTGGTTTTTGATTGGTACCTCCACTCTTTCGGTCTCTTTGGTCCCGTTGGTCAATCATTAATGCCGATTGTCAAAAGTGGGCAGATGTGCAAAAGGATGTTGACGAAATCAACCCAAGTGGCACAAATGATGTCGATAGGGTAAGTTCTTCTATCGTGTGCTAGTATTTTGTTTTGATGTATATATGTTTGTTGTTCTACTTGTCTCGTTTCTTTTCTTTTGTTCACAGTGTAGCTTACCATGGGTAAAGGCTTGTACGGAGATGAGGGGGAAAGACCAAGAAGGGTAAGAAAATTCTTGGAAAGCCATTTACATTACATCATTGCTATGATGAGCTAGGGAATGAAGAAAATGGGAGGACGCGTGACATGGATGTGGCAACAATGGCCATGAATGCAAGGACCAAGTAAACTATCATAGATGATGATGAATCAAGTGTTGGGGATAAGAAGAGAAGCTCCACTCCTCACTTGGTTGCCAACACAAAAAGACCCATCCTTGGAAAGAAGGTCGCCAAAGATATGAAGGGAAGGAAGGCCAGAGATGATGGCATAGCAAAAGCTATGGAGAGGATGGCCAATGCAAGGTTAGAAGCAAATGAGGATAAGAAGTTGGCATGGAGCTTGGAGGCCGAGGCCGAGGCACGCAGGGTGGCATTGGAGGAGAGGTTGACGGTCGCCGAAGATAGGAGGTTGGCATTGGAGGAGAAAAAATTGGCCAATGATGAGCATCAACGCCTAGTGGAAGAAGAGAGGAATCTCTTTTACATGGACACTTCCAACATGGATGAAAGGAAAAATAAGTACATAAACCTTTCTCGTGATGAAGTGTTAGCCAAAAAAAGAATGTTGGCAAACTACTTGAAGGGGCAAATGGAGGGATGAATGCACCGATGGGTAGCTATGGAGGGATGGGTGGCATGGTAGCACCTTCTAGAAGCTATGGAGGCATGGGAATCTATGGAGCACCAACGAGATCATTTAGCAGCTATTTCTGATGTCCGAATGATGCAGCGGTAGTGAAAAGAAAAAGATATAGAGGCATGGGAGCACCACCGGGAGCATTTGGAGGCTATGGAGGGATGAGTGGCATGGGACTTGGAAGCATGGGTGGCATGAGTGGCACGGGACTTGGAAACATTGGTGGCATGGGTGTCATGGGACTTGGAAGCATGGATGAGATGAGTGCGCCGATGGGGCAAGTTGGAGGCATGGGTGGCATGAGAGCATCCAGGGGATTCATGGCCTCCTTGGTGAATCCAATGCCTTCTACCTGTGGAGATTCAACGGCTCAAGCCAACATCACGGTTCAAGACTCCGAAGGAGATAACAATAACTATGAAGATATTGACAAAATGATGTGTTTATTTGTGTGGAACTATCCTATGCATTTGAACTATGGCATTGATTTGAACTATGCTATCTATGTTGCGATTTGGAGATTTTAGAGCCATTTTTGTTATTGAATTACTTTGATTTGTTTGATCTTGTTGATTGTATGCAAGTGTGTGTTTGTTGTTTGTGCCGGCGCCGCACTGTACTTTGTCGCGCCTAGAGGGCCTTTTTTTGGCGACAGAGCGCGCGCTGCAAAATGACACCTCCGATGGAGGTCACGCCGGTGACACGTGCTCTATCCTGACGCAACGCACAGGAAAGCAATTTTAGAGTGCTGAGATATAGAGTAACCATTGGAGATGCTCCAAGAGGCCATCGCATGGGTGCGTGTGTGCCTTTGCCAAATTGACTAGTTTTTTTTTGAGGGTTAACATAGCTCTTTATTGATCAATAACATTGTTCGGAATACACAGGCCGTCAGGTGGCTGAAGGAGCCAGACCTGTCGCCCAACGCTAAGGGATACAACCGATCGAGCTAGTCTATGTGCTTCAGAGTTCGAAGCCCTATTCTCATGTTTAAACCACGTTTCATCTAGGAGATTTGAAGCTGCTTTAACCTCTTGGATGACCATGCTATAGCTGCCAGCGTAAGGGGTTGTCAAAGCATTTACCACGCCAAGGCAGTCCGACGCCACAGTAATACGTCTTAACTGTAGATCAGAGGCCAGTGCCAAGGCCTGTTGGAGATATGCCCAAGAGGCAATAATAAAAGTGGTTATTATTATATCTTTGTGTTTATGATAAATGTTTACATCTCATGCTATAATTGTATTATAAGGAAACACTAATACATGTGTGATTTGTAAACATAAAAGAGTCCCTAGTAAGCCTCTTGTGGAACTAGCTTGTTGATTAAATGATGATCATGGTTTCCTGATCATGGACATTGGATGTCATTAATAACAAAGTTATATCATTAGGAGAATAATGTGATGGACACACACCCATAGTAAGCGTAGCATAAGATCAAGTCATTAAGTTCGTATTGCTGTAAGCTTTCAAATGCATAGTAACCTAATCCTTCGACCATGAGGTTATGTTAATCACCATCACCGAATGGGTACTTTGATGACATCAAACACTGCTTCGTAACTGGGCGGTTATAAAGGTGTCATTGGGTATTCTGGAAGTATGTGTTGAAGCGCATGGACCAAGATTGGGATTTGTCCATCCATATGACGGATAGATATGCTCTGGGCCCTCTCGGTGGAATGTCATCTAGATATCTTGCAAGCATGTGACTAGGTCACAAGGGATGACATAACATGGAACGAGTAAAGAGTACTTATCGGTAACGAGGTAGAACTAGGTATGAAGATACCGACGATCAAACCTCGGATAAGTAGAATATCGCGTGACAAAGGGAATTGGTTTCGTATGTTAATGGTTCTATCGATCACGAAGTCATCGTTGAGTATGTGGGAGCTGTTATGGATCTCGGATCCCATGATGGTTATTGATCGGAGAGGTGTCTTCATCATGTCTGCATATTCACGAACCGTAGGGTGACACACTTAAGGTTCGAAGTTGTTTTAAGTAGATATGGAATGTGCATTGGAACCGAATGTTGTTCGGAGTCTCGGATTGGATCCGGGACATCACGAGGAGATCCGGAATGGTCCGAAGAATAAGATTCATATATTGGGGATCATTTTCTAAGTTAGGAAATGTTCTAGAGTGTTTGTATGGAGATTCTAGAAGGTTTCGGAATGTTCTGGAAGGTTCTAGAAGAGTTCTTGGTGTTTGCTTGAAAACCAAGAAAGGGTCAAGGAAACCTTGTGGGGGCTAGACACGGATTCATGGGGGAGGAGGACTCCTCCCCCCCTTCCCAACCCGCCGGCCATAGGAGGGGAGTCCTACTAGGACTCCCCCTCCCCTGGTGCGCCTCCCTCCTTTAAATAGAAGGGAGGGGGCGCCCCCTCCAAGCCCTCTCTCATAACAAGCTCTAGCTGCCGCCTCTCTCCTCTACCTTCGCTCTGCTCTGGCTTAGGCGAAGCCTGAATTGTCTCTCCTCCACCACCACCACACCGTCGTGCTGCTGGGATTCCGTGGAGAAGATCTACTACCTCTGCTGCTCGCTGGAACGGGGAGAGGAAGGTCTGCTTCAACTCCGCACGTGTGATCGACTGCGGAAGTGCTGCCGGAACGCGGCGCCGGAAGGATCGTCCACACGATCTTGAGATTGGCAAGTGATCGACTACATCAACCCCGAGATCTAATCTCGTAACGCTTTTGGTTCTACGAGGGTTAGTACAGATCTATCTCGTTTCTCATATCTAATAGATTAGATCTTGGCTTTTATCTAGATTAGATCTGGGTTTTGTTCGTTCTTGCGGTAGAAATTTTTTGTTTTCCATGCTACGAACCCATCAGTGGTATCAGAGCCTTGTCTATGCGTAGATCTGTTGCACGAGTAGAACACAATGATGTTGTGGGCGTTGGTGCTCGTGCCGTCTTTTGCTTTGTGTACTTTGCATCTTGCGGTATGGTGGGATGAAGCGGCTCGGGCTAACCTTACATGTCATCGCACATGAGACTTGCTCCACGCTTGACGTGTAACTTGCTTTGCACAAGTGGCTTTGCGGGTGTCTGTCTCTCCCATCATAGTATAGATCCAATCTACACTTTGCACTTGATAGCACTTGTATCAACGTTGTGGTTCAGTTTCGTAGGTAAGATCCGTTCTTATTCGAAAGACCCAAACCACGTAAAACTTGCAAAGAAAATTAGAGGCGTCTAACTTGTTTTTGTAGGGGTTTGGTGATGTGATATGGCCATCATGTGATTGTGATTATATTTGATGTATGCAATGATCCTTGTTGTAATATAGCAACGGCGAGAACTAATGGTTGTCTTTAATTACATTAAGACCTGCGTGTCTATTCATCTTGTAATAGCTTTATTCCAAGTAGTTGTAATAGTTGCTGGTGATGATGGACAACCATGAAGCGGCCACCTTGACCTTGACATAATCTTGGTGATGATGGAGATCATGTCCGTGCTTTGGAGATGGAGATCAAAGGCATAAGAAGAAAGGGCCATATCATATCACACTAATTATGAATTGCCTGTGATGTTAATCCTTTATGCATCTTGTATTGCTTAGATCACGACGATAGCATTATAATATGATCCCTCTCACTAAATTTCAAGTAATAAAGTGTTCGTCCTTAGTTGGCACCGTTGCTAAGACTAAATGCGTCTCAAGCATCTCGTGATGATCGGATATGATAGATTCTACGTGTGCATACAACGGGTGCAAGCCAGATTTGCACATGTGGAAACTAAGGTTAATCTTGACGAGCCTAGCATGTACAGACATGGTCTCGGAACACGGAATACCGAAAGGTAGAGCATGAATCATATAAGCGATATGATGAACATGAAGATTGTTCGCCGATAAAATTACATCTTCTCTCGTGAAGATCGGACTTGGTGTAGTGGACTTGGTTCGTGTAATCACTAAGACAATATGAGGGATGTTGTTTTGAGTGGGAGTTCACCTAGTTAATTTAAGAATTAAAGTAGAACTCAATTTATCATAAACTTAGTCTAAACTACTTGCAAATTTGTTGTAGATTATGGCGAATCTCTCCATCAATTTCAATGCGTTCCTAGAAAGAAAAACTTAAGAACAATGGAAGCAACTTCACGGATGGCTCCGTGGTCCTAAGATTGTCCTCGGGGCTGGTCGATGACCTATGTGCTCGAAGCACCGCTAAGTGACCCACTGCGGTGATGCCACCGATGACGTAAAGAATGTTTACGCACTCGAAAAATCATTACTCCACGATTCGATGTGCCATCCTGTATGCGGTTTAGAAACGGAGCTCGAGCGTTTTGAGCACCACGACCGCTCGAGATCATTAAGGAGCTCAAGCTCATTTTGAGACTCACGCGGCCGTGGAGAGCTATGAGGCCTCCGAAGTTCTTTACCGCAAGATGGAAGAGGAAGCTCGTTAGCGAGCACGTGCTCACCATGTCCGGCACGCAAACAAACTCAAGAGTTGGGGATAACGATTCCTAATGAGTTAGGGATTCACCGTGTCCTCCAATCACGCCACCGAGTTATAAGAACTTTGTGATGAACTACAATATACCTTTGCATGAACAAGACGCTGCACGAACTATCGTCCATGCTGAAACTGCTGAGGTGGAGATCAAGAAGGAGCACCAAGTGTTGATGGTCAATAAGACCACCAATTTCAAGAAAGCAGGGCAAGCCTAAGAAAAGGACAACTTCAAGAAGGACGCAGAAAGCTGCACACCGCTAAAGAAGCCCAAGGCTGGTCCTAAGCCTGAATCCAGTGTGTTTCTCTTGAAGTCTTTGGTCATGAAGCGAATCGCCCCAAGTACTGGCAGATCTGAAGAACGACAACATCAAGAAGAAAGGTATATTCGATATACATGTTATTGATGTGTATCTTACTAGTAGTCATAGTAGTGTCTGGGTATTTGATACTGGTTCGGTTGCTCATATTTGTAACTCAAACAGAGCCTGAATAAACGAAGACCGGCAAGAGACGAGGTGACGATGTGTGTTGGAAATGGCTCCAAGGTTGATGTGATGCTGCCGCGCTCCCTCTACATCTACCTTCGGGATTAGTTTTAAATTTAAATAATTGTTATTTGGTGCCTGCGTTAAGCATGAACATTATATCTAGATCTTGTTTATTGCGAGACGGTTACTCTTTTAAGTCTGAGAATAAAGGTTGTTCGATTTATATGAGTAATATCTTTTATGGTAATGCACCTGAGATAAATGGTTTATTCTTATTGAATCTCGATAGTAGTGATACACATGTTCACCACATAGATGCTAAACGAATAAAATTGAATGATAATTCTACATACATGTGGCACTGTCATCTTGGTCACATTGGAGTGAAGCGTATGAAGAAACTCCATTCTGATGGACTTCTTAAATCACTTGATTTTGAATCACTTGAAAGATGCGAAGCATGTCTAATGGGAAAAATAACTAAGACTCCATTCTCTGGAATAATGGAGCGAGCTATAAACTTATTGGAAATAATACATACCGATGTGTGTGGTCCAATGAGTGTAGCATCGCGTGGTGGATATCGTTATGTTCTCACTTTCACGGATGACTTAAGTAGATATGGGTATGTCTACTTTATGAAACATAAGTCTGAAACTTTCGAGAAGTTTAAGGAATTTCAAAGTGAAGTGGAAAATCATCGTAACAAGAAGATTAAGTTTCTGTGTTCTGACCGCGGAGGTGAATATCTGAGTTATGAGTTTGGCATGCATTTAAAGAAATATGGAATACTTTCGCAGTTGACACCGCCGGGAACACCACAGCGTAATGGTGTGTCCGAACGTCGTAATCGAACTCTCTTAGATATGGTTCGGTCTATGATGTCTCTTACAGATTTATCGCTATCATTTTGGGGCTATGCATTAGAGACAGCCGCATTCACTTTAAATAGGGCACCATCTAAATCCGTTGAAACGATACCGTACGAATTGTGGTTTGGAAAGAAACCTAAGTTGTCGTTCCTTAAAGTTTGGGGTTGCGAAGCGTATGTAAAGAAGTTACAGCCTGATAAGCTTGAACCCAAAGCGGAGAAATGCGTCTTCATAGGATACCCTAAAGAAACAATTGGGTATACCTTCTATCATAGATCCGAAGGCAAAGTTTTCGTTGCCAAGAATGGATCCTTTCTTGAGAAGGAATTTCTTTCGAAAGAAGTGACTGGAAGGAAAGTAGAACTCGACGAGGTTATTGAACCTTCTCTTGGAGTTGAGAGTAGCGCAGCACCAGAAGATGTTTTGTGCTTTGCACCAACCGGAGAGGAAGCTAATGATGCGATCATGAAACTTGAACGGTTACTCGAACCTCGCAGGTCAACGAGGGTTCGTACCACTCCTGATTGGTATGACTCTGCCTTGAACGTTATGTTGGTGGACAACACTGATGACCCTGCAACGTATGAAGAAGCTATGGTGAGCCTAGATTCCGACAAATGGCTAGAAGCCATGAAATCCGAATTGGGATCCATGTACGAAAACCAAGTATGGACTTTGGTGGACTTACCGGATGGCCGTAAGGCTGTCGAGAACAAATGGATTTTCAAAATAAAAACAGATGTTGATGGTAATGTTACCGTCTATAAAGCTCGGCTTGTCGCGAAAGGGTTCCGACAAATTCAAGGAGTTGACTACGATGAGACTTTCTCACCAGTAGCGAAGCTAAAGTCTGTGAGGATTTTGTTAGCAATCGCTGCATAATTCGATTATGAGATTTGGCAGATGGATGTCAAAACGACGTTCCTTAATGGTGACATTGAGGAAGAGTTGTATATGGTACAACCCAAGGGTTTTGTCGATCCTAGTGATGCTGACAAGGTATGCAAACTTCAGCGCTCCATTTATGGACTGAAGCAAGCATCCCGGAGTTGGAATCAATGTCTTGATAAAGTAATCAAAAACTTTGGATTTATACAAACTTATGGAGAAGCTTGTATTTACAAGAAAGTGAGTGGGAGCTCTGTAGCATTCCTAGTACTATATGTAGATGACATATTGTTGATTGGGAATGATATAACACTTCTTAATAGCGTCAAAACCTATTTGAATAATAGTTTTTCAATGAAGGATCTTGGTGAAGCGGCATATATTCTAGGCATCAAGATTTATAGAGATAGATCAAGACGCCTAATAGCGCTTTCACAAAGTACATACTTAGACAAAGTTCTAAAGAAGTTTAGAATGGAAGAGAGCAAGAAAGGGTCCGTGCCCATGTTGTCAGGTAAGACCTTGAGTAAGACTCAAAGTCCGGCTCTACAGAAGATAGAGAAAAGATGAATAATATTCCCTATGCCTCGCCATAGGTTCTATCATGTATGCCATCTGTGTACAAGACCGGATATAGCGATGTTGTTAGTTTGACTAGCGGATATCAAAGTGATCCTCGAATGGAACATCGACAGCGGTCAAAAATATCCTAAAGTACCGAATAGGACTAAGGATATGGTTACATCTTATGGAGGTGATGAACAGCTTGTTGTAAACGGTTACACGATGCTAGTTGGAACACCGATCCGGATGACTCAAGTCACGGTCTGATACGATTTATTTTGAATGGTGCTGCAGTGAGCTGGAGGAGTGCCAAGCAAAGCGTTATGGCGAAATCTTCAACTGAATCGGAATACATAGCTGCTTCGGAGGCTGCACAAGAAGCCATATGGATGAAGGAGTTCATTACTGAACTTGGCGTGGTTCCCAGTGCGTTGGACCCGATGGCCATCTACTGTGACAACACAAGTGTCATAGCTAATGCATAGGAGCCAAGGTCACATAGCAAGTTGAAGCACATCAAGCTACGTTTCCATGCTATTCGCGAGTATGTCCGAGATGGTGACATAAAGATTTGTAAAGTACACACTGATCTGAATGTGGCAGATTCGTTGACTAAACCTCTCCCTAGAGCAAAGCATGACCAACACCGAGCATGGGTGTTAGGTATATTACCATGTAATCTAGATTATTGACTCTAGTGCAAGTGGGAGACTGTTGGAGATATGCCCAAGAGGCAATAATAAAAGTGGTTATTATTATATCTTTGTGTTTATGATAAATGTTTACATCTCATGCTATAATTGTATTATAAGGAAACACTAATACATGTGTGATTTGTAAACATAAAAGAGTCCCTAGTAAGCCTCTTGTGGAACTAGCTTGTTGATTAAATGATGATCATGGTTTCCTGATCATGGACATTGGATGTCATTAATAACAAACTTATATCATTAGGAGAATGATGTGATGGACACACACCCATAGTAAGCGTAGCATAAGATCAAGCCATTAAGTTCAGACATTGTAAGCTTTCAAATGCATAGTAACCTAATCCTTCGACCATGAGGTTATGTTAATCACCATCACCGAATGGGTACTTTGATGACATCAAACACCGCTTCGTAACTGGGCGGTTATAAAGGTGTCATTGGGTATTCTGAAAGTATGTGTTGAAGCGCATGGACCAAGATTGGGATTTGTCCATCCATATGACGGATAGATATGCTCTGGGCCCTCTCGGTGGAATGTCATCTAGATAGCTTGCAAGCATGTGACTAGGTCACAAGGGATGACATAACATGGAACGAGTAAAGAGTACTTATCGGTAACGAGGTAGAACTAGGTATGGAGATACCGACGATCAAACCTCGGATAAGTAGAATATCGTGTGACAAAGGGAATTGGTTTCGTATGTTAATGGTTCTATCGATCACGAAGTCATCGTTGAGTATGTGGGAGCCGTTATGGATCTCCAGATCCTGTTGATGGTTATTGATCGGAGAGGTGTCTTCATCATGTCTGCATATTCACGAACCGTAGGGTGACACACTTAAGGTTCGAAGTTGTTTTAAGTAGATATGGAATGTGCGTTGGAAACCGAATGTTGTTCGGAGTCTCGGATTGGATCTGGGACATCACGAGGAGATCCGAAATGGTCCGGATAATAAGATTCATATATTGGGGATCATTTTCTAAGTTAGGAAATGTTCTGGAGTGTTTGTATGGAGATTCTAGAAGGTTTCGGAATGTTCTGGAAGGTTCTAGAAGAGTTCTTGGTGTTTGCTTGAAAACCAAGAAAGGGTCAAGGAAACCTTGTGGGGGCTAGACACAGATTCGTGGGGGAGGAGGACTCTTCCCCCCTTCCCAACCCGCCGGCCATAGGAGGGGAGTCCTACTAGGACTCCCCCTCCCCTGGCGTGCCTCCCTCCTTTAAATAGAAGGGAGGGGGCGCCCCCTCCAAGCCCTCTCTCATAACAAGCTCTAGCTGCCGCCTCTCTCCTCTACCTTCGCTCTGCTCTGGCTTAGGTGAAGCCCTGCAGAATTCTCTCCTCCACCACCACTACCACACCGTCGTGCTGCTGGGATTCCGTGGAGAAGATCTACTACCTCACTGCCATTGAACAGGGAGAGGAAGGTCTGCCTGACTCACGCGTGTGACCGATTGAAAGCGGCTACACGGCGCCGGAAGGATCAGCCACGCGATCTTGAGATCGGCAAGTGATCGACTACATCAACCCCGAGATCTAATCTTGTAACGCTTTCGGTTCTACGAGGGTTAGTACAGATCTATCTCGTTGCTCATACTAATAGATTAGATCTTGGCTTTTATCTAGATTAGATCTGGGTTTTGTTCGTTCTTGCGGTAGAAATTTTTTGTTTTCCATGCTACGAACCCATCAAGGCCTCCCTGCACGCGATTGCTTCCAGGGTAGCTGGGTCATTTATACCCTTGATGGTCAGGGTATATGCACCGAGGAAGGATCCATCACTATCTCGGCACACAACAGCCACAGCCCCACCCTGTTTGTTCTTTGCCACCGTCGCGTCTGTATTGAGTTTCACAGTTCCTTCCCTCGGTGGAAGCCATTTTGGGTGTGCACTCTTCACCTCTCCCTTCCCCTTTCCAGTATTGAAACCAGCCGACGCTAGGTCGCGTATATAGTTCTCGATGAACAGGTGGGTTGAGAGGGGGCTCTGAAACTCCTCCTCATGGATGATCTTCCGGCGAGCGTACCAGATCGCCCACATCGTGACCGCTACTCGTGTAAAATCATCTCTCTTCATGGTCTCCATCATGGCGAACAGCCAGTTCCTCGGCGATGGCTCTTCGTTCATGCATACATGTTCTGTAATCCCTTCCTCCGCTAGGGCCCAGACACACCTTGCCATGGTGCAACTGATAAGAGAATTCCTCCAGGAGTCTTCAGCACCACATATAGAACAGATGCTTGTTGCTGCCATCTGCCTATCACGTCGCACATCGCCAGTGGGAAGTGAATGTTGGGCCAGCCGCCACAAAAAGATCTTCAGTTTGGAAGGCACTTGCACCGACCATAGGCAGAGCCAAGATTTCCTCTGGCCCTCAGAGTCCGAGCTTGCAGGCCTACTATCCAGCCAATCCTCCCGTCTCTTTTTGGTCTGAACCAACATGTGATACACTGAGCGGACGGTAAGGATGCCATTCCTTTCATACTGCCACGCCCAAAAGTCTGCCATCCTCCGGGTACTCAGTGGTATAGCGCATATTACTGCCACATCCATCGGGTAAAATACTGTTGCAGCAATCTAATCCGCCAAGTAGCAGTGGTCGGGTCAATGAAAGCCGACACAGACAACGGTGGATCTTCCTTGATGCATGCTACCGGTCTCAACATAAAATCACGCGGCAGCCAATTGTCATTCCATGCATTCGTCTTCTCGCCTATACCGATCCTCTTGACGAGTCCTTGCTTCAATACATCCCACCCTTCCACCAGGGCTCTCCAAACCTGGGAGGGAGAAGAACCAAGCGTGGTCTCCAGAAAGTCAGAATGAGGGAAATAAACCGCCTTCAAAATCCTTGCGCTCAATGCCTCCGTGTTTTGGAGTATCCGACATGCTTGGCGAGCAAGCATGGCTAAGTTGAAGAGCTCGATATCTCGGAATCCGAGACCTCCATCAAACTTTGGGGAGCACATGGTCTCCCACGAGACCCAACAGGTCTTGCGTTTCCCTCCCTTGCTTCCCCACCAGAAACTTCGAATCAGTGAGTTGATATCAAGACATAAACCCCGTGGTAGTTTAAAGCACGACATGGAGAAGGTAGGTATTGCCTGAATCACCGACTTGATCAACACCTCCTTACCTCCCACCGCCAGCAGCAGCTCTAGCCAACCCTGACTTTTCTTCCAAATTCGGTCCTTCAGGTATTTGAAAGCACCATTCTTTGATCTCCCTACATCGGAGGGCATACCCAGGTATTTCTCATTCAAGGTTTCATTGGGAACATTCAGGATGTTCTTCACAGCTTGGCGCCTCTCCTCATGGCAACCTTTGCTAAAGAAAACCGAGGACTTGTCACAATTGACACGCTGACCTGAAGCACTGCAATATTTCTCCAGGATCTCATTAACTTCCTGTGCACCCTCATCAGTAGCTTTCACAAACAGCAGGCTATCATCAACAAAGAGGAGATGGTTCACTGGGGGAGCTGTGGGCGCCACCTGGATCCCCTTGAGATGCGACGATTGACGACTTTGTTTTGAAAGGCCAGAGAGGCCATCTGCTGCAAGTAAAAAGAGATAGGGTGATATGGGATCCCCTTGTCTTAGACCCCTGGAAGGACGAAACTCCTCAAGTGGTGTCCCATTAAACAGCACCGAGAAAGAAACTGATGAGACTAGACTCATGATCAAGTCAACCCATCGACGAAGAAACCCCATGCGGAGCATGATTGCCCGCAGATACGACCACTCAACACGGTCATAAGCTTTTCTCATATCCAGCTTTAGTGCACAGTGTTGATGTTTCTTTGCTTTGTTCCTCTTCATGAAGTGTAGGCACTCATAGGCAGCAATAATATTATCTGTTATTAGTCTCCCAGGAACGAAAGCAGATTGCTCTTCCGAGATGATCTCCGGTAAGATAACTTTTAGCCTGTTAGCCAAGACTTTTGAAGCGATCTTGTAAATAACGTTGCATAAGCTTATCGGCCGAAACTGTCCGAGCTCTTCAGGGGAGGCAACCTTGGAATCAGCACAACAAACGTCTTGTTTATCCCCACTGGGCTATCCTCGCCACGCAGAATCCGTAGAACAGCCCTGGTAACTTTCCCGCACGTATCCCAATGCTTCTGAAAAAATTGGGCTGGGAACCCATCGGGTCCTGGTGCCAAATTGACTAGTGAACTACTGCTCGAAGGCTGTCGTTTCATAATGGCGGGCAGGAGAATAGCCCACCAGGCCAGCCCATCGTTACTGTTCCGACGCGTCCGGGCCGAGCCCAAATCTGCGCATCATACCTTTCCAAATTCCTGCCCTAGCCGTCCCCCCTCTCCTCCTAACTCTGTTCCCCTGCGCTCTTCCTCCCCACTCCCTGACCCCAAGAAGAGAGATTAGGAGGAGAGATCGAGAGAGATGAATGGCGGGGAGGCGGAGGCGGAGCTGGAGAAGGGCGGCGGCGGCCTTTCTTCCGATACTAAGGCGGGGGCAGAGCCGGTGAGCCTTGAGGAGCTGCGGAAGAGGATGGCGCACTTCGCCAGGGAGAGGGACTGGGAGCAGTTCCACTCCCCCAGGAACCTCCTCCTCGCGCTGGTCCGATTCAGTCCTTTGTTTCCTCGTTAATTCCATTTCTCCGCCCATTTATTTATCAGCGGGTTAAAATTCTGGGGTTTCCTGATCTGAAAAATAGGGCGACAAAATCTAGGGTATGGATGTATGTGTTCACTTTTTGCCAGATGAAAAATGGTTGCTCGTAGGAAGACCTTTTTACTTCTCATCGTTTTTGCACCGCATTGCAATGTAATGTGACTTTTTCACTTTTTTGCTTTTGCTTATAGGGCACAGAAAGGGGGAAAAAAATGGGGATTATATGTATATTAAAAGAGACGGCACTAAAAAAAGAGTATTAACAGTAGTAAAATTGGAGATCAAATAAGATTTACCATGGTTGTAGTAGCTACATGGAGGATACACTGTATTAATTCGAATGCGTGCAGACTCAAGTATCACATTACTTTACTTCCAATGGTGGCATAGAAAAATTGTTGGATGATTTTATCATTAGGTCCTTCTTACACTCCATAATATAGTACCAGTAGGCTTGCATGACTGCATTTATTCTAGAATATTATTCTTCAACTTATATAGTTACACTCATGATTTTTGAGTCGCCTTATAGTCGCCAAGCTGTCCTGGCGTGGCTGAGCTGTGCATGTGACTTGACTCACAGAGCAAGTCGCGCAACTTTCTGGCTCGCCGGCGACTATACAGCGACTGTACAGCGGCGGGGAATAGTCGCCGGTCGTCCCTCTTGGTCTGCCAGAAATTTTCGGGGGAATATAGGCTCCTCCCGTCTCAGGATTTCAGAGAGAAAGAGCAGAGCTCGGGAGGAGAGGCTCAAGCCGCCGCCGCCGCTCCTCGCCGGCGGCCCAGAGGAAGGAGAGGGGGGAGGGGATAGAGTGCGGCTAGCGGCACTAGGAGGATTCAGGTAACAGGGTGGTAGGTTTAGCGAGTGGTGAGGCTGGGAGCGGTTAGCTGGGCCGTGCTGGGCCTGGACGGCCTGGCTGGGATAGATGACAGGCCAACTTTGCTCATATGGCATTAATGGGCTATGCAAATGAGAGAATATTGCTCTTTTTACTGCAGGTGACTTGGGGTGACTAATCATGCCAAGTCAATGAGTCAAGCCAACAAGTCACTACCTGCAGCCATGGTGACTCGGCGACTCAAAAACCATGGTTACACTGATGCAGAAACGTTGTTATGTGGGGTCTGTTTGGTTCCCAGCCAATGCTCGTCCTACCAAAAATTTGGTACACCCAGCATGCTGCGACTGCTGTTTGGTTCAGCCCCAAAAAATTGGCTAGCCCAGCTCACCCCAAGCGTTGCTGTGTATTTTCTCACCAAACATGGGCGAACTTGGGGCGGACGAATCGCTCGCCAATATTTTGGTCATGCCAAGATTTTGGTGGGGCAGGCATGGGTCTAAACCAAACGCACCCTTGATTTTTCCCATGGTCCTTTGAGCTTGCCTAATACTTTTCTGCATCAAATTATGGATTTTTGCATAGACATTCAGTTTATCAGTGATGTGGAACAATGATTTTTATATGTGTGTGAGTTATTGCCTTTACCTACTTGGCAGACCAGTATATCTTCTAGTCTGTAGAAACCTAACCAGTCTTAATAAAAGTTCAGCTTGTGCAAGTCCAAACTTAACCAGTCTTAATAAAACTGCTCTAGGCCTCACGTTTTATCCAAATTTAGATTGCATATCACGTGCCTCGTCTACTGAGCAGTTGGCTTAGCTAAATTTACCAACCTGTTTTACTGGTTAACTAAAACGAAGGAACATCAATTTTCCCTTTCATGTACCGTGAAAAGAAAAAAATCCAAGCATTAATAACCGTTGATTTTGCCTCCAGGTAGAATATAGAAGGTTAAGATTTAGTTAAGGATCGTAAGAAAGATTTTGCCTCAGCATTCCTCCTGACAGCATATAAAATTCTTCTAGATTTCAAAACCTCTATTTTCTTGTTAGCGGTTAAGATACGTATTATTACTAGTCAGACAAAAACATTATATTCTTAAACACTAAGTAGACCATCCACCAGCCATATTCAGGTCTCAAGAAGAAAGCTATACAGGTAGCTCCCAGTACTAGTCCTGTTGCAGTGTGCCCTATTTGTTCTTGACTTGATTACTGTCCGTATCAATAGTTGGTCGAGTTGAGGATACCATCCATCCACCAGATGCCAATAGTTTCTTTTGGTAATGTAGTGGCCTGTTCTGGTGGGGGCACACAAACAAAAATTGACCTAGAGCATCCTCTACTTTTTCTGCTGTGCAGGTCGGGGAGGTGGGGGAGCTGTCTGAGATATTCCAGTGGAAAGGAGAGGTGCCCAAGGGGCTTCCGGGCTGGGACGAGGCGGAGAAGGAGCATCTGGGGGAGGAGCTGGCCGACGTGCTCCTGTACCTCGTCCGGCTCTCGGACATGTGCGGCGTCGACCTGGGCAAGGCCGCCCTTGGCAAGATGGATATCAACGCGCGCAAGTACCCGGTCGGCCAGTGCAAGGGCTCGTCCAAGAAACACACCTACTACAGCAGCTCTGATGGCACTGCCGCTGCTAATGAAGATGCCACCGCCCTCGCGGGTAATAACGACCCGGAGTCAAAGTCCTCTGGATGCTAGCTTGGATGGTCCCTCTGTGCTGGTTATGTTCGAAGGTTCAGATTTTAGTTCTCGTTGGATGCCTGGAGCATTAAGCAGGTGTTGGCTGGAACGTCTGTAGGGTAAGTAGGTAGCAGATGAAATGGTGTTTAGCTTCTGTTTAACTTGTTCCAGCACCATATTATAGTACTAGTACAATGCAGCACCATGGATGATCATATATATACTTGCAGTGGTGCTGTGACACTGTTCTCTGCTAGGCTAAGTCGAGGGCGTGACAAGTTGCATTCACTTTCAAACAGCATGGGTCGAGGCTGTGACGCTGATCGTGTTATTCAGTAGGACAGCTTGATCGACTGACATTGGTACACCAGACGTCACCATTCTTCAGTAAAGCTGATCATCATAATGTTCAAGCAGTGGGTGAACTGACACAACATTAGACTGGTTAATATTTGTTTATACGTACAGAACAGAATGCTTGCTTGACTACACACAAGGCTTTGGCAGGCTACCGATCATCGTTTCGGGAGTATATATTCATACAAAGAACTGAATAATATCTCTAGAGATGGTCAAGCACATAATATACTCCCTCCGTCCAGAAATAACTGACATTTGTATCTAGACAAACTGAAGTCACTTATTTTTTGGACGGAGGAGTACTATGTTCACACTTGGTGTACCAGTTAAATCTTTCGCGAGCCCAGTATTTTTGAAGATTTATATGTATAACTGCAAAAGAACATAAGATCATCAAGCGGTCCCATGGTCTAGTGGTTAGGACACAAGACTCTGAATCTTGTAACCCGAGTTCAAGTCTCGGTGGGACCTTATTTTTCCTCTCACTTTTTTTTTGCTTGTTCTTCTTTCTTTCTTCTGAACACATGACGCCTGAATTAAAACTTCATTCAGTCAAGGTTTTCTTGTATTTTCTTGGCAGGCATACCAACCTTGACTACTTGGTGGTTTCTCATTACTTGTGGCATTTGCAGCTATACATCTGTCGATGTGTTTGTTAGGTCTTCAATGGAGAACTCCCCACATATATGGCAACAAAGAGTTATCCAGTTTTGATTCAATCCGATCTACCACATTGTATATTTGCCATATAAGAAGCTTTGTAAGACGAATTTGAAGTAAAAAAAAACAGAAGCATAACATGAGGGGGGCTAACTTTCAGCCCGAGCCTCAGCAAAAACCAATAAATCACATGTTTCAAGCTGTGCAAGAGCTGTTTGCATTTGATTTAAGGAGAAAGAAAGGACGTTCGGATCTGCATCACGAAGAAACAGTTAACCCGGTATACTTCCTGTACCGATGACATGAATTTGAGAGCACACTGTACCACTTTGCTGCATCTAGTCTAGATTCGAGAAACACGAAAGATTCATTCTCGTTAGTACCTTTTTCTTGACTTGATTAACCAAACGAAAATCATCGTTTTTTAAAGAGAAAACCGGTTGCCCTCCGTATGTATTTTTGTGGCATGCTTATATCAAACAACATAAGCTGAAAGGGTCGTAGTACAAAATATGAATCAAGAGAAAGGGGAATGGGGTCAAAGTCGTAATTGAGTGTGGAGGTATTAGTGTCTAAATGTCACATCTTATATCATTGGGATGACCTCGGTGGTTGGATTTAGATGGTTTGACGGCAGTGATCGCTCGGATCTGACACTCTGTACTTTCTTATTAGTACACATATAGGTATAACTTCATCGCATCGTAAATACTGCCGGAGGGGAGGAATGATCAATTCAAGGGTTCAATGGCGACAACTTCATCTCTGGGGCGCTGGTCCTTAGGGGCACGTGCACGAAGACTTCCCGACTGTCATCAACAATGGCATGCCGGCTCCGGTAATGGAGCGGCGACAGCGTCGGCTCGCTTCCGGCGGCAGAAGAGTTAGTCAAAGGCAGCACGATGTAATTTTTATTATGTTTAGGATACTTTGTACTTTTTATGAACTCATGAAATAGATTCGGATTTTTTTCCGCAAAACAAAAAGAAAACGGATGGGAGGAACGAGAGATGACCAGTTAAACAAAACGGAACGGAACCCAACGCGGTAAGATCGCGCTGAAAGAGTACGGCTCTGATATATGATACGGAAAATCATCTTCAAAACCTATCACACCCCATCTATCTCACAGTAGATCAGATATCAAAATGGTCCCATGGTCTAGTGGTTAGGACACAAGACTCTGAATCTTGTAACCCGAGTTCTCTCGGTGGGACCTTCTTTTTTCCCTATTTCACTTGCTCTTCTTCTTCTTCAACAGAATTGCGACTATTTATTTCATTCACTGGCCGAACCGCAGCTCAAATCGAAATTTATTTCTTCGCCTGGAAAGATCAGTCTTCTGTTCACCCTGAACCAGCTCAAAACTGAACTTTGTTCCTAGCCTGAGAGACCGGTCTTGCAGGTACTGCAGCTAGCTCGTCATCCTTGACCACCTCTTTTTTTAAAAAAAAAAAAAAATTGTTGCTTGCCCTTTATCTAAAGAAACCATTACTAGTTTTCTGGGACGAGATAATCCTGAACCGCACCCCAAAAAAGGAATTTATTCCTTGCCTAGAAGAAGACCGGTCCTTGTAGATAGCGCAGGTCAGTTTATACGATCTTTTGTAGTAGAAAAGAGAAGCATCCTTTCCTTCAGCATCTCGATCTTGTGTTTATTTTTTGGGCGGGCGGGCGGGTGGGTTTATTCAAGACAGGAAAACGACATCATGGTGACACGATGACACATCACCAGCTTAATCAGCTGAGAGAAAAACGACATCGTGGCGACACGGAGGGCTTACCACGATTCGCAGCGTGCTGGCATGGACCAGGAAGACGTCCACGAAGGGCGCTGTACAGTACAGCGAGCGAGGGGGCATGGCCGTCATTTCAGCGACCGGGATATTTTAAGAGCACCTGCACCGCACAAAGGGCAGACTGGTGGGCCCGGCCACGTCAGGCGGGCCGTGATGCCTTGTGCATGCATAGGGATCGGCGCCCGTCTGCTACAAGTCCACCAACTTTTGCTAGTACCACGGTCAGCCAAAACCTGCTTCCATCAACTTGGGGGAAAATGAAAGAGCTCCCGGGTGATGTGTTTCTTTTGTACATGAAGCTTTGCATCGCTTCAAAAATCGATCAAAGCGGTTTACAATTTATTTTGTGTATGTACCGATCTCCCATGTAGAGCATTAGGACACGCGCCACGGACTCTGGCGCAGCCACAAGTACCAGGGTGCCTATTGGTGCGTGCCACAATACATAAAATTCATCGTTTTCAGACATATGTGGCGAAAAAGAATACTTTTTTCACAAAGAAAATAGATTTTACCCGATGTCCTTATGCAACCCTAGGGCGCGTTTGGTAGCCTACAGATGGTGCAGCCACGCCGGGCAAGAACGAAAATGGCCCGATTGGTGTCCACATGCCCTTTTGGTCCGCGCATCAGTCTGAACCTCAAAGCACCCCTCAGCCAAGCCCGGAGACAACGCTCGATTCGGCCGTTTCCCCGGAGCCAGCCTTGCTGCGTGCAAATGGGTGAACGCAGCATTCGAGCTCGTGCAAGCAGGGAGATGGCGGGAGGGCGCGCGTGACCGCAAAATCCCGGCGGGAGGAATTCGCTCACCACCCTCCTGCTCCCCATGCTATTTAGAGATGGTCGTATCCCGCCCCCAAAATCCAAATCCACCATTCCACCTCCCCGTCGAGTTTTTGGCCCATCAGATCTAGATCAATATCGTTCGATTCTTCTGCGTCCACCACGAAGACGCTGGTCCTGCCATCTTCGCGGGCGAGCACGGCGTCGGTTGGCCATCCTGCTTCACCCCGGAGCCAGTCTTCGGCTGTCCTTCCGGCGAAAGGCGTCCACGATGGGCTTGCCGCCAACAAAGTCGACTGAGGCGCCTGTCGGATTGGCGGCAACTCCATGGACCCCCGGCGATATCGGCATCTGCGACTCTTTCATCCCCTACTCGAGATGCATCCTCCGAAGCTGCGATGAAGAAACCTCTCACCTTGGGCTAGCTGTACATAGATGGCATGAACAGCGTGTGTGATGAAGTGTTATTTGTGATGCTCATAGATCTTAGATGCAGTGTTAGCTGTACGTAGATGCTCTTAGATCTATTAATGTTGTGTGATATAGTATTATCTGTGATGCTCATACATCTATTCATGATGCGTGATGTAGTGTTATCTGTGATGCTCTGTTCATGCTGTGTGATGTAGTGTTACATGTACATAGATGCTCTTATATCTATTAATGTTGTGTGATGCAGTGTTATCTATGATGCTCATAGATATATTCATTCCGTGGGAGTTAGTGTGATCATGTTCTTCTATGTTGTCTTGACTTACAATGCTCTGCTTGTTCGTACATACCATTAGCATTTGTAGCGCAAATAGTATGTCTCAATCAATAAATCCTTAGACCTGAGGTCATTGCACAATCCGAGTTGAGGATCATCGACTTAGGTTATGTCAAACGTTGTTCCGTCACTGGCAGTTATAAAGGCAGTGTTCAGGTCGACTGAGAATCAAGCTGCGTGATGTGGATGACCAAGATGGGATTTCCCCCTCCAACTAGAGAGATATTCTCTGGACCCTCTCGGAAGATATGAATCGGAAAGCATGGCCATGCACGACTCGATTAAGTGTTAACCGAGGCGGTCGACTAAGAGTTAGTCAGATGAATCACTTATCTCGGATCAATAAGAGGGTTGATCTATTTGAAGGATGATGATTATTCACTAATAGCTTGACAAGATGTATCGTGAGGCAAAAAGGACTCAGACGAAAGTCGCATTGGAAGGTATGTCGTCATGACTCTTCGGTACTTGGGAGTCGGCACGTTACGCTAGGAGCCGCTACCGACTGATCGGTTACGAGTGAGACTCGGATCGTGTCCGAGTCACCATGAGCCTGTCGGGTTACACACTTAATAGCGAAGCAAATTTGGGTTGGACCCAAATCGGATACGGACTGAGTCAGTGAGTTCGACTCAAAGTGACTAATATGGCTTTTAGTGAATGGGCCACAAGTGAGTGGAGTCCACTTTCACTCCCTATATATACTGGGGCACACTTACCTAGAGTGTGTGCGTGATTAGGTCATTCCAAGCGTTGGAAACCCCTAGCCCCAGTCATGCCGCCGATGTACCGGACCTAGCGGTCCACCGCCGACGCTCCTCCTCATACGTGTGGATACTGGCGGAGGTGATGTATGTTCAGCACTTCGACGATCGTGGATCGGAACGGATCGTGGGACTACACTGCATCAAGCGACATGCTTCATCGATTTCGCAACTGCGTGTCTAGTGATAATTCTCGTGGCCTACTACCTTAGCTAGATCTTGGGATCACCGTGTAGGGAAAAGTTTTTGTTTATCTCTACGCGGCCCAACAGTGGTATCAGAGCATTAGCTTCTGGTTTTTGGCTCGAGATCATACATATGTGATATGCGGTTGGCGTTAGATTGGATCTAATTGCAGGTTTGGTGGTCGGTCTATGAGATAGATTGGTTTTGTACGAGATTGATTGGATCAATTGTACTGGGTGAATTGGATAATCTATTTTCTATGATCTACTGCTGAGGTCATGGAACAACATACCCCTACCGGTCGGATTCCGCCACCGGGTATACTGTGACACGTAAATCCGGATACGGTGATCAAAGATCAAAGAGTTTGGTCGAATTGGAGTACGAATCAGATTTGGGTAAAATTATTTTATCTGATGAAGAAATCAATGTTCGGACCATCGGCTTTGCCCTGTCGTAGCACCTTAGATGTTGTTGCGAGTTTCACAATGCCGATAGAGATCGTATCTATGCATAACTTGTTTTTGTAGGATGATGTTGTGAATGGTATGGCTTATGTGCATGCGATGTGTATAATCCATATGTGATCTGCATATCACGGTTCTTGTCAGCCGGTTGGAGCCTAGGTACTGTTATTTTATTGTATAATGACCTGTGTGTCGGATTCTCCATGTAATTTACTTTACTAGCTAGTGTAGCTGTTTGGAGAACCCAGATGGCATGCAAGTCGATGTATAAGTCGGCTACATGGAGTAAGGCGGCACGTGACAAGAGTCGGCATGAGTCGAATTACAAGCTTCGTGGAGATGGAGATCGCCATGAAGAGAGCCATACCATTTCACATTATAATTGCATTATTTGTGTTATGTTTATGTCTCTATTTTTTACCTCTATTAGATAGTTGGTAGAAAGTAATCCCTCAAAGAAGGTCTGGTCGGTTTCCCCGCCAGTGCTACACCATCACAAGTCGGACATTTTTGATAGTGAGCTCATAAAATTGAGGTGCTATCAATTCTTTCTGACTAGGTGGGTTCGATTCAGACTCTTACAGCGGAAGCACTCAGTAATCTAGACGGGTCTATCACAACGGTTGTGGGACTCGGGGAAAGGTCGGACGGGAGCCGGGGCATGTGATGCCACCCGTCCAACAGGAGTCGTATGAGATGTAATTGATGTTGGAGATATGCCCAAGAGGCAATAATAAAGTAGGTTATTATCATATCTTCATACTTATGATAAATGTTTACATTCATGCTATAATAGTATTAACTAGGAAACCATTAATACTTGTGTGATTTGTAAACTTAATTTGAAGTCCCTAGTATAGCCTCTATACTTCACTAGCTTGTTGGTTGATTGATGATTGTGGTTTCCATATCATGAACATTGAGATGTTATCAACAACAAGATCATATCGTTAGGAGAATGATATGGTGGACATACTCCTATAGATAAGCGTAGCATAAAGATCAAGTCATTTCAATAGTTCAATTGCTATATGCTTTCTGATACATAGTAACCTAATTCCTTCGACCATGAGATCATGCATATCACCTTTACCGGATGGATGCTTTGATGTCATCAAACACCACACCGTAACAGGGTGGTTATAAAGGTGGCATTGAGTGTTTGGAAAGTATTGGTTGAAACACATGGATCAAGAGTGGGATTTGTCCATCCATATGACGGATAGATATACTCTGGGCCCTCTCGATGAAATGTCATCCAATTAGCTTGCAAGCATGTGACTGGCTCACAAGGGATCACATATCACGGGAACGAGAAAGAGTACTTATCAAGAACGAGGTTGAACTAGGTATGCGAGAGATCTGACGATCATAACCTCGGATAAGTAACATATCGTGAGACATAGGGAAATTGGTATCGTATGTAAGTGGTTCATTCGATCGCAAAGTAATCGTAGAAATATGTGGGAGCCATATGAATTTCCAGATTCCTCTATTGGTTATTGATCGGAGAAGTGTCTCGATCATGTCCGCATAATTCACACGAACCGTAGGATACACACTTAAGGATTCGACGTTGTTTGAGTAGTTATGGTATTATGAGGAAGAGACCGAATGTTGTTCGGAGTCTTGGATGGGATCCGGGATATCACGAGGAGATCCGGAATGGTCCGGAGAATAAGATTCATATAAGGAAAGTTCCGTTTCGGAGTTGGGGAATGGTTCCGGTGTTTTCATCGAACATTCTAGAAGGTCCCTGAATGTCCGGCACTCAGGAGGGAAGGGTACATGAATGTGTCATTACATATTGGAATGATTGCATCATGTACTAAGTGTTCTCGCTGTCCAAAATAAAGGGTTTATTTAAATCCTAAATTGAAAAGTCAAACGGCTAGTTTGAAAGTCAAACGGCAAGTTTTGGAAAGTGGAAAGAGGAGGAGAAGTGGAAACCGAGTTGGGAGGATTCCTCCTCCCAAGCCGGCGCCCACCTCAAGGCGAGTTGGGGAGGGACTCACTCCTCCCTTGGCCGCCCTCCCACCTATAAAGGGAGGGCAGGCCCCTCCTAGCACACACAAGTTCCTATCCTCTAAACTAAACCCTAGACCTAAACCCCGGTTTAGAGCTACTTCGGTTTAGAGCCTTCTAATTGGTTTAGAGCCCTCTAATTGGTGTGTCTAATTACTAGACCACTAATAGCCTCTCTCATAAGCTCCACCATACTCGCACCGGCTTAAGGCGAAGCCCTGCGGGATCTCCCTCTACTTAGGTACCACGCCAGTTGTCTTTACGGAATCGCGAGGAGAGTGCTACAACCTCCATTTGGAACAAGAACAAGGAGAGGAAGGTCTTCGTCGAGTAACGCGTGTGACCGATCAAGGAGCGCTCTTAACGTGGCGCTGGAAGGATCGTCTACGCGATCTTGAGATCGGAAAGAATTTACTACATCACCCTCGAGAATCTGCTCTCGTTAAACTCTTTGGAATCTTCGAGTGTGAGTTATTCCATCTACTCGTTGATGCAATATAGTATATAGATCTTGGCTTGTTTGTTTGTATGCGATAGTAAATTTTGTTTTCCATGCTACGAACCCTACATTGGTATCGAGCCGTGTCTATATGTAGATCTGTTGCCTGAGTAGAACACAATGGTCATTGTGGTTGATGCTTTATTGTAGATTGCTTTTGTACTTTGCATCTTCGGTATGTTGGGATGAAGCGCCCGCTAACCTTACATGACATCGTTCATGAGACTTGCTCCACGCTTGACATGCAACTCAGATTGCATAAGTGGCTTTATGGTGCTGCTTCTCCTAGCATAGTAAAGATCCAATTTACAACGGGTAATCAACAATGCTAGTATCAATGTTGTGGTTCTTGTTCGTAGGTTAGAAACGACACTTATGGAAAGCCCCAAACCACGTAAAATATGCAAAGAAAGTAGAGGCGTCTAACTTTGTTTTGCGGGTGTGATGATGTGATATGGCCATGATTGTGATTATATTTGATGTATGCAATGTTCCTTATTGTAAGTTGGCAACCGGCGAGCCATATGGTTGTCTTTAATTTCATTAAGACCTGCGTGTCTATTCAAAATAGTTGTAATAGTTGAAGCTGGTGGACGACAACCATGAAGAAGCGTCATTGACCTTGATGCTATGCCGGTGATGATGGAGATCATGTTCGTGCTTGAAGATGGAGATCGGAAGCACAAAGAAGAAAACCATATCATATCACATATTATGAATTGCATGTGATGTTAATCCTTTATGCATCTTGTATTGCTTAGTAGACGACGGTAGCATTATAAGATGATCCCTCATGCACCTAAATTTCAAGTTCTAAAGTGTTCACCCTTAGTATGCACCGTTGCCAAAGCTTGTCGCTTAGCACCACGTGATGATCGGGTGTCTTTGATTCCATGGTGAATACAACGTAAGCAAGCAGTTGCTTATGCGGTAGCTAAGGTTTGATCTTGACGAGCCTAGCATGTACAGACATGGCCTCAGGAACACGGATCACCGAAAGGTAAAGCATGAGTCATATAGTAGATATGATGAACATGTTGATTGTTCGCCATTGAAGCTACATCAACTCTCGTGATGATCGGTTTTGATGTGGTGGATTTGGTTCGTGTGATCACTAAAACAATGTGAGGGATGTTGTTTTGAGTGGGAGTTCACCTAGATTAATTTAATTATTAATTAGAACTCAATTTATCATAAACTAAATCAAAGTTAATTTGCATAGTTGTTGTAGTCATTGGCATCGTTTACCACCTTGCGCTTAGTTATAATTGAGATGATAGAACTATAGAATTCTGGTTAGTTACTTTCTGAACTGGTATCGTATTGTTTTGTAGTGTTAATCTAAAGTTTAAATAGTCCTATTGCAAACTTTCAGTAATTTCCTTACTCCATGAAGTTTAATAATTAGTATTAAAACAAGAGTGACAATTCCAAGTGTTAGTATTTGAGTATCATGTTTGTCTCCATGATTCTTGATATTCAAAGGATTGTCTTAATATCAAGGTTATCTAGGATCCGAAAGAGTTGTTTGAAACCATGATGTGTGGAAGATATTGTGATATCTGAAATGAAGTTTTGTTACAACATGATAGAGTATAATATGGCAAAAGTCATGTTCTCATATTTGATGAGAATTTGCAAAAGGTTGGAGACACTAGTTGTCCTAATCTTCCAAAAGGTTTTGGAGAGCAACATTATACTCACGATTCACCGTTATAAGCTAAAGTAGCTTGATCATGGATAAATCCATGATGAAGGTGAATATTTGATGTAGGTAAAATGTTTACTACACCAAGAGTTAACTAAAGAAAGGAATTTGAAAGAACACCAAACATTTGATAATGGTGATCTACTTCAAAGTGCAAGTCCAAAGACATTGGTATTTAACTGTACACGCTTTGGACTATGTGTCATATGTATGACTCCACTATTGATGTTGATAGATTCTTTCAAATGTAAAAGGAAATCTTGAAAGAGAATCTCATAAGTATATGGCGAAAAGAAAAGACTAGAATTGTTCAGTTTAAGTATATAGATGATATACGTGTTATGGCTATATTCTTTGCTTATTAAACAATGTGGTTCTTAAGTATTTGATACGAATTTGTTGGTGTGAATCGTCATAAAACAACACAATTCATGAACTACAATGGCCTAAGTAACTAGCAAAGAATATGTGATGATGTTCATCGAAAACAAATAAAGGGTTATTGTGTTGCTCGTTAAACATCAAAGCTTGCCTTCAGATTTGTTTTATCGTATTATGAGAACAAAAGGGTTGTTCAAATAATTGCGTAATCCATAAAAGATGGATGATTCACAAATCTCGTTGGATAAATCACATCCATAAAACTAGTGCTAAAATTGTCGAAAGACAAATTGATTGAAAGATCACTTAGGAAGTGACATCGCCGTTTAAATTATATTGGAAAGAAAACATGAAGAAACTCCATGAGGATGGAATTTTGGAGTCTTTTGATTTTGATCAAATGACGTTTGTGAAACTTTCCTAGAGATAATTAAAACTTCGTTCATAGGCCAAAAGGGAATGAATGACTAGCTTATTGGAACTTGTGCATATTGTTGTACGAACTCCATTATGTGTAGTCAAGAGCGATGGATTTCAACTTCATATGCTTTCTCCGAAAATTTGAGTGAATATGTGAATATTTACTTAATAAGGATGAAGTGTGAAATATTTGAAAAGTTCAAAAGATTTTCAAGATGAAGTGCAAAATCATTGTAACAAGAATATAAATAGTTTATGATAAGATCATAAAGGAAGATATTTAAGTTACAAGTTTAGCATAATACCTAAGATTTAAGGAATCGTCGTGGATTTGCATTTCGAAACACCATAATAGTATGGAGCGCGTTGAGATATGTAATTGAACCTTGTTTGACATGGTAAGATCAAAGGTATAATTCATAAAACTGCTATTATATTTTAAAGATTAAAAAGCTTTAGAGACTACCGTTTTCCACTAAAAGAGCTCCATCATAATCCGCTGAAATGACACCATATAAGGTTATGGTTTGGGATAAAACCCAAGTAGTCCTTTCTTAAACATTGGTATGCTATGCATAAGAAAGATGTTTGCAACCAAAGTCGGATAAACTGTCTTTGTATTCATAAGTATTCCTCCATAAACACCGGAGACAAAAGTGTTTGTCGCTTAGAACGTCAAGTTTCTTTGAGAAGGAATTTTTCGTGAAAAGTTAAGTGGGAGGACAATAGAACTTTGATAAGGTTAAAAGAACCTTAGCTATATGTGCAAAGTTGCGCGGCACCGAAAAGTGTTCTGGAGGCAGCAACAATGCTCATGGCTCACGTGCCTCAAAGGTTGTGGTCACGGAGGTCTAAGTTTCTATTGAAACAAGTAGGTCGGATGAACAATCAAATACCAAGATTTGAGGGTTGAATTATTATTTGAGAATAATGAACCTACTACATGCAAAGAAGCAATGATGGGCCCTGACTCCGTCAAATGGCTTGAAGCCATATAATCCGTGATAGTTCCATACACAAGAAATCAAGTTTTGAACTTGAAGGACCCTCGAAAAAGGTGTAAGACCTTGCAGTTGTGTTTGGATCTATAAAGAAGTAGACATGGATGTTTCACATCTATGAAATAGTCGACATGTTGGGAAAGAGTTCACAACAATGTTCAAAGGTTGTATATGACAAGATTTGATCTTTCATAGCGATTTTTAGTCTAGACGGATTAATGTAGCAACCACTACATATAATTTGTTATGTGGTAGTAGAATAAACAAAACAAGTTCTTCTAATAGAATGGTTACCTAGGACATGTGCATGACACGGTCCAAAGGGTTTTGTTAATTCAAAGGATGCTAAAAGCATATGCAAACTTCAATGGTTGAAGTAAGCATAGCGGAGTTGGAATCTTCACTATGATGAAACTGTTAAAAGAGTTTAATTTCATCGGAGACAATGAAGATGCTTGCATTTGCAAGAAATTAAGTGGGAGCGCTAAGACATATTTCTAATACATTATGTGGAGGACATATTGTTGATTGGAAATAATGTATCTTTTATTAAACACATATTAAGAATTTCATCCCGATGAAAGACTTAGGCAAAACCCAAATATTTGGCATCAATAGACGCTAATATGGTTGTGCCAGAAGTACATAGACGAGATATTGAATGAATTCAATATAGAAACTACAAGAAAGGTTCTTGTTGCACAGAAAGGATTGAAAGAATTCAATGTTGATGATATATTCAAGTGTATTGACATTTGGTAAGTGAAACAAAGATTCAAGTATAGATTGATACTTGATGTATGAAATCACAAAGAGTATTTATATCAATCATACTGTGATATGTACAAATCCAGATATGTCCTATGCTCTAAATGTTGTGAGCATATACCAGAATGATTTGTAAGATGATCATTGGACAATAGTAATGATATTCTTATGATCTTTTGAAAGAACTAAGAGTATATTATTTGTAGAAGTGACAAATAGATGGTTAGTTCATTGTAAAAGTACTACATTGATACTAGCTTTGTCACAAAGTACAAATTTAGTTTATCTCAATCTAAACTAAGGGTGGCACAATATAATGGAAAGTGAGTTCCATAATGGATTTGGATGAGTTCCAAAGTTAAGGCATTGTGACAGATACTACAACAAAAGGCTAAGTATATGACTGCTATTATAGCAGCAAAAGAGGGCATTTGTGTCAAGTAGTCTGTTATCAAACTAGGTGTAGTTCACAGCGGGATAATACTATGAAGATATTATGCGACAATATTGTCAACATGTTTTAACCCCAAAGAACTAAAGGTCACCGAAAGACCAAATTTATACAAAGCCATCTCATTAGAGAATGAGTGATGCGTGAGACGCAAAGACATGCAATTACACACGGACACGGAAGTGTCGATCCGGAGATCGATTGACCACTAGCAATCGTGTACATACAACACCGGAAAGCCATAGGTGTTGAATACACAAAGGTTTGAAACTAGATTATTGACTCTAGTGCAAGTGGGAGACTGTTGGAGATATGCCCAAGAGGCAATAATAAAGTAGGTTATTATCATATCTTCATACTTATGATAAATGTTTACATTCATGCTATAATAGTATTAACTAGGAAACCATTAATACTTGTGTGATTTGTAAACTTAATTTGAAGTCCCTAGTATAGCCTCTATACTTCACTAGCTTGTTGGTTGATTGATGATTGTGGTTTCCATATCATGAACATTGAGATGTTATCAACAACAAGATCATATCGTTAGGAGAATGATATGGTGGACATACTCCTATAGATAAGCGTAGCATAAAGATCAAGTCATTTCAATAGTTCAATTGCTATATGCTTTCTGATACATAGTAACCTAATTCCTTCGACCATGAGATCATGCATATCACCTTTACCGGATGGATGCTTTGATGTCATCAAACACCACACCGTAACAGGATGGTTATAAAGGTGGCATTGAGTGTTTGGAAAGTATTGGTTGAAACACATGGATCAAGAGTGGGATTTGTCCATCCATATGACGGATAGATATACTCTGGGCCCTCTCGGTGAAATGTCATCCAATTAGCTTGCAAGCATGTGACTGGCTCACAAGGGATCACATATCACGGGAACGAGAAAAGAGTACTTATCGATGCGAGGTTGAACTAGGTATGCGAGAGATACCACGATCATAACCTCGGATAAGTAACATATCGTGAGACAAAGGGAAATTGGTATCGTATGTAAGTGGTTCATTCGATCGCAAAGTAATCGTGAGAAATATGTAGCCATATGAATTTCCAGATTCCTCTATTGGTTATTGATCGGAGAAGTGTCTCGATCATGTCCGCATAATTCACGAACCGTAGGGAGACACACTTAAGGATTCGACGTTGTTTGAGTAGTTATGGTATTATGAGGAAGAGACCGAATGTTGTTCGGAGTCTTGGATGGGATCCGGGATATCACGAGGAGATCCGGAATGGTCCGGAGAATAAGATTCATATAAGGAAAGTTCCGTTTCGGAGTTGGGGAATGGTTCCGGTGTTTTCATCGGGAACATTCTAGAAGGTCCCGGAATGTCCGGCACTCCGGAGGGGGGAAGGGTACATGAATGTGTCATTACATATTGGAATGATTGCATCATGTACTAAGTGTTCTCGCTGTCCAAAATAAAGGGTTTATTTAAATCCTAAATTGAAAAGTCAAACGGCTAGTTTGAAAGTCAAACGGCAAGTTTTGGAAAGTGGAAAGAGGAGGAGAAGTGGAACCGAGTTGGGAGGATTCCTCCTCCCAATGGCGCCCACCTCAAGGCCGAGTTGGGGAGGACTCACTCCCTCCCTTGGCCGGCCTCCCACCTATAAAGGGAGGGGCAGGGCTGCCCCTCCTAGCACACACAAGTTCCTATCCTCTAAACTAAACCCTAGACCTAAACCCCGGTTTAGAGCTACTTCGGTTTAGAGCCTTCTAATTGGTTTAGAGCCCTCTAATTGGTGTGTCTAATTACTAGACCACTAATAGCCTCTCTCATAAGCTCCACCATACTCGCACCGGCTTAAGGCGAAGCCTGCAGGATCTCCCTCTACTCAGGTACCACGTTGTCTTCTTGCCGGAATCGCGAGGAGAGTGCTACAACCTCCATTTTGCCTGGAACAAGGAGAGGAAGGTCTTCGTCGAGTACCGCACGCAGCGATGTGACCGATTGCGAGCGCTGAACGGAAGGATCGTCTACGCGATCTTGAGATCGGAAAGAGTACGACTACATCACCCACGAGAATCTGCTCTCGTTAAACACTTTGGAATCTTCGAGGGTGAGTTATTCCATCGACTCGTTGCTGCAATCTAGTAGATAGATCTTGGCTTGTTTGTTTGTATGCGATAGAAAATTTTTGTTTTCCATGCTACGAACCCCTACATTGGTATCAGAGCCGTGTCTATATGTAGATCTGTTGCACGAGTAGAACACAATGGTCATTGTGGGCGTTGATGCTTTTATTGTAGATTGCTTTTTGTGTACTTTGCATCTTGCGGTATGTTGGGATGAAGCGGCCCGGGCTAACCTTACATGACATCGTTCATGAGACTTGCTCCACGCTTGACATGCAACTCGTATTGCATAAGTGGCTTTGCGGGTGCCTGTTTCTCCTAGCATAGTAAAGATCCAATTTACAACGGGTAATCAACAATGCTAGTATCAATGTTGTGGTTCTTGTTCGTAGGTTAGATAAATAAGATAAAACATCTAAGTACTAGATAACCCTAGGCATGTGTTCCATATATAGTCATACGTGCTCGCAATGAGAACTTGCACAACATCTTTTGTCCTACCAGCCCATTTGTAGCGGGGCCTCAAGGGAACTACTAGCAATTAAGGTGCTCCTTTTAATAGAGCACCAGAGCAAAGCATTAACACTTCGTGAACACACGTGATCCTCACATCAAAGCCATTTCCTTCGGTTATCCCGATTTCTGTCACTTTAGGGCCTTTGGTTCCGGACAACAACGTGTGTATACAACTTGCAGGTAAGACCATAAACAATACTATCATAATGAATCAATAACATGTTCAGATCTGAAATCATGGCACTCGGGCCCTAGTGACAAGCATTAAGCATAACAAGTCACAACAAAGTCAAAAAGCACTAATAGTAGATACTAGGCACCATGCCCTAACAATCTGATGCCATTACATGAACAATCTCATCCAATCCCTACCATCCCCATAGCCTACAGCGGGGGATTACTCACTCATAAATGGGGGAAACATGGATGGTCGATGGAGAAGCGATGGTGATGATGATGGCGATGATCTCCTCCAATTCCCCATCCCGGCAAGGTGCCAGAACGGAGTTTCTGGTTCCGAATCACGAAATCTGGTGGTGGCGGCGCAGCGGAACTCTTTTTGGAAAAACGTCGAACCCCCTGGGTTTTTAGGTCAGGAGGCAACTTATAGGCGAAGAGGGAGACCGAGGGTGCACTGGGCGGCTGCACCACCTCGGCACAGCTAGGCCTAGCCACATGGCCAGCCCCTCTCTCCGCCTCAGATTCGCTTCTTGAGTCTTCTGGTGAAATAGGGTTTTTGGCATATTTTCTGGATTTTTTCCTGATAGTTGATTTTCTGTACAAAAACTAGACATCAAGGTAATTCTGCTGAAAATAGTGTTAGTTGTATCCAAATCACACAAGTTTAGAGGAAAAACAATAGCAAAAGTGTTCGGAAAAGTAGATACATTTTGGATGTATCAGTCGTCTTGACTCTTTAGTACTTGGGAGTCGGCACGTTCTGCTAGGAGTCGCTATCGACTGATCGATTACGAGTGAGACTCGGATCGTGCCCGGGCCACTATGAGCTTGTCGGGTCACACTCTTAAGAGCGGGAGAAAATTTGGATTGGACTCGAATCAGATACGGAGTGAGTCAGTGAGTTGGATTCACAGTGACTAATATGAACTTTAGTGAATGGACCACAAGTGAGTGGAGCCCACTTTTACTCCCTATATATACTAGGACACACTTACCTAGAGTGTGTGCCTGATTAGGTCATTCCAAGCGTTGGAAAACCCTAGCCCCAGTCCAGTCCTGCCATCGTCGTACCAGACCTAGCACTCCACTGTCGGCGCTCCTCCTCATACGTGTGGATACTGGCAGAGGTGTTGTACGTTCAGTACTTCGACGATCGTGGATCGAAATGGATCGTGGGACTGCACTACATCAAGCGACGTGCTTCATCGATTCCACAACTGCGCGTCTAGTGGTAATTCTCGTGGCCTACTACCTCAACTAGATCTTGGAATCACCGCGTAGGGAAAAGTTTTTGTTTATCTCTACGTGTCCCAACAATCTTCACCCCAACCTTATCATTGAGAAGCATATGTACACCTTCCACGTGCTTATCCTGGCTATGGACCACCTTGCCGATAACCCGATCCAAGGTTGATTGTACACTTCCATGTGTGTCCGTGATAGGAGGGATGCGCAAGAACTATATCTGAGACGGGAACGCTTATGTATGGAACAATGTAAGTTGTACTACTTACCTATGTTAGCTCTATGATAGTGCAAATGATCTGCGTGAACAACAACTGTATATTTTGGGAGGTGGTGAAACATCCCCTCCATTATCTAGGGTTGATGACACTGTGGTCGGAGGTGCTACATAGTAGTAACTCCAGTGATAAATTTGGTGATGAATTACTTCTGTGTTATGCTCGCTTGTTGTCATATGTGTGTTGCGATTGTGTTGTGATTGTGATGAATTGTTATTGTATGTGTGTTGTGATTTTGATGTACTGTTTGTGGATATGCTCACCACTCTAATGTGGGAGGTTACCACAGTGAGTGCACAGGCTGCAACCAAACAGATATGTTTTTGTTCTTATTGGGCCAATACAGCTCACCAAACAGATGGATATGCTCACCAAACAGATGGATATGTGTTCTCCACTCATGAAAAAAAGTGTATGCAGGCTACCAAAAGGGATGCAAAAGCTGGCCCAGAGGCTGTCTCAGCCTGGCAGTGCCCATCTCAACACTACCGGACTAGGCCGAGCAACCCATGCAGGCTACCAAACGCGCCTCTAGCCTACATGTGGATCCGTAGCTGGTCACGGATTCCCGAGTGACCGACACTGGTCATGGCCAGGCTAGGATATCATCCTCGATATACTTAACAAAATGGATGTGCACATCATTTGATTATATTATATAATTCACTTTGTCTTGTAAAACAAACAATTGAACTTTATCGATAGTTAAACAATGTAAAGTTTGACTAAACTTTAAAAAATCATAACAACCTCAAATCAACCTTATTAGATACACCTTATTTTAAGAAATGGACCGGAGGTACTCCAATTGAATTTAAATTTGAAACCAAGTATTATAATAGAATTGAATGTATTCAATTATATTAGTGCATTTGAGCTTTTGTATCATGACCCTCTTTTATGCGGTCACACAAGAAATGAGATAAAAAAGGCATGGTTTTGCAGAAAATGTGCTCAAAAATCGAAAGATGAAACTAACGCAAACCACCAATGGAGACGGGTTTTGTCTGCTGGCATGTGGGGGCGAAAATTTTCTCGCAGATACTTTTTATCGTAAGTTGACCGTCACGCATGAAGGGATCCAAAGGACGATACTTTACTGGAATATATAAATATCAAGATACAGAACCACCGGATGAGGCGGAAATGGTAAATGAGATGTTTGCTAGGCTGCTTCAGCGTTGGGGTGAAAAAATCATCGAAGCAAGCCAAAAATAAGTTCTTTTTAGAAATAAGAATGAATAGTTTAGTGTTGGATATACAAAATAATGGCTAGCTAGAGGTTATGGTATAAGCAAAGTCGAAGTTCTTCCAGCCCGAGCAGACATCCTGCTTACTAGGGATACAATGTTGTTTATGCATCTACACATATATTGAGTTTCTAGTCAATACAATTATTGCATGGAGAATAAACACTTATCATGAACTAGGAAATATGATAATAACAATCTTTATTGTTGGCTTAGGGCATATTTCCAACAGTTGAATGGTCTCATCTCTGGTGGGACTAACATTTTAAGCATGAAAATATGGTTTTCCATGTTGTTTGCTTTATAGGTTGAGAAAAGATAAGTGAAGACAAGATTGAAAATGAGAAGACTAGATAGGTTTAGATAGGGTTTTCATTTTCTTTATGTATTTTGTATTAGGATTTCATCCTCATGTAATTTTCTTTCTTATTTCCTCTTGTAATAAACCTTGTACTCATAGTACAATGAATAAATATTTGATCTTCGTTGTCAGATTGTATTTTTACTATTCCGAATTTTATTCATTTTGTTATAAATGTTTGAATTTGAACTCAAGTTTGACTAATTCAAACTTCCAATTTGAATTCAATTCAATGTACGTTATCCTAGTTCCTATTAGAATCAGTACTGATATGTATGATTGTGTTTGGGTCAGAAGACTTTTTATTTTGTTTGTTCAAATTTGAATTCCTCTAATTTGAATTTCAAAATGATTAATGTTCGAATTTAGGTCAATTCCTAGTGATGACCTACTTCTACCTCAACACTCGACTAAACTTCAATACTGCTTACTCGTTTTAATCCAAAGCAAAAAAATCACCTCAATTAATTTTAGATGCATGCTATGCAAATGCAGAAATTCTATATGTACCCTTCCATTGTCCTATTTTTCAGGTTGTTACAAAAACTTAATTAAGTGAAATAATTCATTGTCTACATGGCATATGTAGATAGAAACTAACGTCATCCCAAAAAAAAAACAAGAAACTAACAAGATGGACTCGCATGTGTTGTGTGTCGCATGTGGAGGCATAAATTTTCTCACATGTATCCATGGTATCATATTTTGATCTTAAGTCGTCGCCAACCATCACATAGTAATGATGTACAAGGCGGAGGCATCGCCTAAGAGGAGCCGAGGGAGGAAAGTTCATTGCAGATACAGACATCGAGATACATATACACCAATGGAGATGGAATAGAGAAGGGCCGGTCTCAGACTTTTGGGGCCCGGAGCAAAGCTAGAGCCCAAGGCCCCCAAATATAACTATAGAAATAACATTCAATATATTCGTATATAAAATATTCTCATAAAATCCCTCAAAGTGCGTCTATAAAGCAATATTCATATCAAAAAATTGTACATATTAGCTTGACATTTTTCTAATATTTTCATTTGGAAGTCAATGATGATTGTATCAAATCAGTCATATCCAATATTTTTTATCTATACCCCTATCACTTCATCGACTTGTTTCCTTCTTTTGTTTTTTCTAACTGCCAGTTACACAATTTCTAGTTGATATGATGACACTGTAATTTATATGACCAATAATTAATAAAAACGAATGCAAAACATTAACTCAATAAAATCTTACCTATTAAAGTGCAGAGCTTACGAATCCCAAATTTCAGTAAGATATGTGATATCCCTAAACAATATTTAATTTGTTTGTTATCAATGGCCGTGTTTCAACAATGAACATACACTATTAAACATACACTATCAATCGATCATGAAGACAGATTAGGATATATACTACTTATATATAAAGTTTAGACACATGATACCATCCGTTAGTTCCCCGGAATAGCTATATCATGCTGGCCGGTCTTCTCTAGATTTGCACGAGTAATCGCAACAACTGATGAGGCAATATGGATAAATAAAGTTCAGAAAGGAAAAGGGACTAGACTTCGTTGTACCAGTATAGATCAATCCTCGCCGAACACAGGAGGCCCATGCATCTCCTCTCGACGACTCATGATCTTCAGAGAGTACATCATCCATGATCTACCTTGCTTCTTTTTAGGAAAACATGATCTACCCTGCTTTGTTGCGTTCAGGTGATGGCGTGAGCCTTAGGGCAAAGTAAATTTCCCAGTGTTAGGCAAAGTAATTTTGGGCCACATACTACACTTCGGTAGAGAAGACATTGTTGAGATTAGGACCCTTATTTTCCTGGGCCTAGGGCGGCGGCCCCGCCCGCCCTGCCCCGAGGCTAGGTCTCGAATAGAGAAATGAGACCTTCACCCAAGTGTTGTATGCATTAGGGTAAAAAATTTATCAAACGGAAAATAAATTTGTGGAAAAAAATGACCGAGGAAGGAAGACGAGAAAACCAAATTGTGGTTTTCCAAAAAGAAAAATGCTTGAGAAAATCAAGTTTCCTTGTATAGTACGTTTTCTTGGAAAAGAAGAAGACTGGGACGCGTGGCACGGTACGGATGGATGGCGCGGCATGGGATCCTCGGCGTGAGCGTAGCCGATGGAGAAAAATATCTCGCAAAACCCACTTGGCCGCCCTGGCATATTCCCCCAAACCCCGAGACGCCTTCCACCGCGGCTGCCACGCGGGGCCCGGCCCAGCCCCAATCCCTATCCTGCGCGTGCGCGGCCCGCCGTCCGATGCGATCAGGACGGCCACCTACCGCTATAAAACCCCGCCCCGCGGCAGCGCCCTCCTCCTCATCGCTCTCGGGGTTGGCTTCTCCTCCCCTTCCGGTTCGGTTCGGGTTCGGTTCGGGTTCGAGAGTAGCTAGCTAGCTAGGGTTCCGTAGGAGTTCCAAGGAGAGGGAGAGATGGCGGACGGCGGCGTGGAGTACCGGTGCTTCGTGGGCGGGCTCGCCTGGGCCACCGACGACCGCGGCCTCGAGACCGCCTTCAGCCAGTACGGCGAGATCCTCGACGCCAAGGTCAGTACCCCCTCCGATCTCCCCCAGATCTGGTGCTCCGCGTGGTAGATCTAGCCTTCCTCCCTACTGGATCTGACTGAATTCCTTCCTTCCGATCTGATTTGTTTGTTTGTTTGCTGTGCAGATCATCATGGACCGTGAGACCGGCAGGTCCCGCGGGTTCGGGTTCGTCACGTTCTCCAACGAGCAGAACATGCGCGACGCCATCCAGAACATGAACGGCCAGGACCTCGACGGTCGCAACATCACCGTCAACGAGGCCCAGTCCCGCCGCTCCGGCGGCGGGGGCGGCGGCGGTTACGGCGGCCAGCGCGGCGGCGGCGGCGGCTACGGCGGCGGCGGCTACGGAGGTGGTGGCGGCGGCGGCGGCTACGGCGGTCAGCGCGGTGGCGGCGGTGGCGGCTACGGCGGCGACCGTGGCGCTGGCTACGGTGGCCAAGGCGGCGGTGGTGGCTACGGCGGCCAGGGCGGCTACGGCCAAGGTGGCGGCGGTGGTGGCTACGGCGGCCAGCGCGGCGGCGGCGGCCCCGACGGGCAGCGGTGGAACTGAGCTGTCCTCGCCGGCTTAAGCGGGCCCAGTTATCTTCGTCGTCGTCAAAGTTATCCCCAGTTTTTTTCTGTTATGCGTCTGTCGTGTGTCGTGTGGTTGCTATCTGCGTCTGTGTTTTTGATCGGGAGCTCGAGTGTTTGGGTCACAAGTTGCTAGAGCTGGTTCCGCGAGGAAGAAGATCGATCAAGTACTATTAAAAGTCAGTCAGTGTGTGTTGGTTGTTTCGAGATGCAATCCCCTTCCTATCGTTGGATTGGGATGTGATGTGTTGGAACTCAAGTCTAGCTTTGAATCAATCCGTCAGTGGAAATTTGGAAATTGCTTGAAATCCTGTCCTGTTGCTTGAAATCCTCTCTGTTTATTTGTGTACTTTCTGTTCCTTTTTTTTAATGTCTGTGCAGTTCTAATGATCTAATCTGGAAATTGCAAGAATCCCTGTTGTGTTACTGGCTACTGCAGTTGGTTGCATTCTATGCTCTGACTGCTTTGTCTTCTGTGTTTTCTCTAAACCATACATGGTGTGTGTACAATTTTTTCTTTGATGGCATCAGACAACACTGTTATCCGCCCATGAGATTGAAATTCAATTCCAAATTACAAAGCCATTGCTGTATCTGCAATTATCCTTCTACCGATCTGAAAAGCCATCTATGGTGTTCTAGTAGAGATTACCCTTGTACACTATATCACAATTTGCATCCCAGTCTAAGTACAAATTATCCATCAACTGATCTACAAAGCCATTGCTGCATGGGTTGTCTCAGTCGAGGACGTAGATGCGAGATGCGATGTCCTGAACCAGCCAGTCGAAACCCTGGAGCAGACCCTCCCCGGTGTAGGCGCTGCAGCCGACGATCTTCCAGTGCCGGTCCTTGTTCATCACCTCCAGATTCAGAACCTGAAACACACGCAAAGGAAACTCGACGGTAAGATACGTGGCATGTGTCTTGTAGCCATGCTTTTGCCAGATTTCGACCATCTTTGTTAAGCAAAAAAAAATCTGTCAGATTGGTTCTCTAGATCATGTGCCAGATCACAATATGATCTTGACTCCAGCTATGGAAGAATTTTTACCAAGAGATGTGCCAGTACAAATACAAACTGGAATATATACTTTACCTTGGCGATTTCATCGGGCTTCAAAGCGCCCTGAATGTCTTGCTTATTGGCGAAGACTAACAGCGATGATCCAGCTAGTCTCTGTGACAAAAATAAATAAATTCAAGGATCACTTTAGAAGATCTAGACCCAAATCATCCAATAAGGTAACACATAGACATGATGTGTAATCGAATTTCCAGTCTTAAGACTGTCCTGACACAGAAACACTAAGCAGCAACCGACCTTTAATGCTAGGTTTCAGATATATAATGCACAGGAAACTGAAAGACTGAGTTACACTGAAACAAATTACTTACAAGTGTTGGTGGTTAGGCAGTTTACCTCTTCTTTCAGGAGATTGTGGAGCTCAGCACGGCAGTCATCCAGCCTTCGGACATCAGAACTATCAACCACCCAAACTAGACCGTCAGTCTGCTCAAAGTAGTTCCTCCAGTATGAACGGATGGTCTTCTGTCCCCCGACATCCCATATGTTGAGCGAGTACCTGCAACGATCACCATGTTATCAACTCTTGGCAATCTGTTGGATTTGTTTCATATTGACTGTACTTACTGCATTTTGACAATCAAGATTCTTGACTGATACGTATCAAGTAGCTGTCTATTTTTTTTGGCCAAACCAAGATATGTAGTATTTTCACCATGTGATCTAATATTTTTTGGGAGTAATGAAGATAAGTAATTGTCTTTCTTACTTTGAAAACGAGAAGTACAAGCCACACATGCAGGTTGTTTTGTAGTAGGATAACAAACAACAGATGCAGACTGAGATAAACTTAAAAATAAGCTACAATGCACCATCAAATTGCTTGATTATGCCATTTGGTATCACAATTGTCGTACTATGTCTCTGAATCATACATTTTCTCACTAACTTGTAAAAGTTGCACCGTGACAATGTTGAACTTTCATACTGTGTTGTCTGCCACGTGAAAACATTAGTGCCAATGCTACAGTTTTATGCTTGTGGAGCAACATGTTTCACATATCTATGAACGTCTCTGACTCTCCGTGCTTGGATAATGAGCTTTTCCATAAGCACCAAGTTGCACACTTACTATTGGGCCACGTACAGTTGATTTTAGCTGAAGCACTACACATCAGTACTTTCCACTAGCATTAATCCAAATGAAATTGACGACCATCAAACTTCCAAATAACAAAGCTCACCTTGCAGAATTGTTCCTTTAGTTATCTTATGAAACTAAAAAAGACTAGAGTACCCTTGACATAACAGAATATATGGCATAGTTGCAACCAGTAAGATACATGATCTAAGCAGTAGGGATGCAAGTGGCCTGTCCGGCGGACAGGGCAGACGTCCGCCAGCACCTAGGACAAGTACAAGGACGTGGTATACACTACGAAAACAGAGACAGAGAAGTGCAGGGACGCACGCGGACGTCCGCCTGCATGCCTACATAGCAGTAATCAACAAGATGATATGGCACTACTAGTACTATCTATAATGTGCTGAAGCTACTGTACAATCTCTTCAAACACATTTAGGTGATACAAGTGGCATTTTAGAGTAGGAATGATAAAATATAATATCAGCTAAGACAATCATTCTTGTTCTGGCGTCTTTAACTTGATAAATAAACAAGGAATACAGTACATACTTTTGGTACTGGATGGTCTTGATATTAAAGCCAAGCGTAGGGCTAATGACACTAGTGTCCTCTCCATTTATCTTGAGCACAATTGTCGTCTTACCCGAGTTGTCCAGGCCACTGTAAAATTTAGCATGAGCGGAAATAAATCAAGAAGAACAAAGAACTGAATGGAACAGGCCTAGAAAGTCAAAAAGCATTGCACCTCAACCACATAATCAAGAACAATAATACATTTGGATGTGAATCTTGGGAAACAAAATAGGAAAAAAGGAGTGGAACATGATGCTTACACCATGAGAATCCGCATCTCCTTTTCCTTGCGCTTGATTTTTCTGATGATGCTGAGGAGACCCATTCTGGAGGTGGCAAAAAGGAGGAATCAGTATAAAGTAAGATGAAGAGGGAAACAGGTGCAGAAACAGTTACTGATTGAATTCAGGCTGCTATTGACCCCCTAGGTTCACATTGAGGAATAAACTGTCATGAATCGGCAATGAAATGCAGTGACATAAATTTTACACTAGTGAAGGCAGAACATGGTTTGTATTTATCACATAAACTCATGTAGTATGGTAAACTGCGTGTGTTCCGTGATCCAAGACGACGCAGTGTGGAACTCAAACCATGTAGTAACAATGACAAGAGGGTCAAGGTGTAAAATACTTCGGGATTCATTGCTATTGTGGATCATATGAAGCCGCAAAATGTGCATCCTAAGTTTCAAGCTAGTGTCTTGGAAACACACTGGACTCTATTGTTCGTCATGGGCTGACCAGATAAGGTTATGCACTAATGAAGAAACCACTCTAAATCCTCTGAAGTAAAGAGGAAATTTTCCAATTTTCAGACCCACAACTTCTCATATTTTTGAAGGGACATCTTATTGTATACCAATAAGCTGGAACCAGCTAGAACAAGCAAAAGTTTAACTTTGCAATTAGGCAGAATTCAACTGCTCCCTGGTTACATGTCAAAGACAAGGAACCTTGAAAAATCACGCCCACCTTTTCCTCTCTTTGTTTATTTACATAGGTTGTTCAAATACCATTTCCAATTCTCAGGAGAAAATCAGAGAAACGTTGATCAGACTGTTCTCACATATCATCTCATTTTACGATGCAGTTCCATTTGTTTATATCTTCACAGTCACACAGATGAGAACTTTGTATGCAAGCAGTAACAATTGGTGCTCTAGTGCCACACCTCACTACAAGAATTTCTCCATAAAATTATGATCTACAACCACTAGGGCTGTGTTTGGGAGGGCTCCACTCTACTCCACTCCACTCCACCTCTAAACTCCACTCCACCTAAGGTGCTCTGGAGTAGTAAAATGTGTTTGGGAGAGAAATTAGCTTCAGATCTCGGTTAGTGAGAGGACTTTGTAAAATGTCCAGAGTACCCTCTTATTTTGGCACCACCATTCATACATTTGAACAAAAACAAATACTCCCTCCGACCCATATTACTTGACTTGGATTTGTCTAGATTCGGATATATCTAGACATGTTTTAGTGCTAGATACATCTGAATCTAGACAAATCCAAGTCAACTAATATGGGTCGGAGGGAGTACCATATGTTAACCAATTCAACACCAACTACCAATACCTATGCACACCATAACTCATGGAGTTCAATGTACAGATTTCTGAGGTTCAAATATCAGCAGTGATAAACACGATGGGTTTGATCTGCATGAATCCCAAGATATCAACAGTAACAATTCTAATGGGATTGTATTAGACAGGACACATGACGAGTACCATTAGACAGGTTAAGACTTTCTCAATAAAGAAACATGCCCAGCAAAAGAACTTCCCGAGGACATGATAATCTCACAGAACTACTCATTTGTATCTTCGTCAACAAATTGTAAAAGATCGCAAGGCACCCAAGCATGGCGGTTCAGGCAAATAAGCCATGTAAAGCTCGGTTCTAGATCTGTAGCACAGTCAACTGCCATCGCCAAGATCTTGTAGGCTATCCTCGGGGTAGGTGGCGGGTACCTGATGCAGGGTGGCGTAGAGAAGGTCTTCAGTGAGTCTATAGAGGCAAACGGCGACGGGAGCGAGTCTCCAGTCCAGACAGACGGCGTCGGCGGCGGGTTGAACGACGAGAAGCAGGGGGCGGAGGGGAGAAAGGTGGGTGGCTTCTGGTTGGAGGGGGAAGGGGCGGACAGCGCGGGAGAGCCTGGTTGGTCACCGGGACGACTCTAGGGTCGCGACGGAGAGGCTGGCGGCGGCGTGCCTAGTCGCCTGCCACCGGGGGATTTGAGGTCTTGTCGGGCAGAGCACGTCGCCGGTGAGCGGGATTGCGGCGAGGCGACGGCGAGAGACAGAGGCCGGGATGGAGGCTGCTTCTGAATCTGAGAGTGAGCTGTGAATAGGTGCGGTTGGGCGAGGGCTGTGGGATGGGCTATGGGCAGACGGCATTTCCTTCTCAGGCTCTGATGTCACAAGGCCCATCTTTTACAATATGCCAGTCCGTTCACCTAAAAAAAAACAAGTTTTCTACTTTTCTTCAAACGGAATTCACCCCCAATTTTACTCAGAAATAATGATGCAAATTCAACTCGGAAACTAAGAATAACTCAATGTTTTGAAACTTCACTTTTATCCATGACATACGTATCAAACTATGAATATAAAGCTTACTATCTTTTCGAAACAAGAAATTAAGCTACATGTAAACATGATTAAGCACGATATGCCAGATCTTAATCTGATTTTGGATCCTGGCATACACATAATCTTTTCTAGTACTCTCTCCGGTCCATATTAATGTTCTCAACTTTGTCTAGATACAAATATATCTAGTTTAAATATTTAACTAAATACATCAAATATAGATAAAGTTAAGAACATTAATATGACCGGAGGGAGTATGAAAAACGAGTCTGTGGTGCACGTACGGTACGGTCCTTTCAATACGAAACAAACAAAAACAATGCTGCAATTTGCAGGAATCACTCAACCCTCACGATTTGACGATAATATTTAATTTGATCTCGACATCTTGGTTCAGATAATCAACTAACAACATGACCATATGTTTGATTTTAATATTTTGTCAATCCATCGAGAAAGATATCATCATGATCACGAGTCTTCATAATTGTGAGAAAATTATTAGATAGATATAGGTATATATTGCCAGCAACCTCAAGATATCGAAGCAAATCTTGTTGTCGATCACCAATGTTAGTCATTCCTATACATCCCTACATCATTAGATAATTAAGAATATGTATATAAATCGGCATCCAGCTAACCCATTCGTGTCGTGAGAAATGAAAATTCCCATTATCTGGTATATATATATATAGCTATATATTGCCAACAACCTCAAGATCTCGAAGCAAATCTTGTTGTTGATCACCAATGTTAGCCCTTCCTATACGTCCGTACATCATTAGATAATTAAGAATATGTATATAAATCAGCATCCAGCTAACCCATCCGTGTGGGGAGAAATGAAAATTCCCAATATCTGGTGTATCTTCAATAAACCTGATATTGGTTTCACCAAAGAAAAAATGGTTCGAATGAATCATGTGCATGGTCAGTGGCATCTTCTGACTCTTTCATCTGATATCTGATACCTGATAACAGCAACCCAACAAACCCATAATCTTTAATCAATCCTCTAACAACGACAACTAAGCATTGTTAACTAAGATTTGTCTGGCTGAATGATTAGTTATTGGCTCCCGGTCTATGCACACAACATGCAAGGTGACATCTGTAACCTCCTGTTGCAACTTGCCGGGTTGCCAGTAGTTTACATTTTATTAATTTGCTGCATGATATGAGTACTACTGCTCCTATACACTAAAAGAGATCTATATACATTCATTTTACAAAAATCAAAACATCTTATATTTAGAAACGAATGGAGTACTTAATAAATTTAGCTTAATCCATTATATATCTAAAGTTTCATAGATTTGTTTAGATACGCTGACAATTATGTATGTGCAGGTCTCCTTCACCCGCCCGTACTTTTTAGCCACTCCATGTAACTGACCAAACTTGTTTTTTGTCTTGGAGGGATTTTCCTGGAGAAGACTAGCTAATCTCAACAATAACAAATAGTTTCCTTACCAAATATCTCTACGTTCACTAATATAAAATGTTTTGGCAAGTTTTCCAAAATGTCTTATACTATTGAATCGGATGAAGTCACTTTTTACATGGTTGTGATTCGGTGACTAGCACGGTGGTCTATCTCAGGGCCGGGGTTGAAATTTCAATGAAACTTTAATAAATTTCTGAAATTTTGATGTGTTCCGAAAAAAATCTCCGGAATTTTTGGAAAATGGTCTCTGTTTTGAGATCATCAACATTCGGCAATCATTATACCATTGTAAGATTGGAAATCTCCCAAAATGAAACAATAAGTTGATCAACTATTTCATCCAAGTCAATGTTTTGAAACTTTAGTTTTATCCATGATGTACATACCAAACGATGAATACAAATCTGATTATGTCCCCGAACACATAAATTATGCTACATGCAAACATGATTAAGCAGGGTATGTCCAGATTTTGGATCCTAGCGCACACATAATCTTTTCTATTAAAAACGAGTCAGTGGTGCAGGGTACGATCCTTTCAATACAAGACACCAAAATCATGCTGCAAATTGCAAGAACCACTCAACCCTTGCATTTTGGCGATAATATTTAATTTGATATCCATATCTAGGTTCAAATAATCAACTAACAACATCACCATATGATTAATTTTAATATTTTGTCAATCCACCAAACTACCATACCGATCGAGAGAGATATCATCATGATCCCACATTTTAATTGGCTATATAAATAAATAAATAAATCATCATCAAGCTAACCCATTCGTATGATGGGAAATGAGTATTCCCAATATCTGGCATATCATCTGAAGAACTGATATTGCTATTAATTCGTACTACTACTTATCCTATGGTTTGGCCAAGAAAAGTTTGAATGAGTGGGGGTACATGGTCACTGACATGACATCTTCTGACTCTTTCCATCTGATAATAGCAACCCAACCAACCAACTAATCTTTAATCAATCCTGTAACAATGACAACATGCATTGTTAGCTAAGATTTGTCCGGTGAATGATTATTGGCATGACGTTTTTTGCATTGCTTGGACAATTTCGTTGCATAGCCGCTCAAGCTTTAGTAGACACATTATGCATGCACACGTGCGTGTATGTGTTTGTACTTGGTGTTTTTTTGCGTACATTGATAGATAACCTTCACACACAAAAGTGTCACCTGTAAAAGCTAGTACAGGAAACGTATTTCGGGGCCGTGAATCAGAAACAAGAATTATTTCTTGTCTTTGGAGCTTTTTCTGGAGAAGGCATAGCTCACCAAGAAAATTAGTTTCCTCGACATGTAACTTTTACTTCACCATGATTCGTGGGATGGTTTATCTCTGGGGGGAAAAATTCAACGAAATTCCGAAATTTCAGTGGTATCTAAAACTCAGTTTGTCTCGAAACTTTATATTCGAACAGTATAGAGTGAAAACCAAATTTGTTGACTTTTGTCTAAATTTGATGAATTCTGAAATCATATCCAAAAAATTCCAAATTTCGGCGATTTTCAGTGGGTCTTAAATTTCACTTAAACAGTTTCGAAACTGAAATCATATCCAAAAAATTCAAAGCCCTCGATTTATATCCACGTGAGTAATTTGACATGCATCACGTTATTCTTTCCATGGAATACAATGTTTAACGTCGACCTCACGACGTTTATGCGTTGACCTCGTCAACTTTTAGTGCGTCGTGACACAGTACTCTTTTTAACAAGTTACTTTAACACAAAGAACACCACTTGCAAAAACTAGTGTATGGAGGTATTTATGGAGTATAATACTACCTAGAGCGGGCCTGGTTGGCGCCGGTGTGCCATCACTTTACACTGTTACACTTGTGCCAGTGTACGTCCTGAGCGTACGTACGCTATCTGTGTTTGGGCCCGGTCGTTCATGTTATGTTAATGGGGTGCCACGTGGGCGTGTCGGGTAGGGTCCTGGGTTCACGTGCATATATACAGTACATGTCACGTCAGATATAGTAGCTCTAGCCCACGTGGGAGTATTGCTTTTGTCTGATTAATTGCAGCTGCAAATGCGTGGCCTGCCACGTGGGACAATTACGTTTCAACTGGTAGGGTCCTGCCAGGTCCATCATTTTCACTGGTGATGATGCACGGCGAAAATTGACTTAGAACAACCAACCGTGCTCGCAATGTAACCGAGCGTCCATGATGCGTGGATTTCCTTTTTGTTAGGTGCATATGTAAACCATATGTATCCTGCAAAATAAATAAATTTGGGCAGCAAGAAAATGCAAAGCGTTCACGTGACAAAAGACAATGTATTCATCTCAAGGGCACCTGCATGCATTTTTCAACATCGTGCAGCAAACTTCTACTCTACGGACAATATTGTTTTTTATGCTGGAGCGGCTCGTTTAGTTATCCGGCGCCCCTAGACCGAACCCTACACACGGGAGGGGGGGGGGGGAGATGGAGCTGAAAATGACACGGACCAGTACTGCCAGTGGGAGAAAGCTCTGTTCCCTCCCTTTTCGCTGCTTTCTGCTCCATCTTTCCGCCCTTTTTCTGGCTATATGTACGATTATTTCGAGCATGCCGCACGTACGCGTCGTGTCAAAGTCTTGGCATTTTTTAACTGCCGCCGCAATTCGTACAGCTCACGCACGTTTAATTAGTTCCATCCATGCAGCGTGTGTTAATAATTAAGTAAAAAAAGAGCTCCAGGCAGCGTTGCTCTCACACGTGATTAAAAGATCTTTGTATGTTCCACATGCTTAATTTGACACAAGCAAGAAGCTAGCATAGAGTAACTTTGACAGTTACTTTTCATACGTCTACCTTGGTGTTTTTTATTTATATGATAAAATTGTGATGTTACCCATATACTTTTCAGCATATATAGATGTTGATAGTGTGGTGATTACTCAATCACCTCAATTAGATGTTGATACTACTGTGATCGATGAACAGTAGTATGTCAGTAGATGTAGATGGCCTGTTTCGAAGTACTAGCTCGATCTTGCAGTGCTATAGGGCGCATGCAGATGTATGCTGCTGCCTATGCATGGGGATACACCAAACCCACACCTGCAGATGTTCCATAACTTCACTTTTATCCATGCATGACGTACGTACGTGTCAAACTATATAAGCATGATTAATATATATGCCATGGTCTCGATCTGATTTTGGATCCTTGTGCGTACAATGATCTTGTACGTGTACTATTAAGAAACGAGTTAGTGGTGCACGTACGATCCCTTCTTCAGAACCGGACCAACAAAATCGCACTGCAAATCGAGCTTGGTTTGTTTTTATTTCTCAGTCCAACAGGCTATAAGCAATACCAATCAAGGGAGATATCATCTCGATTCTGGGTACGGTCTCTTTTTTCTTTTCTTTTCGAACCATGCAGGAGAACTACATGTGATATATTAGAAAAGGAAAATCCCAAAAAGATGGGTAGGAAGTTTATAGAGCTTAAGAAACAGCTTGAATTGACGACAAAAAAATACAGACAAACGACCACGACAGAGCCAAGTCTAAGCGACCCCTACACAACCAAAACTAAAACTGAAAAGGAGTTTTACAGAAAAACTCCAACAACTCTAAGAGTCACGCAGTCTGAAACGACCTCCACTACCAGTGGCCCAAACTTGCGCCTCTTGCTTGATTTGAACTATGATCTGCTCCAAAGTCATGTAGGTATTCTCAAACATCCTTTTATTTCTTTCCTTCCATATGCTCCAGGTGACAAGCATCACAACTGTATTAAAGCGCTTTTGTTCCAATCCATGCAACAAAAAACTCGATTGTCTCCACCAGCTTCGTAGACTTTGCTGGTTCAAGGATGGCACCATCTGCGGTAAATCTGCCCAAACCAAAACTGCACCCCATATAAGGTTTCTCACAGCACAAGTCATGAAGAGGTGGCTCGGATCCTCATCCGTGGTGTTACAAAACATGCAGTGGTCATTGTGTGGGAGCCCCCTTTTAGCTAATCTGTCGGCCGTCCACACTCTGTTCCGTATAATCAACCAGACTGCTATTTTACAGCGAAGAGGAGCCCAAGATCCCCAAATCACCTTAGCTGTGTCACACTTGGTAGAAACTGTAAAATGTACTTTGTAAACCGACCTCGAAGAGTAAAATCCACTAGGTTCCCACGACCATGTCCATACATCTTCCGAATCAGCTGTGAGGTTAATCGGTCTTATCGCCTCGCAGATTTGAAGAACTTGCAGGAACCCTTCAATGTTCAGATTAGCTATGCATAATTGTGATTGTGATTAATCAAGATATGCATAATATATATGTGTATATATATATTGCCAACAACCTGAAGGTATCGGACCAAATCTTTTTGCCCATCACCAATGTTAGTCCTTCGTATCCATCCGTACACCATTAGATAATTGACAACCTGAAGGTATCGGACCAAATCTTTTTGCCGATCACCAATGTTAGTCCTTCATGTCCATCCTTACATCATTAGATAATTGACAACATGTATATAAATCAGCATCGAGCTAACCCATCCGTGTGGTGGGAAATGAGAATTCCCAATATCTAGCTTATCTTCTATAGAACTGATATTGATACAAATACGTAGTACGACTTCTATGGCTTCACCAAAAAGGATTTGAATGAATGAGGGTGCATGGTAAGTGAAGTGGCATCTTCTTGCCCTTTCCACTCGATAACTGCAACCCAACCAATTAACTAATCTTTAATGGATCATCTAATAACAACAACTAATCATAATTAACTAAGTTTTGTTGGACGCACACAACATGCAAATGGCAATATCTGCAACCTCATGTTGCAGCTGACTCTGTCGCTAAGTAGTTACGTTATGTTAATTTGGTGCATGATATGAGTAAACTTAATTTATTTAGCTTAATTCATCTATGTCTATACTTTAAGAGATTTGTTGAGATACGCTGACGATTATGTATCCGCAGGTCTCCTTCACCCCACTCGTACTTTTTGACCACTCCATGTCAGTTCACATAACATATATTTTTCTCCACGAGCAAATTATTTGGGAAGACTCGACCAAAAGAAAGAATCGTTACATTGTTTTGGGGGAAAAGGCCAGAAGCCATATATGGAAGCCAAATAAACTCTTTCGAACCCTATTTAAAAGAAAAGAAAAATTACACAAAAGTGTCCTTGAAGAAATTAATCGACACGCTGGCCCGCCGCCACGCCATGAGCAAAACTCAATGGTGCCTCTGAACCTACGGACCACATTGGAGCCCGAGAGACGCTTCTAACATGGCAGTCGAGAGTCACCCGGTCGGAGACGGTAGACGCTGATGATAGTGATCTAATTAGAAACGGAGCGCCATTCTATAGAAGAAGAAAGCGGCGAAGAGGACTAGATGACCACAACATATGTAGGGACTAACTTGACTAGCTCCACGACCAGGGAAAGCTAAGTGAACCCCTCGTTCACAGAAGAAGCCAGCGCGCGAAGGAACGAAAATTAGCCGCAAACACAAACATTGAAGCAGATTCACCGCTCGAAACGACCGCTCGCCCTCCTCTATGCTGCCATCAAAGTGGTCGGGCAAATTCCACCATAACACCGACGCGCAGGGAACCAAACATAATCCTAACAGAGAGTTATTAGCATAAAACCAACACTTTTAAAGCCAAATCTATCGAAATGCACCACTTTTAGTTTTCGGGATAAGAGACCCACCACAATGTTTAAGTTTTTTCAAAAAGAAAATGGTAAAAACAACTTGAACATGAGCTGCCAACTTTTTCTGTCAGGTGGGACCGTTTGTAAGCACAGCTGGTTGCACTTGCAGTGCTGAGTAAGTATAGGCTACCTTTTCGGTGCCACGTGGTGCCACGTGAGCATGTCGGGTACGTGAGCGTGAGGGACGGCACGGGCAGGAGCTGAACTGCAGTAGTACGTAGCTCGCGCTGGCCTAGCTAAGTCGTCATGTCCGAACGTTTCGGCACGTACGTACTCGTGTCAAGTAGTCAACTCTTCACACCATTCTCCCTTCAGCTATAGAACACTACTGTGGCGATCAGATCATGTCTGAACGTTTCAGCACGAGCATCAAGTCTTCCCTACACTTTTTTTTTAAAAAAAAAATTAGCGCCGCAATTCGTACAGCTCACGCACGTTTAAATTACTAGTTCCATCCATGCAGCTAGCGCCTGCTTGCTCTCGTCACGTACGTGATTGTTTAAAGAATATTCTAGAGTGCAATTTCGACATCGACATGCACCAATCATGCATAGAGATTGGTAGCTTTACCCTGAAACAAGAATTTACCCTTCTTGTTGGTCCACATCATTCATCATCAGGGGCAGATCGGATGCCGCTTCACAACCCTAATCATCGTCATGATCTTCTCCATGGCATCGAGAAGCGTGGAGAATTGTTAGGCCGCTGCTTTCCTCGGAGTAGTACATCTTGGTATGTTACAGGTATTGTAGGTTTTGGTGTTAGCGTATTTGAAAATCGATTTAAGAGTTCAATGTCGACAAGTTCACCTATAGGGCGCTCGTTTTTAGACCAAAGACTTCCCGTTCCCGACTTGTCATTAATTATTGCACCTCTGGTTTATAATATACTCCCTCCGTCCAGGAATAAGTGACTTGCATTTCTGCGCATCTAGCGTCGTCAAAGGGCTAGTGGAGTTGTTTTCCCGATGGATCTCCTATGATCCGGTCCGGTTTTGTGTTTCGTTGGTGTGATTTCAGGTCAGTCTCTCCCAATCTACGGTTGTCGTCATAGATGATGGTTGCTGCTCTGGTGCACTGGTCCTTTGTGATATTAGCACGACGACTTTTCGTATGTCTACTATAACAAGCTGTATTATGATAAGCTTTGTCAGGCTACGGTGATGGAGGGGCGAGGTCGGCAGTGCGGCTTCAGCTCGCGCTAGTGTTTATGGTCGTCGCAAGGTGGTCCAGTTATCTATTTATAATTTTTATTACTCCCTCTATCCGGAAATAAGTGGTTTAGATTTGTCTATATTCGGAGGTATCTAAAACAAAAACATGTATAGCTACATTTGAATCTGGACAAATCCAAGTCACTTATATGTGGACGGAGAGAGTACTTTTGGAACTCTTTATACTGCTTTTGATGACTTTTAATAAATCGGTAAAATTTATGAAAAAAAAAACTCTATCGCACATGCTTCTCTGCCCCCCATTTGTTACAGGTACAGTTTCACTTGATCTGTCTCTCGTACATAGTTTCATGCACATATTTGGTGTACAATCTACAGTTTCACTCTGTCTCATATATAGTTCATGACAGAATAGCGCAATGGAAAAATGTTCAAGGTGAAAAACGCTAGAGAAAGCTTCAAAATTGGTGCGCGTGTAAGCTTTCGTGTGGCATTGCTAGAGATACACCTATTGTTGACACAGATTTCTCATTTAGAGGACTTGGGTATCGGCGTTGACTATAACCAAGGCTGGTGTCACATTCCCGTCGATTGCGAGACATGTGCGGTAGTTTCTTCAATTTTGAAACTATTTGGCCGCGTTCTTCAATAAATGTTGTGTGTGATAGTCATGAGTGCGCGTGCATTTCATTTTACTGTTCGACACCGTTTGGTGGCCCGGAGATCGTGTCCTGCACAACATTTTGCAAGTTTCAAGTTTCATTTCCGGGGTAGACCGGGTTCAAGTCTCATACGTACGGTTTCTTAAAACAAGTTTCCAATGCATGGGGTGCATGGTGAGTGACATCTTGTACTTTACTCTTGCTACCTGATAATAGCACCCTAGTCAAGCAATACATAATTAATTAGTAGTGCTTATCTAATAGCATCAGCAAGCATTATATTGTTAATTAAGATTTGTGCGGGACAGTTGATGTTGGCTCGAGAGATCTACGCGCGCAATAATATATCAATCTCCGTTGTATGCTCCTGTTGCTGGTTGAGTTGTTGATTTGGATTGATTATATGTTATTTTCATGTATGATGGATTGATACGTAGTAGTACTAGTTAATTAACCTGGCTCCATCCAGCTTACAATACTTTAAGAGATTTGCCATGATATGCTGAAGATCGTGTATCTGTGGGTCTCCTTCGTTCATCTTCGAAATTGTACACTTTTGTTGGAGGCCTTTCTCCGCGAAGGATCCACCTGCCAAAATTAAATTAGTTTTCTTGACCTGCAACTTTGGACACATAGGCATAGGTTTGTGTTGTGCCCTTTAGAATGTGCCACATAAGATGATTGGTGGTGTACAAGAGAGAGAAATGAAAAGTATTAACAAATGAAAATGAGGTTTTATTTTTCCTTGCAAAGAGAAAAATAAAATTAATTACTCACGGGCATATGTACCCACGGGAACTTGAATCAAATTGATGATATTCACTTATACAGCACTACTCTAGATTTTATTGAAGTCAAGAGTATTTGTACGTTTTGTTCCCAGATGATACAGAATACCGGTTTCTATTTAATTTCCATTGTGCGGTTGTAAAACACTCTCCGGCGCCCAAGCAACCTAATTGATAAGATCATGTAAAACAGTTTGGAAGGAAAATTCCCGTTTGCAGTAATTAAGAAAGAACTGCTAAAAAACAAACATGTCTTCAAGGTTTTAAGTTATTTTTTAGTCGGCTGATAATTAAGAATTGTTTAGTTCTTATAGTTGACGCTAGGAACCGTTGATCCAGCTTCAAACTCAACATAATATTTTCGGTAGAATAGGATTATCTTGTACAATAATTTTGTAAAATCAACCAAGCATTATGGTTTTCTGCATCACTCTCGCGTGTTGCATTGCATCGCATACCATAGCATTGCCCTGCTCCCCGTCCTGCATGCATAGGGTACCTATATATCTACCGCTTTTTAATGGGGTGCCACGTGACCGTGTCGCTTGTATATGTTCATTATGTTACACACGCATGCTCTGCATCTCCTGCGAAGCATCATTTGTTTGCTGCAAACTGTGTGTGTGGCCCGTAACTCTGCAGCCAGCACGTCCCATTATTTATGTTTGTTTGTATGTATGTATACCTTTATGTTTGTTTGAATGTATATAGATGGTGACCTGTCATGGTACCATTGACATGCTCGAAAATTAGTTACTCCCCTTCTGTTCATATTAATAGTCTCAACTTTATCAAGATACAAATACATGTACTCCCTAGCCCTAAATTGTAGAAAATATATTACATTCAAAAACATAAAAAGGAAAAAAAAACTGGCCCTAGCCCTAGCTACTTACGATCTCCCAGCCATCGTTGCCGCTGCCCTGTCCATCTATGGATCGAGGTCGATGTACTCCGGCGACGTCCAGAGGTGTGGCGGCGGCAGACCCGGAGCTGGCGCCGGTGCGGGTGCGGCGGTGCTGGGTGGTCGATCACCTGGCCTGGCCACGCCGGCCACGCGTCCATTTCTGCTGGCACGGGTGGAGCGTACCACCCCGGCTTGGGTGGGGCGGCCCACCCCCATAGCGGCTGCGGTGGTGGAGGTGGCAGCGGCTGCCCCGTGTTGACCTGCGCCACCAAGTCGGTGAGCTGGATGACCTCCTGGTAGCCATCCCACATCCGGTCCTCCTCCCTCGTGCTGGCCGCGATGGCCTGCTTGAGGAAGGCGTCCTCGTCGTAGCCCCACACCAGGACCTCCTGGTACTCCGGGGGCAGGTGCGCGATGGCGGATGCGGAAGACGACCCCTCTGCATCCTCCTCCTTGACGATGATGTCATCATCGTCGCCGCCGCCGAGGTCATCATCGAAGTAGTTGACGACACCGTCGGAGGCGGCCTCGATGGCGTGGAGGTCGCGGGGGCCCCATGGGTCGAACTTGCCATGGTAGGTGCTGAGGCGACGCGCCGTGTGCTTCCAGTCCAGAAACTTCTTCCAGAACGTCGTGTTGTGGTAGGCACGGAAGGCTGGCGGGAGCTGGCGGATGCGGCAGGCGATCTCCTCCTTGAGCGGCTTGACCTCCTTCGGCGTGGGTGGCACCGGCACCTGTGCCTGGTTGAGGTTCCATCCCGTGGGGAGGGAAATATCGTGGTGGACGATGCCTCTCCCCTCCCTCCACCGCCGCTTGCACTCCGCCACACGGAAGTAGCGGCAGTCGCGACTGGCTCGCTCTTTCGTCCCGGCCGAAGTCTCGTGTCAGGAGGCGGTGGTAGGACCCCCCGATGGAAGGCCGGCATGTCGGTCGCTTGATGGCACCGACAGCTCGAGCCGGATCCGCCGGCTTAGGGGTCGTTCTTCGACTTCTTGAACCACCCCGGCTTCTTCATTGCTGGCGGGGGCGGTAGTGGTGGTGGTGGCTGTGGTGGCTAGTTTGCTGAGTGGCTCTAGCGATGGCGTGTCGAGAGGAGGGGAGGTGTGCGGCACCGACTGTTGCAGGGGGCAGCTTAAGTAGCCTCGGCTGGTCGGAGCGCGCGCAGGTTCTCGCGCCTTCGCCATCAATGCTGGTGTGGGAACTCAGGTGACGCCCCGTCCCGTCGTCATTCACCGGCAGTGATGGCGAAGGCTGCCGCAGCTGCGTCTGACTCGGTGCCGCGGTTCAGTCTGCCGTCCGTGTCTCAGAATCGCTGACGCGGTTGCGTCTGAATCGGTGTCGCGGTTGCCTGTGACTCGCTATGGAGGCTGGCGGGTGGGCCAGTAGCGTGCGCGATGGAGGATACGCTGATGTGCTCGTCGTTCGACGTAGAGCTCGTTGGGAACCCCAAGAGGAAGGTATGATGAGCACAACAGTAAGTTTTCCTCAGTTATGAAACCAAGGTTTAATCGAACCAGTAGGAGCAAGGAAACACCCCAAATGTGTTACTAGCTGAGCCAGGGCGCACTACCGGTGCTAGTAGCAACGTGGAGACCTGCACAACACAACCATAGAACTTTGTCCCCAACTTGCGATGAGGTTGTCAATCTCACCGTGTTTTGCGGAAAACAAAGGATTAAACGTATCGAATGGAAAGAAGTAAAAGTTTGCAGAAAGTAAACACAAAGAAGTAAACAGTTGTAGATTATATGTAAAGAAAAAGGACCGGGATCCATAGTTCACTAGAGGTGGCTCTCCTTAGATAGATAACATGCTGGGTGAACAAATTACAGCGGGGCAATTGACAAACACCGAGAAAGCAATACATTCATATACTAATCATCTTGACTCCTTTGAGACTTGATTGGGCATTACAACATAATACATAGACCGCCATCCAACTGCATCTATGACTAATACTCCACCTTCAGGTTATCATCCGAACCCCCTCCAGTATTAAGTTGCAAGCAATAGATTATTGCTTTACGAACTGCGTGTAGGTAAACAATACGATTGTTCTATGAACAAAGGATTGTTGTTTTCTCCCTAGTAGCAACAACACATCTAGTACCTTAGAGATTTCTGTCACTTCCCTAGATTACCAGAGGCATGAACCCACTATCGAGCATAAATACTAACTCTTGGAGTTGCTAGCATCTACTTGGCCAAGATAGCTACTAACAACGGAAAGCATGCAAGATCACAAATAACAAAGACATGATAGAATCAATAATCAATCTGAAATAGCATCTCAATATCCATCGGATCCCCGCAAACACAACATGTATGACTTACAAATAGATGATCTTGATCATGAACGGAGCTCACAAGATCTAAACATGAAAGCACAAAGGAGGAGAACCAGCCATCTAGCTACTACATGGATCTGTAGTCCAAGGATGAACTACTCACGCATCACACCGGAGGCTTGCATGGTGATGAAGAAGGCCTCCAGGGTGAATTCCCCTCTCCGGCAGGGTGCCGGGAAGAGCTTCAGATCCCTCCCCATCTAGGGATGGAGATGACGGCGGCTATAGACTCTTTCGTGGATTTTTGATCGGGTACTTAGGGTTTTCGACCCGAGGGCAATATATAGGCGGAAGGAGAGGCCGAGGGGGTGCCGGGAGTGGCCACACCACCCCCTGGCGCGGGCCAGGCCTAGCCGCGCGGCCAGGTGGTGTGGTGGCTCCCTGGCCCTTCTCCGTCTCGTATTCTGGCACTTGATCCCTTCCGGAAAAATAGGCACTTTGGCTTTTGTCCCGTCCAACTCCGAGAATATTCATTTTTTGACTTTACTGGAACCAAAAATAGCAGAAAATAGGCAGATGGCACTGTGGCTCTTATTAATAGGTTAGTCCAAGAAATCATATGAAAAGTACTCCAAAGTTGGAACAAAACACAAGAAAGTGGATAAAACCAAGCATGGAACATCAAAAATTATAGATACATTTGCAATGTATCAACATCCCCAAGCTGAACTCCTGCTCGTCCTCGAGTAGGTAAGTGATAAAAAGAAAGAATAATTTTTGAGGTGACATGCACCATTAAAGACTTGATCAAAGTAGTTGCAAAACATTCAAAGCTGGGATCATAGTACTTCAATCATAACATGAAAGACAAAGTTCTAGCAATAAGCAAAGAAACTATGATGCAACATGAAAAGGCACAAACAAAAGATTCATGAATAACAATGCTTTGCAAGACGTTTTTTTGTTTCACATAAAGAAAACATAGCATAATAGTATTCAACTTTTCCCTCATAGAGTAGCAAATATAAATGCATAGGACACCTTCAAAGTTCATAAGAGTGACTAGATACAATAGTTTAAAACAAGCAATATCAAGTTATGCATCAATCAACTAGTCTTGGGACAATGCACATAGAACTAAGAATGGCCACTATGCTCTCAAAGTAGGTGCATAAAGGTAGAAGGTGGAGACTCAATATAATGGTGGAAGAAAGACCTTTATAAAAGGAAGTAGGGATTCAAGTCTCATAAAGAGCTTCCAAAAATTATGGTACTTAATAGCTTTCAGCTCTCATTGCCCCTATCATAAGCATCTTGAAGTGATTAAGATTAAAGTGAACAAACTATGGTGTACATGCTTGACGAAGTATAAGTCAGAAATCTCATGTCCCTTGTATACGAGGGCCGCTCCTCATGCTACTCAAGTTTAGTCACCGGTAAGTTCTTGTCATTGTAAGTACATGTGTATCATTGAGAACCGCCAATGGGGTACCCCTTGCCCGATGATACGGAAGAATCCCCATATCAAAATGACAAGGCAAGCAGACAACGAGCATCTCAGCATTCTTCTTATTTACCATGGGAATATGGTGCTTTTTTCTCTCTTTCCTCTTTTCATAGTATCTCTTTTTTTTCTTTTGTCTTTTTTCTCAATATAGGACTCTTTTTTTATAAGAAGAATGCTTCATAGACAGCTCATTATGGTTACGCTGCAGGTTTCCACCATGTCAGCATGGATTAGACCAGCAGCCTAGGCGTTTCTCTAACACATATACATAATTCTATGGACTTACAAGCTCCCCTTTCATTTCACACCGACGACATCCATATATACAAAAGAGCATGATATCAACTAGGTACAAGTACCAAGTGCAATGTTGAAAGCGTTCCCCATGAAAGCATGGTTCTGCTAATTTCCAACAAATAAGTGCAAGCATATACAACATAGACGACACAATGGTTCAAGTTTATTAAGGGCAAGTATAGTAAAGCGTGCCATCAAGTTCGTGAGAGCTTTAATCACTAGTTTTCTCATAACAAGTTTAATTTGGAAGGTAAACAAAAGCATGAATATACTTGGAATAGCATAAGCTAGTAGGTAGGTATCATGGACTATTTGTAATAACTTGGTTTAGGGAGTTGGATGCATGAGTGGAACTCATACTTGGTTGTGGATGCTAGCAAAAGACTGGGAGCAACAAACTAAGAGAGCAATAATGGCCATAATCATGCAGAGCGACAAAACATCATTAATCAAAGCATAAAGTGATACTACAAGTTGAAAACTAAAGGATCATAAAGGCTATGGTGACTTGAAACAGTCATAACATGGTGTGAGCATGCGCCAAGTCAACCCAAATAAAGCACCAAAGGAGAATACCACTATACTATGCTTTCATATGCTAAAACAACGCATGATTCATCCAAGGCACATTAAGAAATCTCAATTGTTTATAAAAAGTCATGCTACAGCAAAGAATACTAAGCATAAATCCAAAACAATATCAAGCATGGCATGACAAAGCATAGGCCACAGTCAAAAACGAGCTCTTTTTACCACATAAGTATGAACTTTCCTACTCTTTTCCAAACCAAACCAAACCATTTGCACACCAATGTATGAAAGAGAGGGTCCAACCAATTTATTCAGAAAACTAAGCAAACTAAAAACCAAAACGAAAATGAAAAAGAAGACGCTCCAAGAATAACACAATTGTGTATGAAACAATAAAAATGAAGCGTTTGAAAGAAACCTGGGATATTTATTGATGAAGAAGGGGATGCCTTGGGCATCCCCAAGCTTTGACGCTTGTACTTCTTGGATATTACTTGGGGTGACACGTGTGGCATCCCCAAGCTTGAGCTTTAGTCCATCCTTCATCTCATTACTCATTCCTTCCATACACCTGGAAAATTTCCTTCATACAAAACTTCACACAATCTCATTAGCAACATTAGTGCACTTAAGATAAATAAGTCTTAAGGTTCAGTTCTAACACCAAATAAACTTCCATTAGAACACTAGCTACTGTAGCACTTCCTTAAAAAATCTCATTTCCCCAAAAGAACTCAAAAAGGAACCCACAAGAAGCAAATGCAGAAAATGGCAGAAATCTGTCAAAACAGACCAGCAGGTAAAGACAAATTTTTTCGAAGACCTTATGTTGCTCAAATCAAACATTGTTGAACTAACGAAAGTTATATAACAACCTGGGGCAGAAGCACAAAAAATTACAGCTCAATCCGACATACAGAGCTCTCTCACGAATTTTTACGGTGAAGCACAAAAATCTGTTTCGGGACAACAACTTTTCCAATCATTACTTCACTCTCATTAGAGGTTACTCTTGGCACAAAAAACAAATAAAAAGGATAAGGAGAGGTTATTAATTAGGTAATAACTTCCAAGACTCATCTAAAACTTTTGGGTTATCTCTCAATAAATACTTTTCTTTAACGCCTTTAAGTTAGGCATAAGAAGCAAAAAAAGAATCAAGTGTTCTCAAATGAAGAAGCATTAAGATTAATACCAGAAATATTTTCAACTAGGCAAGGTATATCATCCAAATAAGTTCTAGAGGATCCTCTCTCAATGCTCTTGGGTTCACTATTCTCATCAAAAGGGTTTGCAGGAACAATCCAATCAAGATTCTTTTCTATGGCATCATGTATTGCTACTAGTTTAAAGGGTATTGGTATCTTAGGTTCCTCCCCATTAGGTTCGATTTTGTTCATCTTTTCTCATGTACCAACAACATCTACACATGAGCCTCGCATATTGAAATGTTCAAAAACTTTTCTAGCTTCCTTGGCAACATCATAGAACTCTTTAAACAAAGTTTCTAGTATAAAATCCCTCTTTCCAGGGTCTTCAAATTCCTTAAGCTTAAGAAACATTACTTGCATTAAGGGGTTGAGATTAACAAACCTAGCTTCTAACATGTGAATTAAAGAAGCTGCAGCAATCTCATAGTTTGGAGCAAGTTCTACAAGGGATCTATCCTCAGTATCTTCATGCTTACTAACATGATTAAAGAATTCTTCAATGTTATCTTTCCCAATTATAGAACCACTACCAATTGGAAGGTCTTTCAGGGTGAATGTAGGGATCAACATGGTGAGCTAAGGAAGAGGTGACAACTAAAGGAGACTTAAATTTTTTTTGTTTTTGATAAAGAAAGCAAACTAGTAAAACTAATTTTGTGTGTGTTTTTGAAGAACAAAACAAGCAAACAAAGCAAAAAGAAAACTAAGCAAAACAAAAACAACAAAGTAAAGAGATTGGTTATGAGGGACTCCCCTTGTGAAGATGTCCTTGACTCCCTGGCAACGGCGCCAGAAAAGATCTTGATGTGCTCGTCGTTCGACGTAGAGCTCGTTGGGAACCCCAAGAGGAAGGTATGATGAGCACAGTAAGTTTTCCCTCAGTTATGAAACCAAGGTTTAATCGAACCAGTAGGAGCAAGGAAACACCCCAAAGGTGTTACTAGCTGAGCTTTCGCAGGGCGCACTACCGGTGCTAGTAGCAACGTGGAGACCTGCACAACACAACCAAAGAACTTTGTCCCCAACTTGCGATGAGGTTGTCAATCTCACCGTGTTTTGCGGAAAACAAAGGATTAAACGTATCGAATGGAAAGAAGTAAAAGTTTGCAGAAAGTAAACACAAAGAAGTAAACATTTGTAGATTGTATGTAAACAAAAAGGACCGGGATCCATAGTTCACTAGAGGTGGCTCTCCTTAGATAGATAACATGATGGGTGAACAAATTATAGCGGGGCAATTGACAAACACCGAGAAAGCAATACATGCATATACTAATCATCTTGACAACTTTGAGAATTGATTGGGCATTACAACATAATACATAGACCGCCATCCAATTGCATCTATGACTAATAATCCACCTTCAGGTTATCATCCGACCCCCCTCCAGTATTAAGTTGCAAGCAACAGCTTATTGCTTTATGAACTGCGTGTAAGGTAAACAATACGATTATTCTATGAACAAAGAATTGTTGTTTTCTCCCTAGTAGCAATAGCACATCTAGTACCTTAGAGATTTCTGTCACTTTCCCAGATTAACAGAGGCATGAACCCACTATCGAGCATAAATACTAACTCTTGGAGTTGCTAGCATCTACTTGGCCAAGATAGCTACTAACAACGGAAAGCATGCAAGATCACAAATAACAAAGACATGATAGAATCAATAATCAATCTGAAATAGCATCTCAATATCCATCGGATCCCCGCAAACACAACATGTATGAATTACAAATAGATGATCTTGATCATGAATGGAGCTCACAAGATCTAAACATGAAAGCACAAAGGAGGAGAATCAGCCATCTAGCTACTACATGGATCCGTAGTCCAAGGATGAGCTACTCACGCATCACACCGGAGGCTTGCATGGTGATGAAGAAGGCCTCCATGGTGAATTCCCCTCTCTGGCAAGGTGCCGGGAAGAGCTTCAGATCCCTCCCGATCTAGGGATGGAGATGACTCTGCACTCTTTCGTGGATTTTTGATCGGGTACTTAGGGTTTTCGTCCCGAGGGCAATATATAGGCGGAAGGAGAGGCCGAGGGGGTGCCAGGAGTGGCCACACCACCCCCTGGCGTGGGCCAGGCCTGGCTGCGCGACCAGGTGGTGTGGTGGCTCCCTAGCCCTTCTCCGTCTCGTATTCTGGCACTTGATCCCTTCCGGAAAAATAGGCACTTTGGCTTTTGTCCCGTCCAATTCCGAGAATATTCATTTTCTGACTTTCCTGGAACAAAAAACAGTAGAAAACATGCAGTTGGCAGTGTGGCTCTTGTTAATAGGTTAGTCCAAGAAATCATATGAAAAGTACTCTAAAGTTGGAACAAAACACAAGAAAATGGATAAAACCAAGCATGGAACATCAAAAATTATAGATACATTTGCAATGTATTATACGCCCGCGACCTGCCCGTGTCCAGGCCGACCCAATGGTCACGCCAATTAGGTGCGCCGATGGGTCGAACCGGACGTGTCGATCCGGATGGGTCCTGTCGCTGGGAGGCCACGCACACCACCACGCGGACGCGTTCGGACGCGCTCGGGCAGGTTGAGTCGGGCCGGTGGAGATGCCCTTAGCGAGTCACGCCTAGACCTAAGAGCATCTCCAATGGAGTCCGTAAAACCTGACCCTTAAATCGCGAGTACAAACCGTGGAAAAAATGTTTACGAGTCAGAAAAGTGCCTGCGCGAAACGGAGCCCTCAAACTCAGCCTGTAAAGGCCTCCGATCCGTTCCGCGCTAGCACTTTTCTGACCCGTAAAACACAAGGTTTTGCCTACTTTTCATATTCGAAATGAAAATCCTAGCTGATGGCAGACGTTTCTATGTTGCTTGTGTTGGAATTTACTAGTGGGCTTTAGCCCTTAGCCCAACTAAAATTTTGAAATTCCCAAGGCCCAAATACATGTATGCATGCCAAGAGGTGGGACTAAAGTTTAGTCCCACATTCCTAGTGGAAGGGGAGTTGGATCATCTTATATAGTAGACCGTTGCACCACCCACTAAGGTGAGAGAAGAAGAGAAGCCCCCACGCACTCCTCCTCCGACGCCACCCGCTACGTCACGACGCGCGTGCGCTGCAGATTGCGGGAATCTCACCGAGCCTATTGCTGACTCGGTCATGGGCAGCTGCCCACGTCCTACCCGACCCATACTATATAAACTGGCAGTCACGAACCCTATTTATCACGAGCAATTAGATTGCATCTACCTACTTGCGCATCGCCGTTCCACCTCTCTGTGCTGCCCTCTGCTACTTGATGGCTCGGGATTTGTTGAGCTCGTTGGGAACCCCAAGTGGAAGGTATGATGAGCACAGCAGCAAGTTTCCCCCAGTTATGAAACCAAGGTTATTGAACCAGTAGGAGCAAGGAAACAACCCCAAGGTGTTGTCACCAACTTGGAATCCTACACAACACAACGATAGAACTTTGCACCAATTTACAGTGAGATTGTCAATCTCACCGGTTTTGCTGAAAACAAAGGATTAAACTATTGTGTGGAAGATAGTAATTGCTTGCAGAAAGTAAACGGTAAACAGTAAATAGTAGATGGTATATCAATGGTAAAAGAATGGACCGGGGTCCATAGTTCACTAGAGGTGATTCTCCTTAAGATAAATAGCATGTTGGGTGAACAAATTACAGCGGGGCAGTTGATAGACTCGAGAAAGCATACCGTGCATATACTAATCATCTTGACTCCTGTGAGATTTGATTGGTCATTACAACATTATACATAGACTGTAATCCAACTGCATCGATGACTAATAATCCACCTGCAGGTTATCATCCGAAACCCCTCCAGTATTAAGTTGCAAGCAACCGATAATTGCATTAAGCAAAGTGTGTAAAGTAAACAATACGATTGTCCCATGGAGAAATGATTGTTGTTTTCTCCATAGTAGCAACATCACATCTAGTACCTTAGAGATTCCTGTCACATCCCTAGGTTACTAGAGGCATGAACCCACTATCGAGCATAAATACTCCCTCTTGGAGTTGCTAGCATCTACTTGGCCAAGATAGCTACTAACAACGAAAAGCATGCACGATCACAAATAACAAAGACATGATAGAATCAATAATCAATCTAAAATAGCATCTTAATATTCATCGGATCCCCACAAACACAACATGTAAGATTACAAATAGATGATCTTGATCATAAACCGAGCTCACAAGATCTAAACATGATAGTACAAAGGAGAAGAACCAACCATCTAGCTACTACATGGACATGTAGTCCAGAGATAAACTACTCACGCATCACATCGGAGGCAGTCATGGTGATAAAGAAGGCCTCTAGGGTGATCTCTCCCCTCCGGCAGGGTGCCAGGAAGAGCTTCGGATCCCCCTCGATCTGGGGATCGAGATGGCAGTGGCTACAGAATCTTCCGTGGGTTTCTGTTTGGGCTTTGATCAGGTACTTAGGGTTTTTGTCCCGAGGGGTCTTTATAGGCAGAAGGGCAAGGTCGGTGGAGCCTCGAGGGGCACACACCAGGTGGCGGCGCGCCAAGGGCTGGTCGCGCCACCCTAGGGTGTGGCCGCCTCGTGGACCCTCTTCGTATCCCCTCCGGACTCCGTGTTGCTTCGGGTAAAATATTGACTTTGGCTTTTGTCCGGTCCAATTCCGAGAATATTTCCTTACTAGCTTTTCTGAAACCAAAAACAGTAGAAAACAGGCATCTGGCACTATGGCATCTTGTTAATAGGTTAGTTCCATAAAATATATAAAAATACCTCAAAGTGTGGGCAAAACATAAGAAAGTAGATACTAAACAAGCATGGAACATCAAAAATTATAGATACTTTTACAACGTATCAACATCCCCAAGCTTAACTCCTGCTCGTCCTCGAGTAGGTAAGTGACAAAAAGAATAATTTTTGAGGTGAGATGCACCATCACAATCTTGATCAAGGTATTTGCATAACATTGATAGCTGGGATCATAATACTTCAACATAGCATGAAAGATATAGTTCTAACTATAAGACATAGCAACTACGTTGTAACATAAAAAGGTACAAACAAAAGATTCATGAATAACAATGCTTTGAAAGATGTTTGTTTGTTTCACATATAGAAAACATAATAAGAATGGTATTCATCTTGTCCCTCATGATATAGCAAAACATAACTGCATAGGACATCTTCAAAGTTCATAAGGGTGACTAGATACAAATAATTTAAGAACAAGCAATATCAAATTTATGAATTAATCAACAAGTTTTGGGACAATGCACATTAAACTAAGAATGACCACTACGCTCTCTCAATAGGTGCATAAAGATAGAAGATGGAGACTCAACATAAAAGTAAAAAAGAAAGGCCCTTCATAGAAGGAAGCAGGGATTCAAGTTTCATAAAGAGCTTCCAAAAAATTATGGAACTGATTAGCTTTTAGCTCTCATTGCCCCCTATCATAAGCATCTTTAAGTGATTAAGGTTAAAGTGAACAAGTATGAGGATATGCTTGACAAGTTATAAGTTGAAAATATCATGCCCCTTACTTCCGAGTACCGAACCTCATGCTACTCAACTTTAGTCACGAGTAAGTTCTTGTCATTGTAAGTACATGTGTATCATAGAGAACCACCAACGGGGTACCCCTTGCCCCATGATACAGGAGCTATCCCATATCAAAATGACAAGGCAACAGACAATGAGCATCTCAGCAATCTTTTTATTTGCTATTTGCATAGGTTTTTATTGAGGATGCTTCATATATTGCTCACTATGGTTATGCTGCAAGTTTCCACCATGATTAGGCATGGCTTAGGCTAGCCGCCCAGGCGTTTCTCTAACACATATACAAACTCCATGAGCTTACAATCTCCCTTTTTATTTCACACCACCAGGATCCATAAGCAAAATAATCATGATATCAACTAAATAAAGTGCAATGTTGAAAGCGTTCCCCATGGTAACATGGTTCTGCTAATTCACAACTTATAAAGCGCAAGCATATACACAACATAGATGGGTACAATGGTTCAATTTTATTAAGTGCAATAAAGTAAAGTGTGCCATCAAGTTTGTGAGAGCTTTAATCACTAATTTTCACATAACAAGTTTAATTCGGAAGGTAGATAAAAAGATGAATATACTTGGAATATCAATAATGCTAATAGGTAGGTATGGTGGACTCTTTGGAATAACTTGGTTTTATTTGGAGTTTGATGCATGAGTGGAACTCATACTTGGTACATATGGAGGCTAGCAAAAGACTGGGAGCGACCAACTAAGAGAGCAATAATGGCCATAATCATGCAAAGGGACAAAACATTATTAATTAAAGCATAAAGTGATATTACAAATCGAAAACTGAATGATCATAGAGGCTATGGCGACTTGGTATAGTTTTAACATGGTGTGAGCATGCGCCAAGTCAACCCAAATAAAGCATTAAAGGAGAATACCACAATATTATGCTTTAGAATGCTAAAACAACGCATGATTCTTTCAAGACACATTAAGCAATCTCAATTGTTTGGAACAAGTCATACTACAACAATAATCACCAAGCATAAAGTCAAAGCAACATCCAAGATGACATGGTAAAGTCTAGGCCACAGTCAAAACAAGACTCTTTTTGTACCACTTATAAGCATGAACTTTCCTACTCTTTTCTAGTCCAAATCAACTTATTTGAAACCATCATATATGAATGTGGGGGTCCAACCTGTTGGGTTTGCATCATAGAAAACAAAAAAAATCCTACGATGAGAACTATACGCCAAGATCTATCTACTAGATACAGAGAAATGGGTGGATATACATCCATAGAGAAATTACCCTCGAAGACAACAGAGTTTTGTTAACGAGTTAGAACTCGTGGATGATGTAGTCGTACACTTGCCGATCTCAAGATCGTGTGGAAGTCCTAGCGCCGCAAATCAGCAGCACATCCGTCCTCGCACACACGTTCAAGCCACCGGACAACCTCCACCTCCTCGCTCCAGCGAATCAGCGAAAGCAGCAACTTCTTCCAGACGCAAGGCCACCGGGAACATGTTTCTCGCTAATCCGAGACCATGGGGGAATATCTAGAGGGGGAGAGAGATCCTTCACGAGGAGTTGTGCTTTGTGAGGGAGGAGAGGGGGCTTTTATAGGAGAGGGGGGGGGGCTCCTCCCCTCCCATGTCCAGCGGCCAAGCGGGGTGCCCCCACCTCTTCCTCATTCATGTGGTGGAAGCTCCACTCACATCAATTCAAGCTCCACCCAAAATTCCACTCACATGCATTAAATTTCCACCAAATTTAATGCAACTCTCAATTAATAAAACTCTTTTATTTATTTTATTCAGAATTTTGTTAATTACTTTAATTAACAAACATTCACATAAAACCCCTTGCAACATTTCAATATCACATGCAGAACCACTTTCTGCAATTTCACCCGAAACAATTCCGGTTTCTATCGAAACAATTCCTGCGCTTTGCAATCCTTTCGTCTGAAACATATGTGCTCCAAAATGGTGTCCGGCAACCCTTAAGTGTGTCACCCTACGGTTCACGAATAATGCAGACATGATTGAGACTCCTCTCAGATCAATAATCAGAAGCGGGACCTAGAGATCCATACGGACTCCTGCACATTCAACGATGACTTTTGTGATCGTGAGAACCTTTAATGCTAGTAACTTAATCCCTTTGTCTCATGATATAATACATGTCCAAGATTCGATCATCGGTATCCAAATACCTAGTTTGATCTCGTTACCGACATGCACTCTTTTCTTGTTCCCGTGATATAACATTCTAGTGATCACATCACTTGCTTGCAAGCTATCTTAATGTGATATCACCGAGAGGGCCCAGAGTATATCTATCCATCATCGGGATTGACAAATTCCACTCTTGATCCATGAGCCTGAACATAACACCTTCGTAGCACTGAACCCACCTTTATAGTCACCCTATTACGGTGTGACATTTGATGTTATCAAGATACCCTTCCGGTGTTAGCAATTAACATGATCTCATGGTCTAAGGACTAAGATTACTTCGTATGATGTTATAGCAATATAAACATAATGACTTTGATCGTAATGCTATACTTCGGATGAATGTTCATGATCAGGAAACTTTGATCATCTTGTTAATCAACGAGCTAGTCTGTAAGAGAGGCATAACTAGGAACCCTTTTTGTTTATTAAACACACATGTATTGACGTTTCCTATCAATACAATTATAGCATGCAAAATAAACATCTATCATATACAAGGAATACATAATAACAACTTTATTATTGCCTCTCAGGGCATATTTCCTTCAGTCTCCCACTTGCACTAGAGACAATAATCTAGTTTACATAGTGATAAATCTAACACCCATGGAGTTCTGGTGTTGATCATGTTTTTACCTAGGGAGAACTTTAGTCAACAGATCTGCTACATTTAGGTCCGTGTGTACTTTACAAATCGTTATATCTCCATCCTTGACATGCTCGCGGATGGAGTGAAACCGGCGCTTAATATGCTTGGAATTCTTGTGAGACCTTGGTTCCTTGGCGTTGGCTATGGATCCATTGTTTTCACAATAGATCATCATTGGGTCCAATGCACTAGAAACCACACCTAGTTCCGTTATGAACTCCTTCATCCAAACCGCTTCTTGCGCCGCTTTTGAAGCAACAACATATTCTGCCTCCGTTGTTGAACCAGCCACCACAGGTTGTTTGGAACTCCTCCAACTAACTGCTGCTCCGTTCAAGAGAAATACGTATCCGGATTGAGACTTAGAGTCATCCGGATCGGTGTCAAAGCTAGCATCGACATAACACTTAGCGACTAGCTCTTCTTCACCTCTGTATACAAGAAACATATCCTTAGTTCTTCTTAAGTACTTAAGGATATTCTTGACCGCTATCCAGTGTTCTGAACTTGGATCAGATTGGTACCTACTAGTCAAACTAATAGCATGTGCCACATCCGGTCTTGTACATAGCATGGCGTACATTATAGAGCCTATGGCTGAGGCATAGGAGATCTTATCCATTATCTCTCTTTCTTCCGCCGAAGCCGGACTTTGAGTCTTACTCAATGCCTTTCCTTGCAACATAGGTAAGAACCCCTTCTTACTTCCGTCCATATTAAACTTCTTTAATATCTTATCAAGGTATGTACTTTGTGATAGCCCAATTATGCGCCTTGATCTATCTCTATAGATTTTAATGCCTAATATATATGAAGCTTCACCAAGGTATTTCATCAAAAAAAATCTGTTTAGATAACTTTTAACACTATTTAAAAGATCTATATCATTTCCAATCAACAATATGTCATCCACATATATTATCAGAAATGCCACATTGCTCCCACTCACTTTCTTATAAATACAAGCCTCTCCATAAGTTTGGACAAATATCCAAACTCTTTGATCACCTCATCAAAGCGGAGATTCCAACTCCGGGATGCTTGCTTTAGTCCATAGATGGATCGTTGAAGCTTGCATACCTTATCAGCATCCTTAGGATCGACAAAACCCTTAGGTTGTATTATATACAACTCTTCTTCAATATTACCATTGAGGAACGTGGTTTTGACATCCATCTGCCATATTTCATAATCGAAATATGCAGCAATTGCTAACATAATCCTAACCTACTTTAGCATCGCTACGGGAGAGAATGTCTCATCGTAGTCAACTCCTTGAATTTGTCGAAACCCCTTTGCGACAAGTCGAGCTTTATAGATGGTCACATTACCATCAGCATCAGTTTTTATTTTGAAAATCCATTTATTCTCAACGGACTTTCGATCGTGAGGTAAGTCCACCAAGGTCCAAACCTGGTTTTCATACATTGATTCCATCTCGGATTTCATGGCTTCTAGCCATTTGTTGGAATCCGGGCTCATCATCGCTTCTTCATACGTCGCAGGGTCATCTATTTCATCAATCATGAAATTCATAACAGGATTGCCGTACAGTTCAGGAGTTGCACGTGTCCTGCTTGACTTGCGAGGTTCGGTAGTGTCCTCTTTCGGAGTTTCATGATCAATATCATTAGCTCTCTCTTCATTAGGTGAAGTCAACTCCGAAACAACTTCCGGTGATGTGTTACTCGCCATTTCATGAAGAGAAGGTTCAATAACCTCTTCGAGTTCTACCTTCCGACTATTCACACTTTTTGCGAGAAACTCCTTCTCAAGAAAGGATCCATTCTTGGCAACAAAAACCTTGCCCTCAGATCTGTGATAGAAGGTATACCCAATCGTTTCCTTAGGGTATCCTATGAAGATGCATTTTTCCGCTTTGGGTTCGAGTTTATCCGACTGAAGTTTCTTCACATAAACATCGCATCCCCAAACTTTAAGAAATGACAGATTAGGTGTTTCTCCAAACCATAATTCATACGGTCTCGTTTCAACGGATTTAGATGGTGCCCGATTTAAAGTGTATGCAGCGGTTTCCAGTGCATAACCCCAAAATGACAGTGGTAAGTCAGTCAGAGACATCATAGATCGAACCATATCTAATAAAGTACGATTACGACGTTTTGACACACCATTATGTTGTGGTGTTCCGGCAGGCGTGAGTTGTGAAACTATTCCACAGTCTTTCATATGTGTGCTAAACTTGTAACTAAGATACTCTCCTCCATGGTCGGACCGTAGAAATTTGATCTTTCTGTTATGATGACTTTCCACTTCATTCTGAAATTCCTTAAACTTTTCAAAGGTTTCAGGCTTATGTTTCATCAAATAGATATACCCGTATCTACTCAAATCATTCGTGAAAGTAACAAAATAACGATAGCCACCTCGCGCCGACACACTCATTGGTCCACACACATCAGTATGTATGATTTACAATAAATCTGTCGCTCGTTCCATTGAACCGGAAAACGACGTTCTAGTCATCTTGCCCATAAGGCATGGCTCACATATATCAAATGATTCAAAATCAAGTGATTCCAAAAGTCCATCAGAATGGAGTTTCTTCATGCGTTTAACGCCAATATGACCTAGACGGCAGTGCCACATATATGCAGATATATCATTATCAAGTTTAATCCTTTTAGCATCAACATAATTAATATGTGTAATACTACTATCGAGATCCAACAGAAATAAACCATTCAACACATGTGCATGACCATAAAAGATATCATTCATATAAATCGAACAACCATTGTTTTCAGATTTAAAGGAATAACCACTTCGCATCAAACACGATCCGGATACAATGTTCATGCTTAGTGCAGGCACCAAATAACAATTATTTAGATTTATCACTAATCCCAACGGCATATGGAGAGGCAGCGTTCCGACGGCGATCACATCAACTCTTGATCCATTGCCGACCCGCATCGTGACCTCATCCCTTGCTAGCTATCGCTTGTTCCGCAGCCCCTGAATCGAGTTACATATATTAGCAACCGATCCCATATAAAATACCCAGGTGCTACTGTGAGTACTAGTCAAGTACACATCAATAACATGTATATCACATATACCTTTGTTTGCCTTGCCGGCCTTCTTGTCCGCCAAATACTTGGGGCAGTTGTGCTTCCAATGGCCAGTCCCCTTGCAATAGTAGCACTCGGTATCAGACTTAGGGCCAGCTCGGGATTTATTTTTAGGTGCGGCAACAGATTTGCCGCCCTTCTTTCCCTTCTACTTGCCTTTCTTGTCCTTCTTGAAACCGGTGGTCTTATTGATCATCAACACTTGATGTTCTTTCCTAATCTCCACTTCTTCATGCCCTGCATGTTATAGTTCATCATGAAGCTCTTGTAGCTAGGTGGAAGAGATTGGAGAACACGATGTATGCCTAAGTCAATGGGAATCGTTATTCCCAAGGACACAAGCTTATCGGCGTACCCAGACATTTTGACTACATGCTCACTAACGGAGCTGTTCTCCTCCATCATGCAGCTAAAGAACTTTTTTGAAGCATTATAACTCTCTACGGCAGCATGGGTATCGAAAATCATTTTCAATTATCCCATGGTATCAAAGGCATTGCCATTTTCGAAACGCTTTCGAAGTTCTGGCTCTAGCCCATACAGTATGCCACAATGAACTAAGTTGTGGTCCTCCTGACGAGTTATATAGACATTCTTTTCCTCGTCAGGGGCATCAGGAGCTGGTGGGGGGCCTGGCGGCGCCTCTAGCACATATTGCTTTTGTGTAGCAGTGAGGAGAATTCTCAAATTCATAGTCCAGCTGGTGAAGTTGCTACCATTCGCAGCAAGTTTCTCTTTCTCCATGAACACATTGAAATTAAAAGCAGGTGGTGCCCTCTACAACAGAATTTGTAAAGTTTATTTAGACTAAGTTTATGATAGATTGAGTTCAACTAATCCAAATTACTAATGAACTCCCACTCAAAAATGACATCCCTCATGTCTTTTTGGTGATTACATAAACCAAATCCACTACACCAAGTCCGATCATCACGTGAGTCGGTGTAGCTTCAAAGGCGAGCATCTATATGGGCATCATATCAACTATATGACTCATGCTTAACCTTTCGGTCCATGTTCCGAGGCCATGTCTGTACATGCTAGGCTTGGCAAGTAAGAACCTTAGTATTCGCGTGTGTAAAACTGTCTTACACCCGTTGTATGAAAGCGCGGAGTCGAGTACACCCGATCATCACGTGGTGTCTCGAAACACGATCCATAGAACGGTGCATACTCAAGGAAGAACACATTTTATCTTGATATCTAATTGAGGGATCATATTACAATGCTACTAAAAGCACCAAACTAGCAGTATAAGATATAAACATCTAATGTGTGAAGTGAGATGATATGGTCCATGCATTTGATCTCTATCATTTGCAATGTGGTATGATCTCTATCATTCCTTTGTGTGTAAGGCCAAGGTCTATGGAACTTACACGTTAAGTGTGTTGTAAGAGTATCTACCATACATCTACTTACAACATTACCATATCAATACACTAGCCCAGCAACAATCTAAACTAGACGCCTCTAATTTATCCATTGCAAGTTTTACGTGGCTTAGGGCTTTCGGAGATAGAACCGGTCTTACCTACGAACATGGAACCACAACGAGGATAACCAAGTTATTAGCAACTCGTTGTAAATCAGATATTAACTATAGTAGGAGAGACAGACACCCGCCAGTCACTTATGCAAAACTAGTTGCATGTCAGTCGTGGAACCGGTCTCATGTACGATGACATGTAAGGTTGGTCCGGGCCGCTTCATCCCACTATGCCACCAATATCCAAAATACATGAAAGAAGCAATAACATGATCATCATCGCCCACATATAAACATATGTGTACTACCCGTGCAAAGCACCTACGCATAGATCTGGCTCTGATACCACTGTTGGGTTCACATCATAGAAAACAAAAAAAATCCTACGCTGAGAACTATATGCTAAGATCTATCTACTAGATACAGAGAAATGGGTGGATATACATCCATAGAGAACTTACCCTCGAAGACAATAGAGTTTTGTTAACGAGTTGGAACTCGTGGATGATGTAGTCATACGCTTGCCGATCTCAAGATCATGTGGAAGTCCTAGCGCCGCAAATCAGCAGCGCATCCGTCCTCGCACACACGTTCAAGCCACCGGACAACCCCCCACCTCCATGCTCCAGCAAATCAGCGGAAGCAACAACTCCTTCTAGACGCAAGGCCACCAGGAACATGTATCTCGCTAATCCGAGACCATGGGGTAATATCTAGAGGGGGAGAGAGATCCTTCACGAGGAGGTGTGCTTTGTGAGGGAGGAGAGGGGGGATTTTTATAGGAGAGGGGGGGCTCCTCCCCTCCCATGGCCGATGGCCAAGGGGGGTGCCCCCACCTCTTCCTCATTCATGCGGTGGAAGCTCCACTCACATCAATTCAAGCTCCACCCAAAATTCCACTCACATGCATTAAATTTCCACCAAGTTTAATGCAACTCTCAATTAATAAAACTCTTTTATTTATTTTATTCAGAATTTTGTTAATTACTTTAATTAACAAACATTCACATAAAACCCCTTGCAACATTTCAATATCACATGCAGAACCACTTTCTACAATTTCACCCGAAACAATTCCGGTTTCTATCGAAACAATTCCTGCGTTTTGCAATCCTTCCGTCTGAAACATATGTGCTCCAAAATGGTGTCCGGCAACCCTTAAGTGTGTCACCCTACGGTTCACGAATAATGCAGACATGATTGAGAGTCCTCTCAGATCAATAATCAGAAGTGGGACCTAGAGATCCATACTGACTCCTGCACATTCAACGATGACTTCTGTGATCGTGAGAACCTTTAACGCTAGTAACTTAATACCTTTGTCTCATGATATAATAGATGTCCGAGATTCGATCATCGGTATCCAAATACCTAGTTTGATCTTCCATTAAAACACAAGATATTGTAGCAATTCCTTTTAAAAGTTCAAGTGATCAAAGATAACTCAAAGTGAAAAAGATTAAGAAGCAAATACAAATAATGGCAGAAATCTATCAAAACAGACCAGCAGGTAAAAACCGATTTTTTCGAAGACCTTATGTTGCTCAAATTGAAAAGTGTTTAACTAACGAAAATTAGATAACAACCAGGGGCAGAAGCACAAAACTTTACAGCTCAATTCGATGTACAGAAATTTATCAAGAATTTTTACAGTGGAGCACAAAAATCTGTTTAGGGACAACATTTTTCCAAGTATTACTTCTCTCTCATTAGAGGTTATTCTTGGCACAAAAACCACACAAAAGGGATAAGGTGTGGTTATTACAAAGGTAATAACTTCCAAGACTCAACAAAATAAAAACTTACTAACTAAAAATTTGGGTTACCTCCCAATAAGTGCTTTTCTTTAACGCCTTTGAGCTCGGCATAAGAAGCAAGATTCAAGTATTCTCAAATGAAGAAGCATTAAGATAAAATTTTGTTTTAATAGGAGAGGCAAAAGTAATCTTCTCTCTCTTCTTAGGGAAGTGTTCTATACCTTTCTTGAGTGGAAATTGATATTTAATGGTGCCTTCTTTCATATCAATAATGGCACCAACAGTTCTAAGAAAAGGTCTTCCCAAAATAATAGGACAAGAAGCATTGCATTCAACATCCAAAACATAGAAATCAACGGGGACATATGTATTGTTAATCATAATAAGAACATCATTAATACTCCCCATGAGTTTCTTTTTAGCATTATCATCAAGTTGGACATCTAAATAACAATCTCCTAATGGTGGCAAGTCAAGCACTTCATAAATCTTTCTAGGCATAATAGAGACACTACTATCAAGATCACATAAAGCTTTGAGATCAAAGTCATTCACTTTCATATTAATGATGGGTTCCCAACCATCTTCTAATTTCATAGGAGTAGAAGCTTTATGTTTCAATTTTCTTCTTTAATTTTTATGAGAGCATCAGTAATGTGTTTAGTAAAGGCCATATTCATAGCACTAGCATTAGGACTTTTAGCAAGCGTTTGTAGGAACATAATTACTTTAGAAATATTGCAACCATCAAGATCAAAATCATAATTACCATCCAAGGTAGTAGAGCTATTGTTTCCCATATTTCAAAGAATTTCAGCATTTTTATTGGAAAAATTTCCATTGGTTTTAGGCATTGTTGAAAAAGGAATGGGGACTTTATGTAGTTTGCTAGCATCAACATTAGTGGTGGTGATAGTACAAATATTACTATTTCTAGCAATTTCATCTTCTCTTCCCCACTTAGCATGCAATTCAGCTAACAGTCTAACATTTTTATCAATTCTAACTTGTATGGCATTAGTAGCAGTAAAAGGGTTTTCCATATTTTCAGGTTTAGTAGCCATTATATTAATCAAAGAGGATTGTGCTTCAGACAAAGATGATATACTTTTTTCATCATTCGAAAGTTTTTTCTCAACAGTTTTATTGAAAGCAGTTTGTTTACTAATAAAATCTTTAAGCATGACTTCAAGTTCAGAGATGCACTTCTATTGTTGTTGTAGGGATTTCCATAAGCATTACCGTTATTGGGAGGATATGACCTATAATTATTATTACCGAAATTATTCCTGTATGCATTGTTGCTAAAATTATTGTTTCTAATGAAGTTCACATCAACTTGCTCTTCTTGAGCAACCAAAGAGGCTAAGGGAACATGATTTGGATCAATATGAGCTTTCCCATTAATAAGCATAGACATAATAACATCAATTTTATCACTCAGGGAGGAGGTTTCTTCAACAGAATTTACCTTCTTACCTTATGGAGCTGTCTCAGTGTGCCATTCAGAATAGTTAACCATCATATTATCAAGGAGCTTTGTCGCAGCACCCAAAGTAATGGTCATAAAGGTACCTCCAGCAGCAGAATCTAGCAGATTTCTTGAAGAATAATTCAGTCCTGCATAAAAGGTTTGGATGATCATCCAAGCAGTCAGTTCATGAGTGGGACAATTCTTTACCAAAGATTTCATTCTTTCCCAAGCTTGAGCAACATGTTCATTATCAAATTGTATAAATTTCATTATTTTGCTTCTCATAGATATAATCTTAGCAGGAGGATAGTATTTTCCAATGAAAGCATCTTTGCATTTAGTCCAAGAATCAATACTATTTCTAGTTAGGGATAATGACCATTCTTTAGCTTTTCATCTCAAAGAGAAAGGAAACAATTTAAGCTTAATAATATCTCCATCTATATCCCTATGGTTTTGCATCTCACAGAGTTCAACAAAGTTATTAAGGTGAGCAGCAACATCTTCAGTACCAACACCAGAGAATTGTTCTTTCATAACAAGATTGAGCAAAGTAGGTTTAATTTCAAAGAAAGTAGCTTCAGGAACAGGTGGAGCAATAGGTGTGCACACGAAATCATTGTTGTTGGTGCTGGTGAAGTCACACAACTTAGTGTTTTCAAGAGTAGTCATTTTTTTGTGTTTTTAATATAAAGAAGCAAACCAGTACAACTATTTTTTTTTGATAAAAGAAACAAGCAAACAAAGCAAAAATAAACTAAGCAAAACAAAAAACAAAGTAAAGAAATTGGTTGTGAAAGACTCACGTTGTGAAGCTGTCCTTGACTCCTCGGCAACGGCGCCAGAAAATGGCTTGATGGCTCAGGATACGTTGAGCTCGTTGGGAACCCCAAGAGGAAGGTATGATGATCACAGCAGCAAGTTTCCCTCAGTTATGAAAGCAAGGTTATCGAACCACTAGTAGCAAGGAAACAACCCCAAGGTGTTGTCACCAACTTGGAATCCTGCACAACACAACCATAGAACTTTGCCCCAATTACAGTGAGGTTGTCAATCTCACCAGTTTTGCTGAAAACAAAGGATTAAATGTATTGTGTGGAATATAGTAATTGCTTGCAGAAAGTAAACGGTAAACAGTAAATAGTAGATGGTATATCAATGGTAAAAGGATGGTCGAGGGTCCATAGTTCACTAGAGGTGATTCTCCTTAAGATAAATAGCATGTTGTGACCAAATTACAGCGGGGCAATTGACAGACTCGAGAAAGCATACCATGCATATACTAATCATCTTGACTCCTATGAGATTTGATTGGGCATTACAACATTATACATAGACCGTAATCCAACTGCATCTATGACTAATAATCCACCTTCAGGTTATCATCCCAACCCCCTCCAGTATTAAGTTTCAAGCAAAAGATAATTGCATTAAGCAAAGTGTGTAAAGTAAACAGTACGATTGTTCCATTGAAAAAGGATTGTTGTTTTCTCCCTAGTAGCAACAACACATCTAGTACCTTAGAGAGTCCTGTCATTTCCCCAGATTACTGGAGGCATGAACCCACTATCGAGCATAAATACTCCCTCTTGGAGTTGCTAGCATCTACTTGGCCAAGATAGCTACTAACAACGGAAAGCATGCAAGATCACAAATAACAAAGACATGATAGAATCGATAATCAATCTGAAATAGCATCTCAATATCCATCAGATCCCCACAAACACAACATGTAAGATTACAAATAGATGATCTTGATCATGAATGGAGCTCACAAGATCTAAACATGATAGCACAAAGTAGAAGAACCAACCATATAGCTACTACATGGACCCATAGTCCAGAGATGAACTACTCACGCACCACACTGGAGGCAGTCATGGTGATGAAGAAGGTCTCCAGGGTGATCTCTCCCCTCCGGCAGGGTGCCAAGAAGAGCTTCGGATCCCCCCGATCCGGGGATCGAGATGGTGGCGGCTATAGACTCTTCTGTGGGTTTCTGTTTAGGTCTTTGATCGGGTACTTAGGGTTTTCATCTCGAGGGGTCTTTATAGACAGAAGGGCAAGGTTGGTGGAGCCTCGAGGGGCCCACACTAGGTGGCGGTGCGCCTAGGGCTGGCAGCGCCACCCTATGGTGTGGCCGCCTCGTGGCCCCTCTTCGTCTCCCCTCCAGACTCCGTGTTGCTTCGGGTAAAATATTGACTTTGGCTTTTGTCCGGTCCAATTCCAAGAATATTTCCTTACTAGCTTTTCTGAAACCAAAAACAGCAGAAAACAGGCAACTGGCACTGTGACATCTTGTTAATAGGTTAGTTCCAGAAAATGTATAAAAATACCTCAAAGTGTGGGCAAAACATAAGAAAGTAGATACCTAACGTATCACTACTCCATCCCGCCGGCTGCGTGCACGCCCGTCCGGGAGAGCAGGCCTTCGGAACCCCGTCTTTGTGATCCTGCATCGGGAGAGAGGCGATGAGGTTTTTGGGGAGCATCTCAGCGCGATTGCTCAAATTCTTCTTCGACCTCTACGGCCGGCTTCCTCGACCTCATCGCCATGTTGGTCGCTGCCGCCAAGAAGGCTGCTGACACCGCTGCTACAGCCAATGGCGAAGCTCCTCCTGTCTCGCCGCTGGTCATACCAGCGACAAACTCGTGTTCTTTGCCCTTCTGATATTTCCTATGTTGATTACTAGTACTACTGTATGCGTAGATGTGCTAGTTTTTCACTTGCCTGTATGGTGCATGTCTACTATACGTATGCTAGTCAATCTTTGAAATTGTACTTCCATGTTTTATACTTGGATTAAATTAATGCAAAAACTGTTAATTATTTCAACAATCCAAAAACCTTATTTTAGGATGTTTTTGGCATCAAGGATTTTCCGCTTGTGTGAAACTGAACCCATTTAAGGGTGTGCACTTTAAGCGCTAGCAAACCAAGTGTACACCCTCTGGCTGATGGCTATGGACGCCTTCTAGGTATCGGCTGGTAGTCCTGAAGGAACGATTACTCCTGAACAAGAGAAGGCGTTCAAGGAGACCACCATATTCTTTGTGTATGTCATAAGAGTCATTGGGGACAAGTTGGTTGACGCATATTTAATATGCGCAATGCTAAGAAACTGTTGGATGCACTCGAAGCAAAATTCGGTGCTACTGATGCTAGAAGTCAACTGTATGCCATGGAGCAGTTTCATGACTACAGGATGGTTGAAAACAGTTCTGTGGTTGAAGAGGCTCATGAGATTCAGTGCAAAAGAACTTGAGCTCCTGAAGTGTGCGTTGCCCGGGAAATTTGTTGTGCGATGCATTATTGCAAAGCTTCCTCAATCCTAGAGGAGTGTTGCCACTAACCTCAAACACCAGAGGAAAGAGATGTCTATTGAGAATCTCATTGGGTTTCTGGACCTTGAGGAAAAGTCAAACGAAAAAGACGCACACCCAAACGGAGCCGAGGCACCCTAGTCAAGCACCAATGTGGTGCAGAAGAACTTCCATAACAAGTTCAAGGGAAATAACAAGGTTGTTCAGACTACCAACTTCAAAAGGAACAAGAAGAACAAGTCACAGGATCCCTGCTTTGTGTGTGGCGAGGTTGGACATTGGGCTCCAAACTACAAGCAGCGCAAAGGAAGGAAGAATCAGAATGGATAGAACTCTAAGTCTGTCAACGTGAAAATGAGCAACAATGAGAAGGGGGCATCCGGGTATGGTAATTTACCTACTATTTTTTCAGTTAGTCAATCTATAGATTGGTGGATCGACACCGGTGCTAATATTCATGTGTGTGTTGATATTTCTTTGTTTTCTCCTTATCAGGTCACAAGAGATCTCTCCGTATTGATGGGAAACGGATCACATGCTTCTGTTCATGGTGTTGACACGGCGGATCTGAAGTTTACTTCGAGAAAGATCGTGAAGTTGAAGAACGTGCAACATGTGCCCTCAATAAATAAGAATCTCTTTAGTGGTTCCCTTCTTTGCAAACAAGGTTTTGAGTTGGTGTTTGAGTCTAATAAAGTAGTCATTTCTAAGTATGGATAATTTATTGTTAAAGGTTATGAGTGTGGCAGTTTGTTCCGTTTTCCCTATCAGATTTTTGTAATAAGGTTATGAACCATATTTGTGCCCCTAGCAATGAAACCGATGTTTGACATTCACGACTTTGTCACATTAATTTTGGTTGTATGAAGCGGCTAGCTAAGATGAATTTAATTCCGAGTTTCACTTTAGCCAAAAGCTCTAAATGTCAAGCATGTGTTCAAGCTAAGCAACCACGCAAGCCTCACAAGCCTATGCAGGAAGCAAGAAACTTTGCACCGCTAGAGCTTATACATTCAGATCTATGTGATATGAATGGTGTGTTGACTAGAGGTGGAAAGAAATACCTCATGAAGTTGATTGATTCTACTAGATTTTGCTATGTATATCTTTTGAAAACTAAAGTTAAGGCTCTACACCACTTTAAAATCTATAAGCCATAAGTTAAAAATCAACTTGAGAGAAAGATTAAGAGAGTCCGGTCAGATCATGGTGGAGAGTATTTCTCTAATGAGTTTGATTTATTTTGTGTGTAACATGGCATTATTCATGAGAGGACGCCTCCCCATTCACCCCAATCTAACGGGGTTATCGAAAGGAAAAATCGCACTCTAACATGCTTGGTTAACGCCATGTTAAGTACCCCGGGTTTATCCAAGGCATGGTGGAGGGAGGCGATATTGACATCATGTCATGTCCTAAATAAAGTTCCCACAAAAGACAATGAAACTACTCCATATGAATTATGGGAGAATAGGAAGCTAACACACATACCTACGCACTTGGGGATATTTGGCAAAGGTGAACTTGCCAATTCCCAAAAAGCGTAAGCTTGGACCAAAGACCGTAGATTGCGTCTTTCTTGGCTATGCTCATCATAGTGTTGGATACAAATTTCTAGTGGTGAAATCTGAGGTACCTGACATGAAGGTTGGTACAATTATGGAGTCTAAGGATGCTACATTCTTTGAGGAAATTTTTCCTATGAAAGATATTTCTAGTACATCTAGACAGGAATCTGCTGAAACTCTTGAACCTGCCATTCCCATGGAATATTATGAACGAACACATGATGAAATCCCTGAGGAGGAAGACAATGAAGTTCCTATAAGGAACAAGAGACAAAGGATTGCAAAGTCCTTTGTTGATGACTTCATTGTCTATCTCGTGGATGATACTCCCAACTCTATTTCAGAGTCTTATGCATCTCCTGATGCAGACTACTGGAAAGTGGTTGTTCGTAGCGAGATGGATTTCATCATGGCTAATGAAACTTGGGAGATTACTGATCGTCCTTATGGGTGCAAACCTGTAGGATGCAAATGGGTGTTCAAAAAGAAGCTTAGGCCTGATGGTACGATTGAAAAGTACAAGGCTCAGCTTGTTGCCAAGGGTTATACCCAAAAGGAAGGCAAAGACTTCTTTGATACTTATTCACATGTGGCTAGATTGATCAAAATTCGAGTTCTACTCTCATTGGCTGCCTCACATGGTCTTATTGTTCATCAAATGGACGTTAAGACAGCTTTCCTTAATCGAGAGTTGGACGAGGAAATTTATATGGATCAGCCAGATGATTTTGTAGTAGATGGTCAAGAAGGTAAGGTGTGGAAGTTACTAAAATCTTTGTATGTCCTAAAACAAGCGCCTAAGCAATGGCATGAGAAGTTTGATCAAACTTTAACATCTTCTGGCTTTGTTGTAAATGAAGCCGACAAATGTGTATACTATCGCCATGGTTGGGGCGAGGGAGTTATACTCTGCTTGTATGTTGATGACATACTGATTTTTGGGATAAATATGAATGTCATCGAACAAGTCAAGAGTTTCTCGTCTCAAAGTTTTGACATGAAAGACCTTGGAGAAGCTGACATTATTCTAAACATCAAGCTACTGAGAGATGAGAATAGCGGAATTACACTTTTGCAATATCACTATGTAGAGAAGGTTCTGAGTCACTTTGGCTACTCAGATTGTACCCCTTCGCCGACACCATATGATCCTAGTAAGATGCTTCGAAAGAACAAAAGAACAACTAGAGATTAGCTGAGATACTCTCAGATTATTGGCTCATTAATGTATTTAGCTAGCGCACCAAAGCCTGACATCACGTTTGCTGTGAGCAAACTTAGTTGGTTTGTTTCCAATCCGGGAGATGATCATTGGCATGCTCTTTAAAGAGTAATGCGATATCTAAAGGGTACATCGAGCTATGGTATTCACTATACCGGAGACCCTACGGTACTTGAAGGATATAGTGACTCAAACTGGATTTCTCATGTTGATGAGATAAAGGCCACATGTGGATATGTATTCACTCATGGTGGTGGCGCTGTTTCATGGAAGTCTTGCAAGTAGACCATCTTAACAAGGTCAGTAATGGAAGAAGAACTCACAACACTAGATACAACTACTGTCGAAGCAGATTGGCTTCATCAACTCTTGAATGACTTGCCAGTTATTGATAAACCTGTGTCGCGCCATCCTTATGAACTACGACAATCAAACTGTGATCTTCAAAGTGAGTAGTTCAAAGGATAATATGAAGTCATCAGGACGTATAAAGAGAATATTAGCATCTGTTAGGAAAATGAGGAACTCCGGAGTAATAGCGTTGGATTATATCCAAACAACTAAGAATCTAGGAGATCCTTTCACAAAAGGTCTATCAAGAAATGTGATAGACACTGCATCAAAGGAGATGGGTTTGAGACCCACATGAGTTACCATGATAGTAACCCAACCTATGTGATCGGAGATCCCATGAATTAGGACCTAGGGAAACAAGCTATTAGCTAACTAGAGGAGAGTAACTTTTACTAACCCACTCTGTTGAAGATGCATTACTCTCACGATATGTATGTCTGGTTGACTTAGTCTTAATGTGTTCATAGGCTTGTATAAGCCAAGATGCTATCCTACAGAGCAGTCTTGAAAGAACGCACCTATGTGAGCCCGACTGTTGGTCATAGTCTATGAGACAGGGTAATCTCAAGGAAGATCATGAATAGGCCAGGAGTGTGACTTATATGCTCCACCTGAGGGGTAGCCTTCGGCAGCCTTGTATGAGTATGACATTAGGTGAAACTAATTTACACAAAACTGTAAACTCAAGGCTTAGTCCATTGTTAGTTGTCGATGAGCGTAGTTTAGTACTCTAGGTGGAAGTTCAACTTAAAAGTCTACACTGAAAAACATTGTTATATCAAATAGTGATTTGGAACATAGTGATGTGATGTGCCTATGCGACTTTGTGAGGGATTGTTGGAATTTACTAGTGGGCCTTAGCCCTTAGCCCAACTAAAATTTTGAAATTCTCAAGGCCCAAATACATGTATACATGGACAGAGGGGGGCCTAAAGTTTAGTCCTACATTGCTAGTGGAAGGGGAGTTGGACCACCTTATATAGTAGAGTGTTGCACCACTCACTAAGGTGTGAGAAGAAGAGAAGCCCACGTCCTACCCGATCCGCACTATATAAACTGGCAGACATGAACCCTATCCGTCACCAACAATTAGATTGCATCTGCCTACCCGCGCATCGCTGTTCCACCTCTCTGTGCTGCGCTCTGCTACTCCATCCTGCCGGCTGCGTGCACGGCCCTCTAGAAGAGCAGGCCTCCGGAACCCCGTCTCTCTGATCCTTCATCGGGAGATAGGCGATAAGGTTTTTGGGGAGCGTATCGACGTGACTGCTCAAGTTCTTTTTTGACCTCTACATCCGGCTTCCTCGACCTCATCGCCATGATGGACACCACCACCAAGAAGGCTGTTGATGTCCCTGCTACCACCAGTGGCGGAGATCCTCCTGTCTCGCCGCTGGTCATACCAGCGACAAACTCGTACGTGTTTTTGCCCTTCTGATATTTCCTATGTTAATTACTAGTACTACTTTATGCGTAGATGTGCTAGGATTTCACTTGCCTATATGGTGCATGTCTACTATACGTATGCTAGTCAATCTTGGAAATTGTACTGTCATGTTTTATACTTGGATTAAATTAATGCGAAAACTGCTAATTATTTCAACAACTTGAAATAGGTCGAGTTGGCCTCTACAGCTTCAACAATTTTCACGAACAAGCTGCGACGCATTCGGTGCCTCCTACTGAAGAGATGAGGCAGATATGTTGGTACCTCTGAAAAGTAGTCCGCCATTAGGGTGGCATGGCCGAGGAAGCGGTTCCGCTTGATAAACGTGTGGCCCTTCACCGAGCCGCGTGTAAACACTAGGATTTTTAAGTCCAGATGCCTGTTATGCCGTACATCACAATCCCAGGATTACCATTTTTGCGAGACATAACAGAATTGGTACCACAGTACATCATCCATTACAAACCATAATAGTCTTACAAATAAAGGATCTCGTGATCTAGTCTTAATACAAATCAAAGCAGCAGAAAGTAAACGTAGAAGGGGCTCCATCTTCATTGTCACAGGTAATATTGACGATAAGAGATGATCCTAGTTATCATAGACCTCCTGCTGTCCATCTTCCGGGTAGTCTTCCTCGTAGTCTGGACATGGGAATAGCCAGGGACAAAGCCATGAGTACTCTATAATTACTCACAAACTATCACTAACACAAGTAAGGTAATACTAGTAGGTCTCCTAAGCTCTAGTCTTATTTGCCCAAAAGCCAGTTTTATTTCATAAGTACTTCATTGTAGGCCTAATTTAGTTCTCTAGATTACTTAAATGGGAACCTAGTTTCATGTCCACAACTCTGTTGTGGTCAAGTCAAAGTCATCTTTTAAGTCACAAGTCATTTTAAAAACATCTGACAACAGAACAGTATGGCCACTCCAACTGTCCATAACTGCGAACATGGCTATTCGAATAGTTTGACACTCTACAGAGGTGGTACACTTTCACCACAAAATTCGATACATTTGTCAGGAATAACCCTGAATCATCATACTTGGTATGCGGATAATCAATCCTAACCGTTCAATTACACACCCTAGTATAGGCACCTCCCCTATGAGTTTGGCCTCCCAGCAATGGCCAACTGCCATCTGGAGAACTGCATAGGTGGACATTCACACTCACGAGGTAGCCTCGGCTCAACCTCTTTCCGCGAGGGAACCCATACTAAGACATATAAACTTCTAGTTAAGCCCTACCCAACTCAGGTATTGTGGCTGTACGATAAAATTGGAATGGTCGCATCCGAACCCAACCATCAATTTTTATCAAAGTCAAAGCATACGTTTCATTCAGTATCATCTCTAACTCATTGTGTCTCATGATAGATGTCAAATTTTTTTAATAGAATGACTCCTCATTCCAAGGTTTTCATAATCATTTTGTTCAACTGTTCCCATCTAAAGTGATCCATATTTAGCTTAGCACTAGCATCTATTCATGAGGGTATCACTATTGATGGGGGGCTAATTCAGGGTAACTATCAATCCTAGTTCTATGCTCTTGATAGCATCTATCCTAGTTTTCCACTAATCCCAATTAATTAACTAGTTGAGAAACCATGGTAAAGGAAAAGTAAAACTTGTATGTAAAACTGGGAATTGGTAAAGTGGCACCTTAATAGAATACATAATGTATCTAGTATATGCCAGCCTGCGTAGGATGGATTGCCTTGAGTAGTGCAGTTGTTGAAGTTCTCTTCCTCTTCCTCAAAGTACTCCTCATCGTCGTACCCCAAGTCGGTACTAGCGTCTATAAATACATACAATGTACACAATCATCAAACAACACTTAACTACTTCTATTTAGCACACGTGGGCTCACACTAGATGATCTAGCATCATCTCACTCATCACATGATATATTTACACATTCTTATTCATCTTATTTTGGAAAAGTAATTTCTACTCATTGAAAAGTACTTAAGATTTAATATCCTCTAATTAGAATATGGGATCATGTTGACACATGTCATAACCACATATTCCAATACTTGAGAATGTGATTTAAACTGGTGGTCACATATTACAAAATTTAATGTTGCTATTTAATAATATTAAAGTGACTAGAAATGCCTATATAGCATTCTTTTAATACTAGTCCATGATTAATGTATGTAAAGCTAAATGTTTTTACACATTCAGATAGAGCATGGCAAATGTGATTTTTGAGAGTTGGAATCAACTCAAAAGCATTTATGGTTGATTTTATAAAAATGTTTGAAGTTGTGAAAGTCTCTGTCTTGTTATTGTTACCATAGGTGATCCATAGTTTCAAATGGTTTGATTCCAACAGGAGTATGTAGACATTTTTACTACCTTTCTAACAAAATTGGAATCATGCAATTTGGTTTAGTACATCTCTTTGAATTAAATTTTGAACACAGCTACTGAACTAGATTTTGAATTAAATAGAAAAAACTAAGTTTGAAACGGTGGGCTACGCGCGGGAAAAGAAATGGGTCAGCCCAACTGCATAGCGGGCACAACGGGCTGCTGACAGGCTGGTCCCACGCATTAGAGGCTCTATTAAACAAAACGGTATCTATGAATCTAGGCCATACGATTAGAGATCAAATCGACGGCTGAGGTTCATCATCTACGTCGCAGGGGGTGCGCGAGATTCTAAACCTAGCGACACGGTGGGGGTCGTCGGCGACTTACCAGGGCTCTAGCTAGGTCTGGCGATGGGGACAAACGGGCTGGTAGACGACGGCGAGTCGATTGGTGGTCGTGGCGGCTCCTGGGGTGGCTCCAATCAACGGCAACCTTCTTTCACTGCAACGGCGGGCTTTGGCTAAATTCCAGCGAGGTGGTGCTCGCCTTACTCCGGGGAATGGTCAGGTGTGTTTCTGAGGGAGAGGGAGTGGAATGGTGTGCCGTTTGAGGCTAGGGAAGGGGCCTATTTATACACCGGCGATGGAGGCAGCGCGGCATGGCTCGGCTCGTCGGCGACGCTACTACAGGTTGCTATAGGGATGGCGGAGGGCATAGCTCGACACAGTGGACTGCGGTGATCGCCACGCGCGTAGTGATGCAGCAAGGGGTGGTCTTAATCGGTCGGGCGACATCGGTGCTCTGTGCAAGTACGGAGGTGTTCGTCATCGTGTACGGTGGTCACGGGGCGCGCGGCGGCGAATGGTCATGTCTGGGAGGTGGCTGGTGACACGGCGAGTGCGGGTACGCGCAGAGAGAGTGAGGCGTGGTGTGGCTGCTCGAGGCGACTTTGGTGCTCTGGCGTGAGCTCGGCATGGCAGAGAAGTAAATGGGCGCAGCGATCCTGGCTTCTGCACTGCTCGTCGTTGGTCGAGGGGTGGACAGAGGGGTGCGGTGAGGTCACGGCTATGGTCTAGACATCAAGGAAGAGGGTGGCAAGGCGTGTGGCATTGTGTCCATGGTTGACCGGCATGGACATGCCCGGTACGACATGGCACTGGTGCAATGACGAAGGAGCGAGCCTCCACTACACGGCTGGGTAGTGGGATTGATCATGGGTGAGTAGTGGAGTCGAATTGGGTACAATTGGTGATCAATTGATTGATCAAAACAGTGAATAGTGGTTGAACTTGTACTCTGAATGTTAAGTGTTTGATCAAATGGTCGCATGAACTAAAGATTCAATTTTTTGGATGAATCTTGGTGGGTGTGTTGGTCACATGCTTAAGTGTCTCTCGTTGCTAGGGTTTTTCAAGTGGTGATGGTTTGAGTAGTTTTTGTAAAATGGTGATCTAGGTACCTATGCTTAATTCAATTTTGAATTGCCTCTCAAATGGGTTTGAAATTGGTTTATGTAAGTTTGTAAAGTTTGCTTGGATTCATTTTCACTTAGTCTAGCAAGGGGTGAAAAGAATCAGAATTGTTTCTGTTGAGAATCATTTAATAGAGATGCCCAAAGTGGGTTATTGGTTAATTTTGGCAAAAGTGACCATATCATCATATGCCTCATATTTGATTTTCTTTTTATTATATTTTGTTTGTAATTGATCTAGATGATATTGCTTTCATCTTTAAACCAATCCTTATCATTTATAGCAATCAAACATGGCATAGCAAGCAATCATGCATTAATACAAACACACAAGCATTCATTATGGGTTTAAGAATAAAAGTTTTTGTTAACCCTAATCTTGGGTGATTAGAACTTGATAATCTTGTTTAATATTTTTGAGTAGTTACTAACCTTCCCTCCTTAAACAGAATCTCGTCCCGAGATTCAAGAAAAACTAGGAACTAAAGAGATTGGGAAACTCTGTCCTAATATAATCCTCTCGCTCCCAAGTAGCTTCTTCTTCTGTATGGTTACTCCACTAGATTTTGAGAAACTTGATACTCCGGGTCCGGGTCTTGAAGGGTCCAATATATCTGGGGGCAAGCTTCCCTTTCAGTTGAAAACCCTGCATTCCTTTCAAGGGTGATACTTTGAGATACACAAAATCTCCGATATTGAAGGTCAGGTCTCGACATATTTTGTCAGCATAACTCTTTGATATGTCGTAAACGTATCTATAATTTTTGATGTTCCATGCTTGTTTTATATCTACTTTCTTATGTTTTCTTCACACTTTGAGGTATTTTTATATATTTTTTGGGACTAACCTATTAACAAGATGCCACAGTGCCAGTTGCCTGTTTTCTGCTGTTTTTGGTTTCATAAAAGCTAGTAAGGAAATATTCTCGGAATTGGACCGGACAAAAGCCAAAGTCAATATTGTACCCAAAGCAACAGGGAGTCCGGAGGGGAGACAAAGTGGTGCACCAGGGCGGCCACTGGTGGCTGTGGGCCCCCTGGTGCTCCACCAACCTTGCCCCTTCGCCTATAAAAGCCTCCTGGGACGAAAACCCTAAGTACCCGATCAAAATTCCACGAAAGAGTTTGTAGCCGCTGTCATCTCCATCCCTAGATCAGGAGGGATCTAAGCTCTTCCCGGCACCCTGCCGGAGGGGAGAGATCACCCTGGAGGCCTTCTTCATCACCATGCCTGCCTCCGATGTGATGTGTGAGTAGTTCATCCTTGGACTACGGGTCCATGTAGTAGCTAGATGGTTGGTTCTCCTCCTTTATGCTATCATGTTTAGATCCTGTGAGCTCTATTCATGATCAAGATCATCTATTTGTAATCTTACATGTTGTGTTTGCGAGGATCCGATGGATATTGAGATGCTATTTCAGATTGATTATTGATTCTATCATGTCTGTGTTATTTGTGATCTTGCATGCTCTCCGTTGTTTGTAACTATCTTGGCCAAGTAGATGCTTGCAACTCCAAGAGGGAGTATTTATGCTCGATAGTGGGTTCATGCCTCTAGTAATCTGGGGAAGTGACAGGAATCTCTAAGGTTGTAGATGTGTTGTTGCTACTAGGAAGAAAACAACAATCCTTTTGTCCATGGGACAATCATATTGTTTAATTTACACACTTTGCTTAATGAAATTATCGGTTGCTTGCAACTTAATACTGGAAGGGGTTCGGATGATAACCTGAAGGTGGATTATTAGTCATAGATGCAGTTGGATTACGGCCTATGTATAATGTTGTAATGCCTAATCAAATCTCATAGGAGTCAAGATGTCTAGTATATGCATTGTATGCTTTCTCGAATTTGTTAATTGCCCCGCTGTAATTTGTTCACCCAGCATGTTATCTATCTTAAGGAGAAGCACCTCTAGTGAACTATGGACCCTGGTCCATGCTTTTACCATTGCTATACCTTCTACTATTACTATTTACTGTTTACTTTCTGCAAACAATTACTATCTTCCACACAATACGTTTAATCCTTTGTTTTCAGCAAAACCGGTGAGATAGACAACCTCACTGTAAGTTGGGGGCAAAGTTCTGTGGTTGTGTTGTGCAGGATTCCAAGTTGCTAGCAACACCTTGCAGTTGTTTCCTTGCTCCTACTGGTTTGATAACCTCGGTTTCATAACTGAGGGAAAACTTGCTGTTGTGCTCATCATATCTTCCTCTTGGGGTTCCCAACGAGCTCTACATTTTGAGCCATCAAGCACCTTTTCTGGCGCCGTTGCCGGGGAGTCAAGGACAGCTTCACAAGGGGAATCAAGGACAGCTTCACAAGGGGAGTCCCTCATAACCAATCTCTTTACTTTGTTTTTTTGTTTTGCTTAGTTTATTTCTGCTTTGTTTGCTTGTTCATTTTTATCAAAAATACAAAAAAATAGTTCCTACTATAGTTGTTATTTTTGTTGGTCTGTTGTTGTCTTTCTTTATCATGCTTTCTATCAATGGTTGGTTTCTTTGAAACTGAATCTTATTGGCAAGGTGGGTTCACGGAAGAACAAAAATATTATTATAAGGAACACCGCTTGTCACAAAAAGGGAAACACTTATGGGAACAAATTAATAAATTGTATACCATTGCTAGAAACGTGTGCTCTACTTATAATATTACTTATTGCTTTGATAAATCTTGTTGCTGTAAGAGGTATAAACACCTCCCTTTTCAATGTGAGTATAATGATGATGTTACCATATCTTCTTATGTTAAGGGAAATTATGACTTTTATGATGTGGAACAAATTGAAGAATTTATTGCTTGGAAGGGTGCATTCGAACTTGCTTATTTTCTTGAAAATACTGATGATGCACCTTATAAATATGAGGTTTATGATATACTTAAATTTTGCTTTGATAATTACAAGGAAGAAAATGGCTATATTCTTGAATATCTTAATATATGCTCTTCACCAACGGAAGAGACTAATGCCTTGCAGGAGCCTATGGAAGAAGAAATTGCTGAAACTGGAAGCTCATTGGATATTGGATGAAAAAGAGGAGGAGAGTGATGATCAAGAGGAGGAAGAATGGATCTACCCATTCCTACCTTCTAATGACAGTAACTCTTTACCCCTTACATTATTTGATTGTCACCCATGCTTACCAAAGGAGGATGAATGTTATGTTCCTGTGGATTCTTTTGAAAATGTTTGTAATAAAGCTCTAGATGATGGTCATATATTGATTGATAATATTAATTGTACTACTATTGAAAATGAGATTGATCAGTCATCTTGTTATAAAATTGTTAAAAGTGGGTTTGAAGGTTTTAATCCCACTATTTTCGAGCTTGATAAAAATTATGTGTTTGTAGATTATGAAAAGCATGATTTATGTGATAGTTATATTGTTGAGTTTATTCATGAGGCTACTGAAAATTATTATGAGAGAGGAAAATAAGGTTGTAAAAGTTTTAATGGTACTGAAACACCTCTCTATTTGCTGAAAGTTTTGAACTTGCTCTCGTTTTATCTTCCTATGCCTGTCACTTTGTTCTCTGTGAATTTATTTGCGTATAAGATTCCTATGCATAGGAAGTGGGTTAGACTTAAATGTGTTTCGAATTCGCTTCTTGATGCTCTCTTTTACTTCAATTCATATTTCTTATGTGAGCATCATCGAAATTATCATGCCTATCTTAATGGCTATAAAGAAAAGCACTATTGGGAGATAACCCAAATTTTTATTCAGTAAGTTTTTCTTTTGTTGAGTCTTGGAAGCTATTACTTCTCTAATAACCTCTCCTTATCATTTTTGTGTGGTTTTTTGTGCCAAGAATAACCTCTAATAAGAGAGAAGTAAGACTTGGGAAAGCTGCTGTCCCGAAACAGATTTTTGTGCTCCACTGTAAAAATTCGTGAAAAATCTCTGTACGTCAGATTGAGCTGTAATGTTTTGTGCTTCTGCCCCAGGTTATTATCTAACTTTCGTTAGTTCAGAACTTTTCTATTTGAGCAACCGAAGGTCTTCAAAAAAATTGGTTTTACCTGCTGGTCTGTTTTGCCAGATTTCTGTCATTATTTGCATTTGCCTCTTAATCTCTTTCTCTTTGAGTTCTCTTTGATCACTTGAGATTTTAGAAGAAATTGCTACAGTAGCTTTTTTTCTAATGGAAGTTTTACTTTTGATAAAACTAAACCATACGACCAATTATCTTGAATGCACTAATGTTGCTAATGAGGATTGTGTGAAGTTTTGTATGAAGGAAATTTTCAAGTCTAGGGGAAGAATAATGTGATAAGATGAAGTATGGACAAAAGCTCAAGCTTGGGGATGCTACCCATGTCACCCAAAGAAATATTCAAGAAGTACAATCATCAAAGCTTGGGGATGCCCAAGGCATCCCCTTCTTCATCAATAAAAATCTCAGGTTTTCTTCCAAAACACTTCATTTTTATTGTTTCATGCACAATTGTGTTGTTCTTGGAGCGTCTTAGTTTTAGCTTTTAGTTTTCTTTTGTTTCGTTCGCTTAAATAAATTTGATGGACCCCTGCATTCATATGATATTTCAAATAAGTTGATTGGTGATTGGAAAAGAGTAGGAAAGTTCATGCTTATAAGTGGTACAAAAGGAGTTTTGTTTTGACTATGGCCTAGACTTTATCATGTCATGTTTGATATTGTTTTGACTTTATTCTTAGTGATTATTGATGTAGCATGACTTGTTCCAAACAATTGAGATTGTATAATGTTCCTTGAAAGAATCATGTGTTGTTTTAGCATACAAAATCATAATATTGTGGTATTCTCCTTCGATGCTTTATTTCGGTTGACTTGGCACATGCTTACACCATGTTAAGACAATGAACCAGTCAACTTAGTATCTATGATCATTTAGTTTTTTGACTTGTAATATCACTTTATGCTTTAATTAATAATGTTTTGTCACTCTGCATGATTGTGGCCATTAGTGCTCTCTTAGTTGGTCGCTCCCAGTCTTTTGCTAAGCCTCCACATGTACTAAGTATGAGCTCCACTCATGCATCCAACCCCCAAGAAAACCAAGTTGTTCCATAGAGTCCACTATAAATTCCTATGCATGGTGTGTTACACCATTCCAAGTATATTCATGTCTTTATCTACCTTCCAAATTAAACTTGTTATGTGAAAATTAGTGATTAAAGCTCTCATGAACTTGATGGCACACTTTACTTTCTTGCACTTAATAAACTTGAACCATTGCGTCCATCTATGTTGCGTATATGCATGCACTTTATAAGTTGAGAATTAGCAGAACCATGCTATCATGGGGAACGCTTTCAACTTGGCACTTATTATTCAGTTGATATCATGTTCTTTTGTTTATGGATCCCAGTGGTGTGAAATAAAAGGGGAACTTGTAAGCTCATGGAGTTTGTATATGTGTTAGAGAAATGCCTGGGCGGCTAGCCTAAGCCATGCCTAATCATGGTGGAAACTTGCAGCATAACCATAGTGAGCATTCTGTGAAGCATCCTCAATAAAAACCTACGCAAATAGCAAATAAAAAGATCGTTGAGATGCTCATTGTCTGTTGCCTTGTCATTTTTATATGGGATAGCTCCTGTATCATGGGGCAAGGGGTACCCCATTGGCGGTTCTCCATGATACACATGTACTTACAATGACAAGAACTTATTTGTGACTAAAGTTGAGTAGCATGAGGTCTAGGACTCATAGGCAAGGGGCATGAGATTTTCGACTTATAACTTGCAAGCATATCCTCATATTTGTTCATTTTAACCTTAATCACCTAAAAGATGCTTATGATAGGGGTAATGAGAGCTGAAAGCTAATAAGTACCATAATTTTTGGAAGCTCTTTATGAAACTTGAAATCCCGTCTTCCCTCTTATGAAGGGCCTTTCTTTTTTACTTTTATGTTGAGTCTCCATATTCTATCTTTATGCACCAATTGATAGAGCATAGTGACCATTCTTAGTTTAATTTGCATTGTTCCAAAACTTGTTGATTGATTCATAACTGTGATATTGCTTGTTCCTAAATTATTTGTATCTAGTCACCCTTATGAACTTTGAAGGTGTCCTATGCATTTATATTTTGTTATACCATGAGGGACAAGCTAAATACCATTCTTATTATGTTTTCTATATGTGAAACAAACCAATGTCTTTTAAATGCATTGTTATTCATGAATCTTTTGTTTGTATCTTTTTCATGTTACAACATAGTTGCTATGTCTTATTATTAGAACTCTATCTTTTATGCTCATGTTAGAGTACTTTGGTCCCAGCTATCAATGCTTTACAAATATGATGGTGCATGTCACCTAAAAAATTATTCTTTTTATAACTTACCTACTCGAGGGCGAGCAGGAGTTAAGCTTGGGGATGTTGATACGTCGTAAACGTATCTATAATTTTTGATGTTCCATGCTTGTTTTATATCTACTTTCTTATGTTTTGTTCACATTTTGAGGTATTTTTATACATTTTCTAGGACTAACCTATTAACAAGATGCCACAGTGCTAGTTGCCTGTTTTTTGCTATTTTTTGGTTTCAGAAAAGCTAGTAAAGAAATATTCTCAGAATTGGACCGGACAAAAGCCAAAGTCAATATTTTACCCAAAGCAACACGGAGTCCGGAGGGGAGACGAAGTGGCGCACCAGGGCGGCCACACCTGGTGGTGGCGCGGCCTGGGGGGCCACCAGGGGGTGTGGGCCCCCTGGTGCTCCACTGACCTTGCCCCTTCGCCTATAAAAGCCTCCCGGGATGAAAACCTAAGTACCTGATCAAAATTCCATGAAATAGTCTATAGCCGCTGTCATCTCCATCCCTAGATCAGGAGGGATCTGAAGCTCTTCCCGGCACCCTGCTAGAGGAGAGAGATCACCCTAGAGGCCTTCTTCATCACCATGCATGCCTTCGGTGTGATGTGTGAGTAGTTCATCCTTGGACTACGGGTCCATGTAGTAGCTAGATGGTTGGTTCTCCTCCTTTATGCTATCATGTTTAGATCCTGTGAGCTTCGTTCATGATCAAGATCATCTATTTGTAATCTTACATGTTGTGTTTGCGGGGATCCGATGGATATTGAGATGCTATTTCAGATTGATTATTGATTTTATCATGTCTATGTTATTTGTGATCTTGCATGCTCTCTGTTGTTTGTAACTATCTTAGCCAAGTAGATGCCTGCAACTCCAAGAGGGAGTATTTATGCTCGATAGTGGGTTCATGCCTCTAGTAATCTGGGGAAGTGACAGAAATCTCTAAGGTTGTAGATGTGCTATTGCTACTAGGGAGAAAACAACAATCCTTTGTCCATGGGACAATCGTATTGTTTACTTTACACACTTTGTTTAATGCAATTATCTGTTGCTTGCAACTTAATACTGGAAGGGGTTCGGATGATAACCTGAAGGTGGATTATTAGTCACAGATGCAGTTGGATTACGGTCTATGTATAATGTTTTAATGCCCAATCAAATCTCATAGGAGTCAAGATGTCTAGTATATGCATTGTATGCTTTCTCGAATTTGTCAATTGCCCCGCTGTAATTTGTTCACCCAGCATGTTATCTATCTTAAGGAGAAGCACCTCTAGTGAACTATGGACCCTGGTCCATGCTTTTACCATTGCTATACCTTCTACTATTATTATTTACTGTTTACTTTCTGCAAACAATTACTATCTTCCACACAATACGTTTAATCCTTTGTTTTCAGCAAAACCGGTGAGATTGACAACCTCACTATAAGTTGGGGGAAAAGTTCTGTGGTTGTGTTGTGCAGGATTCCAAGTTGCTAGCAACACCTTGCAGTTGTTTCCTTGCTCCTACTCGTTCAATAACCTTGGTTTCATAACTGAGGGAAAACTTGTTGTTATGCTCATCATACCTTCCTCTTGGGGTTCCCAACGAGCTCTACATTTTGAGCCATCACTCTTCTGTCTGGATTGGGCGGTCTTGAGGTGTTCACGGATCTTGTGAACCTTCTCTTCGGCTTCTCGTAGGATGTCTGGTCCGAATATCTGACTCTCTCCTACTTGCGACCAATTAAAGGGGGTATAGCACTTCCTTCCATACAAAAACTCAACATATCTGTTGTTGTATGAGAATTCCACGAAAGGCAGACAATCTTCCCATTTAGATCCATATTCCAACACACATGCTCTCAACATATCTTCTAGGATCTGGTTCACTCTTTCAGTTTGTCTGTCGGTTTGTGGGTGATAAGCTGTGCTGAAGTTGTTTGGTTCCTAATCCTTCTTGGAATTTCTTCCAAAATCTCGAGGTAAATTGGGTTCCTCGATTTGAAACAATTGTCTTGGGGGTTCTATGCAGACTGACTATTTTGGCAATATACAACTCTGCTAGCTTCGAGCTTTGATATGTGGTCTTGACGGGTATGAAATGAGCTACTTTGGACAATCTATCTACTATGACCCAAGTAGAATCATTTCCCCTACTAGATGTAGGCAAACCTGTGATGAAATCCATTCCAGCAGAATCCCATTTCCATTCTGGAATCTGTAAGGGTTGCAAAAGTCTTGCAGGTCGTTGATGTTCCGCTTTGACTCTCTGATAGATGTCACACTTGGCGATGTAGCTTCCTACTTCTCTCTTCATTTTGTTCCACCAAAATTGCTCCTTCAAATCCTGATACATCTTGGTTCCTCCTGGGTGAATAGAATACAGAGTATCATGGGATTCCTGCATAATGGTTTGCTTCAACTCTAAATCTGCGGGCACAAAGATACGTCATTTATACCACAAAACTCCTTCTTCACCTTTCATAAATCCAAGTACCTTCCCTGTACCAATATGATGCTTAATTCCATCAATACTGGCATTTCCTTTCTGGGCTTCCTTTATCTAACTGATCAAAGTGGGTTGAAGTTCAATACTGGCTAGAAATCCTTCGTTAACTAGCTCCACTCTAAAATTCTCCATCTCCTCGTGAAGACTTGGCTGAGCTTCCTTAATCATGGTGTTTAATCTACATGGCACTCTACTAAGAGCGTCCGCTACCACATTGGCCTTGCCAGGGTGATAGTGAATGTCAAGGTCATAATCCTTGATTAACTCTATCCATCTCCTTTGCCTCATATTCAACTCCTTCTGGGTGAAAATATACTTCAAGCTCTTGTGATCCGAATAAATCTCACAGCGGTTACCCATAAGGTAATTACGCCATGTCTTCAAGGCTAAAACTACGACTGCCAATTCTAAGTCATGGGTATGGTAGTTCTGTTCATGTTTCTTCAGTTGTCTGGACAGATATGATATGACTTTGCCTTCTTGCATCAACACACATCCGAGACCAATCTTGGATGCATCACAATATACATCAAAAGGCTTCTTGATATCCGGCATGATCAAAATTGGGGCTGAAATTAATCTCTTCTTGAGATCCTGAAAACTTGCTTCACATTTGTCCGTCCATTCAAACTTCTTATATTTTTTCAATAGCTGAGTCATCGGCCTTGCGATGCTTGAAAATCCTTCAACAAACTTGCGGTAGTATCCCGCTAATCCAAGAAATGCACGAACTTCGGTTTGAGTGGTTGGGGCTTTCCATTCTTCAACATCTTTAATCTTGGCGGGATCGACGGCAACTCCTCTTGCCGACAAGATATGGCCTAGGCATCCTACCTTCTTTAACTAGAACTCACATTTGCTAAACTTGGCATACAACTGATGCTCCCTAAGGGTTTCAAGGATGGTTCTTAGGTGTTGTTCATGGTCTTCTTCCGACTTGCAATAGATCAAAATGTCATTGATAAAAACAATGACAAACTTATCCAAGAAGTTCATGAAAATCTTATTCATGAGGTTTATGAAATAAGCGGGGGCATTGGTTAATCCAAATGACATGACATTGTACTCATACAATCCATATCTGGTGGTGAAGGTAGTCTTGGGGATATCTGTTGCACGGATCTTCAATTGATGATAACCAGTCCTAAGCTCAATCTTAGAAAACACTCTGGCACCAGTCAGTTGGTCAAAGAGATCTTCTATCTTCAGAAGTGGGTACTTGTTCTTGATGGTGACGTCATTCAACGTCCGGTAATCTGTACACAAACAATTGGCACCATCTTTCTTATCCACAAACAAACGGGTGATCTCCATGGCGATGCACTTGGTTGTATCAGACATTTACCCAACATGTCATCAAGTTGCTTCTTGAGCTCCACTAATTCATATGGGTTCATACTATAGGGTCTCTGATCTATGGATCCAGTTCCAGGAACTAGTTCAATGATAAATTCGATATCCCGATCTGGGGGCATATCGGGCAATTCATCTGGGAACACGTCGGGGTACTCACAGACTACTCGGACTTGGTCTATGGTTGATTTGACTAAACTCTTGTTGCATTTGAATTGATGAGACAACATCTCAGATACATGTTCTACTGATACTCCGGTGCTACTGGTCATGGTTATGGCTTTCTTGGCATTGTCGATTAATCCTTGATGTTTTGACATCCAATCCATTCCTAGTACTACTTCCAAACCTTTTGTTCCAAGTACTATTAGATTGGCATAAAAATCTATCCCATGAATTCCGAGAGGTACGGCATTGCAAATTTTTCTAGCTTTGGTGGTTGAACCAGGTATTTGAACTATCATAACATGCTTCAAATTTGTGGGTTGCATCTTACTAGTGCATGCAAATTCTTCTGTAACAAACGAGTGCGGTGCTCCAGAATCAAACAACACTCTTGCAAGAACTGAGTTAACAGAAAACATACCTAGCATGACATCTGGTGCTTCCTGGGCTTCTTCCGCATTCATGTGGAATAGACGACCGGTACGGTTGTGCGGGTTTCCTGGGGCAAACCTCTTTCCAGGCTGGACACGGCGTTGCTACTGGGCAGGTGCAGTAACATTGGTGGCTACATCAAGTTTGTTGGGGCACTCATTAGAGTAGTGACCCATGATTCCACATTCAAAGAAGGTGATCATTGACTTATCCTTTCCTGCAATAGGCATCGTGTTGCTTCTAGTCCTTGGGGCAGTGTTGTTGTTGTTGCTGGTGGACCTAGGCGGTGCACGGTTGAAGTTATTGGGGTTGTTGTTGCTATTGTTGTGGCCTCGGGTTTCCTCCTCCACGATTGGGATAGTTCGGACGGGGCATAGGGGGTCTGTTGTTTCTGGGTGCATATCCTACAGACGGGTTGGGGCAGTACTTCGCGGTATGGTGGGGTCCAGGTTGGTGCATCATGCGATGCTTGCGGTTCTCACTGGCTTGGTTGATCTTTCCTTCCACCTGAATGGCGGAATCCACTAAATCTTCAAGGTCGCAAATGGAATGTTGACTAACACTGTCTGCATCTCATCATGCAGACCATTCGGGAATCGCTCTTTCTTCTTTGCTTCAGTGTCAATCTCATCAGGGCATATCTAGCCAGAGACAGAAATCTGTCACGGTACTCTACCACACTCATTCTTCCTTGCTTCAAATCCCTGAATTCATCCCTCATCCTCTTGATCAAACCTGGGGGTACATGGGTCCTGCTGAACTTGAGCTTGAACTCCTCCCAAGTCATCATTTGTCCTCCATTCATGGTACGGGTTCTATTCCACCACGATCTGGCATAACCTGATAGATAGTGGGTGGCAAACGGTACCTTCTCATTGGCATCAACTCCTGCGACTTCTAAGTTGTTTTCCATGTTTTGCAGCTAGTCGTCAGCATCTAAGGGATCTTCTGATTTGCTAAACATCGGAGGATTGGTGTTTTGGAAGTTCTTGAGTTTGGATCCATGGTGATCTTGGTTTTCGTGACCTTGATTATTGTGGGCCATCTGGGCTATCTGTTGAAGAGTGGCTAGATTGGCTTGACATTCAGCTCTACCGGCTTCACGATCTGAAACTAACATCTGCAGAATCTGAAGCATTAGGTCCTAAGATGAGCTACTCCCACCGGGGTTTCCACGAGTCATCTGAAGATTGAGATAGATAATGAGACAAGAGGGAAATTTCTATGGTTTTAGGGGTATGTTTCAAAAAGCTTTTAAACTTTGAGGAGTGCTAAGATTTGAAAACTAACAACTCCATTTCATTCATTCATTCATTCAAGCACACCATACAAACACACACCACAACTACGGAAGCAGATGGTTTTAAGAACCATTATGTGAAGCTACGATACAATGGGACCGGATATAACTCACACCTACGATAGTGCTCAAGTGCGACTACTAATCATCAGAACTATCGGGCTCCTCATCATCCATGAAGTCGGCGTCATCCTCATTAGTGTGGAACTCTGTGGCGACGTCCTCCAGATAGTCATCATCATCACTGAGGTAAGAGTACTGATCCCCATGAATATCTTAACCTTGCTCTTCCTCCCTGTCCTCAAGCTGGATCTCCTGATCATGGATGGTCTCCTCAAGAGTGGCCACCTTCTGGCGAAGACGAGCGATGATGCGATCCTTCTTGTTGCACTGGCGACAAAGTGACTGGCGCTCCTTGGCGAGGATGGCGAGGGTCTGGTCCTTCTTGACTGTAATAGCATGGTTCTGGTTGGCGTAGGCATGGGCGTTGTCCAATTCCTTCTGAGTCTCGTGTAGCATGAAGTCTAGGTGATCCACGTGGTGCTTCAGTTCCGGATGTGATGGCACGGCCAAGGGCTGTCTGGTGGAGTCACGTCTGGCATAGTGAGCGAAGCGGGTGCTAGCGATCTGATTGATGTTCTATGCACACAAACGAGCAAGTGCCTCCTGCATAGCTCTAGCAAGCCCATCTAACCAGTTGTTCTCCCTCAATCTAAACTGGATCCTCTCCGAAAGAGGTGGCTCCATTTTGCCTCGGATATCGGTAACGATCAGCCACTGTAGTTCTCCTCTAGATTGTTCATTGAGCTGATCTCCGAAGAACTCCGGGTGCGGGCATCCAAGGTACTCAGCGAGCTGTCCTAAATCCTTCTCAAAGATGAGCTCCCCTCCATTGCTCAACTGGTAAAATTTGTTGTATTTCACCTCCATCTATAAGCAATTAGGATGAGTAAGTTAGTGAGGTGATCAAGTGTGTCAATTTTTATGTAGTATTGCAAGAATTTGAGGAACAAGTGAACTCTTTTTGAAAGAATCTCAAGGATAAGAGTGAGAATAGGTTTTCATAAATACTCATTTTCTTTGTTTTGGAAACTGAGTTTTTCAGACGTCCATTCTAACTATGGTCTCCTATGGTCAGGATGGCTCTGATACCAACTTGTAAACACCCAGATTTTTAAGTCCAGATGCCTGTTATGCCGTAGATCGCAATCCCTCTGTTATGTCTCGCAAAAATGGTAATCATAGACCTCCTGCTGTCCATCTTCCGGGTAGTCTTCCTTGTAGTCTGGCCATGGGAATAGCCAGGGGCAAAGCCATGAGTACTCTTTAAGTACTCGCAAACTATCACTAACACAAGTAAGGTAATACTAGTAGGTGTCCTAAGCTCTAGTCTTATTTGCCCAAAACCCAGTTTTATTTCATAAGTACTTCATAGTAAGCCTAATTTGGTTCTCTAGATTACTTAAATGGGAACCTAGTTTCATGTCCACAACTCTGTTGTGGTCAAGTCAAAGTCATCTTTCAAGTCACAAGTCATTTTGAAAACATCTGACAACGGAACAGTATGAGTGTATGACCACTCCAGCTGCCCATAACCGTGGACGTGGCTATTCGAATAGTTTGACACTTTGCAGAGGTGGTACACTTTCACCACAAAATTCCATACATCCGTCAGGGATAACCCTGAATCATCATACTTGGTATGCGGATAATCAATCCTATCCTTTCAATTACACACCCTAGTATAGGCACCTCCCCTATGAGTTTGGCCTCCCAGCCATGGCCAACTGCCATCCCGGGAACTGCATAGGTGGACATTCACACTCACGAGGTAGCCTCAGCTCAACTTCTTTCCGCAAGGGAACCCATACTAAGACATATAAACTTCTAGTTAAGCCCTACCCAACTCAGGTATTGTGGCTCTACGGTAAAATTGGAATGGTGTCGCATCTGAACCCAACCATCAGTTTTTATCAAAGTCAAAGCGTATGTTTCATTCAATATCATCTCCAACTCATTGTGTCTCATGACACATGTCAAAACATTTCAATAGAATGGCTCCTCATTCCAAGGTTTTCATAATCATTTTCTCCAAGTGTTCCCATCTAAAGTGATCCATGTTTAGCTTAGCACTAGCATCTATTCATGAGGGTATCATGGGGGGCTAATTCAGGGTAACTATCAATCCTAGTTCTATGCTATTGATAGCATCTATCCTAGTTTTCCACTAATCCCAATTAATTAACTAGTTGAGAAACCATGGTAAAGGAAAAGTAAAACTTGTATGTAAAACTGGGAATTGGTAAAGTGGCATCTCAATAGAATACATAATGTACTAGTATATGCTAGTCTGCGTAGAATGGCTTGCATAGTTTAGCTTGCATGGGATGGTTTGCCTTGAGTAGTGCAGTTGTTAAAGTTTTCTTCCTCTTCCTCAAAGTACTCCTCCTCATCATACCTCGGGTCGGTACTAGCGTCTATAAATACATACAATATACACAATCACCAAACAACACTTAACTACTTCTATTTAGCACACATGGGCTCACACTAGATGATCTAGCATCATCTCACTCATCACATGATATATTTACACATTCTTATTTTTCTTATTTTGGAAAAGTAATTTCTACTCATTGAAAAGTACTTAAGATTTAATATCCTCTAATTAGAATATGGGATCATGTTGACACATGTCATCACCACATATTCCAATACTTGAGGATGTGATTTAAAGTGGTGGTCACATATTACAAAATTTAATATTGCTATTTAATAATATTAAAGTGACTAGAAATGCCTATATAGCATTCTTTTAATACTAGTCCATGATTAATATATGTAAAGCTAAATATTTTTACATATTCAGATAGAGCATGGCAAATGTGATTTTTGAGAGTTGGAAAATCAACTCAAAAGCATTTATGGTTGATTTTATAAAAAGTTTGAAGTTGTGAAAGTCTCTGTCTTGTTATTTTTACCATAGGTGATCCATAATTTCAAATGGTTTAATTCCAACGGGAGTGTGTAGACATTTTTACTACCTTTCTAACAAAATTGGAATCATGCAATTTGGTTCAGTACATCTCTTTGAATTAAATTTTGAACACAGCTACTGAACTGGGTTTTGAATTAAATAGAAAAAACTAAGTTTGAAACGGTGGGCTACGCGCGAGAAAAGAAATGGGCCGGCCCAACTGCACAGCGTGCGCACGCAGCGGGCTGCTGACAGGCTGGTCCCACGCGTCAGCGGCTCTATCTAAACGAAACGATATCTATGAATCTAGGCCATACGATTAGAGATCGAATTGACGACTGAGGTTCATCGTCTACATCGCAGGGGGTGCGTGAGATTCTAAACCTAGCGGCACAGTGGGGGTCGTCGGCGACTTACCAGGGCTCCAGCTAGGTCCAGCGATGGGGGCTAACGGGCTGGTAGACGATGGCGTGTCGATTGGTGGTCGTGGCGGCTCCTGGGGTGGCTCCAATCAACTGCGCCCTTCTTTCACTACATCGGCAGGCTCCGGCTAAATTCCGGCGAGGTGGTGCTCGCCGTACTCCGGGGAATGGTTAGGGGTGTTTCTGAGGGAAAGTGAGTGGAATGGTGTGCCGTTTGAGGCTAGGGAAGGGGCCTATTTATAAACCGGCGATGGAGGCAGCGCGGCATGGCTCGGCTCGTCGGCGATGCTGCTACAGGATTGTTATAGGCATGGTGGAGGGCATAGGTCGACGCGGTAGACTGCGGCAATTGTCACACGCGTAGTGGCGCAGCAAGGGGCAGTCTTAATCGGTCGGGCGACATCGGCGCTCTGTGTAGGTACGGAGGTGTTCGTTATTGTGTACGGTGGTCACGGGGTGGGCGGCGGCGAATGATCATGTCTGGGAGGTGGCTGGTGACGTGGCGAGTGCGGGTACGTGCGAAGAGAGCGAGGCGCGGCGTGGCTGTGCGAGGCGGCTTCGGTGCTCTGGCGTGCGCTCGGCATGGCAGAGAAGTAAATGGGCGCAGCGATCCTGGCTTCTCCACTGCTCGCCGTTGGTCGAGGGGTGGACAGAGGAGTGCGGTGAGGTAACGGCTATGGTCTAGACATTATGGGAGAGGGTGGCGCGGCGTGTGGCATCGTGTCCATGGTCGACCAGCATGGACATGCTCGGGTACGACATGGCACTACTGCAATGACGAAGGAGCGAGCCTCCACTACATGGCTAGGTATTGGGAGTGATCATGGGTGAGTAGTGGAGTCGAATTGGGTACAATTGGTGATCAGTTGATTGATCAAAACAGTGAATAGTGGTTGAACTTGTACTCTGCCTGTTAAGTGTTCAATCAAATGGCCGCATGAACTAAGGATTCAAATTTTTGGATGAATTTTGGTGGGTGTGTTTGTCACATACTTAAGTGTCTCTGGTTGCTAGGGTTTGTCAAGTGGTGATGGTTTGAGTAGTTTTTGTAAAATGGTGATCTAGGTACCTATGCTTTAATTCAATTTTGAATTGCCTCTCAAATGAGTTTGAAATTGGTTTCTGTAAGTTTGTAAAGTTTGCTTGGATTCATTTTCACTTAGTCTAGCAAGAGGTGAAAAGAATCAGAATTGTTTCTGTTGATAATCATTTAATAGAGATGCCCAAAGTGGGCTAGTGGTTAATTTTGGCAAAAGTGACCATGTGATCATATGCCTCATATTTGATTTTCTTTTTATTAGATTTTGTTTGGAATTGACCTATATGATATTGCTTTCATCTTTAAACCAATCCTTATCATTTATAGCAATCAAACATGGCATAGCAAGCATTCATGCATTAATACAAACACACATGCATTCATTATGGGTTTAAGAATAAAATCTTTTCTTAACCCTAATCTTGGGTGATTAGAACTTGATAATCTTGTTTAATATTTTTGAGATGTTACACCGCGCCTCTGATTGAGAAGCTTCAGGCGGCTTCGTGCTCCTTGACGGCGAGGAGGAAGATGGTCGTCTCGCTGTCGTTGTCATGCAGCAACTCGTCGAGGTCAGAATCGTCCGGCGATGATGACCAGTCGGACAGGTCTCCCTTCTCGACCGTGGTCATACCCGCGGCTAGATCGATGTTGGCCATGGTCAGGCGGGGTGCTTGGCAGGCGAGGGCGGCTAGGCGTGGGCGGAGGTGGGTGAATCAGTGGCGGCGGCGACGGGTGGAGGTGACAACGCGTGAGTGGGGAAGAGGATGCGCATGCGGTGGGCGTGGAATTTCAACGTGCCCTAGGGTTCCTACGAGTGAGGGCTCGTGTACAGGCTGGGCTGCGAACCCTCGAATGTAGAGGCTGGAGAAGGGTTTTCGCGCCAGCCCTCAATTTTTTTTACGGATCGCGTGATTTAAGGGTTCCATTCTGCACTGCGTTTTCCCCCAACCGGCAGAAAAGCAGTTATTTTACGGGTTTGGGCTGTTTACGAACTCCATTAGAGATGCTCTAAGGTTATCTGCTCCATGATTAGCGCAATGTTCTTTTTTGAGAAGCAACGTTCATGAGCTACATCTCTTAACTGATGGAAAAGAATTTAGTGCAGCACGTAGGACACAACATCCCCGAAAAAACCCCGCTCCTAGGTTGCCCCCCATGGGCTACCAGGAGCCAACCCTAGCTCCACCTCCGCTCCCTGTCCCCCTTCTCCCCTCCTCCTCACCGCTGCAAGTGGGGCAAAGCACGTGCGATCCCGGCGACACCGGAGTTTCTTGGTTCCCGTTCGTAAGGAGGGTGGCTCTGATCAGCGGTGGAGAACTGTAGCAATGGTCTGATGCCCCCTTGCATGCTGTGCGGGCTAGCCATGGCTAAGGAGTGCCATCGTGCTGGAGGTGGCGGGGCTCAGCGGTGTTGGCATCTACCTCGTGTGGGCGACGACAGTGGTGGCCGGCGGGTGGGGAGGGCCCAAGGAGGCGCCCACCGGATAGCCAGACGACAACGTCAGGGATGGAGCAGTGCCAACCTCGGACAAATCTAGGCCCATCCGGGCCTGATCTAGGTTAGCGGGCCTTGCGGCCTACACAGGTCTTAGGCGTATCCGGCATGACTGGGAGCCCATCCCCTAGCCATGGAGTGGTCGGGGTGCCGGATCCTCTCCCTGAAAGCCTAAATATGGTGTCCGCCTAGCAGTTGACCCCCTTGTATATGCGGATATATTTCTGGATGTATATGCGAATATATTTTCCTAATATTTTTAACATTTCGAAATATGTTTTCAAACAATGGGTCCATTTGCACCCGTGGGGCAAATTGGATTTCTGATATGCATGCTTGTTATTAAAAGTAAAAAGGGCTTATGACACTTTGGCTTCATCTATGAGTACATCTTTCCTAATTAAATTCTTACTAGAAATGACATAAAGCCATTCTTTAATTTTGGTCCAAGACTACTATATGCAAAATTATATATTTTTACATATTCAGATAGGTCCTGGTCAAGGTGATTTTTGAGAATTAGAATCAACTAAAAATCACTTATGGTTGATTTTAGAAAAATGTTTGAAGTGATAAAAGATACTGTATTGTTATTTTTACTGAGGGTGATATATAGTTTCAAACTGTTTGAAACCAACGGAAGTGATTAGATATTTTCATCTACTTTCTAACAAAATTGGTTTCATTCAATTTGGTTCAGTGAAACTTTCTGAATTGATTTTCAAAGTTACCTACAGTATAGGATTTTCAAATAAAAGAAAAACCTAAGTTTAAATTTGTGGTCTACGCGCGGGAATGCTAATGGGCTGGCCCAACTACGCAACGCGCGTACGGCGGGCTGCACCGGGGTTGGTCCCACTCGTCAGCGACTAACCAAATGCGAAGCGGTATCCTTCAATCTAGACTGTACGATTAGATCGTTTTCCTTCAATCTAGACTGCCGTGTGCGTGCGGAATTGCTCGGTGCTCTGGCACGGCGATTGGCATGGTCGGTTGTTAAATGGGCGCGGTTGCGCTGGCGTCTCCGTGGGCGGTCATTGGTCGAGGCGTGCATAGGCAGGGGCGTTGAGGTCATGGCTACCTCATAGACATCGTGGGCGAGGGCGACGCGGTCTGTGGCAGCGTTTCCGCGTCGGGGTGGCAAGGGTGAGCTCAGGTACCATTTCTACTGGTCACAACGGCGAGTGATATGAGCTCAAATGCACGGGCTGGTACTGGGTGAGTTAAGGGAACGTCGTGGGAGCCCGGTGAGGTCATAAAGATGATCAAAGGATTGATCAAAACAGTAGGTAGTTATTGAGTTGTACTGTGATCACCAGGTATTTGATCAAATGGCCGCAAGAACTAAACTTTCATATTTTTATGTTATTTTTTGTGGGTGTTCTGGTCATAAGCTTGGTAGTCTCTGGGTGTAAGGGTTTGCTAAGTTGTGAAGGTTTGAGTGGTTTTTCAAAAATGACTATCTTGATGTATAAGATAGATTCAATTTTGAATTGCCTCTCAAATGGGTTTGAAAATGTTTCTGCAAGATTGGAAGCTCCATTGTGTTCAGTGTCACTTGGTCTAGCAAGGTGAGAAAAAATGGAATTGTTTCTGTTTGAGGATTATTTGCTAGAGATGCTCAAAGTGAGCTAAGTGTTAACTTTGGCAAAAATGACCATTAGGTCATATGCTTCATATATTGATTTTCTTTTGTTTTGATATGGTTTGGATTTGATCTAGATGATATGGCTTTGATCTTTAAACCATTTCTCATCATTTACAACAATCAAACATGGCATTGCAAACATTCATACACATTCATAACACACATGCATTAAGATAGGGTTTAATTAATAAAAGCTTTTGTTAACCCTAATTTTGATTGTTTAGAAATTGATATCCTCATTAATATTTTTGAGATGTTATATTCAGGCCCCCGAAAGGAAAACTCTACTTCTGCTTGTCTGTTCTTGATTGATGGCGATGTCAATGATTACAAGGGTGCGCATATGCAATCTGGAGTGAGGCATATTCTAGGGTATGAGGTGTTCGAGAGAGCCTCCTCGCCGTGCCCTCCTGGCCTTTTTATGGGGAGGCCAGGACTCGGGGTAGGTCAAGTCGGTTACACATTAGAATTAACCCTTTAAAATTCTATTTACACTTAGCGGGGGTAGGTCAAGTCGGTTACACATTAGAATTAACCCTTTAAAATTCTATTTACACTTAGCCGTGTCCTCCAAGAAGTCGAGAAGTCGAGTTCTCTCCGGGCTTGGGCCATCCGAAGTCTCATTGGTCTTCACATGTGCAGCATGCCTTCGCGTGGGTCTTCACTGGGCTGGACCAGGTAGACCAACGTAGGTACTCGTATGGCGTATCCATGCCACGTCCTCTATTTAAAAAATAATATAATCGGCAATTCAAGACCTCAAAAGATTCTGACATGTTTGATCATGCAATGGAATTTCAAGATAAGCAGTCTCACTCGATAGCTTGTACGAGTATATAATATACAGATACATATATTGCACTTCTCTTATCATGTCTGCAATAGCACAAGCATCTGGAGTATAGGCAGTCTTGTCACTTGGGGCCCCAACGCAGAGAGTTCCAGTCGAAAGGGCCCCTCACACCACCGACAGTCGGCGGGCTCTGCATGATCAAGCCTATGCAGACACAGACGGCAGCAATGGCGAGCAAGGATAGCACCGCTGGACTGTTCGACAAAAACCTGTTTGGATGGGGACGGTAAGCAATGTGCTGGAGCTGGACACATTGTCTGCAGCTAGGTGATTGCTTGTTGCTATTTTTGCTTTTCTCCACATGAAATGCTGTTTGGTTGATAGACTTCGATCGACCCACATGCTTTTCAGTGATATGAGTGGTAGATGGGCTGCTAGTCATGGAAACAGACACATGGGCTTCAGGTAACCTGCTGTTGATTTTGTTCTGAACCATCTGAATGTAGGATATGTGTCCTCTCTTCCGAGCGTAATCCTCTGGAGTGTACCCAGTAGCATCACGGGCATTTTTCCAGGTTTTGAGTCCTATCTGTCACATTTAGGCTGAGTTAAGAAACAAAAATAAAAGAGGGTGCAAAAAATTGCGGACAGAAGCCAGACAGTAACCATAGTTTCAATGTCTGTAACAAATTCTCAGAGTAAATGAAAAGGTTGAAGGAAACTATCTTTGATCCAACACTCATGTAGAACTCTGTTGTGACAGAATATATCTCTACAAGATCTATTCAAAAAGGTTTTGATTTGCAAACACACTAAGTTTCGACACTATTTCTTTTCTTTTACTGAGATAGCAGAAGGGAGAGAAGACAATTAGTCCATCTATCAATTAGGCTACATTGACCATGAGAGTTTAATGTAAGTACCTGTTGAGGATCATCAGTTAAAGCATCTAAAACATCAGCATCATCAGTGATGGTAGCTGCAATATGAAGAGGTGTTATATTTGATGAACCAGTTACGTCAGGTGTGAACAAGAACCTAGCTGGTGTCATGGCTACACTGCACACCGAAGCAGAGTTCATTGTGTATCTTAACAGGAAGTCAACCAAAGGCTTCGACCGCCTGTTGACAGCAGCGAACAATAAACCTTCTCCCAGGACAAATTCAACTGGTGAGGGGACATCCAGATCAATATTACCCTGGAACAAGGTGTCGAGAAGCTTCTTTACAATGGAACACCATTCCTGATCAATCGCAAAGGATAGGAGCCATTGAAATCTTGCAACCGGAAAACTGTCTATACAATATTGTGGAGCCTCAGATGTAACTTGAATGTGGCTCCATTGAAGAAACCAGCCTATTTCATGCAAAAACTCCAAGGCACGGTCGCGAGAAGCCTTCAGGACCTCTCTTTCTTCCAAGGTATCACCAAATGTAATTATATTCAATTTTTCCTCCAACATTCGGATCTCAGAACATATAGATTCTTCAGCGACAACAAAAGGAAAGGAAAGGCTGCTTTGATCATAATCTTCAACCTGGAAAAGGAATTAAGAAATTAAGTAATATAAAAGGAAAATGAGAATATATACAAAAAAAACAATACCAAAAATGTATCTCTATTGTAAAAGAAAGAAAAAGAATATGCACCTCTATGAAACCCCTTCCATTTCTGCTATGAAAGGAGCAAGAGAAGGTCAGACATTGAGGGCCTTGCTGCATCATAGTATCATCACGTAGTATTTCTGTTGCTTCTTGGAGTAAATATTCCCCACCAAATATACAAAGTAATCTGAAATGGTATCAACATTATTCTCAGCTAAACAGAATCCAGGTCAGTGTAGACTGATGCGTGATACCTACTTTGTGGTTGGTTGAACTATGTTGAAACCTCTGACTGAGAAGTTTGCTGTTGAATAACAAGCAACTGCAATAGGAGTTACAGACAGTATCTGATGCTTGTCACCTATTACGGGTTGCCAGGGAGACACTAGCATAAGCTTGCCTGCCAAGAAAGGGAAACCACAAAACATAAGAAGCTTTTGGTTGGGCACATGGAAATAAAATCTGTAAGGAACAAGGATGTAAAGGAGAAAAATAAGGCGAGCAAACCATTGCAACTTAATGTCAGGTGGTCCTGCACCCTAGCATACAACCATCCTGTTTCCCAGAAGCCATGAGTCGACATGCTAATAAGATTTTCTATCCAAGGAGCTGGATCTACATTAAGCTTTAGAGAAATTCAGACAAACGAAAGAGAACAGTAAGTAAAGATTATGCATCTCTATCAAAGGTTCATAGTTTAGATTTTCCTAACTGCATTAGTATGCAGTTATTCACTAGTAATAATAAAGAGATATATGCAGATCTAGAACACTGTTTTTAAAACACAACACTACCTGATCCCACATCCAATTAGGAAGACGAAGATATATAGTTAGAATGACGCAACCAGGCCTAATATAGCTTTCCAAATCACTTGGGTAGTGTGACAACCAGTTTAGGATCTGCAAATAGCAACGATTTGATCAAAAAGAATTGTGAGGAGATAAAGTTGTTAAGAGAAGCACTATTCCAGTTTGCATATGGTAAATGACCTGTGCACGTAGATCGGTAGGAAAATCGTTTGGCTCTTTTCCAAAGAGCTTAAAGACAATTTTATCTGTTCGGCTCTGCAAATGTTATGAGCATCAGCCATACTCCAGCTAAAGTCGAATTAGTCAGCAGGAAACCTAAGAGAATCAATCAAAATTATGTACCTCGTCTTCTGCGACGTAAGCATCATTCAGATCAAAATTCTGCACGTATCTTTTCACTGGAGGCTCTTCTGGGAACACATGTCAAATCGTACATCATTTAATTTCAGAATGTGTTCTTATTTGCCTTTTGCAAAAGGAGCAGGTAATCAAAGTGTATTTACCTGCAGAGGATTCAGTTCCAGGAATTGGTGGTCCAGTTTGCTCCTGTATGGTAAATCCATTGACAACATAGTTACCAGCATTTGATGATATTGCGGCAGAATTTGCATTTTTTAACATATCTTGATACGTCTGTGTGCTAGCAATGGCAGCAAGGTTCTTCAACAGATAAACCAAATAGTTCGGACCGTTGATTTGCTCAGATGAGCTACCAGCTGCCACGACATACGGATGAGGTTATATGGCCATGGATAGCTTGTGTGTGAACTAATAAAAGTCACTGTAGAAAACTGTACATGAATCTGAGGAACTTACAATCTTGTCCAGCAAGTTGTCTCAACAAGAGGAGTAAGGTGTTGGTTAGAGAATGATTTTCACTTGAGGAATTCCAAGCCTGGGCTGGGGCTTTCCTTCTCCTTCCATTATGTTTTGCCAAACGTGAGCGGCAGCTCTTCTTCCCTTCATCGAATTCTTGGAGAAGGTGAAACCTAACAGCAAATGTCAAATCCCTTTTTACAGCTCATGACTGATTAAAAAGATACAGAAAATACTTTTGAGCATGAGGAAATTTTGAATTTCAGTTATAGTCATGATTCCTTCTTTTCATCCACACCTTAAATTTACAGCATGCTTCAGTTTGGTGCTTACACCAGATTACTTGTCAATTAATTGATCATTAAACTATAAACATGCTTAGACATGAACAAGCTCACAATTATGATCACAGTTGTTCACCCAAACCATATACATTTATCTATACAAAACAATATCGATATGTTCTAGTTTCTGATATTCAGAGGTGAAACTCTGTGATTAATTATCATCAAGTGAGCCATTAGTTGTTATTAGATAAGATAAGAGTATTGATCATCTCCAAGGATGTCAATCGTCAACTGAAATCATCACTTTAGCCACCATTCAAGCAAGTGCTACATTTTGAAAACTTCTTCAGCTCCTGAGAGAATATAACAGATCTGGATGAAGGCATTTAAAGTAGGATTAGCCATGAGTATCTAACATGTGCAAGACAACATTTTGTGATTAAGCGATGATTTTCTCGCAGATGAATTTAAATAATGCTCAAGGTACAAGTAACATTATCAGCAACGCTAACTTTACAGAAAAGAAATTGCTAACTGACCTGCTGCACTGCTGACAGAACCGATACTCCACGTTTTTTATACGAACAAGAGTTGACTTGGTATGTACTTCACACACCTTGTGCCTCTTGTGGTAGTCCCTGCCGTCCCGGAGATCAGCGTGGCAGCCATCAACTTGGCAAGATGGAGCAGAACTCGAACATGCACCTGTAGCATTTGCAGGTCTCTCTTCTTCGCTGATCTGTCCTCTCCTAACAGCAACCCTGTCATGATGTCCTTTAGTAACCGCAGCATTGCTGCAGCCCTCGTGGTTGTCCGCCGATGAGACTCTCCTCCTCTTGTCAGCAACACCAAAAGTAATACCCTCCTCAGCTCGCCCCAGCTCCCTGCTGCTGCATCCCGACGGGGCGTCGGCATTTGACGACGGTGGCCAGGAACATGTTGCCATCCCATCTCCAGTCGTTCAAATCCCACTCGTGGCCCTTCTTCTTGTTCTTGAGACCACTGGGCATTCTCTTCAAACCAGTTTGGGCGCCTTCCTGCAGGAACCCGGCATCCATTTGGCCTCTTCCCCTTTGTGGATCCTCCTGCTACTGGCACCAGCAAGCAAGGATCTCGAATTTCAATTACATCCCCTACTACAATCGTATTAGCACGGCGGGATTGAACACACAAAAATCACCATAGGCGACCAACCTAACTTTGCTATATTGGAACCACTCTTGATCTGAGAAAAATAAATTAATCAATCAAGAAGCAAGAAACTACACGATGTCCTGATCGAGAGATAGCTAGCAAAGATTGGGGGCACAGAAGAGGATGTAAATACTCAGTGGTGCGAGAGAAAGTCAAGTCAAGAATTGGGCAGGGTAGGTCAGCAGCCTCATCATCTTCCCGGTCATGGACATGGGGCGGCGGAGTGGAGTTGGTTGGGGCAGAACAGGAGGTGGACCGAGGATTGGGGGAACCAGGGGCGAGAGTACCTTGGGGAGGCAGGACCTCCCCCGCGCCGGCATATGTATATTTCACATCATCGGAACCTCTTTTTCTTCCCCCTAACTGGCGTTTGGCAGCTTCGGCTCGGACAGGGACGGCAGGAGGTGTTTGGACCTCGGAAGAGCAGGACACTTCTTTGTCTTTGGACCTTGGTTACCGATCGACCTCGCGAGCTGCGGCTACCCGGCCGCGGGAGTTGCGTTTCTGAGTTCTGACGCTACTGTTGTTCGAGCCGTTCATTTGGAACGGGGTCCTACCCAATTCTTTTAGGCGCCAATCAACAAGTCAATTGTCTTTCCACGTTAGAGCATGAACAATAGGAGTACAAGATAGTACCATGTCATCTATAGTTAATCAAGTAGCTAATACGTACAATAACAAATAATAGAAATGTACTACTTTATCAATAATTGACCCACCATTCACACTCACAGAGTGTCTAGAAGCACGTGATAGAGCTGGCTCTTGCATGAGAGCCGACCCTCCTTCTCTCTCATCTTCTCTTTCTTCCAACTCAGCACAAATATACTATTTAATGTCTTATAGCCAGCTGATGTCACCTTGTTGTACTTGTTCTTAGAAAAGTTTTTGTCCGTGTTCACCGGACCATTTGCAGGGGTAGAGCTACAGTGTCCAGCCGGTAACCCGACGACTTTACTCCAATCCTGCACACTATACATAAAAAAAAGGATATGTATCCTCCGGGATAGAAGGAAACGATTCCCTGACTCGCTGCTAGCACGCACGCCACCGTATTGGCCCCACTAAACAGGAAATTGCCTCTATCTTTCTATTTCCCTTTCCTCTACCTACAGCTCGCGACCACGCTGATTTGAACGGACTAGACGACTTAGCGCGCTTCGCCGCGCCGCCTACATGGTGTTCTAGCATCATAGTGTTCCAAGCTACCATTGTTTCTTAGGCTGAGTGGTTATCATAGATTTGCTCTCATACTCGTCGAATTTTTCCTAAAAAGCTAGCTTACACTTTAGATAACAAAATAACTAAAGATTTTTCTATGATTTCAACTTAAAATCTAACCAACAAATTAGAAAACCATAAAAACGTTTTAGTCAATGTAGACTTTTTGACAAAATCTTGCCAAGTGACCCTTGTGATCTGACATCCCGTGAAAATTTTCCAATATCAAAGGAAACTTATTAACACCTTAAACAGGAGTACAATATCTGGACACTTAGACACTAAGATTACGTGCTGAACTTACAGGCACAATAGCCCGATGAAACTTTGACAACACCCCATGACATGTCATTGTTTGAATAGACATTGTACATGGCTAAGCACAACATCAGGAATACTCATGCTGGTCAAACTAATGGTAAAAGGAATAAATAATGCTTGCTAAACTAACATAACCTATAGGGAATAAAGTTATCCCTTTAGCATCAGTAGGTGAGAAGGTCCCTACAAGTAGCAATTGGAATAAAACAAAAAGAAACCGCATCCCAAATTAGAAGCCGAAACAAAAAATCATACATGCAGAATTATGCAATTCACGATACAAAATACATACACAAGTGGTAAGATCGGTACATTTAGAGAAAGTTACAAACCACCAACTATGAGTAAAAATAAAGCACTCACTTTATTATGTGGTAATAGTCCAACCTGAAGAGTTTTCCGATTATTCTGCAGCACATCATAGACTTACATCGGTGACAATAATCTCAACCAAGTATAATAAGAAGTGAAAACATGAATGGCCAAGGTATATATTAGAATTTATCTTGTACTGCACTTTACAAATCTCCTTCAGGAAGGTTCTTAATACAAAAATTAACAGTGCATCTTTCTATAGTTATATTTCCATTGGAAATATCATGAGCTAATATCTTGTATCAGTATAATGAAGTAAATATGGATGTAACATGCATGTTGGCAGATGCAAACACATAGGTAACAAAGATGTACAAACAAATTCTAGGCAGTCGGAACAGAAAATGGAGCATAGCATTACACCTACAACTATAGGGACAACAGATCAGAGCCTGAGAAGGGTACCAAGAAGCACCGACTTAAAGCAAGTTGGATGGTAATAATAAGAAAATAAACCTATGGAACAAATGAATCACTACTAATGGCTGATGCAAGGCCAGTTCAACCTTTTCCAAAGAAAGGCTCAGATCACTGGGGATAATGTAGCAATACTTCTACCGTTGGCCAGCAGCAAAAGAAGTTACAGCGGACCTTATGATCATACCAATATCATTCATTCTTTACTAAGTAGACATTTTTTAACAATTTTAAAAGAACACAGGCTCTATCAATAAACATAGTAAAAGAGGAAATTGACATGGTTAAAAACTAACCTAATCTGGATAAATAGAACTATTTATACAGTTAACTGAAGTTAGGTCCTCACTAAAATATATTATATATCCTGCCTAACAGTTAGTGCGAGAATATCAAAAAATTGTGTTGTTTATGATAACTATAAAAAGTTTAGATGAAGCTCATAAGGGATAGGAAAAACTAAGTGATTAGGAGTTTTTTTGTTTGATGGTAAAGTGATTAGGAGTTGGGAGGCTATTAGCACCCTGAGAAGGTTCTTGATCAAAAGTAAAAGATGTCACTTGAAGGTCGGTCCCTAAATAGTATCCTCTTTGTTGAAATCACTTAAGCATGCAAATATAGTCAGATCAGTTAGGCCTGCAAAAAAATCAGTTGTAATTTGGCATGTATTAATTTACCTTGAATATAAAATAATGATAGCGCACAAGATAATTCAGTAATTGTAGAAGTGAACGCTAATGTAATAATGATCGAAGGATTTACACAAAACACCATATAAAAACATACCGTCATCATAGTAGATTTACAATAAATAATGCGCTCATATTTCCTACCGGAGAAAACTAAGCATGGTCTGTCAAATGTACTGGCAGCATTTTGATTTTCGCCATGGTTGCTATTCTTTCAACAGTAGCACACCATGCATTTATGAACTATGATTGTATTGCCAAGACCCAATGTACTAAGGATGGCAATTTACACATGGGTACAGGTACCCGCGGGTATCATACTCACGTGGGCAGGGTATGGCACACTTTTATACCCACGAGTATTACCCATATCCTACCCGCTAAGTTACGGGTACGGGCACGGGTATAGACTTGTACCATGGGTATACCCATATCCTGCCCGTTTAAACAGACATGTCAAACTTACTCATAGAGTTTCAATATTGTCGGCCGAGAAGCCTAGGGACAAGTATGCGACTGCGAATTCTAATCTTCGTAACATGTTATTAAGTAGAGGTAATTGTTTTTTTCAACAATGTACTCATCTACCTATTATTAAGTAGAGGTAATTGTTTTTTCCAAATATGTTATTGATGAACGTGATGGTTTTGTGCTATTAACTCGTTTCATTCAGATGTGGCACTACTGTGATCCCATCTGATGGTAGCTAGGGTTCCGCCGCGGGCTCGATAGATCTCCGTGTCATCATGGTTTGGTTTCCCCACATATCTGGGGGTCACCCAGGTTACTGTTACGGAGGACACCTGGGTATAGCTGGCCTAGTACACAGTTCGCGTTACTGATTCTTGTTTCTATGCACTGTGGTTTATGGGCAAGTGTTTTGGGCAATAATTCACACGTCCATCTAGCTCTATACGGGACATGGGTCATTGGGTTTCCCCACATATCTGGCGGGTTACTGTTTCGCAGGACACCCGCGTATGGCCCAACACACATTTGGCATCACTCGCTCTTGTTTCTACGCACTGTAGTCTATATGGGCAAGTGTTTGAGCATTAATTCATACGTCCATCCAGCCCAATAAAAGACATGGGTCATGGGGCTCACTACTTTGGGGCCAGCAACGAGCGCCACGGTGGATTGCCTACGCGGCCCCTTTGACAACGACCAAATCAAACCTTATACCCCTTTCTCCATTTCCCACCCAAATTTCAACACCCATTCCATTCTCCCGCTGTGTCTCTCTCCTTCCAACCCGGTCCACACCGTCCTACCCGCCGCCTACCCTGGCGCCGCCTTCACCACGGGTCACCGTCCTATGCCGCAACTTACAAAGCCGCGCAAGAAGGGCGTGACATCAATGCCGGAAGAGATGACAGAGGAAGAATAGGCAGACGAGATGGTGTGGCGAAAGACCCCCCATGGTTGACCGCAATAGCCGCGTCGATGAGAGGAAGAAGGCGACTGAAGCCACGGCTTCACTGGTGACGTACGTCGACGCCCACCACGATGCACGATGGCACCAAATGGAGCACCGCCGCCGTCCAATCCCGGAGCACCTCGTCGGCCTATTTCCAGGAGAGAGGCGAGCAGACGGTAGGTCCGTGATCTCGGTTCTCCTCCCCCGAGATTGGCGAGAACGAGATTCCCTGCAATCTGAACGTCATCTTCTCGCATGTTCTGCCAGACGACACTCCGTCATCTTCTCGCATGACGACACTAAGCACCACCAAGGCCACGTCGCCCTCGACCTCAACCATGACTATTTTGTTCACCGGACATGCGGCCGACAACATTCTCGTTTGGGACATGATCTCCCCACGAATGGGGATGTGTCACAGTCTCTGACATCTCAACAAGGGGGGAAACCCTAAGCACTAGCTGTTTCTGTGAATGAAACAGCATGGGCAACAACTCGTGTGTCCAGCCCAATAAAAGTCATGACGCTGACCTCTTGCCAGTATCTAATTAATAGTGGAGGCTATGGACCGTATGAACTGGCAATTGAGCATAGTGATGACAGCTTGGGCATGTGTCAACTTCACTGGAAAAGCATACATGTGGAAAAGCATACATGTGTGCAGTTGGTGTTGAATTATCAAAGATGGACACTGAAAACAGGAACAGCTGTAAATGTAATACAGACCTTTCGAACTCGTTGAGTGGACCAAGTGGCAAGATCTCCTCGATGCCAGAACGACCTAGGCGCACTTTGGATGCAAAGAAAGGCAGCTCCGTCACCTTCAGCATCAACAAAAGGAAAAATATTCCCGTCAGAGAATACAAACGAAATGGGATTTAGAAATCAGGAATAATGTTCAGTGAAGAGTGTTCAAGAAATAGACAAACCTGAGAATCTACATAAGAGCACTCCACTATCCCAGCATCGCCGTGCAATCCTCTCAAACAAGCATCTGCAAATTTAGCTGCCGCATATGCCTAGAAACACAAGGTGTAGTGTTAATTCATCCAGCATTAGAAACTGGAGACCAGATAGACTAATGTGCATTGAAGCGACAGAAACCAACCATAGAAAGAGTTGCTGATCCTGCTCCTGCTTTCGCCTGAAATGCATCAAGAACAGTAAGGAGAAAAACAAAAGGTTATAGGATTAACACACAGAACACTGGTCATGGTTCCTCTAGAATACAACACTGGTCAAGCAGCAACAAACAGAGGGGGGATATCAGTCAGACTTTGATAGATTTTTCTTGGAAAATGATAACTGTCAGCAGTCACCTAACTAGAACAGATGTAAGCACAGCTAGAACCAAAACTTAGTATAGGTCTTTGTTGAACTTAACGTGCACCTATATTTGACGCATGTTCTCATCATCGTGACGTGCATGCAAGAAACATGCATATACGCATGTTTCTTTCTTGTGAGACAAAGTCACACAAGGATCTTATATAACTTCACATATCCATGCCATATGCATTATGGTCTCACTCTTATGTTCTAAGAAGTATAGCATGCGAGCTCTTATTCATCTTTGATAATTATAGATCTGAATAGTGCAGCAAGTATGCTGGACACGACGACTGAAGAAGAAGGTTTGAGCTGTACTGCTACAGGACGGCCTTGGTGGTAAGCCTGGTCTTCATTGAGGATGTTATCAAATATCAGTTTGAACATGTTGATCCAAGTTGTACGTGAGAATGATAGAGGATAAACCAAGGAGGATTAAGTCTGTAGAGGAACTGAAACAGAATTGCAATATCCTCCCAAATTCTCTTTGCCTTCATTCTTCCCTTTTTCCTTTCCTTTTCTCCAATCTATCCCAGCTACCCAATTCTGCTATGTGTTCACATTCACACTCTGGTTGTGTCTGATTTGTAAGAGTATTTCTATCCCTCTTGTGATTGGACATGCCACAATACACATAGCTAATAAAACAAAGCAACTTCGACAGAGAAGTTAAACAAATATTCATCGCTGAGCGGTTGCAGAGAAGGTAAACACAGTAACTTCCATCTCATATGTATTATGGTCTCACTCTTATGTTCGGCAGAGGAGGAACTTTTGAACTGACTTTTTTTGCTCCATTGTGCATATATAAGATGAGGCATTACATGATAAGGAAAACCATACCTCAACTACTTCTGTCCCACCATTCTGTATGCGAGAAGTGAGATAACTAATTTCTTCTGGGGTAAACGAGCAGGGAGGATTAACCTACAAAAATAGGGAAGTACCATTAAGGAAATACTAAAAAAGAACAGGTAAAAATGGAATCAATTTTTCAGCTTGATATATGATTCAGAATTTGCAGCAGCTGAAGATAATAACCTGTGAAAGGAGTGGTAATATCGTAACTCCCGCATGCCCTCCAACAACAGGAACATTAACATCTCTGGGGTCAAGACCAAGAACCTCCCCCTGTAAACAGAGAAGGACAAGAATAGAAATTTGAGAAACTTTCCATGAAGAAACCAGTACTGTAATAAGGGAATGTAGGAGCTTTCCTCTACAAAACAAATAGGCAATGGTAAACTCTTTTGAAGTACATACCACAAAAGTATTGGCTCTCACTACATCAAGTGTTGTCACCCCCAACAAACGCTTAGGATCATATGTCCCAGCTTTTTTAAATACTTCAGCAGCAATTGGTACGGTAGAATTGACAGGGTTACTGATCACATTCACAATTGCATTTGGGCAGCACTTGGCAATACCCTCACAAAGAGTACGGACAATGCCAGCATTGATGTTGAACAAATCATCCCTTGTCATTCCAGGCTTCCGAGGGATGCCAGCAGGAATAATCACAAGATCCATTCCAGTAAGAGCATTTTCCAACTGTGGCTGACCCAAGAAGCCACGCACCTGTAGAAATTAGACCTTATCATAACTACACACAATGACTAGATAACTTTTAAGTTCAAGAATCAGGTGAAAGTATGCATAGCTGCGGGATGTTCAAATAGATCTGGGAAGCTATGAATACTGTGACAATTAAGGATCTGGTAGACAAAATGCAAGGACGTAATACATTTTCATTGCAAAATTGATTGTGGGTTGAGATTTAATCCATAATTACTGATTTATCAGATCCTACATAAATTTGTCCGGAACTCTCTGCCGAGTTCTGATGCAACATGACTTTCAAAACAATGCATACTTCATTGGGAATCCGTTACATGTTTCCAAGGTTACATGGATCATAAGATTATAACAGCTAGCTCGCTAATGCTGCTTCAATTATATGAGGTACAAGTATGGTACAGAACACAATAGCAACATAACATAAAAGTTTAAGATGGATATCAACTCCAACACACAGTTACTGTATCCTTTCAGGATCAGTTTTCAGTAATATTATAAAACAAATTCACATAAACAGGACATAGGTACAAGGTCAATAGCTAGCTGGCTAATGCTAAACTTCAAGTTTATTTTCCTGACATACATGGATTATAAGTTTTATAGCAGCTATAGAAGGCTAATGCTAAGATTCTAGCAGATGTGCCGCAATTTGTATCATATAAACATGACCTAACAAGATCAGATGTACTAGAGGCCCAACTAAAGTATACTTTCAGAATTAATTTCCAATGATACCATAAAGCAACTACGCATAAACAGGAAATAAATACAAGGCCAAGGAGCATACCACAGCACCAGTGTTCATGTGGCTAATGTCGGCTGTGACACCAGGCGTGTTGACAACATCATATAAATGGAGCACCGAAACAAGCGGGTTCATCTTCATAAGCAGGGAGAGTGGCTGGCCAATCCCACCAGATGCGCCCAAGACTGCAACCTTGAACCCTGGCGCCGCACCTTTTGCACGGCAATTAGAGCCCCTCAGGATGGAGACCTCCTCCATCTATAAAATAACGAAAGCAAAAATTTAGTTCAGTCTCCAACTAAGAATAATTCGAGCGTGATTCCAGAATTATTTAGGGCTTAGTTCAGTCTCCAACTAAGAATTGTTCACTAGTACTAGTCTGAAGCAACAAATCCACAAGTACACTAAGAAGGCATCTGCGTCCTCAATGAATCCTTGAGAACTAACCCACCAAACCTCAGTTGCACCTCCTAATTCCCCATCCACGAGCTTCCGATCAGCAAATGCGACTCCGCCCAAGCGCTCCAGCTTAGAAGCGCCGCGGCGAGGGGTGCGGCAAAGCTAGCGAATCGTAGGAGTGGTACTCGATCCCCTCTAGCTCAGATTTGAGATACTACTAGGAAGAAACGAAGGGGGTCGACGGGTGACGTGCCTGGGAGGTTGGCGGCCGGAGGTGGGACGCGAGCCGTCCCATCCGCCTCGCCGCCGCGGAACCGCTGCTGCCGCCTTGCTCCATGGCCGGTTGCGTGGCGTTGCCGGGAGGGGAGCGGCGGAGACTCTGGGGAAGAAGCGGCGAGAAGACGGAGGACAGAGCAGAACAGAACAGAGGGGAAGGGAGGTTGTCGCGCGGGGGAAATAGAGGGAAGGACGAGGAGTTGGTTGCAAAAGTGGGGCGGTCCGGTTAGTTCATTGATGAAAGAGCTTTGGGATGCGTGAATGCATGTTCTTTTTACCTTCCCTTGTTTTTCTTCAGACGTCTTGAGAAGCCCTCTTTCATACTCTGTAGGCATCGTTGAGATAGATGCAGGAATGCTACAGATCTCTATTTTTTTGTTTATGAAAAATGAGATTTTGTGTATTCAAAGGTGCCTAGTGTCTTTAGTTTTCCCCTGTTTTTTCCAAGTTATTCCTTGACACCCAGAAGGCATGGACGATATGCATGTAGTGATGCTACAGATCTCTATTTTCTCTGTAAGAAAAACGAGATTTTGTGTGTTGTTGATGTCCATTTTCTATCTTCCAAATTTAATCCTTGTACTGGATTTCCCTTTTTTTCATTTCCATGTTTGATTTGTCTAGTTAATTAGCGTGCAGGCATCATCCTTTTTGTCCGATCTTGAAAAAATGACCTATTTGTATGTGTTCTCATTGTTGAATATACTACTTGACAGCTTGACTTGGTAATTAGATTTCGTTTCGATTTGTCCACCACATAGTTCCTACTGTTCATATATTTTCTTTAGTTTTGTGTGGCTGCGCTGATTTATAAGGTCGAGTACTAGTAGTGTCCTACCAAGGATGTCATGGTAGCTGCCTTCATTCTTGCAGATTGTGCAATCTGAAGTTAGATCCATGCACCGTATCGAAGCATTATAGTATACCAAAGTTGATTATTAGTAAAATTCTGGAGAAAAACGCATGTTGGATTCCCCCTTTTCCTTTCCATGTTTGATTTGGTCAGTTAATTAGTGTGCAGGCATCATCCTTTTTGTCATGCGTGGATCGTTGATAAGTGTTGGTCTTTGCACTAGTTGTCGGTTAGTTTTGTTAGTGAGTTTCAAGGTATATATAATCCGTTCAGCTGTCAATGGTGCTGAAACATGTATGTCCTCGTAAAGCTAAATAATGATGATTCCATTGATTATTAAGAAAACCATTGATGAGTCCCCCTGTTGAAGTAATATACTCCTGTAGTACATGCGATGGGATGGAGGCCTGGCAAGTCAAGTCTTCCTTTAAACATAGTAACTTTGCATGGCAGGTCTTTTTTCAAAGAGAGCAAACTTCATGGCAACTAGTAATTGTTAAAAGAGAATAATCTGCGTAGACTAAAAAGAGAATAACTTGCATGACTAGTCTTTTTAGAAGAGAGCATGTAGTATGTCAAATCAAATTCTTTATTAAAATGTCAATTCAAGTTCTTTATTATTTAAAAGAGAACAACTAGCATGTACCAAAAGACAAACTTGTTCTATTATGTAAAAAACAGAACTGAGCAACGAGCCAGACAGTCTTGCAGCTGCATAGCCAAGATGAATTTCCTCTACCATCTCTAAACTTAGGTGCTACCGAATATTATGGAGAAAAAAGCATGTTTATTCATAGGAAATCTCATGTTTTTTGTGATCTGGTTCTTGGTTCGATTGTTCTTTAATGCATGTTCTTCTTTTACCTTCCCCTGTTTTTCTTCGGGCCTCTTGAGAGCCCTCTTTCATCCTCTGCGGGCATCGATGATATAGATGCAGGATTGCTACTGAATAATGAGAAAGTTTGTTTTTCAGTTTAAAAGGAAATTGATGATGTTGATGCCGATTGTCTACTCTCCTGCAAAACATTTTGCTTGAACTTTGTTACGAATTCTACTCCAGGATGTGGTGACAACTAATTTTGGTTTTACCTAAAGCCACTACGGGGAGAAAACATCTTTGTCGTGTTCAGAAAATACACAGCAAATGCTACATTCCACACGGCCAGGGGTAGCTGGCCGTCAACACCATGTCGCTGCTGGCTGGGCCGCCTGGTCGGGTCAGCATCGCCTGGTAGGTAATGGTCGCGACCATAGTGGTCATCATGACCACGTACTTTCTCATCTTCGGCAGCATCCCAGCCTCTTTGGCTTCCTATGTACACACACACAACTGTTGAGGCTTTGTTGGTATTTAATGAATCTTAGACTTACTTTTACAGAAAGAGAAAAAATATAAGACAGTTCAATGATATACTAGGACCAATGAAGTAGTGTAACTTATACTGTAACACTTCCATGCTACGTAGTATTAACTTATTAGGACATTGTATATAAAAAAATACCTCTGATTTACCTGGTCTAAGTCATTAAATCGTTGAATTATATCCTCTGCAGTAGGTCTTCTCTTCATGTCAGGATCCAGGCATGTTGGGGCTATTTCATGGGCACCAGAAAGCTTGTTGTTTGGTTCGAGCGGGTGGAGGTCAAGAACAACATCCAAGTGCACGTCATCAACCACGTTACCCATCTCTTTATCGAACATCTCGGTAGTTATATCCTCAGTTGCAAGGTCATCATTCACGTTGGTGCTCCACACAACAAACTCTTTGGCACGCTGCATATCTGGCGGTAGTTATATCCTCAGTTGCAATGTTGGTGCTGCAGTTGCAGTGTTATCTTCACAAAAAGTTTGGATCGTGGCGGAACGATTCCTATGTGTGGCTGTGTGCAGTATGGTAATCGGCTCTTATTTTCAACATTGAAGGCAACGTAAGAATCCGTTTTGTTGGTTAGCTGAAGTGAGCATGACATCTGTTTATTAAGCTCAAATGGGAAATGTAGCTCGAGCGGTTCAATCCCAAGCATATCATCCACCTTGTAAGGCCTAATCTGCAAGAAAAGAACAGGACAATGAGAGGATTTTCAGCCCCATGGAGCCATGGGTCCACCTCCATTTACCATTGGATGCAAATTTGGCTACATTGAGATGGGTACTGATCTATTGTCTTACATTTCTCTCTTACACGTTTTGGTTTCCTCATGTTTTTGTTGGGTTTCATATCTAGCCTACCCCAACTTGCTTGGTGCTAATCTATGGTCTTCTAGATTGTATCCAGCAGTACTTTGTCTGAAGTTGGTAAAGTTCTTCTGAATGTTGTGCTGCGCAACAAAGTGTACTTGTACCTCTGCCAGAAGGCTACAGTTTTGCAGGCACCCACTTTAATCTGAACATCTCTATTCTCTATTGCATAAGTCAGGACTAATATCTAAACAGAACACAAGAAAACTAGCTCCCATTTCTTTCCTACTACCTCCATCTATTGGTTGTAATAACATCTTATATTATTATATGGGACAGAGGAAGTTTTTATAATCAGAAGATGCTGCACACTAGAATCATGAACAGTGCTCCTTGCATATTTTCCATGCAGCATCAGTTGTGTTAGACAACAATATTCATGTTTACGGTTAAAATCTTCGTGTGTCACAGTTAGCAGCAGACTAGCAGGGGCTCCATTAAGCGTGATCATTAGCGTGTGCGGTGTCTCCATGAAAGATCGTACGGCAGAGAAGCATGGGGCCATTGCTCCATGGACATATGTGTATTACCAATAGTGACATCAACACAACATGCGGTCTCTCAATAAAGGTGTTCTGCGAAGAAAAGAACAAGGGCAGTAGTCTAAAGCTAACAGGGCTCTTGAGTATCTAGTAGGGGGCATAAGAGCTTACCAGGCCAAATGATTCATTGCCATTGCTGGTCTGTCCATTAGTACCGTCCATTTCATTGATATCACATAATACCTCCCCTATAGAAGGCCTTTTGGTAGGGTCCATTTCCTGGCAGAGTAGCCCTATGTATATGCATGTTGTTACTTGTTGGTAACCCAATGGAGTTTCCTTCCCTGTTTTTCTCCATCTGTGCCTCCATCTTCTAAGTACCTGGGATTTCATAAAGGTGATTTAGGACGATACCAATATTGACACAAAATCTACATGGTGAACACTTGCTGGTTTGGGTTATTACACGACCCAAGTTGGTGCGACCTATCATGCAGCAAGGGATGTGATGGTGACGTATACGACAAAACCAGCTTGGATGTGTCTCCATCAAACGTAGTTAGACTTAGCGGTGCTGCTGCTTACAAGCTGCAGGTGGGGTGGCCTCACAACTTTCAGTCTGGGGCTCTCGGCACATGCTACCCCATGCTGACCTCAGGTTTGGTGCAATCCTCTTGTAGAACTATTCTGCAGTTTGTATGGATTATGGAAACTACAAAAGGTCAATTTGCCAACACACCATTAAATCTTGCCTGATTTATTTGTAAGGCAATGCTCACAAACTACGCGGAAATAGTCAAATCTCCTAAAATACAATAAATCTATGTTCACATAATGTTATTTATACACTAGAAGAAACAAACAAAATAGTACCTTTCTTCCAGTGTATTTATCCACAAGAAAGGTACTATTTTGTTCGTTTCTTCTAGTGTCTACAGAACTTCATCACTTCGCCTAAGACCAGCACAAAAACTCGTCCATCCACGCAGATGCGGGATATCAAATAGTCTCCTACAACCGCCAAAGCATGTACTTTCTAGTGTACTGTGATTTTTTTAGTGCGGGCCATATAGTGTTTTTCTACTTCGAATATATTATATAACTAGACCTCCTATTCAATATGATACTATGCATATTAAGTAAGGAATACTTAGAAAAAAATGCAGCAAAATATGCATGGAAATCACTCTTACATTATCTTTATTATTATCCCGGATGTCCTTGTCTCCTGTCACCAATTCAATAATTATAACACCCAAACTGTACATGTCAGACTTGAATGACATCTTGCCATGCAGTAGGTATTCGGGAGGACAATATCCTCTGCATAAGAAAGGACAGTTGTATGCAGTATGTCATAGGAGGATTAACATAAGAGTAAATGCCTGGAACAATCAGTTCTTTTCATGCATAACTTACCGTGATCCATAACGGTCTGCGCTCATGGTATGTGACTTCTCATCGTATCTTGATAGACCAAAGTCCGTTATCTTTGGCACCATTTGACTATCAAGTAGTATATTCGATGGTTTCAGATCCATATGATATATATTTTTTGTGTTGTGCAGATAATTCAAACCATTGCAAATCCCCTTTATAATTTCATAACGTGAATTCCATTCAAGTCCCCTTAACTCATCTGCAGAAAAAAAAAGAGGGAAACAAGATTTCACACTAAATTGCCTACTGAATGATAGCAACAATTGTAATTGTCCAGGCAATCTCTTATTGATGTCGATCATTAATTCAATATTAGAAGAGAAATAAAAGAAAAGAAATGGGTACAGGGAAGAGCTTCATCAGGTGCAACATTCACATACCGGTAATACGGTGTTGTAGGCTTCCATTACTGATATACTCAAAACAGAGTAATCTTTCTCTTACTTCTGCATAAATATTAGCTATTGATCCTTGAATTTGTATAGCTGTGTGGTCTGTGCTAGCACAGTAACCAAGAAACTGGACTATATTTTGATGGTTAACTGCCAACAAGCTGTCAACTTCACGATAAAATAGTGCATCATCAATTGTACGGCTCTTTGCAATCCTCTTCACAGCAACATTCTTGTTTGGGAGGACACCCTGTTTGAGCTCTCTTGTGAGTATTTAGAACATATTTAATGATGTTCTGGAAAAAATTGAAAGTGCGGGGCAACCAGGAACAGAGATAATTGGGTGTGTAGTACGTAAAAGCAAAATTCTTTTTCCGAGAGAGTACAAAGTAGACGCACCCAATGCACGTAGACACGCTTCGCAACAAAAATATATATATCAAGGCTTCTACTCTAACTTAATCCAGCATATGTTTTGCCACTTAACACACATGGGGCCATGGGTGCTTGTATTCCAAACACGGCACACCGTATCCATCCTAAGAATCAAAATTGGTGATATATCAACTAAAGCTAAGTAATACTTTGAAGACGTTTTTACAAGTCAACAACTCTTGGTCTTTACAGTACTGCATCTGCATTACCATAAGGGATGCACGCAGGTGGAGAAGTATTTTTTGAAGTTTCTAAAAACCATTAATAAACCATTGGATGAAGAACATATAAACTAATGCCCGAAATAAACCATTTGGGTTTTCTACAAAAGAATATATTGTGTGCACTAATAGTTTATTGTTTTTAGACCTTCTTTTCTTGTTTACGTACAACAATATAAATTCATATTTTTTCTCCAGAATTTGCACGTTCACACGTCACCCCGTATTGTACACTTGCCTCATTGTTTCTAAAAGTAAAGAATTGCACTTTATTTTTATTGTTTCAAACAGCTAGATGCAAACGCATCCTGCATCAGAAAATATGCATATGCTACATTGCTACCCTTGAGATTTTAAGTGATTATGTATATTTTTTTCTTAAAAGGTGAAGTTTACCTTATAAACTGTTGCAAATCCACCCTTGCCGATCTCTAGCTTTTCAGAGAAATTTTCCGTGATGTTCTTCAGAAGTGATAATCGAAGATTCATTGGTTTCTTTCTTCCATCAAGTATATGCTCCAACAATTCAGGCCCCATTTATCTGTTGCTAAATCTGCTACAAGGTACAATACTACAATTTCAGCACTGTGGCAAGCAAAAAAAAAAAATTGCTCCCAATTTAGAACAGTTGGAAAGGATAACTGCCACGATGCGTTGATGACTAGATTATTCTTTTCCCACGAGCACGATGACACAATCGACAATTGTACAACATACAGCATGTAGAAACTCTTTTGTGCCAACCACTATCTATGAAAAGACCAGCCTAAGTATGCCACCATGATTTGCTGCTTTTGAAATGGATTGTGGTTGTGGATCATTATTTTACCTACTTCACAAGAATAATCATGGTTCCATATTACTGTGTCCCGAGCTTGAAAGTCTGAGGTTTTGGACATGTGTGTAGTATAAGCAATTCTAAAATTTGACAGAATATATGCTTTCTAAAATTTTGATTGGATATTTGTTAATCATATGTGTAGATTGTCTCAAAAATATTCTCATACAACTTGTGACTGCCGAACAGAGTTGGACCCAGAAGCAAACTGAAACCGAAATGCTAAGAACCGAAAAGAGAAACCCACAAGCACAATCCAGTTGAAAGCAAACTACTAACATGCTTTCCTATTGATCCATGCAGCATAACAGATCATATTTCACCTATCTATTGTTTTTAGATCAGAAGGCAATCCAAGAAAGAATTGAACAAAACATATAGAAACTGAAGACTGGTTGGTCATTCCAAAAGTATGCGACAAAGAGCAGAAGCACAAACCTGGAAGATTTGCAGGGATGCAGCTAGTCAGTCATAAAATATCAAAGTGGAGAAGAGATTGGCACGGACGATCCACCTACAAGGTTCTGGTTGCATATAAATGAAGAGATGGCCGAAAGGAGCAAACGCGTGAGATGCACTTGACTTCGAAGTCTACGGGGAGTATCATAGAAACAAGAAGATAACTACAGATTAAGGTGATGTATGTGATGGCTGACAGGTAGGTGATCACTAAAGTATTCAGGTCTCGTTTGGTGGAGGAGTATTCAAAGGGTTTGCAGAGTATTATCCCAGCACAACCCAGAAACCCCGGAAATCTCGAATGAGCTTTTGGCAGGCCAGGATTAAAAAGGATGATCACATGGTATTCCCCCACAAACCTGCCATTCTTGTATAAACTGAAAATACTCCTCTACAGTCTAGCAGATTTCACCAAATCTCGCTCCAATTCACAATCCACTCCTACCAAACAAAGGTGGGGGAGCTCGAGAGTATAACTTAAGATTTTTTTTTAGATGAAGTACATTTTAGTAGCCATCTGTGTAAAATTGCGTCATGCGCACCTAACTCGTGTTGGGATTTGGCCGGTTCAGTTCTCACCAGAACAATTATGCTAACTACTGCCACTAGTCTAGATTATGTAGAGGCGGCTGGGGTGATGAACAAGAGCACTACCTGCAGTCGGTTCCACCGGAGAAGCTCGCTGCTGCGACCGCTCGCCGGTCCAGTGCAGCCGCGTGCGCCGGACGAGACCGAGATCCATCGTCGCTAGCGTCAACCTTTTTTATTTATTTTACCAGGGAAGGACACACCGGAGAACTGCACCGGCGCGGCAGGGGAGGGGTATAGGGACGCGAGAGCTCACGGGCGAGTCGAGGAGCAGGCTGACGGTTGGGACTTGGAAGGCGGCGGCGGCGGACTTCCACGACTCCGGCCGCTCGTGGTTTTGCTGCGACGATTATGGGCTTGGCCCATTTACCCCGGTCCTAGCCCACGATGATCTGCCGCGGCTGGAAAAAACGGAATCGGCGCGCTACGACCGACCACAGTTTCGCTAAAGGAGCAGTGTTCTGGGCACATTTACTAGTTCCATCACGTTTTCCTAAAAAAAAAAATCCATCGCGTATTGTCATCGCGCGCAAACCTGGCCAACGGGCCGGACTTTGGCGGGCCAGCCCGTGGCACGCGGAAAAAGCACGGCACCAGCCCGGCCCGGCCCGTGGCGTGCTGGCCCGTGAAGCAGCGGGGCCGTGCACACGTGCCTTGAAACTGCGTCTTTGGCAGGCGTTAGCACCTGCCTCGCAAGTGTCTGATGTCTACGCACTTATATTCTTGTAGACAGTTATTGGGTCTCTAAGTGTAGAACAGCAGCAAGTTTCCCTTAAGCGGATTACCCAAGGTTTATCGAACCCAGGGAGAAAGTGGTCAAAGGTATCCCCCTTATTATGCAATCACTAAAATCGTCCAGGGGGTGACCGTTTTAGTAGAGACCAATTATAAATTGATCTCTTATTATAAACTTGGTCTAGATGTCTGTTTGCAAATATCTTATTAGATCTTAGCCTATCTCATTGAGGTCCTTTGCGACCATAGGAATATATTGCTTATTTTAAAACTTAGCAAAAGGGTCCAACTTCATAAATTAATACCCATGCCTGAGGGATATCCTCATAAAAGATGGTCTTCTCTTCTTGATATAATAACCATTAGGAGATAATTCGATGACTCCAAAATGTTTGGAGAAACACTTAGCAATCTTGCATTAGAGTTGAGAACTCTTGAAAGGGCTTGATTGCAAAAGAAGGTCATGGATGAAAAAGGTATATGTTAGATATACAAAATTATAAATGTGGTTCTTGCAAAACTCGTTGCAGTTTGCAAAGTATTTGATACTTGTCCCGTTTTGTGAAAATAGGAGAATCTGCTTGAGAATTGCTGGTTTTGAGGCAACGTGACTTGATGACGACAACCAAAATAGTTGATGGCCGACATCACCTCTTTCCTCAAAGTTTGTCATTTGGATTAGTGGACTTGAATATAAATTTGTAATCCCTGTTTATGTGTCTTGTTTTTGGCGAGACGATTATTCATATGAACAAGTTACAAACCAGTTTGTACTATTCTTATGAACAATACCTTATGGTCACATTATGATTATAAACAAGTTATTCTCATCACTATGTTAATGATAATAGTTTAAACATTTATAAAGGATTAGAATGCTAAAAGATATCCAAAGTTCAATAATGAAATGACACTATAATTTAAGTCATTTTGGTTATTGCAGGTTCTTTATGAAAGGTCGGGGTCCTAGATGCTTAATCTAGAGACTTTGCAAAACCATGCCTCTTGGCAGAATGACTAAAACTCTGCATTCTGGTAAAACGGTGATATACAAAGAAATATTGAATCTTATACATAGTGATGTATCGTATTTTTAATAAGTAGTGAAAATCATTAGTTAATTGTGGACTTAAGTGAATAAGTGTATTCACTTAATGAAACATGAAGTTTGAAATGATTTTAATTGTTCAAATGAGTTCACAACAATAGGATGATATTGAAATTAACAAGAATACGAATTCTCTTCGATTTGATTGACATGACTAAGGTAGTCAAGTTAAGTTTAGCATAAAAGGAACTTGTGAAAGATATTTCACAAATTATGATAATTGGATAAATTCAAACCATGTTGAAATATCTAAACATCATAATCATTATGTATTGGATACATATGGTATAATATTATCTCTTATCGGGGTTATAGTTGTCATTTAGAGTTAAAGATCAAAATAAGCAAACACTCATTTGAAATACAAAGGAACATCTAAAGATTCGTGGAAACAACACCATAAGTGTTATGGCAAGTTCGAGTTTCTGGAGATTTTGATAAGTCGAAATCGTGGGGAATAAACAAGTCTTTGTAGAGCATTCTTAAGAAGCTATGAATGCATCTTCCACAAAAAGGGCAAACCTTTTATTGTCCAAAGTTGACGTGTCTTGATGAAGACACAAGTGGAAGAAAGTAAAAGATCAAAACAAGGTATTTAACCTTGCCTCCGGATTGTTGAGTGGCGCAACGGAATTTGTTTCGTGAAACCAAACTCTACAAATAGAGGAGAAACTGTTGATAATGATCATAAAGTTTCAGGGAATACTTTTACTAAAGAAAGTAGGATTCAACTATATATTCTACAAGTTTGTGGAATTATATTATTGATTCACTTGTCATGTTTTGAACAAGACATACCTACGAATTACAAAGAAGCATGATGGACCTACGTACGAGAAATGAATGGTCATTGAAATCTCGTTAGTGGGTTCTCGATTTGATAGTGATCAAAGAATTTTGGAATGTCCAAGATCATCGAGAGGACCTAGATTTGAGTGGGAGCAAATCAGCTTGGCTAATTCATAATATGTATATGGCATATTTTGAGTGGGAGCTAAGTGAAATCCCTGGATCTCAAACATGAATGTCATATTTGAATGGGAGCGTGAAATCATTCTGGATATGTGGATGACATATGTGAATGATGTGATTAGTGTTAATAATATTTAAGTTAGATAAATAAGGATGAAGTTGAAGTTATTAAACAATAAGATCTATCGAGATAGATTGGTGAGTTTAATAAACACTAAATGTCGAATGCTTCCTGGACTTGATTCTGAAAGATGTTCAGAATGTCCTAAGACAAGACTCTGAAGAAGTTCAGAATGGAACAAGGTAAGAAAGAAGTTCTTACTGTATGAAGCATTGAGTTATTGCAATTATGGTTGAAAGAAAGAGATGCGTTGCATCTCCTATGCCTCGGCCATAGGTTCTTCCATACAACCATCTTGTATACTCGACGTAATGTGACCCGAGGTTCTGGTTAGTATGACAAAGTCTTAACTATAAGAACGTGTCTTTAAGTGATACCTGAGTTGATCACTGAACCAGAATTAAGTTTGTACATAAATGGCAAGAAGCAATGTAAGTGGCATAGATGCATTTCATGCACTAGGATCTACATAGATATAGAAGTATAAAGGCTACATCTGATGTGATGTATAATGTTATGGCGGGGCTAGTTCGCTTTTAACGTAGAATGATGTGTCCCAGGGCCCAGGGCCCATGAGAAAGCCCTCGAGGTTGATCTAAAGTCACTGTAAGCTCCTAGAATCCAGCCTCGTTCTACTGCCATGACTATAGTATATACACAAAGGATAGCAAAGTGTGTTTCGAAGTTTAGATGACAACGGTGAAAACGACCATCATCATAAACACTAGAAACAAAGTCTCACTTTGTTGCCAAACAAATACTTCGACTCATTATAAGATAATGGAGTGAATGTCAAAATTAGAAAGACATTAACGATTTGCAAAAGACATAATGATCTGGTAAAACAGAACATGGACATGACGTTTCCCATGAGCATGCATGATCTGTAAACGCATATGGTATATGATTTATACGAGTAAAATGCGAGCTAGATTATTTGTACTCTAGTGCAAGTGGGAGACTGAAGGAGATATGCCCTAGAAGCAAATAATAAATAGGTTTTTATTGTCATATCTCAATTAGTTTATAATAGTTTCATATTGTGCTATAACTGTGCCAAGTAGAAACATTGGTACAGGTGTGGTATGAAATAACTAAGTCCCCAGTAGTCTCTATTCATACTAGTTCGTTGGTTATGAGGATGATCTGGGTTTCAAGATCATGGGCATTTATGCTGACTGACAACGGGATCATATCATTGGAGAATGGTGTGATTGGACATTCCTCGAAGGATTGCAACATGATCAAGTCATATAGTTCATTGTTGCAACAGCTATACCTAGACTCCTTCTCCTTAGACCGTGAGCTCATATTACTCACTATTTCTCGAGGTTGCTTTGACTACAGCAACCATCATCTGGTAATACGGTGGCCATAAAGGTGTATGTTGGGTATTCCAAAGGAACAATTGATGACATGTGACTGCAAGACCGGGATTTGTTCACCCACATGACGGATTAAAGATACATACGGCCGGCTTGGTGAGATTACATCCATAAATGTTGCAACATGTGACTAGGTCACGGGGATGTAATATCACGGTAATAAGAAAACAGAACTTGTTGTGAATGAGATTGAACAAGGTATGGGATACCAGTGATCAGATCTCAGACAAGTTGTATCGAGAAACAAAAGGAAGAGGATGCTACATTTAGCGGTTCAAACGAAATTGTCATCAGGAATGCATAGGGGTCACATGGACATCCCTGGTCCCTCTGTTGATCATTGATACAAATCATGTTGATACATTGCAAATGTATCTATAATTTTTGATGTTCCATGCTTGGTTTTATCTACTTTCTTATGTTTCGTCCACACTTTGGAGTACTTTTCATATGATTTCTTGGACTAACCTATTAATAAGAGCCACAGTGTCAGCTGGCTGTTTTCTGCTGTTTTTGGTTCTAGGAAAGTCGGAAAATAAATATTCACGGAATTGGACGGGGCAAAAGCCAAAGTTCCTATTTTACCGGAAGACTCACAGAGCCAGAATACGAGACTAAGGAGGGCCAGGGCCTGGCCACACACCCCAGGCGCGAGTACCCCCAGGCCACGCCAGGGCATGGTGTGGGCCCCTCCGGCACCCCCTTGGTCTCCCTCTTCGCCTATAAGTTGCCTTCTGACCTAAAAACTCAGGGAGGGGGTCGACGTTTTTCTAGAAGGAGTTTCGCTCCGCCGCCACCACCAGATTCCACGAAACAGCACCAGAAACTTCGTTCTGGCACCCTGCCTGGACGGGGAATTGGAGGAGATCATCGCCATCATCCTCACCATTGCTTCTCCATCGACCATCTATGTTTCCCCCATCTATGAGGGAGTAATCCACCGCTGTAGGCTATGGGGATGGTAGGGATTGGATGAGATCATTCATGTAATGGCATCAGATTGTTAGGGCATGGTGCCTAGTATCTTTTATTAGTGCTTTATGACTTTGTTGCAACTTGTTATGCTTAATGCTTGTCACTAGGGCCCGAGTGCCATGATTTCAGATCTGAACATGTTATTGATTCATTATGATAGTATTGTTTATGGTCTTATCTACAAGTTGTATACACACGTTGTTGTCCGGAACCAATGGCCCCGAAGTGATAGAAATCGGGATAACCGGAGGGAATGGCTTTGATGTGAGGATCACATGTGTTCACGGAGTGTTAATGCTTTGCTCTGGTGCTCTATTAAAAGGAGCACCTTAATTGCCGAGTTCCTTGAGGCCCCACGCAAACGGGTCAAGCAGGACAAAAGATGTTGTGCAAGTTCTCATTGCAAGCACGTATGACTATATATGGAACACATGCCTAGGATTATCTAGTACTTGGATGCTTTATCTTATTTATCTGCAATTCCCCTATGTTCTGATTGCTATGTGAATTGTCTTGTCCATGCAACGGCCGTCCATCCATCCCTATGCCTACCGCACTCGAATCCTACTATTACCGCTATTGTTACTGCTGTCTTTACTTTACTGCTGCTATTACTTTACTATTCCTACTACAAACTGTTGCTACTGATAAACTGCTGTGAGCAAGATTGTTTCCAGGTGCATCTCAATTGACAACTCAGTTGTTAAGGCTTATAAATATTCTTTGGCTCCCCTTGTGTCGAATCAATAAATTGGGTTTCACTTCCCTTGAAAATACTGCGATACACCCCCTATACTTGTGGGTCATCAAGACTATTTTCTAGCGCCGTTGCCGGGGAGCATAGCTTTATTTATCAAGTTCACTTGGATTCTCTATTGTTCGCTGCTATCCATCCATCATGGGTAAGTCTCGTGATGGCAAGTTTCTTATTTTACCATCCACTACAAGAAGAGGTACGGTACTGAACACCTCTATTGCTCTTGATTCACCATCTGTTATGAGTAAGCTCGTTACACCACCACATACACATGCTACACACATTGCTACTACTGCTGAATCTAAAACTTCTGATGCTTATGATGTCGCTTCTCATGCTTGATAAGAGTGGTTCATTAGGTCCTTTCCTAGATGCTACGATTGCTAGAACTATAGCTGGAAATACTGAAACTCCTAATGAAGACACTACCACACCTGTTAGTTCACCTGAGTTTAGTGAGAGTTATGATATTGAAGATGGTTATGTTGAGATGACCGATGAATTTATTAAAGAATGTAAAAACACCCATGATAGGAGTGCTGCTAAGAATCTCCTTGAGAGGCGTACTATTGGACCCAATCCTATTGCTAAGTTTGCTGCTTCTCGCATAAACATTATGGATGAAGATTATGATTTCTCTCTCGATCTATCTTACATAGCTATTGTCGAGAAAGAACCTTTTTGTGGGACTAAGAATGAAAGTGCGGTAGCACATATGAATGAACTTTCTACCATGAGTGGCTTGTTTTCTGATGATATTAAGATGCGTACTTACTTTGTTGCTAAGATTTTCCCCTTTTCAATGAAAGGAGAAGCTAAAACTTGGTTTAGTAATTTACCTCCTGGATCTATTGATAGCCCTGATTGCTTGATTAGTACTTTCCTGCAGAAATATTTTCCTCCTAGTGCTAGACATGCTATTTTGCAGGAACTTTTTGATTTTAAACAGGGAGAAAAAGAGGTATTGCCCGAATCTTGGGCAAGGTTTTATGCTTTGATTCATGCACAAGCTGGAAGTCCATTACCTAAGAATGAGCTTCTGGATATATTTTATAATGGACTAACTGAAGAATCTAGGACATACCTAGATAGTTGTGCTGATTGTGTTTTCAGGAATAGGACTCCTAAGGAAGCTGAGGAATTAATGGCTAAAATAAGTAAGAACTATGAAGATTGGACTCCTCCTAAACAAGTTATACCTGAAGTAATTATACCTGAACCTACTAATCCGGTGCCTATTCCAACATCAAAGAAGAGGGAGTTATTGAATTAAATGATGAAGTGATGAAGGAAGCTAAGAAATGTCTTAAGGAGAAGGGAATTAAAGCTGGAGATGTCAAGAATTTACCTCCTATAGAAGAATTATATAAGCCTATTCCCTACTCATCCACTATCGAGGTACACTCTCTCCAACACTTTGATGAAGGTGATATCCCTTACTCTAAACCTCCTGATCAATGCTTAGAAGAATTCGATATCTTTATTGTTAAGCAAGATAATTTTAATAAAAGGGTGCAAAATCATCTAATGGAAAACACTAGAGCTATTGTTGAGTTGAAAGATATTGTGGAAAGAACCTCTAATGATGTTAAAATGATTGTTAAACACTTTCAAATGGTTCAAACTCAAATAGATCAACTCATTAAAGTGCAAAAAGACTTGCTAGTTAATGCTGCTAAAGAAAAACATGCTTATGAAATTAGAACTAGAAGTGGTGCCGATACCCAGGATCCTCTATATCCTGAGGTGCATCCCAAAAGAATTGAGCAGGATTCTCAACAAGCTGAAAATAGTGGTTCTAGTCGTAAGGAAAGGAAAAATAAACATAAAACTGTTGTAGAACCCTCTGAACCTGCTATAGATCCTAATAGTATATCTATCTCTGATGTTGAAACTAAAAGTGGTAATGAAGAAAATGAAGTTCCTAATGAAGAAAAAGTTGAAGAAGAACCTGAAAACCACACTAAGAATACTAAATACACTAAAGAAGATTTTATTGCTAAGAAACATGGTAGTGAAAGAGAACCTTGGGTCCAAAAACCTATGCCTTTCCCTGATAAGAAACACAAGTCAAAGGAAGATGAACACTATAATAAGTTTTGTGAGTGGATGAAACCTTTATTCCTGCAAATTCCTTTGAATGATGCTATTAAATTGCCTCCTTACTCAAAGTATATGAAGGATATTGTCTCGAATAAAAGGAAGATCCCTAATGAAGAAATTTCTACTTTGCTTGCTAATTATTCCTTTAATGGTAAGGTTCCTAAGAAGCTTGGAGACCTAGGGATTCCAACTATCCCTTGCTCTATTAAGAACAATTATGTTAGAACTGCTTTGTGTGATTTGGGAGCTGGAGTTAGTGTTATGCCTTTCTCTCTCTATATGAGGCTTCAACTTAAAAACTAATACCAACTGATATATCTTTGCAAATGGCTGATAAATCTACCACTATTCCTGTTGGTATATGTGAGGATGTACCTGTTCAAGTGGCTCATAATTGCTTGATATTAACTGATTTTGTTGTGCTTGAAATGTCTGAAGATGATAATATGTCTATTATTCTTGGGAGACCTTTTCTTAATACTGCAGGAGCTGTTATTAATTATAATCAAGGAAAGGTGACTTTCAATGTTAATGACAAGGAACATACTGTCTATTTCCCCAAGAAGATTGAAAGGACTTATGGTTTGAATTCAATTGAACATGTTGAGGGTATTCAAGTTGGAGAAATATATTGTCCCATACCAAGATAAAAATTTGAAACTATTATGACTGGGACCATTGCTATCAAGGTTGAGGTAACATAATCATTAGTGGAATACAAAGTTTTGTCTCATATGGAATTGTTTTGGTAACAAGACCTGATCAACCTTGTTAACAAAAGGATTTCATTGAACAAAACAATGTTTTCACCATGATTATCTCCGCTTACTTCTATTTTATCCATTTTAGTTTTTGCTTATGCCTAACTTAAAGTCATTAAAGAAAAGTACTTATTGGGAGATAACCCAAAAGTTTTAGATGAGTCTTGGAAGTTATTACTTCTGTAATAACCGCTCCTTATCCTTTTTATTTGCTTTTTGTGCCAAGAGTAACCTCTAATGAGAGAGAAGTAATGGTTGGAAAAGTTGCTGTCCTGAAATAGATTTCTGTGCTTCACCGTAAAAATTCGTGTAAAATCTCTGTACGTCCTTTTGGGGCGTGAATTTTTGTGCTTCTGCCCTAGGTTGTTATATAACTTTCGTTAGCCTGGAAGAAAAGCTACAGAAAAAAGAAAAAGGAAAAACAGAAAAAAAAGGGCATGTTTTGAATAGCCCCACGCGAGTGGGCGGTGGATAGAATCCACCGCACAGGGCGCGCGGTTGCCTGGACCCGCTCCAGCCGGCCTGGCTCGACCCCGGCCCAAAGGAGCTCACAGAGGCTGAGCGGGCCGCAGTCGCCATCGCCCACCCGGGCGGTGACAGGGCGCCGTGCCAGGAGGGCTGCCTCCGAACCGGGCCGACCCACCCGGGACTTCCCCTCTCCTCGCATGCTAGGCCGCGGTGGGCGGGACGGCCCACCCGGTCATCCGCTGCTGCCTCAGGCTGCTTCCGGGCTGGGCCGCGGTGGCGCGTCTAGCCCACCCGGCTTGGCACTATTGATTGCTAGGCTGGAAGTATCTGGCCCAGCCGGCTGAGATGGTTTTTCCTGATATTTCCTTTTGCCTTTTAGTCCCACATGGAGCACCTAAGAGGAAGGACACAGCTCCCTTAGCCTATATAAAGGGGTGCCCATGGGTGGGATAAAATAGACCAATATTAGGAGAATTCCTTTGGTTGACTTTCTCCTTCCCTCTCTCTCTAGCCCTTGTGACCATGGCCCAAAGTCTAGGCTGTGTGATCAAGGCACACTTGTAGCACGCCGTTGCGCTGCAGGGATTCCTAGCCGGATATCAACTTCCGCACTCTCGGCGGGATCGGGGAGCCGGAGGTCTCATCGTGCACCGGATGTGTACGAAGACACGAGGCGCAAAACTTGGGGCGCTTAAATGTCGTGAGCCGGAGCTGTTGCACGATGGAGATGAAGAAGGAGCAAGGGGTGACCTGCGAGGAGCTTCGCGACCTTGAGGTCGGCTACGAGTACGACTACTTCAACCACGTTCCCCGCGGAACATTAATCGCGTACGGTCTACAAGGGTATGTATTATATACGCTCCGGCCGTTACTGCATTACTACATAGATAGATCCTAGGCAGTTTGGGGGGTACATTGTAGGAAATTTTTTGTTTTCTGCTGCGATCCCCAACACCCAACACACCCAATACACTTGTCAGGTGTATAGGTTCACTAGTTCGGCGAAGAGATAGTGAAATACAAGTGGTATGAATATAAGACAACGGTGCCAGAAAAGAGCTTGATGGGAGGAAAAGACTAAAGGCAAAAAGATGGAAGCAAGCAAACATGTAATAGATCTAGTTGCAAACGGTGTTTCAATGTTTAGAAACAAGGCCTAGGGATTATACTTTCTCTAGTGAACACTCTCATATAAATATCTTCTCTTCATGATACTACTCTGAACTACTCTCCGGTTGGACACTCTAATCCATGGTAGGGCTATAACAGCAATCCTCAAAGTCCACCTTACCACACTGTCACCTTGAGCGCTAGATGGTTCCAACAAACACCACAATTTTATAGAGACATCCAACTCCAAATATAACTCATAACAAGTATTTATGTAACCTTAGCCAAAGTGCCACACGGTGTGCACACTGTCAACTTCACACACGTGGGGATAATCAGAGATTCATTAAAGCACTTGAGGAGCAGAATAGATCTATAGATTACAAAGCTCATAATCTCAATAAGATCATGCATAGAGAGAGAGAGATGAACATATAGCTATCAGTAGAGCCCTTAGCCTTGAGGAAGAACTACTCCCTCATCATCATGGGAATCAGCAATGGCGATGGAGATGGTGGTGGAGATTGATGGAGATGGCTCCGGGGGCACTTCCTCGTCCCGGCAGGGTGCCGGAACAGAGACTTTCTGTCCCCCGAATCTCCCCTTCGGTGGCAGCGGCGCTGTGGAGGTTTTCATGGCTTTCTCCCTGGATTCTTTAGGGTTTCTGCATCGGAGGCTTCTTATAGGCGAAAGGGGAGGCCGAGGGGGTGCCCGAGGAGTGCAAAGGCTGCTGTGAGCCAGGCCACGCGGCCAGGGGTGTGGCCCCCTCGAGGCCCTTCTCCGTCTCGTATTCTGGCTCCGTGTTCCCCTCAGTGAAATATTGACTTTGGCTTTTGTCCCGTCCAATTCCGAGAATATTCATTTTCTGGATTTTCTGGAACCAAAAACAGAAGAAAACAGGAAACTAGCACTGTGGCATCTTGTTAATAGGTTAGTCCCAGAAAACATATAAAAATACATCAAAGTGTTGACAAAGCAAAGCAAAGTAGATACTAAACAAGCATGGAACATCAAAAATTATAGATACGTTTACGACGTATTAGTGCCCTAGAATATTAATGGCAAAAATGTGTCGGCGGGATTCGAACATGCGATCTACTATTGTTCCGCACTGCTCTCTACCACTGTGATTATTGGCTCAACACGTCAAGCTCGTTGGGGAACCCCAAGAGGAAGGTATGATGAGCACAACAGCAAGTTTTCCCCTAGTTATGAAACCAAGGTTATCGAACCAGTAGGAGCAAGGAAACACCTCCAAGGTGTTGTTTCCAACTTGGAATACTGCACAACACAACCACATAACTTTGCCCCCAACTTACAGTGAGGTTGTCAATCTCACCGGTTTTGCTGAAAACAAAGGATTAAACGTATTGTGTGGAAGAAAGTAAAAGCTTGCAGAAAGTAAAACAGAAAATAGTAAACAATTGTAGATTGATGGTAAAAGAAAGGACCGAGGTCCATAGTTCACTAGTGGTGGTTCTCCTTAAGATATATGACATGTTGGGTGAACAAATTACAACAGGGCAATTGACAAACATCGAGAAAGCATACATGCATATACTAATCATCTTGACTCCTATGAGATTTGATTGGGCATTACAACATTATACATAGACCGTAATCCACCTGCATCTATGACTAATAATCCACCTTCAGGTTATCAATCTGAACCCCCTCTAGTATTAAGTTGCAAGCAACAGATAATTGCATTACGCATTGCGTGTAAATTAAACAATACGATTGTTCTATGAACAAAGGATTGATGTTTTCTCCCTAGTAGCAACAACACATCTAGTACCTTAGAGATTTCTGTCACTTCCCTAGATTACTAGAGGCATGAACCAACTATCGAGCATAAATACTCCCTCTTGGAGTTGCTAGCATCTACACGGCCAAGATATCTACTAACAACGGAGAGCATGCAAGATCACAAATAACAAAGACATGATAGAATCAATAATCAATCTGAAATAGCATCTCAATATCCATCAGATCCCCGCAAACACAACATGTATGATTACAAATAGATGATCTTGATCATGAACGGAGCTCACAAGATCTAAACATGATAGCACACAGGAGAAGAACCAACCATCTAGCTACTATATGGACCCGTAGTCCAAGAATGAACTACTCATGCATCACACTAGAGGCTTGCATGGTGATGAAGAAGGTCTCCAGGGTGAATTCTCCCCTCTGGCAGGGTGCCAGGAAGAGCTTCAGATCCCTCCCAATCTAGCGATGAAGATGACGGCGGCTACAAACTCTTTCGTGGAATTTTGATCGGGTACTTAGGGTTTCTGTATTGGAGGCATCTTATAAGCGAAACGGGAGGCCGAGGGGGTGCCCTAGGCGGCCACACCACCCCCTGGCGTGGGCCAGGCCTGGCCGCGTGGCCAGGTGGCGTGGGCGGCCCCTGGCCCCTCTCTCGTATTCTGGCTCTATGTCCCCCTCGGTGAAATCGACGTTGGCTTTGTCCCGCCCAATTCGAGAATATTCATTTTCCGACTTTCCCGGAACCAAAAACAGCAAAATAGGCAGCTGCATGGCATCTTGTTAATAGGTTAGTCCAAGAAAGTGTATAAAAAGTACTCCAAAGTGTGGACAAAACATAAGAAAGTAGATATAAACCAAGCATGGAACATCAAAAATTATAGATACGTTTGCAACGTATCAACATCCCCAAGTTTAACTCCTGCTCGTCCTCGAGTAGGTAAGTGATAAAAAGAAATAATAATTTTTGAGGTGACATGCACCATTATAAACTTGATCAAAGTATTTGTAAAACATTGATAGCTGGGATCATAGTACTTCAACGTAGCATGAAAGATAAAGTTCTAATAATAAGACATAGCAACTTTGTTGTAACATGAAAAGGCACAAACAAAAGATTCATGAATAACAATGCTTTGCAAGATGTTTGTTTGTTTGTTTCACATAAATAAAACATAGCATAATGGCATTCAGCTTGTCCCTCATGGAGTAGTAAACATAAATGCATAGGACACCTTCAAAGTTTATAAGGGTGACTAGATACAAATAGTTGAAGAACAAGCAATATCAAAGTCATGCATCAATCAACAAGTCTTGGGTCAATGCACATAGAACTAAGAATGGCCACTATGCTCTCTCAATAGGTGCATAAAGATAGAAGATGGAGACTCAACATAAAAGTAAAAGAAAGGCCTTCATAGAAGGAATCAGGGATTCAAGTTTCATAAAGAGCTTCCAAAAATTATGGTACTTATTAGCTTTCAACTCTCATTAACCCTATCATAAGCATCTTGAAGTGATTAAGGTTAAAGTGAACAAACTATGGAGTATATGCTTGACAAAGTATAAGATGGAAATCTCATGTCCCTTGAATACGAGGGCTGCTCCTCATGCTACTCAAGTTTAGTTACCGGTAAGTTCTTGTCATAGTAAGTACATGTGTATCATAGAGAACCGCCAACGGGGTACCCCTTGCCCGATGATACGGAAGAATCCCCATATCAAAATGACAAGGCAAGCAGACATGGAGCATCTCAACAATCTTCTTATTTACCATGGGAAAATGGTGCTTTTTTTTTCTCTCTTCCCTCTTTTCTCATATCTCTTTTTTCTTTTTTTCTTTTTCTCAATACCTATATCTTTTTTTATAAGAAGAATGCGTCATAGATTACTCATTATGGTTACGCTGCAGGTTTCCACCATGATTAGGCATGGATTAGACCGGCGGCCCAGGCGTTTCTCTAACACACATACATAAGTCCATGGGCTTACAAGCTCCCCTTTCATTTCACATCGACGACATACATAGACAAAAGAGCATGATATCAACTAGGTACAAAGTACAAGTGCAATGTTAAAAGCGTTCCCCATGACAGCATGGTTCTGCTAATCCCCAACATATAAGTGCAAGCATATACAACATAGATGACACAATGGTTCAAGTTTATTAAGGGCAAGAAAAGTAAAGTGTGCCGTCAAGTTTGTGAGAGCTTTAATCACTAGTTTTCTCATAACAAGTTTAATTCGGAAGGTAGATAAAAACATGAATATACTTGGAATAGCAAATGCTAATAGGTAGGTATGGTGGACTCTTTGGAATAACTTGGTTTTATTTGGAGTTGGATGCATGAGTGGAACTCATACTTGGTTATGGAGGCTAGCAAAAGACTGGGAGCGACCAACTAAGAGAGCAATAATGGCCATAATCATGCAAAGCGACAAAACATCTTAATTAAAGCATAAAGTGATATTACAAGTCGAAAACTAAAGGATCATAAAGGCTATGGTGACTTGGGATAGTCATAACATGGTGTGAGCATGCGCCAAGTCAACCCGAATAAAGCATCAAAGGAGAATACCACAATATTATGCTTTAATATGCTAGAACAACGCATGATTCTTCCAAGGCACATTAAGCAATCTCAATTGTTTATAACATGTCATGCTACAGCAAAGATCACTAAGCATAAAGCCAAAACAATATTGTTGGGGGGATACCCCCGGGTAGGGTCACTCCAGGGTATAAAGGTCGAGTTAGCCGAGGTTCGGCAAGGCCAAAGCAGATGCTGGCCGGCTCACCTCAAGGCAGGCCAGATCACCGAGTAACCCGGGCCAGGGGGTCGCCTAACCTTGTCTCTGCCGACTTAAGGAGTAACTCGGAGGTGCTAGTCTAACTTGTATGCAGGAACAGGTATGGCCGGATCAACTATGATCCGGATCCCCGCTTAGCTTCTGGGAGAAGGAAGGAATCTCTCTGGTCAAAAAGAAGGCCCGGTACGCACTGCATGAGCGAAGAAAGCAAGGGCAGGACCACCGGGTTGTGGCCGACAAGGGTGACGACGCCCGTGTCGGCTGACGCAGGCGCCGCAGAGGCTTACGTGGTCAAAGCATGTGTGACGCGGGAGAAAAGCGCCCCGATCGGGTTACCTCTTTGGGAGGAGGCATATTCTGAATATGCCTCCACGTATGCCCTAGGCAAGGACCGAGCCTCCTCTATATAAGGGGGGCTAGGGCCTCTGCAGAAAGGGTTGATCTCGGTTGGGTTGGTAGAGCACTAGTTGATCTGAGATTCTAGGGGTGAACAGCGGGCAAGGGTTAGAGAGCTCCTTCTTCCTCTTCTCGCCAATACAGCTCTAGGAGCACTTGTAATCTCAAAAGGAAATCAATACAAACTTCTGTGTGGAGAATCACTCCACTATCCCTCCCTGGATTCCCCTAGCGTGTATTAGTCCCCACCTTTAGCCTATCCATGGCATCTGTCGTGACACCACCACGGCGCTTGGCGCCACCGGGCTAACGGCGCTAGCAGGGGTGAAGATCCGGACGGGAAACCTCATCGGCACCGACGAACGCATCGTCTCCGGGCTCGTTCAGCGCTTTGGAGCAATGGACTTCGTCAGCGACAACGCTGGCTGCTTCGGCACGCGCCCACTTCCGTGCAACGGCCTCTTCGTCAAGCTCGGTGCGCACAAGTTCTACGTTGTTGTGGACGTATCGTGCGTTCATCTGCGCCACATCGTCGATGCGGGGGAACCACCCCTCTCTGTGGCTCGCGGGGCGCGTACCGCTCGCTCCCCGGACCGTGCGGAGGTGATGATGATTGCGCCAGGTGCGGGCACGAGCAAGGATCCGGCACCGGACCCAGAGGTAACGCCTAAGGCACCGAGGAAAGGTAGAGGACCTCCGCTAGAGAGGCCTGAGAATGTGCTGAGAGAAGCTATGGATAGCTTGGCTAACCCGGTAGCAGTAGTGGTAGATCCGGCTCAGGTGCAGGCCGAGTTAGAGGAAACGAGGCAAAAGATACTGGAGGGCGCAAAGAAAATAGCCGCAGCTCAGCAGTAGCTGAACATGACGTTGTGTGAGTATGCAAAGACAAACAAAGTTGATACGGTAAAAGTAAAAGGGAGAAATCTCATGAACGAGATGAACATAGAAGGTGATGATGGAGCCGAAGCGGCGGAAAACTACTTGTCTGTGGGGTTGCCGAGGTATAGCACCCCGGCGCAGAACCTCAGAGCGGCAGATGCGGCTGCATCCGAGTTAGGGGGTCTGACGGGTGAAGCCCGTCAAAGACAGCAAGATAGGGTGAACGAGCTGGTTCGGATCGCGAACAGACAGAACGAAGAGCTACTGAGAGCTAACCCGGAAAGGGCTGGAGCTTCCAAAATTGTCCATTCGGCGATGGGTAACCCGGAGAAATCCGCTGGAGCCGCATCGTCGCCTCATGGTGGTCCAAGGAGAGAAGAGGTAGTAACCTCGGCCAGACGAAACAAACAGATCGTCCCATACGACCCGACACGCGCTGGAAAGGAAAAAGAAGCGCGGAAAAATGATGATCGACGAAGTGTGAGCCGAGGTGAAGCTGGCCGAGGTAATCACGACCAAGGCAATGCCGGTCAAGGGAACGCTGCCAACGGCAATGCCAGACAGCGAAACTCGGCAGGAGCAGGACAACCGCAGCAGCGGAACATACCAAGGCAAGAGCAAAGCGCCGGCCGAGGTATGCAACAGAGAGGTGCACCCCAAGTGCAAAACCGATACAACGATGGTGATTCGGAGATGGTGAATGCGGGGTACCCAAGACCGGACTATCATGTGATAGGGTCAAGATTGGGAAGCAGGGATTTAATGCCGGATGACGCCAGGTTGAAACTAGATTGCCTATATAGGTCGGAACAGATCGAATGTCAAGGTCCACCGGGTCCAGCATGCTTCGGACCCCGGATCATGAAGGAGCCACCGGTACCCAACTTCCAGTTGCCCAGAGGCACGAAGACGTATGATGGCAGTACCAAGCCGGAGGACTGGCTGATAAACTACGCTACCGCTGTGAAAATTGCCACTGGAAACTTGAGATGGGCTGTACGATATGTACCCCAGATGTTGGAAGGTCCGGCCAGAGTGTGGCTGAATAATTTACCACCTGGAAGCATCAACTGCTGGATAGATTTTGAAGAAATGTTTATCAGCAACTTCTCAAGTACATATCAGAGGCCAAATAGACCGCAGACCCTGGCAATGTGCAAGCAAAGACCTAACAAAACGGACCGCGAATTCCTAACCCGGTGGTGTACCGTGAGAAACTCGTGTGAGGGTGTCATAGAATCACAAGCCATAGCGTGGTTCACGCAAGGATGCAGGTACGGCAGTGAGCTGTGGATGAAGTTGCAAAGGAAAATGCCAATTACATTGGCCGAGATGATCCGGATTGCAGATTCGTATGCCTTGGGTGATCCGACTCAACCTAGGCTCGCGTCAAACGAGTCGAACGAGGAATACTATCAGAGGGACGGACCTGGGTCGTCTCGGAGGCATGATTACAGAGGGAAAAGAAGAGATGATAGACCGGATCATCTCTATGGTCACAACAAGTTGCAGCGGTGAATCAAGATCAACCCGGAGCAGGGAGTAATCAACGCCAGAAAACTAGAGGGCAATGGACTCCAAGAAATGATGGCAAGAAAACGTGGACCCCGGAGCAAAAGAAATAGTGGCAAGAGAAGAAAGACCGTCCGAGGTATACCTATGAGTCGATGTTGGACCAGCCGTGTAAGTTTCACACTCCAAATCCAAATAGCCCGGCGGGTCACACGACGAGGCAATGTGAGTGGATGCGTAAGATAGAACAAGGTGGTTCGGGGAATGCTCAAGCACCCCAGAATGATCAACCTCGGCAGGAGTTACCCCGACAGCAATTGCTCTCCGGGACGAACGCGCAATAGCTAATGTTGCCTCCCCCTTCGCCGAGGTACGACAACAATGAGAGAAGGGATGCAGTGCATCAGGTGGAAAATCAGCAACAACTAGACCAGAGATACCCCGGGAACGAGGGAAGGAATGAGTATAGAGAACATCACCAGAGCTACTGTGTATTTACCACTGAGGAAACAGATAGAAAGAGCTTGTAGCACCGGCATATGGAGTTCAATGCGGTAATGTCAGCAGTGACGAGGTACATGCCTTGGTCAGACCAGGAAATCACCTGGAGCATCAAGGATCATCCTAAGCTTATGTCGAGTTCAGGTTCGTATGCGCTAGTGCTAGATCCGACATTCATCGGACCGAACATCAATGTGAGGTTCTCCAAGGTGCTGATTGACAATGGCAGTAGTATTAACATCATGTATGCGGATACGATGCACAAGCTGGGCATCTCGGAGAACATGCTCCAGGCTACGAGAACAACTTTCCATGGCATTGTACCAGGTATTTCTTGTGAGCCCATAGGCAAAGTCCGGGTCGACGTGCTATTCGGTACAAGGGACAACTGCCGAACTAAAAATCTGGAGTTTGAGGTGGTGAACTTGGAAAGTGCGTATCACGCGTTACTCGGAAGACCAGCATTGAACAAGTTCATGGCAAGTTGCCACATCAGCTACCTGAAGATGAGGTTGCCCGGGCCAAATGGAGTGATAACCATTGCTGGAGATTTCCGACGTTCCATTGAGCGTGCTTCAGCCGGGTCTAACCTAGCCGAGTCACTCGTGATTGCCCAGGAGAAAAGAAAAATCTAAGAAGTGGCGGCATTAGCTCAGTCCGCGCAGCAGTATATGCCGGTGTTGAGTAACCCGCATGGCAGCGTTTCATTCCAAGCTGCAAAGGACACCAAGAAGGTCCCAGTTGATGACATGTTCCCAGAGCGCACCGTAACAATTGGAGCTGGGTTAACTGACAAATAGGAAAGCGAGCTCGTCAACTTCCTTCGTGAGAATCGGGATATTTTTGCTTGGTCTACACAGGACTTGCAAGGTGTTCCGAGGGAGTTGGCCGAGCACTCTCTAAACGTAAGGCCCGGAGCAAAGCCGGTGAAGCAACCTCTCTGCCGCTTCGCCGAGGATAGGAGAAAAGTCATTGGAAACGAGATAGCTCGATTGCTAGCAGCAGGATTTATCATGGAGGTACTGTATCCAGATTGGCTCTCTAATCCCGTGCTGGTAGAAAAGAAGAAGGACGATCCGAATGTGGCAGTGGTTTGGCGTATGTGTATTGATTACACGAACCTGAACAAGGCATGTCCGAAAGATCCGTTTCCACTTCCGAGGATAGATCAGGTCATAGACTCAACCGCGGGATGTGAACTGTTGTCATTCATTGACGCATATTCTGGTTTCCACCAGATACCTTTGAACCTGGATGATCAAATAAAGACTGCGTTTATTACCCCGTACAGGCCTTATTGCTATCGCACTATGCCATTTGGTTTACGTAATGCAGGTGCAACGTACCAAAGATGTATGCAAAAATGTTTGCACGACCAAATAGGTCAAAACGTACAAGTATACGTGGATGATGTGGTTATCAAGACCAAGGAAAGCACAACGCTCCTTGACGACATAAGGCAAACATTCGCGAACTTAAGAAGGTTCCGGATGAAGCTTAACCCGGAAAAATGTACATTCGGTGTCCCGGCTAGAAAACTACTTCGATTTCTCGTCTCTAGCCGAGGTATCGAGGTTAATCCAACTAAGATTCGGGCCATTGAGCGAATGGAGCTGCCGAAGTGTCTTAATGATGTCCAGAAGTTCACTGGGTGCCTGGAATCGTTGAGTCGGTTTGTATGTCGATTGGGAGAAAAGGCATTGCCTCTCTATCAACTCATGAAAAAGTTGGATAAATTCGTTTGGATGCCACAGGCCGATGAAGCTTTTGCCCACTTAAAAAAGATGTTGGCCACGGCACTAGTGTTAGCCTCTCCATTATCAAAGGAGCCAATGTTGCTCTACATAGCCGCAACCAACCGAGTTGTAAGTGCAGTGATTGTGGTAGAGCGCAATGAAGAGAATAAGTCGGTGCAGAGGCCAGTGTATTACTTGAGTGAGGTATTGTCTGCCTCAAAACAGAACTACCCGCACTTTCAAAAGGTGGCATATGGTGTCTATATGGCGGCAAAGAAGCTAAAGCATTACTTTGAGGAGCACCCCATCAAAGTAATATGTGAAGCCCCCATATCCGAGATAATGGGTAACAAGGATGCAAATGGCAGAATTGCAAAATGGGCAATTGAGTTAGCCCCTTATGCGCCCCAATATGACAGAAGAGAAGCGATCAAGTCTCAGGCCGTGGCGGACTTTTTTGTAGATTGGGCCGAGGTACAATACGAACCACCGCCACCAGATCCGAATTACTGGAGGATGCACTTTGACGGATCAAAAACCAAAACCGGGTTAGGCGCCGGAGTTGTGCTTACCTCGCCAAAGAAGGACCAACTAAAATACGTATTGCAGATCCATTTCGCAGCATCGAACAATGTCGCTGAGTACGAGGCTCTTGTGCATGGACTCAAAGTGGCAAAGGAGATTGGCGTACGTCGGATAATATGCTTTGGTGACTCGGATCTTGTGGTACAGCAAGTATCCGGAGTGTGGGACGCCCTGGATCCAAACATGGCACTATACAAATTTCACGTGCAGAAGATATCTGGTTATTTTGAGGGATGTGAATTTCACCATGTACCTCGTGTGGAAAACGAGGCTGCCAACATGATGTCTAAGCTCGGATCGACCTGACAGGCAATTCCACCGGGTGTAGCATTAGAACACCTCAGAAAACCATCTATCAGGCCGTTCCCAGGAACCGACTCAATCTATGTCCCGGAAAATACAGAATCCGGAGCTGAGCCCATGGACATTGACATGGGGGGTAGTACGCGAGACCCGGGATCGTCGACAAACCCGGGACTGCCTCAAGAACCGGGAACTACCTCGCTAGACCCAGGGACTGCTCAGCATGATCCGACTGAAGTTATGCCGGTGGATCAGATGGAAATTGATGAGGAGATGTTCCCTCCACGAGCAGTTCCAGCTTGGGCACAACCAATATTCCAATTCCTGAAAGATGGAACGTTACCCACTGATGAGGTGTTAGCCAGGCAAACTCAGAGGAGAGCAAAAGCGTATACAATCATCAATTCCGAGATGTACAAACAGAGTGTAACCAATGTCCTCCAGAGATGCGTTGACCCGGAAGAAGGCCTTGACATCATCCGAGATATACACCAAGGAGAATGTGGGCATCATGCCTCATCCCGAACCTTAGTGGCAAAAGCTTTCCGGCATGGGTTCTACTGGCCAAGTGCCTTAGAACAAGCAGAGGATCTGGTGAGGAAATGCAATGGTTGTCAAAGATACGCCACCAAGACACATATGCCTATGTCGGAACTCAAAACCATACCAATTACGTGGCCATTTGCTGTATGGTGCTTGGATATGGTTGGCCCGTTCAAACCAGCAAAAGGAAACATGACACACATTTTGGTCATGGTGGACAAGTTTACGAAATGGATTGAAGTGAAACCTATAAGAAAATGTGATGGAGCTACGGCCGTGACGTTTCTCAAAGACATCATCTTGAGATACGGTTATCCGCACAGTATTATAACTGACAACGGAACAAATTTTGCGGAAGGAGCATTTGCGTGCTTTTGCCGAGACAAGAGGATCCGACTCGATGTAGCCTCGGTATCCCACCCCGCATCTAACGGACAAGTGGAAAGATCCAACGGATTAGTATTATCCGGGATAAAACCCCGGCTCATTGAGCCGCTGCAAAGATCAGCGGGATGCTGGATAGAAGAACTACCAGCGGTATTGTGGAGTTTAAGAACAACTCCGAATCGATCAACAGGCTATACGCCATTTTTTCTGGTATATGGGGCAGAAGCTGTATTACCAGCCGACATAGAGCATGATTTGCCTAGGATCACCCAATACACAGAAGCCAAAGTGTAAGAAGCCCGGCAAAACGATGTTAATCTACTGGAAGAAGCGAGAGAACTGGCACTGTCCAGATCCGCCATATATCAGCAAAATCTCCGACGCTATCATAGCCAGAAAGTGTGCCCCCGAGTCTTTCGGGAAGGCGATCTGGTGCTCCGGTTAGTACAACGTACCGCTGGCATGCATAAATTATCCCCCCATGGGAAGGGCCAGTCATTGTGAGCAAAGCATTGCACAATGATTCTTACTATCTTATCGATGCAAAGCCATAGGAAAAGAACAAGGCGGACAGGTCCGGAGAGGAATCTAAGCGGCCGTGGAATGTAGCACTACTTTGTCCTTTCTACACTTAGCTAAGAAGTGAGTGTATCCGAGTCATCTCATATGTCGGTATGTATGTCGGCAATGAGTTTATCAATGAAATAGTAGCGCCTCGAGCAGTAACTCGGGGACTGCCTAAATAATTATTGTTGTTGTCTCTTGTACGTTAGCTGGAATAAGTTGTTTTACTTAACTCGGATTAGTAATGTGTGAGCACAAAAAACCCAACTCTTCGACTTGCTGCTGTCCAACAAGAATTGGCTTCATGGCAAGCAAGAGAACAAGTTTGGAATTGCGTAGCACATGAAAAACGACTAAGGAAACGAATTTATTCGAGCCAACGTTTGCTTTTCGGACTAACCCTGTATTTATTTTCAAGTCATTATGCTGAATTATTTTGAGCTAAGCCTAAAAGTTTCTAAGTATTGTTAAAACAATTTTTGAAGCTCGGATTCGTGAGTCGTAAAACCGAATCAAGGTAGACACGGGCCGAGCCAGAGGATTGGACGAATAAGAAAATAAACTTCGGGGACTACGCCCAAGTTAATCCGGCATAGAGACATAGTAGCAAAATATCACATATCCAGCATACAATTGCACCCGGCATACCGGGGATCTGATAAATTTTCAAGTTTTTTAAACTAAGGAGCAGCAGGTGGAGGAAGTTCGGCATTATCGTTGCTATCTTCAATATCTGAAGCATCAACTTCCCCGCCCTCATCAGAACCATCTTCAACATGCTCGTCCCCAGCGGATTCCAGGAAGCTTGGTCCTTCAACCCAATCATGGATAGGAGAATATTCGACGAGGCTGTAGGCGCAAGCCTAGCGCCGAGCTACCCACTCCGGATCATCGGTCCATCTGGATCCGGTGCGCCGGCATGTAAGGAGGCTGAGGTCGATCTTCTCGTACCATGCAAGAATATGGTGAAGGATAGTATCTGTTGTGGCACGCCCAACGGACTCTCTCTAGAGGTCAAGCTGAGTCTCAATTTCCGACAGTTTGTCGGCAAGAAGTGTGATCCTCTTCAGAGCGCTATCACTGGGCCATAACGCGTTGAAGATCCGGACTGCAACGTCGAGGAGATCTTTGCCGTAGTTCTTGATGATTTCCACGCGAGCTGACAGGCTGACCAATAGGTCCTCCATGTCTAAGGGAATGCTCTCACCATCAGGAGCGACGGGAGTACCCCTCTCTCGGTGAAATTTGGCAATAGCAGCGCTGGCAATAGAAGTACCCTCTGGAAAGTGGTCTGGACACAAGACAAAGGAGGAAGGTAAAGAAAAGACATATAAGGTAACCCGGAGAGTTATGTCGGATAAGGGAGCGGAACTTACATGAAATGTGGCTGTGAATCCGAGTCAACTCCTTGATACAGTCATCACGCCTTTTACGAAGTTGCTCAAGCTCAGCGATTGCCGACTCAAGCTTGGTGTCGGATTCTTTGAGCAGATCCTGATCCTTGGAGATCTGGAGAGTGAGGCGCTCACGCTCTTCTGTGAAGTTCTTGCCAACCTTTTTGAGTTCGATTTTGTGTTGGGCCTTCATCTTTTCCATCTCAGCCTTGAGCTTGGCAATCTCGTTGTCCTTAGTCCGGAGGAGAGCAAGCTCATCATCCTTTTTCTTCAGTTCAGCTTGATGTTGCCCTGCTTGTTCGAGAAAATGCAGCATCATATCAGGCATGGGCACACTATCCTCAAGCGATGCTGAAATAGTATGTTGACCCGGCAGAGCCGAGGAGTAATGTTTGCCAAGCCAAGGGGAAGAGGAAAACGGAAAACAGTGCGAGGTCGAACGAAAGAGGACATACCCCGGATTTCTTCCAAATTCTTTCGCATAATCTTGTTTTCCGCCTCCACCCCAGCTGCAGAAACCAAACAACGAGATTAGTTCGGCAGAAGAAGGTGAAGAAAAACGGAGAAGTGCCAAGGGAGAAACTTACCCTTCTTTTCATGTTCGGTGCCAAGTGCAACGTACTTTTCGCGTAGCATCTTGTGGGTGTCCAGCAGACGTTGGAATTCAGCACTCCAGCGATTGGTGGTTACCTAAAAGAAGTACGGAAGCGTATAATTAGCTTCGTGCATATTCGAAGTGTACAAGATCCGGGCCAAGTGGAACTTAACCCAGCTCTAGGTGTGTGCATATTCGAAGTGTACAAGATCCGGGCCAAGTGGAACTTAACCCGGCTCTAGGTGTGTGCATATTCAAAGTGTACAAGATCCGGGCCAAGTGGAACTTAACCCGGCTCTAGGTGTGTGCATATTCGAAGTGTGCAAGATCCGGGCCAAGTGGAACTTAACCCGGCTCTAGGTGTGTGCATATTCGAAGTGTGCAAGATCCGGGCCAAGTGGAACTTAACCCGGCTCTAGGTGTGTGCATATTCGAAGTTCACATGGAGCTACGTCGGTTTTCTAATGAGCATCCGGCAGAGTAACAAGTTACTCCCCCGGAGGCTCGGGGACTAATGGTTATTATCTACAGCATGTAAAGGAGAAATGACATACCTCCATCATCCGCCCCGCGAGGTTAATTGCCTTAGCGGCAGTATTCATTTGCACGGAAAATTCTGCGGGGCCGAACTTTTCCGGGAGATCGTCGTTGTGGACGACCTCCGCCTTGTTCCAATTCATGACGAACTGGATCAGGCTCGGAGGGTCCCGCTCACCGGTGGGCATATGGGGTGCCACCAAGCCCTTCGCGTGCACTTCTTTCCTCTCAATCTAGGCAAGAGCTGGGCTGGTATGCAGAACCATCTGCTGTGCTTCAGTTGGCTCGGCAGGAACATCCTTCATAGCTAGAGTTTTCTTGGGGAGCATTGACGCTAGGGTTCGTTGCCCAGCCTCGGCAGGTGCGGACTTGGTGGCATCCGAAACCTTTTTGCCCTTAGCTGGCTGGGAAGAAGTAACTGCGGTGGATTTCCCCTTAGCAGCTGCTGGAGTAGTTCCTCACCGAGCCTGAGATGACTCGGACGAGGCAGAAGAACTTTGCACTGGAGCTCTCGTAGCTGGATTCGGTGCTGTTGTTGGTTTCTTTGGTGCCGGGGCAGGTGCTGGCTCGGTCGCTGGTACTGGAACTGCTGCTGGTGCTAGTGTTGAAATAGATTTGGTGGTTGCTGGTTGCAGCAATGCCGAAGTAGGGGACGCTGTCGCCTCGGCTGGACCAACCCCTCCCGCTCCGAGGTCGCGTTCCTCACGACGAGGTACTGCGGAACCCGGAGCAGCCACAAAACCCTCCGAAATAGGGCTCAGCGGGCGTGACTCGTCGTCACGAGGAGGGGAAGGGCCGGATCGAAGGGGGGAAGAGATGCTTGATCCGCTCTGAGGAACCTCCACCGGAGGCCTGAAAAAGAAAATAATGTCAGAAGAGAAATTCCCACGATGCAAGGATAAATGAGCCACGCAAAAAAAATGACTTACGCATCTGAGGTTTCGGCCTCCTTGGGTTTCCGAGCCCTTCGTGCCGGGGCTTTGCCTGCCCGCTTGGAGGCAATCTTGTCTCCGGCCTTCTTTTGCCTTTTGGTGGGCTGAGAAGGTTCGGAGGAAGAACTTGATGCGGCTCCGCGCTTCTTCTTCGACGCCACCGGAACCGGCTCGCCCGTGGCAAGTGGAGGATCCTCGTGGATATGCCCACCAGGGTTAGCTGATGCCGGAAAGGCAAAAGAAAGAGGGACAGCCTCAACAGGTTCAATCACATCGACATCCGAGTCATCCTCATCATCGGGCCAATCTCTAAGAGAAGAGAATTTACCGCTGGGTCGTTTGGTGCCATCGGTCATAGGGAGAAACATCTCTTGGTCCGGCTCCTCCTCATCCGGGATTTCTTGGTCTGGCGCCCACTTAAGGGTCGGATTCGTACCATCCTTGAGAGTTTGCTGAAGGAACAGCTGAGAAAAAGCATGAAGAACAGAGTCAATAATACGACAAAATCCAACACATACTCGATCGGAAATAAGTTTGTCCCGTGAAGTTTACCGCGGGAGGGAGCCTGTCACGACAGTAGTGCTCGATTCCCCACGTCCATTCAACGGAGAAGTCCTTGTGGGTGGTGAAAAGAGCCTTGACCCCGCGGAAAATCTCCGTGTTGCTCAGCTCGAAGGAGGAGGTCCGGTTGGGGTCGCGGCCGAAACTCATGTGGCACAACTTGTGGGTGCGCTTCTGGAGGGGAGAGATTCGGTTGTGCACGAACGTGATCATAGCATCCTCGTTGTGCAATCCGAGTCTCTTCAGCTCCGCGAACCTCTTGTTGACTTGGTTGGCCAGAGCTGTGGGCTTCTTGGAGATATCCTCCCAGAATTCCGTGTCAGGTGGCCCCGGAGTGTAGGGCAGCAACCGAATCAAATCTTCAGTACCCTCATTCCGGACGTAGAAGAAGGTTCGGGCCCATCCTTTGTAGGAATCAAGCCCGGTAACCCGGGGAAAGACGGAAAGTCTCCGGGGCGAGATAGAGGCAGCTCCGAATTGGGTGAGCTGCTTATCCTCCGACTCTACTTGGATATTGGGGATAACGTTGCGACGGAGGCCGAAGAACCGAATCCACAACTCCTTTGTGGGCCACAGTCTAGTGTAGCCTTCGATCGTAGAGGCAAAGGCGGAAAGAGAGGTGATTGCATTGGCACGGAGATGGTGCGGCTGTAGATGGTAGGTGCTAACCCAATCCCGGAAGAAATCGCTCACCGGCAGACCAAATCCTCGCTGGAAGTGGGACAGGAATACAACAAACTCACCCGGATTGGGTGAGGGGATGAGTTCGGCGGAGGAGAGACGAGCGGTGACGCCGGCGGGAATGCGCCTGGTCCGGTAGAGCCAGTCAAGATCATCTTGACAGACCCATGATCCGGCCACGCGCCGCGATCCGCAGCGCCGGTGTCCTCCTCCATCTCCTGCTCGACGGCGACGAGCTCCTCCTCCGTCATCTCGTATCCACTATCCTCGCTGGAACTAGCGGAGGCGGAGATCTGAGGTCTAGATTGACGTGGACCCGTGGTGAAGAAGCTGTGCAGCGGTGGCTGCGATGCAGGGGCACGAGGAAGGTGCGGCGGTGGCGCTGCTGCTAGAAGCACTGGCGGCGGCGCGGTCGCAAGGAAGAAGAAGACGAAGAGCAACGGGCAGAGGGGCGCAGAAGTGGAAAAATTCTAAGGAGAGCGCCCCTCCGCTATTTAATCACCCCCTGAGATAGGTGAGTGGGATCGCGCTGCGCCAACGAGCCACACGCTGTGGCCGTGTATCGCACGCCTCGGCCAATCATAGAGGAGCCACACAGAGAGCCACAGAGTAGAAGCAATCCCATGACGCGACGCGCTGATGCAGTAAACGAGGAGGCAGGCATGACGTAACCCACGCACAGTGATAACTGACAATTACTGCGGCGGTTACTGTGTAGGCCCTTAAAATGAGACAACATGATGATTAGCCTCCACGTGGGCTGGATTACGAGAGAAGGAAGCAAGACCCGGGTCGAACCATGCTAACCATGGGATCCGAGCCAAAGTGGTAACCCGGCCGGCAAGTGAAAACTTGGAATGTGCGAAGGGAACGTAAATCCATATAATCTGAGATAAAGAGCTAACCCGGAAATAAACGTCCAAGGCTCGAAAACGAAGGAACCTGATGTGGCCTTAGCGGCAAAGGAAGCTAAGACCGCACCAGCTTCAGGGACTAATGTTGGGGGGATACCCCCGGGTAGGGTCACTCCGGGGTATAAAGGCCGACTTAGCCGAGGTTCGGCAAGGCCAAAGCAGATGCTGGCCGGCTCACCTCAAGGCAGGCCGGATCACGGAGTAACCCGGGCCAGGGGGGTCGCCTAACCTTGTCTCTGCCGACTTAAGGAGTAAGTAGGAGGTGCTAGTCTAACTTGTATGCAGGAACAGGTATGACCGGATCAACTATGATCTGGATCCCCGCTTAGCTTCTGGGAGAAGGAAGGAATCTCTCTGGTCAAAAAGAAGGCCCGGTACGCACTGCATGAGCGAAGAAAGCAAGGGCAGTACCACCGGGTCGTGGCCGACAAGGGTGACGATGCCCGTGTCGGCTGACGCAGGCGCCGCAGAGGCTTACGTGGTCAAAGCATGTGTGACGCGGGAGAAAAGCGCCCCGGTCGGGTTACCTCTTTGGGAGGAGGCATATTCTTAGGAATATGCCTCCACGTATGCCCTAGGCAAGGACCGAGCCTCCTCTATATAAGGGGGGCTAGGGCCTCTGCAGAAAGGGTTGATCTCGGTTGGGTTGGTAGAGCACTAGTTGATCTGAGGTTCTAGGGGTGAACATCGGGCAAGGGTTAGAGAGCTCCTTCTTCCTCTTCTCGCCAATACAGCTCTAGGAGCACTTGTAATCTCAAAAGGAAATCAATACAAACTTCTGTGTGGAGAATCACTCCACTATCCCTCCCTGGATTCCCCTAGCGTGTATTAGTCCCCACCTTTAGCCTATCCATGGCATCTGCCGTGACACCACCACGACAAATATCAAGCATGGCATGACAAAGCATAGGCCACAGTCAAAAACAAGCTCTTTTTACCACTTAAGCATGAACTTTCCTACTCCTTTCCAATCCAAACCAAACTATTTGAAAACTAATGTATGAAAGAGGGGGTCTAACCAATTTATTCAAGCAAACTAAGAAAACCAAGCAAACGAAAACCAAGAACAAAAACAAAGACGCTCCAAGAACAACACAATTGTGCATGAAACAATAAAAATGAAGTGTTTGGAAGAAACCTAAGATTTTTATTGATGAAGAAGGGGATGCCTTGGACATCCCCAAGCTTTGACACTTGTACTTCTTGGATATTACTTGGGGTGACACGTGTGGCATCCCCAAGCTTGACTTTTAGTCCATTCTTCATCTCATTACACCTGAAATTTTTCCTTCATACAAAACTTCACACAATCTTTATTAGCAACATTAGTGCACTCAAGATAATAAGTCTTTGGGTTCAGTTTAAACAACAATAAAACTTCCATTAAAACACAAGCTACTGTAACACTTCCCTCAAAAAGCTCAATTCCCCCAAGAGAATTCAAAAAGGAACCAACAAGAAGGAAATGCAAATAATGGCAGAAATCTGTCAAAACAGACCAGCAGCTAAAAACCAATTTTTTCGAAGACCTTTTGTTGCTCAAATCAAAAAGTTTCGAACTAACGAAAGTTAGATAATAACTTGGGGCAGAAGCAAAAAAATTCATGCCTCAAAACGACCTACTGAGATTTTACACGAATTTTTACAGTGAAACACAAAAATCTGTTTCCGGACAGCAACTTTCCCAAGCATTACTTCACTCTCATTAGAGGTTACCCTTGGCACAAAAAGAAAATAAAAAGGATAAGGAGCGGTTATTACTTTTGGGTTGTCTCCCAATAAGTACTTTTCTTTAACACCTTTAAGTTAGGTATAAGAAGGAAGAAAAAGAATCAAGTGTTCTCAAATGAAGAAGCATTAAGAGCACATTTTGTTTTCATAGGAGAGGCAAAAGGAATCTTCTCTCTGTTCTTAGGGAAGTGTTCTATACCTTTCTTGAGTGGGAGTTGATATTTAATGGTGCCTTCTTTCATATCAATAATGGCACCAATAATTCTAAGAAAAGGTCTTCCCAAAGTAATAGGACAAGAAGCATTGCATTCAACATCCAAAACATAGAAATCAACGGGGACATAAACATTGTTAACCATAATAAGAACATCATTAATACTCCCCATGAGTTTCTTTTTAGCATTATCATCAAGTGGGACATTTAAATAACAATCTTCCAATGGTGGAAAATCAAGCATATCATAAATCCTTCTAGGTATAATAGAAACACTACTATCAAGATCACATAAAGCTTTGAAATCAAAATCATTCACTTTCATATTAATGATGGGTTCCCAACCATCTTCTAGTTTCATAGGAATAGAAGCTTTATGTTTCATCTTTTCTTCTTTAATTTTTATGAGAGCATCAGTAATGTGTTTTGTAAAGGCCATATTCATAGCACTAGCATTAGGACTTTTAGCAAGCTTTTGTAGGAACTTAATTACTTCAGAGATATTGCAACCATCAAGATGAAAATCATAATTATCATCTAAAGTAGTAGAGCTATTACTAGCTTCAACACTAGTGGTAGTGATAGTAGAAACACTAATATTTCTAGCAATTTCATCTTCTCTTTCTCACTTAGCATGCAATTCGGCTAATAATCTAACATTCTCATCAATTCTAACTTGTATGGCATTAGTAGCAGCAAAGGGATTATCAATAGTTTCAGGTTTAGCAGTCATTTTATTAATCAAATAGGACTGTGCTTCAGACAAAGATGATATATTTCTTTCAGCATTAGAAAGTTTCAATTACAAACTAGGAATTTTCCTATTTAAACTCTCAAGTTGATGACTAATATTTTTCAAAATAGTAGATTGTTCCTCCATGGTTTTAGTAAATAACTTATTTTGCTCATATTGCATTTGCATGAAGTTTTTAGTGGATCTTTCAACTTCTAGAATTCTTCCTTCATTAGGTATTCCATGTTTGCCATGATAACCATAAGCATTATTAGGAGGGTAAGGCCTATAATTATTACTACCAAAGTTATTCCTGTAGGCATTGTTGCTAAAATTATTATTTCTTATAAAGTTCACATCAACTTGCTCTTCTTGAGCAACCAAAGAGGCTAAGGGAACATGATTTGGATCAATATGAGCTTTCCCATTAACAAGCATAGACATAATAACATCAATTTTATCACTCAAGGAGGAGGTTTCTTCAACATAATTTACCTTCTTACCTTGTGGAGCTCTTTCAGTGTGCCATTCAGAATAGTTAACCATCATATTATCTAGAAGCTTTGTTGCAGCACCCAAAGTAATGGTCATAAAGGTACCTCCAGAAGTAGGATCCAGTAGATTTCTTGAAGAATAGTTCAATCCTACATAAAAGGTTTGAATAATCATCCAAGCAGTCAGTCCATGAGTGGGACAATTCTTTACCAAAGATTTCATTCTTTCCCAAACTTGAGCAACATGTTCATTATCAGATTGTTTAAATTTCATTATTTCACTTCTCATAGATATAATCTTAGCAGGAGAATAGTATTTTCCATTGAAAGCATCTTTGCATTTAGTCCAAGAATCAATACTATTTCTAGTTAGGGATTGCAACCATTCTTTAGCTTTTCTTCTCAAAGAGAAAGGAAACAATTTAAGCTTAATAATATATCCATCTATATCCCTATGCTTTTGCATCTCACAAAGTTCAACAAAGTTATTTAGAAGAGCAGCAACATCTTCAGTACCAATACCAGATAATTGTTCTCTCATAACAAGATTGAGTAAAGCAGGTTTAATTTTAAAGAAAGTAGCTTCAGGAACAGGTGGAGCAATAGGTGTGCACATGAAATCATTGTTGTTGGTGCTAGTAAAGTCACACAACTTAGTGTTTTCAAGAGTAGTCATTTTTTTGTGTTTTTAATAAAAAAAGCAAACTTGTACAACTATTTTTTGTTTTTTTTGATAAAGAAACAAGCAAACAAAGCAGAAATAAACTAAGCAAAAAAAATAAAACAAAGTAAAGAGATTGGTTATGAGGGACTCCCCTTGTGAAGATGTCCTTGACTCCCTGGCAATGGCGCCAGAAAAAGCTTGATTATTGGCTCAACACGTCGAGCTCGTTGGGGAACCCCAAGAGGAAGGTATGATGAGCATAACAACAAGTTTTCCTCAGTTATGAAACCAAGGTTATCAAACCAGTAGGAGCAAGGAAACACCTCCAAGGTGTTGTTTCCAACTTGGAATCCTGCACAACACAACCACAGAACTTTGCCCCCAACTTACAGTGAGGTTGTCAATCTCACCGGTTTTGCTGAAAACAAAGGATTAAACGTATTGTGTGGAAGAAAGTAAAAGCTTGCAGAAAGTAAATAGAAAATAGTAAAAAGTTGTAGATTGATGGTAAAAGAAAGGACCAGGGTCCATAGTTCACTAGTGGTGGTTCTCCTTAAGATAGATGATATGTTGGGTGAACAAATTACAACGGGGCAATTGACAAACATCAAGAAAGCATACATGCATATACTAATCATCTTGACTCCTATGATATTTGATTGGGCATTACAACATTATACATAGACCATAATACAACTGCATCTATGACTAATAATCCACCTTCAGGTTATCCATCCGAACCCCCTCTAGTATTAAGTTGCAAGCAACAGATAATTGCATTACGCATTGTGTGTAAAGTAAACAATACGATTGTTCTATGAACAAAGGATTATTGTTTTTCCCTAGTAGCAACATCACATCTAATACCTTAGATATTTCTATCACTTCCCCAGATTTCTATCACATCATGTTTTTGTCTACCTTCCAAATTAAATTTGTTATGGGAAAACTAGTGAGTAAAGCTCTCACAAACTTGATGGCACACTTTACTTTCTTGCATTTAATAAACTTGAACCATTGCGTCCATCTTTATTGTGTATATGCTTGCGCTTTATAAGTTGAAATTAGCAGAACCATGTATCATGGGGAACGCTTTCAACATTGCACTTGTACTTTGTACCCCGTTGATATCATGTTCTTTTCCTTATGGATCCCGGTGGTGTGAAATAAAAGGGGAACTTGTAAGACCATGGAGTTTGTATTTGTGTTAGATAAACGCCTGGGACGCTAGCCTAAGCCATGCCTAATCATGGTGGAAACTTGCAGCATAACCATAATGAGCACTCTATGAAGCATCCTCAATAAAAACCTATGCAGATAGCAAATAAAAAGATCGATGAGATGCTCATTGTCTGCTTGCCTTGTCAGTTTGATTATGGGATAGCTCCTGTATCATGTGTAAGGGGTACCCCGTTGGCGGTTCTCTATGATACATATGTACTTACAATGACAAGAGCTTACTTGTGACTAAAGTTGAGTAGCATGAGGTTCGGTCTTCGTAAGTAAGGGGCATGATATTTCGGTTTATAACTTGTCAAGCATATCCTTTTAGTTGTGTCACTTTAACCTTAATCACCTTCAAGATGCTTATGATAGGGGCAATGAGAGCTGAAAGCTATTAAGTACCATAATTTTTGGAAGCTCTTTACGAGACTTGAATCCCTAGTTCCTTCTATGAAGGCCTTTCTTTTACTTCTATGTTGAGTCTCCACCTTCTACCTTTATGCACCTACTTTGAGAGCATAGTGGCCATTCTTAGTTCTATGTGCATTGTCCCAAGACTTGTTGATTGATGCATAACTTTGATATTGCTTGTTTTAAACTATTTGTATCTAGTCACTCTTATAAACTTTGAAGGTGTCCTATGCATTTATGTTTGCTACTCTATGAGGGACAAGCTGAATGCTACTATGCTATGTTTTCTTTATGTGAAACAAACAAACGTCTTGCAAAGTATTGTTATTCATGAATCTTTTGTTTGTGCCTTTTCATGTTGCAACATAGTTTCTTTGTCTTATTGCTAGAACTTTGTCTTTCATGTTATGATTGAAGTACTATGATCCCAGCTTTGAATGTTTTACAAATACTTTGATCAAGTTTATGATGGTGCATGTCACCTCAAAAATTATTCTTTCTTTTTTATCACTTACCTACTCGAGGACGAGCAGGAGTTAAGCTTGGGGATGTTGATACGTTGCAAACGTATCCATATTTTTTGATGTTCCATGCTTGGTTTTATCTACTTTCTTATGTTTTGTCCACACTTTGGAGTACTTTTCATATGATTTCTTGGACTAACCTATTAACAAGAGCCAGTGCGGCTACTGCTTTTCTGCTGTTTTTGGTTCCAGGAAAGTCAGAAAATGAATATTCTCGGAATTGGACGGGACAAAAGCCAAAGTCAGTTTTTCACCAAGGGACACCTGGAGCCAGAATACGAGACAGAGAGGGGATGGGGCCCGACCACACCACCTGGCCACGCGGCCAGGCCTGGCCCGTGCTAGGGGTGGTCTGACCGCCCTAGGCACCCCCTCAGCCTCTCCTTCCGCCTATATATTGCCCCTGATACGGAAACCCTAAGTACCCGATCAAAAATCCATGAAAGAGTTTATAGTCGCCGTCATCTCCATCCCTAGATCAGGAGGGATCTGAAGATCTTCTCGGCACCCTACCGGAGAGGGGAATTCACCCTGGAGGCCTTCTTCATCATCATGCAAGCCTCCGGTGTGATGCGCGAGTAGTTCATCTCTGGACTACGGGTCCATGTAGTATCTAGATGGCTGCTTCTCCTCCTTTGTGCTACCATGTTTAGATCTTGTGAGCTCCGTTCATGATCAAGATCATCTATTTCTAATTCTGCATGTTGTGTTTGCGGGGATCCGATGGATATTGAGATGCTATTTCAGATTGATTATTGATTCTATCATGTCTTTGTTATTTGTGATCTTGCATGCTTTCCGTTGTTAGTAGCTATCTTGGCCAAGTAGATGCTAGCAACTCCAAGAGTTAGTATTTATGCTCGATAGTGGGTTCATGCCTCTGGTAATGGGAAGTGATGAAATCTCTAAGGTACTAGATGTGTTGTTGCTACTAGGGATAAAACAACAATCCTTTGTTCATAGAACAATCGTATTGTTTACTTTACATGCAATTCGTAATGCAATTATCCGTTGCTTGCAACTTAATACTGGAGGGGGTTCGGATGATAACCTGAAGGTGGATTATTAGTCATAGATGCAGTTGGATGGTGGTCTATGTATAATGTTGTAATGCCCAATCGAATCTCAAAGGAGTCAAGATGAGTAGTATATGCATGATTGCTTTCTCGATGTTTGTCACTGGCCCCGCTGTAATTTGTTCACCCAACATGTCATCTATCTTAAGGAGAGCCACCTCTAGTGAACTATGGACCCCCGTCCTTTCTTTTACCATCAATATACAATCAACTGTTTACTGCTTTGTGTTTACTTTCTGCAAACTATTACTTTCTTCCACTCGATACGTTTAATCCTTTATTTTTAGCAAAACCGGTGAGATTGACGACCTCATCACAAGTTGGGGACAGAGTTCTGTGGTTGTGTTGTGCAGGTCTCCATGTTGCTGCTGGCACCGGTAGTGTGCTCTGCCAAAGTTCAGCTAGCTACACCTTTGGGGTGTTTCCTTGCTCCTATTGGATTGATAACCTTGGTTTCATAACTGAGGGAAAACTTACTGCTGTGCTCATCATACCTTCCTCTTGGGGTTCCCCAACGAGCTCGTTAATACATGAGTCAGCAGGCGGCCCCTGGCCCCTCTCCATCTCGTATTCTGGCTCCGTGTCCCCCTCAGTGAAATACTGACTTTGGCTTTTGTCCCGTCCAATTCCGAGAATATTCATTTTCTGACTTTCCTAGAACCAAAAACAACAGAAAATAGGCAGCTGGCACTATGGCATCTCGTTAATAGGTTAGTCCAAGAAAGTGTATAAAAAGTACTCCAAAGTGTGGACAAAACATAAGAAAGTAGATATAAACCAAGCATGGAACATCAAAAATTATAGATACGTTTGCAACGTATCACACTGCACCACCGGTTCCTTTGTGTCATGTATTAAATTCGATCAATCTTAAGGGACTTTTCAAAGGCCTGCTACAAATAGAAGTAGCCCCAGACAATGGGTCGGCGTGCCTCGCGTGCCTAACGGGCCAACGTGCCGGCCCGACAGAGTTGGGGCCTGCCCGGGCCTCGAGGCCAGGCCCCCGTGCCGGCCCGGCCCGGCCCGCGAGCTTGACGGGCCTTGGCGTGTCGTGTCGGGCCAAGCACATGAAGCCAGTGCCAGGCCAGTGCTAGGCCGGGTCGGCCCGTTGGCCAGGTTTGATCGCGCGCGTGGTTCCCGTTGCTTCCTCTATACACAATGTTGGTTTCGATCGGTGCCCAAATGGGTCCTACTATTTGATGTTGGCCAAATTCATCATGTTGTGAGCTCGGTGCCTCAATTTTTTTATAGGAAACAATGATGTGGTGGCAACCCTTTTATGTTTTCGGCACCGCACCTCCACTCGTTGGTTGGTAGTTCCTAGAATAGCCGATTCTCACTTGGAACACTCGTGTTCCCATTTTTGCTTTGCGATTTTTTTGAAATTCACCCAAAGTTCGTCTAAATTGGGATAAAGAGTAGAACACCATGTAGTCGACTTCCATGCCGCTGCACCGGGTCGCCAACCGCTCCCCCGGCCATCCACCCCCTCCCGCACACCCCATCCTCTCTGCCGCTGCCAGATCTGTCGCCGGACAAAGCTCCAGCGGCGAGGAGGCGGCAGGGCCCCAGCCCTCGCGCGTGTTGCTTTGGCGACAACGGCTTGAGATCCAGCAGCGGGTGGGCTGTGGACGCGGGTGGCGGGTGGTGGCGAGATCTAGGGTTCCTAGATCGGTCGTCTTCGCCTCCTCGACATCGGCCGGTGTCATCCAGAGGACTTCTGCGGCCTACTTTGCATCATGAGGGCGCCCGGGGCGGAGGCTGATGGCTCTGAAATATAGCCATCTACGTCCACATTTAAACTGAATATTACTCATATTCTTGATGGAATATCTCTCTAAACCCTGCCACTAATGCTAATATTCAGAGGGGTATGCAATCCTTTCTTTTATATTTTTGCAGCGTAGATAATGTCATTTAAAAGAGGGAATCACTATATTAAAGTCAAAGATACGAGATTTCCAACAACCAGAAAAAATCAGGAGCCGTACAACGAAGGCAAACGCTTTAACGACCAACTATACGACCGGAGCAAAAATTTCGGCCATATAGCTCCGGCTGTATAGTTGGAGCCGCCACCGTTAGGTCAAACAGAACAACTTTCGTGAAGGGACCCTATATAAAGAAGCCTCGGACGACCAAAAAACAAGCTCCGAAAAAGCCAGACCTCGCAAAAAAGTCTCTGCCACATATCACTAGCCGCCTCTAGATCTCCAAACCCTTCTCCATCTCCATATCCATATTCCACCACTTGTAATAGTAGATATCTTCTCCAATTGGCAACATTGTAAGACTATTGCTATCAATCTTATGATTTTCATTACAATGTTTGTGATTGTTGATCTCATCTCTATGTGTGAGTAATTCTCCTTGGACTAAGGGCTTCGGCCTAGCCATATAGCAATTGTGCATGTTATTTATCATAGATGGGATCGTGTATTAGTTTGTATGACATGATGATTATTGTATCCTCTCTTGCCTCAATCCAAGGACTTGTCAGGTACCCAAGACCCTGAGGGTTGAGCTAGGTATAGGGAGTATGAGTGATGACTGATCTGCAGGTTGGGAACCCAGTGATAGAAGGGGTAGTATGGCTGTATGTGAGGGATTTGCTTGGGATTAACTGTGACATCACTATGCATATCATTAGTTCTCTTTCTTCCATGGATGAGACTAGTAGGTTATTGCTATAAGTGGTTGCGGAGGCAATAGCAATTATGGATGCACTGCCCACATATAATTTATCTTGCTCTAACAACTACATGTATACTTTATTTCTATCTTTTATTTCCATCAGATGTTTTGCATAGCTACAGGTGAAACCGAACGCCCTAGGCCCTCTCTCTCCATCAATAACAACGAAAAGGCACAAGCTATTGGTCCGTTAAAAACACAAAAGGAATTCTAAAACTCCTGAAGGTCCGTTAAAGTAACTTCACTACGCATTCGCTTCCCGACAATTTGATAACCTAGGTCTACTAGGGAAAAAGAAGCTATACTATATCCATAATTTTGATCGAAGGTATCAACCCTTTTTCTAGCGTCGTTGTCGGGGAAGCAATAGCTACCCTAGTGAGGTTATTAGGAACCTTGATAGTTTTAATTCTTGTTTTCAATTTTGTTAGTTTGCTTTCAGTCTTTATTTGATAAACAAAAAATAGTCAGTCTTTAAATTCTTGCTTTTACTCTTATAAATTCTTTGTCTAAGAAAATCCCAAAACATAAGAAGTATGGCTGAAAAGAAGCTTGGGGAGTTTGCTACTCCCAATAATGATTATTTGCGTACTCCTATTACTCAGCCAACAATTGCTGCTGATGACTATGAAATTAAGCCCCACTACTTAAGTTTGGTTCAACAGAATCAAGTTGGAGGCTTTGTTGTTGAAGACGCAGGTATGCACTTGAATACTTTCACTGAAATATGTGATATGATGCGTATAAAATACGTTGACCCTGATGAGGTCAAATTGCGTTCATTTCCTTTCTCTCTAAGAGGGAGAGCAAAAGAATGGTTGTTATCTTTGCCTAAAAATACTATTACATCTTGGGTGGGATGTATTTCTTTATTTATGACTAAATTTTTCCCACCTGCAAAGACTATGCAACTCCGATCTAATATTACTAGCTTTAGACAGGAAGAGTGTGAGCCACTAGCACTTGCATGGGAGAGGGTGAAAGAATGCTTAAGAAACTGTCCTAGTCATGGGATGGAAGACTGGTTAATCCTCCATTTATTTTATAATGCTCTTAATCTTGTGTCTAAGTCTTTGCTTGATACTGCAGCTGGAGGAACATTCATGGGTAAACATATTACCGAGGCAAAGCAACTGTTAGACAATATGCAAGACAACCATGCCCAATGGCATGTGGAAAGATCAAACACAACGATGGTGAACTCTATTTCACCACAAGAAAATGAAGATCTCAATGCTAAGTTGGATGAGCTTATACTTGCCGTAGGAAACTCAGGTAAGAGCCACCCCTGAAACAAATATTGAAGAAATAGACTTCATAGCTCGTAATGATTATAACCCTGCTTGGAAGAAGAGTTACAATCCTAACTTTTAGAAACATTATGCTAGTCCTATAGGTAACTCTAATAATAATATAGGAACTAGTAATGGTAGTTTCCAAGAAACACTTAAGTCTTTCATAGATTCACAAAATGAACAAAATAATATTCTCGTTAAAATTACAGAGAACCATGATGCCATGCTTGGTAAATTATCTAACCAAGTTGTTAGTTTGAGAAATGATTTGCAAGCCCTCCAAGAAAGAACAAGGATTGTTGAGGCACAACTAGGTAAGATAACCGAGATTCAAACTCTCATTGTAGCTAAATTTGCAGGTAAAGCTGAGCCCAATCCGGTTGAAGAATTCAAAATGATGAGGATCCAAAGGGAGGAGCCTAAAGAACTTGACTATAGTAATGCTCCTTCACCAAGTTACACCGTTGAAGATCTCGTAAAAAGGACCAATGTCAGGATTCTGGTAAGTAAAGGTAATGAGGAAGCTATGTACCAACACTTTGTCAATCAAGTAGCAATAAAGGTACGTGAACTTGAGAAAGAATACAAGCAAATTGCTGAAAAATTACCTGTTAAACTAGATGACATATTTGAGCCTACTATTAAGATTAAGATTGTAACCAATGAGATAGCTACACTCTGTGATCTAGGTGCAAGCATCTCAACAATTCCAAAAAGTCCTTTTAATAAGTTAAATCTAGACTCCTTTGAAATTACTGAGTTAAAATTTCTTCGAGCAGATTCTACCTACAAATAAGCTATAGGAATTAAGGAGAACATTTTAGTATACATTAAAGGAGGTCTCGCTCTCATTGATTTTGTTATTGTTGACATGCCTGAAGATGCTACTGCTCCTATTATATTAGGCCGTCCTTTCTTAAGAACTATTAAGGCTTTGATTAATCTACATGAAGGGAACGTGAAGCTGCAATTGCCTTCGTAGGATCCTTTTGTTATTCATTTCTCCAGGAAGAAGAAAACCAAACATGATGAAAAGGAGGCCATCACTTTGAAGGCCAACTACTTTGGAGTGGGTCTTCCACTTATCTGGCCCAAGTGAATATCATCAAGGTCAAGTTATTGACCATAAAAGAGCGTTCCATGGGAGGCAACCCATGTGAAATAAAGGTTTGAGTAAAGTTTTTAGTTTTAGTTTAAGTTTACGATTAATAAAGAGTGCTAGAAAAATCCATCTGGAGAGAAGAAGTTCGGTAGTACTTGAAATTCTGCTTTATTCATGCTATTGTTGGTCGACAATATTTACTGTCAATCTTCTGTTAAAAACAAGGTATATCACTAAGTTACAGGAAAACAAATAGTTCTCAAAGAAACAGAATTTTTTTGATGCACACAGAGAGTTTAACGACCAACTATACAGTGGGAATAAAAATTTCGGCCGTATAGCTCCGACCGTATAGATATCTTTGCCATCGAAATTTTTTCTGCAATATGTGCTGAGAGTTTAACGACCAACTATATGGCGGGAATAAAAATTCCGACCGTATAGCTCCGGTCGTATAGATATCAGTGCCTCCATACAATTTCTTTTCTAATGTACCGAGAGTTTAACGACCAACTATATGGCGGGAATAAAAATTCCGGCCGTATAGCTCCGGTCGTATAGATATCAGTGCCTCCGTATAATTTCTTTTCTAATGTACTAGAGTTCAACAACCAACTATACGGCGAGAATAAAAATTCTGGTCGTATAGCTCCGGTCGTATATATATCAGTGCCTCCGTACAATTTCTTTTCTAATGTATTGAGAGTTTAACCAACTATACGACAGAAATAAAAATTCCGGCCGTATAGTTCCAGCCGTATAGATATCGATACCTTTGTATATTTTCTTTCGTAGGGACAGATAGTTTAACGACCAACTATATGGCCGGAATATTTTATTCCACCCGTATAGTTGCGTCCGTATAGCTGCGCCGCCAGGAGGAAAAACCCTAAAATTTGACAAAAGGCCAACTATATGGCCGAAACACATTGTTCCGACCGTATAGTTCCGCCCGTATAGTTGCGCCGACCACAAAATCGCAGGGGAAGGTACTCCCAACTCCAAAACTTTAATCCTTTTTCTTTCTTCTACCTCCAAACTCTCTCAAAACCTCAAGGGATCTTCATCTCTGCTTAATTTCGTCCGATTTCCTCAACACGAGTGATCCACGGTATGTTTCTCCTCCGATCCTCCAATTACTTTTTGCAAATTCATCTTCGATCTATTGTCATTATTAATCTAGGGTGAGACCTACTATGAACCAATTGCCATGATTTTCTTGCCTAGATTACTATGTTGAGGAGAATTCTTTAGTGTGCTATGATGAGGAATATGATGCACTTACTATTGTTGGATCAAAAGTTTTATTTTTATCTTTCTTCAATGTTTTAGATGATGAACACAAGAAGCCAAACTCGTGCTCGTGCCACCGCTAGCACTTCTTGGGCTACCGCTCAGGACGCATGGGGATACGCTTCAGGGATGAGGCCCATCGTGATCGCTTCAACAGGATCAAGAACCACGAAGTGAAGGCCACCAAGTGGGCTTGCCCCATCATATTGAACCAACTCGGTATTTCTGATGAATTTAATTTACTTTGCAATAGAGTTGGCCAACAAAACTTTGTGTATAATGATGTACCTACTTATCGCTGCTTAACCATTGAATTCCTAAGTTTGTTGCAAAGCACCGTTAAACAATGGCAAGGAGAGGATACAATTTCTTTCCGACTTATGAACAACAACTACACTTTAACTTTAGATGAATGGTGCGCATGTTTTAATTTGCCAAACAATGATACTCATGATTTAAGTGCATCCTTTACTGGCTTAGAACCTACCCCCGAATGATACTATAATGGAATGAGTTTCACTAGTAGAGTGAACAAGGGGAAGAATATCCAAAACCCTGCAATTTGCTATTTGTTCTATGTTATTGCTAACACCTTGCAGGCACATAATGAGTTCATGAGACTCAATGAGAAGGACATCTTAGTCCCCGCAAAGGCTGCTTACATCAACCGCGGCTTGTCACTCAACTTGGGCGCCATCCTTGTGCGCTACTTGGAGCACTAAGCCTCCCAAAGCCAAGGGCCAATCACAGGTGGAGGCGTCATCACCATGCTTGCCACTTCCCTAGACCTCGATCTAGGTGAGTTGCAACCTGTACTAGGTGAGACACGTGTTAGTTTCTCCACTTTGAGAGCATGTGGAATGCTCACTAGGAGAGGTGGTGCTTATTAACCGCATATTGTTGGAGCTGGGCGTATCTACCCCGCTCCTATACCTAATGGTCTTTTCTCTATCGAGGAAGGACATTTGCTATATGATTCGCAGGTTGAGCAACACCAACCCAAGGAAGAGATTCCAGAGGAGGATGAGAACCAAGAGGAGGAGTAAGAAGTTCCTTATCAAGAGGAGCAGCCACAAACCCGGTTCACTACATACCAAGATTTCCAAGGACTTCGAGGGACTGTGGAGAGGATGCATAGACTCTCTTTGAACCTCCAAGAATCAACAAGTAACCTCTCAACTCAATTTGCGAACTGGAGTAACGACCTTTTTCCGCCACCACAATGATTTGAAGGGCTTGCAAAAGCCTAAGCTTGGAGAAGTTTCCTCATGTATCTTTATTTGGCGTTTATTTGCTTTTAGAGGTTGTGTTTTTATTTGAGTTTATAAGCACTCTTGTTGGTTTCCTCAACACATTATTTTTAGTTCTTTCTATTTGCTTTCGAAATTTCTAGCCGAGCTTTGCCGCCGATTTTCTATACTTTAAAGTTCTTCTCTTAAAAACCACAAAAAGATTTTTCCATTTTTCCTTATTTTCCCTCTTTCTTTTCTTTCCGCCTCAAGGTCTTCATATATTTGCAGGAGAGTGGTCGACTTCGAGTTTCCAAGAAATAAATAAAAAAGGAAAAGAGAAGTAGAACCAAACATGAGAGGTATGCCTTATGACTCCCCACTTTTAAAGTTTGAGAAACCCATGCTAGTTAGTAGTAAATATTGAGATATTATATTGGTGGAGTGAGTCTTTGTATCGTAGTAAGATTTTCATTTGCATGGGTATTTAATTGGGTACGTTTTGTTCCAGCTCTCGTAATTAACCAAGTCTCGCCTAAAAATTTCTAAACAATTGTAATAAGAAAAAGTCTTCCAATTGAAGGCTTGGGTGTTGTAGTGCTTATTCTTGAAGGCTTATTTCTAGAGACACTCAACACCACTGAAAATGTTGATTGACTTGATAGCTCTCTTTGAAAATATTTGTTCGATTGAATTAATGTTTAGCGGTTTTTGTGAGCATGCCAAAGTTTGACTTGTTAATCATAAGAATGATATAGCTTTACGCATGTCAAACTTTATGGGATGCCAACAACTCCGCTAGCCTACAAACGATCTTAATGGAGGAACCTCCTAGATTTTGGCTATGAGTTGATTAAACACTTGTATCAGCAATGCTATAGTGGGTAAGATTCTTGGCACTCCCGGGTAGCTATAATCATGATGGAATCACTCCTCTGGCTGTTATGAGAAATCATTATGCAAAAGGCACAAAACCTTAGTGATGCCACGAGTGTCCATCACAACCCGGTAAACTATTTTTTTTTGGCATGCTCTTAATTACTTAAAAACTGAAATTCTTGAAGGACAATGAATAGAAAAGTAGTGCTTGAAAAGTTTTGATTTATTGATGTGGGAGAACTGATATACTCTAGTGTATATGCTTTTCATGACAACTCTCACACTCTTAATTTACATGATTATACTTTATCATTCAAAGGCAAGCCTATAAGTTGATTACTTGACATGGAATAAAGTTTACTCATTTGAATCATCCATGCTTACAATAATTTTGTTGTACTATAAGGATGCATGAAACTCGTATGATATGTTTACCATTACTCTATCTATGCTGAAGTTTTTCAGATTTATAAAGTGGAGGAAACATGAGACTACTAATCATGAGTAAGATCACCATCTCGTTATTTTAGTTTAAATGCTGAGTTCCTTTTTGATTTTGGTTTTCTTGCTCCGGATGATCAAGTTTAAGCTTGGGGAGGTTGATGGCTCTGAAATATAGCCATCTATGTCCATATTTAAACTGGATATTACTCATATTCTTGATGAAATATCTCTCTAAACCTGGCCACTAATGCTAATATTCAGAGGGGTATGCAATCCTTTCTTTTATATTTTTCCTGCACAGATAATGTCATTCAAAGGAGGGAATCACTACATTAAAGTTAAAGACACGAGATTTCCAACAACTAGAAGAAACCAGGAGCCGTACAACGGAGGCAAACGCTTTGACGACCAACTATACGACCGGAGCAAAAATTTCGGCCATATAGCTCCAGTCGTATAGTTGGCGCCGCCACCGTTAGGTCAAACAGAACAACTTTCGTGAAGGGACCCCTATATAAAAAAGCCTCGGGCGACGAGAAAACAAGCACCGAAGAAGCCAGACCTCGCAAAAAAGTCTCTGCCACATATCACCAGCCGCCTCCTGATCTCTCAACCCTTCTCCATCTCCATAGACATATTCTACCACTTGTAATAGTAGATCTCTTCTCCGATTGGCGATATTGTAAGACTATTGCTATCAATCTTATGATTTTCATTACAATATTTGTGATTGTTGATCACATATCTATGTGTGAGTAATTCTCTTTGGGCTAAGGGCTTCGGCCTAGCCATGTAGCAATTGTGAATGTTATTTATCATAGATGGGATCGTGTATTAGTTTATATGACATGATGATTATTGTATCCTCTCTTGCCTCAATCCAAGGACTTGTCAGGTACCCAAGACCCCGAGGGTTGAGCCAGGTATAGGGAGTATGAGTGATGACTGATCTGCAGGTTGGGAACCCAGTGACAAAAGGGGTAGTACGGCTGTATGTGAGGGATTTGCTTGGGATTAACGGTGACATCACTATGCATATCATTAGTTCTCTTTCTTCCATGGATGAGACTAGTAGGTTATTGCTATAAGCGGTGCGGAGGCAATAACAATTATAGATACACTACCCACATATAATTTATCTTGCTCTAACAAGTATACACATACTTTATTTCTATATTTTATTTCCATCATATGTTTTGCACAACTACAGATGAAACCGAACACTCTAGGCCCTCTCTCCATCAACAACAACAACGAAAAGACGCAAGCTATTGGCCCGGTAAAAACACAAAAGGAATTCTAAAACTCCCGAAGGTCCGTTAAAGTAACTTCACTACACATTCGCTTCCCGAGGATTCGATAACCTAGGTCTACTAGGAAAAAATAAGCTATACTACATATGTAATCCGGATCGAAGGTATCAGAGGCCCTAGGCTTGGTGGAGGTGGTCATCTTCTCCGTCGAAGGTGGCTGGCCTGCAGCTGGATTGGCAGATCTCGCGATCCGTATTCCAGTCCCAGCAACAAGGTGGGGAGACATAGGTGCCGGTGGAAATCGAGCCATTGGCAGGCGATGGCGACATTACCATGTCGTTACCTTGATGAAGGCATCGCCATACACCTTGTGTCGACCTCAATCGTGCTACTCCGGGGGAACCCTAAGATCTCCGGGTTGGGCGATGGTGGTGCCATGATGTTGGTATCGCGTTCTCTCGTGGGAGCATCGCTTGTGGAGCAGCGTTGGATGGAAGCGGTAGGAAGGTGGAGTGGCTAGCGCGCGGGGGGTGGTGCTTCTTGGCACCGAGGTGGTGTCGGTGGCTGGTGTGGTAAGAGTCTGCACATCGATCTACATGCTGACGACGGGTTGGCGGGGGATTTTGAAGGCGGCGACATCCGGAGCGTGTGCGTGGGCGCAACTCCATGGATATGTTGTGCGGTTCTAGGACTCCTTTTGCTTGAGTTCGTGCCTCCGCGCCAAGGGACTCCAGCTTATCTTGGCAAGTGGCAACAATATAGGTGACCATAGGGCGGGTCGAAACAGGTAGATATGAGTTTGATAGATCTCGTTGGGGAGCTAGCGATATAATTATCGTTTTTGCTCAGTGTTTTGCTTTGGCGGTTACGGCTTGTATGATCTTTGTAATAACTTTTACCAAACAATGTGGTTCTAATAATAAATAAAGGCTGTGTGTATCGCTTGATGCAGAGGCTAGGGCTCCACTCCCCATTTCGAAAAAAGGTATGTAGAGAATAGGAGAAATTCCTCAGACTTTATTCATAAGACGACCGAGAGATCGTACAAGGTGTCTACAAGATAATCTCGGTGGGATTATAATGATGCCCGACGAGCGAGATGAATCTAGAGCTATGACCAAGAATAGTGGCGAAGACTTGGTCGATTATGGCATGTCCTTCTCAGGTGAATCTCTTCGGGTACTTATAGGCGTCGATGGTAGCCGGGTCCTTCTTAGTAATGTCAGATCTTCATCTTGTCTTGCATGTAATCGTGATCCAGATCTTCCTTGTACGTCTGTCTGGTCTTCGTGGTCTCCAGAGAGTCGTCTTGCAGCCCCACAGATTAGATCGGTTTAGGTTAGGTCGGTTCGAGAGCTTATAGATGCAGGCCTTCTGGTCCTTGACCGCCAGAGATCGTCGTGGGAAGGAATCGTGGGTTCAAGTACATGTTAAGTATATGCCTGAGTCCACGACATAGGTATGACTTATTGGGTTTCTGTGATTGGTATACCTGGTATGTATCTGAACTATGGCCCGTAAGGCCCACAGGAAATTAAGAGTCCTGGGAGCATCTGAAGTCCAGGGACCAGACATGGTGATTAAGATAGAAACGTGAACCGACATAGTCGTGGAGTTATAAATCAAACTTGTAACCAATCTGTATTTGACTCTGAGACCCAACATCTCATATAAAGGCTGGGAGGAGTGACGGAGAGGGCACCGTAACTTTCAGCAAACCACAACCGCCATGAGTTAGATTGCATCTAGAGAATCAGCAACTCTATAATCATCTCCGATTACACCGCCGTGATCCCAGATCTTCCTTGTACGTCCCTCTGGTCTTCGAGGTTCTAGAAAGCCGTCTTGCTGCCCCACATATCAGATCGGTTGAGGTTAGGTCGGTTCGAGAGTTTCTAGATGCAGACCTTCAGGTCCTTCAGATCTCGATGTAATATTCATTATGTTTGAGATTCCTTGTACTTCTTGTGAACATCTATAATAGATCTATTTTTTTCTCGAAAAAAAACTAAAAGTTGGCACAGAAATTGGATATGTTCCATATCTCTTTTTGTATCCTCCCGCAAATAAACACGGCTGAAACCCTCCACCGACCCGCCTCACACCGGCCCTTATGCGTAGCTGCTGGCATGGACCAAAACTGGTCGTTAAAAACTATGGTTTTAAAATGATGTTGAAAACTCTAAAGTGATTGAAATGTACACTTTCGAATTAGAGTACTGATCCACCCAGCAAAATTACAGAGAAAGGATTTTTTTTTCAGGTACTATGCTAGGTTGCTCTGAAGTTCGGTAGAAAGCAATGAAAAAATAAACGAGTCTATAGATGATTATAAGATTCATGCAGCATAGAAGCGCCTGTAGCTCAGTGGATAGAGCGTCCGTTTCCTAAGCGGAAGGTCGTAGGTTCGACCCCTACCTGGCGCGTTCTCTTTTTTGTATTTTTTTCATTTCTCTTTTGCGTTGAATTTCGACCCCTACCTTCCCACTAGGGCCACTACCCCCACTATCTACCATCCGCCTTCTCCCCCTTCCCTTTCCTCCCGCGCCCCGCCGCCTCTCACCAAGAACCCTCGTCACAGCCGCCGCGATGGCCCCTACCACCGCCGCCACCGACCCCGTCCAGGAAGAGCACCCCAAGTCGACCCCGCCGCTGCTGCTCAAGGTGAAGAGGCTCTCCCCAAACGCCGTCCTCCCGTCCCGCGCCTCCGCGCACGCCGCGGGGTACGACCTCTCCAGCGCGGTGGAGACCGTGGTGCCGGCCCGCGGCAGGGCCCTGGTCGCCACCGACCTCAGCGTCGCCGTACCCGCGGGCACCTACGCGCGCATCGGTACCGCTTCTTCCTCCTCCCTGTTCCATGTTTGCTCCGCCCCCTTCACGTGTTCGACGGAATGCTTCTTTGGTCGCAGCGCCGCGGTCGGGCCTGGCGTGGAAGCACGGCATCGACGTGGGCGCGGGCGTGGTGGACGCCGACTACCGTGGCCCTGTGTCTGTCCTTCTCTTCAACCACTCGGACGCCGACTTCGCCGTCCGGCCCGGGGACCGCGTGGCGCAGATGGTCGTCGAGCGGGTCGCCACGCCGGAGGTGGCCGAGGTGGACGACCTCGAGGACACCGCCAGGGGCCAGGGCGGGTTCGGGTCCACCGGTGTCTGATCTGATTGGTCATGGATTTATGTGATGTGGTGATAACATGAACTGCCGATGTCTGGTAGTACCTCGTGGTCTGAATGAGTAGCATCTCTGAATTTCAATGCTAAGATAGACAGGGTAGATGTAGTGTGCTTCTATGCGAGCTGGTTTGGCATGTATCTCTTGGATGGATGTGTTAGGCTAATAGTTATGTGTGAACAGAAATGAAACTACCAGCTGAATCATGCCGCCTTCTTCTGAATCGCCATTGTCTCCATTCAGCAATGCATGTTTCTTGGTCGATGATGTCGATTCTTGCTTTGGGTTCTGTCTGTCTCCAAGGGAGGAAAAACATGTGGACGCCGAAAGGAAAGACGTAGCATGGGCTTATGTGATGTTCAGAAATTTAACGATGCATTGCTTGGCGTTTGCAGGTTGATCCTCCCAAGTCTTTTTGCTCGAGTTCTAAAGGGAAGATGCTGACTTCATGGCCTACTAGTTCGCCCAGGAGTGGACCGGAAAGCAATCTGATGGTATACTAAAAAGGATTAATTCGAATAAATAGCAAATTAAAGATGTGTTTCCATGCTGAAGAGAGTTTTTCCATGCAGTTATCCAATGGGAGCAAGCTAATTTATCCAGGGCTTCTGTGTTGGAACAGAGGGGGAATGAAGTTGCCAAGATTACATCCTGCGGCTTGGACGGATTGTGGTTGCAGCGCCGCGGTCGGGCCTGGCGTGGAAGCATAGCATCAACGTGTGCGCGGGCGTGGTGGACCTGACTACCGTGGCCCCGTGGGGGTGCTTCTCTTCAACCACTCTGATGCCGACTTCGCCGTCAGGCCTGGGGACCGCGTGGCGCAGATGGTCGTCGAGCGGGTCGCCACGCCAGAGGTGGCCGAGGTGGACGACTTCGAGGACACCGCCAGGGGCCAGGGCGGGTTCGGGTCCACCGGCGTCTGATCTAATTGGTCAGTCAGGGTAGATGGATGGATGTTGGTGATGAACTGCTGATGTATGTGTCTTGAGTTCTGAATTACTAGCATCTCTTAACTTCTAGGTTTAAGACATGTAGTGTGTAGTATGTGGTGATATGTGAGCTGGTTTGGTGGAATGTATCTCTTGGTCTATTGGATGGCTTAGGCTAATGGCTATGGTGAAAAGAAATAATGTGGTCAAGCAGGTCGCCGAGCTGGAGGTGGACGACCTTGAAGGCACCACCAGGGGCGATTTTGGCTTCAGGTCTACTGGATTCTGAGGTGATCAGGTACTCAGGGTAGTTGAATTATTACTCTCTGTCTACCAAGTCGCAAACCTAAATTTCTATATATGGGTGAAAAGAAAGATTCTGCTGGTTGAATCGTCATGTGTTTTTCTTGATCTCTGAATTCTCATTACCTACATCGCATCTCTGAATTTCGCAGCAATCATGATGGTCAGTTGAAGAAGGTTGCTGATGTCCCTGCCTGCTTTGGGTTCTGTTAGTCTCCAAGAGATGGCAACATGGTTTTCCATGATTTTCAGAAATTTAGTGATGCAATGCTTGGAAAGGGAGGTCGGCGTTTGCTGGTTAACCGGGGTGTGATCTGATCCTTCATTTAGCGCGGGAGGAAGTTATGTAGGTGCTGATAGTTATGCTGAATGAACTGCTGTGCTGAATTCCAGCCCTACTAACTACTCTGAATGTTTATCTTCAGGTAGGGTAGATGTAGTGTGTAGTATGTAGGGAAGAAAGATCTGGCATCTATTCTGTTTGCTCAGTCTTCATACCGTATCCTTGTAGACAGTATGAGCCAGTACCGCTGGTAGTGGTTCTGAACCCGGGGTCCAGACGGTCTGTGGCGCAAGCGGTGGAAACTGAATGACGTGGTGAGCCTTGAAAGGGTCTACCGCCAAGTTACACCGAATCGACTAGAAGGCACGTTATGGATGATGATGGCACATGTAAGATGTGGGTGCTGTTATCCAGTGTGAGCATGCTAAATTACTCTGGTCTGCTGTGTTGGAACAGAAGGGGAATAAAGTTGCCAAGATTATATCCTGGGACTTGGACGGGAGATTTTGACACTGTCAGAGATGCCGAATAATGTTTGCATTTGACACCGATGGTTCACTGGATTTAGCTGGCAGATTGGCGGAGTTTGGCCGTAATAATCCTGTTATATGTTTGCATTTGACAATGATGGTTCACTGGATTTAGTTGGCAGATTGGCAGTGTTCAGGCTATATCCTAGGAGACGAGAAGGGCCTGGAAGTATCAGGAACATGCGCATTACTGAGGCTTGAACTTCTGGGCTGGAAGAACTTGAAGCTGTACAGGTGGGCAAAGGGTGATTCTGGAAATTGACAAATGTTCCAGCTTCTCTCCATCCGTAGAGATTCTTCTAGTAGCTTTGATGTTATTCTTGTTTTTCTGAGAGTAGCTGTACAATCACAATGAAAACCTATTCCAGCTTAATAAAGTTTATGCACTGATCCCTTGGATGAGATGGTTGTTATAGTTTCTGGAAAACATATTCTTGAATACTCAGCCAAGTTAGTGATTTATTTACCAGTATAGAGATTCCACCAGTTCCAACTGATAAAAGCTTACTTGCTATCACAATATTAACGAGTGGCTGCTCCAGCAAAACCAACAACAGAAATAAAAGCTGTTCTACAAGATGCAAACAGAACATCAGGGTCGCTGAACCCAAACAACACAAAGGCACAACAACTGAAGAATATCAGCAGCATGTGCAAATTATGCAGGCACAACATGCTCAAGCCACCAGCAGAGAACAAATGAACTGGGATATCAGACTTACACACCAGAATGCTAGTTCAAATATTCAGCACAAAAAACAAGTTCCATGACAGACCGTCTGCAAACCTAACTTTGTACACGGCAGACAAAAAGAAAACACCTAATAAGCAATAAGAGAACATAGTTTTTGTGTCCCTTAGAAAAATAAAGGCGAGATAGTAGCGTAGTTCACTAGAGAAACTGCACAAGGGAATGCTTAAGTAGCTAGCAGGCGGGCAAAAACATCCGTCCAATGAATGAAGCTTCTTCTATCCATAAGCGCTCTCCTTATGGCTGCACAGATCTGGAAGCTTCATTATTCCGTCCTTCATCGACGAATCCTTGCCAATTTTTGGAACCTGATACATGATGGATAGAACAGGACACAAGTCAAATGGAGCCGGATGACAGTTTGGAGGCAAAAAAAAGTACAGAGGGTCGCGGGTTGTGTCAAGCGGCTGATACTTACAGATTTAGTTGGAGTCCTCAGCTTCTTCTTTCACAGATGCTTGTGGAACTCTGAATGTAACTGCATCTACAGTCATGAACACAGCACCAACTTCCTCACTGAAAACAAAAGAACAATGTCATACATCTCTGAATTTGGATACTCCAAATCTCAAAAAGAATTGAATATGTGAAGAACAAGTGTAAATATGCACTACCATTACAGATGAGTTTCTTTCAAGTTAAAAACAAAATCAGATGGTGGTAGTAAAGTACTACCCGATTCACACCAAAGTCAAATTCCTAGGTTCAGCTCAAAGTGCCATGAAAATATGTGACCTTGCAACCGTATTATAGAAGGACCAGATAATGCACAGAAAATATTCGATCTTGCCATCATATTTGTTCTTATCACTGCTATTTGCAAAGAGGAAGACCAACTTTCAAGCAACAATAGTACTCCCTCCGATCTAAATTATTGTTTTCAGATTTGTGTAGATTCAGATGTATCTAGCACTAAAACATGAACAAATACAACCGAATCTAGACAAATCTAAGAACAATATTTTGAATCGGAGGGAGTATAAACAAAGCAGTACTGGACCATATAAGGCTGACAAATAAATTAGTCAAAATTTGATAAACAGCCATACTACTATCAGATATTTAGCTCTCTGCACAACCATCAAAGAAAGTACCAAACGATGTAAAGAGCAAGAGTAAAAATGCATAATTTAAGACAGATAAGGACTTTCAAGTAATAAATCAGATAGCAATACTAAAGAATCTTCTACTTCAGCAGGTGCATGACATTATGAAAACAAGTGAAAGGAAATTGAAAGGATAAACAATCCATAATATCTTACCACAACTATCTGCAAAGAGGATGACCAACTTTCAGGCAAACAATAGATAATCAAGCAGTACACTAGTGCAGGTCAGACTGACAAAGAAAGACCTTTTCCGTCAATATTCATAGACATAGACACCACAAGAAAATTGACAGGCCTACCAATGAAACCTAAAGAAGCATGATCCAATTGACAAACAGGTACACTCCAACGAGTCAAGTCAATATGCATGCTGATATCACCATCCATATACAGCGCGTTATCATGTTAAATTGACTAGGACTGAAAGACTTAGGAGGAAAGTCTTGCATATTTCAAACGCGCCTACCAAACAAACAACTCTATTCATCTAGAACAATGAGGCACAGTTTTTAATCTCAAATTGCAATTAATCACTCATCCAGCAAAAAAAAAGTGCTATGTAATTTCCAAACCGATTTGCAGACCAAAAACAAGAAAATCCTCTGTTCATGAAAACAGAGCAGAGTGCAGTAGTAGTTTTGCATGTCAAGATTATTAAACAGAGCAAACATGTAGTAGCGATTATTCATCAAGGCAGTAGTAAACAGTAGTAGTACTGATTATTCATCGGTGTAGATCTTTTTACCTGTAGATCTCAGTTTCTGAGCCGACATAGGGGATGAAATCGGTGTAGTAGTTGCCGCCGACGAGGGGTCCGATGCTGCGCGTCTGCCTGCCGTCGAAGTCCATGGCGATGACGAGCTCGGGCACGGAGTCCCACACGACGACCTCGGCGGCGCCCTGCGCTCGCAGCAGCGTCATCCCGGCGTGGCAGCCGGCCTTGTGGCCGTCGAACTGGCCGGCCCAGACCCACTGGACCTCGCAGGCGGTGGCGGGCACCATGTAGAGCGCGGCCACCTCCCTGAAGTCGTGGTCGGCGCATGCGACGGCGAAGTTGCCCTCCATCTCCCCGATCTCCCAGTGCGGGCGCGCGGCCACCTCGTGCGGCGCCGGGATGAGGTCGACGCAGCCGGTCTCCGGGGTGACGCAGAGGATGTGGCCGATGGTGGTGCGCCAGAAGGCGCGGCCGAGCGCGCCGACGCCCGAGGCGGCGATGACGGTCTCCGGCGCGCAGATGTCGCCGCCGACGGTCCACTCCCAGGTGCGGGAGGAGAAGGTCTCCACCGCCCACACGCCGTCGTGGACCTGGAAGGCGACGACGACGTGGTAGTGGGCGAAGTGGGGGGATGCGTTGGGGGAGGGGTTGGCGTCGTCCTCGAAGGCGATGACGACGGCTGGGTCGGCGTCGAGGCGGTGGTCGCGCTGGTGGACCGGGAGGCGCACGCGGCGGAAGGTGGCCGGGTTGGCGACGTAGTAGAGCCCCGACTTGGCGCCGCGGAGGCAGACGAGGCCGCGGGCCGAGGCGAGGATGGTCACGTCCTCCGGGAAGACGGCGAAGGCCGGGTCCGGGATGAGGCGCTTGGCGGAGGCGGCCGCGCGGAGCGGGTCGAAGGCCGCGTAGGCGACCGCGTCCCAGGGCGTGTGGTGGAACATGCCCGAGAGCGGGCGCGAGAGCCGCGCCGGCGGCAGCGGCTCGTCCTCGTCCACCTCGTAGGGGTCCTCGTCGTCGCCGTTGGACATCTGGTCGTCGTCGTCGGAGGAGTCGGCTGCGGCGGAGCAGATCTCGTCGTCGGAGGAGTCGGTGTAGTCGTGGTCCGAGACGTCGATGTCGAGGTCGGAGCAGTCGGAGGCGAGGGAGCAGACGCCGTGGTCGTCGTCGGAGGAGTCCGCGGGGTTCTTGGCGTCCAGCACGGTCCACTCCTCGTCTGAGGAGAAGTCCATGGCCGGTGGGCGGTAGATCGATCGGGAGGTTAGGGTTTTCGCGGGTGTGCGGGGGGATTGATGGATGGATCGATCGGGGAGGGGGCTTGCGGCGGAAGGAAGGCGCGCAGGATATATAGGGGGAGAGGAGTCCGGCCGGCGTACGCGTCATCATATCGTCGTGTGAAAAAAGAAAACAAATCGTGTTGCTTACGTGGCGGAGTTGCTTTCGTGCCCGCGACGGATCGTGCCCGCGACGGTGCTGTTGTGGTCATCGGTTGCTGAAGAAAAAACACATGAACGGAGGCGAGCAGTCGCGCCGAGACGGTCCCCAAAAACATTATCGTCCGTCTTCCGGTGCAGGATCTCAACGGACGGGGTTTGAAACGCCTCTCCGGACAACGTAAGCGTAGCAGCGGGATGGGGAAGCCTAGAGAGCAGTGCAGCAAGAGGAACACACGACGAGAGAGACATCGAAAGAACTGGATGCCTCTAGATTTGTTCAGTCTCTCCTTCTATAGTCTAGGAGGTGAGCTGACCGAGTCGCCAGGCGGTGGAAGACAAGGACACGCGTCAAACATGCACATAAATGTTGACACGTACCCAACAGCTGGTGCACTAAGCAAAAATTTAGTCTTACACAAAACGAGTTTCTAACTTGAACTTGATTCACGAAACGCGACGCGACGCGCGTGCGGGCGAGGCGAGGCAGGCGGCGGAGGAGGAGGAGTGCGCGTGGACTCCTTCTCTTCTCACTCACTTAGTGAGAGTGAAACAGCTCACCTTATAAGCTAGTCTAACTCTCTCCCAACAAGCAATGTAGGACTAAACTTTATCTCCCACAGAGCTCTCAAGCTACCATAATAGTCGGGCCTTCAGATTTCAGGATTTATTAGACTAGATGGGCTGCCTACATGGGCCGCAACCCATATAAATCTAACAATCTCCCACCAAATCTCAAAGGCACATCATATGCTCATTAGTTCCAATCATTGCTTAATATACCTGCAGTTTAGTGGAGACTGTTAAGTTGAACTTCCACCTAGACAAAGAGATACGCTTACTACAATTAAAGCGGGCCAGATCCCGCCCAAAATTCCACTGAAGTTTTTTTAGTTTCAAAAAAAGCACCCCAGATCTAGGCCGGAGGTGAGGGTCGCCGGAGGTGGGTGGAGGAGGAGGGTCGCCGGAGTAGGAGGAGGAGGAGGCCGCCGATGTAGGAGGAGTAAGAGGAGGCCGCTGGTGGAGGAGTGGGTCGCCGAAGGAGGAGGATGTCACCATAGTAGGAGGAGGTCGCCGGAGTAGGAGGAGGAGGAGGCCACCGGTGCAGAAGGGGTTGCCAGAATAGGAGGAGGAGGAGTAGGAGGCCGCCGGTGGAGGAGGGGTCGCCAGAGTAGGAGGATGAGGAGTAGGAGGTGGTGGAGGAGGGGTCACCGAAGGTGGAGGTCATCAGGGTGGTGAAGGCCATGGCCGGAGGTGGAGGAGGAGTTCGTGAGAGAGTGGAGAAGGAGGAGGGAGGAGAAGGGGAGAAAGGATAGGAGAAGGAGAGAAGAAGTGGAGGAGAGGAGTAAAGGAGAGAAGGTGAAAAGAGAGGGAGAAGGGACGCCAGTGGGATTCAAAATTCGAATCCCGCCCTAAAAATTCTATGGCGTCTCTATAATAACTAAATAGATCATCCCCACTAACTATTTCTCTCAACATGCAGCCTATCCACCTCATCAACTGCCACATCAGCAATTCATGTCCTCTTTTTTCTGTTTCTTTTCTCTAAGAAAATCCCCGTTATTTTTTTAGCATCAGAAAATCCCGGTTACATTCCAGTAATGTTATGCGATCATGTAATAGAAGCCCATTATTTGGCCTATTTGCAATAGAAGAACCGGCCCAACACTGCTTCTCTTCTCCATCCGATAAAATATTGGATCGACGGACGAGACCTCCTGCTCTCAATCAATGTCCACTGCAGTTTCTCAAAAGAAAATTAATATCCACTGCAGCGCCTCTCTTCCTCTACCTAGCGAGAAATTTATGCGGGCATACGAAATTGATGCAGGCATACGAGGAGGTTCATGCAGAATTTCCCCCCTATAAACTCTGTGACGCGCCTCGGCCGTTCGCGTCGCATTCTTCACCTCTCCCAGTCCACTAGGACACACCATGTGCATCATCATGATCCGTCCTTGCCGCTGCAATGCCACTCGCCGCCATGAAATCATGAGGCGCTCAAGAGGACAATGGTGACGGCAAGGGATGTATCATAGACTATCCCCCGTACATACGTGAATTTTTGTTGCCGGATTGCTGAAGAAAAAACACATGAACGGAGGCGGGCAGTCGCGCCGAGACGCTCCCCAAAAACCTTATCGCCCGTCTTCCGGTGCAGGATCTCAACAGACGGGGTTTCGGAGGCCTGCTCTCCCGGACAACAGTGCACGCAGCCGCCGGGATAGGGAAGCCTAGAGAGCAGTGCAGCAAGAGGAACACACGACGAGAGAGACGACGAAAGAACTGGATGCCTCTAGATATGTTCAGTCTCTCCTTCTATAGTCTGGGAGGTGAGCTGACCGAGTCGCCAGGCGGTGGAAGACAAGGACACGCGTCAAACATGCACACAAATGTTGACACGTACCCAACAGCTGGTGCACCAAGCAAAAATTTAGTCTTCCACAAAACGAGTTTCTAACTTGAACTTGATTCACGAAACGCGACGCGACGCGCGTGTGGGCGAGGCGAGGCAGGCGACGGAGGAGGAGGAGTGCGCCTGGACTCCTTCTCTTCTCACTCACTTAGTGGGAGTGAAACATCTCACCTTATAAGCTAGTCTAACTCTCTCCCAACAAGCAATGTAGGACTAAACTTTATCTCCCACAGAGCTCTCAAGCTACCATAATAGACGGGCCTTCAGATTTCAGGATTTATTAGACTAGATGGGCTGCCTACATGGGCCGCAACCCATATAAATCTAACAATCTCCCACCAAATCTCAAAGGCACATCATATGCTCATTAGTTCCAATCATTGCTTAATATACCTGCAGTTTAGTGGAGACTGTTAAGTTGAACTTTCACCTAGACAAAGAGATATGCTTACTACAATTAAAGCGGGCCAGATCCCGCCCAAAATTCCACTGAAGTTTTTTTAGTTTCAAAAAAAGCACCCAGATCTAGGCCGGAGGTGAGGGTCGCCAGAGGTGGGTGGAGGAGGAGGGTCGCCGGAGTAGGAGGAGGAGGAGGCCGCCGGTGTAGGAGGAGGAGTAAGAGGAGGCCGCTGGTGGAGGAGTGGGTCGCCGAAGGAGGAGGATGTCACCATAGTAGGAGGAGGTCGCCGGAGTAGGAGGAGGAGGAGGCCACCGGTGCAGAAGGGGTTGCCAGAATAGGAGAAGGAGGAGGAGTAGGAGGCCGCCGGTGGAGGAGGGGTCGCCAGAGTAGGAGGATGAGGAGTAGGAGGTGGTGGAGGAGGGGTCACCGAAGGTGGAGGTCATCGGGGTGGTGAAGGCCATGGCCGGAGGTGGAGGAGGAGTTCGTGAGAGAGTGGAGAAGGAGGAGGGAGGAGAAGGGGAGAAAGGATAGGAGAAGGAGAGAAGAAGTGGAGGAGAGGAGTAAAGGAGAGAAGGTGAAAAGAGAGGGAGAAGGGACGCCAGTGGGATTCAAAATTCAAATCCCGCCCTAAAAATTCTATGGCGTCTCTATAGTAACTAAATAGATCATCCCCACTAACTATTTCTCTCAACATGCAGCCTATCCACCTCATCAACTGCCACATCAGCAATTCATGTCCTCTTTTTTCTGTTTCTTTTCTCTAAGAAAATCCCCGTTCTTTTTTTAGCATCAGAAAATCCCCGTTACATTCCAGTATGGTTATGCGATCATGTAATAGAAGCCCATTATTTGGCCTATTTGCAATAGAAGAACCGGCCCAACACTGCTTCTCTTCTCCATCCGATAAAATATTGGATCGACGGACGAGACCTCCTGCTCTCAATCAATGTCCACTGCAGTTTCTCAGAAGAAAATTAATATCCACTGCAGCGCCTCTCTTCCTCTCCCTAGCGAGAAATTTATGCGGGCATACGAAATTGATGCAGGCATACGAGGAGGTTCATGCAGAATTTCCCCCTATAAACTCTGTGACGCGCCTCGGCCGTTCGCGTCGCATTCTTCACCTCTCCCAGTCCACTAGGACACGCCATGTGCATCATCATGATCCGTCCTTGCCGCTGCAATGCCACTCGCCGCCATGAAATCATGAGGCGCTCAAGTGGAAAATTGTGACGGCAAGGGAAGTATCATAGACTATCCCCCGTACATACGTGAATTTTTGTTGCCTGATTGCTGAAGAAAAAACACATGAACGGAGGCGGGCAGTCGCGCCGAGACGCTCCCCAAAAACCTTATCGCCCGTCTTCCGGTGCAGGATCTCAACAGACGGGGTTTCGGAGGCCTGCTCTCCCGGACAACAGTGCACGCAGCCGCCGGGATGAGGAAGCCTAGAGAGCAGTGCAGCAAGAGGAACACACGACGAGAGAGACGACGAAAGAACTCGATGCCTCTAGATATGTTCAGTCTCTCCTTCTATAGTCTGGGAGGTGAAATGACCGAGTCGCCAGGCGGTGGAAGACAAGGACACGCGTCAAACATGCACACAAATGTTGACACGTACCCAACAGCTGGTGCACCAAGCAAAAATTTAGTCTTCCACAAAACGAGTTTCTAACTTGAACTTGATTCACGAAACGCGACGCGACGCGCGTGCGGGCGAGGCGAGGCAGGCGGCGGAGGAGGAGGAGTGCGCCTGGACTCCTTCTCTTCTCACTCACTTAGTGGGAGTGAAACAGCTCACCTTATAAGCTAGTCTAACTCTCTCCCAACAAGCAATGTAGGACTAAAATTTATCTCCCACAGAGCTCTCGAGCTACCATAATAGACGGGCCTTCAGATTTGAGGATTTATTAGACTAGATGGGCTGCTTACATGGGCCACAACCCATATAAATCTAACAATCTCCCACCAAATCTCAAAGGCACATCATATGCTCATTAGTTCCAATCATTGCTTAATATACCCGCAGTTTAGTGGAGACTGTTAAGTTGAACTTTCACCTAGACAAAGAGATACGCTTACTACAATTAAAGCGGGCCAGATCCCGCCCAAAATTCCACTGAAGTTTTTTTAGTTTCAAAAAAAGCACCCCAGATCTAGGCTGGAGGTGAGGGTCGCCGGAGGTTGGTGGAGGAGGAGGGTCGCCAGAGTAGGAGGAGGAGGAGGCCGCCGGTGTAGGAGGAGGAGTAAGAGGAGGCCGCTGGTGGAGGTGGGTGCCAAGGAGGAGGATGTCACCATAGTAGGAGGAGGTCGCCGGAGTAGGAGGAGGAGGAGGCCACCGGTGCAGAAGGGGTTGCCAGAATAGGAGAAGGAGGAGGAGTAGGAGGCCGCCGGTGGAGGAGGGGTCGCCAGAGTAGGAGGATGAGGAGTAGGAGGTGGTGGAGGAGGGGTCACCGAAGGTGGAGGTCATCGGGGGTGGTGAAGGCCATGGCCGGAGGTGGAGGAGGAGTTCGTGAGAGAGTGGAGAAGGAGGAGGGAGGAGAAGGGGAGAAAGGATAGGAGAAGGAGAGAAGAAGTGGAGGAGAGGAGTAAAGGAGAGAAGGTGAAAAGAGAGGGAGAAGGGACGCCAGTGGGATTCAAAATTGAATCCGCCCTAAAAATTCTATGGCGTCTCTATAATAACTAAATAGATCATCCCCACTAACTATTTCTCTCAACATGCAGCCTATCCACCTCATCAACTGCCACATCAGCAATTCATGTCCTCTTTTTTCTGTTTCTTTTCTCTAAGAAAATCCCCGTTCTTTTTTTAGCATCAGAAAATCCTCGTTACATTCCAGTATGGTTATGCGATCATGTAATAGAAGCCCATTATTTGGCCTATTTGCAATAGAAGAACCGGCCCAACACTGCTTCTCTTCTCCATCCGATAAAATATTGGATCGACGGACGAGACCTCCTGCTCTCAATCAATGTCCACTGCAGTTTCTCAAAAGAAAATTAATATCCACTGCAGCGCCTCTCTTCCTCTCCCTAGCGAGAAATTTATGCGGGCATACGAAATTGATGCAGGCATACGAGGAGGTTCATGCAGAATTTCCCCCCTATAAACTCTGTGACGCGCCTCGGCCGTTCGCATCGCATTCTTCACCTCTCCCAGTCCACTAGGACGCGCCATGTGCATCATCATGATCCGTCCTTGCCGCTGCAATGCCACTCGCCGCCATGGAATCATGAGGCGCTCAAGAGGAGAATGGAGGAGAATGGTGACGGCAAGGGAAGTATCATAGACTATCCCTCGTACATATGTGAATTTTTGTTGCCTGATTGCCTCAACCAAAATCATACAAGCCTACGACTAGGTTTTCTCATATCCAATGTTCCTCTCGGGCTTAGGAGTTTTTGGTGCCCGAGGTTTTCTTGCCATGCCTAGGTTCAAGTTGGATTCACCCGTTCAAGCCACTGGTGTCCCTGAATAGTTGGTAAGTTTCAGTGCCATTGGGACATTTGGGCTTTGATTTCTCTGGCTTGCACCTTTTTGTCTTTCCTGTTTCATGTCTACATATCTTATACTGACAGACTTGCTTCCAGGGGATATGGGTTGCAGAAAGAAAGGATCACATCTGACAACTATTCTGATAAATGTACCCAAGAAACCGAGGTTGTCTTAGGAGTAGTACCTTAATTCAAGATTTTCACTTTCAAGGCTGCAAATGGAATTCTTTATATTCCTTACTATGAATCAGGCCATCTAAGTTCAGTTAAGCCAAATATTTTGGTTACCATCCATCTCGTGACAACCTTTTCAGCAATTAGATGTTCTTCTAATTTCTTTAGTTTTCTATTTTAAATCCGTAACGGTACGTATGATAATGTTTCCCAAGGGAAGTTTAAATTGTTCTAAGAAGTTGCATATAAGGGTTTCCCTTTTTAGGTCATAAATATGATAGTAGTAGTTGTTATCTCAATCTGCAACAATAGTATGCTACAGGTTTCTGAACTTTCAACTTCTGCCGACAAAAAGCAACAGCCTGATTGTCAATTCCAAGCGTAAAGATGGAAATCTATTTCTATCATACTTTGGGTACTAAGCTGGTGGTATGCCATAATCTGAAGAGGGTTGAACTGGAGTTCAAACATCTAAAGAATGTCCAAGGTCATGTGAAATTATTTCCGGTGGAGGATGAGATCTTAGGAACAAAATGATTCCAGCTGCTTCAAACAAGTAATTTAAATTGTTATTCATATATGTTGGTGGATCAATCTGGTTGGGAGTGCTAAATTAGTATCAATAAGTTCAGAACTCAATTTACAAGTCACTGTATGCTTTTGTCCTGGGATATAGGTTTAGCATCTTGACCATAAAAAATACCGCAGGTGTAGCTTTCTCTTTCCAAGTAGTACTACTTTTATGTATACCACTGTCTTTAATTTTTCTTGGCAATCCAAATTGATGTATTGATGTCTAAATGCAATGCATCCTTCCAGACGCAAATATTTAGAGTAATAAAGGTGTTACCTGTAGTCCAGTACCCTCCCCCCAAAAAAAAAGAATTGGTTACCTTACAAGCGTTTGCATCACTAGACTGATTTTCCGTTACTAGGATGCTACTCAACGAGTCAGCGTGGGTGGATCATTGGATCGATTGAAGAGTATGAGGTTATCTGTTGCTCAATACTTTGATTTATTTTTGTCGGTACTCAGTACACATGCGGTAGCTATTTGCACTTGACGTTTTGTCCGATTGTATCATACATGAGTAGCAATAAACATTCACGCTAAATTTTGTTTTTATATCATTCTACTACTTACAATGAAAGGTGCTAAATGTATGTTGTGTTGTCCGCAGAGTTTCTTCATTGCTTTTTTAAAGTTATTCTATTGGATGTGTAATTCGAGAAAAGAGCATAACATCAGTCACACTGTTATTTATTTTCTAATTTCTTTTGTTGTGCATCCATTCGATACCAATCGTCTACTTATTAAAATAAATTTACAATATTGGCAAAATATTTGATGTTTATATTGAACATAGTTTTTCTCGAACGCAACCACAGTGCTCTTTGTTAACTCCTTGATTGTGCAAAAGAATTCTTGGTGAGTGCATATTTTTGCATCAAAGCTTTTCCGCAGCAACGCGCGGGATATCATCTAGTGTTGGAAATATGCGTCACCAAATTGTCTCTGCCTCTATTATTTTATTGCAAGAAAAAATCTTATTTTTTAAATAATTTTTTACTCTTTTCGAATTTGGGGATTCTGTAGAATCTAGAACAGCCTATGGCTATTGAATTCGAGTAGAAAATTTCGAGACGATCATTTTGATAAGTTAAAGTTTTTTCTAACATCGTATGCAAAAGTTATGGCCTTTTTATTGTGCCATGATCTTTTTTTTGTAAAATACATGTTCTTCAATTCTCCTATAACTATACCCCAAAATATAACTACATCTCCAAGGATACATTTTTTTTTGAAGTTTTTATTATTTTTGTTTATTATTTATAAAACTGAAAAGGCAACTGGGAGGGGGGTTGGGATATGTTTTCGACTTTCTCTAGCGTATATGTCTATATAAGCCACAAGATCTTCACTTTGTGTGGCGCATATCGCCACATAATATTGTCCACCCAAATTATGTGGTTTGGCCTCTTTACTTTTTGTGGCTCATATATGTTTAATTTCTGCTGCGCATATATAGATATGCTCCACAGAAAGTGGGTCGCCCAATCCTAATGGCGGATCCCACCATATTTTTGTGGCGCATGGGTGATTGTATGCGCCACATGATAAAATTTCTGTGGCGCATTATGCTTGCGTGCACCACATGAATTCTTCTGTGGCACATTGACTGAAATATGTGCCAAGAATAGGTGTCGACCTATAGCTGTTTTCCTAATAGTGCATGAACCAAACATAGATAATACTTAAAATACACAGCAAAGGTTGTGTTCCCTAGCCTCCTGGTATCTTACGAGATATCAAATTTTATAGGACCGATAGGGACCAAAATATTGGACTACATACCCACTCTATGTTCATTTTTCTGGGATAAAAGTTCTGAAAGTTCCACACCAACCAGAAAGAGACAAAATATTTACAATAAAAAACAATATCCACAACGCTGTATCCATAGTTTTATTAAACTAAGTGTTTTGTCGCTCGTATTACATACTCGGCATCTTAATAATTAATATAGAAACTATCTACATTCGGACCTGCTGGAGAGGGTGCGGCCGACCCCACATGTCCGTTTGGACGCCAGCGGACCGGTTTGGTCGTGTCCGTGAAGATGCCCTAATAACCATCTTAGATCTGTTTCCGGTCCGTGGACATGCTCAAACCGTGTCCCATAGTAAAACATTCAAGAAACGCTTGTAGTACAAGAATTGGTTCAAACCACTCCCCTAGTAACGGAACATCCCCAGGATCATGTGCCTTAATAAATGGCCTGAAATATTCAAGATCCCTATAGAGCACTTTAATCTCCACTCGCGTAGCAATTTTCTTTATCTTGTTTGATTTTCCTTAAGTCGTGAAGGATTATGCTAACTTGCATTTTTCTTGACTTTCTAGGATGCTTTTTTTAAACTAAAAAAAATGCTTTTTAATACTCACCCGAACTTCAACTGCAATTTGAAATCCTTCCACTTGTTCCCTAACTGAATTTTCCATCGAGCCCAGTAGCGACACCATGACACGTTTAGTGTTCTGATCCCACTGTTCCTGAGTGACATCTGCTGCTAGTTTCTTCTCATCTATCTTCAATAAGCGCTGCAAACCATGGGACTCTAAAATCAACTGAGCATTTCAGAACGAACTGAAAAAAGAGGAAGGGAGGAAAATACATGGCCGCAGAGAGGGAGGGAGGAAAAGCAGCGATTGTACAGATAAATCAATACCGCGACCTTGACTGATCTGACGTGAATATACGCGTTATTGTGGTTAATCAAGAATCATAGCACGAACTGTTGACACTCGATAGTTCGCATGGCAGGGATCGCGTCGCCGTGCGCTTTTGGTTCTTGACTGAATTATATAGTACCACCTCTCTGTTCCTGAATGGAGAAAGGCATACATTTCGAAGGGAGTAGATAGCCTCGACCGAGTGTAAAGAGTGTAAGGATGTAAGCACTTGGACACTGATTATTGTCAGTTAACAGCTGCAGGTTCAGCATATCTTCGGACTTTCAGAGTTAGTTTCATCGTCAGGTTTTCTGTTAGGGATTCTGTCAGTCCGACAGTTAGTTTTGCTTAAAATTTCTCTTAGCAAAGAGATAAAACCCAAGCTGCGACTTGATCGATCCTAAACTGAAGGTAGCTTTTATGGTGTCGCACACGTTCGATCCAACATCGATATCTGCAATGCAGAGAACTTGGATTCGCCATTCCATATGCTGGATGTAAACCGAGCATGGGCGGGCACAGGCTATTTGCAATGGGTATTCAAAGTTTTTTTTTAAATCCAATACAAAATCTATAGTCTAAAAAATTGTAGAGAAATTACATGAAAAATTGTGCAATACTAAATAGAAGATTCACGAATTTTCCATAACAACGTCATATCAAAACAGTAGATAAATTACATGAAAGATTGTGTAATACTAAAAAGATGGCTCAAGAATTTTCCATTACGACGACATCTTAAAATACTAGAGAAATTTAACAATAGATAAATTTATAGCACTACGATCGCATCGATGAGTAACCAATTATATAATTTTTTGCGGGGCAATTGCTGATTTACTAGTTTCGAAACTGGAAAAATATCAGCGAGAATTTAGAACGTTAACATGCAGCGTCAGTGTCTCGCCTCTGCCGATGGAGTCTCAAACTGGACATGGTACCGCAGACGGTAGTAAATCTGCTGCTGAATTTGAGCCTTGGCCCTTGGCCTAGATGGTTCTATGGGACGTGAATGGATTTTCTCTAGGTGAGCCGGTCAGCTAGGTATCTACTATACATGTAGTCACCTACATATACTATGTATATAGTAATTTTTTTAGCTAGAAATAATGGATATTGAGCTGAATACCCATGAATCTGTTTGTGCCCGCCAGTGAAACCGAGGCCTGCAAATTCAGTGTTGCCGTTGCAGGTCTGGCGCGCACTGACTGGCAAACGCCACTGAGGATGCTTATTGCTTGAGAGTCTTGACAGTTTTTATTCGTCCAACATGCATGCATAACCGAGTTTTGATCCAACATGACAACGTCTGAAAGCTTGAGCTCTGACGCCAGGAGGATAACCAACGTTCGTGCTAAACATTTTATCGTAACTCTGATCGGTCGAGACCTCTGTAAGACAAGATAGTATTGCTTTTCTGCTCTGAGAGCAACATGCACTACAGGAATGGGAAGCTACGCCGACGGCCGGTCGCTACGCCGACGGCCAAACGTCGGGGCCGTCGGCGTAGCCATCGTCCAGGCCAGCCCCGCCAAGCAGCCGTCGGCGTAAAATTGCCCTCGGCATATTCTATGCTACGCCGACGGCTGCCCTCGGCGTAGCATACGCCGACGGCTGCCCTCGGCATAGCTATTTTTTATTTTATCTCATTAAACTTTGAAAAATCATAACTAAATCATTCTAATTCAGAAAAATACAAATAATATATCAAAATTTGTAGAAAAATAAGACCTATCTATCTACACTCAAATATTACACATTTATAAATAAAAATTAAGTAAAACATAAAATATTATATATAGTTTAAAACGGGCATAAAAAATTCAAAAACGATCGAAACAATGCGAAACCTTCGCGTGGTGTTATATTATGTGACATAGTAGAAGGAAAAATATCAAACTTGGTATATTGATTATATCTCAAAGAAACCTTCACAAAATGACCTATCTCATTCGAGGTTTCTTGGCTTTCGGGTCAAATGACCAATGTTATGGCTAGAATCAAGGTATATTTTGTGATAATGTGCCCATATTGTGCATACATATGCATCATGGGATGGCGAACAATGTTGCAGGAGGAAGTTTTCCTTTTAAATGGCACCAAAAAGCCATTTCCCATTTTTCGAGCATAAAAAACGGACGGTTTTGTGAAGCAACCACCAAATGGCTAATTCAAAATACTACCACCACATTTTACAAAAATACTATACCACCTTATATGGACAATATCACAATAGGGGGATCCGAAACCTTTCCGTCTACCTTTGGTGAAAAAGACAAATTCCTGCCGAATCGGTAGGAAGTGGGTCAGATATGAACTACAGGTACATGATCCGATGCTCATGTTTTTTTACAAAAATCATTTTTAGGTTCACAATATGCTGTTTTATCAAAGATCTAATGAAAGTTTAGCGAGGCTCTGCCCCGAGCTAAGAATCTTTATGTCCGCCGTTCGACAAAGTTTGACGATAGTTTAAAACGGGCATAAAAAATTAAAAAACGATCAAAACAATACGAAACCTTCACGTGGTGTCATATTATGTGACATAGTTAGAAGCAAAAATATCAAACTTGGTATATTGATTATATCTCAAAGAAACCTTCACAAAATGACCTATCTCATTCGAGGTTTCTTGGCTTTCGGGTCAAATGACCAATGTTATGGCTAGAATCAAGGTATAGTTTGTGATAATGTGCCCATATTGTGCATACACATGTATCATGGGATGGCGAACAATGTTGCAGGAGGAAGTTTTCCTTTTCGTCGCACCAAAAAGCCATTTCCCATTTTCCGAGCATAAAAAACGGACGGTTTTGTGAAGCAACCATCAAATGGCTAATTCAAAATACTACCACCACATTTTACAAAAATACTATACCACCTTATATGGACAATTTCCCAATAGGGGAATCCGAAACCTTTCCGTCCACCTTTGGTGAAAAAGACAAATTCCTGCCGAATCGGTAGGAAGTGGGTCAGATATGAACTACAGGTACATGATCCGATGCTCATGTTTTTTTACAAAAATCATTTTTAGGTTCACAATATGCTGTTTTATCAAAGATCCAATGAAAGTTTAGCGAGGCTCTGCCCCGAGCTAAGAATCTTTATGTCCATTGGATTCGACAAAGTTTGACGATAGTTTAAAACGGGCATAAAAAATTCAAAAACGATCGAAACAATGCGAAACCTTCGCGTGGTGTCATATTATGTGACATATTTATAAGGAAAAATAGCAAACTTGATATATTGATTAAGTCTCAAAAAACCCTTCACAAAATGACCTATCTCATTCGAGGTTTCTTGGCTTTCGGGTCAAATGACCAATGTTATGGCTAGAATCAAGGCATAGTTTGTGATAATGTGCCCATATTATGCATACACATGCATCATGGGATGGCGAACAATGTTGCAGGAGGAAGTTTTCCTTTTAAATGGCCAAAAGGCCATTTTCTATTTTCCGAGTATAAAAAACGGACGGTTTTGTGAAGCAACCACCAAATGGCTAATTCAAAATACTACCACCACATTTTACAAAAATACTATACCACCTTATATGGACAATGTCCCAACAGGGGGATCCGAAACCTTTCCGTCCACCTTTGGTGAAAAAGACAAATTCCTGCCGAATCGGTAGGAAGTGGGTCAGATATGAACTATAGGTTCATGATCCGATGCTCATGTTTTTAAAAAAAAATCATTTTTAGGTTCACAATATGCTATTTTATCAAAGATCCAATGCAAGTTTTCCTTTTCATCGCACCAAAAAGGCATTTTCATTATCCGAGCGCAAAAAGGGCATTTTCTAAAGCAACCACCAAATAGCTAATTCAAAAACGGAGGGTTTGTGATTAGTTGATATGGATATCATATTTGGATTCCTCTCATTTTTCTGATCAATTTAAACATATAATTTGTTGAATTTCGATTCTGATTTAAAGATATTAATTATTCTATATTAAATAGAAAAATACAAAAAAATAAAATTATTATATTTTTATTTGAATTCAATAATATTTTTACTTATTCATTAATATTTACTTAAATAATTGTTTGTAATTTCAAAAAATACAAACATGTGACATGATGATATAAGAGTTAATAGGATTGATATCATAGTATTGACACCAATGTATGAATTACTTTGCGGAAACGGATTACGAAGGAGCGAGGAAGTTAAGCGTCTTTGAAGCTGGAGTAGTATTAGGATGGGTGACCTCTTTGGGAAGTTTGACTAAGACTGAAATTTAATCAAATAGTAAGTATAATTAGTGTTAAAAATGTTCAAAGTAGGAGATTAACAAGTGAAACAATTCAAAAAATAAAAAAATTGAGAAAAAAATATATTATTTTTTCAAAAAAAATGTTTTTGCAACCGACCGACAGGCTATGCTGACGGCCGCTACGCCGACGGCAAAGCCCTCGGCGTAGCATACGCCGGCAACATTTTGATCGCCTGACTTGAGTGTGCTCACGAGGAGATCTTTGCCGAGGAGGCTACGCCGAGGGCAGCCCTCGGCGTACCATACGCCGAGGGCATTTTGGCATACGCCGACGGACTTTTGCCCTCGGCGTAGCGTGCGCGTCCTGTAGTGATGTCCGGTTTCCCAGTTACGTCTACTCCAGTGAAATTGTAAAATTCGACTATCTAATCCGTTATTCTCTTGTCTGGCCATGTCACTGATGTTGATTACTAGGGAATATGCCACAGATAAAATAAGAGTAAATTCCAGTTTTTACCCCCCAGTTCGATATTTTTGACACCAACTACCCTACCTAACAATTTTTCATCTGTATTACCCATTTAGCAAAAGTTTTGTCAGTTTTTACTCCTTCTAGAAAAAATGAGGGCCAGCTGCTAAGTGAGTCCGTCTATTAGATACACATGGCCAAATCGGTTTGATAGCTGAGTCGCGCTCGATTTTTACACACAGTCATCGATTTTTACAACTTACTATTTTGATGCAGCAATTCATGGTAGGAGACTCGTCGAGGCGATGGCTAGTGATCACAGAGCTAGGGGCTGCAGCAATGATGTTGTTGTCTCAATTGAACTCTAGTACGTAGCTAGCGAAATTAGCCACTTACAAGTAAATATGTGTGCCTCTTACTTCGTATTGTTTGCGGGTATCAAGATTATATATGTGGTTATATACGTATATAGCAAAACCAAGGTACAATACTACTTCTCGGTATGTAATCTAACTTAACTCTGTTACACAATTGCACATACATTGACATGCGACATAGTGGGTGTCGTGGTTATTTTCGCTCGAGGGTGGTTATGGACAGTTTTTTTCTGCGTTCAGGGTTTGTACGTGTAAAGAAAAAATGGAGAAAATTTTCTGACTGCACCCACACGACAAATCACGTGCAAAAATCTTAGGGAGGGTAAAAATTGGGCAAAACTTTTGGTAAATGGGTTAATCAGGATGAAAAAAATGTTAAATGGGGTATTTAGTGCCAAAAATATCAAACTAGGAGGTAAAAACATAAATTTAGTCTTAAAATAAATATGCAAGCCTCTTCAATTTTAGTTTTCTTGGATTTCGGTGAAACTTTCGCATCGGTGAGGAGGACATGTTGACACTCTAATTGTTGCTAACCTACCGAAAATACCCAAGGAAAAATGAATTCATGTCACCGGTTACAACCCAAGTGTCATATATAAGAAACAAGGTTCTGCCAACCAGGCAATGAATAACTTATTCTCTCTCGGAATTTCCTATTCCCATTGTGTGCCTTTTTTTTGTGCTTATGTACATTAGATATGAATCTGATAAATCTAGGCATAGAAGGCATCAAGAATTACCAATGGATCGCCAAAATAGAGATGCATGCTACCAACTCGTTTTGCCAACCATTATCTGGCCCGAAGAGTACACAATATGGGTAATGATGAACGATTCATTGTCACTGAATCGCAACTATCTATAGGTGGCGCTAGCTTCTTGTTTTATATCCTTAATTAGGCACCTGATCCGCGCCGTAGCAGAGACAAGTTGCGCGTATCGATATTTTGATGGTCGCTCAATGTTAACTATAGTGTAAGAAACTATCCAGAAGTAGGCAGTTTTTTGGTCCTCTTCGATCAGGAACCTATAAGCTATTTCAGAAGCCAAAAAGAAGGGGGCCTAAGAGGCAAGTGTAGATTGCTTGAAAATTCAAGTAGTAGGTTTGAAAATTCAAGTAGTGGTAAATTAAGAAAAAGGAAAGGAATGATCGATCTAAATTAAAGGGATTATTATTACATTTGTAAATCAAGACATTGATTTAAGCATGTGTGTTTAGCATTCCACTATAGTTCGAATTCTGATGGATCTAGCACGATCTCTGATAAAAGATACATCTTACCAGGTACTATGAAACAGTATAATCCCGGGGTAAACATGATACTCTTTCAATTTTAGTTTTTCTGGATTCCAGTGAAATTGTCGCGTCACCAAGGAGGACATGTCGGCACTCTAATGGTTGCTGAACAACCCGAGGACAAATGAGTTATTGTTACTGGTTTCCACCCAGGCATCATACAAGGAACTAGATTTTCCAAGGCAGACGATAGATAAATTATGCTGGCTTGGAATTGCCTATGACTATTTTGTGCATTTTTGTTTGGCCTTTGTCCATTGGATATGAATTGGATAGATATCTGGTCATAGAAGGCATCAAGAATTAGCGAAGGACCAACAAAATTGCAACGTGTCCTGCTGCGTCGGGTTGCCAATGTTGATGTCCGAACGTTACTAAACAAGGTGCGTGGGTAATATTGATGATTATCGAATGGTAACTATATGTAGGTGCCACTAGTTCCTTGTTTTATTTCCTTATCGAGCAATATGATCCGCGTCGTAGTAGAGACATGTTTAGTGCATCGGTATTTAGATCGTTGTTGAATGCCAATTGCGGTGTAGGAAATTGTCCAGAAGTGGCCACTTGCTTTGGTCTTTTCCGCTATAAACCAGCCCATATGAGTTGAATGATGTTATGTCCTTGCGTGCTAGTATTTCACAGCCCATATGAGTCCTGGTCTTCTCGGAAGGTGAAACAAAAGGTGGGAGAAAGTAGTGGTAAATTAAGAAGGAAGTGCTAAGGATCGATCTTAATTAAAGAGATTATTATTTATTTGTAAGGCAAGACCTTGACTTTACTGATTATTATTTCTCGCTGCGACAGCCATATAAGCATTTTTCAGCGAGCGGCGTAAGTGGGATTGCTAGATGCCGACGCCACTTGCATCCTGACCGGTAGACTGTGAGCACGCAAGTTAAGTGACGTGTCTTGAGTGGAGGAGTTGCTACCCTCCTTGAGTGTAGTGCGACCGTACCACGGATTTCTGGACATAAAATTCGAAACTGAAAACTAATAGCTCACCCAAAGCTATTGTGGCTAGAACCCCGTATGTACATGTACGTAGGTAACAGTCATCCTGCTTAGGTACGCCGTGGCGCAGCTTAACTTAGAACATCTCCACGGACGCCTCCCAAATGATGACCGGCACGCACCAGGGCTGACAGTTTGGGCGGGCTTTCCTAAAGGCAACCGCCATCACTTTGCTGAAGGCCTGTCATTTCATGATGCACTCCATTTCATCGGCTTACACGTCGGCATCCTCTTGCATCGGTTGTATCATCATCATTTCATCGTCGAGATCGCTCATCTATGCATGGATCAGCAAAGGATTCAAACTATCGAACAAGCAATATTTCCCCAGCGACAAGTTTGAAAGAAAATTTTTGGTCTCCGACCGAGTTACCTTAGTTAGGTTCTAGTATACATGTATCGGGTCTCCCTTCCTCTTCACTTGTACGCGCGTTTTCATTTCTGGACTATTTAACCACTTAGAACTACACTGGATTTTCTTGGAGCAATATACCCGAGAAGAAAAATTCCCGATAAGTTCCCCACACATAGGAAATTTTCTAAGCATATGTGTGTTCTATGAGGAAGGAAATTGCTTTTCTGGTCTACTAGAGAAAATACAATACAATCCTTCGCAGGCCAAAACTTAGAATGTTCCTTTTTTCCGGATATAGTTTTGGTGGATTCAAGTGAAACCGGAGCATTGGTGAAAACGAAAGGCGTCGCTCTAATAGCCACAAACCTACCAAGAAACAATCTATAACCCAACGACGTCTAACTATTAACCTACCTGAGTACAAATGACTTTATGTATTACAAGCATATAAAAAGCAAGATTGTCCCAAGCAAAAGCTGAATTGCTTAATACACCTTGAAATTTTTTATGCCTATATGTGCCTCCGAGCTATATTAGATATGAATGTAAAATATCTGGGAATAGAAGGCATTGGGAATTACCAGTCGAGCACCAAAACCGCGACATGTGTAACAATGCTGGCTTGCTAATGCTGATTTCAGTCACGAGACATCTGCTCAAGCACATTAACATATGAGTTGTTTGCTGACCGCTAAATTAGCTTCATGATTAGTCTAGTTTTGGGCGTAATATCTACGACAAATTCTTTGGATGCTTGGTGACTAGGGAGATCATGGATCAAAAAATTCTGTCCAACATCATCTTCGGCGGGCCAAGCTGCTACTATAGCAGGCAGTACCTTGCCAATTATGAACTCTCTCATCACATCCCTATTGAGTTTGATTGATTTTATCTCCAATGTCCATTTTGGTCTATTGTCGCATCTTATTGCTATTGGTATTTCTTTTACGAATGGCCATATACCTATTTTCCCTGGGAAATGTGACATTGTCTGCACTATTAAACCTTGTTCAAGCAACGACAGTGAGGAACATCACTTATCCAATGCATTTTTTATTGTGCGCAACTTTTACAGGGACATCTTTTTGTGGGAGAAGATAATAATTCCTTTCTATCTTGGTCACACAGAACCATTTTCATCAATATGCACCATATTGTGTATATTAGTGAATTTGGGGGCTACATCTTCTATAGTTCTTTCATCAACCATTGACATACAAATTCTAGTCTCTCCTTCTTATTCTTTTCTTTGGGAGGTGTCTTCAAAGTGCTTGATTGCCTCTAATTGCTTCATTGTGAATCTTGTGTACAATATAGCCGGGCTTACTCCCAATTGCCAAGCGAGGGATCCGATTGTTGATCTCTTGTTTAGTGCGATGGTTGGGACAATGGATAGGTCAATATTAATTGGTTTTCCTCCGCACCTTATTTTCCTCTTGTTTGAGACATCGACCTCCAATCACTCAGCAATCAACTGCATAGCTATTTTCCATATCCTTTTTATAATTTGGAGATCTACCTTGCAAAATGCAGTTATGCCTTTCTTAACATTCCTTTTGACCTCGCCATCATTCCTCATATGTAGAGCATGATTCATTGCTACATAAGAGTCATAACTGTCCCTGTCGCTTAATGATTTTCTATGCGTCACTTCTCGCTGACCAGCACCATGCTCTTGTTTTCATCCATTTCTGCATCTTGATCTTGTTGTTCATCCATTTATGTATCTTGATATTTTTGTTCATCCATTTCTGCATCTTGTGCATATGATAGAGTACAAAAATCTAGTTAGAGAGAGAACAAAGAGTACTAGAATCACTAAATTTGCAAAAGGTGGAACTTTCTTATATGCAGGAGATATGCATGCAAAGTTATATTCAGCAAAAGAGCAAGCTACTATCACCTATGAATATGGAGTATAACTTTTATGTTTCAGTGTCACATGCTTTAGTATCTACCAGCAGGTTAGCAATTGAGAATCACTCCTCATTCCGTTGATTATATTCACTGATATCCTAAGATATGCTACTCCATGCATTGCTGGCTCAGTTTGCTACTGTGAATTTGCAGTTAATATGCTAATTTAAGCTGCAATAGATCAATTTGAGTTGGCAATTTCAGCTGCATGCTTGCTGAATTAGTGATGTACTCCATTTGAGTTGGCAATTTTTAGTCCAAATATTCTCCATACATGAATATTTTCAGGATAAGATGGGACTATATGCATATGCATAATGTAACCTAGATAAATTTTAGTGAGTTGGAGTATTGCTATAGTCCCCTATGATGACATGTTGTCCTGGTATTGCTTGCTCAAAATGCTTACTCCAACTATTAACATACTATCAAAAGGTATGATATGGGTATTTGATAAAGAACTCCAATTTCATATCAGTAACATGCTAAGCGATCATTACTATATTGTCAACCTTGCGAGGATACGTGGACATAACTCATGTTAAGGTTCCCTCCGGTCCATTCCTGGATTGGGTTAGGGGAAGATGTGAGTGATTGCCAATTTCAGTCTGATTTCGTTCTAATATTATAATTTTATTTCTCTCTTTTCATCCAAGGTTGGACCGAAAAATTCTGAAATGGATGAATTTCACCTATCTTAGTCAGGCTCGATAAATTTCCTAAAACAAAATCCAAATCCTCGTATGCCTGTACGGGCTCTGCGTCGACGCCATCTCCGCCATGCTTCCACATAGAATGATCTATGTGCTTTTGTGTATAATTTCTCCATGCTTTAGTGACTATGGAATGGCATTGGTAATGTTTAATTGGTACTACAATATAGCAGATGTAGATGGGCTTCCATCCTTGGCCTAGACCCCATCGGCACCACCGTGCGCAGTTCGGAAGGAAGCACTCGAGCGAAAATGGTCGAGTGATCATGCCTGGGTAAGAAAAAGGGAAGAGGTGGATCAACAGATTAAACCGGAAGGTCGGGGTTGATGTCCTCCACGAGCTATTGTACAAGACAGCCATGAACCTTTTCTAAAGAGGGAGTCCATCACAATCGATCTCCTGCTGTCCACACTCGCAGACTAGGGGTCTTGCATCTCAGTTCCTCATCAATTTGAGGCATGTACATGGTATACTAAGGAAACAAACATTGATTTTGCATACTTTCTTGTGAAATATGACGCCCAATGTTCCTCTCTACTACTAAATCCTGAAGTCAAATTGACTAGGGGTAACCTCGGCAATGCCCATGGTAATGGACATAGGGTTTCGTCGAAAGGAGAATGCTAGGGATTTCGTCGGCTGATCAGACAAACAAGGGAGTCGAATTCGTCTGATTTCTATGGAAAATATGATTACAGATGGCTCAAAGCAACGGTACCTCTCTCTTGACTCCTCCCAGCCTTTATATAATAGGCTGGATCCCAAAGCCGTATACGGATAGACTATAAGTTACAATTACAACACTAGTACAATGTCGATTTCTACTTCTTTGTTAACCGCCAAGATTGCTTCTGTCCGTCGGATGCTCTCTGGACTTCCGTTTACTCTTTACGGGCTTCGTTGGCCGCATGCCTTTGTATGCTTAGGGTTGTAAATCATGGGGACCTGATTGGTCATGCCCATGTCAGTAGCCCCCAGACTCCATCCGAATCATATATTCGAGTTGAGTCTCAAAGACATTTTCAGCTACAAGTCGAAGATTCAGATAAGTAAATATTTTAATGCTTTTTGTATTGATTGTCGTAGGGATTTAGTATGACAGGTCTGATGCATCCGACGGATCGGGAATCAGTTAATTGCTCTTCGGAAAAAACACCGTGAACCTACATCAAATTCAAGTCCCCGGGTTTGAACTCGATATTTGTTCGCGTAATTCAGTTCAGGCCGCTGAGGTCGTATCGAATACTGAATTCCAATGCTTTTTATTTCTGGAACCCAACGCATCCGATAGGATTTTTCATCGCATCATGGATACAGATAATTTACTGGCAGAGCGCATTCATGTGCGGTTACTAGACCGCACATAACGGATCCCGGGGTCTTACCTTCTTGTCATGGACGCGACATTTAGATATATTATCATGGCGGGCACAGTCTGAGGATTTTTGTGATTTTATCGACTTCCTTGTTTGACTGTTGAAATTGCTGGAGTTGTCAACTTTATTTTATTGGGTGAGATACAGGTGCTCTCGATGGGAGGAACCGTCTGAGAATACAACCATGTAATGCTCGTAGCTTTACTTTTGTACTACCCGAATATTTCTTCGTTTTTGGCCACGCATGACGTCAATGCTCTCGAAGATGGCATGTCGCAGTTTCCAAAAAACAAGACCCGATGGGATGTTGCAATGGTGGGCCCGTGCTACAGTAATGATGAAGCGTGAGCGGTGCGTCAACGGTGATTTTTTGCCGCACGACCCCCTTTATGCGCGAGAATCAAGGCACCGGTGCAGATTTGCTCCGTGTTTATCGTGGTAACTGCCCACGTTTTTTATCCCTTCAACAAGTGTTGCCATAAGTCTTCATCCTCTGTATCTTGACGTTTGCATAGATCTAATAGCCAATATTTTCTCTCCCTTTCTTTATAAGCGCAAGATGAGATTTTTACTGCTCACTTTCCTCTATGCCTACGCTCTTATTTTTATTCTTCGTGCCGCACCTGTGCTACTGTGTTCATGCTTTGCTCCTCCCCTCGAGAGCCACCATGGGAAAGTCTAAGGGAGGATCTTCCGCTGTCGACACTACGGTGAACAAGAAAAGGCCTATTGGCTGGGCTCCTTCCAAGTGCACCGCACTTGATCTGTGCGAGGTCCGCAAGTACAACCTCCTTGAGGAAGATTCCGTAAAGCTTCCTGGAGATGTGGTTGTGCCTGCACCCGAGGCTGGATGGTGGGTAAAGTTTTCTCTTTTGTGTATCGCGGCCTCTCACTTATAGCACACGAGTTCCTCCATGGTCTTCTCTCCATGTACGGTGTGCAGCTTTACCAGCTCACCCCAAATTCTATCCTTCATATTGCATGCTTCACTTTCTATGAATGTTTCCTCGGGATCCACCCCTACTGGGGCCTATGGAAATATTTTTTCCTTGTTCGTCACAATGCCACTGACACCGTTGTTCACAACATTGGAAGCACGATTATATCTGTTCGTTCTGATGTTAGCTAGTTCGACCTCAAAACCGCGGAATCTGTCCAAGGTTGGTAGGCAAAGTGGTTTTATATCAAGGACCGACAAGTCGAGGGTCAAAAGTTCAGGTTGGCACCTTTTGACCCGAAGAAAACTTGCCCCTTTTGAGCTTCTTCCCCTCTCCCTACGACCGTCTATTTTGTCTTCTCTATGTTTTACATCCTTCAACCACTCGGCGTTGGTCACTCCCGGTGGATTTTCTTTCGCCTTCCTCTACTTTGACGACGGCGGCTTCTCGTCGGCGAGGCTTGGACAATTGTATTTCTTTGGCGGCATGGTGGAGCAAATATGGGGAAAATTGCAGGAGGCCGCGGGTGTGGTGGGGGAATATGCGGGAGGGGGAGGAGGGAAACTAAAAACAAAAGGAAGGGAAATAGTCTTCCGTCATTGATAGCCCAGGCCCGCTCTCCTTTTCGCTTTATCCGATGCCCCCAGGCGAACCATGGCACGTTGGGTTCCGTCTGTGCTCGCTAGATAGATTTGGGTCAAATCCGGCCGTAAACGAGGATCTAGGGGTGCGAATGGGCCGCTTTTCTCCATCCTAATAAAAAAGCAACGCGTGAGGGGGTTCTCTGGGGCATGAGTGGAGATGCTCTAAATACTGGTATAGGTTATATAGCTGATTGGATATACTCGTGGTTGAAAAGCTGTGATTTTCGATCAGACGACCACACCGACTTGTGCGTTGTTCTCTTCTTAGAGGTGTTGCATTTGAAGAACATGTTGTGTAGTCCGGGTGTTGACCTGGAGGTGGTTAGAGTGCTACTCTTGCGTGTTATTGATTGCTATGGCGGGGTCTTATTTCTCTCCTTTATATTATTGTTTTGGCTGTGTGTGATCCTAGATGTTCGGGCATCTAGTTGGTGTAGAGCCTTGGTGCAATTGGTATCTTCACAATATTAATATAAAAATATGTGGAGGACCCCTCGTGGTTTTCTATGTCATGTATGACCTACTTTTGTGCTTCAAAAACGTTGAAGACCGTGCCGCCAAATTGTCTGGACTGTCTACCTCGCCTTGCTAATATTGGGGCTCGCGGCGCCAATGAGGATGTTGGCGCTGCGTTCTGGATGCTCCTAATGCACCTAGGAGTCGTGAATTTAGTGTGATATCTTTGGCGGTATATGGGGCGGAATTGCCTTCTTATCCTTGCAGTTTGGTACCTTCCATCGACCACACAAGACTGACAGGAAAGTACCATCAGGTGCCATTAAAAATTCGAACCGTCAGATACACTTAAAATGAACGGCTGAGGCAGTTTCCAAGCACACGACAATTGCTCCATACCCCAAGTCTTCTATAAGAAGCAGTACATGCCCAAGCAAATGATAAATATCCCATTCCTTAGTTTTCTCCTACATATATCTTAGAATTGTTTGATTCATTCTCATGAACTTCTCTCGTGTAACTTCACACCAGAGGTATGAATTTGAGAGATATGGGCATAGATGTATCACAATATTTAGGACATGTACCGAAGTCTCCTGTTGCCAACATCAAAGTCGAAAAAAAAGAACGAAGTGTTGGCCATCAACAAAGAGAAGATCGAACAGGAGTACCGTGAAAGATCCAATTGAATTTTTCAGCAGATATGTCATATTTTTTACTCGTAGAAGAACACGACTACCGCTAAAAATGTTGACAAATCTGCTGAAGTTTATTAGTTACGTGCATCCTACAGAGTGTGAAGTGTTGCCTTGAGAGTCATGGTAGGCAGGACCATGTCTGATTGAGTTGTGACTTCCGCATATGCACGGTGATCTTCTTCCAGACAAAGGCGCGAAAGGGAGAGTTGGAACAAAGTCAAGCCAGTAAAGAAACAAGCTTGTTACCTTGATACATGGTCTTAAGGCGTGCATTTAGGTAGGACATTGTGCAGGGTCAGACGAAAATCAGGCAGTTTCCATTTTACGTGTGGGATAAATGCAAGATTTGTGGGTTTAGGAGATTAGCGGCCGGGTTTTCTACAACTTCGTTTGTTCAACAAATTATACATCATTGGAGCCACGTGAGACATTAGATTTTGTTTACGATCAAGATGTGTCGGATCTTTCAGACTCACTATTTTTTATATTGCTATGGATATACTTCAATGGAAACAATTCGAGAAGTTCCCCACGTCTAGCCCAAGATTTAAGCAGGTATGTGTCTTCGTGTTCAGCATTCTGTTGAATTCAGATTGATTTACCATGTTCTCTGAGGAAATAAATTGGTTGTTTCATCTAAAATGGAAACGCTGTAGAATCCAGGGTCAACCAAAACTGACATTGTTCCATTTCTTCAGTTTTAGTCGTGGTGGATTCAAGTGAAACTGGAGCGTCGGTGAGGAGGATGGCTGATACTATAATAGACAAATACCTACTCGAGCCACCAATCTTATAACGCAATGATGTCTAGACATTGACCTAACCAGAGGACAAATGTCGTAATTTGACTGGTTACCACTCAAGTCTCATATAAGTAGCAAGGTTTTCATAACCAAATGATGAATAGCTGATTCTATCTTGGAATTTCATGTCACTGGATACAACCCCAAGTTTCATATAAGGAACAACGTTTTCCCAAGCAGAACGATGGATAGCTTATTTTGTCTTGGAATGGCATGTCCTTATTCTGTGGATTTTTTTGTCCCTATGCATATTAGATATGAATCTGATAGATCTGGACATAGAAGGCATCAAGAATTGCTGATGGATGACCAAAATTGGGACGTGTGCTGCATCCTATCGATACTGATCTCGAGTCCAAAAAGAGAGTGCACAATATGGGTCATATTCATGATCACAGAATCATAACTATCTATAGGTTGCACTAGCTTATTGTTTTATTTCCCCAATTAGGAAGTTAATCCGTTAGATATGGATTTTGTTCTTCTCGAAAGGAAAATTTAATAAAAACAGGGAGAAAATGGTGGTAAATTAAGGAAGAGGGAGGAAATGATCAATTCATGATTAAAATGATTATTATATTGGTAAATAAATACCTTGATTTTACTGATGAGTATATGAGGATAGTGTGAACGGTTGACTTGATGGACGTCATGACATGGCAGGACCGTGTCGGAGTGGCTTCGGAGTTCTTGACCTTGAGTTACATCAAGACCCTTTTTTTTGGAGGAATGAATCAAGACCTTGACTTACCGATCTGGTTGATGATTAGCAATCATAGTATATATACTACTCCCTCCGATTAAAATTAATATTCTCAGATTTGTCTGGATTCAGATATATCTAGCACTAAAATTTGATTAGATATATCTGAATCTAGACAAATTCGAGAACATTAATTTGAATCGGAGGGAGTAGTTCGAAATGTTGGCTCGAGAGTCGTGGAATAGTTGGACGAAGTGATCAGTTCTGACGGTGATTACGGCACGCATGCATCGCCTTATTCCACGATTCTGACGCACCGAGAGGAGGGCAAAAGGCATATACAATCGCCTTAAGATTTAAACTTGCTATGTACCTCTGTTCCACAATATAACTTTTTTTAGTAAGCTAATATGATGCATACGGACTCTACATTAATGATTTATTTCATGCTGTGAATCATAGCATGACCTGGTGACTTGACAGCCATCTCATGACAGGACTACCTCGGTGTGTGTTCTTAGTTCTTTTTTTTTTTTGAAAAGAGTATATATTAATATCATAGGGATACCAATTACACCCAACCTCTGCAACAACGCATGTCCTAGAGGCCCTACGGCTGCATACAGCCCAGAAAAAAAAAGAAAAATTACAAAAAAGAAAAGTCCCGCTACAGAGAACTAATCCTCAAAGTAATGACACCGACACCATCCGAACAACACCGGTAGTCCTCCACTCCAATAACAACGCCTTCAAGAAGAAAACAGTGCCCAAGCGCCGTCGTTGCCCGATCCAAGAACATAGGTTTTCACCCTGGAGAAAGTCCTCGCTTACAAAACAATGCCTTTAACAAGGTCATTGCCAGACACAACCAGTTAAGGCTAGACATTGGATTTTCACCCTACAAGGTAAGACTGAGAACTCCCCCTGTGTTGTCTTCCCGCACCAGCAGTCACTGCAACGAGTCCCAGATCACGCAGCCAGTTCTCCGTCGCCACAATAACTAAAACCACCATCGCTACCCACATATTTCCGCTTTCCTGACATTCTCCGCATCTGACTTCACCATGGCTCAAAGAATGGCACTTGGTGGGAACAAACAACAGAGATTTGCAACGCTCCCGCTGAAACCAAACGGGCAGAAAAACAAGGTGCGCACGACCGAATACCTTCCGATCCAGCAATCTCCAGGCATGATACGCCCATGGGAGTTCGCCGGCGGAGCCTTCCGGAACCCGCCTCTCTAGACCAGATCAACGAGGGCAGACATCAAGCAGATCTTCGTCTTTGTGCGAAAGAAACCAAAGGACCACCTCCTTTATTAGATCCGACGCAGCGATCCCCACACCGCTGACCGGTTCCCAGAGAACGGATCAAGCAGGCAATTAGGGATAGAGAGCCGATCTAGGTCTTCCAACGGAATCCCATCGCCAGCACCTCCTCCACCAGATCGCCACCCGCTCCACGCTGGTAGAGGCCGCCGCCTCCAGATCCAATCTCCCACGAAGCCACCGCCGGCCGGAGCCGCGAAGACGTCGATGGCGAGGGGGCCCCGTCCAGCGCCGGTGTTCTCCTTCCTACCGCCGTGCTGGGGCCGGGAAGCCAGATCCCCGCTGCCCCATCACCGGCGCCGCGCACTTAGGCCGGCGGACCTCCGGGGGCGACGAGGAGGGAGAAGGATGGAGGGGAAGGAGGTGGCGACGGGGTTAGGGTTTGCCTCCCTCGGTCCGTTCTAAAATGAAGGCAGGATTTTCACTTCCCCGGCCTCTGCACCAACTAGGGATGCACACAACCATTAAGCATGAGTACCAGGATTTTTAAACTTGGTTAAGTACCAAGCCTGATCCTCAGGATAAATTGCATGTGTACCAGGAGAGCCTGGTCCTCAAGTATAAATAGGAACCTTAATTCGCTTTCGTGAGGATTTGAACTCAGGTGTTGGGTTTATACATCCACTCCCCCAACCAGTTGAGCTAGGCTCACTTCCCAAAATAGAGGGAGGATTTTCACTTCCCCGGCCTTTCCACCAACTAGGGATGCACACAGCCATTAAGCATGAGTACCAGGATTTTTAAACTTGGTTAAGTACCAAGCCTGGTCCTCAGGATAAATTGCATGAGTACCAGGACAGCCTGATCCTCAAGTATAAATATGAACCTTAATTCGCTTCCGTGAGAATTTGAACTCAGGTATTGGGTTTGTATATCCACTCCCCCAACCAGTTGAGCTAGGCTCACTCCCTAAAATGAAGGGAGGATTTTCACTTCTCCGGCCTCTGCACCAACTAGGGATGCACATAGCCATTAAGCATGAGTACCAGGATTTTTAAACTTGGTTAAGTACCAAGCCTGATCCTCAGGATAAATTGCATGAGTACCAGGAGAGCCTTGTCCTCAAGTATAAATAGAAACATTAATTCGCTTCCGTGAGGATTTGAACTCAGGTGTTGGGTTTGTACATCCACTCCCCCAACCAGTTGAGCTAGGCTCACTTTCTTTAAAATGGAGGGATGATTTCACTTCCCCGGCCTATGCACCAACTATGGATGCACACAGCCATTAAGCATGAGTACCAGGATTTTTAAACTTGGTTAAGCACCAAGCCTGGTCCTCAAGATAAATTGCATGAGTACCAGGAGAGCCTGGTCCTCAAGTATAAATAGGAACCTTAATTCGCTTTCGTGAGGATTTGAACTCAGGTGTTGGGTTTATACATCCACTCCCCCAACCAGTTGAGCTAGGCTCACTCCCCAGTTCCTGATTGAATTATATACTTCCTCAGTTTCCAAAAAAATGTGATACATAGATTTGCATATATCTGTATATATATTTCCCTAGATTTGAATTTATCTCTATGTGTTTTTCTAAATTTGCATGCATATCTAGACAAATCCATGATATCCTCGTCAGGAGGACGAAGGAAGTAGTAGCTAGCCTCGACATGCTTGTCTAGACAAATTAGTGTGTGCGCACTAAAACTCTCTCTAGACTGGATCTGTGCCACTAAAAATCTCTCTAGACTAAATCTCGTGGAACCTCCTAAGATCATCGAATCCAGATGTATGGAGCAGGCCACGGCCTCACAGCAAGAAGAAGAAGAAAATCTCTGAACGTCCGTATTCTGCAATGCAGAGAAGAGGAATAAGCTCTGCATGATCTACTGGGATCAGCCAGCAGCGTGATGTAGTATGTAATTCAGGCTCGTCCTGGTTAATTAGGTCCATTACAGGAGGTTGCGATTTGCAGGTAAATTGTGGTTGGATTCGCCGTTGCAGTATCACAGCATATCGCAGCATTCAAATTCAGTATTGCCATTGCGAACGCCCCTGAGGGTGCTTATTACTGTTTGAGAGGCATTGATGACATGTTTTACTCGTCTAGCATGCATGCATAAAGCTATATGTAGAATGGGAATGCATGCATAAAGCTATTAGGGATATTAAAACTGGGACAAGAGGGAGCTCTCCCACGACCTGGATACTTTTGGCCGCTCGATCGCACTGCCCAGATGTTTTTGACCGTCGGATTTTCTTTAGTTCCCGTAGTGGGCGAAGTATCTCTAGGGGATGCTACACTGGAGGTCAAATTGGCCTGTTGGTAAATCGGGCTAAAAACAACGCTAAAGCCCATGTAAACGAGGCCCTTCCCACCACATCTCCTCCTGATTCTGATCTGAGTCGTACGAGATGCCCGTCCACCTCCACAGCTGCCTCCTCGCGGTCCTCTCCGTCCTCCCCATCCTCCCCCCTCCTCTCTGTCCTCCCCATCACCCTGTAGCGGTATGCCGGTGTCCCTCCCACAACGACAAGCAGCGACCGGGTTTATGGTTTTCTGGTGATTTTTATCGCCGCTAAGGTCTCACGGTTGGGGGATAAGAAGGGGAAGGGTGGCTCCCCGTCGGTGCGCCAACGTTGAGCCCTGCTCCTCCTGCTCGTGCCTAGACTCCAAGCCACCGCGCCCAGCCTCCTGCACAAGGTTCCTTCGCAGTCATAGTCGCCCTCGCCAGCGTTTAGGTACAACTCGAGCCCTCCTTCCTCTTTGGTTTGGGTTCAACTGACCAGAACAAATCATAATGCAGGTGCCCGGTTGTGTGAGCACTGCTGCTTCAATTTGTCCATGTTCATGGTATTGAATGTTCATATAAATGGCTGACAATGGAAGTTTAGAGAAGTGTCTAAAAAGTCAGTTTCATGTTTTTCAATTGTATCGCAGTAAAACACCATATACCATGAAGTGTTAATGACCTTGAATTACATCTGTAAAGTTTACATTGTTCGGAAAGAGAACAATCCACTCTTGAATGTATATTTGACGGAGCAGTGTAAATTGGACTTAGAATTGCATGTGGCCCGTGTTCCCATAAAAATATTGTACACTGTATACAGTATATATACAATGTTTTTCAATGAGAGGTTACTTTTACTTCAGTTGCAAAGCATAAAATCTGAGAAAATCACTTCGACGGTAGAACTGTCTTCCATATTTGAGTACTTCTGTATGTTTCTGTTATAAACTGATAAATCCAAGTGTTCCATTCTCCTCGTGCTCAAATTGTTCGTTGGATATAAGGTTTTCTAGATGACTCTTCTTGCATGTGCATCTCATTCATTTGTTGGTAAATTTAATTGATACTTGCATAACATCCTGTTGGGTTTTGAGATTTGATAAGCTTCTTGTTAGATCATGCAGTTTGTATACCTACCTATATAATATGAGGTTCATGCCTGTCTATTTTTACGGAGTTTTTTTCATGTGTCAGACCTTAGTTTATATAGGCATATTATACAATCATTCTATTATACAAATACACGGGCGCGGCAACGCGCGCCATCATGATCTAGTATGTAGAATGGGCGACGCGTTTCTGGACACCAAAACGGTCTGCTTTGCTTAGTATGAGTGGTCATACAAAACAAGAGGGTGTGAGAAGCAAGTGCATATTGCTTGAAAACATAAGTAGGATAGTTCAATAATATTAGGTCCATGCGTACCCATATCTGTAATGGTCTTCCAGAAAGGAGAAAAAAGGGGAAGCAAAATGGTGCCAAATTAAGGAATAATCAATCCTTAAAAAGACTACTCCCTCCAATCCGTTGTAGGCGTCGCCGATTTGGAACTTTTTTATTGAGAATTCATTTGGTACATATTAATAGAAAACAAGTCTTTCGTTCGGAACATTAGTCGCGGTTGTGGTACGAACCGGGACTAATGTTCCGGTCCCAACGGCTAAAAACCCCCACAAAGGCCCGGCGACCTCTAGTGTTGTTGATTTAGTACATATGGATCAACCATAATAAGTGTTGCTGATTTAGTACAAATAGATCGAAGGGAGTAATAATTAAAGTATATTGGTAAATCAGGATCTTCACTTTATCAATGAGTATAGTCGTAGTGCAAACTGTTGACTTGACAGTCATGCCATGGCAGGGCCGTCGGAGTGACTGCTGACTTCTTCACTGACTGTGTTGTACATATACACTTTATCTTCACAATTGGCTGAAGGTTATTAGCTCACCCGAAGCTACTGTGCCAGCGTGATGTATCATGTATGTACCTATGTCACAGTCGTCCATGTTGTCGCTTTACTTAGAAACAAATAGAACATGATGATCATCTTGAGGCAGGTCAATATAGATTTTTGAGCACGCAATATTGTATAGAAATGGAAAGAAATCTGAACAGAATTACCCAAAATGTTGACTTAGAGTCATGGAATGGCAGGACTGCGACAAGAGGATGACCTTGGGGAGTTCATAGGCGAGCGGAATTATAGCGTGCATTTAGGTAGGATACATGCGGGATTTGTGGGTTTATGTGATTATCTTCCGGTTTCTATGATTTTGTTTGTTCAAAACATCATACATCATTGAAACGACATGAGACATTGGATTTTTCCTTGTACACGGTCAAGATGTCTCCGATCTAACTGTCATGCTTTTTTATATTGATTCAACACCTCATATATCACTGGAGCCACGTGAGACATTGGATTTTTCCTTGCATATGGTAAAGATGTCTCGGATATAACAGTATCACTCTTTTTATATTGATATGTATATACTCGACATTAAAAAAAAGGAGAAGTTCCCCACATCTAGCCCAATATTTAAGTGGGTCTGTGTCTTTCGGTTCAGCATTCTATTGAATTCTGGTTGATTTACCATGTTGTGTGAGGAGAAAAGTTGCTTTTGTGGTCTAGAATAGAAAACACTTTAGAATCCAGGGTCAGGCCGAAACTGAAGTTGTTCCCTTTTTTTTCATTTGAAATTTTGGTAGATTCAAGTGAAACTGGAGTATCAGTGAGGAGGATGGTATATACTCTAATAGGCAATAACCTACCAGAGCACCAAGCTCAGAACCCATCGATGTCTAGCTACTGACCTACCCAAGGACAAATGACATAATATGACCAGTTACGACCCAAGTCTCATATAAGTAGCCACTTTTCTCAACCAAATGATGAATAGCTTATCTACATTGGAATTTCTTATGACTATTTTGTGCCTCCATACATTAGATATGGATGTGATAGATCTAGGCATACAAGGCATTGGGAATTACCGACCGGACACAGAAATTATAACACGTGTAACCGCGCCGGCTTGCGAATGTTGAAGTCTGGTGATAAGCACAATGTGGGTCCCTACTGGAGACGGGTGGCGGTAGCTTATTATTGTATTTCCCTTGTTAGGCAAATGATCCACGTTGCAGCATCTAAATATTGCACGCTGTCAATTTTTTGTCCGCCATTCAGTGTCAATGCGAATGAAAGGAACTTGACTGAGCTAGACACTCCATGAGTTCTCTGTTAAGTAACTCTAGGGAGGATCCAAAAAGAGACGAGTGAGACCTAGAGCAAGTTAACTAGTAATTGGTTAACTAATTTCAAGTTATTTTTAGATTTCACTGGACTTATTTGTAAAAAATACTTGTCCACAGACGTCATCAGGGAGATAATAGGGGAGTACGTGGTAGAAAGTAGCCTCTAGTAAAGCAGCTATTGGGACAGATTCGAGGTGGTGGACCGCCCGAATCCAAAAAGAACTGGAAGCAGCTTCAGTGACTTTGAGCTATAAAGTCTAGCCGTGACTTTGCTCCTCTACGAGCCATCCAAAGCTGATCCAACGTACAGGAATGAGTGGCCATTTTGATTCAGAATCTTAAAATGATGTTTATTCCTAAACTGTATGTTCAAATAAAATGAAAGTTTCACAGAATATATAATATAGTCCATGTGATTTACTGGATTTTTTTCAAATTATTTTGACCATTTTGAATTTTGATATTACAATTTGATAGCGAAACTTCAAATAATATTTATTCACAAACTATATGTACAAATATGACAAATTTTTTCCAGAATGTCTAATTATAACATATAAGATTTACTAGAGTTTTTATAATCAATCTATCTATTATATACTAAAAGCAATATAAGGTGTTTTTCGAAGCACTACGTTGATCCACATCATTCGAATTATTTATGATAGTTAGATCTAAAATCTATGGTTAGGATTTAACTAAATAACGTAACTTAATTATGTTTCCATATAGGAACGTCCAGCGTCTATCACGTCACGGTTTAAGAAAAGAAAAACCTCTCTTGGACAACATATTCACTGATCCATCTCCGCCAAAAAATAAATAAATAGACGTGGTCATGTGCCGATCGATCTAAGAGTGTATGTACGTGTTGATTTACCAAAAGGAGTCCGTACAATCTACAATGGCAAACGTACAATCTACAATGGCAAACGTGTAAGCATAGACATCTCCGCCAAAAGATAGATTTATTTTCTTGAGACGTACCATAATACTTTCTCCATCTTAAAATAGATATCACAGATTTGTCAAAATTAGGATGAATCTAGACATTATTTAGTATATATAGATTTATCTAAATTTTGACAAATGTACGACATCTATTTTGAGACTGAGGGAGTACATTTATTTACCCATGTATGTCCAAGATAGTAGCAATATGTCACACATATCAATATGGTTTCTGTTCTTTGTTTAAAATCTGTACATAATATATTTTGCAAACATTTAGGTGCACATGAATTATTTGCATTCATCCAAAAATCAGGACGCACATAATCACAACAGATGTGTATGCATAGACACAACACAAACTACGGAAGTAATTTGTGTAACACACTTACATATGTGTACTCTGAGATGTATACCTGGCATGTAATCAGTAAGTACTCGACTAATAGCAACCCACATGAGAGAGGTGCCTATGTATAGATAAATTAGTGGTTAAGGTGTCAGCCAAACAAAGCTATAGATGTAACGGCTTAAGCTACCTTGAGGTTACTAACCAAAGAATTGCCCAACGGTTAATTTCCGTTGGCTCAAATGGGTTGTTGTATTAGTATTGAAAACCCAAATAGATTCCTAAAAGTCCAAGAAAATGTTTAGACCTCCAAATTGTTATGAGGTTCTAATAATTGATCATCCAAAAATCTGCATCCCTGGCTTTTAAATAAATATATAGCCTGGCTACAAAAATCCCCACAAGCTTACAAAGCACTACATGCTTTATTTCCATCAATGTGCAAATTAAACAACTTCTAAAATAATATAGGGGATATCCAACCGTCGAGGGAAATATTCGACATGTACAAGGATGGGCACTCAAAAATTCAAGGGCTAGCCTGAAAATTATTCAACCAAAGTTCAAAAAACCGAACTACAAGTTACTAAATGCACAATTATGGCTTCTAAATTTTCCCGATATAGTTTAGAACATAATAGGGAAAACACATAATGGCTTCCACAGTTTTACATAAAACTTAAAACTTTCAATGATTTTCCAAAAAAAAGTATACGCTTCCAAAAAATACTAACAAACTAAAAGCGACATGCTAGACCGATGCTAGTAGGGGAAGGAGAGCGTGGCCCCTAGTCCCTTCAGAGAAAGCTCTCCGGATCAGAAAGTGTCGTTCAACAGAGTGTTGTCTTCTCCCCACAGTCTGTGGTTGGATACGCGACATGCTGGACCGATGCTAGTAGGGGAAGGAGAGCGTAGCCCCTAGTCCCTTCAGAGAAAGCTCTCCCGATCAGAAAGTGTCGTAGAACGAGGTGTTGCCTTCTCCCCACAGTCTGTGGTAGGATACGCGACATGCTGGACCGATGCTTCACAGAAAATGGCAACTACTCATGCTCTTGCACTGTCGCAAACTGGGAGTGAGGTCATGCGACAGAAACTCACCTCGCATAGGTTATTCATCCATGTACTGGTAGGGATTGACAAGTGGCACATCACTAGGCGTGCTGATTCACCGACATAGGGTAGTTGGATCAAACAACATCGATGAAGTGTGTATGTGTAGAGTGGGTGAGTTTGTGTCGCATGTGCCTTGATAGATAGAGAAGGGGAGAAATAGAGCAGAATTTATTATGTTCTACATGTTTTGGTGGATTATTTGAAGCACACGAATCATATAAAAACCATACCGATATAGTACCTTGCCAGGGAGAAAAATCAATGGATGATATATGCATTATAAAATTAAGGAAAACACATTTTGCATCTTTATGATACATACATTAGATTAACCGCACTAAAGGTGTATGTGTAACATGACAATAAAATGATATGACGATTACTATTTTTTTCCCAACGCCTAACATGAAAAGTGGGGAAAGACAAGATCGAATATGGTCCATAATGTGACAAATGTACATGAAGCATTTGCGGATCCCGCGTTGATGAATAGTATACTACCCTAGCTAATATCGTTGATCACAACTTTTCTAGGGACACACTTCTTAAAAGACCGGATGGTAAATTGGTGCTTAATCGCTTAGTCAGCAAGGAGAGAATCAAATTTACTAAAAGACATGCCATATGGATGTATGATATATGCATTATAAACTTAAAGAAAACAAATTTTGCAACTATATGATACATACATTATATTAACCACACTAAAGGTGTATATGTAACATGTCAATAAAATGATATGACGATTACTATTTTTGCCCAAAGCCTAACAATAAAAGTGGGGAAAAGACAAGATCGAATATGATCCATAATGTGACAAATGTACATGAAGTGTTCATGGATCACGGGTTGATTAATAGTTTACTACCCTAGCAAATATCGTTGATCACAACTTTTCTAGGACACACTTCTCAGAAGACAGGCTGCTAAATTATTGGTGCTTAATCCCTTAGTCGGCGAGGAGAGAATCAAATTTGCTAAAAGACGTGCCATATGAAATTGGATCCATGAAGTAAACCACTACATGGTCACACCAGAATAATGATCGAGTAAAAGTTATTTGTATGACTACATCTCAACTGCCATGACAAACAATACATGGTCCTCATAATGTATATACCTGAACTACATATGACATGTTGATACATGCTTACTTTGCCTCCTAATGTCTTATCGGCTGTTCAATGTGAGATGAGCTGGCTGAGATGGTGGAATGTTGACCCGGTGTCCGGCATACTTGTATGAACTAAAGGCATTGATTCTACCACACTGAAGAGAAAGTTAAAATCTTCACTATTTCAACTTTGCTAAAGCATCTCTTTAACATAGATTTGGAGTGCAATAGAAATGTGGACATGGTCAATAGATTACAAATTATAAGATAAAATATTAATATAATACAACATACATAAATGAATAAATAAATTCAAACAAATATCTATTTATTTACATGGACTATGAGACTCTATGATGTCACTTTCAATATATTAAAGAGGATGCCCTCTCAATTGCGAGGGCCACCCTGCTAGTTAGATACTAAAAGCAATATAAGGTTGTTTTTCGAGGCATCATGTTGATCCACATCATCTAAATTATTTTATACGGTTAGATACGTAATATATGGCTGTGATTTAATCAGCTAATTAATGATGCACGTAACTCTTCTAGGCCGTGTCTAAGTAACAGACGTGCCACTCATATACCGTTTGAAAGAAAGGAACGGGGAGTTTGTGCAACACACGCATGTTAATTCAAAGGAAAAGGGAGTTCGTGAACAACACGACATGTTAATTGGTATGCATGGTATGTGTCCGTGTCTCACTAGGAACTTAGACGTGGCAGGTAAACATTTTTCTATAGGACATAGCACATAAACCATGCTAAATAATAAAGTGTATATATATTTTTCGTGTCAACTGAGTATGTACCAATTATATACAAAAACAACGTAAGTGTTTTTTTAGGCATCATCCAGAGTATACAGATGATTGGATCTGTAATCTGGGTCCAGGATATAATTAGGAAGCAAGAGATTGAGAGACTAAGTAATTGTGTAGTCCCATGTCTATATTGGTATAGATCCCTCTGTGTGCGACGTACATGGGAAGGAAATCCTAAATCCCATAGGGAGCAAAATAGACAGATCCTATGTAGTCAAAGCTGTAAAAATCCATCGACTTGATGCATGTTGTCTTTAGTCTTTTTGCCTGCCGGGAGCCATTTGCTTCTCATAGTGACAACAACATCTAGCGTTTTTTTTGCAGTTACGTTTGATGTCTTCGGGCAGCACGACTAGCATTGCTCGGCTTTGAGAGTTAACTAGGTAAGGGTTCTTTGCAGTTATGTTCGATGTCTTTGGCCACAATGATTAACATTGCTCGACCATTACTGACCACTACCGAGTGGAGGCCATTGTGCAGCAGCTCACGGTTCTTTGTAGTTATGTTCGATGTCTTCAGCCACCACGATTAGCATTGCTCGACTTTTAGGATCAACTAGGTCAGCGATTATTTGCAGTCATGTACTTATGTTTAATGTCTTCGGCCACCATGATTAGCATTGGTCGACATTTAGGATCAACTAGGTTTTGGACAGATTTTTTTATGGTAGTGTTATGTCCATAGCAACACACTTAATTTGGCATAACCGAAATACTGAATGGACAATCACCCTCACACACATGTGATTCTTAATGTTAACCATTACACATGCTACCTATTTATCGTAAGTAATACCAAGTACTACTACCACCATTCAAATGTACATTTTATATAAGAAATACCTAGCAAACTATTTTTAATGTTGTCAACTAACAGAAGGTACCATTGGGTTTGTTAGGTGAAAATCATACCATTAGACTTATCATCCTACGAAAATAGTTTGAGTAGAATTGATAGTAAGCTTGATCGAGTAAGGGCGGAAACAAAACCCACGCAGTGAGCTATTAAATCTAAATCTGTAAAAAAATAAGGGGAAAGTTACAATAAATTTAGCAGTAAGATAAAAAGAGAGAAATTATTCCTAGGAAAACTTACTTTTTTATATACAACCATGCATTTCGTCGAGAGAAATTACATGTTAGGCCATAGTTCCACAATACTTTGTAAGGGAGTTGACAAAACAAGGCATAGCCCATGGATGATTTTGACTGCCAAACACAACCTCACTGCATGTGTTACTTTACTCTTGAAAATAGATAAGATCGTATGCCAGGAGTGAATGTGTCCTGATGTTGGCAGATTATCGGTCTACGATTATTAAAGTCTACATGTCCCGGTCCAAATATATACGAGGGTCTAGCATAACTATGACACGATGATCTTTAGATATTTAAAAATAAGTAGAATATATACCTGCACATTAGATACTATATTTACCACCATATACAATGAAATCATCTCTCAAACACTCTAACAAAGTAGAATATGATGCCCTCGCAGTTGCGAGGGCCACCCTTCTAGTTTTTCTAAATGTAATACAATGTATATGTGAGCAAAGTCACAACTAGACTTTGTACTTTAAAGTCACCGAAGCTGTGTCCAAAAGAACTCCCCAATTCATTCGATAATGCAGAATCGGCGTCTGACATGCTTCTGGGACAGATTCCCGAGCTTTTCCTCCTGGGCTGAATCGGTATCCAGACGTACCCTTTCTGTTAGATGTATTTACAGAAAAATGTCACCGCAAAGAAATTGAGCAAGGAAAAAAGTAAAAAAAGTCTCACATCGCATCGCTCCTGAATCGGTTGTGCGCCGCCGCCGCCCAGGCCGCCTACCGCCCCGTCAGTCTCCTCGTCTGTCCGTCCCCCCGTCAGTCTCCTCATGCGCCGCCCGCGCCGCCTCCACCGCCTGCTACCCCCGCCGGTCAGCCCGCCCCGTCTCGCCGATGACCGCCACCTCATCCACCCGCCACATCGTCTGCTGCCACCCACCCGCCACCTTGTATTTCCCCGCCTGAGTGACGCCAAGGACCGCCGCCCACCGACGGCCGCCGTCCCACCCTATCCCACCCCTCCCCACAACCAGCGATCTCGACCTGTTACCCTCCCCATGTTGTCCTCCCAGCCATGTTTGATGTTGTGCTGATTTCTTTTCGTGCTAGTGAATGACCATGTTTAATGATGCTAATTCCAAATGTTCTGCTAGTAATTGCTAATGGTCTGCCAGTAAATGGTACACGTAGAGTGCATGTTCATTACAGTTCTAGTATATGCTAATTACATTTTCAGAATGTTACGATGATGACGGGTAGTCAGATTTCAGAAATTATCCACACCCTCCTCACGTGAACCTATGAAATTTAGACCTCATATGAATTTTAGGGGCGTTGTAGACATTTCACAACACAACATATTTGGATTCCGTAGCCAAAAAGAATGGAAGGAACCAGACTCTACGAACTTCTCCCCAGGACAACTTCTCCCCGCAATCTTTCAAAAGCACGCTTCTCTAGAATCATAAGCTAAAAAGAAGTTGGCCTGAATGGGGCTGCAACCTTCTTTTCTATGTATTAGCGGTAAGATTTTTATGATTAATAGAGACATCGAGTACAAGGATTATTAGTACCTTTTAAAAAGTAGTTGGAAAGTAATGTGGTATAATAAAATTATTTTTTCTATCTGAATACAATGAAATTTTTTGATCTAAATGAAGAAACTGACATCACAATTATTTGATATTAGATTATTATTATGAGATGTAACTAACATGGAAAAATAATGCGCCTGACCTATTGGTCCAAGACAATTTTAATGCCGGGAGTTAATCTACTGAGACATATAATCCAACTAGTTGTGTTAGTAGGTCCAATTGCATTGAGATATGGAACTATATGTCCCAACATATCTTCTACATCTTCGCGCGGTTTGAGTAAATCTTTCTCTACGTCTAGAGATCGAACAACCAACATGGGGATGGATATATATATGGCTTTTCTGTATTAAGTTTATCCAATATTTTCTGACATTTTTTTCCGAAATGGAGGTATTACCCTCGGCCTCTGCATCAAAACACAGCCTGCTTTATTTATTATTCAACGAAACCTTACAAAGTGAAAACAAAGATCAATCGAAGCCACCTCTCAAAAAAGAACTTGATGAAGGGGTGGCCATGTCAGAACACTCTAACCGCAACACCAACACATCATCAACATACCGGAGGTCCCGAAAACCGCCCCACGGCGGGTCAGGAGCACAAACCGGTCCAAGTAATCCGAAGCGCATACCCTCGTGCACGCTGAATCTCTTGCTGCCGCCGTCTTCCGCTAACCCATCTTCAGGAGAGATCGATGCAAAAACCTTGCAAGGGCTGCCATCGACGCTGTCATGACGCCTGATGGCACCACCGCCCCGCGCACTTCCATCAACAAGCACGTGCGATCGCCACCGAGACCTCTCGGCGCCATGCCGCCGAGTCTCGCCAACCGCCGCAGCTAGAGACCTCTAGAAGATATGTCGTCCCTAGCACCTACCGCACTAGGCATGACTGAGCGTAGCACCTGGCGGTTAGGCATCACTTGACATCTCCACTAGAGCCTCCGTGCAAGATGAAGCCGCTCCACCAGCAGCCTCTGCCATCCAGCGCTGGACCACAAGCAAATCTCCCAAGAGAGAATACGACACCAAAGCGCCGCATTGCCTGATCCGGATAGCCAGATTAGGGTTTCCCCCGGAGCAGCAGGAGTGGCCATGACTTGTAGCCGACGTCTGTTCCAAAAACGATGCCCTCAAGAGGGGAACCGACGCCAAGCGTCGCCATCATCCGATCCGGGAGACCCAGATCTGGGGTTTCCCCCGGAACAGCTCAAGTAAAGTGACGACACCAGCGAAGATGATGCCTCCAACAAGGTAGCGACGTCGAGTGATGCCGCCATCGTCTGCCAAGATGAGAGTCAAGCCTCGGTTTTCACCGGCTGCCATGTCCCCTCCATACTCGATGTCGGCTAGAAATCCACCATCGGGGATCGGTGTGAGATCCCGAGATCCTCCACACCAGATCCCAACGTGGTCAATCACCTCCAGAGAAGAAAGTTGCCGCAGCCATGCCCGAGGCCGCCCGCGCCCGGATAGCGATGGCGCCGCCTCCTTCGTCGCCGATGCAAAGGAGGTCAAGATTGACCACCGCCCCTGCGATCTCAGGCCGCCAACACCATGCGCCACACCACGGATCAGAGGAGAGGAGGGCGCCGCCTCCCACCCCTGGCCGAAACCAGCAGATGCTCCGCCGCCGCCACGCCGTGCAGCCTTCGGCCGGCGACTCCTCCGGCGGCGGCGGAGGGGGAGGGTGATGTGGGAGGGGACTCGAGGAGGGGTGGCGGGGGAGACCCCGGGGGCGGCGCAGCGCCACCGCCGCCCGGGGGAGGGTTAGGGGCAAGTGCCCAATATAGCGAACTTGATGTACTATACCAGCGGGCGCTGCTGGGCATAGTGCTTGATGCGCACCCTTCATCGAGCAAACACCGCGCATTAGCTTTTTAAATTTGAAAACTAGCCCCACACGCATTACCTCAGAAAATGGTATATATACCTCGTTACTTTAAATATTCAAGTAGAGAAAGTTAGAATCGACTTTTGTACCGTAGCGGCAGCTTATGAAATATGGACTATTCCATGCAGGGTGGTGGGCATGCTCGTGAGGGTTGCACTGTATGTGGTGCTGGATGGACATAATGAGCAACGTCAGTTATTTTGTAGATGCGCTGTGCAGGTACCACGAACAGGCCATGTTTGATATAGCACAAATATTCGATATATAACAAGCATGTTTCAGCTTGAAAGCTACGCTGCAGCCGCTTCAACCAGGACTACCGCGCGCGGGTAACGCCGCCACCACGACCTCCAACTCGATTCCTCCCTGGATCATGGACTCCGGGGCTACGGATCATCTGACGAGCGACCTCGAGCGCCTCCACTTCCACGAGTGTTATGGAGGAAAAGATCAGGTCCAGGTGGCCAATGGTGTAGGTTTGTCTATTTCGCATATTGGTCATTTAACTTTAACCGGTTCTTCTCTCAAATTGAACAATATTCTTCATGTTCCTAATCTCAGCAAAAATCTCCTCTCCGTTTATCATTTTGTCTGGAATAATGACGTGTTTGTTGAGTTTCACCGTCACTTTTTCTTTGTTAACGACAAGGTCACGAGGAGAATCCTGTTGGCCGGTAGAAGTCGGGGTGGTCTCTACACTATCCCGTTTGCTCGCGCGTCGTCGTCATCACGTCATGCCTCGGCTAGTGCTGCCACGTCATATCAGTGGCATCAGCGTCTTGGTCATCCTACAAATAATGTAGTTCGGTCTATAGTTAAAAATCATGAGATTTCATGTACTTCAGACAATTCGTCCTTGGTTTGCGATGCCTGTCAGCGTGCCAAGAGCCGCCAATTATCTTATAGTGCTTCTTCTCGTGTTTCTACTGCCCCTCTTGAACTTGTTCTTCTGATGTTTAGAGTAAAGCACGTACATCCTTTGGGAGGTATCAATACTATATTAGTTTCATAGATGATTATTATCGTTTCATTTGGATTTATCTTCTTAAGGACAAGTCTGATGTTGAATAAGTATTTTATGCTTTCCAGGCTTATGTTGAACGCCTTATCGACACTAAAATCAAGGCCGTTCAATCTGACTTGGAGAGGAGGGGTGAGTACCATCGTCTCAATATCTACTTCCAGTGCACGGGTGTTGTCAACTGTGTTTCATGTGCACATACGTCTCAGCAGAATAGGATCGCTGAGCGTAACCATCGTCATTTGGTTGAGATAGGGCTTGCCCTGCTTGCCCACTCCTCGCTTCCCCTTCACTATTGGCACGAAGCGTTCTTGATAGCTTGTTATTTGATAAATTGCATGCCCACTCCGATTCTTGATAAGGAAACACCGATCTCTCGCTTGCTTCGTGTTCAGTCAAACTATGATTTTCTTCGCATCTTTGGATGCGCGTGTTGGCCGAGTCTCCGCAAATATAACTCTCACAAGTTAGACTTTCGTTCTAAGATGTGTGTTTTTCTCGGCTATAGCCCCATGCATAAGGGGTACACGTGTTTAGATCGTACTACAGGTAGAACTTACATCTCACGTGACGTCGTTTTCGATGAGTCCGTGTTCCCTTGTGCTACACCCGGTGTCTCAGTCGATGTGTCCACTCTTGCAGACTCTATCACATTTCTTTCTAATGAACCAGTTAGGAGTGTACCTATGTGAAATTATGACTTGACTTACCTGTCTATTGAGCTGCCTGTGGTAGGCGAAGTTCCTCTTGTATAGGTGATCGACGTTCCTGGCACGGCCATCCCTCGACCAATCGACGTGCATGGCGTGCATGCCTCGGGGCACGCGCCAGTTACCGCGTCATCAGCTCTCGGGCCCCTTGGCACTGCGGCCTCGCTCGAGCTGGGCCGGCCCAAGACATCGCATGCGCCCGCGTCGCTGCCTGTGCTTACTTCTCCCGTGCCTCCCTCGGTTTTGGCCTAGCCCGTGTCGCCTCCTGCCGTGTCTTCACCAGCCATGACACCTCCGGCTGGGTCACTCGATGTCCCCGCTTCGTCGGGTGGTCACCCGATGGTGACACGTCATCACGACGCTACTCGAAAGGAGAAGGAGTACACATAAGGTACCGTCCGTTATGATCCTCGTCATTTGCTACCGAGCATTCTTTGCTGCATCGTCGTCTCATCATGACGCCCTTTAGGAGCCTATGTGGCGCGTAGCCATGGAGGATGAGATCGTTGCCCTTCGTGCGACGCAGACATGGGCTCTTGTTCCTTGTCCTCCCGAGGTGAACATTGTTGGCAGCAAGTGGATCTTCAAGACTAAACATCGGCATGATGGTAGCATCGACAAGCACAAGGCGCGTTTGGTTGCTCGAGGTTTTACCCAGCAACATGGCATCAATTACGGAGACACGTTCAGTCCAGTGGTGAAGCCTGCCACTATGCGTCTCGTTCTCTCTCTAGCAGTGTCTCGAGATTATTGTCTTTGTCAGATTGACGGCTGTAATTCCTTTCTCCATGGTTTCTTGTCTAAGGATGTCTACATGCAGCAACCACTGGGGTTCGAGGATGATTGGTTCCCCTCTCATGTGTGCAAGCTCTAGTGGTCCTTGTACGGTCTAAAGCATCTACCTCGCGCTTGGTATGCACGCCTGAGTCAGCTGCTGCTTCAGCTTGGTTTTGTGGCCTCCAAAGCTGATACGTCCTTATTCATTTTCGCTCGGAAGGGTGTTCAGATTTATATGCTGGTCTATGTGGATGACATATTCATTGGTTTCTCGACGACGGATGAGGTTGATCGTCTCGCTACTTTTCCCATCAAGAACATGGGAAAGTTGGAGTATTTCCTCAGTTGGAAACGTCCTACAATTCAGGGGGGGGGGGAGGGGGTGACTGTTACTCAACGGAAGTATGCGCTAGATCTTCTTCATAGAATTAACATGGAGAATTGTAAGTCTACTTCCACTCCATTGCCGACATCCGAGAGTCTATCCAAGAGCATTGGTACACTGCTTGGCACTGATGCCTCATTCAGATACCGCAGTGTTGTGGGTTGTTTGAAGTATTTGACACTTACAAGTCCAGATATCTCGTTTTCTGTGAACAAGGTGTGTCAGTTTCTTTCACAGCCCACTGATGTGCATTGGGAGGCAGTTAATAGTATTCTGCGATATGTCAAAGGAATGTTGCAGACAGGCTTGTGTTTTTGCAAGTCACCCTCCACTGGTATTAGCATATTTACAAATGCTGATTGGGCAGAGTGTGTGGATGTGTGTCGCTCCACAAGTGGCCTCGTTGTTGTTGGACCGAACCTGATTTCTTGTAGTTCGAAGAAACAACCTACTGTCTCGAGATCGAGTACCAAGGCTGAGTGTAAGGCAATAGCGAACGGTGCTCCTAAAGCAATCTGGGTGGATTCACTTCTCAAGGAGCTTGGCGTGATCCCGTAGCGCACACCTATACTTTCGTGTGATAATCTAGAGGCCACTTACCTCACGGGGAATCCTGTTTTTCATGCTCGTCCTAAGCACATTGAGCTCGACGTCCAGTTTGTGCGAGAGGGAGTTCCTACAGGTGCACTCGAGGTCCGGTTTATCTCCTCCGATGATCAGTTGGCTGATGTGTTTACAAAGCCAGCCTCTCGACAGATGCTAGACCATTTCAAGTCCAATCTAGATCTAGTTTGTAATAGTTTAGATTGAGGGGGTGTGTTAGAAACCGTCTTAAGCACGTACGTGAGGTTCTTTACTTGTACGGATTGTAATTGTGTTGTACCCTGTCGAAGTATATATATTAGAGGAGGTGGAGGTTTAGACCCCACGAAACCCTAAACCTATTCTCAAACTCCCCCTAAATACATCAATGGCCTAGATTGTTCTATACCCTTTCATAGTTGAGGGTAGGATGGTCATTATTTAATTGTTGTTAAGTCTAGCCCAGTTAAAGCTTGTATAGCTAACTGGATCTGTATGTATCGTACGACCATATCCATACATTGGTAGCGTTAGCGCTTGGCGACCGCGCGGTGGCCACTTTTCCCGTCGTCATGGGCAGCGCTAGCACCTCTCGTGCCCACACACACCCATGGTCGGCCGCATACAACAGCAACGACGCAGATCTTGATCGTCACCATGCCACGAGCCTGCCTATGCCTCCGCTGATAGAAATCGTTTAGGAAGAGTAGTATCTAGTTGTAACTAGTTTAATTCTATCTGTTTGTTGTGATTATGTGTACGTACGTGAAGGATGGATGATACATCTTCCGATGTCGATTGCGTGCTAATGCTGATTATCAGTATCTAGGTGAAGTATGAGTGATGATACAGTTCACATCCCTGCCTCCCTTCTAAATCTGAACAAGGGCACATCACTCCTTCTCTCTTGCCGACGAGTAAGAGCAAGTACAATATGCCTACTCAGCAGGCTATAGGAATTGACATGTCAATCGAATTCATACGTGGATGAGAGAGAAAGGTGTAAATAGGGCTGAGCGAGTGCTTATCCTACAGCCTGGCTTTTGACTTTTGGGGAGGCGGGAGCAGGGAAGCAGAGGCCTCATCCACAGGTCTGTTCGTACTCGGAGTTCAACTCGGAAAACCTACAGAGTTGGGATCAAATAAAGACGGGCTCGTTCAGCAGACACTCCTCTAATCATGTGATTAAAAATGATAATATAGCCCATTTCTATCTTTTCTACCTGGAATTGTCATGTGCCATTTTATTTAGTGTGTTCTTGCACATTATGGATACGTATCTGATATGAGTGGGCATAGCGCGGCATAGGTGGCACCGGAAATTTGCAATGTTCCAGCAAAACTAGAAGATACACTCTCGCCTCATATAACCGCTACTGTGATGGAAAAGATAGTGACAAGGCGAAGCAGCCCCGTCCACCCCGAACCACCCACCCCCTCTCCCTCGGGGGAAACACTGGTGGGAAGGCTAGCTGCCGCCCCTCCTCCACCACCTCCCGTCGCTACTCCTGACACATGCAGCGGGCAAAGCGCGCCAGCGGCTGATGGTGGCGGGATTTGATTCCCTACCGATGCATCGTATTTTCCCATCCAGCGCTGCCTACCTCCAACTATACGTCTCCTGACCTCGCTGGAGTCACCATCCGGCTTGCACATGACAGCGACAAGCCGCCCCCATGCCAAATCCACCTGTCCTCCCCACCACAAAGTTCTTTCTTATGTGTTGTAAACATGTGAGATTTGCGGGTTCAGGTGATTAGCGGTCAGTTTTCTATGATTTTGTTTGTTCAACGCATAATACGTCACTGGAGCCACGTGACAAATTGGAATTTTCCTTGTAATACAGTTAATATGTCTCCGATCGGTATTGCATTTCGCAGAAAAAAAGACATTAGATTTTTCCTTGTATACCATCAAGATGTCTCAGATTTAATAGTCTCACTCTTTTTATATTTATAGAGATATACTCCAAATGAAATAAATCGAGATGTTTCCCGCATCTAGGCCAAGATTTACTTAGACCTGTGTCTTTGGGTTCAACATTCAGTTGAATTTTAATTGATTTACCATGTTCTCTGGGGAAATAAGTTGCTTTTGTGGTCTAAAATGAAAAACACATTAGAATCCAAGGTTAGGCCAAAACTGAAATTATATTGTTTCACATGTAGTTTTGGTGGATTCAAGAGAAATGGAGCGCGGGTGAGGAGGACAGCCGATGCTTTTATAGCTAAAAACCTACCTGGAGGACCAAGCTCATAAACCACTGATGTCTAGATATTGACCTACCCTGACGTAATGTCACTGGCTACAACACTAGTCTCATATAAGTAGCAAGGTTTTCCCAATCAAATTGTGAATAGCTTATTCTATCTTCGAATTTCCTATGCATATTTTGTGCCTCCATACATTAGATATCGATGTGATAGATCTAGGCATAGGAGTCAACGGGATTTACCGATTGATCGCAAAAAATACAACACGTGTAACCTCGCCGGTTTGCCAATGTTGGACACAGGGACAAGGCGCAATATGTATCATTTGTGTCCAAGAGACTAAATGGACGGGTCAGAAGGCTAAAGAAGTATACAACACGGGTTTCAAGCTTTGGTATTCTGGTGTTGTTAGTCACAAGAATGGCATTGGCATCTTGCTAGACAAGAGCCTCAAGGATGGAGTGGTGGATGTCAGAAGAAAGGGGGACACGTTAATGCTAGTCAAGGTCGTCGTAGGGGATCTTGTCTTGAACGTCATCAGTGCTTAAGCCCCTCAAGTTGTGCTTCCCTAGAGCATTAAGAGAAAGTTTTGTGATAACCTAGAGTGATTGGTTAGTACCGTGCCCACTAATGAGAAGCTCTTCATAGTAGGAGATCTCAATGGTCATGTTGGTACAACTAACATGGGGTTTGAGGGGGTGCATGGGTGCTTTGGGGTGGGCGATAGAAATTAGGAGGGTAAGGATTTCTTAAATTTTTATTTAGCCTACAACCTGTTGGTGGCTAACAACCACTCCAGAAAGAGGCTATCTCATCTAGTCACCTTTAGTTGGACCCAAAACACTAACCAGATTGACTTTCTCCTTACTAGGAGAATGGATAGGCGAGATTGTCTGGACTACAAGGTGATACCTGGAGAGTGTGTTGCGGCGCAACATAATCTTGTGGTGGCCGATTTAAGATTCCACACACTTGTTTTGCAGAACAAATGTGCCCAAATCACAAGAACAAAATGGTTGAAACTTAAAGGGGAAGGCCAACAGACCTTTAAGGATCGGATGATACTAGAAGGGCCATGGAACAAAAATGGAGATGCGGAGAGCATGTGGGCGAAGATGTCCACACACATTCAAAATTTATCTACGGAGGTGCTTGGAGTGGCAAAAGGAGAGAAGAAAGAGCCTAAGGACACGTGGTGGTGGTGGAATGAGGATGTCCAAAAGGCTATCAAGGAGAAGAATGAACGCTACAAGACTTAGTGTCAAGATAGGAGCACATGCAACATGGGGAGGTACAAAGAAGCCAAGAGACTAAAATCCACGAGAGGAAAACAAGAGACCTCAACCATGTGAAGTGCATCAATGACGAGGCCGATCAAGTTCTAGTGAAATATGAGGAGATCAAGAAGCGATGAAGTGACTACTTTTATGGGTTGTTCAATGATGGGAGTAAGAGCATTACACCTGAGGTGGATGCTGCTTTGTACGACATGAACAAGCGGCTCGTTTAGAGGATCCAAGAGACTGAGGTTGAGAAGCCCTAAAACGGATGAAAGGAGGGAATGCCATGGGTCTCGATGATGTTCTCATTGAAGTATGGAGATTCCTTGGAAACATGGTGATAGTATGGCTAACAAAACTTTTCAACCACATATTTCGGTCAAACAAGATGTCTAGTGAGTGGAGCAAAAGTACATTGGTACCCAACTTCAAGAATAAAGGACATATCCAAAGTTGTAGTAATTATAGGGGAATTAAGCTTATGGTCCATACTATGAAGCTTTGGGAGAGATTGATTGGGCATCGCTTGATGAGAGTGACAAACGTCACTAAAAGTCAATTTGGCTTCATGTCAGGGAGATCCACTATGGATGGATCTTCTTGCTTCGCCAGCTTATGGAGATATATAAGGAGCAAAAGAAGGACCCACATATGGTTTTCACTGACTTGGAGAAGGCATATGACAAGATACCAAGGATGGTCATGTGGTGGGCACAAGAGAAACACAAAGTCCCAACGAATTACATTTCCCTCATCAAAGATATACGCTAATGTTGTGACAAGTGTTTGTGTAGGAGATGGTGGGATCTACACTTTTCGTATTATGATAGGACTACATAAAGGATCAGCTTTGAGCCCATACATTTTTGTCTTGGTGATAGATGAGATCACTAAGGACATAGAAGCAGATATCCCTTTGTGTATGCTTTGTGCTCATGATGTGGTACTTGTAGATGAGCGTAGGGTGGCTGTCAATCGAAAACTGGAGTTGTGGAGGCAGACTTTGTAGTTCTGGTGGATTCAAGTGAAACTGGAGTGTCGGTGAGGAGGACAGTCGATACTCTAATAGCCAAAAACCTAGCCGAGCACCAAACACATAACCCATCGATGCCTAGCTACTGACCTACCAGAGGACAAATGACCTAATATCACTGGTTACGACCCAAGTCTCATATAAGTAGATAGTTTTCTCAACCAAATGATGAATAGCTTATCTACCTTGGAATTTCTTATGCATATTTTGTGCCTCCATACATTAGATATGTATGTGATAGATCTAGGCATAGAAGACATTGGGAATTACCGACCGAACACAAAAATTACAACATGTGTAACCGTGTCAGTTTGCCAATGCAGAAGTTTGGAAAGGAGCACAATATAGGTCCTTAGTAGAGACGGGTGGGCGGTAGCTTATTATTATACTCCCTCCGTTTCAAAATATAAGATGTTTTAGCTTTGTGAATGAAGTGTATCTAGGACTCTTTTAGTATCTAGGTTCATCTAGGTTTGGAGTGAACTTAGACACTAAAAGCGTCTAGATACACTCCTTTCACAAAGCTAAAACATCTTATATATTTTGAAACAGAGGGACTACTACAACTGCTGGCGCGAACAATTATAGCGCACATGAACCGAGCAGAACTCACAGGCTAGGTAACAACATGCAGATAAGGACAACATGTGGAAAAAGATCACCGCCCGAGATAATTGATTCAGTCAACACCCGTCTATCATATGGGCCAATCTAATAGCAGATCCGGCGATAGACGCAGCATACACAATTATCACCGTGCACAGCAAATCCACACTTTGTACCATCATACTCGAATGAAGGTGGTCGAGTATTAGTCACGAGTATTAATTGGTTTTATCCAAACCATTCATCTTAAATTTTGTCTTTTAGACGATCACATACTTCGTCAGTGTAGGAGCAATCCTTGAGAATGACAAACATGCCTAGGTAATCATCATTATTGTAGGAGCATTCCTTGTGTATAAGGAACTCATTACGTTGGTTATACCATACTATACCGACAACAATAAGCCATGTAGTGACTCATTGAATTTACATAATCATGTTGCATTTGTATTTCGATTTGGATTGACAGTCCTTCCGAAACCATACATGTACGAACCTAGTGAGACACATGGATATGCGCTCACTACATCTATCAACTGCATGTATAGATAGATGATTTGTACTGACAATGATATAGATATCGCAAAATTAGGATTCCACACATATCTGGAGGGTAGGTCTCGGATCTCTCCGGAAACCCGACCTTGTGCTACAAGTCTTACTTTCTCCTTACCTTGTTCTCATTCTATTTCCAGAAGAAAACATATTGAATCCCATATAAGGAATTCATTTGGAAGAGCGAGGCTATTTTTAGCTTGGATTGCACCCTTCGATTGTTTCAGTCCGAGCGAGTGGTTTACACTGCTTCATGGTCATGGTATTTGGATCTGAATCATTTTAAATGTTATTGGCAATCATACGAGAGAAATGTTTGTCGACAGTTGTAGGCTTCTGTTGTATGATTCTCCAGAGTCGATATAGTTGAAGGAGACCGCATCCACTCATGTTGACTCTTCGTGATTTCCCAATATGCATCAGTATAGGGTTCTGATGTCCTAGCCAGTGTGCGCAAGATGAAGCTGGGTTGTGGAGGTTTCCCTTCCACTTGGTATACTACCTATCGGGTGTTTGTCAACACTAGTTTAACTTGCATTTACTGATTAAGAGGATTCTCCTCAATTTCCTTTTTTTTCTTGCGGGAAGCTAGATCCTGGTTTGAGGCTGTACTACTCCCCCTCTTGTCAGGAATGGGGAGTTGAGTAGTTTTTATTGGTACCCCTACTCTTTTGGGCCCATTTCTAGTCGGATTATAGGATTTTTGTAACATCTTTGAGATAAGTAGATTGCTCTAGTAGGTTGTTTGCATTGTGTTGCAAATATGTGAATCTGAACATAGAGTCAAGATTCTTAATTACATGGATATGAGGTGTAACGTGAAGTCCCAATTGATTTCCTGGCATTCTATGTGGTACTTCAAATATCCCCCTAATGCCTCAAAATTATCCTCCTTTAATATATGCAATCAACGTACTCCTTCTGTCTTGGTTTACTGGGCACAATTTGCAATTCTCTGGGCCCTATGTATCCTCTAGTTGGGCTAAGGCTTTAGCAATGGAGGGTTTCTTAGCACGTTACCATAGCAAAATAAATATCTAAGAAACACCCCTTACAATGCATTGTTTCTTAAGGTTGTATCTTAATTTAATAATTTTAGCCTCATGCATGTATGTGATTGGTCTACTACTTGTTTTTGTCTATGACTACGTGCAAGAGGTGTATCATAGGCTGGTCCTAGTGGGAGTATCATAGCTAGTATCATGCGTGCCATGTTGGCAAAAATCTGATGTGGCACAACAATTAATGAAGAAAGAGATGGTTAGAGTATCATAGTTAGATACCGTATCATAGCACGTAAAACTAGAAAATCCCCATACAAATAAATCTTGTACACAATTTTGTATTGAGATTCTACAAATCATTAAATATAGTACCAGTATGATACTACCATATGATACCATACACTATGGAGATAGTATCACACACTAGTATCATATGCATGATACTAGTATTATGATACTACCACTATGACTAGCCTTAGCTAAGATACAACATCACTCTCTTTTATCATTAAATATAGTGCCACATAGGCATTTTGCCTATGATACCGCGCTTAGAGACTCCCATTGTGAAAGGCCTAATTTGGCTCTCCACCAGCGCTAGATTTAAGTGTAAAGGAGAAAGTTAATAAAGGTAGTTATAGAAACGTGCCCAACTCTCCGAGTAATAATGCCCGAGTTAATTCCGAGATTAACTAAAATCAGAAATTGTGCTATATTTCCGTTGCATGCATTGGTGGAGATCTAATTTCCGTTGCATGCGGTTATGGAAGGGGAAAGGAGCATGCGGGAGGTGAAGAGATAATGCCGAAGTAATTACACAAATTGAATGCTTTTGTGCCTTAAATATTTTGAGACTGCATGGTTTCCAAATTGTGCCCATTAAACCGGGACGGAGGGAGTACCAAGCTATGAATAGATCCCCTATGAGTGGTTCAAGGTACTTTGTGATCGATGAAGATCTGTACTCCACATAAATCCCTTGGTTGTGGGCCAATTGATGTACGCTGCGGTGGTGAGATTGGTACGCAGGAGGCGCTTCCGAACTTACGCAAATGGGAAATGCTCAGAAGATTTCCACGTATCAATTATAGAGGAAAAGTACTGTGATATGCAGTTAGTCAGTCAACAACGTGTAAAACTCCGTTAGTCAAACATGAAGTTGGTAAAGTGTATTTCATCGACAAAATGCATTTCATGTTAAAAGTTCTCGTAATGATGAAGATTGCTCAAACAAGTCCCATTGCCTGCTTGTGATCGTCTCGCTGACTAGTGTGTCCCACCACTCCAGAGCATGTCGTCTATATCTTAAGCTTCACATATGGGCCCTTTGCGCAAATGAGACCCGCATACTTGCTCCCATTTTTTAGATCCCATAAAGCAGACCCTAACCCCCACTTCCCGGCCTCGCTCACTATATAAAACATGGAACCCTTAGTGTAGACAACCCAATTCTCGCTCTGTACAATGCCTTACTATCCCATAGCCTCTCCTAGTAGCAAAGCTAAACCCTGGATATCAGCTTCATCATTACAATAAAAAACCAAGATCTGATTAACTCCCATCTCTTCCACTAACCACCTTGCCCATTCTGTTTACGCCAAAGGCGGTGCCGTGAAGGCTCACACCGCGCCGGAGTCCTCCACTAACGTTCCCGAGTTGTAGGTGTGTCTTCATCTTATCTACAAACTGTGTTCTATCTTGTTATTTCTTTACTCGATATGATATATTTCTAGTCGAGTGGAACAAAGCGGAATCCGTGGCGAGTTTGCTAGCATGGTGAAAATATCCGACACGCTAAGAGAGACGACACACCTCGCCGAGAGTGGTCATGCGTCGGACTCCAGTACCGCACCAGAGGAAGAGTGTGTGAAATAAAGTAGCTGTAGATATTTTTATTTTTTTGCATTTCCCTTCATTTCTAAGGTAGTCCTGTAGAGTGAATGGGGATACAACCGTCTTCCTTTTCTATGTATTAGCTGGAATATTTCTCGGATTAACAGAGACATCGATTACAAGGATTGGTACCTTTAAAAAATGATTGTATTGATGTAATAAAAAATGAAAATTTATGATCTGAATGAAGAAATTGAGACCATGATTTTGAGATTATATTCTTATTATTTTTTCCTTAAGAGATCTACCTAGCATGGCAAAATAATATGCCGCACCCAATCTGTCCAAGGCACTAATCTTAACGTGGGGTATTAATCTACCAAGGCACATTGTCCGATGCTGCGGAAAAGATCTGACAGCAGATAACTATGTGCCAAAAGGAAAAAAGCCCCATACGTTCACTTTCCGATACAAATATTCTTGTCGCCTTTTCATGCTGCGTAAACTCGAACGCGGTGATTAGTCGTGTGTCTTGGTTTGGTTTATAACCGCAAGGGACCGTGTGCACTGTTGTAGTGCAAATGGTTGATTCGTTATGGGGCGCACCCGGCACAAATGGACAATATAGTGCGAGCGACTCAATGTCGTCGTCCATTAGATAAATTTCACCATGTTGGCTCGAGGTTCTTCTTTGGGTCTAACCTCTAGTTGTTTTTTCTTGAATATGTTTAGATCGAATATCGATGATGTACAAGCGAGATTCCTTCTTGAAGACGCTATCTTGGAGCATTGCAACCTCTATCAGTTTGCACGGCCGGTGGATTCTGATTTATATGGTCATAGGGTTCGTCGATGCTATCGTGATGTAGTGTGTGGACGACATCTCTTTTTTTCTAGGCTGATTTGTTCAACATTAATTTTTGACATTTCTATCTAGTATCAAAGATGAGCAGAACTGAACAAGGGCAGAACCACTCTCCTATTGAGAAAAGAGAGAAAAATTCAAAAGGGTACGAGGCCAAAGTGATGTGAGACCATCAACGATTACAAAACCAGTGATCATGGTCCGACCCAAATGCAATTGCACACTGTTTTCTAGTGACTACTCCCTCCATTCAGAAATACAAGCTGTTTTAGCTTTGTGAATCGAATGTATCTAGACGTCTTTTAGTGTATAGGTTCGGAGTAAACCTATATACTAAAAGGGGTCTAGATACACTCCTTTCATAAAGGTAAAACATCTTATATTTCTAAACGGAGGGAGTACTAGATAGGCACCAAGCTTGGTTACATCCTGCCCATCAACATTTTTGACTTTTTACTCGGCAAGCAGCATGTCTTGAAATTGTTCAGACTCGGAGTTCAACTCGGAAAATACATAGTTGGGATCGAAGACGGATAGTTCAGCTGACTTGCAACTGTCATGTGATTAAAAAAAAAAAATAGCTCATTTCTATTTATTTATATTGATATTGTCATGTATTCCCTCTAATCAATAATAAATCTCGCTGGTTTAGTTCAACTTCGTACTAAATCAGTGACACCTAATGAGCGAGACTTATTATGGATCGAAGGGAATACTATTTTATTTACTGTGTTCTTGCACATTATGGATACGAATCTGTTATGACTGGGCATAGGCGACAGTAGAAATTTTCATTGTAGTACCAAACTTAGAAGATACACTCTCGCCTCCTGTCACCACCGCGGTGATCGAAAAGATAGTGACAAGGGGGACTCAGATTGTGAAGCCTCCCCCCTCCTCATCGATTCCCTCAGAGAGAAACAGGTGGAACCCTAGCCACCGCCCCTCCTCCACCACCTCCCATTGCCGCCACCGGCACATGTCGTCCGGCAAAGTCCATCAACTGGTGGCAGGATTTGATTCCCTACCGATGCACCGTTTCCCCCTGCTTTCCCGCATCTACTGCTTGTCACCTCTTTATATAAGCCTCCCAACCTCATTGGTCTCGCCAGCCGGCTTGTCGATGCTGGCGGTGAGCCACCACAATGCCAAATCCACCCGCCCTCCTCCCCACCCGCACAACCCACTCTGCTCGACTGCAAGATCAGTCGCCACCGGTACTAGGTGTTTCAGCCTGGTTAATGCTCCACGGACTGGAGTCCCTTCTTACGTGTTGTATACATGCGAGGTTTGCAGGTTTAGGTGATTAGCGGACAGTTTTCTATGATTTTATTTGTTGAACGCATCATATGTTACTAGAGCCACGTGAGACATTGGATTTGCGTTGTATACCATTAATATGTCTCTGATCTAATGGTCTCGCTTTTTACATCGCTTCAACAAATCATACATAATTGGAGCCATGTGAGACTTTGAATTTTTCAGGACCAACCTGTAGTTGGATGGTTTGGAGGGGTGGTACCTTCACTCCAACAGAGATCAAACCTTCCCACAAAAAAGAGATCAAACCCTATGTTCTTTGGTGTCTCATAAAAAAGCGCAATATTTTCCAGTGGGAGGCGATGTTCCTGCCTAATGCGAGGCACATGTGGTTACTTTTTCAATCTCAAGAACTGCTGCATTAGTCTTTCGGAGGTACTCGTAGGGGTAGGTTGCGTCCACGCGTTCATATGGTTGAGTGTATATATGTATGTATTCGTGAACCTGTGTGTTTGTATTGCGTTTCACAAAAAAATCGATTTTGCCTTCTATTTTGTCAAGATGTCTTGGATTTAATAGTCTTGCTCTTTTTATATTTATATAGATATACTCCAAAGAAACAAATCGAGAAGTTCTCTGCATCTAGACCAAGATTTAAGAAGGTATGTGTCTTTGGGTTCAGCATTCTGTTGAATTATGATTGATTGACCATGCTCTCCATGGAAAGTAGTTGCTTTTGTGTTCTAAAAAAAATAGAATCCAGGATGGGGCCAAAACTGAAATTCTTCCTTTTTTAGTTGTACAAGGTTCAACGTGGCTAAGAGAGGGGCGACTTCAAAATCCAATTGGGCATAGCGACACCCCGTCTTGCACCTCGATAGTCACTGTGGCGGCGACTGGGGAGGCCAGGACCGCCAAGATCGAGCCAAGCGACGACATCACCTTGGCGTCGCTAGAGAAGGGAAAAGGAGATAAGGTCGAGGGTTGAGAGTGAGGCTCTAGGCCGATGCACCTAGGCCCAGGTCACCCTGTTGGGTTGAGCCTATGCGTGGGCCAAGTATTGGGCTCGGCCGACCCCTCGGTACAACTTAGTTAAAGATATAAGATAGGATGAAATAAAGAATCCAAAATGTAAATTACCAAAATGGTCCTGTGAACACATTAAACTCTAGAAAAAATAACGAAAAATCATAAAAGTAGATATGATATATCAAAATGATCTAAAAATATAATCTATTCTAGAAAAATAATAAATTGACTATTTGAACTAAATAAATTAAGATAAAAGATTTAAACCATTAAATCCTTTGTAGTAATATATATATGTTAGAAAAAAACTAAAAATAAGTAAAAAATAATTTTAGGTATAAAAATGAATATATTCCGCATGAATAAGGAAAGTATTCTATACGATTTTAGGGTTTATAAAGAAATAAATATATAAAAAAGTTGAAAAATCCTATTTCTTTTCTTAAAATAAAATAAATTTATTTTCTTTTATTTCATATAAATCCAAAATAAATTGCTATAAATAAATAATATTTTTTCTTTATAAATGTAAAAAAGGTGTTTTTATACTTTAAAATTACTTTTTACCTGATGATTTAGGTAGAGCACCCAAAGAAGGATAAGATCAATATACTATACTTATAACCATAACCATAACCATGTGTTAGAATAGAACTTGAATGTTTATTTATTATCAAATAATGCTCCTTTAAAACCTTATACCAATTCTAAGTCAATGACTTACATGTTCATCTTGCATATCATTCACTTACGTTGAGAGTGAATGATCTCACCTCATCTCACCAGACTTAGAATGAATCCAAAACTTAGTAGTAACTAAGTAAACATTGTACTGAGTTTACCTACATCTCGTACTTATTTATAGTCATGTAACCTACCTATAATAGACATGCTAGCTCTATATCCTTAGAGCTTAATCAAACACCTATAAGATTTCATCTTTGATCATGCTTGGGAGAACTCTAGAACTCAATAGTGCTATAAAATACTATATCTTAATTTCAATTGTATTTTATCATTAACTTTGGTATGTTACTCAATCATCTAGAAGCCTATTCACTTAAAATTGTTAGGGTGATACAAATACCTATTGATTACCTCTTAATAATTTTAAGAATTACTTAACTTAGTATAAGAAACACTTTTCTTCGAAAGTTATTCTATTTGTCACTTCAAACAAAAATATCAATACTTCTCTTAAGACCCCCCAACCTAAAACATGAATATTCTTAAGAGCTGATACTAAACAACATACAACCTCGATTATTATTGTGTTCTACTTTCATACCTTGTGTACTACTCTTAGGATCGTAGATGTACGTTTGATTGTAAAATAAACTAGAAGATGAACAAGATCTTTAAGAAATCACCCAAACTGAATCCATACTTGAACATAGCGATTTACTTAGGGATTTGTACAAAATGCATGTCATTATCTATGAATAATAGCATACTCCTTATATAAACATTATTCCTTACTGGACCAATGATGTTGTTTTCAGATATTAGAGTTTATTTCATTTAGAAGACATTGGATGCATAATCTTGTAGTAAAAAAATGCAAGTTCATAATTTCTCATGTTCTTTGATTATTTTTTATGAAGTACTGTTATCACCTGTATTTCGAAAAGGATGGTATAAAACACTATTTCCATAATAACGTGACTTATCGGTTATCGGCATGAGTGGTGATAATCTATGATGGATGGCAATGGAACCATGGTATGGTATGTTGATTAGTAGAGGTTCCATTTGCACGAAAATGTATCATCTACGATTAATAACAAATTTCGTTAGTGATTGTTGTGTCGTATATCACACGTTAACCATGATATCTATATGGCTCCAGGGAAGTCAGTTGGATCTTCTTACTTGCACATATCAATAGACACTTGATTGAGCCAGGTTGTGTGAGATTTCTGCAACTTGGAGACGATGTCTTCATTAGCCAGACGGGTGTGCTCCTAGTGTGTACGATGGATTGTATCTGGCAAACTGTAAAAACGTGGTAGATACCACTTACTTCTGGAAGAGACCATTAGTTTGGATGTTACGAAAGGGTGGGTAGGTGGGGACGCGTAGAAGTACAATGGTTGGCCTGGATCCTTATGTTGGGCCTCATACCAAGGAAGTGTGAATGGGTTGGCTGCTCAGATGTGCAAGATAGACAAGAATCTCTCATGGGTAAAGGAACACATCTCTACATAATATAAAAAATATGACATGTTACTGCCTATTTCGGGAAGGAGCTGCAAACGTTGCAGGAAAGAAACTCCACAAAATTCTAATCAACCCGTGAAGACTGACGGGCACATATCTTCAAAATAAAAACAACCTTTGAAGAAATGTTTACGAAAACCTGCATAGCCAACGACATATGGTCTATGGATGTAGATAGTGCACCAAACAATCCTCTTTATGAACTTTCTGAGTATGCTCGTACTCAACCACACTTTCTTAACCCTTGCTAGATCTTGGAGCAATCAATGACATCTTCAGGAGAAAACACGCCTCGAGGAACTGAAGATATCCGATGGAATGGATGTAGTCAACATCTATGTTAGATGCCATGGAAAAGAAGCTGAATAGTAGACCATACATAAATCCCTAGTTATTATAACCTACTTCTGTAGAGCATTCCTCTTTCAGAAATTGTAAGCCATATAAGATTAGTATTAGACTTAATAGTAGATTTGTGTGCAAGTTGTTATTTTTGGTTTTATATTGCAAGGATATTGTCCTCACTGTGTTTAGGAGGTTCTCTAAATATTTTGTAATATACTATTTTTTAATCTATAGTCATGCCTTAGACCCGTGATGTTTCTATTGTACCACTCTGAGGGGTGTAATACTGGTGGAACGGTGTTTCATTGATTCTATGTCAACAACTTGCATAATACACCATGTAGTTGTATGCTGGGTGACCGCAGATGAGCACTTAACCCACTATACTAATGGGTTTGGTGCCCATTTGTGGTTTGGAGACGGGCCTCCAATCATATGTTGATCTTAGATACCCATAGGTGGACATTCCACCAGGATGTATATACACTTTCATTTAAAATTCATACTTCACCATTATATAACATACTAGAACTAGTACAAGCAACTAATTAACGCTATTGTAAAAGGAAAATAACAGAAAAATAAAATGCCCATAATAGGGAAGGAACGTTCGACCCAGCCTTAATGTGATTACTGAATTGATAAATAAATATATTGACTTACTAATCTGAACGTGGATATGCATGTGGTTAATTAACAATGACTACTCAAATTGTTGATTAAAAAATCATGGCATGGCATGCAGGATCGTATACGTTTGAGTGAATTCTAGAAACGCTCGTCTTGTGGAAGGACATGACACGGGGATAGTAAGATGCAGGTCAAGCTCGTGCGCGTTCTACAGAAAAGAGAAAACAACTTGAACCCCGGTGTTATATTGTGATATCTGAGGAAAGATACTTGCTGTCGTTTCCCAAAATGAGAGTACAGTAGAATGCATGGTCAATCCTAATATACCCTAACCTACCTAAGAACCAATCACATAAGTGATAAATGACTTAACATCACTAGATACGAAGGAAAAATGACTTCACATCACTTGGTACCACCAAGTCCCATATAAGGCGGAAGGTTTTCCCAGGAAGATGATAATTACTCTATCTTGGAATGACCTATCTTGTGAATTTTTGGTTGTGCATATGTACATTAGATATGTATTTGATTGATATGGAAATAGAAGACGTCGGGAGTTACCTATGGATCACCAAATTTATGATGTGCGCTACCACCTGATGTTGCCAATGTTGAACCAGCCAAGTAGGCCCAAAAGCGGTCGTTGTGAACGATTCAACATCATCTAATCCTATCTAGCCACTGGTGGCTCCAGGGTCGTATTTGATTTAAATGGTTAGGCAGTTGATCCATGTTGCAGCATGGTCCTTAGCATGTTGCATATTCTTGAATGGTCGTTCAACCATATTTCCAGTGTAGGGAACTGTACATTTTGTCTTACAATACATTATCCCCAAATCAAACTTTTTTGTCCCAATGTACATTTTATCTATCCATCGTTGATCGCATGTGGCATATGCCTCTAGCTAGGAATGTATGCTTCACTATCGTTAGTATCACATGCACTACACTCATCCTATGCAACAACGCATACTCTACTGGCAATTCAGATGCACACAACCGAAAAAAGAAGAAGAATTATAAAAAAGAAAAGTCCTGCTATAGTGATTAGATTATTAGAAGCAGCGACACTACCACCACCAAAAAAATATCAGAAGACCAACCCCTCAAAAAGCGATGCCTCTAATAAGAAAACAGTGCACAAGCGATGTCATCTCCCGATCAAAGATCTTAGGTTTTCACCCTGAAGAAAATCCTCACTCGCAAAATATACCTTCTGCAAGACCATTGCCAGGCACAACCAATAAAAGCCAGACTTTTGGTTTTCACCCTGCAAGGTAAGACTGAACTCATCCTTTGATGTCGCCCCCTCTAATAGATGTTGTTGCGAGTCACAGATAACCAAGCCAAATCCTTATTGTCATAAAGACTAAATCCACTATAGCTAGCCCACATGTCTCTGACTTCATTACATTCTTTGGAGGTGAGGCTGGCGGCAGGTGAAGCTTTGGCGGCGCACGGCGGCACCCCTGGTGTTGCCCTGGGGTGCGACATACGGGGGGTTTTGTTAGTGAGTTGTAGTAACGACATGAATATGCGTCGTCTTCTAGAAGGACGCAACGCGAGGAGAGTGAGAACCAAGTGAAGGTCATGTGTTCGTGTAAATTATCATCTCGATAAGCAGGATGCTTGAAAGACCATGTGTGTGTACCAACACGTTAATTAATATGAACTCCCCGTCAACATTAGAAAGATAATTAAGAATACATGCGTGTCGTGTTTAACTTTTCCTCTTAACTATAATCAAACATGATCTCTGAAAGATATTATTTCTTTTCCACTCTAAGAGAAACGCCTCGATTTTTTGGTCACATTTGAGCTGAATTCTAAATTCGGAAGGAAATTTTTAGCCTCTCGTCTCTAGCCATATAAGTAACCAGGTTGCTTGCAAGGGAAGACGTTGAGTAGTTCAAGACATCTAGCGGAAGATTCAAGCATGTGTGAGTATGGAATTCCGATTGATTTATCGTGCTCTCTGAAGAAAGATGTGAAAGTGTGTAGCGTAGGAGGATGGCCGGGGTTCTAATAGCCAATAACCTACCTGAGAACCAAGCACATAAATAACCAAGTGATGTCTAGCAATTGACCTACCAAGCACAAATGACAGACCAAGGCCCATAAAAGGAGGAACGGTTTCCCAAGAAAATGATAAATATGTATTACATCTTGGAATTACCATGCCTATCTTGTGCATTTTTTATTGTGCCTATATGTACATTAGATATGACTTGGGACATAGAAGACATCAGGAGTTACACATGGATCACAAAAGTTACCACGTGCACTACCACCTTGGCTTGCCAATGTTGATCTCGCCAACCAGGCACCATATCGGTCGTGCCGAATGATTCATTATCGCCTAATCCTATCTAACTACTGGTGGCTCTAGGGTCTCTTTTTATTTCCACAGTTAGGCAATTATTCCGTGTTGCAGCAGAGCCCTGTTGCAGGTTACCGATTCTTGGATGGTCGTTCAAGGACAGTTACAGTGTACGGAATTGTACCAAGCTAGATCGGCAACCTGAACTTCGTAGTAGAGTAACTTCGAGATAATCGCATAGATGATGGCCCCAAAGAGATCAGCCCCCACTCAAATTTGTCAAATAATTTTGAATTTGAAGACACCTTTTTAGGATATCTGCATCTACAAAAGAATTTCCCCCAATCAAATTTTTTTCTCCCATTGAACGTTCCGTCTTTCCTCCATTGATCGTCCGTGGGATATGCCTTTAATTCAGAACATATACTACTGCAATAGATCACAGACAATACGTACTACTAGTACGTAAGGCAGGACCGTAGGCATCTGGAGTGAGTTGTAGTAACGACGTGAATATGCGTCATCTTTCGGAAGGATGTGACATGAGGGGAGTAAGAAGCAAGTCGAGCTCAGGTGTTTATGTAAATTTCCATCTCGAAAATGCACACACAATACTTGAAAGACCATATGTGCTTACCAACGCGTTAATTAACTATGGTGTTCTTTTTTGGATGAATATCTTAGTTGCTGGCAACATCTGATACACAATTAAGAATTTCCTTGATAAAGAGAATATATTAATACCAAGATGATACGAATTACATCTGGCGTCTACAAAAGTATAATGTCAATTTAGACTTCAAGGAGATGTATACAGCCAAAAAAACAAGAGGAAAAAAGGAAAAAAGGCCATGCCTAAGCAATCGGAGGACCAAAACAGCATAAACTAACCACTACCATTCGAGACACCTAGACTCCAAGAAATGTTCTCCAAACTGACGCATTCAGAAAGGTAATAGACACAAGCGCTGTCGTCGCTGAACTAACACCAAAGTTGGGGAACATGGGTTTTCACCCCGGAGAAGGTCCAATTTACAACAATGACTTCAACAAGGAAAATTCTATAGAGTTTCCATTGTGAGGTATAACCAATAAAGGCCAGACCTAGTGTTCTCAACCCGAAACTGAGACATGGTGCTCAAAAGCACCACCAAGGATGAAGTCATCCTGTGTCGCTGCCCCCACTTGTCGATTATTGCTGCAATTAGCCGATCGCCCAGCTCACTGACATCGTGTGTACGGTCTGATGTCATCGAGTAGTGAAATGCCATCTTCCAGAGTACTCCTTGGAACAACAATCAGGACTCGACACGAGCATGCAAGATGGTACCGTAAGATGGTAGTCGACACAAGCATGCACGATGGTACATTCTACAAAAATGATTCTCTTGAAAATACCAATGTAAACACCAAGGTGTCAACATTGGCCGGTTGATGGTCACCTAACGCCAAAGCACATAACCCACAACTCCGTCGGTGATGCATCCAATTCCATAACAGAGGAGCGTGGTGTAGTGGAATAGAAGGCATGATGCATTGTCCTTGGAGGTGCACAACCATCCGTAGCAGAGGCATGTCGTACATTACCTATATTTTTTGGACGGTCATTCAATGACAATTATAGTGTAAGTGAGAGCGAATAGGTTTCACGGAATCTAATGATGTAGAAGACAGGAAATAAACCTATCTCTACCTAATATTTCCATGATACAATATGGAGTAAACAACAAGAGTGTCGCGGATAATCAGGCTAAAGAGAAACCAAAGTAGCATCCAGTTGGCTGATAATCCCCTGCACTAGTAGCGGAAACGTCATGGATGGTGTCTTATCACGTGTTAGCTTGGACCATAGTGCAAGCTGGTGGAGTGCTCAGGTCAGGTTATATCCCTTTGTGATGATCAGTGCTCCTGAAATGATCATACACATGGAGAGAATGAAGAATCGACGCGCAATCATGGTCAAAGTGATGTACATTTATTGCTTCTATGCATTCAAATCCACGCAACCCCTTGATGCCCTGAATTTCCTCCCTTGACTTTATAACCATGATGATTTTCCAAAACCAGTACACCCACCTGTCAATAAAAGATATATATGCATCCGTTCCACTTGTTTTGACAGCTCAGATGATCCCTACACCCTTCTTGTTGAGATTGCCGGGCTGGTTGAGCTGCAGTAAAAGCATGTCGACACCCTAGATTACATGGAAAATCATGTTTCGAAATTTCTAAATAGGAACAACAACAATTAAGTATCTAAAATAGATAACCAAATTAGTAGTAAAGTTGAAAAATATTGCCTCATATCCCTTGTATGTGTATAGCAATATTGATTTTTTTTTGTTGCTCCTCTAAAACAAAAGAAGCACACTTTACTAAGAAAAAGCTAGATTACATGCCAAATTTGGTCTTTAAAATGCAATTACAAATTAAAGCCCGTATATTCCAAGAAAAAACATTTAAAAACTATTTATAGTGATCAGAGTACAATTTATGAAATCATGAGAATGCACTAATGAAAACCTGTACAAATTTGTTCAATGAAAATTGTAATGAAAAAAAGAACACAATCAGCGTCAACATGAGGGAGCCTAAGTTCTAAATACTAATCCTATAATCTCCAAACCGAAATGCATCTTACATAAACTGAAAACAGAAGTTTTACACATAAATTAATTTGTCGTATCTTCTCCGATCCGGACTGAACCATGCATGACATTAACATAATACACAAACGATAAAATCATAACTAAAAAATCATATATACAACCTGTCTTGTATCCTCCGCATAGTGTTGTCAACATTTTTGGGATTTATCTACATGGTATTGATCACAAGTACAATATCTTCTTAGGGTAGAAGTGATTGTCATTATCTGATCGCTATGGCTATGTAGAAACGATTAAGTGTTTAATGGTAAATTGTCTTCACTCTTGCGGGTTATCTACCGATGTATAGGTACACTCCGCACATGGTCATCCCTATATTATGCGGAGTTTCACGATGTTTTTAGGAGGTGTGTACGCTACTGGAGGATACAACGAGGGACTTATTTACACGGCATGGATGGTAGCATAATCCGTGGATTGATATGTAATTCCCCTTTTGTTTTTTCTCGTGCTCAACTTTGGACTTGAATCAGCTATGTGCATCTTAGCTACGCAGAGGCCGGGTGTAAGTCTTAAATCTTTTAAGTAATAAAATCACCCCTTTTCAGAAAAATATAAAATCTGTGTATATCAGGCCATGTCCCTTTTTTTCACTGCCATTGATCCTAGTCGTCTAGAACTTTAATATTAAAGGAAACCTAATCATGTGCCTAGAAATACCTCTATGGAGTTGAATGCTACGTACTTACAAGATGTGTCTAGAGGAGAAGCAAGATGCGATTGAAAGGTCCGTGACTAGGGGAGAGGCTATCCGGCAGGAGGAACTTGGGGTGTGTTCGTTTTTGGGATGAAGTAGAACGGAATGGAGTGGTTCCATTCCACTCCCTTCCAGTGGAATGGAACGGTTCCGTCCTCACGTTCGGTTGGCATCGGAATAGTAGAATAGAATGGTTCGTTTAATTTTTGCTTAAACATTCTATGAATCTAAACACAAACTTAACAGGGGCAAAACAAAGAAAGGACAGTAGATGTTCTTCTCGTCCTTCAAAATTGCAATGGACAAAGAGCAAAATCGGAAGGGAAACAGGCAAAATTGGGTCACCGCGCATGGCAACCGCCAACGCCGCGCCTGGATCCGCTGCCGCTCCTGGTCCACCGCCGCCCATGGCCCCTGTCACCACGCATGGCTCCCGCTGACGCCGCGCCTGGATCCCGCCATCACTCATAGCTCCGCCGACACCGCGCCTGGTCTTGCTCTCGCCGCCGCCATGCCCGATTCTCGTCGCGTCCGGTTCAGGCCGCGCCTGCACCTGCTCGCCGCCGCTAGCCCTGCTAAACTGCTCGCCGCTTTTCTGGAGAGACAAGGAAAAGCAAGGTTCGGTCGTGATTAGATGCGACATCTTCTCTTTGACAGCTGTGTTAGCGAGTCGTTCCTCACGGTCCAACCGATTTGGTCGCACGGGTTGGTTCCCTATCTACAAGGAATATTCCACTTTGAAGAATCGCTTCGTTCTGTTCCACAGCTCAACCGAACACAAGAATCGACTAAAATCATGGAACCGTCCCGTTACGTTCCCCTCCATGCCAGAACCGAACACACCCTTGCTCTACTGTGGATTGTTGACGGGTAGGGGCATGCTACATCGGTGTCTGGTTCAGTTTCTGATAAATGATAGATGACATGAGGGGGTGCTTGACGATGACGTGACGATGGTGATGTATCTTAGGTCCTCAACGTTGTTTTCGATATATGAGAAATGCGCAAGTAAAGGGGTGGGATATCGGCGGTGAGGCGAGCCCGCGGTGGACGACGGTCATGGGCGACCGATGATGCGGAACGGACAACGGAGCTGTGGAGTGGATGGCGGCATGGCTGAGTAACTCCTTCGTGGAGACAACGAGGACATACTGCTCGTCAGTGTCTAGGCACCTTTGGGTGCCAGTCTAATTCGCCGTCTAGGAACCTACGGCATATGGGTTGTGGGATAATTTTTTATGATTAGCGGATGGTGTCCAAGCGGAAGTAGTGTCGGTCGTGATTAGCACTTTTTAGATTATTAGTGTTTTTTCAAAATTCCACCGATCTATTATTAATCATCAACAATAGGATAAAAACATCCAAAAGTAATAAATATTACAAATAGGTCATTTGATCACCTAGCGACCTCTACAGACACTAGCGTGGGTCGAAGGAGTGCTGCCGTCCTCGTCCCTCCAATACCGAAGCCGACAAAGCTTGTCGTAATAGATCTTGTTGTAGTATAGATATGGGAAGTCGTCGTGCTAAGACCACAAAGGACCAACTCACCAGAGAAGCAACCATCACGAACAATGATAACCGTAGATCGAAAGAGACTGATCTATAAAAAAACACCGAACACGAAAAAGGACCAGAACCCAGGAGATCCGCCGGAAAAACGATTCCACGCGTCCTCCGTCGGTGTTAGATGCACCACCGGAGTTAGGGTAGAACGGGAAGGAGATTCTAATGACTTTAGGACGTAGCTATTGCCACAACATCCTGAAGAAGACACTAAAAAAACAAGCTAAAAGAAGAACATACCCCTCTCACCGAAGGGATGTTTTTCTGTTCTTATTTTAGATTATTATTAGTGCTGATTGCGGTTGTGGTGGAGTTGGGCACAAAGGGATCGATTTTTGACAAGTAATTAGTGGGATCAGTGAAATTATGGCAAGTAAATTAGTGGTATTACAGAGATTTGAAAACTAAAATTATATATTTTTTATGACAGGATGTCGAGTCTAGCGAGCGAAATAAAGGGCAGAGTAGCACAAAAAGAAATTCAATGGTGTAGGTTGGTCTAATGTTTAGTGAGGTAAATTAGACGGTCATGACATCTCTGATGTCTGAGTGTCGAGCGACGACCTAGGGATACTAACTCTAATTTAATGGCAAAGTTATGCCAGTCATAGTCGCTTCCTATCCAAGGACTAACTCGTAACAAACAAATGATTAACTATTGACCTAAGAAAGGACAACTGAATTCACGACACTGCGTTCCAATCGAATTGTCTATAATAAGAAGCAAGTCCTCCGAAACCAAATGGTGAATAAGTTATCTCACATTTGATATTTATATCCTTAGACTAGACTTGTCCACTCCCATCCGTGCATTATTCGCCATCTCCCTGCACGCTAGTGATATGACTCATATATTTGGGCGTAGAAGGTATCAGGAAATACCCATATATAATGAAACTTACGATGATTTGTGTGACCATCTGCACTTGCAACAGCTATCAATGGAATGGAAGCAGCAAGATTCGACGTGGACACTGACGACAATCAGCGTGTTGCACGGACCGAATCTTGTTCCAGCTCAGGTCACCAAAAGTCTAATGCCTGGGAGTGCAGGGCATTAGAAACTATGAAAAATACATTCTGATGTAAGCCCCTCGTATTGGTTAGGCCCCAAGTTAGTATACAACATAGTGGGGTTGTGTAGTGCCGTGACGGGTGCACCTAGTTGGATTTCATTGCTGCATTAGAAAACACTGTAGTGATGTCGGCAGTGCTCTAGTAACTTATGGGTGAACTAAAGAATTTTTGTTTGAGTACCGTACCGGTAGGAGATCTATGGCTTTGTAAGTTCGAAATAGATTAGCTACCTTAGGAGATCTATGGCTTTGTCCGCAACAGGCCGCAGGCCACCAACACCAACACACACCTACTTATCATCTTCCAGCACCCCAACCTCTACGTGTACAAGTTAGCCAAGATCACCGCTCATCCATGATTGCACTCGGCACTTGTGCAGACGTTATTTCACGCCCGTCGAACACGTGTGCATTATGTTCAAGCCAAAGGCTCCGGAGCACCAGCATCACTATGGAATTAGCATCCTTTGCGCGTGTCAGCTAGCAAGTTATTGATCATCGATGGCCACCAATGTGACAGCGAGAGAAGAGGAAGCAGAAGCTAGGCGTTAACAAAATTATAGTGAGATGTGGCTCTCTCATAGCCTACTATTAGGAAGGTTGATTACACTTAATGTGTTCTATCTGACTTCTTGGGGTAAAAGGATCTGCTAGATTCTTGGCCGTTTGGACATAATCCAATGTAATAACTCCTGAGTTTTTAGTTTTTCAAAAGACTTCACTCTTCTCTTGATATGTCTTAAAATCTTCATATTATCTTGATTTGAATTGTTAGTCTTGTGCAACAAGTTTCACTCAATACCGTTATAGGTATTTGGCTACCATAAGCTACCCCTCGAGTGGAGCTTATAGTTCATAATCTTTAGTCTTTCATGAGCTTCCTAGAGATTCACTCATATCTCATACACTATGTCCAACAGTGACGCTCATATAGGTGTGTTATTTCAAGATTGCTAATGTAAATTGCCATGTCAATAATGCAAGCACGATGTTTGAAAGACCATGAGTGTGTACCAACGCGTTAATTAATGTGAACTCTCCACAATGTTAGACATATAATTAAGGATACATTTGTGTGTTTGTGTTTAACTATTCATCTTAACTCTGATTGATCATGATCTGTGAGTTTCTTTTTCTTTTCTGGTATGAGAGAACTACCTTGAGTTTTTGTTACGTTTTAGCTAAACTCTAAATTCAATCGAATCTTTCTGGTCTCTTGATTGTCTTTAGCCATATAAGTAACCATGTTGATTGCAGGGAAATATGCCCAAGTGAAACTATAGCATATTTTTTTTACAGAAATATATCCGATAGGAAAAAATCGAGTATTTCCTTACATCTAGCGGAGGATTTTTAAAAAAGGGCAAAATATTTGCCATTTCCATTGATTACACTGGTGGAAAAACTAGTCCCGATTCATAAGGGCCATTGGTCCCGGTCCCAGAACCGGGACCAATCACTCGGGACTAATGCTAGTCCCGGTTCGCGCACGAACCGGGACCAATGGGTCTCTACGTGGGCGAGCGAGCTACGAGGGGGGGGGGTGGATCATTGGTCCCGGTTCGTGGGAAAAATCGGGACCAGTGGGTCCCCACGTGGCAGCACCAGAGATGGGCGGGGGTGGATCATTGGTCCCGGTTCTTAGCACGAACCGGGATTGTTGGTCTCTGTGCCGCGACAGGATTTTCGGGCTATTTTTCTATCGTGGCAGGGTTTTGTGCCGCGGCAGGATTTCGGGCTATTTTTCAGCAATAATGAAACCACGATATATATATTACACACCATGCATGATCACAAATATATACACCGTCTCATCCGTCTTCTTGGTCGAAACATATATATTATAATTACAAACGATAGTCTCACACGAATTTGATCTAATTTACACTTCTTTTATACACTTCACCCTTCCAAATGAAGTAGGTAATAGTATTCTTCTTTCGGATCTATGACTTGTTCTAACAAGAATCCGGCAATTTCCTCTTGAATTGCTTGCATGCGTTCTTGTGATAGAAGACCGTCCCGCATCCGTTCGATCTAATATAAAGAAGAGGATCAATATATATGAATGAAACTAAACACAATTGGTGGTAATAAAATAAAGTTGTGATTATTGTTTATCGTACTTCAATTTTTTGATGTTCCGGTCTGCCCCCTTCTCTTTGGTCGTCTGGTGAATGAACTCGCAGACATAGTATCCACATAAGTTATTCCCGGCTTCCTGCCTCAAGCACTTTACGAGAACGGAGTTCAATCAAAATAATAATCAAGCATGATAATTGTGGTATTGAAACTAGAATCAAAGAGATGTGTGGATCTAGCAAGTAGTACTTATAGTCAATGGTTGAAATGTAAGCTCTGGCTTCTAAACACCCCTAGTTTTGGCGGTGAACCGTTTCTAAGCCCTCTGGAGGCATTCCTGCATGTCCGCCCACTTTTGTAATGGTGTGCTTTTCGAGTCCAGGACTTTTACTACTCCGGTGTCAATAGAAATGATTAAGAGAATATAGTGGAAGCTTGACACACTAACAAAATATAACACGAGTCAATTATACGCTTAACATCAAGTAATCGAAAATAGAATGTGTACAAGACAGTAACACTCATGCAGCGTTGTAAGGAAATAGTATTTCCCTTCTGTTGCTGAAATACTTCAACGCTTTGAACAAGTTATCCTCTGTCTCTTTGGGATTTGTTTTTAGAGTAACTTCATGAACGAAATTACAGTCAACAAACCCAAGGTCAAAGATTTGTCCTTTGTTGCATTCTTGAATCTTTATTCTGCATATATAATTAGTATAGTGATTAGTAAGATTATACAAGCAACGAATGAGATGAGCTAGAAAAGACTTAATTACAGAAATTAATTATACTTACAAACAATAGGCACCAACGATAGCTTTGTCGAGGGCGTCTTGTTGGTAAAACTGAAATAATTCTGAAAATTCAATCAGTATGAAGCCATCTCCATGACCGTAATGGTGGTGTTTATATGCAGCATAGATCCAGTTTTTGGAATCAACACAGGCTTGGATATACCATTTATGCAATCTTTGCATTTTTGTTGGTAGATCTTTGACTAACTCGGGTTTGACGAGAGGAGCCCCGTACTGGTACACGTATGCTGTTTCTTGGTACCCCTCGAACTCATGCATACGGCTCATGTACTCAGTAATAGACAATCCATATAATTGGGCTTTTTCTCCGTACAGTCGAACAAACTCCGGATCAATGTTCGGATCATGCCGCTCCTGGATCATCCACTCATTGGTATCGTACACTTTGAGCGGTTTGATCGATTGATTTTTCTGTTGTCCGAGCTGGGCAACTTCTTTCCCGACTCTCCGCTCTTTTGCCTCAGCCGACTTGGTAATAGAGCGATTATAGTCTGATGTGAGCGCTATGGGTTGGTGAAGCTGAATCTTAAGCGTGGCTGCTTTGGTTTTATCTTCTGCGGTGACCGGGAAAAATGCCTCTATCGGCTTTTTCTTGTTAGCCATGTCAATCTTCCACTTTTCATAATGGGCAGCTGCGGCCGCATCAGTTTCCTCATATGTCTTCTCGCAAGGTAGCTTCTTCATATTCTGATGAGGTACTCTTGGGAGGGACGATTGGTTACGTTTCGGTGATCGGAACGTGCTCTTGCTGTTGCTGGTGGTGCTGCCCCCCCTTAGTATACTTCCGCTTTTGTCTCTGAGGCTCAGGGCACGGAGACGGCTGAGCCGGCGATGGAGACGGTTGCACTGAGCGGTGAGGCGGTGAAGGCGACGGTTGCGCTGGAGAATGGTGAGGTGGCGGCGAAGGTGGATTGCTGCTCTGAGGAGTGGGTGTCCTTGGCGGCACATAATTTGGAAGGATGATGCGCTCCTTTAGCCACAGAATAGTCCCCCCTTTGGCTTCTCCTAGTTGAGTCAGCTCCATATCTTCCCATGTAGGGTGGTCTAGCTTTAGCTCCTCAAAATATTCCTTCACCTCATCCACCGTGACGACAGCGTACCCTTTTGGAACCGGTCTGCAATGCCAAGTTGGGTTAGGCCCATGCCACCATGCCGATTGCCGCCGTCACCCTTAAGTTCATAACCTGCACCTTTAGCTCACAAGCTGTTGTCTCCGTGATATCATCCACTGGGTAGCGTTTAGGAGGAGATGTCGTCGGTGCATCATCATCAACATCATGGAGCTACATGGAAGCGACGCTGCCTTTCTTATTCGATGGGGGCGCCGGTACCCTCGAATGCAGCTTCTACCACGTGCCGCTGAGATTGGCCGCTAGTACCTTGCTGGCTAAGTATGTCGAGTTGATCCTGGTGCCGCTTTAATGCTTCTTCTACATTACGCAGCCGGTCTGCAGCGGCCGCTTTCTCAGCTGCCTCCCTTTCCTTTCTCATCTGATGGCTTTTATCGGGATATCTCTTCATTTCCGGGGGAAGGCAACCTTCCACGGCTTGGAGCCTGGTGTGCCTCGTGCTCGTCCATTGTGTTCAGGATTTTTAAGGGCCCGTGTGAGCTCGTCGTTCTCTCTATCGGGAACGAACCGTCCCGTTGCAACATCATCTACTATATTTCTAATATCGTCGATGGGCAGTAGGGGATCATCTTTGTGTTTCTGATTATATATTGCACTCCCTTCTTTGTCCAACGTGCCCCCATGGCCGTAAAACCAGTTTCTCGCCCGTGGTGTCCATGTTGCGGGCTCTGGTCTGATCCCGACAGCTATGTAATAGACCTCAAGTGCATCCCACTAAGGCATGCAACCGGCGTAGCCAGCAGGCCCCATGTTATGATGGTATAGTTTCTTAGCAGCATTCTCCGTATTTATCCTAGACCTTTCCTTAGCTTTCTTTGATGTCTTATAGTTCACAAAATCCTCCCACTGGTGTCTTAACTTAACATAGCCGGCTTCATCGAAATTCGGAGTCTTCTCTACCTTGACAAAGTTATGGTACAGTTTCTTCTTCCAGTTCTTGAATGCATCGTCCATCTTGCTGAGAGCAAACTTCTTGACTCTTTGCACAAGCTCCCTTCTTGCTCTCTCCTCCTCATCTGGAGTCACATCTGGTTCCGGCAGGAGGAAATTAGTCATGAGCTTGTCAAAAAGCTTATCTTTGGCATTGTCGGCGACATACGGGACTCCACTGCCGCTTGGCCGATTCCATTCTTGAACGGTGATCAGGATGTAGTCCCTCACAAGAACTCCGCATTGCTTGACAAATTTTCTTGCGACATCCACGGGAGCTTGCGGTTCGCCATCTACACCGACAATGTCGATCCTATACCTCACAGTGTCATCCAACTTTTTTGTTGGGCCTCGTTTCGTTCTTACGGAAGAAGTTCTCGATCTGGAGGGCTAAAAGAAGAAAGAGTGTTAATATATGCATGTATATATAGACAGCAGCATTTTAATTACAAAAATACATATATACACCTCGCCGGTGTTTGTGAGATTTAAGGTTCCGCCGGAGCCGTCGCCTTCTTCCTTATCGGCTTCTCCCCTGTCCCAGGCTTCGGCTTCTACCTCACCGAAGCCGTCTCCTCGGTTGAGAGACTCATCTCCCTGACCGGAATCGTTCAGAAACTCACTCGTTACATCGATATCGATATCTTCATTTTCGCAGATCATCCCTTGGAGGATGTTTTCTTGATGTGTTGGGTCCATAGTATCTGCAAGTTAAACAATCAACACATGGCATCGATAATGATATGACAATTTAAACAAAGTTGAAATTTAACTCTAAGGCATGCTTGGCAATTTAAGTGAGATCCGAAGGGTCCAAACCCTAGTACAGGAGAGACCCCGAAATCACCTACGAGGGGTTGATTTCATTCTCTTATTAAACTTGTAATTAAAGTTGTTGAACAATGCATGATTATGAGTCTATTGTGTAGATCTCATTTTTCTGAACATTTTGATATATTATACATATTTTTCTGACTTAGAAATAATTAGTTATTGAATTTATAAGATTAAACTCTTTTCTGAAATTATTTAAACATTTATTAAACTTTTATTGCGTCAGCATAACGTCACCTAAGACCGGGAACCTTTTCTCACAGATGCATTGCCTACCCACAGTGACTGACTAGTGGGGCCAGGGCCACGTCGGGCTGCCACGCTGGCAGAGCTTACTCGACGCCCACGTCAGGGCGTCACATGAGCGCCACCGTGGCGCCACATGGGCTCGTCGAGGGCACGTCGGCCGGCAGTGGTTAGCGGCACTAGAGTGCTTGCTGGAACGCGCAGAAGTTCGGGTCGAACGAGCGCGTCGCGAGGAAGCTAACGGTGGTCGCGCCGCCCCTTATTGGCCATCGAAGCGTCGTCTGCGATGGCGGCCGACGGCGGCAGACAGTGGCGCTCGGCGACAGACGGTGGTGGAGCGAGAGAGAGAGAAAGGAGAGGTCCTGGAGGACCAGCGGCTCACCACGAAGATGATGGACGGGTCGACGAGGCCGGAGGAGCTCGGAAGCAGCGGTAACCGCGACGGCCGGAGTCGGAGCAGACGGTGACCATGGCGTCGATTTCCAGCGTGCGCGGTCGATTCCTCAGACGGTGGTGGCGCGGCGGCGGCGGGCGTCGACGGCGTGAAGCGGCCGCTCTGGATTTGGGCAGCCTGCCGGCGTGATTTTGCTCCGCCGCAAATTTTCCTTAGCCGCGCATCGATGTGCTCTGTGAATTGGGGGAGTTGGGGAGGAGGAAGGCCGGGGCTGTTAACTGTACAGACCATTGGTCCCGGGTCATCCCAATAACCGGGACAAAAGGACCAACGGTCCCGGTTCGTGCTACCAACCGGGACCAAAGGTCTGGGGTACGAGCGTTGCTGTGCTGCCACATGCACGGCCGTTGGTCCCGGTTAGTCCTACCACCCGGGATCAAAGGATCAACGGTCCAGGTTCGTGCCAACAACCGGGACCAAAAGCGTGTTAATGGCAGCGCGCGCATCCAGGGATCATCGGTCCCGGTTCGTGGGATGAACCGGGATCGTTGACCCGTTTTTTCAGATTTTGGCAAACCTTTTGGTCTTCCCGCCATTTTCAAATTTGTTTCTTCTTTAATTAATAAGATGTTTCAATTTAAGATGATTATTTATTTGGAATTTTAAAAAACTTTTAACAGGAAAAGTGCTTCAATTTAAATAATTAATCAAAAACTATTTTCTGTTTTCAAATATTTTTATTTGAACTATACAATTGTACTATTTACAATTAAAATTGCATTAACAAAATATTTATTGCATAATTTGGAATTTTAAAAAACTTTTAACTGGAAAAGTGCTTCAATTTTAATAACTAATCAAAAACAATTTTATGTTTTCAAATATTTTTATTTGAACTATACAATTGTACTATTTACAATTAAAATTGCATTAACAAAATATTTATTGCATAATTTGGACTACAAGTACATGATATAATGCTTGTGAATTTTTAAGAAAATTATTTATAGGTTCACAACATGCTATTTCATCAGAGATCCACTTCAAGTTCAGCGAGGCTCAGCCCCGGGCTAAGAAGCTTCATGCCAGCCTTTTTGAATATAGTTTGAAACGGGCATAAGAAATTCAAAAATGATCCAAACAATGTGAAAACTTCGCGTGGTGTCATATTATGTGTCACAGTTGCAAGGAAAAATATTGAACTTGAAAAATTGCAAACATCATAAAAAATCCTTCACAAAATGACCTATCATGTTCGAGGTTTCATGGCATTTAGGTCAAACCACCAATGTTATGGCTAGAATCAAGGAATAGATTGTGATAATGTGCCTATATTGTGCACACATGTGCATCTTGGGATGGCTTACGATGTTGCAGGAGGAAGTTTTCCCTTTCGACACACGAAAAAGCCAATTTCCATTTTTGAGGTGCCGAAATCGGGGTGTTCTGTGAAGCAACCACCAAATTAAAGTTCGGCATTGGTACCAAACCATTTTTCAAAAATACTATACCACCTTATATGGACAATTTCCCAACCGGTGTATGTGGAACCTTTCTGTCCATCCCTCATGAAAAAGACAAATTCCTGCCGAATCGGTAGGAGGTTGCCAAGATTTGAACTACAGGTATATGATATAATGCTTGTGAATTTTTAAAAAAAATCATTTTTAGGTTCACAACATGCTATTTCATCAGAGATCCACTTCAAGTTCAGCGAGGCTCAGCCCCGGGCTAAGAAGCTTCATGCCCGCCGTTTTGAATATAGTTTTAAACATGCATAAGAAATTCAAAAATGATCCAAACAATGTGAAACCTTCGTGTGGTGTCATATTATGTGTCACAGTTGCAAGGAAAAATATTGAACTTGAAAAATTGCAAACATCATAAAAAATCCTTCACAAAATGACCTATCATGTTCGAGGTTCATGGCATTTAGGTCAAACCACCAATGTTATGGCTAGAATCAGGGCATAGTTTGTGATAATGTGCCCATATTGTGTACACATGTGCATCTTGGGATGGCTTACGATGTTGCAGGAGGAAGTTTTCCCTTTTGACACACGAAAAAGCCAATTTCCATTTTTGAGGTGCCGAAATCGGGGTGTTCTGTGAAGCAATCACCAAATTAAAGTTTGTCATTGGTACCAAACCATTTTTCAAAAATAATATACCACCTTATATGGACAATTTCGCAACCGGTGTATCTGGAACCTTTCTATCCATCCCTCATGAAAAAGACAAATTCCAGCCGAATCGGTAGGAGGTTGCCAATATTTAAACTACAAGTACATGATATAATGCTTGTGAATTTTTAAAAAAATCATTTTTAGATTCACAACATGCTATTTCATCAGAGATCCACTTCAAGTTCAGCGAGGCTCAGCCCCGGGCTAAGAAGCTTCATGCCCGCCGTTTTGAATATAGTTTGAAACGGGCATAAGAAATTCAAAAATGATCCAAACAATGTGAAACCTTCACGTGGTGTCATATTATGTGTCACAGTTGCATGGAAAAATATTGAACTTGAAAAATTGCAAACATCATAAAAAATCCTTCACAAAATGACCTATCATGTTCGAGGTTTCATGGCATTTAGGTCAAACCACCAATGTTATGGCTAGAATCAGGGCATAGTTTGTGATAATGTGCCCATATTGTGCACACATGTGCATCTTGGGATGGCTTACGATGTTGCAGGAGGAAGTTTTCCCTTTCGACACACGAAAAAGCCAATTTCCATTTTTGATGTGCCGAAATCAGGGTGTTCTGTGAAGCAACCACCAAATTAAAGTTTGGGATTGGTACCAAACCATTTTTTAAAAATACTATACCACCTTATATGGACAATTTCCCAACCGGTGTATCTGGAACCTTTCTGTCCATCCCTCATGAAAAAGACAAATTCCTGCCAAATCGGCAGGAGGTTGCCAAGATTTGAACTACAAGTACATGATATAATGCTGGTGAATTTTTAAAAAAATCATTTTTAGGTTCACAACATGCTATTTCATTAGATATCCACTTCAGGCTAAGAAGGTTCATGCCCGCCGTTTTGAATATAGTTTGAAACGGGTGGGTGCAACCGAGACTAAAGATGCCGGTGGGATAAGGACGCGTGGGTAACCTTTAGTCCCGGCTGGTGGGTGCAACCGAGACTAAAGATGCCGGTGGGATAAGGACGCGTGGGTAACCTTTAGTCCCGGCTGGTGGGTGCAACCGAGACTAAAGATGCCAGTGGGATAAGGACGCGTGGGTAACCTTTAGTCCCGGCTGGTGGGTGCAACCGAGACTAAAGCTGTCGGTGGGATAAGGACGCGTGGGTAACCTTTAGTTCCGGCTGGTGGGTGCAACCGAGACTAAAGCTGTCGGCAGGATAAGGACGTGTGGGTGGACGCACTGCTCGATGATAAAAAGCATGTAGCGCACGACGCCCTGTCGGAGGAACAAGACAAAGTAGAAGTGGCGCCGTGCCTATAAAAGGACCATCGATACGCCATGGCAAGCAGCTCAACAAGCCAACATAGGTAGAGAGAGTTTCATCCCCATGGATGGAGGGCTGGGAAATCTCCCGTGGCGGAGCTTCTCGAAGATGTCGTTGGTGCACACGCCCTACGGCATCTTCGGAAGCTCTGCCTCAGAAAAATTTCCTTGCAAGCCCGTGAAAGACTCCATCTCCTCTAACAGTGTTGGGGAAAGGGTTGGGAAATCTCCCGTGGCGGAGCTTCTCGAAGATGTCGTTGTTGCACACGCCCTACGGCATCTTCGGAAGCTCCGCCTCGGAAAAATTTCCCTGCAAGCCCGTAAAAGACTCCATCTCCTCTAACATTGTTGGGGAAAGGGTTGAGAAATCTCCCGTGGCGGAGCTTCTCGAAGATGTCGTTGGTGCACACGCCCTACGGCATCTTCGGAAGCTCCGCCTCGGAAAAATTTCCCTGCAAGCCCGTGAAAGACTCCATTACATAAAGTTTCGATACATCACATAAAGTTTCCATACATTACATAGATTTACATAGGGTTTAGGGTTTAGGATATGAATCCTTCGTTGCGTATGTCGATCCCTTGCCTATGATCGCTTCTTAGGCCATAACCATGGAGCATCTTCTTTGCTTAACGGGATGCTTGAGTCAGTTTTCACGGTGAACGGCGGAATTTCATCAAACTTATCATAATCTGCTAATATGTCTGTCTTGTCCTCGACTCCCGCGATGCTTCTTTTCCCTGAAAGAACTATGTGACTTTGGGGCTCATCGTCTGATGTATTTGTTTCCTTATTTTTTTCTTTTTTGCGGTCTAGAGGACATGTCCTTCACATAAAAAACCTGAGCCACATCATTGGCTAGGACGAATGGTTTGTCTCTGTAACCAAGATTCTTGAGATCCACTATTGTCATTCCGTACAGCTGGTCTACCTTTACCCCTTCTCCATTCATGTTGACCCACCTTCACCGAAACAATGGGACCTTAAAAGTAGGTCCATAGTCAAGTTCCCATATCTCCTCTATGTAACCATAGTATGTGTCATTTTCCCCATTCTCGCATGTTGCATCAAAGCGGACACCACTGTTTTGGTTGGTGCTCTTTTTATCTTGGGCAATCGTGTAAAATGTATTCTCATTTATCTCGTACCCTTGGAAAGTCAATACAGTCGCAGATGGTGTCACGGCCAACAAGTAGAGCTGATCTCCAATAGTGGTATCATTCATGAGATGTAATTGCAACCAAGTGCCGAAAGTCTCCATGTGATTTTTTTTAATCCAGTAGTCATCCTTCCCCGGGAACTTGGAGCGTACAACATTCATGTGTTCCTCGATATACGGAGCCACGAAGGTAGAACTTTGGAGAACTATGTAGTGTGCTTGATTCAAAGAATGTCTGTCCCTAAATATCATTGCTTTCTTTCCTAGCGTGCCTTTTCCACTCAGTCTCCCCTCATACCGTGATTCAGGAACACCAATCGGCTTAAGGTCAGGAAGAAAGTCTACACAGAACCCAATGACCTCCTATGTTCCATAGCCCTTAGAGATGCTTCCTTCTGGCCTAGCACGTTACGAACATATTTCTTTAAGACTCCCATGAACCTCTCGAAGGGGAAGATATTGTGCAGAAATACAGGACCGAGAATGTAAATCTCATCGACTAGGTGAACTAAGAGATGCGTCATAATATTAAAGAAGGACGGGGGAAACACCAACTCAAAACTGACAAGACATTGGACCACATCCTTTTGTAGCCTTTCCAGACTTTATCGATCGATTACCTTCTGAGATATTGCATTGAGGAATGCACATAGCTTCACAATGGCTAATCGAACATTTTCCGGTAGAAGCCCTCTCAATGCAACCGGAAGCAACTGTGTCATAATCACGTGGCAATCATGAGACTTAAGATTCTAAAATTTGTTCTCTGCCATATTTATTATTCCCTTTATATTTGACGAGAAGCCAGCCGGGACCTTGATACTGTAAAGGACTTCAAAAAAGATTTACTTCTCTGCTTTGGTAAGAGCGTAGCTACTTAAGTATTTACGTCCTTTATCAGTATGCTTGTTGTGTGGGTCTTTGATACGTTGCTGGTCCTCCCGTGCTTCTGGTGTATCTTTTGTCTTCCCATACACGCCCGGGAAGCCTAGTAGGTTCACGCAAAGATTCTTCGTCACGTGCATCACGTCGATTGAAGAACGGACCTCTAGGTCTTTCCAATACTCAAGCTTCCAAAATATAGATTTCTTTTTCCACATGGCCGTGTGTCCGGTAATGGGGTCTTTCGGAACAGATTGACCGCCAGGACCATTTCCAAAGATTACTTCTAGGTCCTTCACCATACCAAATACATCAACACCTTTAGGAAGCTTAGGCTTCTTCCGGTAATCTGCCTCACCGTTGAAATTCTTTCCTTTCTTTCTTACTTGATGATTGGTTGGAAGAAATTTACGACACCCCAGGTACACAACCTTCTTACATTTATCCAAATATGTACCTTTAGTATTATCTAAACAGTGCGTGCATGCATTGTATCCCTTGTTTGACTGTCCTGAAATGTTACTAAGAGCAGGCCAATCATTGATGGTTACGAACAACAACGCTCGTAGGTCAAATGGCTCCTGTTTGTGCTCATCCCACACCTTTACACCTAGTTCTTCCCACAACTGCAAAAGTTCATCGACTAATGGCCTTAGGTACACATCAATATCGTTGTCGGGTTGCTTCGGTCCTTGGATGAGCACTGGCATCATAATGAAGTTCCGCTTCATGCACAACCAAGGAGGAAGGTTGTAGATACATAGAGTCACTGGCCAGGTGCTGTGACTACAGCTCTGCTCCCGAAAAGGATTCATGCCGTCTGTACTTAGACCAAACCATAAGTTCCTCGCGTCACCTGCAAAGTTCGAGTACTTTCTCTCGATGTTTCTCCACTGCAACCCATCGGCAGGGTGTCTCAGTTTCCCGTCTTTCTTACGCTCTTCTTTGTGCCATCGCAACAACCTAGCATGCTCTTTATTTCTGAACAGACGTTTCAACCGTGGTATTATAGGAGCATACCACATAACCTTAGAAGGAACCCTCTTCCTGGAGGGCTCGTCATCGCTCTCAACATCACCAGGGTCATCTTGTCTGATCTTGTGTCGACATGCATTGCATACCGGGCATTTATCCATATTCTCGTACTTCTCACCGCGGTACAGGATGCAGTCATTAATGCATGCATGTATCTTCTCCACATCTAATCCTAGAGGGCACATAGTCTTCTTTGCTTCGTACGCTGTCTCGGGCAGCTCGTTATCCTTTGGAAGCTTCGGCTTCATTATTTTCAGTAACTTTTCAAATTCCTTGTCAGATAAGCCAGTCTCTGTCTTCCATTTCAGCAGTTCAAGTGTGGTACCGAGCTTTGTGCTGCCATATTCGCAATTTGGGTACAACAACTTTTTGTGATCCTTTTGCATGGCCTCCAACTTAAGCTTCTCCCTTTTTGTATCACATTGTTGCTTTGTATCAGAAATGACCCGACCAAGACCATCAGCAGGCTCATCTGATGCCCGTTGTTCTTCTTCATTGCCGCCTCCCTCTTCTTTATTGTCTTCCATTGCAGTATCACCGTATTCTTCAGGAGACATAGGATAGCCGTCATCATCCTCCTCTTCTTCATTTTCTTCTAGCCTAACCCCTGTTTCTCCGTGCATGGCCCAACAATAATATCCGGGCATGAAACCTCTCCGAAGCAGATGGCTTTGAAGGATTCTCGGGACAGAGTGCTCCCATGCGTTCCGACGATGATGTGGACAAGGCATAAAATTATCCACTTTGTTTGACTTAGCCAAATCGATAAATTTATGGAGGCCTGCACTAAAATCAGAATGGCGTCGGTCGCCATACATCCATCGCATCCATGCATCGATCTGCGTCATAATAATTAACCATTACAATAACACCGTGAATAGTAAAATGACCACCCTACATGGACAGATGCAATAGTTTTGTATCAGTTACAGATAAAGAAGATAAGGTTGCTAACCTCAGCCGAGGATACCATGTTGTGCGAACTAAAGTGTGGCTCGTACATTTCGTCGAACACCTTGTGTGCAATCAAAGAAAAAAAAGCTAGCACCCATTCCTCACACACAATCCAGCAAAATTTGGTGGGCAAAGGGCTGGGCTTATATATAGTCAGGGGAGGGTTTTTGGTCCCGGTTATTGCCACGACCCGGGACCAAAGCCCCTCCCGCGCGACATGTGGCGGCCCAGCAGCTCGCACCCCAACCAGGTTATTGGTCCCGGTTGATGGTACGACCCGGGACCAATGACTTTGGTGGGGGGCGCGCTGCTGGGCTGCCACGTGTCGCTCGGGAGGGGCGTTGGTACCGGGTCGTGGCACTAACCGGGACCAATGCCTCTGTCGCTTCGTCGTCCCCGTGCATAAATATGAGGCCACAGCCCTCGCTTTCGCCATCGCCTGCCTCTCTACAGTCCCTCTCCACACCCCACCACTTTGCCTCTCCACCGCGCCGTCGTTTTGCCTCCCCTCCCTCTCCAATCTCCACCGTGTCGTCATGGAGGTGCCCACGCTCAACCACTACGAGGCAGCGCAGTTTGCGATCTACGGCATCCTCGTGCCGCCGCGCGCGACCCTTCCCGCCGGATTTCGCATCAGCGAGGGGGGTGTGCCGGTGGCTCCGCTCCTCAACCCCCGCGGATACGAGATGGAGTACGTCATCACGGAGCGTCGCCGCCAACTGCCCGCGTGTATTAGGGCGTTGCCCCGGTATGCGGCGGACAGCGAGTATTGGCCCCGGCTGTTCAAGAAGGAGCGGAAGGCCAAGCTTGGCAACCGTTTCGTGGACGGGAGCCTGGTGCACCCAGATCGCCGTAACCAAGAAGAGCGGGAGTTGTTCTGGTCCGTCCCTGGACGGACCATCTACACCGCCATCGACGCCGCTATGTGCGCAGACGAGCTCCGTCTCCTGAACAACACCGAAATCGTGGAGATTTCGTCCGGCGACGACGAGGAAGCCGGCGGCACGGAGGACAACGGCTCGGAGGACAGCGGCAGCGGAAGTGTTGTCGACTAGAAATTTATAAAGTCGCATCTTTATTTGTATGGAAAAATTTGTGGTCGAATAATAAAATGTCTCAATTTAGACATTTGCCTCGATTAATTCATGAAAGATTTGTTCAAAAATAGTGATCAATTCAATTTCTACCTCCAATTAATTTGTGCGCCGAATTAATTTACACTAATTCCTTACCCGCAAAAAAAAATTTATATTAAATCCTGGACTGCTGACCGTCGCGGGATTTTTTGTCCCGGTTCATGACATGAACCGGGACCAATGCCTCGCAGAGAGCCACGTGTGCGTCGCGGGGTCATTGGTCCCGGTTCGTCCCACAAACCGGGACCAATGCTTACAGATGAACCGGGACCAATGCCCTGGCGGCATGAACTGGGGCCGGTGCCTGGCATTGGTCCCGATTACGGAAACGAACCGGAACCAATGGAATTTGGGCGCCGGACCAATGGCCCTCTTTCTACTAATGTTAAGAATAAGTTTTAGAGGTCTTACAAGCCAAAAATCTTGGCCACATAGGCCAAGAGAAAAAAACCCTACTCTCACGGTATTATAATACTTGATGATTTTCCCTGGCTAGGCTCCACATGGCCACCTCGGCTTTTATTTTCCAGACAAGGATATTGATGGTAGCGGTGTTGTTCAGGGAGACTAGTGGAAGATTCTAGCATGTATGAGTTCAACATAGCGTTATAGATGGAACTCCACTCTAAGGAAAGATGTGAATCTTTCTCTAATAGCCACTAACCTATCTAAGAACCAACCACATAAATAACAAAATGATGTCTAGCTATTAACCTACCAAGGATAAATGACTTCAGGTCACTGGCTACCACCAACTTCCATAAAATGAAAAAGGTTTTCCCAAGCAAATGATAAATACGTACTCCATCTTGTAATTACCATGCCTATCTTGTGCATTTTCTTAATGTGCCTATATGTACATTAGATATGAATTTGGATATAGAAGACATCAGGAGTGACATATGGATCATAAAAATTACCAGGTGCACTACCACCTTGGCTTGCCAATGTTGATCTAGCTACTGGTTGCACTATCGTCTTATTTTATTTCCACAGTTAGGAAATTGATCTGTGTTCCCGCAGAGGTCTATTGCAGGTTACCGATTCTTGAACATGCGTTAATTGACATTTCTGGGGTAAGGAATATGCATCATATTTCAGAAGGACACAATGTGAGGGGAGTAAGAAGCAGAAGTGGCAGATCCAGAAAATTCCAGAAGCCTAGGCAAACAAATTTCAAGCAAAACCACTACAAAATAATCAAATAATACAAGTTTTGAGCCGTCATCAAGCCTGGGCGGGTACCATGGCTAGAGGGGCGCTAGGTCTGCCCATGGAAGCAAGTCAAGCTCAGGTGTTCATGTAAATTGCCATCTCGATAATGCACGCACGATGCTTGAAAGACCATGTGTGTGTACCAATGTGTTAATTATGTACATAGTAGTTCGTTTTTTGATGAATATCTTAGTTTCTGAGCGTGTCGGTTCATGCCATCTATACAAATATGAATTCTTTGGCAACGTCAGATGGACATCTTCTTTTGATGAAGTAAATATATTACGAAGATGATACCAATTATATCCGGTCTCGCAACAATGTAATCTCAATCTAGAACCTTGAGGATGCATACAATCAAAACAAAACAAAAGGAAAAAGGAATAATAACCTTCCTAAGAGATAAGAGGCCAAAAACAACATGAACTAACCACCACCACAGACGACACCTAGACTTAGAGAATTGCTCTCCAAAGAAACACATCCAGGAAGGCAATGAAGCAACTATTGTCGTCGCCAAACTAACACTAGTTAGGGAACATGGGTTTTACCCGGAAAAGGTCCAATTTTGAAACAACGCCTTCAATAAGGAAAACTCTATAGAGATGCCATTGTCAGCTAAAACAAATGGAAGTTAGACCTAGTGTTCTCAAACCAGAAATTGAGACATGGTGGTCAAAAGCACCACCAAGAACGACGTCACCCTCTTTTGCTGCCCCCACTTGTCCATTACTGTTGTAATTCGCTGATCGCCCATCTCACAAACATCACATGTACGGTTTGGTGTGGACATGCCACACAACTAAACCGCATCCACATCGAGTAGTGAATTTTCATCTTCTCCCTATCTTCTCCGAGTACTCCTCAGAACAGCAATCTCGACTCGAGACGAGCATGAGAGATGGTACCTCCAGATCATAACCTATCTTCTAGAAACACGGCTGTGTTGAAACCCCCCATGTAAATATATTGGTAATCAAGCAGTGGAGCTACCGAGGTCGATGTAACCGAAGTGTCGACATTGTATGGTTGATAGTCACATAAAGCCCGAGAACCTAGCCCACAACGACGTCGACGATGCATCCAAATCCACAACAGAGGAACGCGGTGTGCTGGAATAGAAGGCATTAGGCATTGTCCTTGGAGGTGCATAGACATCTGGGCCTTATAGAGGCAACCATATGCAGCGCAACCAAGCCATAAGTAGCTGGCAGGCAGGGGCGGATCCAGAATTTGAGCATGGGGGGAGGGGTAAGAAGACATCAACCACAAAATTGATGCCACAAGAAAATATATAGTCTCATAAGTATACTATGTATATCACAGTTCTGCAGTTAAAAGAAAACTATATTTCTATCAGTTTGAATTTAGATCTACGTCCAGGCCTATCAAACAATTCAATAATCTCTTCAACGTTGCTTTTTCTTTCCCAATGTACACCACCATGTAATGCCGAAGAAAGTAATCACCCATTTTATTTCGAAGACGTGTCTTGATAACTTTCATTGCTGAAAAAGGTCGCTCCGTGGTTGCAGTCGACACAGGGAGAGTGATGACCATATGCAATAATCTATCAACCATTGAATACGTAAACACTTTACCTGTTCTAAATAGTCTGGCAGTAAAATCAGCAAGTGATAGAAATGTACTCAACTCTGGATGATTGCAAACATCTAACTGAAAATATTGAAGTTGTGACTCCAACTGAGCATGTTCTTGACTGGAAAAATCTGCTGAATAGAACTTCTCTTCAAGGGTGCAGATCTTTGTCATGTCAAATGATTCATGTCTGGGATCCAAGGATGCACAAAGTCTGAGGAGCTCTGTAGAAGGCATTAGGCATTATCCTTGGAGGTGCATAGACATCTGGCCTTATAGAGGCAACCATATGCAGCGCAACCAAGCCATAAGTAGCTGGCAGTGACACAACAAAGAAACATGCTTCGATCTAGACCAGCGAGAACCATCGGTGAAACTTGGCCACACGACCATGAACAAGAAGTGGATTTGAATCCATCTAGGTCCACTAGTCAAGGAATGATTAGCGCGATATGCTGCCGAATCTTTCCACTAGTGAGGCCACCGCTAGTAGATCCTTGAGCCACTGCCTTCTATCGGCGAGCTGCAGGGCCGCCTCCCCGGGTCCGCATCTTTGGACCACTATGGCCCAACATGAGACAACCTCCAGCATTTGGTAGCAGGTGCGCCACCACCACTGTTCATGCCGGCAGAAACGACGCTAAGGGGTGGGCAACCAGAGGCTTTCACGGCGGTTCTAGGGTTCGCCCCCGACATCGCCTAAGGAGCGATGCGAGGGGTTATTAAAAATACATGCGTGTTCGTGTTTAACTTTGCATCTTAACTCTGATCGATTATGATCTCTGAAACATATTTCTTATCCGGTCTAAGAGATACAACTCGAGTTTTTGGTTAACTTTTAGCTGGAATCAAGAAAAAATTGATCAAATATTTTTGGTCTCTTCATTCTTGTCCGGCAACATAACCATTTTTTTTGCGGGAGGCAGCATAACCATGTTGATTGCTGGTGAATATACCCGTGTGAAACCGTAGCATATGTTTTTAGAGAAATATATTCGAGAGTAAGAAGTTGAGAAGTTCCCCACATCTAGCCTAAGATAAAAGCACGTGGGAGTTCAACATTCCGTTGAAGTCGAACACCGATTGATCTATTTTGTTTTCCGAGGAAATATGTCAAACCGTACCGGTTTGGAGGATGGCCAGCTCTCTAATAACCACCACCCTACGTGAGAGCCAAGCACATACACAACCAAGTGATGTATAGCTATTTACCTACCAAGGACAAATGACTTCATGTCACTGGCTACCACCCAAGTCACATATAAGGAGGAAGGTTTACCCAAGCAAATGATAAATACTTATTCTATCTTGGATTTATCAATGTAAGGAACTGGCTACAATTGTGTGCAAGTTTTTGTCGTGCCTACATATAGAATAGATATGAAATTGATAGATATGGGTGTAGAAGGCATCAGGACATACCAATCAATCACAAAAATTACGATGTGCACCACAACCCTGGGTTGGCAATGTTGAACTGACCAAAGAAGCACGACATGGGTTGTGACGAATGATTCGTCATAACCTAGTCCTAACTAGCTACCGGTAGCAGTAGCTTCTCCTTCTACTTCGTTGTAGCACATGCCTGTTGCACGTACTAATACTTGGACAGTCGTTCAATTGCAATTCCAGTGTAGGAAATTGGACCGAGCTAGCTAGAAACTCTAGAATTTGCAGTTGATTAACTTTAAGATAATCATGTAGAGGGCAACCCCCCCCCCCCCCCCACACACACACACACACACACGCACACACTCTCTCTTATGTTTTTATAATTGATTTACTATATAATTTCCCCCAATCAATTTTTTATCCCACACAACATGTTTCTGTCTCGGGCGCCTACGGGATATGGCTTTTATATTCCCTCAGTTAGCCAATTGACCCATGTTGCAGCTGAGGCCTGTCATATGTTACCGATAGTTGGACGGTCATTCAATGACAATTATTAGGGATATTAAAACTCAGTTAAAAAGGAGGCCTCCCACGAATTGGACAGTTTTGGCCGTCTGATCGCGCCCCTCTCGTCATTCTGGCCGTTGGATGATCCTCAGCTCCCGCGTGGGCCGAATTATCCCTTAGGGACGCTTCTCTGGACATCAAAAAAGCTTTCTATGTTTAATTGGGCTGGAATGTCTATCTATTTCAGCCCGCTCTACTCCACCTTTCGACAACCGGGTCTCCTCGTAGGGAACCACCGGATTTTTTTGAAGAGGACACGTGCGGCAGCAGACTCCAATGGAAACCGGGTCTCCTTGCTCATACGGAACCACCAGATTTTTTTTTAAAGAGGACACATGATGCGGCGGCAGACTCCAATATAAATTCAACCACCCAGACAAGACGCACACCTCCCGATCGATTGGACCGCATGCCGAAATCTAGAGCGGGCATGCAGCAGACTCCAATCGAGACTCGACTGATCGAGACCAGGTGCACACCTCCCGATCCGTTCGAACGCAGGCCAGAATCTGGAGCGGCCATCGATCTCTCCTGCGGATGCGGTACAGATCCTGCCCTTGCCTCCCCATTCATGGCGACCTGATGCGCCGGTCTTAATTGATCTTTAGACCGTGTTATTTTTTCAGTTCTTGTAAATCCCTAATGGCAGCCATGGTGCATAAATTGACGGCGACAGATGATTATGGTACATTACTATATTGCCTACATGTCCTATTAAATCTCTTGCCTCAGTTTCTGTCTGTGCTACTCCCACTCGATAGCAGATTCTAGGTCTAATGGTGGTCTGATAGGTTGGTTTTATTTCCAAACGAAATACACATCTTCTTCAGATAACAATTGTCGTCTTTTCTAAATCAGAAATATATTTCTCTGCAGGTTCTGCTTGTTCTAGCTCAGCTGCTTACATTCTATGAATGTGGCTCCTCTTACAAAGAGACATGCTTCTATTGCTTCCTTCATGCTATGAGACATTCTTCTATTACTTCCTTCATGCTATTTAAATATATCCTCAATTTATTTGATGTACTCATGTTCACCTTCCAATTTAGAAAATCATGAAATATTTTAGTAGCACGGCCCTTTATCAACATACAAAACACCGCGAATCTTGTGTAAGAAAATTATGTGTCTAAGAAAATTCTATGGAGCCTGAATGAGAGAGAAAAAAGATTGACAAAGGAAAACCTAGGTAGATAAATACAATACAAATTCTAAGATAAATTTTAATTTAAATAGAGTTTTGCCATTTTATAATTATGAATTTTCTAATGGACGGACGCCACAACGCGCGCCTACATGATCTAGTACTGTAAGTGAGAGGGAATAAGTTTGGTGGAATATATGATTGATGTATTATTAAAAATTAGCCTTTAGGGAACTATATATAAAAGTACAAGGGTTCAACATGGAGTAGAAGACAATTTTTTTTTGTTTCTCTACCTAATCATTCCATAATATAATATATACTCTAACATCCTTCTGTAGTCGTAGCAGTAGTCTCGTGAACAACAGGATTATCGTCGGCAATAAGCCTACAGAGAAAGCTAAGTAAAATACAGTGGGTTGGTATTTCCCCGCGGTAGTAGTGAGAACATCGTGGATAGTGTCGGGTCGCGATTGCTTGGGCCATAGAGAAGGCTGGTGAGGTGCTCAGTTGAGGTGATAGCCTTTTGTGTCAATCAGATCTTGGTAAAAGATAAGACACCTAGGAGAGAATGAAGATATGATGATATACCATGCTGAAACTGATGTACATTCGTTGCTTTGATGCATTCTAATCCACAAAACTCCTTGATGCACTGAATTTCCTCCGTTAACTTTATAAATTATAACCATGATGATTTTCCAAAAAAAAGTACAACCACCTATGAACAAAAGATATATCTCCATTCATTCCACTTGATTCGACACCTCAGATGATCCCAACACCGTTCTCCTTGAGATTGTCAGGCTCGTACAACCACAGTAAGAAGCTGTCGGTGTCTAGATTACATGTAAAATTGTGTTCCGATATTTCTAAATTGGAACACCAATAGTCATAGGAAATATCAAAATATTTAACCAAACTTACACTAAAGCTGAAAAATATCGCCTCATATCCTTAATATATGCTTATAGAAATGATGATTTATTTCTTGCAGCTCCCCTGAAACAAAAAAAGCGAAGTGTAATCAAAAGAAGCTAGATTGCGAGACAAATTTCGTCATTAGAATGCTATTATAAATTATAAATTACAAGAAAAAAATTTAACAACTATTTATAGATATCATAGTACAATTTCTGAAATCATGAGAATGCACCAATGAAAACCTATAGAAATTAGTTCTCAATGAGAACTGTAATGACGAAAAAGAACACCTTCAGTGTCAACGTGATGGGTCCTAAGTGCTAAATACTAATCATATAATACCCAAACCGAAAAGCATCTTATACATAAACTGAAAATCGAAGTTTTACACATAAATGAATATGTCCATTCCCTCTGATCCCAACTGAACCATGCATGGCATTATTTGCATAATACACAAACAATAAAAATATAACTGAAGAATCACATACAACCTTTCTATCTCAGGTCGTGTCCTATTTTTTTCATTGTGATGGATCCTAGTTGGTGGAAAACTTCAATTATTAAAGGATATGTAATCATGTGGTAAGAAAGTGTAACAACCCGGTCACTTCGGACCCGCGGCTATCACCAGTTGTAGCTTACTAGACCTCTAGACCGGCCCCACCGACCAACACTTGTCTTCTTTGTGCACTTTGTCCTCACTCATGCGCAACCCAGAATAACTTTCCGGTCGATCACTCATTCTCAAATTGTTACAGGACAAAAACGCTTAATCTAGAGTTTCTCTAAAGATGAGCCCCCCAAAAAAAGTTGCAACTTGTTGGTATGAGTATCCTATCAATCCTATTAAGTGATCCACCAGGATCTTATAGAAAGTCAGCAATTTAAAGTGAATTCCACGTACTTAAAAGATGTATATGTATGTCTATACCCAGAGGAGAAACACGAAACGATTGCAAGGTCCGTGCCGAGTGGAGAGGCTATCCAACAGGACGAACTTGTTCTACTACGGATTTTTGACCGGTAGGAGTGTGCTACGTCGACGGCTGGTTTAGTTTCTAATAGATGACGGTGGGAGGATGGGTTTGTGTATGGGGTCCTCGATGTTGTTTTCCATATATGAGAACTACACAAAACGTAGGGGTGGGCTGCTGGCGGTGAGGCGAGCCCACGGTTGATGACGGTCGTGGGCGGCCGATGATGCGGCGCATATGGGCTGTGGGTCGTGAGTCTCGTTCACCGTCTAGGCATATGGGCTGTGGGGGAATTGTTTCCGATCGAGATTTGTGGATGGCGTCCAAGCGGAATCAGGGATAGTGGTGATGATGATTTTTTTCCAGATTAGCGTTGATTGTGGATGTGTCGGAGTTATGAGATTTTTCGCAAGTAAATTAAGTAAAGAAGAAATAATGCAAGGTTTCGATACGCGATTTCAGAGAGTTCTTGGTATTAGACAGATTTGAAAAGTAAAATTTGATTTGTCAAGACATGATGGTGAGTATAGAGAGGAAATAAAGGACGGACTACCAAAAAAAGAAATTCAAAAGTGTAGGTTGGTTCCATGTTTAGTGCAGAAAATTAGACGGTTCTCATATCTCTGACATCGAGTGTCGAGCGACGATCTACAGACACCAACTCTGTTTTAATAGCAAAGATATACAGGCCATAGCAGCAGACCTACCAAAGGCTCTAACTACTCCCTCCGATCCAAATTAATTGACTTCGATTTGTCTAGATTCGGATATATCTATTGCTAGATACATCCGAATCTAGACAAATCCGAGTCAATTAATTTGTATCGGAGGGAGTAGTAACAAACGGATGTTTAACTATTGACCTAAGAAAGGACAAACGACTTCACGACACTGCCTTCCACTCGAATCTTATATAAGAAGCAAGTCATCCGAAGAAAGTGATGGATAAGTTATCTCACATTTGAAATTTATATCCTAGACTAGAATTGTCCACTCTCATCTGTGCATTATTCGTCATCTCCCTGCACAATAGTGATACGACTCATATATATGGGCATAGAAGGCGTCAGGAAATGTCCATATATATTCAAAGTTATGATGATTTATGCCACAATCTGAACTTGCAACGGTCATCAATGGAATGGAATTAGCAAGATCTGATCTAGACACTGACGACAATCAGCGTACTGCACGGACCAAATCTTGTTCCAGCTCAGGTCACCTTCGCTCTAAAAGTCAGATGACTAGAGTGCAGAGAACAAGAAACTCTGAAAAATATGTTTTGATGTCAGCCACTCTTACTGATTAGGCCCTGCTACTTAATTAGCATAACCCAATTAGTGTACAACATAGCGGGGTTGCGTAGTGTCTGCATGGGTGCATCTGGTTGGATTTCATTGCTGCATCAGAAATCTCTGTAGTGATGTTGGCAATGCTCTTGCAAGTACCCTCAGGAGATCTGCACATTTTGTATTAAGCTCGAAAAGGATTCAGTACACAGGAGAACCACCATAGTCCCTTGACAGGCCGCAGGCCACGAACATCAACACACAACTATGTATCATCTCTCAGCGCCCCACTTCTACGTGTACAAGTTAGCCAAGATCGCCACTCATCCATGATTGCACTCAGCACTTGTGGGTAGACATTATTTCACACACGTCCTTTCACACATGTCGAACACGCGTTCAATGGGAAGGTGAAAGATGGAGTCGAAAGGGTTCGACGATTTGCTCCCAACTGGACTTCGATCTATAGTGTTTACCATATTCACCAAGTAACTACAATGACCAACAGTTTGTCACAGTGGCGTCGTTTACTAGTTAATCATCTGAACATTCAGTTTTCTATATCCTCATAGATAAATACAAAACCATACGGGAAATCTTGGCCTTTGTGTCTACTAATGCACATAACCTTCTTTATTGTCACTCACACATGTATTAACGTGGTTACTTCATTTTATTTTCATTCGCCTAATTTAAAAAATCTTTTTTATTGCCTTCTTTTTGTTGATAACAAAAATATTCTAAGTTCATGGTTGACATAAGGTGGTTACATATATCAACTAGTGGAAATAAAGACATGGAACACCTATGCATTAAAATGAGATTTTGCAATCCGATGGCGAGCTGCACCAGTTGAATAAATCTCATGCAACCGTTTCCTCTAGCGAATCATATGATGTTATGTACCGACCTAAAAGAGGACAAAAGACTTCACAACAATGCCTACCGACAAAGTCTTTTAAAATAATCACCACTTCCTAGAGGAAGTGGTGAATAACTCAGTTCTCACTGTACATTCATCTTCCAATCCCGTTCGGTGTATTAGTTTTTTAGTCCATGCTTACTAGTGGTATGAATATGATAGATACAGGCTTAAGGCACCAGGAAATATCAGTTTGTAACCAAGTTTTTACGAAGATATCTATGACTTTCTCACCCGGTAACAATCTGGTGTGTGCTGCTTGAGGCGCGTCAGGGAGCCCTCACTCTATCATCTCACCCGTCTTGTCCGTGAACAGGTGAGCTAGGGAGCATGCATTGTCGAGGCAAATACTGTAGGATAAAAACATAAAAAATAATTTTTTGGGGTGTCTCCTAAAGATTTGTTTCTTTCACATTGATACAACCACAAATAAGACCAACATATCAGGGCAAAAGAAACAGAAGCGGTTATTTCCCTTCTTAAATAATAGTAACAAACACATTTTTTTTGAGTAAATTCCAGTTTTTACCCCCTACTTTCACATTTTTTACAGTACCTACTCCATTTAACAAAAAATACTCCCATTTACCCTATTTAGGGAAATTTGTGCCAACTCTTACCCTTTCAAACTTTTACCTGTTGAATGAGGCGTCGTCTCAATCGTAGTCTTCGACAATAGGATGGCACAAGGTCACCAATGATGCCTCCAGCGATGGGAAGCTCGTCATCAGCCTCTCTAGGACAACACTAAGCGAGTAATCATGTGTACATGGTCAACAATATGCGCTCACAGGCTTCCATGCGTGTACGTGCACAAGAAGTGAGATGGAGCTGGCCATCCTGGTTCACCTGCCATTCGTATGCATTACTCCATAGGTCTGCTGCTTTTGCCCCTGCAGTCCCACAGGTCTATCGGTCTGACGCAACAGGGCATGGCGACGTGCTATCGTCCGCAATGTATCACTCGAGCCGGCTGGCACGGTCGGAGCCGTCGCTGGTTCTACATATGGGATGAACACCCATGCGCACGTCGCCAAGATGTGACGAGATAATACATATGTGCGGATCACGCGTGGGAGCGCACTTGGCGACTGAGCTGCTACAACCTACAACACATGCTGGTCCTCAGATCGATGTAGTAGCAAATCAGTTAGTTAGTCACCCCCGTATCATACTTGATATAATATGTGAAAGTTTAAAGGGGGTAAAATCTGGCACTAAATTTATTAAATGGGGTAAATGGGAGGAAATTCTGTTAAATGGGGTAAATACTGTCATATATGTGAAATTAGGGGGTAAAAATTGAAATTTACTCTTTTTTTTTTTGATAAAACCGCAGGAGATCTACGTGTCATTGAATTAAGTTGGCAGGAAACATAACACCGAGATTACAACCGGAATAGCTCCGAAGCAGCACCGGGGCTCAACACCGATCTGGACTGGCTAGCCTATACGTCGCGTTGGCCCACGTCTACGGTAGGTGCGACATCGCAACCACTCCTGCTACTCATCCGAAATACATGCAGCTAAGACCGGGGCAGCGCGAGCCTTGCTGTCGAAGACTCTAGCGTTGCGCTCTAGCCAAATACTGCGATGATCAAAGAGAATAGCGATTTGGTCGATCGTCTATCCTTGCACCGGACTCTAGCGACTGCTTCCGACCACCAAACCGAGATCTTCGCCGAACCGTGCGAAGCCAGGCGCAACAATCCGATAGGGCGGAGGACGCGAGCCCACACAAGGCGGGCGAAGGGACACGAAAGCAGCAAGTGGTTAATGTTCTCCCCTGTAGCTCGCAAAGGGGGCAGACCTCTTGGTTCGGCAGCCCGCGGCGCTGTAGGTGATCTGCCGTCCAACATCGCCCTTGGATGGCGAGCCAGCTGAAGAACTTGAAGTTGAGCGGCGCAAACGAATGCCACACCTACGAAGCCGTAGGAAGCGCCGCCCGCCCCGCAAAGCAAGCCAAGTAGGTGGACCGAGTTCAGAACACACTATCCGGGGACAGCTTCCACCTGAAATTGTTGTCCACGCCAGGTCTGCAGCTACAGGACTCCACCATCGGCCACATATCCATTCCTAGAGAACCATTCAAGGCTCATGAATGATCCGTCGTCACGATATTCTCCTCAACAAGATGATTGGTTATGCTAAGAAGACACATTGGTCTCATTTACTGCTTGTTCTATGTTCATGGCGCAGGCTTCTTGATTAGAGGCCGGTAACAACAATAGCTAGCAAGGCCAAGCTAGAGTCAAAATCACCATAACTTTATCGATATACATTTGTAACTATTGATGCCTTATATGCCTATATCTATAAAATTAAAATCACAAATGTGCACATCCATGACAAATAATTCACCAAGGACTACAATTTCAATATATAAAAGGATAATGAGAAATAAGGTATCCAATGTTTGGTTGGAGATGTCGTGCTCCTTATAAAATATTTGGGTTGTAGAGCCTCAAGTCATTTGACCTTTGGTAGGTACATAGGTACACATACCATGGGTTTACGAGCTTGGTCCCCGGGTAGATATGCACCTAAGAGCAATTGCTCAATCATGTACACAGAAATTGAAAATATTTACTCCTCATTTGGCTTCTATCAATATTGGGAATAGAATTTAGGAACTACAATTGGATTCCATAAATAGGACTGTTTTGTAGAGGTAATGGAATAATATTAAACAAAGTTTGGAGGGTACAAATAATCAAATACGTATGACACAGTAAAGGAACACAAATGGAACAAATAGATGCACAAAGTTGCTCCTTTTAACATCATAGGTAATTACATGAAAATTTTATAGTGTGAACGAGAGGTTGAATCTTGAAATACCAAACTTTGAGAAAGTTATGTCTACAAGTACATCAGACCAATTTGTATGGATTTATTTCTCAATAAGCTAAATCTGCTTCTTCGGATGTTGACAATGCATATAAAATCTGAAATAGTTTTGTACTAAATTTATAACGGAGTGAATTCCACCTTTTACCCCCTAGTTATGTATTTCTGACACTAATTACCCATCGAGTGAAAAAATGTCTGGATTACCCCTTTTAGAAGTTTTGAACCCTCATTTTCTGATGTGTGTCTATTGGGCTAGGTGTAAGGTGTTGACCGGAGTATAAATGTATCAAGAAGATGATGAGGAAATAAAAATATGGATACAAGAGGTATGAACATGATTATCGATCACGTCCTCCGATCTTTACACATTTTACCGCGTCACCCCGGCGTAACATGCCAGCACTATGTAACAAAAACAACCAAATTGCTAAATTGGGATAAAGATGTGTTCAAAGGCTCTAAAATGAGATATTTCGGTTTTAGTTCCACTAAATGGGGTAAGTAGGGTGACAAATGCACAACTAGGGAGTAAAAAGTGGAATTCACTCTTTATAACGTGAACATGAGATCAAATCTTTGAAAACTTAAATTGGTGACAATGTGCATGGGACATACTTTTACGGTTATGACAGACGATAACTTCAATGTGGCTCCTCTGCAAATGGATAGTGCCTGCTAAATTCACACTGACATGGTTATACCCTACGGGTACGTAACTTCAGCATACCTAGTCCAGCCCAAGGAAGGCCCACGGCAGAAATACGCTGGCCCATGAAGATTTTCGGGTGACCAAGGCCCATGACGTGTTCGGATCCTTGGAGAGCAAGACTAGAGTTTGAATACAACTTGTAACCTACTCGTGTCGGTACCTGAGACCTAGCCTCCCCATATATAAAGGCTAGGAGGGGCCAACGAGGAGGGCACGTCCTAGATCCCTCGACTCATACTTTCGCATCCACGCCAGATCGAATCTGCGCGTCCTGTAACCTTCGGTTCCGTCGTAATCAAAGAGCAGACAAGCAGGAGTAGGGTTTTCCCTCCGGGGGCCTGAACCTGGGTAAATCTCGTGTCCCCTGGTTGCTTGTCTGTTAACCGTGCCACGATCTCCAGCATCCCCATCTTCTCCAAAACCCAAGTCCATAACAATTGGCATTGACGAGATTAAACCTCGACAATTGGCGCCGTCTGTGGGAACTGGGGCTGCTGATTGTGCGGTCATGACGGTTCCGACCCGATCGATCTACAACTCCGCGGCGATGGAGAATCACCTCCTCTTCGGCGCTTTCGACTTCACTGCCCACTCGCCAGATACCATGAAGGATTTCGAGCCCGTAGGCGACAGACTCGAAATCTTGTTCGGGAGCTTCTGCTTCCAGGTGGGACAAACCGGCACCCTCCGCCTCCCTGAGCGGATGCCCATGCCGTCAATCAGGCCCGCTTCATGGGCTCCACACCCCGTGCTACGCACGTCACCATCAACAGATGAGTTTTACGATAGCAGCTGCAACTCCGATCAGGCGATCCACCTTCGGATGAAGGGACCTACGGTTCGGATCCGAAAGCTGCAAAGCAGCAACCAATCTGCAGGCGCCATCTCGCGCGCAATCATCCAAACCGACGAGAACGCCTAACCCGCCGCCCAACCCCAACCCGCAGATGTAAACGCGAAACGGGAAAACAGGGGCCACCTCATCCAATTTAGCAAAGAAGGATGGGTCGAAGCACGCCGCGCCGTCGCAGGCGAAATAGTCCTACCTCTGGACTCCCCACGTGATCTGCTGATGGCATACCACTACCTCCTCATCGAGGAGCACAAGAAGCAAGTCAAGATGCAGGAGACGCTCGACAAACGCAAGCAAGTAGCCTCTGAGTCCGGTCTTGTGACGAGCTGCGCCACCGCCATAGGACCCGGCTCTAGCACAAACGGAAACCAGGGAAACAAGCACCGCTCTCGGGTGGAAAACATGGACCCGAAGGAGCGGCGTGACGTGACCCGAACTCTCCACACATCGTTCATGGATATGGACGCCGATGGCAACATCATCCCGAAGACGCCACAAGCTGCGATCATGGCAGCCACTGCATATCTCGCGGCTCACCCACCTCCGGAGGGGGATCCGAAAAGGGCCATGCATAGGTCCGCACTCACCGGACTAGGACTAATCGGAGCTGCGCTCCACGAAGATGCTCCTACGGAGCCGAAGAAGAAAGCTCCGGCCAGGCGCGACCGGAGCCCCACTCCCTCATCCGAAGATGAAGAGGAACACGATCTTCCTCGAAGGAAGAAGAGCTCGCACCGCCATAAACACGACTACGACGCCAGAGACAAGCTTACACAGCGCAAGATCGACAAAGCACGCGCCAAACGCGCATGCTCGTCTGAATCCGAGATGGATGAAGACGAAGGAGAACTCTGCGGGGCTCGATGCTTCAGCAGATCCGTCCGGCGAACACAGATGCCACGCAACTTCAAGCTTCCTTCGGATACTCCGAAGTTCAACGGCACGCAAGATCCCAAGTCCTGGCTCAGTGACCATCTGTCATCCGTTAAGCTTCACGGAGGCAACAAAGAAACCGCCATGCAATGCCTTCAGCTGCAGCTGACAGGCGCGGCGCGGGTCTGGCTTAACAGCCTATCATCAAGATCCATCCGAAGCTGGGAGGAGCTCGCTTATAGCTTCATCCGAAATTTTAAAGGCACCAGCAAGAGGCCCTCCTCAATTGAAGAATTGCGAGCCTGCACTCAGAGAACGGGTGAATCCATTCGCTCGTACATACTATGCTGGTCTACAACCAAGAACTCCGCAGCACACATCTCCGAAGAGTGGGCTATCGACGCCTTCCGGGACGGCGTCAAACGCCCAGACTTCAAGGAGAAACTAGGAAACCCCTTATCAGTGGCGCACCTTTTTTCACTATCCGTGGCGCATATGTTAGTTGCCATTGATAACTATCTTCAGTGGCGCATTTCAAAATGCGCCACAGAAGTCTCAAACTTCAGTGGCGCATATGGCCAATATGCGCCACAGAAGTTGTTTTCCAAAATTCAAAAAAAGGCAGGCCAGATCTCAAACTTTTGTGGCGCATATGGCCAATATGCGCCACAGAAGTTTTTTTAGATTTCAAAAAAAACCCAGGCCAGATCTAGATCTGGCCGGAGTTGGTGGTGGTGGTGGTGGTGGTGGTGGAGGAGGCTAGGGCTAGGAGGAGGTTGTCGGAGTTGGTGGTGGAGGAGGAGGAGGAGGTTATCGGAGTTGGTGGTGGAGGAGGAGGAGGACGAGCTCGCCGGAGTTGGTGGTGGAAGAGGAGGAGGAGGAGGAGGTCGCCGGAGTTGGTGGTGGAGGAGGAGGAGGAGGAGGAGGTCGCCGGAGTTGGTGGTGGAGGAGAAGGAGGAGGAGGTCGCCGGAGTTGGTGGTGGAGGAGGAGGAGGAGGAGGAGTTGGTCGCCAGAGTTGGTGGTGGTGGAGGAGGAGGAAGAGGAGGTCGTCAGAGAGTGGAGAAGGAGGAGGGAGGAGAAGGGGAGAAGTGTGGAAGAGAGGAGAAGGGGAGAAGTGTGGAGGGGAGAAGAAGTGGGGAGAGGGAGAAGGGTGCTGGCGGGATTCAAATTTCGAATCCCGCCCAAGACTTCTGTGGCGCATATGGGGGAAATGCGCCACAGAAGTTTCTCCCCCCTTTTTATGTTTTTGCAGTAAAAAATCTTCTACCCTAGATAACTTTTTACTCTTTTCGAATTTGGGGATTCTATAAAATTCAGAACGATCATAGGTCATTGAATTCGGGTAGGGAATTTCGAGACGATCATTTTGATAGGTTAAAGTTTTTTTCCGACATCGTATGCAAAAGTTATAGCCGTTTTACCGTGCCATGACCTATTTTTGCAAAATACATCGAAGTGCATGTTTTTCAATTTTGTCTAGATCTATGCCCTAAAATCTACCTACAACTCAAAGGAATTATTTTTTTGAAGTTTCTATCATTTTTGTTTATTTTTTACAAAACTGAAAAGGCGATCCACGGGGGGATCTGTTTTCCCCCCTATATGCTTGTTCTGTGGCGCATACACCTATATGCGCCACAGAAACATCACTTTCTGTGGCGCATATGGACATATGCGCCACAGAAGTTTCTCCCCCTTTTTTTGCTGCTTGGTCCATCAACCTTCTGTGGCGCATACGTCTATATGCGCCACAGAAGTTTGGCACTTCAGTGGCGCACACGAAAATTTGTGCCATAGAGATATGGACTTCTGTGGTGCATATTGGTTTCGTGTGCCACTGAAGTGCCAAACTTCTGTGGCGCATATTTTGTAGTGCGCCACTGATATATATCTGTGCCGTATGGTTTTACATATACGCCACTGAATATCTTGTCTATCTATAGGCTGTTTCCTAGTAGTGTCAATCTGTAGCTTGTTATTTTTTTATATCATACTAATGACAACATTATTTTTTTGAAACCTTTCCTAATGGCAGTGAACCCTAAAATACACACGCATAACTTTCATTTGCTACAGTTTTGTGTTACAACGAACTTTTGAAAAATACCTTTTGTGCATTAGGAGGACTAATTCCCAGTAGCTAAAAAGCTTACATTTTCACCCATCGCGAGACAGAACATAAAGAGAGTATCGCTTTTGTGCGGAATCATCTAGTTGTTGGCACTAGGGTTTATTTTCGTAAGCAATGGTGACTAGTTGCAAAAATTGCACACGCGGGCTCAATTGAAGACTAATTCGTCTGTTAAGCTGCATGACAACAGTATATATTGTTCTGCAGTCTAAACTTCAGATTTTCTATGTGCGCGTGTGAAAGATGGTCGTCTCATCAGAGGTAACCTGTGTTGGAAATATGCCCTAGAGACAAATAGTAGTAAGGACTATTATTATATTTCATATAAGTTTTTATTAAGTTTTATATCATGCTATAACTCTATTGAGTGAAAACATCAATACACTTGTGATATACAAACAAACCAGGGGTTCCCAGTGAAACTCTAGTCACTGGTTCATTGGTCAACAGATGATCATGTTTCCCGATCATGTGGCATTTATGCCAGTTGGAAATGAGGTCATCTCATTCTGAGAATGAGATGATGAACCAATACCCCACCTAAACATCGTGATTAGATCATGTCACGAAGTTCAAGTTATGATGATTAGAAATGGATCCTCGTAGACTATTCCTTAGACCGTGAGGCTATATTAATCACTGTCTCCCGAGAGTGCTTAGATAGCATCAAACGCCATCTGGTAAAACGGTGGTTATAAAGGTGTGTTCAGGTATTCAGAGGAAACCGTAGAGGCAATATATGTCAAGAGCGGGATTTGTCCGTCCATGTGACGGGAAGATACTCAAGGGCCCACTCGGAGAGGTTATATCCAATAGTTGCGCAGCGTGTGATTAGATCACGGGGATATCACTTGTCAGAACGAGTGAAGTAGCATTGTTCAGTAACGATATTGAACACGACATGGTGATGTCATTGATCAGATCTCGGGCAATGCAAGTATCGAGAGACAAAGGGAATAAGACACGACTGTCCCGGTTCAAACGACGAAAGATCTTCGTGGAATGCACAGGGGTCACATGGCCATCTAGGTCCCTCTGTTGATCATTGGTGTGGGAGTGTCCCGACCATGTCTGGAGTGTTCCCGAACCGTGGGGTATCACGCTTAAGGGCTTGATGATTCTTAGAGAGTGTTTATAGGATCGGTAGAATCGCCGAAGAAAAGAAGGGAGAAAACCGAAAGGGTTTCGGTAAGTCCGGAGGATGTCCGGAGTGGAGGTGGAAGGTGTTCCATGGCCACGGAGATTAGGTAATATGTGAATGAATGTTAAATATTGATTTAATCATTTATTCATAATTATTTAAATAAAGAGAAAATCAATTAAAAGGTCAAAGTCTTAATGGGCCAATTCGGGAAAGGAGAGAGGGAGAAGGGGGCCAAGGGGGTGGCCGGCGCCCTAGTGGGCCAGCCCCCTCGCGTGGGGCCCATGGGGGTGGCCGGCGGTGCCACCCCTCCCCCTCCTCTCCTTTAGTCCCACCCCGGGACTTGAGGGGTGGTAGTACCTCCCCTCCCCCTATATAAAGTGGGGTATTTGGCCTAGAAAATACACCCAATAATCAATAAAGGTCTTCCCACTTTTGGAAGGACCTCCAATTGATATTTTCTCTCTCCCCCTCTCTCTCTCTCGTGACCGTGGTCCCAAGTCTAGACTGCGCGAGCGAGAGACATCTTCACCGTGGGCCTGTCTGCCATGGGATTCGGATCCGGGAGCTCTACTTCCGCAACTGCTGCTGGATCAGGGAAGCAGGAGTCATCGTTAGGCACCGGACATGTGTAACTCCCCGCGAGGTGTCGCACTTGAGGCACTCAAGTCGTTGGAGCCAGAAGGAGCGCAAGGACTTCATCATGACCTTGAGGTCGGCTTCGGCTCGTCTACATCAACCACGCTCTCCTGAGCGTTGACAACACTTTTCGGTCTTCGAGGGTAAGTTCGCGAAAAGCCCCTCCCATTATTGTATTACTAATAGATAGGTCCTGGCAGCTTCAGGGGTTCAGGGGCGTAGGGTAAAATTTTATTGTTTTCATACGCAGAACCCCTACAGTGGTATCAAAGCTAGATCTATGCGTAGTAATGCTAGTACGGGTAGAACACACGAGATGTAGCGTGTGGGCGTTGATCTTTTAGTTGTTACCCTCCCACGTGTACTTGTGTATACCGCAGTAATGCTTGATGAAGCGTCCCCCAACCGACTTTATGCGTTCATTCGCGAGACTGGTCCACGCTTGACATACGGCTTGTACCGTATAAAGTGGCTTAGGGTGGTGTCTGTCTCTCTTGCATTAGTTGGTATACCATTTGCAACGGAGGGCCCCGAAAGGGGTGTAGTATAGACAACTACTTGATCAGCGTTGTGCTGAAAGTTCGTAGGTAAGAACGGTTCTTGTACGAAAGCCCATTCAGCCACGTAAAACATGCAAAGATAAAGTAGAAGCGTCTAACTTTATTTTGCAGGGGGCGTTGCTTTGTGATATGGTTGTGGCAAAGGTAAAGTAATTACCTTTTGTTGCATAGTAGTAGATAGTCACGAAGGTGACGAACTACCACGCCGGAGTGACACCGGTACCCTGGTGTCTACGGTGCGAAACTCCATGCGCCGAACGTGACGGCGGATGGAGATCACGACGTGAAGGACCATATCACATAGCATTTACATTCAATGTTATTGTTTTTATGCCTTATTGTGTGCTAGTATTAGATACTCGACGATAGCCTAATAAGATGATCCCTATTAAAATTACCAACAATTGTGTTCCCCCTTAGTGTGCACCACCAAGAAAGTTCTTCGGTATGAGGCGATCCAGGGTGACAGGCCTGGGTGTCATACATATCTACGTTCGCATACAGTGGGTGTAAGCCATGTTGCACAGCGAATACACTAAGGTTGAGTTGGCAAGCCTAGCACGCTAGAGAAGCGTGGCCTCGGAACGCGGATGGTGGAAAGATCGAGCACGAGTCGCATGAATGATGTGACCGACGTTTAGCGTCCACCCTTGAACCCACATTGATGGCCGTGACGATCGGGGGAGATGTGGCTTATAGGGGTTGTGTTATCACTAGGAACCCTCACTTGGGATAGGTGTTTCTGAGTGGAGTTATTATTAACTCATTTAAGTATAAACTTAGTCTAAATTCATTTTGCAATTATAAATGTAGATGGGCTCTTTCGTGTTGACAACTAAATGGTTAGAAGGAGAGAAGCTCAGATTACATGGATCGAACTTCTCCATTTGGGTTGCCAGTCTCCATGTTCTCCTTAGCGAGAACGACATGGTTGACTACATACTCGACGGGATGGATCTGGATCCATCCATAGACGTTGAGACCCCAGAGGAGCGGAAAGACCGCTATCTCCATAGGGAGATGGCCTCCTATATTTCAGTTGTGATGCGTTTCGGAATGGTGGACGAGCTGTGGCCTTTCGTGGGTGATGTCAACCCTCATTCGGTGATGCTACAACTTAGGACACATTTCGTGGATCAGACACGTATTTGGGAGCATGAGTTAATGGGAGACTTCCTCTCCATTAAGATGGAGGAGAACTCGTCACTGAACAGCCACTTACAACACATGCATGATGTGTATATGAGGCTAGCATACTTCCTAGACGTCTGGATTATAGGCTCTTTCGCAAATGCTGTTGTGCTACGGTCGCTGCCACCACGCTACCAAGCACAAGTCAGGACTTGCGTAATGAGGGGCGACACGGAAACAATGGAGTTCCACCGGTTCATGACACATCTCAGGAATGTGTTGGTTGAACCAGATGTCGCTCAGGTTGTCAACGACAAAGGTATATATTTGATATACAGTTTTATCAATATTATAATCTTGCAAACACATTTGCAGTGTTAAGTATATCTGATACTTGTTCTGTTTTGGTGAAAACAGGTCCTTCTGTATAAGAGGTGCTTGCTGGAGAGGAGGTGACGTTGCGTGTTGATGGCGAGCATGATGATGATGGCCAGCGACACTCTCCCTCGATATTTATCATTTAGTTCGTGTTTAGAATGATTTTTGTAATCAAGAGATTGTGAACTTCTTTAGTGTGTCTCACACTTTGTGAGACGGTTATTCATATGAGTTTGTAACAAATAGTTGTTCTGCTTTTATGAATGATTTCTATTCGTGTTCATATCTTGTTTGATTATATGTGAATTATCCTTGTTGTTTGAAACTAATTGACAATGTATGAACATTTATAAAATATTAAAATGCCTTGTTTAAAATACCCAACTTAATGATATTTCATTAATGAATGAAACCATTGTTTAAATTCAAAGTTATGCGATAATATGTAAAAGTCATTTGATTACTTTTCACATATAAATCATGCCTAAGTTCGGCAAAATAACTTGAACACCGTGTATTACTTGAATACAAAGTGTTTAATAAATTGTTAAAAGTATATACATATCCGATGTATTATGTTTTAACGAAAATGGTAATTATCATTAATTGATTGTTTAAATGTGTAAAGTAAGTTTACCAAAGGAAACATGAATATGAAACTATTTGATTTGATCAAAGTGTTTCATCAACAAATGGTATAAGTATAAAAGAGAATCTAATTGCTATGTTTTGATCAATAGTAATGAAATTCAACTTTATAAGAATGGCATAAAAGAAATTGTGGAATGCAAAGTGTTTTGAAATGTCAAAATACAAAGCATCACAATGTCATATTAGATATCAAAAAGGGGTTGAATAGAAGGCACCAAATAAATCGTTGTATTGTATATGTAGAGACCATTAGCTTAGAAATAGTTAGCACTCAATTAGAATTGGTGAACCATTTGAATTCATGAAAGTTTTGGGGTTATTCGATATAACCAAAACAATAGCGAATAAGTCCTTATAGTGTATTCATTGGAAACTTTGAATACGAAATCCGTAGCTGAAACCAAAAGGAAAGCAAAACTTGTATTGCTTGGATTTTGGTGCATTCTTGAGAAAGCTCATTTCTAGTGATGTTTCTCAATTATGGAGCAAATAGAAAATAGTGTGAAACACGATGAGGATTCAAAACCCTGGATCAGAGTGTTGAGAAGCGCAACGGACAATGTTCCTGAACGATTCTCTTCACAGAAGGAAAGAATCAATGATTTTGATCATTGTGTTTTTCCCTCCACTATTGTTTTCACTGAAGTAGGATTCGAAATGTAAATCCATATCTTGTATGAAGACATTTGTCAACCACTTGTCATAATTTTTAAAATGTGACACATCTACGAACTACTAAGGAAATAATGGTAAACTAAATTATGAAGAAATCCTAGAAGCAAAATTCCCTTGAGATTAGAAAGCAATTAGTTGCTGAATCTCACAAGTAAAAGGAGTTACTTGGAATTTTCCCAAATGACTGCAAAGCCATTGTAGAAAAAAGGGGGTGAATGACAAAAGAACAATTTGTCAAGTATTGGATGAATTCAAATGAATTTGATTCATGTGTGCAGGATGTCTAGTCGATTTAAAACTAGTAAAGTACTAGTATCTCATAGTAAATCTCCAAGTTTGATATTTGATCAAAAGGATTTTGAAGTTATTCAAAATAGTAAAGGAGATATGCAATTTGCATAAAATTGAGTGGGAGCTATGCAAGTCTTCCTTAAACAATATGTGGTTGACATATTTTTAAGTGGGAGCAACATAAGACTCAAATTCAAATATGTAGGAACATAGTTTGAGTAAGAGTACAGTCTCGTACCCAAATGTGTTAGCAACATAGTTTGAGTGGGAGCTTATAGGAGTAATTCTTAAGTAAGTTAAGGATGAAAGCGCAAATACTTAAAAATAATGGTTTATAAGATATAGAAGTTGATAATAATAGTATTATTATGTAGTATTCCTTAAAGGATTCTGAAAGCTGTTTCAGAATAGAAGTTAATTAAGGAACTAGTCCTTAATGACTAAAATTAGGAATAACATTAAGTTTGACATCATTGGTTAAAAGAAAGAAAAGGATGATTGTCATCCACTATGTTAAGACATAGGTTCTGTCTTAGTAAACCATGATGACAACTTAGCATAATATGTGATTCAATAAGAAACGTTTAAAAGTGATTAAGTTCGAATCACAGGACTTTGAGCTAAGTCTTGTCCACAGTGTCTATTAGAGAACTGTGAACATATTTTCCAAATCCATAAAGGATAACATATCTTAAAGCATAAAGAGTTATTTATAAGGGAATATGTTGGAAACTCCTCTAGATACCAATTAGAGTCAAGTAGGAAGCAAGGTGAACAAAACATCGAAAGTTGCACAGAGTGCACTAGTGTTTCAATGAATACATTTATAATAATAGATAAGGGTACCATCTAAAGTGTTGTATAATGTTATGGCGGGGCTAATTCGCTTTTAACGTAGAATGATGTGTCCTAGGGCACAATTCCCATGAGAAAGCCCTCGAGGTTGATCTAACGTCACTGTAGGCTCCTGGAATCAGGCCTCGTTCTGCTTCCATAACAACGATGCATACACACAGATGCTGTCATGTGATGATAAAATATTAATGTCAATCAAAGTGACATTAGTAAGTTGCAAAGGATCTGGGACTGTAAAGTACAGACCCAAGACTCAACCTCTTCCATGAGCAAGCATGTTCTAGGTACCGGTTATATGGTACCAATAATTAAGAACAAATGCAGCTAGTGTATTTGTACTCTAGTGCAAGTGGGAGACTGTTGGAAATATGCCCTAGAGATAAATAATAGTAAGGACTATTATCATATTTTATATAAGTTTATGATTAAGTTTTATATCATGCTATAACTGTATTGAGTGGAAACATCAATACACGTGTTATATACAAACAAACCAGGGGAACTAGTGAAACTCTAGTCACTGGTTCGTTGGTCAACAGATGATCATGTTTCCCGATCATGTGGCATTTATGCCAGTTGGAAATGAGGTCGATGATGAACCAATACCCAACCTAAACATCGTGATTCGATCATGTCACGAAGTTCAAGTTATGATGATTAGAAATGGATCCTCGTAGAGTATTCCTTAGACCGTGAGGCTATATCAATCACTGTCTCCCGAGAGTGCTTAGATAGCATCAAACGCCATCTGGTAAAATGGTGGTTATAAAGGTGTGTTCAGGTATTCAAAGGAAACCGTAGAGGCAATATATGTCAATAGCGGGATTTGTCCGTCCATGTGACGGGAAGATACTCAAGGGCCCAGTCGGAGAGGTTATATCCAATAGCTGCGCAGCGTGTGATTAGATCACGGGGATATCACTTGTCAGAACGAGTGAAGTAGAATTGTTCAGTAACGAGATTGAACACGACATGGTGATGTCATTGATCAGATCTCGGGCAATGCAAGTATCGAGAGACAAAGGGAATAAGACATGACTGTCCCGGTTCAAACGACGAAAGATCTTCGTGGAATGCACAGGGGTCACATGGCCATCCAGGTCCCTCTGTTGATCATTGGTGCGGGAGTGTCCCGACCATGTCTGGAGTTTTCCTGAACCGTGGGGTATCACGCTTAAGGGCTTGATGATGCTTAGAGAGTGTTTGTAGGATTGGTAGAATCGCCGAAGAAAAGAAGGGAGAAAACCGGAAGGGTTTCGGTAAGTCCAGAGGATGTCCGGAGTAGAGGTGGAAGGTGTTCCATGGTCACGAAGATTAGATAATGTGTGAATGAATGTTAAATATTGATTTAATCATTTATTCATAATTATTTAAATAAAGAGAAAATCAATTAAAAGGTCAAAGGCTTAATGGGCCCATTAGGGAAAGGAGAGAGGGAGAAGGGGGCCAAGGGGGTGGCCGGCGCTGTAGTGGGCCATCCCCCCCGTGTGAGGCCCATGCGGGTGGCCGGCGGTGCCACCCCTCCCCCCTACTCTCCTTTAGTCCCACCCCGGGACTTGAGGGGAGGTAGTACCACCCCCCCTATATAAATGGGGTATTTGGCCTAGAAAATACACCCAACAATCAATAAAGGTCTCCCCACTTTTGGTGACCTCCAATTGATATTTTCTCTCTCCCCCTCTCTCTCTCTCTCATGACCGTGGTCCCAAGTAAGGACTGCCCGAGCGAGAGACATCTTCACCGTGGAGCGCCGTCGCGCTGCAGGATTCGGATCCGGGAGCTCTACTTCCGCAACTGCTTCTGGATCGGGGAAGCGGGAGTCATCGTTAGGCACCGGACATGTGTAACTCCCCGCGAGGTGTCGCACTTGAGGCACTCAAGTCGTTGGAGCCAGAAGGAGCGCAAGGACTTCATCACGACCTTGAGGTCGTCTTCGGCTCGTCTACATCAACCACGCTCTCCTGAGCGTTGACAACACTTTTCGGTCTTCGAGGGTAAGTTCGCGAAAAGCCCCTCCGTTACTGTATTACTAATAGATAGGTCCTGGCAGCTTCAGGGGTTCAGGGGCGTAGGGTAAAATTTTATTGTTTTCATACGTGGAACCCCTACAACCTGAGCTGCCATTCAGTCTGAAATCATTAGTCAATTTGTAGACATATTTCCACCAAAAGGATTATGACAGATTCTCAACGTGAGGGACAAAACCAGAGTAGTAAGTGCTCCAAATGAGCTTGACCCAGTGTAAATCATCCTTATTATAAAATTTATCCATGTTCTTGATTAGAGGAGCTTCATTTCTTTCCTGAAGGTTTAATACCAACCCCTCCCTTGTCCTTTGGATTGATGAGCATTTCACATGCACCAAGAGATTGCTTTGGTGTGTCAACATTATCCCTCCAGCGACATTGCCTTGAAACTCTCTCAATTTGCTTGATGATACCAGGTGGAGCATGCTTCTTGTTTTGATACCGACAACAACGATAGCAAGGCCAAGATAGAGTCTAAATCATTGTAATTTTCCCGATATATTTGTAACTGCTGGTGCCTTCTATGTCTATATCTATCAAATTCAAATCACAAATGTGCACATACATGCCAAATAATTAACCAAGGACTACAATTCCAAGATATAAAATGATAATGAGAAATAACCTATCCAGTATTTGATTGGAGATGACTTGCTCTTTATAAAAGACTTGGGTTGTAAGCGGTGCCTCAAGTCATTTGACCTCTGGTAGGTAGATAGGTAAGCATACAATGGTTATGAGCTTGGTCCTCGGGTAGATATGCATCTAAGAGCAATTGATCAATCATGTAAATAGAAATTGGAAATCTTTACTCCTCGGTTGACCTCTATCAATATTACGACATGAATTTAGGAACTACAATTGGATTCCATAAATACGAGTGTTTTTAGCAGAAATGGAATAAGACCAAACCAAGTTTGTAGGGTACAGAGAATAAAATAGGTATGACACCGTAAAGGAACGCACATGAACCAGATAGAAGCATAAAGTGGCTCCTTTCAACATCATAGATAATTACGTGACAAACCTATAGTGTGAACGAGAGGTTGCATTTTATAATATCAAACTTTGAGAAAGTTCCCTCTACAAGTACATGGTGTTGGAATTTGGGTGTGGGCCTTGGCCCATAGCCTAATACAAATTCTGAAATTCTCTTGGCCCATTCATGCCTAGCAAGGGGTGGCACCAAAGTTTAGTCCCACCTTGCTAGTTTAGAGGGAGTTGGATCAATATATATAGTGGAGTGTTTCACTACCTCCAAAAGAGAGTGAAGAGGAGTGGCATACACGCGCGCTCCTCCTCCTCCGCCGCCCGCCACGCCGCGCGCGCGCCGCGGTTTGCGGAATTGTGCCGATCTTATCTTTTTGCTGCTCGGGAAAATTATTGTGCGAGTTATTTTTCTGTCAACCGTTTCCGGTTTTTCCGGAAACGTGGGCTGTTACTACTCGGACGTGGACTACGCCCCACTTCTTACCCGACCGGCGCCTATATATAGACGGCCTTAGGCTAAAACCCTAATACGAGAAAATACACATCTCTCTGCCTCCAGAACCTTGCGCCGCCGCTACACCTTCTCCATCCCCTCTTCTGGCGTGCACCGGACGACGGGACAGTAGGCCTCCGGAACCACCGCCTCTCGTGAACCTGTACGGGTGAGGGGCGATCAGGTTTTTGGGGAGCGCGTCTGCGCGACTACTGACGGCATCACGTCGACCGACCACTCCTTCCCCGACGAGGACTTCTTCCCGGACATCAGCAGCCTCTACATCGACGCCATGGCTGACACTGGTGTCAACCTCAACCAACCTGAACGCGAATCCGATTCCTCCTCTAGCACCGTCGTAATCTGCTCCTATCTAGTTCAGTTTACATTGCATTTCTTGTACTAGCTCTTGGAATAGATGTGATCTGTTTATTCTGGTTGAATATGATCTGTTCGTTTGTTCTGCTAGTATACATGATTAGATTAATTCTAGCACTTATAGTCATGATTTATTATTACTTATTTCGGATTAAATATTATGGAAATTTGCTTATATTTTCAACAATCCAAAAACCTGATTATAGGCAACTGAATTCAACTGGTTTAGCCGCGGCTACAAGGCCGCCTCCTTTTGACGGTGTCAATTATAAGAGATGGCGCCGAGAGCAGTTCTATGGTTGAAAACCTAGGCTGCTATAGCGCCACTCTTGGCAAACTGAGGAGACCTTTCTCTGTTCAGGAGAAGCGTTTGAGAAAGTCGACACCATGTTTATGGGGGCTTTGTTCAATATTCTTGGTGACAACATTGTTGACACCTATATGTCATTTGATAATGGCAAGGATGCGTGGGATGCATTTGACGCCAAGTTTGGTGTTTCGGATGCCGGCATCGAACTGTATATCATGGAGCAATTCTATGACTACAAGATGACTGATGACCGTCCCATCGTGGATCAGGCTCATGAGATACAGTCCCTTGCCAAAGAACTCGAGCAGTTCAAGTGTAACTTACCGGACAAGTTCGTGGCCGGAGGTATTATTGCCAAGCTTCCTCCTTCTTGGAGGAACTTTGCTACCTCTCTGAAACATAAGAGACAGGAGTTTTCTGTTTCGGATCTCATCGGATCTCTTCATGTTGAAGAAAAGGCGAGAGCAAAAGATACACGTCCTCGAGGCTTTGATGGAAGTTCTAGCACACATGTAGTGCAGAAAAACAACTTCCAGTCCCACAAGTTCAAGAATAAGAACAGGTCTGATGGCAAAGGAAAGTTTGATGGCAAAAACAAGGCCGCACAGACTACCAACTTCAAGAAGAAGACTGAGTATAAGAAGAAAGGATCCTGCCATGTCTGTGGTGATCCTAATCATTGGGCTCCTAGCTGCCCCAATCGCTTTGACAAGCGTTCACATGGAAATAGTGGCAAGTCCGCTAATGTTGTCCTTGGTGATATTGAGATGAAGGATGCTGGGTACGGTATATTTCCCACTGTTCTTTCAGTTTGTAATTCACCTGATTGGTGGATAGACACTGGTGCAAATATACATGTATGTGCTGATATTTCCATGTTCTCTTCTTATCAGGTCGAACGGGCTGGCTCCATGCTGATGGGAAACGGCTCACGTGCTTCTGTTCAAGGTGTTGGTACGGTGGATCTGAAGTTTACTTCGGGGAAGATCGTACAGCTGAAGAATGTGCAGCACGTTCCCTCAATCAATAAGAATCTCGTCAGCGGATCTCTTCTGTGTCGAGATGGTTTTAAGTTAGTCTTTGAGTCCAATAAAGTTGTAGTTTCTAAGTGTGGACAATTTGTTGGAAAGGGTTATGAGTGCGGAGGCTTGTTCCGCTTATCTTTGTCAGATTTATGTACTCAAGTTATTAATCATGTTTGCAATGATAGTGAGTCCAATATTTGGCATTCACGACTTTGTCATATTAATTTTGGGTGCATGACGCGGCTTGCCGATATGAATTTAATTCCGAAATTTACTACTGTCAAAAGTTCCAAGTGTCAAGTATGTGTGCAAGCTAAGCAACCTCGCAAGTCTCACAAGACTGCCGAGGTACGAAATTTGGCACCACTGGAACTAATACATTCAGATCTTTGTGAGATGAATGGTGAGTTGACAAAAGGTGGAAAGCGATATTTCATGACTTTAATTGATGATTCCACTCGATACTGTTATGTGTATCTTCTGAAATCTAAAGATGAAGCTTTTAATCACTTCAAAATCTATAAAGCTGAATCAGAAAATCAACTTGATCGAAAGATTGCGACTTGATCGATCGTGGTGGAAGTATTTTTCCAACGAATTTGATTCTTTTATGCGGAGCATGGTATTATCCATGAGAGGCCTCCCTACTCACCTCAGTCAAATGGGGTGCCGAAAGAAAGAACCGTACTCTAACTGATTTGGTTAACGCCATGTTAGATACATCGGGTCTATCCAAGGAATGGTGGGGGGAGGCGATAAAGACTGCGTGTCATGTCCTAAACCGTGTTCCCAAAATAAACAAAACCATTACTCCATTTGAGGAATGGGAAAGGAAAAGGCTGAAACTCTCCTACTTACGAACTTGGGGTTGTTTGGCGAAAGTGAATGTGCCGATACCCAAGAAGCGCAAGCTTGGACCAAAAACCGTGGATTGTGTCTTTTCGATATGCATTTCATAGCATTGGCTATAGATTTTTGATAGTGAAATCTCAGGTATCTGACATGCATGTTGGTACAATCATGGAGTCGAATGATGCGACTTTCTTTGAAGACATCTTTCCCATCAAAGATTCGTCTAGTTCATCAAATCAGGAGATGCCTAGTTTATCTAGTCAAGAATTAATCACAATTCCTGAACCCACCATTTCGATAGAACACCCTGATAATCCTGTGGAGGATAACAGTGAAGCTCCTACCAGAAGTAAGAGACAAAGGACTGCGAAGTCCTTTGGTGATGATTTCATTGTATACCTCGTGGATGATACTCCCACTTTTATGTCAGAAGCTTATGCATCTCAAGATGCTGACTACTGGAAAGAAGCCGTTCGCAGTGAGATGGATTCCATCATAGCAAACGGAACTTGGGAAATTACTGATCGTCCTTATGGGTGCAAACCTGTAGGATGTAAGTGGGTGTTTAAGAAGAAGCTTAGACCTGATGGTACTATTGAGAAGTATAAGGCACGCCTTGTTGCCAAGGGTTATACCAGAAAGAAGGCGAAGACTTCTTTGATACTTATTCACTGTGGCTAGATTGACCACCATTCGAAAATCGCTATCCTTGGCTGCCTCGCATGATCTTCTCGTTCATCAAATGGACGTTAAGACGGCTTTCCTAAATGGAGAGTTAGATGAGGAAATTTATATGGATCAGCCGGATGGATTCGTGATAGATGGTCAACAAGGCAAGGTGTGCAAGTTACTGAAGTCTCTGTATGGTCTTAAGCAAGCACCTAAGCAGTGGCATGAGAAGTTTGAAAGGACTTTAACTGATGAAGGCTTTATTGTAAACGGTTTGACAAGTGTGTGTACTATCGCCATGGTGGGGGCGAGGAGTCATCTTATGTCTGTATGTTGATGATATACTGATATTCGGGACCAATATTAATGTTATCAATGAGGTCAAAGACTTTCTATCTCGTTGTTTTGAGATGAAAGATCTAGGAGTGGCTGATGTGATATTGAACATCAAGCTGCTGAAAGATGATGATGGTGGGATAACACTTCTTCTTTCTCACTATGTGGAGAAGATCTTGAGTCGTTTTGGGTATAGCGAATGTAGATCCTCTCCTACACCATATGATCCTAGCGTGTTGGTTCGAAAGAATCAGGGAGATCCTAAGGATGCTAAAGATCAGCTGAGATATTCTCAGATTATTGGCTCGCTTATGTATTTAGCCAGCGCTACGAGGCCTGACATCTCCTTTGCTGTAAGCAAGTTAAGTCGATTTGTCTCAAATCCTGGAGATGTTCATTGGCAGGCCCTTGAAAGGGTTTTGCGTTATTTGAAAGGCACTGCGAGCTATGGGATTCACTACTCCGGGTATCCAAGGGTACTTGAAGGGTATAGTGACTCAAACTGGATTTCTGATGCTGATGAGACTAAGGCCACGAGTGGTTATGTGTTTACACTTGGTGGTGGCGCTGTTTCTTGGAAGTCTTGCAAGCAGACCATCTTAACGAGGTCAACTATGGAAGCAGAACTCACAGTATTAGACACAGCCACTGTTGAAGCAGAGTGGCTTCGTGAACTCTTGATGAACTTACCTGTGGTTGAAAAACCAATACCCGCAATCCTTATGAACTGTGATAATCAAACTGTGATCATAAAAATAAACAGTTCTAAGGACAATATGAAGTCATCAAGACATGTGAAGAGGAGATTGAAATCTGTCAGGAAAATGAGAAACTCCGGAGTTATTGCATTGGATTATATCCAAACATCTAAAAATCTGGCAGATCCTTTCACAAAGGGTCTATCACGTAATGTGATAGATAATGCATCGAGGGAGATGGGTTTGAGACCCACTTTTTGAGTTGCTCACATGGTAACTCCGCTCTATGTGATCGGAGATCCCGTGAAGTAGAGTTGGGAGACAAGTCGTTGGTCAATCGGGAGGAGAGTATCCTTATAGCATACTACCACTCCGTATAGATGCAATACTCTCCTATTCTGCATGGCAGGTTGGAATTTACCTTAATGTGTTCGGGTGGCTTGTTTAAGCAAAGATGTTGTCTGCGAACATCTTTTGAAGAACACACCTATATGAGTCTGACTGTCAAACGTCGCAGTCCGTGAGAGTTGGGTGCTCTCTAATAAACTCATGAAAGGCCATGGAGTATGACGTATAAGCTCCAAACCGCGGAGAAGCTTGGGCAGCCTCAGACGGTCTAGACCTTATGTGAAACTAGTGCGCACCAAACTTGTAGTTCAAGGCATAGTCCACTATTCAAGTTGCAATCTAGTGTAGCATGAAGTTCTAAGTGGAAGTTCAACTTAACAGTCTCCACCTCGCACCGGTATATAAACAATGCTCTGGAACTGATTGATGTGATGTGATGATATGTGCCTATGAGAATTTGTGGGGGATTGTTGGAATTTGGGTGTGGGCCTTGGCCCATAGCCTAATACAAATTCTGAAATTCTCTTGGCCCATTCATGCCTAGCAAGGGGTGGCACCAAAGTTTAGTCCCACCTTGCTAGTTTAGAGGGAGTTGGACCAATATATATAGTGGAGTGTTTCACTACCTCCTAAAGAGAGTGAAGAGGAGTGGCATACACGCGCGCTCCTCCTCCTCCGCCGCCTCGCCTGCGCCACAGCAGCCATGCGGAATTGTGCCTCGGTGCCGATCTTATCTTTTTGCTGCTCGGGAAAATTATTTTTCTGTCAACCGTTTCCGGTTTTTCCGGAAACGTGGGCTGTTACTACTCGGACGTGGACTACGCCCCACGTCTTACCCGACCGGCGCCTATATATAGACGGCCTTAGGCTAAAACCCTAATACGAGAAAATACACATCTCTCTGCCTCCAGAACCTTGCGCCGCCGCTACACCTTCTCCATCCCCTCTTCCGGCGTGCACCGGACGGACGACAAGAGGCCTCCGGAACCACCGCCTCGTGAACCTGTGCGGGTGAGGCGATCAGGTTTTTGGGGGAGCGTCTGCCGCGACTCTTGTGGCATCACGTCGACCGACCACTCCTTCCCCGACGAGGACTTCTTCCCGGACATCAGCAGCCTCTACATCGACGCCATGGCTGACGACACTGGTGTCAACCTCAACCCCAACCTGAACGCGAATCCGATTCCTCCTCCAGCACCGTACGTAATCTGCTCCTATCTAGTTCAGTTTCTGTTGCAGTTTCTTGTACTAGCTCTTGGAATAGATGTGATCTGTTTATTCTGGTTGAATATGATCTGTTCGTTTGTTCTGCTAGTATACATGATTAGATTAATTCTAGCACTTATAGTCATGATTTATTATTACTTATTTCGGATTAAATATTATGGTAATTTGCTTATATTTTCAACACATGGAACCAATTTGCACTGATTTATTTCTCAATAAGCTAAAGCTGCTTCTTCGAAATTGACAGTGCATATAAAATTTGAAATAGTTTTTACTAAATGTATAATGTGAACATGAGATTGAATCTTTGAAAACATAAGTTGGTGACAATGTGCATGGGACATACATTTACAGTTATGACAGACGATAACTTCAATGTAGCTCCTCCGCAAATGGATAGTGCTTGCTAAATTCAAGAGTTTTTGTGCAAATTTGAAGTATTAAACATATTTGCAAATTTCATGAGTTTTAGGTTTTCTTTGCAAATTCAGGAGTTTTCGGTTAAATATATTTGCAAATTTCAAGTTTGAACTCCATATCAAATTTTTATGTCTGAATAGAAGAAATTTGGGTGTGGTTCAACTTTTTTGAATTTTCTTTTTGACCCCTGCAACTTGTTATTTTTGTATATAATAGCAATGCCAACATTTTGTTTTGAAAGCTTTCCTAGTGGAAGTGAACACTAAAATAGGCATGCATAACTTCGTGTGACAATATTTTCTAGCTACAAGGAATATTTGGAAAATACCAATTATGCATTAGGAGAACTGATGTCCAGTAGCCAAAAAGCTTACATTATCACCCATGGCGAGCCGAAACATAAAGAAAGTATCACTTTTGTGCGGTATCATCTGGAGTCGTTGGCACCTAGCCTCATGCCCCTTTTAGCCGAACAAGTGAAGCACTCCTACCATGTACCATTGTCGAGGACATACGTGAGGTTGGAGGCGTTGCGCTACATGCCAAAATACGGAGAAGAAGATGGGCACGATCCGATTCACCTAGAGCTTCGAAAGCTAGAATTCGATGTCCGCTTGAAGGAGATCAAAACTATCCCTAAGTATGCACATGTGAGCAAGAATATGTCATGTCGTATCAGGTGAGAAAGAATATGTCAAGCAGGATTACAAGCTGATTGGACAAACAAATCTATGTCTCCAATCTTATTAGTTGTATGCAAACCCTTTTAATACATTCGGCCAACTCTTAGTCGATGCCATCTCCGGTTTGGTTTTGTTCCGACTGGTTCCCTCGTTGACTCTTAGGACCTCAAGGTCGTTCGGACCGATCAACATGGTTTATTTTTGTCAACAATGCCGACTAGCTACAAACATTAAACAACTGGGCTTAATTGAAGACTAATCGATTTGTTAAGGTGCATTATGCCAGTAAATGTTGGTATGCAGTCCAAACTTCATATTTTATTAGCGCATTGTTCCATACATGTGAAAGATGGTCGTCTCAGCAGAGGTAACCTGAGACCATTCAGTATGTGGGTGCAGTACATAGTTCATGGTCAGCGACAGTCCACAATATAACATGTGGGGTGATGGCTCGTGATTGATGAGATCGTTGGGAACCCCAAGAGGAAGGTATGATGAGCACAGAAGTAAGTTTCCCTCAGTTATGAAACCAAGGTTATCGAACCAGTAGGAGCAAGGAGACACCCCAAAGGTGTTGCTAGCTGAGCCTTGGCAGGGCGCACTACCGGTGCTGGTAGCAACGTGGAGACCTGCACAACACAACCACAGAACTCTGTCCCCAACTTACGATGAGGTTGTCAATCTTGCCGCTTTTGCTGAAAACAAAGGATTAAACGTATCAAATGGAAGAAAGTAATAGTTTGCAGAAAGTAAACACAAAGAAGTAAACAGTTTGTAGATTGTATGTAAAAGAAAGGACCGGGGTCCGTAGTTCACTAGAGGTGGCTCTCCTTAAGATAGATAACATGTTGGGTGAACAAATTACAGCGGGGCAATTGACAAACATCGAGAAAGCATACAAGCATATACTAATCATCTTGACTCCTTTGAGACTTGATTGGGCATTACAACATTATACATAGACCGCCATCCAACTGCATCTATGACTAATAATCCACCTTCAGGTTATCATCCGAAACCCCTCCAGTATTAAGTTGCAAGCAACAGATTATTGGTTTATGAATTGCGTGTAATGTAAACAATATGATTGTTCTATGAACAAAGGATTATTGTTTTCTTCCTAGTAGCAACATCACATCTAGTACCTTAGAGATTTCTGTCACTTCCCCAGATTACCAGAGGCATGAACCCACTATTGAGCATAAATACTAACTCTTGGAGTTGCTAGCATCTACTTGGCCAAGATAGCTACTAACAACGGAAAGCATGCAAGATCACAAATAACAAATACATGATAGAATCAATAATCAATCTGAAATAGCATCTCAATATCCATCGGATCCCCGCAAACACAACATGCAGAATTACAAATAGATGAACTTGATCATGAACAAAGCACACAAGATCTAAACATTAAAACACAAAGGAGGAGAACCAGCCATATAGCTACTACATGGACCCGTAGTCCAGAGATGAACTACTCACGCATCACACCGGAGGCTTGCATGATGATGAAGAAGGCCTCCAGGGTGAATTCCCCTCTCCGGCAGGGTGCCTGGAAGAGCTTCAGATCCCTCCCGATCTAGGGATGGAGATGATGGCGGCTATAGACTCTTTCGTGGATTTTTGATCGGGTACTTAGGGTTTTGGTCCCGAAGGCAATATATAGGCGGAAGGAGAGGCCGAGGGGGTGCTGGGGCCGGCCAGACCACCCCCTGGCGCGGGCCAGGCCTGGCCGCGCGGCCAGGTGGTGTGGTCGGGCCATAGCCCTTCTCCGTCTCGTATTCTAGCTCCAAGTGTCCCTCGGTAAAATAGTGACTTTGGCTTTTGTCCGTCCAATTCCGAGAATATTCATTTTCTGACTTCCTGAAACCAAAAACAGCAGAAAACAGGCAGCTGGCACTTTGGCTCTTGTTAATAGGTTAGTCCAAGAAATCATATAAAAATTACTCCAAAGTGTGGACAAAACACAAGAAAGTAGATAAAACCAAGCATGGAACATCAAAAATTATAGATACATTTGCAATGTATCATGGGGCTGGAAAAATTGAATTAGTATTCATAGTTCGTACATCACATTGAAAGATTTTATTAGCATTTCATGTTGTGGAGTTCAAATGGCAGTACGAAGGTCGTTTACTCCGGGAACAACAGAGGTTGTGCGGAGTTCATAGTTCATTCCGCAAACGGAACAAACAATAATGGTTGTGCGGAGTTCATAGATTGTACCGCACAAGAAAGGAGATGGGCAACCGAATTTTCCCCTCCAAGTAAAATCATGGACGTATGTATCTGTTGGAGATATGCCCAAGAGGCAATAATAAAGTGGTTATTATCATATCTTCATACTTATGATAAATGTTTACATACCATGCTATAATTGTATTAACCGGAAACATTAATACTTGTGTGATTTGTAAACTAAAATAAGAGTCCCTAGTAAAGCCTCTTGTTAAACTAGCTTGTTGGTTAATATATGATCATTGTTTCCTGATCATGAACATAGAGATGTTATTAACAACAGGGTCATATCATTAGGAGAATGATGTGATGGACATACTCCTATAGATAAGCGTAGCATAAAGATCAAGTCATTTCAATAGTTCAATTGCTATATGCTTTCTGATACATAGTAACCTAATTCCTTCGACCATGAGATCATGCATATCACCTTTACCGGATGGATGCTTTGATGTCATCAAACACCACACCGTAACAGGGTGGCTATAAAAGTGGCATTGAGTGTTCGGAAAGTATTGGTTGAAACACATGGATCAAGAGTGGGATTTGTCCATCCATATGACGGATAGATATACTCTGGGCCCTCTCGGTGAAATGTCATCCAATTAGCTTGCAAGCATGTGACTGGCTCACAAGGGATCACATATCACGGGAACGAGAAAATAGTACTTATCGATGTGAGGTTGAACTAGGTATGCAGAGATACCGACGATCATAACCTCGGATAAGTAACATATCGTGAGACAAAGGGAAATTGGTATCGTATGTAAGTGGTTCATTCGATCGCAAAGTAATCGTAGAAATATGTGGGAGCCATATGAATTTCCAGATTCCTCTATTGGTTATTGTTCGGAGAAGTGTCTCGATCATGTCCGCATAATTCACGAACCGTAGGGAGACACACTTAAGGATTCGACGTTGTTTGAGTAGTTATGGTATTATGAGAAAGAGACCGAATGTTGTTCGGAGTCTCGGATGGGATCCAGGATATCACGAGGAGATCCGGAATGGTCCGGAGAATAAGATTCATATAAGGAAAGTCCCATTTCGGAGTTGGGGAATGGTTCCGGTGTTTTCATCGGGAACATTCTAGAAGGTCCCGGAATGTCCGGCACTCCGGGGGGAAGGGTACATGAATGTGTCATTGTAAGTTGGAATGATTGCATCATGTACTAAGTGTTCTTGCTGTCCCAAATAAAGGGTTTATTTAAATCCTAAATTGAAAAGTCAAACGGCTAGTTTGAAAGTCAAACGGCAAGTTTTGGAAAGTGGAAAGAGGAGGAGAAGAGGAAACCGAGTTGGGGAGGGATTCCCTCCTCCCCAAGCCGGCGCCCCACCCCAAGGCCGAGTTGGGGAGGGACTCCACTCCCCTTGGCCGGCCAGCCCCTCCCACCTATATAAGGAGGGGCAGGGCTCCCTCCTAGGACACACAAGTTCCTATCCTCTAAACTAAACCCTAGACCTAAACCCCGGTTTAGAGCTATTTTGGTTTAGAGCCTTCTAATTGGTTTAGAGCCTTCTAATTGGTGTGTCTAATTACTAGACCACTAATAGCCTCTCTCATAAGCTCCACCATACTCGCACCGGCTTAAGGCGAAGCCCTGCGGGATTTCCCCTCTACTTCCGGTACCACGCCGTTGTGCTGCCGGAATCGCGAGGAGAGTGCTACAACCTCCGCTGCCTGCTGGAACAAGGGAGAGGAAGGTCTTCGTCGAAAGTACGAACGTGTGACCGATTGGGAGGCGCTGCGGAACGTGGCGCTGGAAGGATCGTCTCTGCGATCTTGAGATCGGAAGAAATGCGACTACATCACCCACGAGAATCTGCTCTCGTTAAACACTTTGGAATCTTCGAGGGTGAGTTATTCCATCGACTCGTTGCTGCAATCTAGTAGATAGATCTTGGCTTGTTTGTTTGTATGCGATAGAAATTTTTTTGTTTTCCATGCTCTTAATCCCTACAAAGGGTATCGAGCCGTTCTATATGTAGATCTGTTGCGAGTAGAACACAATGGTCATTGTGGGCGTTGATGCTTTTATTGTAGATTGCTTTTTGTGTACTTTGCATCTTGCGGTATGTTGGGATGAAGCGGCCGGCTAACCTTACATGACATCGCTCATGAGACTTGCTCCACGCTTGACATGCAACTTGTATTGCATAAGTGGCTTTATGGTGCCTGTTTCTCCTAGCATAGTAAAGATCCAATTTACAACAGGTAATCAACAATGCTAGTATCAATGTTGTGGTTCTTGTTCGTAAGTTAGAACGACACTTATTGAAAGCCCCAAACCACGTAAAATATGCAAAAGAAAGTAGAAGCGTCTAACTTTGTTTTGCAGGTGTGCAGATGATGTGATATGGCCATGATTGTGATTATATTTGATGTATGCAATGTTCCTTATTGTAAGTTGGCAACGGCGGGAAGCCATATGGTTGTCTTTAATTTCGTTAAGACCTGCGTGTCTATTCAAAATAGTTGTAATAGTTGAAGCTGGTGGACGACAACCATGAAGAAGCGTCATTGACCTTGATGCTATGCCGGTGATGATGGAGATCATGTTCGTGCTTGAAGATGGAGATCGGAAGCACAAAGAGAAAGGCCATATCATATCACATATTATGAATTGCATGTGATGTTAATCCTTTATGCATCTTGTATTGCTTAGTAGACGGTAGCATTATAAGATGATCCCTCATGCACATAAATTTCAAGTTCTAAAGTGTTCACCCTTAGTATGCACCGTTGCCAAAGCTTGCTGCTTCGAAGCACCACGTGATGATCGGGTGTCTTTGATTCCGCGGGTGAATACAACGTAAGCAAGCCAGATTTGCTTATGCGGTAGCTAAGGTTTGATCTTGACGAGCCTAGCATGTAGACATGGCCTCAGGAACACGGATTACTGAAAGGTAGAGCATGAGTCATATAGTAGATATGATGAACATGTTGATTGTTCGCCATTGAAGCTATATCAACTCTCGTGATGATCGGTTTTGATGTGGTGGATTTGGTTCGTGTGATCACTAAAACAATGTGAGGGATATTGTTTTGAGTGGGAGTTCACCTAGATTAATTTAATTATTAATTAGAACTCAATTTATCATAAACTAAATCAAAGTGAATTTGCATAGTTGTTGTAGTCATTGGCATCCGTTTACCACCTTGCGCTTAGTTATAATTGAGATGATAGAACTATAGAATTCTGGTTAGTTACTTTACGAACTGGTATCGTATTGTATTGAAGTGTTAATCTAAAGTTTAAAAGTCCTATTGCAAACTTTCAGTAAGTTCCGGTTACTCCATAAAGTTTAATAATTAGTATTAAAACAAGAGTGACAATTCCAAGTGTTAGTGTTATGAGTATCATGTTTGTCTCCATGATTCTTGATATTCAAAGGATTGTCTTAATATCAAGGTTATCTAGGATCTGAAAGAGTTGTTTCAGAAACCATGATGTGTGGAAGATATTGTGATATCTGAAATGAAGTTTTGGTTACAACATGATAGAGTATAATATGGCAAAAGTCATGTTCTCATATTTGATGAGAATTTGCAAAAGGTTGGAGACACTAGTTGTCCTAATCTTCCAAAAGGTTTTGGAGAGCAACATTATACTCACGATTCACCGTTACAAGCTAAAAGTAGCTAGATCATGGATAAGTCCATGATGAGGGTGAATATTTGATGTAGGTAAAATGTTTACTACACCAAGAGATTACTAAAGAAAGGAATTTGAAAGAACACCAAATATTTGATAATGGTGATCTACTTCAAAGTGCAAGTTCAAAGACATTGGTATTTAACTATACACGCTTTGGACTATGTGTCATAAGTATGACTCCACTATTGATGTTGATAGATTCTTTCAAACAGAAGGAAATACTGAAAGAGAATCTCATAAGTATATGGCAGAAAAGAAAAGACTAGAATTGTTCAGTTTAAGTATATAGATGATATATGTGTTATGGCTATATTCTTTGCTTATTAAACAATGTGGTCCTTAAGTATTTGATACTGAATTTGTTGGTGTGAATCGTCATACGAAACAACACAATTCATGAACTACAATGGCCTAAGTAACTAGCAAAAGAATAGGTGATGATGTTCATCGAGAACAAATAAAGGGTTATTTTGTTGCTCGTTAAACATCAACGCTTGCCTTCAAGATTTGTTTTATCAGGTATTATGAGAACAAAAGGGTTGTTCAAATAATTGCCGTAATCCATAAAAGATGGATGATTCACAAATCTCGTTGGAGAAATCACATCCATAAAACTAGTGCTAAAATTGTCGAAAGACAAATTGATTGAAAGATCACTTAGGAAGTGACATCGCCGTTTAAATTATATTGGAAAGAAAACATGAAGAAACTCCATGTGGATGGAATTTTGGAGTCTTTTGATTTTTGATCAAATGACGTTTGTGAAACTTTCCTAGAGATAATTAAAACTTCGTTCATAGGCCAAAGGGAGGAACGAAAGACTAGCTTATTGGAACTTGTGCATATTGTTGTACGAACTCCATTATGTGTAGTCAAGAGCGATGGATTTCAACTTCATATGCTTTCTCCGAAAATTTGAGTGAATATATGAATATTTACTTAATAAGGATGAAGTGTGAAATATTTGAAAAGTTCAAAAGACTTTCAAGATGAAGTGCAAAATCATTGTAACAAGAATATAAATAGTTTATGATAAGATCATAAAGGAAGATATTTGAGTTACAAGTTTAGCATAATACCTAAGATTTAAGGAATCGTTCCGTGGATTTGCATTTCCCGAAACACCATAAGAGTATGGAGCGTTCGAGATATGTAATTAAACCTTGTTTGACATGGTAAGATCAAAGGTATAATTCATAGAACTGCCATTATATTTTAAAGATTAAAAGCTTTAGAGACTACCGTTTTCCACTAAAAGAGCTCCATCATAATCCGCTGAAATGACACCATATAAGGTTATGGTTTGGGATAAAACCCAAGTAGTCCTTTCTTAAACATTGGTATGCTATGCATAAGAAAGATGTTTGCAACCAAAGTCGGATAAACCTGTCTTTGTATTACTGTTAAGTATTCCTCCATAAACACCGGAGACAAAAGTGTTTGTCGCTTAGAACGTCAAGTTTCTTTGAGAAGGAATTTTTCGTGAAAAGTTAAGTGGGAGGACAATAGAACTTTGATAAGGTTAAAAGAACCTTAGCTATATGTGCAAAGTTGCGCAGCACCGAAAAGTGTTCCGGAGGCAGCAACAATGCTCATGGCTCACGTGCCTCAAAGGTTGTGATCACGGAGGTCTAAGTTTCTATTGAAACAAGTAGGTCGGATGAACAATCAAATACCAAGATTTGAGGGTTGAATCATTATTTGAGAATAATGAACCTACTACATGCAAAGAAGCGATGATGGGCCCTGACTCCGTCAAATGGCTTGAAGCCATAAAATCCGTGATAGTTCCATACACGAGAAATCAAGTTTTGAACTTAAAGGACCCTCGAGAAAGGTGTAAGACCTTACAGTTGTGTTTGGATCTATAAAGAAGTAGACATGGATGTTTCACATCTATGAAATAGTCGACATGTTGGGAAAAAGTTCACAGCAATGTTCAAAGGTTGACTATGACAAGATTTGATCTTTCATAGTGATATTTAGTCTAGACGGATTAATGTAGCAACCACTACATATAAATTTGTTATATGGTAGTTGAATAAACAAAACAAGTTCTTCTAATAGAATCGTTACCTAGGACATGTGCATAACACGGTCCATAGGGTTTTGTTAATTCAAAGGATGCTAAAAGCATATGCAAACTTCAATGGTTAAAGTGAGCATCGCGGAGTTGGAATCTTCATTGTGATGAAACTGTTAAAGGAGTTTAAAAGTTCATTAGAGACGATGAAGATGCTTGCATTTGCAAGAAATTAAGTGGGAGTGCTAAGACATGTTTCTAATACATTATGTGGAAGACATATTGTTGATTGGAAATAATGTATCTTTTATTAACACATATTAAGAATTTCATCCCGATGAAAGACTTAGGCAAAACCCAAATATTTGGCATCAATAGACGCTAATATGGTTGTGCCAGAAGTACATAGACGAGATATTGAATGAATTCAATATAGAAACTACAAGAAAGGTTCTTGTTGCACAGAAAGGATTGAAAGAGTTCAATGTTGATGATATATTCAAGTGTATTGGCACTTGGTAAGTGAAACAAAGATTCAAGTATAGATTGATACTTGATGTATGAAATCACAAAGAGTATTTATATCAATCATACTGTGATATGTACAAATCCAGATATGTCCTATGCTATAAATATTATGAGCATATACCAGAATGATTCGTAAGATGATCATTGGACGATAGTAAGGATATTCTTATGATCTTTTGGAAGAACTAAGAGTATATTATTTGTAGAAGTGACAAATAGATGGTTAGTTCATTGTAAAAGTACTACATTGATACTAGTTTTGTCACAGAGTACAAATTAAGTTTATATCAATCTAAACTAAGGGTGGCACAATATAATGGAAAGTGAGTTCCATAATGGATTTGGATGAGTTCCAAAGTTAAGACATTGTGACAGATACTTCAACAAAAGGCTAAGTATATGACTGCTATTATAGCAGCAGAAGAGGGCATTTGTGTCAAGTAGTTTGTTATCAAACTAGGTGTAGTTCACAGTGGGATAATACTATGAAGATATATTGTGCGACAATATTATCAACATGTTTTAACCCCAAAGAACTAAAGGTCACACCGAAAGACCAAATCATACAAAGCCATCTCATTAGAGAATGAGTGATGCGTAGAGACGCAAAGACATGCAATTACACACGGACCTGGAAGTGTCAGATCCGGAGATCAGTTGACCACTAGCAATCGTGTACATACAACACCGGAAAGCCATAGGTGTTGAAAACACAAAGGTTTGAAACTAGATTATTGACTCTAGTGCAAGTGGGAGACTGTTGGAGATATGCCCAAGAGGCAATAATAAAGTGGTTATTATCATATCTTCATACTTATGATAAATGTTTACATACCATGCTATAATTGTATTAACCGGAAACATTAATACTTGTGTGATTTGTAAACTAAAATAAGAGTCCCTAGTAAAGCCTCTTGTTAAACTAGCTTGTTGGTTAATATATGATCATTGTTTCCTGATCATGAACATAGAGATGTTATTAACAACAGGGTCATATCATTAGGAGAATGATGTGATGGACATACTCCTATAGATAAGCGTAGCATAAAGATCAAGTCATTTCAATAGTTCAATTGCTATATGCTTTCTGATACATAGTAACCTAATTCCTTCGACCATGAGATCATGCATATCACCTTTACCGGATGGATGCTTTGATGTCATCAAACACCACACCGTAACAGGGTGGCTATAAAAGTGGCATTGAGTGTTCGGAAAGTATTGGTTGAAACACATGGATCAAGAGTGGGATTTGTCCATCCATATGACGGATAGATATACTCTGGGCCCTCTCGGTGAAATGTCATCCAATTAGCTTGCAAGCATGTGACTGGCTCACAAGGGATCACATATCACGGGAACGAGAAAAGAGTACTTATCAGTAACGAGGTTGAACTAGGTATGCAGAGATACCGACGATCATAACCTCGGATAAGTAACATATCGTGAGACAAAGGGAAATTGGTATCGTATGTAAGTGGTTCATTCGATCGCAAAGTAATCATAGAAATATGTGGGAGCCATATGAATTTCCAGATTCCTCTATTGGTTATTGTTCTAGAAGTGTCTCGATCATGTCCGCATAATTCACGAACCGTAGGGAGACACACTTAAGGATTCGACGTTGTTTGAGTAGTTATGGTATTATGAGAAAGAGACAATGTTGTTCGAGTCTCGGATGGGATCCGGATATCACGAGGAGATCCGGAATGGTCCGGAGAATAAGATTCATATAAGGAAAGTCCCATTTAGGAGTTGGGGAATGGTTCCGTGTTTTCATCGAACATTCTAGAAGGTCCCTAATGTCCGCACTCGGGAAGGGTACATGAATGTGTCATTGTAAGTTGGAATGATTGCATCATGTACTAAGTGTTCTTGCTGTCCAAAATAAAGGGTTTATTTAAATCCTAAATTGAAAAGTCAAACGGCTAGTTTGAAAGTCAAACAACAAGTTTTGGAAAGTGGAAAGAGGAGGAGAAGTGGAAACCGAGTTGGGAGGGATTCCTCCTCCCCAAGCAGCGCCCACCTCAAGGCCGAGTTGGGAGGGACTCCTCCCTCCCCTTGCCGGCCAGCCCTCCCACCTATATAAGGAGGGGCAGGGCTCCCTCCTAGGACACACAAGTTCCTATCCTCTAAACTAAACCCTAGACCTAAACCCCGGTTTAGAGCTATTTTGGTTTAGAGCCTTCTAATTGGTTTAGAGCCTTCTAATTGGTGTGTCTAATTACTAGACCACTAATAGCCTCTCTCATAAGCTCCACCATACTACTTTGGCTTAAGGCGAAGCCTGCGGGATTTCCCTCTACTTCCGTACCACGCCAGTTGTCTGCCGAATCGCGAGGAGAGTGCTACAACCTCCTGCCTGCTGGAACAAGGGAGAGAAGGTCTCGCCGAAAGTACCGAACGGTGACTGATCATTGGAGCGCCGGAACGTGGCGCTGGAAGGATCGTCTACGCGATCTTGAGATCGGAAAGAGTACGACTACATCACCCACGAGAATCTGCTCTCGTTAAACACTTTGGAATCTTCGAGGGTGAGTTATTCCATCGACTCGTTGCTGCAATCTAGTAGATAGATCTTGGCTTGTTTGTTTGTATGCGATAGAAATTTTTTGTTTTCCATGCTACGAATCCCTACAGTATCCCCGCTGGACTCTCCTATAGGGCGAAGGTGTTCACATCTTCTCCTTCATGATTTGTTCTATGTTCGTCTCGGATGCTTCATGCTTCCATACCAATGGAAACAGTAGCAAGGTGAAGACATACCACAAATCATTGTAATATTGGTGATATACCTATATCTGACAAAGTCATATCCCACATGTGCAAAGATATGGAAAGTAATGCACATAGTGGAAACACATAGTTCCAATATATAACAGAAAATTGAGAAATAATGCTATCTATTATTTTCCTAGAGAAGGCTTCCTCTCCTAGGTTGCAGGCAGTGACTAAAGCATAAAGGCATTTGTCCAATGGTAGGTAAACATACCTTGGTTTATATGATCTAGGTCGTCGGTAGGCCATAGGTTACGAATGGTATATAAATCACGAAATTAGCTATGATAGGCATCTAGCATAGCTAATTTTAGTGACAATGACTATACCAATATTGTAGCAACAACAAAACAATCAAAATAAAATTTTGACTCCCACACACTCATGGGATGTACAGGCACACATGGATCTGACATATTCATAAACCTACTCCTCTATTAACCAAGTCATCAACGAAAATAGTAGATAATTTTATGATATAGTTTATAGTATGAACGCGAGGTTTGATATTTAAATAGGAAACTTTGCACAAAGCCACCTATACAAGTACATGTTACCGATTTGCATGAACTTATTGTCCAATAAGATCAAAGTTGACAGAGCCCATCAAATTTTGAGCTAATTTTATAGTTCGAACATGAGGTTAAAAATTTAACTACAGAAGTTTGACGATAGTATGCATGTTACATACTACTACAAATTAGTCAGGCCATAAGTCCAAAGCATTTCTTCCAAATGTGAACAATGTTTGTTAAATTTCCGAAGATTACATCCAAATTTGTATATGTGAACGGAAGGATGAAAATCAAGAAAGCAAAATCTCGCATAAATAAATTTCATTTCAATGGGGTATCCAACTATATTCAATTTTATTTTCTAGAATCAAATTCAAATCATGTTACAATTTTTTTTGAATTCCAGTTAAATGAATTAAATTCAGTTACTCATAAAAACAAGGTGCTGGGTTTTTTCGTGAAGGACAAATTTGATTGGTCTTCTGAACTTCCTGAATTGCTTTTCGGCAATATGGCTCCACTTCCAGAGAACTATAGGACACTCACCAACCTTTGCACTAATATCCTTGCCTTGATAATGTAGATGTAATATATGTTCTAGCATGAAGGCTCTCATTACGCCCCTCTATTATTTTTATTTTGCTAATTATTGTTTGGTGTGCATCCTTTTAAACATGAATGGTAACGATGTGAGGTCAGAGGACGATGTCATAAGTTTCTCGATTTATTGGTAATTCCAACTGCCTTCTATTCACATACCTATCAAATTCATATAACTGATGTGCATGCACGCACATGGGCGGATCCAGGGTGTTGGCAATGGGGGCAGCTGCCCCCACTCAATTTTTTTGACTTCTTGTAATAGCAAGCTTAATGATTCATTTGCCGCAACTTAGATATTTTCACCTAATTAGCAATTTTTTGCTCCCTCTAAATTATGATCCTCGATGCGCCCCTGTTCACGTAACATATATGACACAAAAATATAGATTCCAGAATAGAAAAGGTAAATTGAAAGTTAATATTCATAGTTTTGATTAAGAAAGTGACATCAAGTCATTTTCTCTTGGGTAGGTGAATAAATTGACGCCCTTGATTCTCGGTTGTACGACAAAGGCTATAATGTTTTGTCAATCCTTCTATAAAAATAATAATTTGTTTAGAATTTCATTAGAAGGGAGAATTCCATTACTCTCGTGAACACCCAACCTTGATCCAAAAAATAGAACAACTTAATGTTCTTAATTACGATGAAATTGATGGAACTATATCCTAATGGCAACCATTTCATTCATAGAAGAGAACATACCGAGCTATCTAAAAATGAGAGAACAAAGCGAGCAACATAGAGCTGATGTTGCCGAATATAGTAGTATCACGAGCGACAAACCCCATGATACTCTTAATATTAAAACATTACCCATATGAAGAAGCTAGGATTGTATGTTCTACTTTGTTTTTCGTGTGTGTCAGCTAATATTAGAACATAGAGCTTGATGTCTTCCCTCGTTGATTTGGCTGTACTGTCGAGTTCCGGCAGGCTCCGCCGGTGAACTCCCATGGACGTATATGCCTAGAGATTGCTGGACCGGATTAAATTTGGTCGGTCGTACCCATGTTTTTGTCTGGCCGTTTGGTTTCAGAAGAAGAGTTGCGATGCTCCGATATATGTTACCGTCATGTGTCATCTCTTCGACGATTCAATCTGAAGTCAGATGTGGGGAATGTCAGGAAATCTGGAACATCAGGGAAGCGATGGTGATTTGAGTCTTTGTGGAGACGAGGAACTAGATGCGTGATCTGTGACTCGCATCAGCGATTGTTTGTGGGGGCAACAACACATGCGGAGTTTCCAGTCTTACCTTGCAGGATGAAAATTCAAGGTCTGGTCTTAATTGGTTGTGCCTGGCAATGACCTTGATGAAGGCATTTTTTTGCGAGTGAGGACTTTCTCTAGGGTGAAAACCTATGATCTTTGATAGGGCGACAACAGCGCTTGTGCATTGTTTCCTTCTTGAAGGTGCCTCTATTGGAGTGGTTGGATTACTTGTATTGTTTTGGTGGTGTTAGTGTCGTTGCTTCGAGAAATCGTTCTCTATTGCGGGACTTTTTTGTAATTGGTATCTCTTGATATTAATATATACTCTTTAAAAAAAGTAAAACGCATGACAATTATACCATGGCAACATGTGTGGACAATGGTTATCACTTAGTTATAATTATGGGAAGAAGGCGATAGAAATCACACTGGATATGCACCAGGATAATTTGGGTTAGTGAATATGAGTGAATGAATGAAGGTGAGGCACGTTTAATGTCAGCTGGGCCAACTTCCCAGCTCACCCGCGAGAATGAAATACCCGCCATGCCAGGAACGAAAGTTGAAGGGGAATCTATTTCCTAGTTTGGGTTGCCCCCATGTGAAAGAATGGAACACGAGAGACAATATACACCACCATTTAATTGCGCGAATTTTCAAGGAAACACAATGTTTCGTGTACATTCTATTCCCTCATTTTCAAGAACAAACAAAGTTCCTTCTTGCAGTTGGAGTCCATGTCCATATTGCGAATGCAAGATATTTTAGAATAGTCTAATGTATTTTAAACCATCTGCGCAAACGAGAAGAATAAAATCTTGAAAAGGTTACACAAAAACCCTATTTAATTGGTCTATAACAGTCAACAAAAGTAAACTATTTTCTACTTTACTTCATTAAAATATTATGTTACCCATTTTCTTAAAATTCGTAAATTTCTTTCTGAAAGAAATTCTACAAGATGACACTCTGAAACATTAATTTCTTTCATAAAAAAATTCTACACTCAAGATGATTCTCTTGCATGTGAAACGGCCGCTGTGCTAGTTTTCAGGAACAAACAAACCTAAAACCTACGTACATACTGCCTCTTGTATGGATGTGTGGCATTATGGTAAGAAAGATCGTTAGGCTAAATTTTAAAAAAAATCCCAATTATTTCTTCTCTTGCGGGGCGTGGGAATAATTTCTTCAGTCTAATTTCTCCCTTTTGGTTTGATACCTTTGAGGTGTTGTTCTTGTGAAAGTTATGATTTCTACTCTACTAGAAGAAATCTTTAGGACTCACGGACAATTTTATTTTTCAATTCACACCCCCATGAAGTAATTTTGTCTCCTAGACACCTATCTCTTGCTTCTCTATGTTTTTTCCGCTACTAGTGACAGATCGATGCTTCTCGCCTTATACCTGGTGACAGTGTGAAGTGATGAGGTAGGAGTGCTGAATATGATAGTCCCAGTCCGTATATAATTCCTGGTGACTTCTATGCCTATATCTATCAAACTCATATCCACAATGTGCAAGAAACTGTAAATCAAATTGCACGGGAAAATTCCAAAACAGAAAAGTAGAACAAGAAAAAGGTATTTATCATTTGCTTGGGGAAGCCTTCCTCCTTATATAAGAATTGGACGGTTGATCATACATGAGGTCATTCAACCTTCGGTTGGTAGGTCGATTAGTGTATGTGTGGTTAATGGCCGCCCGAACATTAAGTTTGATTTCACGTCCGTGTCGCTGCGGCGTTGACCATAATTAAACCATATAGCTGTCTGAAGAGATTTTTGCCAAGAGCACTCACTATTTTTAGAGGAATAATTTCTCTGCTTTTTTTCCTTAGAGAGGAAGGGGAGAGGTAGCCTGATATACACACATACACCAATCTCTCGATGCTTCTCCCTGGCTCTACATTGTTCAGCTATTTTTCTAGTTTAGTCCCTATAGCTTTAAGTATTACAACTAACACCAACACTCCCCCTCAAGATGGGGCAAACACGTCAAATAGACCCATCTTGCTACAAAATCCAGAAAACATCCTCTCAGGCAAACCTTTAGTAAGTATATCAGCTACCTGACTTGCTGAAGTGACATATGGTAAGCACACTATTCCTTTATCGAGCTTTTCTTTGATAAAGTGACGATCAATTTCGATGTGCTTAGTCCTATCATGTTGGACAGGGTTATTTGCGATATCAATGGCAGCCTTATTATCACAATAAAGCATCAGTGGCCCATGTAAATGTAGTTTCAGTTCTACTAAGAGAACCTGCAGCCACAATAGTTCACATATACCATGAGCCATAGATCTGAACTCTGCCTCCGCAGTTGATCTGGCCACCACAGATTGTTTTTTACTCCTCCATGATACAAGATTACCCCCAACAAAAGCACAATAACCGAAAGTGGACCGTCGATCATCTAAAGACCCTGCCCAATCAGCGTCAGTGTAGCATTCAACTTGTAGACCCCCTTGTTTTGTGTATAAGAGACCTTTCCCTAGACACCCTTTAAGGTACTTTAAAATTCTATTCAAAGCATCCAAGTGTGCTGTCTTAGGGTCATGCATGTATTGACTAACAACACTCACAGCAAACGCAATGTCAGGACGGGTATGAGAGAGATATATCAGTTTTCCAACAAGTCGCTTATAACGCTCCCGATCAACAGAAGTTCCCATATCACTATGGAGGCGATGATTTTGTTCTATGGGAGTTGCAACTGGGCGACAACCATGCATACCCGTTTCCTTAAGAAGGTCTAGAGTGTACTTCCTCTATGATAGAAATATACCTTTTGATCCACGTGAGACCTCTATGCCAAGAAAATATCTTAGGTGCCCAAGGTCTTTCACTTCAAATTCTTGTGTTAGGTGACACTTCAGGTCTTCAATCTCCCGGTGGTTATTACATGTTATCACAATGTCATCGACATACACTATTAAAATTGCAACTTTATCATCAACATGCTTGTAAAATAGTGTATGGTCTGCATTGCTTTGGTGGAAGCCTCATTTGAGCACCGCTTGTCTGAACCGATCAAACCATGCTCGTGGTGATTGTTTCAAGCCATACAACGAGCGACGGAGGCGCAACACCTTTCCTGTATTCTCACTTAATTCAAAACCAGGAGGAATGTCCATATAGACTTCCTCTTGAAGATCCCCATGGAGAAAAGCACTTTTTACGTCCATCTGATAGATACTCCAATCTAGATTTACAGCACAAGAAATTAATGTCCTCACTGAATTCATCTTTGCAACAGGAGCAAATGTTTCCTCATAATCAATACCATAAGTTTGTGTATAACCCTTAGCTACCAGGCGGGTTTTATATCTATCTATTTTTCCCTCAGGAGTGTGTTTGACAGAGAAAACCCACTTACATCCTACAGGCTGCTTACCTTGTGGTAGATCCACAAGCTCCCATGTTTTATTTTTTTCCAAAGCTCTCATCTCATCAAGCATTGCCTCCCTCCATTTAGGGTCCTCTAAAGTTATTCTCCAGTGAGATGGTATGGAGACAGAGTCTAAAGAGGCAATAAAACTTTGGAAAGTAGGGCTACAATGTTTGTAGGAAATGAAATTTGCTATGTTATGCCTATACCCAACAAAATCTCTAAGATGTCCTGGAGTGGTGCGAGTCCTAGTTGGTTTTCTCAAGGCAATGGGTAAATTAGCTTGCGGATTAATGGTAGATAATTGGTTGTCACTCTGACCTGCGGTGCTAATAGGAGCTACATTGTTAGGGTAACTATTGTCGGTACTTGGGTCCTCATGCATAGTAGACTCTTCACCTTGACATGGAAATGATGGAACTACTGTTGCATCCATAGTGTCTCCAGGACAAGAATCACTGTCGGGATCATCATGGTGTGTCTCCTCCCCCTGACTTAAGTCATTACTACTAGACAAATTATTATCAAGGGACGACATATTATCATGAGTTAAAGATCCACATGTAACACTTGAAGGGGGAGCAAGAATAGGAATCACGAAATTACTTCCATCCTCCCCCTCTTGTTTCGTTTCAGGTGGTAGCGAGATAATGCCAGTGTCACACGATGATCCATAATAAGACTCATATTCACGGAAGGTTACATCCAAGCTTTCAAAAAACCGACGCTCGGAAGGACACCAACACCTATAACCTTTCATGGACGTAGAGTAGCCCATGAAAACACATTTCAAGGCACGTGGGTCTAGTTTACCTACAGAATTTATATAATCATGCACAAAGCAAACACACCCAAAGACTTTTGGGGAAACAATAAAGTTATTAGAACCCAACAAACACTCAGCAGGAGTTCTATAACCAAGAACACGAAGAGGCATACGGTTTATGAGATAAGTTGCAGTTTTAATTGCTTCACTCTAAAGAAATTTAGGAACATGCATAGTAAACATGAGTGAGCGAGCAACTTCAAGTAAATGCCTATTTTTACGTTCAGCCACCCCGTGTTCAGCCACCCCGTTTTGCTCTAGAGTATTAACACATGTAGTTTTGGTGTTCTATGCCATTTATTGCAAGAAATTGATCAAAATCCTGGTTAATATATTCGGTGCCATTGTCTGAACGGAAAAACTTAACTGTTGTTGCATGTTGGTTTTTAATAAGAGCACACAAATCTTTAAACACAGATAATACATCACTCTTATGCTTTAACGGCTAAAATAGTCAATAAAGGTTACAAACCAACGGTGACCAGAAATGGAATGAACCTCACAGGATCCCCATACATCAGAGTGGATTACTTCAAAAGGTTTACTACTTGTTAAACCAATACTAGGATAGGTGCCCCTAGTATGTTTTGCTAGTTCACACGCATCACATACCAACGACTCGCTAGTATATAACTTAAACAAGGCAGGATAGATATGAGATAAAGCAACAAAAGAGAGGTGTCCAAGCCTGCGATGATGCAACAAAAGTTCTTGGCTTGGAGACAAACTAGATGCAAGGGCAACTTCTTCACTTCCTTCATCAAGATAATAGAGCCCATCATGCTCGGTCCCAGTCCCCAAAAGTCTCCCTGTCTTTAGCTCCTGAAAACCACAACAAGTAGGATCAAACCAACTTCTACAATTAAGGGATTTAGTAATTGAGCTAACCGACAATAGATTGACTGGAAATTTAGGAACATGTAAGACCGGTGATAAGGACAATGTCTTGGTGCACCTGATGGATCCACGTCCTACAATGGGTGCCATGGATCCATCAGCTACACGTACCTTGTCCTTACCAGAGCATGGACTATAAGTGGTAAAAAGGTTTGCTGCTCCTGTCATATGGTTAGTGGCTCCAGTGTCAATGATCCAGGGATTCGAATGTGTTATGGAAGAGTGGGCCTGATGAAGTTCCCTACCTCGTTGGGAAGTGGCAATGAGACTGGAGTCAGCTTTGGAGGTTTCTTGGGAGGAAGAGGAGCATTCTGAGAGTTTGAGTTTGGAAGTGAATTCATGTAGAGCTCGAACATCTACCACAGGTTGCTCTCGGACGGATGCAACATGGGTTAACTGTCTCTTTCCTGCTCCTGAACTCCCCCTTGCTTTGATCTCCCTCTTTCCCACCAAGATGGGAAGCCATGCAACTCAAAGCATGTATCTTTACTGTGTCCATTCTTTCTGCAGTGCTCACAAAATAATTTTCTCTTATCTGTCTTGATGAAGGACCCAGCAGTATGTCGAGACTGCATTGACAAGGCTGCACGATCATCGATGCATCTTGGACCATACTCCTTCGGTTGACATAGGCGTGTCTCTTCCTCAATTACACTTGAAATGATATCATCTAGGCTTGGCCACTCCGGTTGCGAAAATATTAGTTGTCTCCGAAGGTTAAACTCCTGATTTAAACCATCAAGAAAGAGTTTCGATACAATGGATTGAAACCATTTGTGATGAATAGCCAAATCATTCTTGTCAATTGGCTGAAATGGGTGGTAATAGTGCAGGTCTCTATAAAGCCTTTTTACTTCACCCGCATATTCAGTCACATTTTTTGTCCCTTGCTTCAAATGTGTCAGCTCATCCATGATACGGGTAGCTTGCATCTTATTTGATTTGCCAGCAAACTGTCTCTCTAGAGCTGACCACACTTCATAGACAGTCTGCATTATCTCCACTTGTTGCCGAACAATGGGTTCCATACTTGCCAGCAGCCACACTAACACTCTGTCGTTGATTTGTTTCGTACAAATGTCACCACCCTTCTGCTTCTCATCATCACCAACCAGCAAATTCTCATAGCCATGTGAACTCAGAATTAACTGAGCATGACGTGCCCAACGAACATAGTTGGCAGGACCTGATAGTTTAACCGGATTGGGATCAAGTGCGTACTTAGTTGCTTCAGGAAATACCTTGATTTGTTGTTGCTGCTCCAATAATTTACTGAAGACTTCATACAGTTTATCAACGCCTGTGTCACCTGATTTCTGTACCTCTGATTCTGCAATTTCTCTACTCCACTAAGCATAACAATAATAAACAGTCTCGCTGGAAGTAAACAGGAGCACTAGCAAGTTATAACTTTGATTGTTCACGGCAGAGGCTAGCCAAGCTTGATTTGTTCAAATCGAGTCACACAGGAGTAGAGGACCCACTCCACGGTAGCTGGCAACTGCGGGCAGGGACTTTGCTTCAGTCCAGTCTAACAGCCAACTGCACAAGTGGAAATCCCAGCGCCGCTCCCACAGACGCACGCCGGCGGCAGGGACAATAGCCGGAACGAAAGCCAGAAAGACGAGTCCGGCAGAGGAAGATTAACTTGGAGCAGCTCTGCAGCGAATCAATGGCGGCCGATCTGCGCAGGCGTCACAGCACCCTCGCGACAGCCCGATCCTCCTCGATCCAATTCCTCACGGGAGGTCGCAAATCCGCTCAAAATCGCAGGGGAACCGCGCTGGATTCGTCCTGCTCTGATACCATGAAGAGATTTTTGCCAAAAGCACTCACTAATTTTAGAGGAATAATTTCTCTGCCTTTTTTCCTTAAAGAGGAAGGGGAGAGGTAGCCTGATATACGCACATACACCAATCTCTTGATGCTTCTCCCTGGCTCTACATTGTTCAGCTATTTTTCTAGTTTAGTCCCTATAGCTTTAAGTATTACAACTAACACCAACACTGTCGAAAATGTTATATATGTTGTTAGGGGAAAAGGTAATCACTCATTTTTTCATATATGCGTAGTGGAAATCAGACAAGAAAAATAAGTACACATAGTGCAAATGCGGGAGCAAGCAAGCCTGCCTGGACCCTCGATTAAATTACACTGACTTTGTGTACCGACGTGCAGCATACTGAATGAATTAATGGTTCTACTCAACGTAGGAGCATAGCCAATTTGAACCTATGGATGAGAATCTTTATATTTCGATTTTCGCGAGCCACCGCTTTTCTCTCCTCTCTAGTATATTCCCATCTCTCTTGTAGCAGTTCATCATTCATATTTTTCTTTTATCTCCACTACTATTAAACAAACAAACACGATCTTTCTTATGTGCAGTGAAATGATTTTCCGATGATAGCTCTCATGGAATGGTTGGCAGTGTTTTTCGGACCATTTTTCTCTATTGCAGCTTGGCAGCTTGGGAAAAATGCATGCACAACCACAACGGCATGACTATATTGCTAACTGGCCAAGGATGCGACGTGCAACCATCCTTGTGTTTTACCTTCGTTGGATAATTACTTACAAGGTGTGCTTTGTTGAAGTAACCCTGGTTTCTACTCACACACGCACACGAGAGAGAGAGAGAGAGCGATCAGGCGAGAGGAAGACGATGAACACAGAGAGAATATTTTTGTGCAGCGTTCAACTTACTGCTTTTCCGTTTCTATTCCCTTCTTATTCTGCGAGAGAAACAAAGATGCCGAGGAGATCGGCCACGCTCCCTACTGAATCATGCCATCCCACGATTCGGAACGAGCCCACGGCGATCCTACAATCTAGGCCACGACCGCACAGAACGCGTCGTGCACCAGCTGGAAAGACACAGTCTCTGTCGCTAAACTGAACCTAGACAGAGACACTACTCTGAAACTGAAAGTGCAAACAGTGACAGCTAAACCCCTTACGATCAGCAAGGTTTTTTCCAACATGCTTCCGTGTCCCCCCCCCCCCCCCCCCTTAAAACTTAAGTTTGCTTGGGCCGGTTTTATTTTAACCAGTCGAAACCTATATCCAGACTATATATACCTCCGTATAAGTGTACTTGGTCGAGCTGGGTATACTCCACATTCTTATCGGCCAAACCCACTTCCCGTTATCGCCATCTATGTCTTTGCATGCCATATTTTGAAATTTTGTTGCTTTTGCTATATAACCCCCGATTTCCGTCTCCCGTAGGCACGTGAGTATACATGTACTGTGAGTATACGTCTAAGAGGATCATACGAGCCGCGGGTGGGTTCATGTGGTCTTCGAAACGAATCAGTATCGATTTTTTGTTGTCCAAGTTTGAAAAGTAGGGGGACGCCGAAGTAAAAGTCTTATTTAAACAACACGAAATGTGTGTCTAGCTAAGGGGATTAATATAGAAGCAATTTCTTCCATACCACACAAGGCAAGTAACAATTAGGTTTCCCTCCACTATCACAAGCGAGGAAGCTCCACCTTCCTCCAGGATACTAAGTAGCAACACATACACTCCATCTGTCATGGTTTATGCACATGCAGTAGTGAACTTGGCCCACAGGTTCTTGCATTGATGCATGATCGAGAAGGTCACGGTTTAATTGTGAGGGCACAAGCTTGACACTTGCTTGTTGATCTCCTCCTCGTCACGTGGCCTTGTGAAAGATGAGGCCTATGTTGTAGTTAGATCTCATTCAGACGGTGCACATGCTGTATTCTCGTTCATCCTCATCTCCGCTGATCGACCTTATGAAGATTAGCACAACTTTCCTCTATAAAGCAAATTCCCATCGATCTCCCAGGAAGATTATAGCTTTCCTCAAAAAATAAAGAAGGTAAAGTATAGCCATAATCAGATCAGTCTGTTGCCGCACGTCCAAACACAAACCATCAGTGAAAATTAATCCAACATCTAGTACTTTTACTAAGGCCTTCTCCAAAATACTGATCGGGTACATCGGGTTCTTCCCACGATAGTTCGGGCTGGGGTGCCACCCTGGAGGAGGCTGCGGCTGGGGCGCTGTCGCGGCAGGGAAGTGCACCGGTTGCCCTGCCGCGGCAGGGTTTCGACCCCGGTTGCCTGCCGCGGCAGGAGGTGGCAGCGGCCTAGTCAAGGCGACGAAGGTGTCGGGGCGGCCCTCCTTGCGAGCTTGGGCGTCATCGGCACACTGGAGCAACGAGTGGACCTCGGCGAAGGTGGGGCAGGGCCGCATCATGGGATGAAGGAGGCTTGTTTCTCGAACCGATTGCTGAGCCCTTGGAGGAGGATGTTGATGAGCTAGCGATCTGGCACGGGATCGCCGAGTTCGTGGAGCTCGTCGGCCATCGTCTGGATATGTTGGCAGTAGACGCTGAGAGAGGAGTGCCCATGGACTGTGTTGCGGATCTCGGTGTTAAGATTGTTGACCTGAGCGTCTATGTTGTCCTGGATGAGCTGGCGCAGGGCCGTCCATAGTGCGGCGGCGGTGGCGGCCTCACGGAAGACGAGGTTGAAGATTTTTGTGGAGACGTGCATGTAGATCCATTGGATGATTGCCAGATCGCCCGTGACCCATCGAGGATCGGAGGGGCAAAGAACGGAGTCGGCAGCGCCCGAGGTGAACCTCGAAGAGGTGGCGCCAGTGGTAGTAGTTGTGTTGGGCTAGGTCTAGGGTGATTGGGATGAAGGGGGTGACATCGGAGATTGTATAAGCATAGGAGAGAGGGGCAGCCATGACGGCGGTGGTGGTGGGTTGGAGATTGGCTAGGGATGTGGAGGTAGAAGGGTGTTGGGCGCGGCCTTTTGGGCGGCGTAGCTCAAGGGGAAGGGGCGGCGATCATGTGGCAACGCCATAGGTCCCTGAGATCTAATCTGATACCATGTAAGTTTGTATAGTGTTTCACAATTGATAGTAATTGAATTGGGCTATATAGAGTATAAATAGAAGGCCCAACCGGCCGGCTACCCTAACCCTAACTTGGATTACAAGTTGATGTACAAATAATATCTGTAGTCTAACAGATCTATCCGAGGACCAAGCTCATAACTAAGGACGTCTAACCACTTATCTACCAGAGGATGAACAAACTCATGTCACGGCGTACCACAAAGTCTTCTATAAGGAGCAACTCTCCCCCAAGCAAATGACGAATAGCTCATTCCTCATTCTACTTCTATATACACCCTAGAATTGTTCGCTTTATTCTCGTGTATTGTTACGGTGTGACTTCACACCATAGGTATAAGTTTGACAGATTTGGGCATGGAAGGTACCTGGATTTACCGATTGGGCAACAAATTAAATCAGGAGAGTACTCAATCCTCATGTCGCCACCAATGAAGTTGGAAGAATGACCGAAATATTAGCAACCAACAAAGATAATATCAAACGAGAGTACAATACGTCTGAGAATATATCAATACGCTGTTAGCAACCCAGTACAAATCCACTCAATCACACTGAGATTGCCAAGCTTTATGTAGCTAATTGGATACAAACGGCATGAATCGGGATCCGAGAGAGACAACCAGAGGTGGGAGAAGAAGAAGCCGCCAATCCTATGATCCTTCCAGATAACTTCATCGTTGCCTCCTCTTTGTATCTTTGTATTCCCTCCGTTTCAAAATATAAGATGTTTTAGCTTTGTGAAAGGAGTGTATCTAGACCCCTTTCAGTGTGTAAGTTTACTCCAAACCTAGATGAACCTACACACTAAAAGAGGTCTTGATACACTTTATTCACAAAACTAAAACATCTTATTTTTTGAAACTGAGCCCAATGGACCTACACACTAAAAGACGAAGACGGCTTGATACCGGCCCGGCCCAGCTGCTGGCCCAATGGACCTGCCCATGCAAGAGTATGGCAGGAGTGGTCCTCCTGAAAACAGAGTTTAGCATGAGCTAGCAAAAAAAAGTTAGTAGTTAACCGGAAATTTAGGTCAAACTAGGCAAAATACCCGTACGTTGCGACGGGAGAACAAAAATATTCACATATGGTTTGTTCCCCGAGGCAAGGTTGCACATTTGCACCACATGTATGTCACCATTCTAAGTTTGACCAAGACTATACATAAAAATATGAACATTTATAGTACTGAATTAGTATCAATAGTTTCGCCATAGAGTATATTTTCTTAATGTATCCATTAAATTTTGTAAATATAGATATTTTTCCCAAATATTTGATCAAATTTAGTAAGATTTGACCTTTGGTTGATCCTTAGTCGTATATTTTGGGATGGGAGGGAGAAAAAATAGGAGCTTAGAAAAAGACTACCGTACAGGGCTAGAAAGTTGCGCACAATCCTCTTGTATTCGCTACAAGAAATAGGACATGCAATGAAGCCAAGCTAGCACCAGCTTAGCATCTCATATGATCGATCTGTAGACTGAGAGTTGTCAAATCTGCAAAGAAAATCTTCGCCAGGACGTTGGTAGGCTGGGTTGACTGCAGGCTGCGTGTGTCTAATCACCTCGCGCGGATGACGGGATTAGGTTCGATGGGACTCAGGTTGGCCTGCCCTAGTTTGCTCCCCAATTAATATGGGTGGGAGATATGGATGCAGACGGACATGTACACGGACAATACGGATAGTCCGTACACTTCTCACGATTGTACCGGGCTATACTACACGTAAAAGTTTTTCTTCTGGTGTGTACTAATCGAGATGTAGGCAGACTGTCCGTGTTGTCCGTATAATTGTCCGCCTACATCCCTAGTGGGAGAGGTGTCTAATCACCTCACGCGGATGACGGGATCCGATCCTGATACGAACTGAACGAAGCTACAATTGCTCGCGGTACAGGTACGAACAGAGAAAACTTAGTGCTTTTATTGTTAGGTAATAGATATAGATTAGCATTTTGTAAGTTTTAGTAAGGCCAGTTATGGGAAGCAGGCCATGGAGAAAAAGAGGAATCAATCGTTCCTAACATAAGCATTGAAGTGCATTAGCTAGCGAAACTCTCAGAGTAGTATAATTGTTAATCAATTCAGTCCGATGATCTTTTGATACTACCACTAAACCACAGGAGTATAATTGTTAATGGATTGATGTACAGAGGTCAGGTCAGAGAAAACTAATCAATGACAGTACCACTACACGAAAAGAGTGTGTATAGCGATATAAGAGCCAATTTGCTTGACAGAGACATATGGCACACAATAAAATATTTATTTTTTACTTATGGAACATAAATATTGGCAAATTCATGTTCAAACAAGACCACCGAATGCACGTTGGTGACCATGCACAAAAAAGAGGTGTGATGTTCACCATCCTTGTATTCGTGTGATGATAGTATATTGGACACTTTCGCTTTTTGTTTGCAGAAAGGGAATGGAAGCTATAGGACTTCTATTTTTACGAGTTTGGAACAATGAATTGCATTGACTATTTGGATGCGCCATATTACAAGGCGCTGAAGAGCAAGGAAATCCTTTACTAAGAGAAGAGGGGCTAGGGGGACACATAACCATTGACCTACCCGAGGAGAAATCCCATAACTAAGGAGGTCTAGATATTGACCTACCTATGGATAAACAAATTCATGACACCATGTACTACCAAGTCTTTTATGAGGAGTCCCCCAAGGGAATTACTAAAAACTCATTCCTTGTTCTACTTCTATATATATCGTAGAATAGTTCAGTTCATTCTCGTGCATTGTTACTGTGTGACTTGACACGAGAGTTATAAGTTTGGTAGGGTCCACCGACTAGGTATTAGAGAAAGGATTGGTATTTTTAATTTCGTAGCTTACTTGTGCAACCATGTGTTGATAATAAATCAGTGGTTAGCTTGACTTAGTAGGTTGTGGTGACCCGAACTCGACATGGCCTGAGATATAGAATAGTGTAGGTTGGTACGACACGTAGCTGGGCTTGGCAATCTCTTCCCGAATCGTCTTGTCTTGAGCTTATCCCAACCATGGCACAAAATGAATGTAGTGATAAAAGTGGACTAAGCAAGTCACATGGGTAATGTGTACAAACCTCTGCAAAGGGTTATAAATTAAGTACTTAGTTGTATCCCGGGTTATGGTCAATTGAGCAACCGATTCTGATGCTATAACATATTTCTCACTCCTCATAATTTCTCAATTACTTGAAATTTGTTGGGTGAACATAATTGGGTAGGAGAACCTGCTGTCAAGCAGTGTCCTATTTATCATCTTGAAAAGGTATTATGCTACAATCAAAGGATAAAACTATTGCTTCGTGCAAATGAGCCTGAATCACACCTAGCTAAATAAGCATGTAGTTTTTAGGTCTGTTTTAATCCACTTTAGACTCCTTGCCAATATATTTAAAGCATTGGCCAAACTCGCTTGGATGCAACCTTTCATGTTGTATGTTATTTTGTTTCTGAGTGATCGATATAGATCACAAAACTCCACTCAACAATTGCTCAACTGTGGCACATTTGAAGGATGGAGATCTACCTTGTTAACGTTTTCTGTTGTGTATTTGAATATCTTGAGCTATGTAAGTTGTAATAATTGCAAATTTCTAGATCATGTATGTTATGTTCATGATGCACGGTTATATTTGGTATCATTTTGTATTTTGTCTGTGCTAGTGAAGCGATTCGGGGATTAGCATTACACACAGGAACTCATCCTTATTAGGCCAGGGTGCTTGTTGTGAGATCATTTTGTGCAAGCTTGTCGTAGAAACTTGAATAATTGGGTTTCATGAAATGCGGTATTAAAAAATTTATCCTCACATTCATTCGACAAGAACACGCAAAACTTTTTTTTTTGGGATTACATACTTGGTGCACATATGAGGAACTTTGTGCATCTGTTAGGTCCATGTGTGCACGCATGTCGTATTAGTCCATGTGTGCACGTGGTTCCACACATTTCCTTTTCTTAGATAGTAAAGAATCATTTTTAGCCATATATTAACTAATTGGATTTAGGCTACTTAGGATTTACAATCATCATGAATGAGAACTCTACTACTTTTAGAATCCAATCATAATTCTAAAACCTAGATACAATTCATACAATCCAAACAAGGTGCAAGGATTTTTTGTTTCAAGAAAATGCTACTAATTTTAGAATATACATGATTAATAAGTATGTCGTATGGACAGAGCTAACCGACGACCAAGCTCATAATGAAGAGATGTTCATGTTGTGACCTACCATAGCTAATGAATTTAGACCTGCATACGACCCATGTCTTTTATAAGGATCAAGCCTTCCCATCAAAATTGTGAAAAGCTCATTTCTCATCCCACAATGTGTCTTAGAATAGTACCATATTTATTCATTGTGTTTATGTACATGAGGTGTACCTTTATATATAAATGGGAGTTGAAGGCGCCGGGAATTACCGATATATCACCAAAGTTATGAGGAAATGTGCTTTACCCTCCTCTTGCAACCATTGTTGTGAGCTTGGAGGGAAGAACTATTCGAAAACGACAATGGACATAGGATAGATGAGCACAAGGGAGATGATTTTCCATTGATTTTTCTTTATATCATACATGTAGTATATTTTTATCAGTTGATATCATATATAGTATAAAATTATAAGAATATAAGTAAAATCCAATCTTAACAATTTTTTGTGATTTTGTAAACTAGTTACCTCATTTAACCATTTCTTCGGCCACAGTTTGGCTGATATGGGCGTCGAATAAGAAGCAAGCCAAAGAAGAGTTGTATTTTATTTCACATATTTCTTTACAGAATCAATTGATTCACTAGGTCCTACACACACCCACTATGCCCTACCAACACCTCTGCCCACATATAGCTCGAGGCTCCGTGCAAGGCCCTGCTTCAAATTTAAGCTTCAAGGCGTCTCTCGCTTCCTACTTCGGGAGATCGACTACAACAATGTTGTCTCATTAGGAGGATGCGGTGAAGTCTGACTGATCAGTTCAGCTAGGTCTTGGATGATATGTGTAGTGCTAAATGGGTAGGTTCTATGGGCAAATGGTTAGACATGATAAAGGAAACATATATACAACAGGAATATGTCTCCATTTTGGTAGCCAGTCAATTTCAACATAGCTTCAGCCTAACAAGCACGTATACAGGGCAAATGGTTAGACACGATAAAGTGGAAAAGGTTATATGGGGTAACTAGTATCACAACATTAAATATAGTGGGTGAAAGGTGGAATTCACTCTAAATATATTGATGAATCTAGTTATGTTCTCTTCGATGATAACTTCATTTCATACTCTTGCTGGGACAACAGGGCAAACCATACTAATAAAAAAGTCAAAATGAAATGGAGACAATTTGCTCAATTCAAGATGATGAAAAAGAGAAGCATTTTCCTCCCATGAGTAAGAATAAGTTGGCAATGTAAGATTCCACCCTAACCGCTGCTGACATTCTCCTCGTCTTCGCCGTACCCGACCAGAAATTGACGGGTCCATGCATCCTTTGTTTGTTGCTCCGTAGGCTAGAGGGGTTGTGGACCTTGGACCTTCCCTTGGCCCTATATTAAGGTCCCTAAAGTTAGATGTTAGTCAACCGGATGTAAAACAACAATTTTCAGGTCAAGAATAAGATAAACCCGACTCCCCGTCCACCTCGTCGGCGGTGATATTGTTGGTAGGGTTGAGAAAAATGGGTAATAGTCTAGTCACTGCTCCCATGGAGTGGTGGATCTCATTCAATTTTAGGTGTGTTACTGGCATGGTATCAGATGGTTCAGATCATTTTAAGGGTTCAATGGCAACCGTTTCGACTCTGAGACATTGGTCCTTGGGGGCATGTGTACAACGCCTAGCCGCATGTAGTCGACAATGTCAGAACGGCTTGGGTAGGGGAGCAGCGATAGTGGCACATCAAGGCGGCTCGCTCTGGCGGCTATAGCGGTTGCTAGTTAGTCCAAGAATCTTGGTGCAATTTCTGTTACATTTGGATTGCTTTGTAGTCCTTGTGAACTTCCAGAACCTTCCCGCCAATAGTAGCATAGTTGTACGTTGCCTCCAGCAAGGAGAAACAGCAAAGACAAAGAAGCCCTAATGGTTGCCCAAACTGCCAAGCAGCAATATAGAGGATAAACCCAACACAACAAATATAGGTAGCCCTCGGAGCCAAATTGATTCGCAGCCCAACAACAGGGGCTTCATCCAATTTCATGACTCTTGGACAAACCGAATACTTTACAGAAAAGAAATATCATTCTTGCTGTGTTAACATTTACTTTTACTTTTTAAAAAAATCAAAAGAACCTGAGCAATCACGATTATTGGTAAGTCGATTGGATCAGCTGTCGAGACATGCATGATCAGCGTGCACCGATTTTGTTCAGCTCCAGTGCAGAGGGGCGCTTATTTACATTCGTGTGGTTTGAATCTATTTCGTTCCGTGGTTGAAGAAGCTGCAAAGCATACCACAGTTCTAATTCAATTTCTCACTTATGACCGCGTCCTCTAACATCCGCAAGACGTCCTTGACAGTACCTCTACATGGTGCAAAACATCCACAACTGCAGCTACGTCTAAAACAAAAAACTGCGTGATTATTGGCGCCTCGAACTTCACCCACCTCGACTACGGCAACATCACGATCGGCTACCTCAACATTGATATCAACAATCACGTCTACAACTACACATCAACAACAACTTTATTAGGGAGGTGATAACAATGAGAGACGCATTTGATGATGACGAAGCAGAGAAGACAAAGGACTTTAAATCCAGTCGTAGTCATCCACTTCACTTCCGTTACGACTGAGGAGGAATGTTATAATAATGTATGAAATTAGAGATACAATAGTATATTACTTCTTGTATTGCAAGTTTCTCACCGTGTACTTCTATATATATCAATGATAGTTAACAAATAAACACAAAACAAATTATTAGAGTTCTATAATTTCAACACGGCTAAACGATAGGTGTGTGTCCACCTTTTATTTGTCCCACACATATGGCACAAAATAAAATATTTATTTTTTACTTGTATAGAACATAAATATCCGCAAATTCATGTTCAAGCAACACCACTGAATGCACGTTGGTGAGGATGCACACAAAGAAACAGGCTCGACGTTCACCATCCTTGTATTCGTCTGATGATGTTATACCAGATACATTCGCTATTTTAGAACATAATGGCAGCTATAGAACTTCTATTTTTACAAATTTGTTACAATGTTTACTACCTCCACCTCTCATATACTACCGGGTGTATATATAGGAACATTCGCTATCTTAGATATAGTATATATAGGAACATCCGCTATCTTATATAGGAACTTCGATATAATATATGAACATTCGCTATCTTAGATATAGTATATATATAGGAAAAATACTTCTTACTCCCGGGTGTAACTACATCCACCTCTCATATACTACCTTACGGAAGTATTTGTAATACTTTATCTGTTTGAGTATGTTCATATATTATATCTAAGATACTTCCAAACAAGTTAGGTGAAAAAATTGTAAGTTCACCCATAGTTTGAACTATATATATAAAATACCGTCATATTTATACGTACAAAAGGAGTATGTGAATAAAAATTACATACTACCAAAAAAATAGTATATATACTGTCCAAATATTTTTATATACTTCATACTACACATACATACCTTCCGGTATGGTAGATACTGCCTATATAGTGTAAAACACATGTGGGTGTAGTTACACCCGGATGTATATGAATATGTCCTATATATATCTATATATATAGGAAAAATACTTCTTACTCCCGGGTGTAACTATACCCACGTCTCATATACTGCCTTATGGAAGTATTTGTAATACTTTATCTGTTTAAGTATGTTCATATACTATATCTAAGATACTTTCAAGCAAGTTAGGTGAAAAAATTGCAAATACACCCATAGTTTGAACTATATATGTAAAATACCGTCATATTTGTACGTATAAAAGGAGTATGTGAATAAAAATTACATACTACTAAAAAAATAGTATATATACTGGCCAAATATTCTTATATACTTCATACTACGCGTACATACCTTCCGGTATCGTAGATATTGCCTAAATAGTGTGAAACATACGTGGGTGTAACTACACCTGGGTGTAGTATGAATATGTCCTATATATAAGAATATATATATATATATATATATATATATATATATATATATATATATATATATATATATATATATATACTGCCTATATAGTGTAAAACACGTGTGGGTGTAGTTACACCCGGGTGTAGTATGAATATGTCCTATATATATATATATATAGGACATATTCATACTACTCCCAGATGTAACTACATCCACGTGTGTTTCTCACCATCTAGGTAGTATCTGTCATACCGAAGAGTATGTACGTGTAGTATGAAGTATTATAAGACTATTTGGTAGTATATATACTACTTTTGAGGTAGTATGTATAATTTTTTTACATACTCTTATTTTACGTATAAATATAAAGGGTATTTTAGAAATATAGTGCAAACTATGGCTCCACTTGCATTTTTTTCATGTAATTTGATTTGAAGTATCTTAGATGTAGTATATGAACATACTCAAACCGATAAAGTATCACGTATACTTTCATATGGTAGTATATGAGACGTGGGTGTAGTTACACCCACGTGTGTTTCACACCATCTAGGTAGTATATGTCATACCGAAAAGTATATACATGTAGTATAAAGTATTATAAGACTATTCGGTAGTATATATACTACTTTTGAGGTAGTATGTACAAGTTTTTTACATACTCTTATTTACGTACAAATATGAAGGGTATTTTGGAAATATAGTGCAAACTATGGCTTCACTTGCATTTTTTCATGTAACTTCATTTGAAGTATCTTAGATGTAGTATATGAACATACTCAAACCGATAAAGTATCACGTATACTTACGTATGAGAGTATATGAGACGTGAGTGTAACTACACCCAGGAGTAAGAAGTATTTTTCATATATATATATATATATATATATATATATATATATATATATATATATATACACTAGACTAGTTCGATTCACTCTTGTGCATTGCTACTGTGTAACTTCACACCATCCATATAAGTTTGAGAGACTTGGGCATGGAAGGTATCGGGAATTACTGATGGGCCACCAAAATCAGGACAACTACTCAATCCTTGGGTTGCCTACATTGAAGTATGGAAGAAGGACCGAAGTATTGGCAACCAACAAAGAGAATATCGAAATGGAGTACAATACTGAGGCATCTTCTAGCACATCTGTCACATCTCTTACTCAAAGAACAAAATAACTTCTACAAATGTTGGCCAGTTTGATTAGCTCATCTTGTACTAGAGTTGCATTCCATACTTTTCGAGGGATCATACAAGAAACATTACTGATCGAGTGGAGACAACTGTACTACCATATATATGGACTCCCCAGATTTTGTACGTATACTTCCTGACCCAATTTGGGCACAGATTGGATTCCTAATACTCCCCCAGTCCTGAATTAACAAACGCGGTGGCTTTTTTGCAAAAGAAACACTAGCATTTTTACCCGAAACCTGCACTCGCTGGTCATCTCCTTCCTCCTCGAGCTTGCCTCCGCGTCTCGGGTCCCGTCTCGTGCGATCTCCGCCGCATGTCCCTTCCCCTCACTGTCCTCGTTCCCTCGTCTCGCCGGCCACCCCCATCAGGAGTCGTTCCCCGACTTGCCCTTGTCTGCTCCCCCGCTGACCTTGAACCATCTTCTCCTGCTCCCGATCTTAGCAATCTCACCTAAAAACCAATTCTTTGAGCTGGGATCAAACCTTCCCACTGGCATCTCGAGGAGAGAGAGATAGAGAGGAGGACAAGAAAGGGAACGTCATGGCAGTGGCGGTTGCTGATCCTTCTGCTCCTAGCGGTGGCGGCGTGGTGCTGGATCCCTCGGGAGATCTTGATGGAGGAGGCGGTGTCCATGGCCAAGGGGGCGCGGAATCCCTGTTGGGCTTCATGCAGGCACAAGGGAACTCATCCTATCGCTTCAGCCCCTCTGGCCCCTGCATCCCCAGTACTCCGAGAAGGTCAGGCCCATGAATCATCTGCATTCTCTTGGTGACTGTCGATTGAAAAAGGCAAAAATTCAAGCATTTATGCTCAAAATGTCTTACAAAGGTGGAATTTAGTTCATTGTAGGTGAAGTAGAGGGTTCCCAAACAGTCTTATTCTCTCATCCACAATGTGACACTGTAGGATTAATGAGCATTAGTTTTAATTGTGTGAAATGCTTGATAATCCAGATGCTTTCTTGTGATCAAGACATTGTGAGTTTTTACCCTGTATTCATTGTGAAAACTATCCTTCTTCAAATTCAGATGCGGAGAATATCATGAAAGTAGGCACATGAGGGCTAGCTATGGTGGTTTGTGTCCTTGTGGCGATGGGGATCTAGCTTGGTGATCTGTGACTTGCAATAGCGACTATTAGTGGGGGCAACAACACATGATAATTTCACAATCTTATCTTGTAGGAGGAAAATCCAAGATCTGGTTTTAATTGGTTGTGCTTGGCAATGCCCTTGTTGAAGGTATTGTGCGAGCGGGGACTTTCTCCAGGGTGAAAACATATGATCTTTGGTCGGGTAACGATGGCACTTGTGCACTGTTTCCTTCTTAAAGGCGTCATTATTGGAGAGGTTGGATTTCTGGTGTTGTTTTGGTGGTGTTAATGTCGCTGCTACAAGGAATTGATTGCTGTAGCTGGTCTTTTTATTTTTTGTAATTCTTCTTCTTTTCTTCTGGGATGTGTGCATCCGTAAGATCGCTAGGACGATGCATTGTTGCAGAGACTGGGTGTATTTGGCATCTTCACGATATTAATATATTTTCTTTTGTCAAATAAAAGATTCATGGGAATGTGCTCACTGCAGTGCAAGTGAGCTAAATTTGTAGCTTCACGTGCATATTCTTAACCTGACAAGCAATACTCCTTGGCGTAATATAATTGTTAACCAATTCAGTCTGATGCTCTTTCCCTGTTTTGATACCGTACACACACGTCAGTCAGACCTAATTGTTAATACTCCTGACTGCGTACGCCGATTTCAAAGCCGATTTGTTTGTCCCACAGGGAACAACTCATATCACACACAGTTACTTGAATCTATGTATGTGAGACAGATGGCAAACCATAAAATATTTATTTTTTAACTAATGGAACATAAATATTGGCAAAAGTCATGTTCAAGCAAGACCACCGAATGCATGCTGGTGAGCATGCACGTGAGAAAGAGGTGACGTTCATCATCGTTGTATTCGTGTGATGATGTTATATTGGGTACACACGCTCTAACTAACTCGCGTTTTTTTGTTTGGGGAACAGAATGTCAGCCATATGTCTTCTATTTTTACGAGTTTTGAAACAATGAATTGCATCGACTAGTTGGATAACGTCACGGTACAAAACGCGGAAGAGCCAGGAAATCCTTCATTCAAATAAAAGAGGCTAAGGGGACTCATAACCGTTGACCTACCTCAGGATCCAAGACCAAAACTAAGCGACGTCATGCTACTGATGTATGTAAGTATAAAAGAATTCATGACAATGTTTACTACCAAGTCTTTTATAAGGAGCAAGTCTCCCCCAAGCAAATGACCAAAATCTCATTCCTCTTTCTAGTTCTATGTATATCCTAGAATAGTTCGATTCCTTCTCGTGCATTGTTACTGTGTAACTTCGCACCATCGATATAAGCTTGAGAGACTTGGGCATGGAAGTTATCGGGAATTACTGATGGGCCAACAAAATCAGGACAGGTACTCAATCCTCGGGTTGCCTACGTTGAAGTCTGGAAGAAGGACCGAAGTATTGTCAACCAACAAAGAGAATATCAAAATGGAGTACAATGCTGATACATCTGCTTACTCAAAGACCATCATGACTTACACTACAAATGTTTGCCAGTCGATTAGCTCATCTTGTAGAAGAATCATTACTAATCGAGTGGACACAAGTGTACCACCATATATATGGACTCCCCAGATTTTGTACGTATACTTCATGTCCCCAATTTGGGCGCGGATTGGATTCCTAATATGTTTTTAATTAGCATGCAATCTACCCGTGGGAAAATCCTTATAACAGTCATTTTGCTAGTGGCGCGAAAAAAATAGCATGCCACCATTTTCAGGCAAAATACTAAGAGAGTTCATATAATATTGAACGTCACCACTAAAACCTAGTGGTGGCATCCCAAAATATGTAAACGCCACCAGAAAATGGGCCCCATGGGTGCAGCCGGGGCAAACGCAGTGGTGGAGTTCTGATAAAAGAAGGGAAACGCTAGGCATCCCCCGGACGATGGGGGCTTCCCATCGTCCTCCTCCCCCGCGTGCCACGTGTCCCTCTAAAATCTCGGTTTTGCTGCAAAACACCCGTTTTTGCTACATATGTTCCCGCTTTTGCTTCTGAAGCAAAAAAACGGTTTGTTTCCGATAGAACGTTCCGCCGGAGACCTCGCCGGAAGCCATTCAGCAAAAAAAGTGTGCTAATGAAGCAAAAACGACCTCGCCGGAAAAAACTCGCCGATGACTCTCATCGGAGACCTTGTAGCAAAAGGTTGACACTGTTGTAGCAAAAGCACAAGATGGTTGTAGCAACAAGTTCTTATAATGTAGCAAACCACATGGCGGTTGTAGCAAGAAAGTTCTTCTAATGTAGCAAAAAACTAACTTCGCCGGAGACATCGCCGAACACTCGCCCGCAACATCGCCGGACACCTCGTAGCAAACCCACAAGACAGTTGTAGCAAATCCATTGGCCGTCGGTAGCAACGACACCAACCGTCGGTAGCAAAACTCCACCACCGTACAGGTAGCAACAACATCAACCGTTGCTAGCAGCCCCTCGTACCCCTGGCAGCAGCGGCGTCTGCCGTTGGTAGCAACCACGACTACCGGGGAGGACGACATCTCCAACGAGGACAGGGTAGGGCGCCAGGGCGTGTTGAACTTGTAGTCGAGGCGACCTCGAACCACCTGACCTCCATGACCATCAGCCACCTCCTGGTCCTCCTCGTACCCCGCGTCGTCATGGAGAGGCCAGGTGCCGAGGCGGACAGCGACCATGATTGGGGTGGAGCTTGTGGGGCGAGAAGGGAGCGGCCGGGGCGGGCTACAGCTGCAGCGCCATGAACGGAGAGGCGAACCTCGCGGGGCAAGGAGCGAGGGCGGCGTGCTCCGGCAGCGTGCACAGGTTGGGCGTGGCGAGGGGGGCACGACGGTGGGGGGAAGGCGGCGGCGCAAGGACCGGGCACGACGGTGGGGGAAGGCAGCGGCGGTGAGTGGTTGGATTGGCTCCCAGGTTGCCTTCCATGGCTTTGTTCACGGGAAGAAGAAAGGGGATGAGATTGGGAGTAGATAAGGTGGGACCCACGGGTGAGAGCGACAGCTGTTAACGAGCGGTGCGTGTGCGGTCACGACCCGGACGATATCGTCTAGGGGAAGGGGATCATTTTCCATAAAAGAAGCTACAGATACACACTGTACTGGTGATGTTAACACGTGTGAACGCCATGGCTAAAAAATACAGTGTCTTCACGCATGGGCCACCCCGGCCCTCTCACTCTCTGTCGCTCACTTCTCTCTTGCATCGAATCCGCATCCGTCGCCGCCTCTCCCTCCTCTGCCGCTGCCTCTCCCCCTCAGCTCGCATCCGCCGCCGCCTCTCCCCCTCCGCCGATTGCCTCTCGCATCCGCTGTTACCTCTCCCCTCTCCACCCACAACCTCCACCGCCTTCCCCCTCCACCGGTCACCTCCCGCATCTTCTGCTGCAGATCCCCTCATCGCCAGTCACTGCCTCTCCCCCTCCGCATGTCGCTGTCTCGGTGAGCCACCTGCTGCCCCTCTCCTTTTTGTTTACTTGGATAGAAATTTTAGATGAATTTATATTGAAAATCCTAGAAATTTTACATAGAAATCTTAGATGCAATTTTTTGATAGAATTGTAGATAGAAAATATAGATAATATTTTAGATGCAAATATTAGATACAAAATGTAGATATAAATTTTGGATGCAAATGTTAGATAAAAAATTTAGATGTAAATTTTAGATAGAAATTGTACATTGAAAATATAGATATGAATTTTAGATATAAGTTCTAGATAGAAATGTTAGATAATTTTAGATATAAATTTTTAGATAATATATTTAGATAGAGATGTTAGACAAATTGCTAGATAAAAGTTGTATTAAATATTACATGTTCATATGGTTGGTTGATACTTCTATTAATTGTTATATATTCATATAGTTAACACTTTTATTAATTGTTACATATTACTACCTCCGTTCCGAAATGTAAGCCTTTTTAGAAAGCTAAACTAGCTATCTAAAAGGCTTATATTTTGGAACCGAAGTAGTAATATATAGTTAACACTTGTATTATATGTTATTAATTAGCTAGTATCATGTCGGAGCTAAAGTTTCGTGGCGTTCATAGGAAATGCACGAAGAGGCCGACATGGGGGGATCAGACGATCGTTGATCTTACCAAGTATTATCTTGGTACATGGAAGCATCATGAGCCGGCCGCATGCACCTACGATTGTCCAGGGATTCAGCCCTTGGGGCCATACGCTCGACTAAACTTCGAGCAGGATCGAGCGAGGGAAGACCTCAATGGGCCTCCGGGTATGAGGTTCTGCATGAATGTGGAGGAGATGGAGCACTATCAGGCGTTGAGGCAGCTGGCGTAGAGGAAGCAGAGGGAGTGCCAGTAGGAGGACTCAGGCCCATGTTGAGAACGTTCCACAACAATCCCGAGGTGATGGCGTATAACTTCCAAGTCTTGGCAGGGGCTCCTCCATCGCAAGCCGGGTTTTCTACATGAGCTCATCCACCGCGAGCCATGTCTTTGGCACGGGGTCCTCCGATATGCGCGCTAGGAGACCGACCCCTCTAGGACAGACATCATGGGCAGATGCACCCAACGCCACTAGCCGCCGTACTACGGGTTCATCCCATGCAACTTTACCACCGAGCGGACCTTGCCACCGACTCGGAGTAGAGCCTTAGGATGTTTCTTATGCACTTGACCATACTACTTATGAGACTGTATTTTGCTATCCATTAGAATGCTTAATATGTTTAATTAATGTGCTATTTATATATCATGCTAATATCTTGCTAGACTTTAGAATGTTTATGCAACGTAATACTGAGTTAAGATGGTCATAAATGCATCATATGGATGTGTCGTGCGTCATGTGTGGTTACACCTCGTGTATTGATAGGAAGTTTCACATAGTTCTCCCTCAGGACTTTGAAACTCGAACTATATGTTCTTTGAACTATATGTATATTCAATCTAACTTGTTCATACTATATGTGCTATAACAGTTTTAAATAACGGTTATATTCTATTGATCTTGCTCAAACATCCAATGCAAGTCAAGTCCTCCCTTCTTCGAGCAGGTCTTCAGAAGACAGCAAAACTATGAAACGTTTGAAGTCATCATTGAGTCACACAAAAATCCCGAACCGAACTTCATGGTTCAAGCTACCAACGAGCCGACCGTCACCTATTTTAGTGGACCTGCATGTACACAGTTTCTCAATCGCTAGTAGATGAACACCCGGGACATCATCATCTTCACCCTCTACTATGTGCATCGCATCATTTACTTTCGTTACTGGTCAGAGGACGAGGATGGGTACTATGACCATGGATATGCCAAGGAGTAGCTAGCTAACTACTACTATGCATGCATGTTATCTCATGTCTTTCGTGTTTTCAGTTGCAACTTTTTTTACCACATTAGATATTTTGTGCCACTTGCTAGTGCTAACAGCTCTAAACAAAGCACTCATGCAGAAACTACAAATGTTATCGCAAATCAAGATTAAGGGAAAGTCTATATTTTGGAGAAACTACAAATATTGTGTCTGATGGTTGGCTTAATAATATGAGGGTGTGCTACATCGAGGGTGAATCGTGACTCGTAAGAACCAAGCAAGTTCTTCATCACCACAAAAACTTGAACCACCATTGGTAGTCCTCATATCTCAACCTCCATGAATTTATCCTTATCTGTATTCACCATGGAACTCAAAAGAAATATTCCATGATGGCAATATACAACGTGACACTCCCTCCTGAAAGCGAATGGTACAAAAACAAGGGTGCACATGACAGAATCTCATCCAATTCAGCAAACTCCGGGCATAAGGGGCCCAAGGGGGATCGCCACCAGGGGAAATCTTCTTGAACTTGTCGCGGGCCAGATCCATAATGGCAAGCACCCAATAGAAAAACATCGAGAAGAACCGTAGGACCACCACTTTTATTAGGTAGAATGACGTTCCCCATGCCACCGCAAACCGGCTCTCAACAACAGGCCGAACAATGGGCTTTGGAATTTTTGTTGTGAATCGCTTTCCGACGAGCTGCCGAGATAGTGACTAGAACTTTAGTGAAGTCTGTATGCGATAGTGATTCCATAAGAGAGAAAATCCACTGCTTCCCCAATGGTAAACTCCAAATTTCTACATCCGTCTCTAGTTTTCTTGTATTGAGGGCACGGATATTATTCTGAATTATTTGCTCCTTTGGCAATTAGCATCATGCACAACTATGAGGCACGGAGCAAATAAAAACCCTACAAAAAAAGATCAAAGTTTACTAGCTTGATTTTCCTCCTACTCTCTGCATCGCGCCTATCTCTGGGAGACGACCCAAGATCAGCGTGCATATGTGGTGGTCACAACTGAGTGTCTCAATCAGACATGGTAATGCCATGACTCTAATACAACGTAGGACGTGCGTAACTAACACTAGTAGGATGAAGCTTATTGTTGGCATTCAAAAAAGCGGGTTAGTGGCATTCAACCCATACTCCGCTATTCTCACTCCACTGGTAACTACTACTGGTTGCGTGTGGCTGGAATGCCACCAGTAGGCATCTGTCACCAAAAGAGAAAAAATGATAAAGGAGCACGAGTAGTGCAGAACTAGCTTTGAATAGGGGCCCATTCCTAGCTTTGAATATGAACTTCAGCCCTGACTTGTGAGCTCCCAAATAGGCTAATTGGTTGTGAGACAGCGTTGATATTCCAACTTAATATGTCTGTCGATTCACCAAAACAATTTGAAAATGTTTCATATCTGTCTAGGTTATAGAATAACCGATCAGTACAAATATCAGCCTTGGGTAATTGCATTGAAATAGTGTGTGTAGATATAGTGAAATAGAAGTGATTGGCGTTCCAATATCTCTGTAATCAGAAGGATATTAGCGACTATAACGAGCTATACACTCATGTAGTACATAAGTATGTAATAAGTTACTCCAGAGATGATTACGTGACAAAATGGAAAGTATCTCTTTGTATTTGCAGTTTTCCTTTGACCAAATGCGTGAACTATTATAGATATATGGAGCTTTATTTCAACCTTTGATATATCAAAATAGAGTATACTAGATCCCTGGCAAGGTCATAACTCCGCTGATCTTTCCTACCCAATGGTCTTGGTGTTTTGATCCTAGCCAATTAGCCATGGAGAAGAGGAACTCAAGAGAAGTTGGCCATATCCCATGTCTTTGAGAGAAGTGCATACAGTTCTCTCCATGTGAGAGAAGTGTATATTACAACCTTCAACTTATGCCCAAGTTCAAGTTACAACCCTGAACTGCAAAACCGGTTAAAACACACCCCTCAACGAGTAAACTGGTTAAATTTGCCCCTTAGACAAATGGAAGGTGGTTTTTGCCATGATGTGGCATCCTAGTATCATTCGTTTGGTACTATTAACTTTTTGAGAATAACTACTATCACATGTATTATATTTGTGTAAAAAGCGATAAAGCTCTTTATCTATTTGAAAACACCTAGTACGGCGCAATAAAATAAATCGATCGGTAGGCACAACTACTCATATGTTTCGATCGATAGTCATTTCGACACACATCGGTTAATTACTTACTCGTCAGAGCGATTTACTAAGCGATCGAGACGTGTATGCTTCATGCGGATCAGCAACAACCCTCCATGCCCATCTCCGAAGATCATGTCTGCGACACCCTTGCCGATGCCCAGCATCATACCGCCGAGCGAGGCGTCCAAGTGCCCCATCCTGAACCGAGACCACATTCCTCTGCCATCATGGCAAAACCACCTTCCTGTTTACATAACAGAAATAAAGTAATCTAGAAAAGGATGATTTCGGCAATTAATAGTACCAAACGACTGATACTAGGATGCCACGTCATGGCAAAACCACCTTCCAATTGTCTAAGGGGAAAATTTAAACTAGTTTAGTAGTTGAGGGGTGTATTTTAAACGGTTTTGCAATCCAGGGTTGTAACTTAAACTTGGGCATAAGTCGAAGGTTGTAATATACACTTCTCTCCATGTCTTTTATTGTTTCCTAAAAACAGAGCTACAGAGTAATACATTCATTGACAATTGACATGCATGATAGGTTCGCATGTATTTGTCACGTTAAATTTAAACCATAGAATCTCCCAATCACATGACTCACTGCTCTAAATGCATACGCTCTACATGGATCTACTAAAACATGCATGCAATTCTAGCCACTAATCAATTCGAATTCAACAGTAATTTATTTTTTACCCCTACTTACAAGATTACTGTCACTTAATCAATCACTAGAGTCAAGCTGCTTATCAGGTTAAAATTAACATGTTGTTTAACTAAAATATGGCAACTAGCGCATGCATGCAGTCCATGTGTATCGTTTTGCTTTTCAAACTTGAAAAATGTTTTATTTCTTAGACTGATAAGCCAAAATTCATATCCGTTTTCATGGCTAACATTGCCACGACGATATATTTCAACTTAGATCTCATGCTTATTTTCGATCATAGTTACAAGATCATAGTCAATTGGTCACCAGGTAAGCTAATTCAGTTACCAAGTTAAAATTATCCCGGTTTTGGAGAAAAAATTAGAGTGGATCGAATATTCACTCTCTGAATACATAGATCATTTATATATACAAAAACAGGTGTAAAAATATCTAGTAACTATTAACTAGTAATCTGGTAGTTATGGTAATATTACTTAGTAATTAGAGATAAAAAATCATCAAAATGTATTAAGATGGGTGATCTCGTCGGGATTAAGCCAACAGTGGAAGCAGATTGTCAATCAGAGATAATTATTTTTGAATTTTTGTATAGTGGTAAGATTCTCTTTCATGCATGCTGATGTTGTCTTCTCCGCCCTTATAGGGTGTGAAGCTAATAACCACCCGCTGTATGAGAGAGGGAGGATGATAGATAGATAGATTTGATGTCCAATGTAAACATGCTAAGGAGAATGTGGATGTTTGTCTGCGGAACTTGAATAGGACGATTTCATAAAACTACCATAGTTTAATTAATTACATCCATGTCCGTACCAAAAAAACTATAAACCTTTTTTTTAGAATACTTGGTGCATCTTGGAGAAACTTTGTGCATCTGTTAGGTCCATTTTATGCATGTACGTCCCATGGGTATGTGGGACTTACACATTCCAAAGTTATTTGTCTAATGATACGAAACTAGATAGTTCTAAAGATTTTTATCTTATGTTAACATGATTGATGAGTCTACCGTACATACTTATTTAATGGAGAACCACGCTCATAAAGAAGGGATGCTATTTAACTTTTGTTTGAAAGAAGTTTAACTGTTGACCTACCAGAGGAACAGTCTAACGTACCCTGCACACGAGACAAGTCTTTTATATGGAGCAAGCCTTCTCCAAGAAAATAATGGTGCATAACATGTTTCTCATTGTACTTTTTTTGTCAAAAGTTTAGAATTTCATATCCATTGTGCCCGTATACATTAGAGAAATGACTTGACAAATGTGGGCATAGAAGGCAACAGGAATTACCTATATATAATCAAAGTTATGATGATTTGTTGTACCAATTCTCATGGCAACCGATGTCATCGGTATGGGAGCAAGAAGGATCCTTCACCAACATTGAATAATGGATAGGGCAGCACGACAGACCATCTGAGCCATTATTTTATTTTTTATCCGACATGCCTTGTGTTTCTTTCTGAATTGCTAATACATTGCTGGTGGACAAAATTAGCATACAAGGTTGACGACTCTAATGATGTTCTCTTTACGAGCGGAGCTTGCATTTCCTACATTAACGGGGATTACACGGAAAATCATACAAATTAAAAAATAACAATTAAATGGAGGAAATAATTTCCACATGATGCAGGAGAAAGAATAGTCCAACAAGTCGAAACGGTAGCATGGCTGTACGTTGCCTCAAGCGATCCGAAACATGCAGACAGGGTCACAGCCACAATGATCCATGCATAGTGCCCCGACCAAACAGAAATAGAGAGGTAAAATCCAACCACGGGATCCACACGGTCCAAATACGAAAAACTTGTAGCCCTCGGAGCCTACTCGATTCCTAGCCGAGCCATGAAGGACCTCGATCCAATTTCTTAAATCTTGAACACCATACAAAACAATCAAGGATACACAGATCAAATCCTTCAGCTTGCTTGCACACAAAATAGTTTACTATATGTTTTGTTTGAATTATGCACTGGCACGTAAATCTCAGAGTTTTCCTACATCCGTAGGTATGCTTGTTCTAGCCGTATCCATTTTTCAAGTCAAAACAATACTTGTACTGATGAGGATATATTCATAGATTACACTGATTCCGACAAAAAATATTGAATCAAACTGATGATTACTATCTGTTGAATTTATTCCTAGCTAAAAATAATACATTGATATTTGAGAATGGTTACCTATGTTTCAAAGCATAAGGCTTATATATTTTTTGAAAAGTCAAGCTTTGGAAAGTTTCACCAAACTTTTATAAAAATTGTCGGAACTATGATATTATATAGATACCATGTGAAAATATATTTCATGACTTATCAAAGGGTATGGATTTCGTATTGTAAATATTAATAATTTTCTAAAAGCTTGGTCAAACATTACATAGTTTGACTTTTGGAAAAAGATATAAGCCTTAAGCTTTAAAATGGTTGTAGTTTATACCACCTAAATCATTGTACTATTCTTTGACTAGGTTTGGCATCTATCGGAATGACACCAGCAGAAGGAGAGGGAGAAAGGTGACCAAGAGACCGAAATCACACAAGTTAACTAGTGTGAAAAGGCTTAGTAGTGATGGGCCAAGAATCAGCTACATCAACGATAGAGCGTTGGTCAACACTATACAGTCACTATTAAGACCTTACCGATGACATCTGCAGGACTCGTCGTTCGAACTGCTAGTGCTAGGCCATGGATTCTGGGGGCACCCGTTTGGAGATGGTAGCACGGTAATTGTACAACCAATTCGGCTGAACTTTTCATAGACGTTTAGCATGTTGATGCAAAGTCGCTTCATGTTACTACTCTTGTTTAGATGGCTATTACACGTGTTGACCCTTTGTGACCTGTGATTTGTAATAATATGTAAATATGCTCAATAAAGTATAAAGGTGTGTATGCATCGATTGATGCAGAGGCAGCGTACACCCCTTTTCGAAAAAAACTGTTAATGTTGGCCTCACTTTGTAGAAATCACAATCCACTCTTGTTCCACTTCATAAGGCTATTCCCATCTATATCAACACGGACCAGATGCCCGAGAGGGTCATCATTTCTACCTAGATCAATATGACGAACCGGGTTCATATGATCAAGAAGCACAACAAAGCTTCTTGGCCTTAAACTTTGGTGAGCAACTATATGTAATTTATTTCATCGAGTTTAACTTGGGGAGGCTGGACAAAAAATTACTCCAGTGACCGCTATCAGTGTTCTTGGATTGTAGCTATATTTTAAATTTTACCAGAGCAACACAACAAACAGTAATTAGAATATAAAAAACAAGTAGAACGAATTACAACCATGCACCGTACTGAAAAATCTCCCAATAAATTTTCTCGACTTCCACACGAGAGGCACCTCCAACACCATACCAAGCAAAATCTTGCTAAAATCTCAGATATTTGTCTCCATTTGCCCACCCATCTCGCCTATGCCCAGTGATGTCTCACTAGGTGTCTCTAGGTTTATGCATTCTGGGTGTGTTTTATCACAAGTTATCGCCGTGCAATTCATTCACTATTATTTTCCGAATTACGTGACAAAAGGAAAGTATCTCTTTGTATTTGAAATTTTTTGCTGTTATTTTTTTAGTTGGAAATTCTAGCCTTTGACCAAACGCGTGAACTATTATAGATCTATGGAGTTTTATTTCAACATTTGAGCTATCAAAAGAGAGTATATTAGACTCCCTGGCAGGGTCAGAACGCAAAATTCCGCTGATCTTTCCTACGCAATGGTCTGGGTATTTTGATCCTAGCTAATTAGCCATGGAGAAGAGGAACTGAAGAGAAGTTGGTCATATCCCATGTCTTTTATTTTTTCCAAAAAACAAATCTACAGAGTAATACATTCATTGACAATTGACATGCATGATGGGTTCACATGTATTTGTCACGTTAATGTTACAACATAGCCAAGTAAAACAGATCGAGGGGAATTATTACCTGACCAAAGCAGTGTGTATGCGAGGAGTTGCCAGGGAAGAGCTAAACCCATCTAGGGTTTTGTTCCCCTCGCCGGCGACGCCGACGGTCCGCTCCGCCTCCGGCGGCCTTAGGGCCTAGGAGGTGTCGCGGTCCACGACCTCTCGCTGGCGGGAGGGTTTTCGTTTTTTGTTTAGTCTTTTTTAATGTCTTCTTCGGAATGTTGAGGCGGCGGCTACGTCCTGAAGTCAGAATAAGGTCCTCCCTACCCTATCCTCGCTCCGGTGGTGCGTCTAGCGCCAATGGAGGGCGCGTGGAGTCGTGTGTCCGGCGGATCTCTTGGAATTTGGTCGTTTTCTGTATTCGTCGATGTGGTTTGAGGTCAGTCTCTTCCGATCTACAGTTGTCATCTTCGGCGATGGGTGCTGCTCTAGTGCGCTGGTCCTACGGAGCCTTAGCACGACGACTTCATGTATGTCTACTACAATAAGCCCTACTACGACAAGCTTTGCCCGGCTCTGGTGATGGAGGGGCGAGGACGGCGGCATGCCTTCGGCTCGTGCTAGTGTCTGTAGTCGTCGCTAGGTGGTCCAATGACCTATTTGTAATTTCTAATACTTTTATGGCTCTTTGTACTACCGTTGATGATTATTAATAGATCAGTGGAAAAAAATTACACCATAGAATCTCCCAGTCACAAGACTCACTGCTCTAAATGCATACGCTCTGCATGGATCTACTTAAACATACATGCAATTCTAGCCACTAATCAATTCGATTCAACGCTATTTCATCATGTTATGCCCTCTGATCCGGTGGCAATGGCTTCTCTTATTATTTTGTCAGGCAATAGATGCATGCTATAGAGATTCTTTTGTCGAACGTGCAAAGAAAATAGAAAGTTACTGTCCAATAGATAATAATACATTTACATTTTAGAATTCCCATTTCATTGGTGAGCAGGTGTGCCGTTTGTAGATTTAGTTACGTACATCGGTCGAGCAAATGGTACTAGCATACAATTGTTCACGCCACTAAGCCGGTAAGTACTATCGGCCTAGTAGAGTGCATATCTCCAGTAACATACTCGTAGTGGGTTATGCCTCCACGCTACTAGTATATCAATTCACTACAGAAATTCGGTAATTTGTTGTACGCTGCAGACCTACAGCGAAGGCTAAAAAAAATCACGGCAAACAATTTGTTGTAGGCAAACGGCAAATTCGGTGTCGGCAAACCAGAAGTGTTTTTCGCGGGCACACAACAAATGGTTTTTCGTGAATTTGATTTTCAGTTCATGGCTAATTACCAATAAAAATGACAAGTAGCATTGAATTAGGAGCGTGGGGATATATGTCCAAATGACAATTAGGCTACGTGCTACTATATTTTTATCTACTAGTGATTTGCCGAGTATGGAATCAAACATGAGTTTTTTCCTTTTGAGGTTAAATTTAACGTTAATGAGATACATTTTCATGAAAAATCTTTCTAATAATGAAATGTGGTGACTAAATAGTGAAATAATAGAAAAAACTAAACTTTCTTTTGTAGAGAAAAAACAATGACATTTATCTGTGTGTATCAATGATTGACATATAAAAGCGCTTATATAGCCACTTCTCTACCTGAGGACATGGCTCGTAAGAGCAAGTCCAGGAGATACCCTAAAATTTCTCCCCTATATCTTCTTATAGGGGTCTCCCCTAAAAAGATACCTCCCCTATATTTTGTCTATTTCCAGCAGTTCCCCTATATACTCTTCCCTATATCACATTCACATATATTTTATCAATATTTCATAACTAACTTCATGAATGAATATTTCTATAACCGCCATATTTCAAATGACTATCTCCAACGACTACTTTTTAACAACTTTATTTCCAACGGCTAGTTTTTTAACGGCTAGTTTTTCAGGTATATATATATAGCTCCATCCCTCACAGATCTCTCACACATTCTTGGATCTTCCTTATATATTTCTCTCATTCTGTATCCTCGCCCACAACAAAATGAGTCTCCGCCGGAGCTCGACCGTGCGAAGGTTGATGGAGGAGTCGTCGTCGTCCGATGATGAGGAGCTCTATGTGATGGCGGTCGTCGTAGCTCAACAAGAAGAGGAGCGCTTGAATGCCCCACGCCATCGTGGTTCCGTGCCAGGACGCCAAGTTATTCATCGCGAGAGAGCCGAGGGTTGTATTAGACTCCATAGAGACTACTTTACAGAGAATATGGGATACCCCGCAAGGCTATTTCGTCAAAGGTATGAGATTGTCAAAAATGTTCATTTTACTTGTCTTGTTCATACGGGTCTCATTCCTTTTATTTCTTTGTAGGTTTAGAATGCATCGACCTTTGTTTTTGCGTATAGCGGGTGCTGTCGAACGCCATGATAGATGGTTTGAGCAGAAAAGAAATAGTGCTGGTGTTCTTGGATTACATCCTTTACAAAAGATCACTGCAGTTTTTTGGATGCTTGCTTATGGAATATCAGCTGATGCTACAGATGATTATTGTCGGCTAGGGAAGAGCACCACTTTAGAAAGTCTTAGAAGGTTTGTGAGAGCTGTTATTGAGATCTTTGGTGATGAGTACCTCAGATCCCCAAATGCTGATGATACTGCTAGTTTACTTGCTATTGGAGAGCAAAGGGGGTTTCCAGGCATGCTAGGGAGCATAGATTGCATGCACTGGAAGTGGAAAAATTGCCCAAGTGGACACCAAGGATTTTTTCAGGGCCATATTCGTGAGCCCACAATCATTCTTGAAGCTGTTGCTTCACAAGATCTTTGGATTTGGCATTCCTTTTTTGGTTTGCCGGGTTCTTTGAATGATATTAATGTTCTTCACCGTTCCCCTGTCTTCGCAAAGCTAGCCGAAGGTGAAGCGCCAGAAGTGTATTACAACATCAACGGACACAACTATACAATGGGATATTACCTTGCAGATGGTATATATCCAGAGTGGGCAACATTCGTGAAGACAATACCAAGTCCATTACTACCAAAGAAGAAACATTTCGCGCAAGCTCAGGAGGGTGCTAGGAAGGATATTGAAAGAGCCTTTGGAGTTCTCCAAGCTCGTTTTGCCATTGTTCGTGGACCAGCAAGATTTTGGGATCAAGAGACACTTGGAGATATTATGACAGCATGTGTCATCATGCATAATATGATAATTGAGAATGAGCGTCACACTCATGAAGACTATAATTATGAGCATATGGGTGAAAGGGTGACAGTCTCTCACCAACACTCTCAGCTCTTTTCTCAGTTTCTTCAGGTCCATAGAGAGATCCGAGACAAACAAGTTCACTCCCAGCTTCAAGCAGACCTAGTTGAGCACCAATGGCAGATCCGAGGAAACATGATGTAGCTTGCTTAGTACAGTAGTACATCTATTTTGTAATTTAAATTATGTATGAAGATGATGCACGCAATGTAATCTTTTTCTAAATAATATATGTAATATCTAAAAGATGAAGGAGTACGGGAAATAGTTCATACAACACATTAATCCAAACTAAAGATGAAGGAGTACGGAAAATAGTTCATACAACACATTAATCCAACCATGAATCTCAAACAAATGAGTTCCGGGCGATGATCTGATTCCTCAGTAGCATGTAGTATTATTTTTGTTGCTCATACATACCACTAATGTCCATGCTCATTATCTCACGGTCTTGTGCAACAGTCTTCAGTCTCACCTTTTCTTGTTCTAGTGCCAAGTGCTGCTCTTTTATTGCTAGTTTCTTCCTTTCTTCTTCCAACCTTTGTTCTTCCATCTCCTTTTCTCTTGCAATGGATATATTATTCTTGTCTCTTCGCCTCTCTCGAGAGTGCCTCCTCTCTCTTTGATGTAAACAAGCTGCCCAATGTCTCCATTATAGTACTATCACTTGTCGAGCTAGAACCTTTAGCACGTAGTACTTTTGCAGCCTTCTTACCAATTGGTCTTGTTACAGAAGCTTCTTTGTTTGGAGATGTAGCTTCATCCTCGAACCTGATTGTGTTGGTACTAGGAGTAGATGAACTAGGAGTAGAATGATAGGTCTTTTTCTGTTTTTTGTTGGATACTCTATTTTTCCACTTCTCTTCACTTTGTAGTTTCTCATAGCAATGCATCAATCCGAAAGCTTTATTACTCTCATCTTCACGGTATTTAATAAGTGCGTTTTCATCTAGACAACAAATGCAAACAACCAATGAGCTCACCACACAACATGAACAGAACACAGTAAGTGAAAAGAATAAAAATAATTTGTACCTTGTCAACTTGTGTACTGCCACTTTGGTTTCTCCTCTCAATCTGCGCCATTGCTACACAAAATTTGCCAACGTGCTCATTAATATAAGCCCAACGGTGTTGGAGAGAGTTTTGGTTACGATCCGACTTGCGTCCTATGTGCTCATGGAAGTAATCATGGACCCTTTTCCAATAGGAGCTGCCCTTTTGTTCGGTCCCGATAATCGGATCTTGAGTAATGGTTAGGTATGCGTCACACAACACCAAGTCCTCTTGTGAACTGAAATTTTTTCCTTTCTTTGAGCTTGATTTCACGAGAGGGACATGCTCATCATCTACACCGAGATTATCAGTATGATGTGTCTCTCCCCAACTCAAATCGGCATCATTCAAGTTAACACCACCATTCAACATGTCCATAAATGATGAATCCTCCGTCGGACAATCTACACCAATATGCTACTGTTTAGACAAGTTGTTTCAGCTAGAAAATTACACAACAACAAACAACAATCAACAATAATATACTCCCTCCGATCCATATTAATTGACTTTGATTTATCAAAATTTGGATGAATCTATATACTAAATAGTGTCTAAATTCATTTAAATCTAGACAAATTTGAGTCAATTAATATGGTCCGGAGTAAGAACATCATATATCAATATACTCGTTTCAGCTAGCTAGCAAAACTGGACAGTAGCAAAGCAATATACTCGTTTCAGCTAGCTAGCAAAATTGGACAGTAGCAAAGCAGTAGAAAATTGGACATCAATTCCTAGCAATCTGCACCAATTGGACAAATTCCCTAATCCCACTTAGTCTGCTCGCTCAGCGCATCGCATAGGCATGGGACGTCAGAGCGCACAAGCAGGAGACAGACGTCCTTCTCCTACTCCCAATCTTCGGCCTCTCCCTGATCCCTCTCCGCGGCCGCCGCGAGGTCCCCTCACCATGCCCCATGCCACCTGCTGTGAGGTCCCCTCCCACCTCTCTCGGCCGTGATTCACCCCTCCCACACCTTATCTACTTCTTCCTCTCCAATCCCGCCATAGCAGTGCATCTGGAGCTCGATTTCAAGCTTGATTCGTGCGAAATAAAAGAGAAACGAGCACGGGTACGAACCTGGGCGACGCGCGTGGTGGCGGGAAGGAAGAATCCGGAGCAGGCGGTTGCTCCCGGGGATGGATAGGGGAGGCCTCCACCACCCCGATGTGTAGGGGAGAGGAGGGCCTGGGTCGGGGACGCGGAAGGAGAGGGGCGATGTGTAGGGTGCCTGCTGGAGTGTGTTTTTTCCGTTTTCTCCCCTATATTTGCTATCGGGGGCGTTTTAAGGTATCTCCTGGACTTGCTCTAACCAAAGGATTTTAGTTATCAACCTATCAAAGGACATACGACTTGATCGTGTCATTGTCTACCCCACATGTCGTTTATATGGAGCATGTATTTCTCAAGAAAACAGTGAATAGCTTATTTCTTCGCTTATTTTTTATCTTTTAATTGTCTCCTTCCATTTTATTTGTTGGCGCTCTATAGACAAGGGATAAAATTGATAAATACTCCGTGTATGCATAGAATGGATCATTAAATGATCAACAAATCACCAAAATTATTACTCATGACTCACTTCATGACCACTGTTGTCAGATATGAATATCATCTACAGGCAAAGAAAAATATGAGAAGAAAACAAGGGAAGTATGTATGCCATATCTTCAGTACCTATAAAGATTGCATAGCCGTTGACCTACCTGTGTGCTAGGCTCATAATCAAAGAATTTTACCCATGGGTATACTGGAGTATAAATGACGTCATGTGGGTCAAGCAATCGATGTCTTTTTATAAGGAACAATGCTTCCCCAAACAAATGATAAATAGCTTACCTCTTATTTTCATTTTCCATTTTTGAATAGTCGAGCGTCATTTTCCAGTTGGGGTTGCTAGGTTGCGCGGTCCGCGCATGCACGAACTAGGTCGTATGGTGGAGGGTGTGCTTACGTTTCAAACCATTGGACAGTCGAGCGTCATTTTATTTGGTGTGTACTTGCACGTTATGGATATGAGTTTGATATATATGGGCATAGTAGGCACCAGGAATAATCAGTGCAGATGGAAAACAACAATTTGTGCTCCTTCCCCATGTCGCCACTGTTTCTACTGAACAAAGTGCAGAAGGAAAGATGATAGAGGGGCATAGAGAAATCTTGTATGCAATACCGAAATGTATGTAAAACCGTCAGCTTTCTTTTAGAAATTTGGCTTATATTAAATACGGAATAATATCCGAACTGTTAGGGTAATAGATCTTGTATTACCAGAGGGCCAAAAGACCAGAATATATAGTACATGTACAGGTGCAAATATACAGGAAGCCCCCTAACATATGGAGAAACTACAATATACAAATATACTCTAACACCCCCCCCTCAAACTTATGGTGGATCCACAACACTGAGTTTGGAGAGTAAGAAATCATTCTGAGCGCGGGTTTGTGCCTTTGTAAAGAAATCTGCCAACTGCAAGTCTGAAGGCACATAATGGAGCGCAACAACCTGATCCTGCACCGGAGCACGTGTATAAAAAGCATCAACACCAATATGCTTGGTCAGCTCATGCTTGACCGGATCACGTGCAATACTGATAGCACATGTACTGTCTGACAAAAGTGGAGTGGGTGTCATAACAGAGACTCCAAAATCTGCAAGCAACCACCGTAACCAGGTCACCTCAGCAGTCACCGAAGCCATAGCCCGCAACTCAGCCTCAACACTCGAACGGGAAGAGGATCAAGCGAACCACCAAGAAACACACAGTAAGCAGAAAGTGAACGACGATCCGTAGGATCATTCGCCCACGTAGCATCCGAGTAGCACTGGAGCTGGAGAGAGCTAGAACGAGGGAAGAAAAGGCGACGAGTAATCGTGCCACGAAGATAACGAAGAACACGAAGGAGATGACTGTAGTGAACAGTGGTAGGAGCTGAGACAAAATGGCTCAGAATATGAACAGGATAAGAGATATCAGGACGGGTGACAGCAAGATAAACGAGACTCCCAACAAGATGGTGATAACGAGTGGGATCGGGAAGAGGATCACCATCCGTAGGACGAAGCTTAACACGAAGCTCCATAGGAGTCTCAACGGTGCGCTCATCCGTAAGAGCAGCCCGAGCAAGAAGATCCTGAATATACTTTTCTTGAGAGATAGAAAACCCATCAGAAGTAGAGAAAACTTCAATCCCAAGAAAGTAGCGAAGAGGACCAAGATCAGTCATAAGAAACTGATCACGAAGACGAGCCTTGACAAAGGCAATATACTCAGGATCATCACTAGTAATGATCATATCATCAACATAGAGAAGGAGAAGAGTGCGTCCACGAGGAGAAGTGTGAACAAAAAGCGCTGGATCATGAGAACTAGGAGAGAAACCAGCAGCAGTCACCACAGAGGCAAAATGCTCAAACCAGGCACGAGGGGCCTGTTTCAGGCCATAAAGGGAACGTCGAAGACGACAAACCATCCCATCGGGAACAGAATACCCAGGAGGAGGCTGCATATAAACCTCCTCACTCAACTTGCCATTAAGAAAATCATTCTGAACAGCAAGCTGGGACATAGACCAGCATCGAACAGAAGCAACAGCAAGAAGAGTACGCATAGTAGTCATATGGGCCACAGGAGCAAAGGTCTCATCATAGTCACGACCGTGTTCCTGCTGAAAACCACGAGCCACAAGACGCGCTTTATAGCGCTCAAGAGATCCATCAGAGCGGGTCTTAATTTATAGACCCACTTACACGTGATAGGACGAACACCGGAAGGGGGAGAGACAAGATCCCATGTGCCAGTGCGCTCAAGCGCAGCGATCTCCTCAGCCATGGCAAGCTGCCATTCAGGATGACACGCGGCATCCCGATAAGAAGTTGGCTCGGAGACAACAGAGAGACCATACTGACTAGGGGAGTAACGGTCTGGAGCACGACGCTGACGAACAGGCCGTGAGGAAGGAAGCTCATCCACGGAAGATGACTCATCAGAAGAGGAGGAAGAAGGAGTCACGGAGGAAGGATCCGAAGCCAGAGACCGAGGAGAACTAGGGGAACTAGACGGAGGAGAGGATGACGCAGCAGAAGGAGGAGGCACAGCAGAAGGAGGAGGTGGAGGAGAAGTGACAGCGGAAGGTGTATCAGGAAAAAGAAGAAAAGAGAGATCATCCGTTGGGTAAGTTCCAGAGGTGGGGCGAGGATAGAAAGGACGCGTCTCATCGAACGTGACATCACGAGAGATGCGCATACGACGACCAACGGGGTCCCAACAACGATAGCCCTTATGCTCATCACTATAGCCAAGAAAAACACACTCAACAGACTGAGCGGTTAGTTTGGTGCGTTCACGAGGAGGAAGAAGGACATAGCAAACGCAACCAAATAAACGAAGAGTCGAGTAGTCTGGACAGGAGCCAGAGAGACGCTCGAGAGGAATGCCACCCTGAAGAGCAGCTGAAGGCTGGATATTAATGAGGTAAGTCGACGTAGCGACAGCCTCAGCCCAGAAATGCGGCGGAAGAGAGGAAGCAATCATCATAGTGCGGGTAGTTTCAATAATATGACAATGCTTACGCTCGGCGACACCATTTTGAGCATGGGCGCCGGGACAAGAGAACTGAGCAAGGGTGCCCTGCTCAGCAAGGATGCCACGCAGGTGCTGGGAGATATCCTCTCCTGCAGAGTCAGCACGAAATACACGAATAGGCGTGGAATACTAAGTACGAACCATGGCCACAAAGCGCTGATAAATAGCAAGCACCTCGCTGCGAGAGCGCATAAAAAATAACCAGGTGTACCGTGAAAAATCATCAATAAACAAAATATAGTATCGGTGGCCCCCTTTTGAAGCAAAGGGAGCTGGACCCCACACATCTGAATGAACTAAATTAAAAGGTCGTTGAGATACAGACACACTAGTAGGATAGGGAAGCTGAATCTGTTTACCTAACCTACAACCCTGACACGAATGTAACGACGACACATCTCCTGAGACAATCCCCACAAGAGCACGACGAACTAAAGATGATAAACGGGAGCCACAGAGATGACCCAGCCGATGATGCCACTGCTGAAACGAGCCAGTGACAGAAGCAGCAACCGCAGTAGAAGTAACAGAAGAAGTGTCAGCGGAAGGAACACGAAGCCACTCTAACTCCCATAGCCCCGGAGACTCAATGCTGCGAGGGCCAGCTCCAACCAGAGCCTGTGTACGACGGTCCTGAACAGCACAAGAATCAGCATCAAGAATGACACGACAACTAGAATGAGAAAGCTGACTAGCAGAGAAAAGATTCATCTTAAGGCTGGTAACATGAGAAACATCAGGAACAGAGAAGGAGGTAGTAGAAAGGGTGCCTCGACTGGAAACAGGAAGAGAGGTACCATCAGCTGTAATAACACGGACAGGAGAAATAAGAGAGCGAAGAGCATAAAGAATAGAAGACGCAGAAGTCATATGAAAAGAAGCTCCAGAATTCAGATACCACGGGGATGACGTACCTGACTGTGTAGAAGGTAATGGTCGCGCGGTGCCAGAAGAACTAGACACAGAACCAGCAGTACCCGACGAGGAGGAGCAGCGCAAGACTACGAAGACCACGAATAATATCCTGATCAGACAGAGCACCAGCAGGGGGTCCAGAAGCACCAGCAGGAGGTCCAGAAGCAACCGCAGAAGATCCTGAAGAACCAGACTGCCGACGAGCAAGATACTGCTGACGTAAGCGTGGATCCCTCGTCCAGCAACCAGAGATATCGTGGCCAGGCTTGCCACAGTGGGCGCAGGGAGGACGAGAACCACGAGGCTGCTGAGACTGACTCTGACCCTGGGCAGGTGGAGCAGAGAGTAGCGGCGGCGCTAGAGACCGCGACGACGCCGGCGGCATGGGGGGACCACGAGCAGCAAGAACAGAAGGAACCTCAAGAAGACCAGCACCACGAAGACGAGTCTCCTCAGCACGAAGCTCAGCCAGTACCTCAGAGAGCGGAACACGACCACGGGCAAGCAGCGACGCACGGCTCAAACTCCTTGCGGAGCCGCGACAAGAACTCAAAGACGCGCTGAAACTCCAGATCCGCGCGCACAATCAGACAGCAGGGACAGGTGTTACACACCGCTGTACGAAGAGAGTCAAGCTGACGCCAAATAGCAGCACTCTGAGTATAGAAGTCATCAATAGTGGAATCACCCTGCTTAAGAGCATGCTCCTGACGAACCACAGACAGATAAAGAGCATCTCCAGACGGCTGATAGCGCTGACGAAGAAAAGCCCACTGAGCAGCAGCAGTGGGAAGACCCATGAACTCAGCAGCATACTGAGGCAGAACACTGGAAGTGAGAACAGCAGCAGCACGAGCATCCTCATCTATCCACTGAGTGTAGTCAGCCAGATCCAGCCGGTAGGTCGCAGTAGCAGTAGAATACTCCTGAACCTAGCGCCATCAAAAATCAACGGGCAGCGAGGAATCGCAACATAGCCCGACGAGGAAGACATAGTTTTTTTTTCGAACTAGATCCGAACGAGAACCGGATCAGAACACTGGGCGGCGGCGGCCTCCGGGGTGGGTCGGCAGCGGCGGCGGCGGCCGGCAGCGGGCGAGGGAGAGGGGCCGGTGGCGACGGCGGCGGTGGGGTTGGTGGCGGGGGCGGCCGGCGGTGGCAGGACGAGGAGGCGGCGGCGGCGGGAGTGGCCGGCGACGGGGGCGGCCGGCGACGGCAGGAGAGGAGGCGGCGGCGGGGGTGGCCGGCGACGGCGTGATGGCGGCGGCGGCGGGCGGCGGCGGCGAGGTGCCGGGACGGGCGGCGGCGGTGGCGGCGAGAGAAGAGAAAAGAAAAGTCTTACGGCTCTGATACCATGTTAGGGTAATAGATCTTATATTACCAGAGGGCCAAAATGCCAGAATATATAGTATATGTACAGGTGCAAATATACAGGAAGCCCCCTAACATATGGGGAAACTACAATATACAAATATACTCTAACACGAACAACCAACAAGTTGAACTGTCGCAGCCACGCAGGGTGGAGATGACCCAACTAAACTTGCGCACTCTACACACTCTTCCTTAATCTACCAAGCTCATGAGCCAGCTGATTACCAAAGGTATTAACAAAGTTAGGCATATACGAGAGATGATCATTTAGGTCCTTTGCAACACTTGGCCACTTGTGTTTTTGTCTGTTCATATTCCTTCTCAGCAACCGGTTTCTTACATCTTTGGCCTGCAGAGACAAAAAATATTGTTCCACAGGTGCCACGTCCTCCACCAAAGGAGGAATACCTTCTCTCAAAATTTCTCCTACGTAGCACCAAAACTAAATTGTGTCATGTGAATAAAAAGTATGTTCTCCTAGTTAATCCCAATCAGTACGCAGCTATTGCCAAAGTGCACGTGCTTTACTGCAACTGATCATCGCAGCTTCTTTCGAAGTCCATACCATAGATAAAACAGGTTGAATGTGGTGCATTTTTCTAGTACAACCATGGAATGGAACATATAGATTCTAAGTGCTCCAGTGGCTTGCCGTGCAAAAGTAATATGATTTTTCTTATGTTGTGAAGCATGAGAAAAGTCACTATGTATGGTTTTCTTTCGATAGCTATGCAACTTGTGGAAGTTTGACGCCGAGAAAGCATATCTCAACTTGCGACTGGTTTCTTTTAGATTTGCAGCACAGCTTTTTGGTAATGTGAATAAAGGAGGCTGGAATTATTTTGATGGTATGTTGTTTATGGATAGAAAATTAAAGGACCAGAACTGTCAGTTTGCTACTTGCTCCTTTTGGCTACGGTTCATATATAGGTGATTTGGACGCCAATGATAGGACATGTAGCTAGTTCAGTGACTACAGGAGGTAGCTGTAGCATGAAGGAGGAACTCTAACTCCCTCCCTCTCTCCCGACCCCGTGCGGCCGCCGCCGGGCCGCACCGGGCGGATCCACCCTCCCGGCCACTCCCCACCTCCTTGAGCCACCCCCAGCCGTTGCCGCCAGCAACGTCGTTGGGCAAAGTCCCCGCGGCTCGGGGGCGGCGGGACTGTGTCCTCACGTCCTGATCTAATCCAGATCATGGTGGCGGTGCCCTCGGCCTCGAGCGGCGGTGGTAGCCTTCAGCTCGACCGGTAGCGGTGATGGCGTCGTGGCGGCGGCCAGGGAGCGCCAGCGGCGATGCTGAAGGCGGTTGGGCGGATGGAGGTGGCGATCTAGGGTTTCTTGGATCGTCCTGCTACTCTGTCCTCCATCATCATTGGCCAGACGTTGTGTGCCTTCTCTGGGCTCTACTTCGCATCATGAGGACGCTCGGGGCAGAGGCTCTGGGTTTGGTGGCGGTGGGAATCTTCCCCATCGAAGGTGGTCGGTCTGAGGCTAGTTTGGCGGATCCCATGATCCGTCATCTACTCCCGGCAGCAAGAAGGGGAGACCTAGGTACCGGCGAAAACTGAGCCGTTAGCGGGCGATGGCAGTGTTAACACGTCGTTACCTTGATGAAGGCATCATCGTGCACCTAGTGTTGACCTCAATCGTGCTACTCCGGGGGAAATCGTAAGATCTTTGGATCGGGCGGTGGCGGTGCCGCGGTGTCGTGTTCTCACTTGGGAGCATCGCTGGATGGAAGAGGCAGGACAGGTGGAGCGGCTTTGTCTTGCACGGAGCTTCGGCAACGATGTCAAGTCATGCTTGACCGACCGGTGCTACGCTGAGTCATGCCTGTTCGGCAGGTGCTATGCACGACAGATCCCCTGGAGACTTCAAGATGTGTTACTGGTGGTACTTGGCAGCATGGTGCTGTGGGGTACCGGTGGAAACCGCGATGTGCTTTGGAGATAGTGCGCAGGAAGGTGGTGCTACTTGACACTGCGGGGTGTCGGTGGCTGGTGTGGAGAGAGTTTGCACATCGATATATATGTTGATGATGGTTTGGCGGAAGATAGTTTAGGCGGCGACATCCAGAGCGTGTGCGTGGGCACCGTTTCATGGATAGGCTGGGCGGATCTGGTCTCCTAGAGTGCACGAGGCAGCTAGATGTTTGCAAGATCTTGTCGGAAAGCTGGCGATATGGTTATAATTTTGCTCGGTGTTTTATTTTAGCGGTTCCGGTTTGTATGATCTTTGTAATGGCTTTTGCCACACTTTGTTGCTATAATAATAAATAAAGATTGTGTGCAGCGCTTGACGCAGAGGCCGGAGCTTCGCTCACCATTTTGAAAAAAAGTTCAGTGATTAAAGATAAGAGGATTGGCCTGAAGCTAAATAATCAATGAACTTCAGGTTCTTTTAGTATCAATTGATGTTTCTGCCACTATTGGAAAACTAGTCTGACATGTGAAGTAGGTAACTACAGTATTTGTTTTTGGCAATTGATGTTTCTACCACTATTGGAAAACTAGTCTGACCTATGAAGTAGGTAACTACAGTATTTATTTTTGGCTATTTGAGTATAATATCTGAGAGCGGATTTAAATTAGGCACGGGTCTGAAAGAGCTCCACGTGCAAAGAGTTGTTCTTCATTGGTACGTGGAATGTAGGCAAGTGCATGACAAACCTTGTGTGATTTTACTTGGTCATGTTATTGGTTGTGCTGCTGAAGAGTTGGTTCTTCATTTGTTGTTTTTTTGATTCGATATTTTCCATCAATACTATAAGGGTTGCCGGTTGGTAATTTTGAGACAACACCATCGAACGTTGGTAATTTTGTGTCAACACTTCCTTCACATGATGACTAGCTCCCGTCACATGTTAAAACCCATAGTTCAAGTTTCAAATAAAATTGCATGTTTCTAAATGAATTTCTAGTGGTATTCATTGGTTGATGCTCTTATGGTTCCATATGGTAATTGCCAAATATTTTTATGCTCACCCTTGAGTTTCATTTGCTTCTCAGGTGTTAAATAAGTGGCATGCATGGAAGATGGTGTAGTACCCCTAGTGGACACCCATGTTTTGATCTCTATTTCTTGGATATTGGTTTCCTATTCCACAGCTTGTTGAGACGATAGACACTATGTCTTGAGATCTGTTAGGGTAATAGATCTCTTGTATTACCAGAGGGTCAAAGGCCAGAATATATAGTACATGTACAGGTGCAAATATACAAGCCCCCTAACATATGGGGAAACTACAATATACAAATATACTCTAACACCCCCCCCCCTCAAACTCATGGTGGATCCACAACACTGAGTTTGGAGAGTAAGAAATCATGCTGAGCGCGGGTTTGTGCCTTTGTAAAGAAATCTGCCAACTACAAGTCTGAAGGCACATAATGGAGCGCAACAACCTGATCCTGCACCTGAGCATGTGTATAAAAAGTATCAACACCAATATGCTTGGTCAGCTCATGCTTGACCGGATCACGTGCAATACTGATAGCACCTGTACTGTCTGACAAAAGTGGAGTGGGTGTCGTAATAGAGACCCCAAAATCTGCAAGTAACCACCATAACCAGGTCACCTCAGCAGTCACCGAAGCCATAGCCCGCAACTCAGCCTCAACACTCGAACGGGAAACCGCTACCTGTTTCTTCGTCTTCCAAGCAACAAGCGAACCACCAAGAAACACACAGTAAGCAGAAAGTGAACGACGATCCGTAGGATCATTCGCCCACGTAGCATCCGAGTAGCACTGGAGCTGGAGGGAGCTAGAACGAGGGAAGAAAAGACGACGAGTAATCGTGCCACGAAGATAACAAAGGACACGGAGGAGATGACCATAGTGAACAGTGGTAGGAGCTGAGACAAACTGACTCAGAATATGAACAGGATAAGAGATATCAGGACGGGTGACAGCAAGATAAACAAGACTCCCAACAAGATGGCGATAACGAGTGGGATCGGGAAGAGGATCACCATCCGTCGGATGAAGCTTAACATGAAGCTCCATGGGAGTCTCAACAGTGCGCTCATCCGCAAGAGCAGCCCGAGCAAAAAGATCCTGAATATACTTTTCCTGAGAGATACAAAACCCATCAGAAGTGGAGGAAACCTCAATCCTAAGAAAGTAGCGAAGAGGACCAAGATCAGTCATAAGAAACTGATCACGATTAACGAGCCTTGACAAAGGCAATATACTCAGGATCATCACCAGTAATGATCATATCATCAACATAGAGAAGGAGAAGAGTGCATCCACGAGGTGAAGTGTGAACAAAAAGCGCTGGATCATGAGAACTAGGAGAGAAACCAACAACAGTCACCACAGAGGCAAAGCGCTCAAACCAGGCACGAGGAGCCTGTTTGAGGCCATAAAGAGAGCCTCGAAGACGACAAACCATCCCATCTGGAACAGAATACCCAGGAGGAGGCTGCATGTAAACCTCCTCACTCAACTTGCCATTGAGAAAAGCATTCTGAACATCAAGCTGGGACACAGACCAGCGTCGGACAGAAGCAACAGCAAGAAGAGTACGCACAGTGGTCATATGGGCCACAGGAGCAAAGGTCTCATCATAGTCACGACCATGTTCCTGCTGAAAACCACGAGCCACAAGACGCGCTTTATAGCACTCAAGAGATCCATCAGAGCGGGTCTTAATTTTATAGACCCACTTACACGTGATAGGACGAACACCAGAAGGAGGAGAGACAAGATCCCAGGTGCCAGTGCGCTCAAGCGCAGCGATCTCCTCAGCCATGGCAAGCTGCCATTCAGGATGACACGCGGCATCCCGATAAGAAGTCGGCTCGGAGACGACAGAGAGACCATACTGACTAGGGGAGTAACGGTCTGGAGCACGACGCTGACGAACAGGTCGTGAGGAAGGAAGCTCAGCCACGGAAGATGATTCATCAGAAGAGGAGGAAGAAGGAGTCGCGGAAGAAGGATCCGAGGCCGGAGACCGAGGAGAACTAGGGCAACTAGACGGAGGAGAGGAGGTCGCCGAAGAAGAAGGAGGCGCATCAGAGGGAGGTGGAGGAGGTGGGAGAGAAGGGACAGCGGAAGGTGTATCAGGAAAAAAAAGAAAAGAGAGATCATCCGTTGGGTAAGTACCAGAGGTGGGTCGAGGATAGAAAGGACGCGTCTCATCGAACGTGACATCACGAGAGATGCGCATACGACGACCAACGGGGTCCCAACAGCGATAGCCCTTATGCTCATCACTATAGCCAAGAAAAACACACTCAACAGACTGAGCGGTTAGTTTGGTGCGTTCACGAGGAGGGAGAAGAACATAGCAAACACAACCAAATAAACGAAGAGTCGAGTACTCTGGACAGGAGCCAGAGAGACGCTCGAGAGGAATGCCACCCTGAAGAGCAGCAGAAGGCTGGATATTAATGAGGTAAGTCGACGTAGCGACAGCGTCAGCCCAGAAATGCGGCGGAAGAGAGGAAGCAATCATCATAGCGCGTGTAGTCTCAAGAAGATGACGATGCTTACACTCGGCGACACCATTTTGAGCATGGGCGCCGGGACACGAGAACTGAGCAAGGGTGCCCTGCTCAGCAAGGATGCCACGCAGGTGTTGGGAGATATACTCTCCTGCAGAATCAACACGAAACACACGAATAGGCGTGGAATACTGAGTACGAACCATGGCCGCAAAACGCTGATATATAGCAAGCACCTCGCTGCGAGAGTGCATAAAAAATAACCAGGCGTACCGTGAAAAATCATCAATAAACAAAATATAGTATCGGTGGCCCCCTTTCGAAGCAAAGGGAGCAGGACCCCACACATCTGAATGGACTAAATCAAAAGGTCGCTGAGATACAGACACACTAGTAGGATAGGGAAGCTGAATCTATTTACCTAACCTACAACCCTGACACGAATGTAACGACGACACATCTCCTGAGACACACCCCAGAAGATCACGACGAACTAAGGATGATAAACGGGAGCCACAAAGATGACCCAGCCGATGATGTCACTGCTGAAACGAGCCAGTGACAGAAGCAGCAATCGCAGGAGAAGTGGCAGAAGAAGTGTCAGCGGAAGGAAAGCGAAGCCAGTCTAACTCCCAGAGCCCCGGAGACTCAATGCTGCGAGGGCCAACTCCAACTGACGAGATTTAATCTCGTGAATGCCCATTGTTATGGACTTAGGTTTTGGAGAAGATGGGGATGCTGGAGATCGTGGCACGGTTAACAGACAAGCAACCAGGGGACACGAGATTTACCCAGGTTCAGGCCCCCGGAGGGAAAACCCTACTCCTGCTTGTCTGCTCTTTGATTACGGCGGAACCGAAGGTTACAGGGTGCGCAGATTCGATCTGGCGTGGATGCGTGTGCGAAAGTATGAGTCTGGTCTAGATCTGTAGATCTGTCTATTGTGTACGTGTCCTCCTCGTTGGACCCTCCTAGCCTTTATATATGGGGAGGCTAGGTCTCGGGTGCCAATACGAGTAGGTTACAAGTTGTATTCAAACTCTAGTCTTGAGGTATCCTTGTCTTGTGCGCTTTGGAGTCCGTGTCCATATGTGCTTCGTGCAGCCGAAACGTCTTGGGCGTCCTGGACCCTGGCAGGTCGTCGAGTGGGCCTTCCGTCGGGCTGGACCAAGTATGCTAACATCGGGTACCCGTAGGGCATATCCATGTCAGTAGCCCCCAAGTGTCCATCCGAAACATAGATTCGGGTGGAGACTTAGTTGTCTTGAACCTTGTATTTGGATGTCGGAGTCGAAAGTTGTGTCGAGTGCGAAGCACTTCACCCGGAAGTTCATCGGGTCAGCTGAATTTGTTCGGCTGTTGTAAAGGAATCGACATCATGGACGTAGTCAACACAATGGACTATAGGGTGCGCGACCAGCGCTCCCTATGGGAGTAGCCCCCGAGTGTCTGTTCGAGTCGTAGACTCGAGCAGAGACTTTAATTCAGCCGTTGTTTGCTTCAGGTCCGTAGGACACAATTTTTTTCGGATGCTTGAATCAATCCTCCCTATGGGAGTAGCCCCCGAGTCCGTAGTGGAGTCGTAGACTCGGCGTAGGACTCGAAGATCTTGTGTGTGCGCGACCATCGCTCTAGTTTGGAGTAGCCTCCGAGTGTCTGGCGGAGTCATAGACTCAGGCAGAGACTCGAGTCTTGTATCTTATAGACGCAGTGGACAATCTCACGGGCGTACCGCTGACCCGGAAGTACATCGGGTGCGCGACCAGCGCTCCTGATAGGAGTAGCCCCCGAGTGTCTAGTCGAGTCGCAGACTCGAGTGGAGACTCATGCGAGGACAAATCACTGACCCGGAAGTGCATCGAGTCAGCGTCTCACGCATAAGGAGCCAAGAGTCGATGTAATGGAGTCATGCGGTGTCTAGCCAGAAGGACTCGACGTTGCGGATGAGGTCAACACCGTTGCTTCTGTCGGGTGAGCGACCAATGTCGTGTCTTCGTAGCATCAAGCGATGCAACCATCCAAGGAGGGACTCGACTCGGGTCTTGATTGTATGGCGTAGCCAGCTCTTTTGTCGACTCCTGTTGGAGGACCTAATAGAATAGCTCGACGCGGTCGATGTCCTTGTAAGCTGCAGAAAACATAAAGAATTGTGAAGTACTTGTATCTTGTAAAGAATATTTGCCTGTCGGCTTGCAAGAAGATTCGGTGCCGATCGAGTCGACACTTTTGCATCGTATGCTAGGCCTTTTCGTTAGCCTGATTACCCTTAGTCTCGATTTTGCCGAGGCACTCGGAGTTCAAGGATTCGACGATCAGGCAGAATCAGCTACTCGGGCTGTCGCGTTCGAGGTGCTCGAGTGCGTGGAGCCGATGGCACATTAGGTTACTCGAAGATGGCGCAGCCCCCGAGTGTTTCGAGTGCGATTTAAAAAAGGAAATCAGCTCTGAGTAGAGGGAAACTTAGCTTTATTGGTAGTTGTCGTGGACGGAGTCGACGCGGTAGCGGGTCACACGGCGGACGTAGTCGACGCGGCGGACCACGGTCATAGCAGCGACGGGTTCCTGGGGTCAACGGCGGCAGCGAATTCCGCATCCGAAGATTGTCGCGGTCGAAGACCGCACGGGGTCGCCACATCCGAAGGATGTATCGGGTCATCGCAGCCGAAAACCACATTGGGTCGCCGATGTCGAGGGAGCCCCCGAGTCGTGGTCGCTGAAGCCGATGGGCATTGACGCGGTAGCGGGTTTCCCACAGACGGCGCCAATTGACGAGGTTTAATCTCGTACTTTCCCACAGACGGCGCCAATTGACGAGGTTTAATCTCGTCAATGCCCATTGTTATGGACTTGGGTTTTGGAGAAGATGGGGATGCTGGAGATCGTGGCACGGTTAACAGACAAGCAACCAGGGGACACGAGATTTACCCAGGTTCAGGCCCCTGGAGGGAAAACCCTACTCCTGCTTGTCTGCTCTTTGATTACGGCGGAACCGAAGGTTACAGGGTGCGCAGATTCGATCTGGCGTGGATGCGTGTGCGAAAGTATGAGTCTGGCCTAGATCTGTAGATCTGTCTGTTGTGTACGTGCCCTCCTCATTGGACCCTCCTAGCCTTTATATATGGGGAGGCTAGGTCTCGGGTGCCAATACGAGTAGGTTACAAGTTGTATTCAAACTCTAGTCTTGAGGTATCCTTGTCTTGTGCGCTTTGGAGTCCATGTCCATATGTGCTTCGTGCAGCCGAAACGTCTTGGGCGTCCTGGACCCTGGCAGGTCGTCGAGTGGGCCTTCCGTCGGGCTGGACCAAGTATACTAACATCGGGTACCCGTAGGGCATATCCATGTCACCAACCAGAGCCTGTGTATGACGGTCCTGAACAGCACAAGAATCAGCATCAAGAATGACACGACAACCAGAATCAGTAAGCTGACTAGCAGAGAAAAGGTTCATCTTAAGGCTGGGAACATGAGAAACATCAGGAACAGAGAAGGAGGAAGTAGAGAGGGTGCCTCGACTAGAAACAGGAAGAGAGGTACCATCAGCCGTAATAACACGGACAGGAGAAATAAGAGAGCGAAGAGCAGAAAGAATAGAAGATGCAGAAGTCATATGAAAAGAAGCTCCAGAATCCAGATACCACGGGGATGACATACCTAACTGTGTAGAAGATGATGGTCGCTCAGTGCCAGAAGAACTAGTCACAGAACCAGCAGTACTCGACGAGGAGGAGCCTGTAGCAGCGAGCAAACTCTGAAGACCACGAATAATATCCTGATCAGACATAGCACCAGCAGGAGGGCCAGAAGCACTAGTAGGAGGTCCAGAGAAAACAGCAGAAGATCCTGAAGATCCAGACTGGCGACGAGCAAGATACTGCTGACGTAAACATGGATCCCTCGTCCAGCAACCAGAGATATCGTGGCCAGGCTTGCCACAGTGGGCACAGGGAGGACGAGAACCACGAGGCTGCTGAGACTGACGTTGACCCTGGGCCGGTGGAGCAGAGAGTAGCGGCGGCGCAAGAGACCACGACGAAGCCGGCAGCACAGGGGGACCGTGAGCAGCAAGAACAGAAGGAACCTCAAGAAGACCAGCACCACGAAGATGAGTCTCCTCAGCACGAAGCTCAGCCAGTACCTCAGAGAGCGGAACACGACCACGGGCAAGCAGCTGGGCACGGCGCGGCTCAAACTCCTTGCGGAGCCACGATAAAAACTCAAAGACGCGCTGAAACTCCAGATCCGCGCGCACAATCAGACAGCAGGGACAGGTGTTACACACCGCTGTACGAAGAGAGTCAAGTTGACGCCAAATAGCAGCACTCTGAGTATAGAAATCATCAATAGTAGAATCACCCTGCTTAAGCTCATGCTCCTGACGAACCACAGACAGATAAAGAGCATCTCCAGATGGCTGATAGCGCTGACGAAAAAAAGCCCACTGAGCAGCAGCAGTGGGGAGGCCCATGAACTCAGCAGCATACTGGGGCAGAACACTGGAAGTGAGAATAGCAGCAGCACGAGCATCCTCATCAATCCACTGAGTGTATTCAGCCAGATTCAGCCGATAGGTCATAGTAGCAGTAGAGTGCGCCTGGACACGGCGCTCATAATCAGCCTGAGCAGAATCAGCAGCACTCTAGGCTGCATCCTTGACCGCCTGAGTAGCATCGGGGGCAAGGACAACGGGCGTCGGTGCAAGAGGCACAGGAGGCACAACGGGGCGCGGTGGACAGGAGACCTCACCGGAAAGCACACCCCAAAGGCGAAGACCGCGCATATGGACGCGCATGAAGGCAGCGAAATCAGGATAATTCGCGCCATCAAAAATCAACGAGCAGCGAGGAATCGCAACATAGCCCGACGAGGAAGACATATATATATATATATATATATATATATATTCAACTCAAAACAGATCTAAACGGATCTGAATCAAGCGGCGGTGAGATTCGCAAGCGGCGAAGGCGGGCGGCAATGACGAGCAAGGGCGACAATGGCGGGGCGGCGGAGCAGGCGGCAGCTGACAAGGGCGGCGACGGGAGGAGAGAGAGGAAAAAAGGCCTTACGGCTCTGATACCATGTTAGGGTAATAGATCTCTTGTATTACCAGAGGGCCAAAGGCCAGAATATATAGTACATGTACAGGTGCAAATATACAGAAAGCCCCCTAACATATGGGGAAACTACAGTACAGAAGTATACTCTAACAAGACCTACTGTGATCTTATGAGCAACATGGATGTTTCTTTGAAGATATACCGTCGATGTTTATCTTATTATTATGAATTGCTTGTCGTTGATGCCCTTATACAAGGGATATACCGTGGATGTTTATCTTATTATTATGAATTGCTTGTCGTTGATGCCCTTATACAAGGGAAACTCTATCCAATTTTTTTTAACTTTCTAGCTTTGGTGCAGTGTGCTAGCATTAAAGTTCTGCAACTGGAAGGCCCAAATGGCAGCAGTGTTCGGGTGGAGGGGACGCCAACGATCATGGATGGCGTCCGCTACCAGGATGCCATTGGGGATCGCGGGTTGGCCGCCGGGCGCGGGATCAATGGTTAGTGCAAGGTTTCGCGTTGTGATTCATGGACACTGGGGATGCGACTATATCATTCTTAGTTTGGTCAGGGCGCAACACGGATCAGAAGGAACACGAGATACAAGAAAATAGTGTGTTTTTCTGGTTCAGGCTAGATTGTGCGGAACACTACATACTGCAACTGTGATGCATATGATAGGACGAGCCTTGATCTGACATCTATTCTAAGACTTCTCCTCGATGACTCGTACCATGTATGTAGTCGGACTCTTCTCTTGCATGGGCCTCCTTTCATAACTGCAAGAGATTACGGCAGCGGCAGACTACCACGCGGCAGGAGGCTTGGTGCATGGTAGAAAATGGCAACATAACTAATTCATCTAAGCCTGTGGCTACGATAAGTGCCTCTGATGATGTACTGTATATTCAACACCATAGGTCCAGTCACGTTCGCTCTGCCTTACCCGCTGCAGGAGTGCAGAACCGTCAGGGGCTGGCTGGAGGACAGTTGGTGTATCTCTGTAGTTCTTGTCCGCAGGTCCGTACGTGACTGCTGACAATTCTTTTGCCAGGCTCCTCGAACTCGTCCGACCGAGCTCCCTGTCATTTTATCGGGGGTTCTACACCCAACCACTGGGAGTTGTCATGGACGAGAGGGTCGCGGCCCTGCTAGGCGGATCCGGGGTATCCGCGACTCCAAGAAGACGACACATGGAATTGTGATCTTGATGAGGAGGCCTGCTCTACTCATGAACCGAAGTCGCGTCATCTCAACCCAGGAGGCGTCGATTATGACGAGGGGGCCAGGCTCGACGTGGAAACAAGAGGTGTGAATAACACACCTTCAAACCCTGACAGATCATTTCATTTTTGTGCATCCCATGATACAAGTTATCTCAGATAGAGGTATTGCATGCTTTAAAATTATATCATTATCTATGTGTAATTTGTTTTTCAGAATTTTTTGAAACTTCAAAACATAGACAAAGGGATCTAGTGAGGTGGGCCCCAATAGCATTTTTTTACGTAAATGGCTCTTCTTAGTATTTACAGTATATGAAGTTAGTGTTATCGAGGCACGAATATAACTTCAAATGATGGCGAATATTGTATATTTCTCTTGCATTCGAACCACGTTCTTATAAGGGCAATGTGGAGCGTTCAAAGGAAAACCGTAATAAATGCTAACGCTTGGTTTAGCTATAGAGAATTCAAATTCATTTGTTCAATTACATTCCAGATCCAATTTTGACTAGATTTGAATTCGTTCTACAATACTCCAACTAAATATTTTTGTTTGGATGTCACATGGAAATGGAAGTTATTCATACAAACCGTTTTAATTTTAATTTAGTACTATGGTTGTAAAATTATCATCTCGTGGCCACAACATTAAAATTTTACGGATTTATCATGTTCTGTTGAAGTGGAAGATTTTGATTCGAAGTTTTGGTTATGAGATGCTGATCTTAGGATAATAATTTATCAGGTTGCCGCCACACTGACAGAATTTGCTTTTGTCCAAACAAAAAAATAATCGGGGATTGCATTGTGGAAACAAATTGTTCAGTTGTTGGGTCTATGTGTGCATTTATGATCTAGTGAGTATATTAGACTCATGAACTGTTTGATTCTTTTCAAACAAGAAGGAATTGATTCCATTGGATTTGTCAATCCTAACTCACTTGGATATGAAGGAATTGGATAGGAAGCTATGGTTCATATTCTTGTTGCGGCCAAAATTCCTATTTTTAGATCTTGATTTTAGTTCCAAAGTTTTAGGGCCAATTCGCATAAGCCAAATGGAAGGATTTTCATCTTTTGTTTCCATGACTCATGAATTAGCCGCTGACCTACCCGAGGTCCAATCTCATCACAATGTATATTTACCTATTGACCTGCCAGAGGACAACTGGCTCTCCAGCACTGCCTTCCACCCAAATCTTTTATTAGGAATATCTTGTCCAAGCAAACGGGAGAGAAGTTACTTCTCGTTTTACTTTTTATATCTTGGTATTGTCCAATCCTATTTTGTGCATTATTTTTCTTTGTCTCTACACATCAGGGATATGAATTTCATATATATGGGCATAGAGGGCACCAGGAATTACTGATAGATCGCCAAAGATATGACGACGTGCAATAAAAGGCCAGAATGTGAATTTCATTATTAGAATGGAAGGAGTATCCGTCACCAAGGAAAAACTGAGCACATGGTAGCCATAGTGGGAATTCTGGATCCTAAATTTTCTTGAGTACATTTATAACATTTATTTTAGTGAGCTGGTCATCTCGAGTACAAGTTCGTGAACCTTACAAGTTCTTGTAGAGCGGAGATGATTTTCTTAAAATGTGACTTACCAATGAGAAAACATGCATGCAATTATTTGCGGACACACTATCTATAATGAGGAGGAAAAATTAGAATTCATGCTTTAACAACAACCCACCTCCCTTTCTCATTCTCTCTTTCTCTCATTTTGCCACCATTGCCACACGGAAGCACCTCCACCTTCCCACCGCGGAGAGGGAAAGCTTCCATCTTTTTCCTCATTTTATCTGCGCAGTCAGCCCCTGGCCCCAGTGCTGCCTTACTACATGTGAGTCCCTCCCTCTGTCCAAGGTGATTTTTCTCCTCAGGTTTCCAAGCTAAAATTTTGGGGGTCCCCGACATTTTCAGAGTTTTTTGGTGCACGCACTAGGAGAGAGTTAGAGCTTGTCCTGCTATTTGCGGTTTTTTCTTTTAATAACGAATCGTGGAGCTGGAACCGGAAGTTGTAGCCTTTAACCAACAGCTTGAACTGTCATGGACCTTTCTGACAGAGTTAAAAGAGAAACTGACAATTAGGGTCCATTCTCTTTAGGGCTTTCCAAACCTTGTAGCTACATAATATTTTCACCGAGCAATTGATTCGCTGTGCTTTGGAGGAAATATCTAGTTATTGTCACGTTTCGTGGTAATTTTTCTATCAAATTCAGTTATTGAATCTCCTCTGGTTACACACGTTTCTAGCGTCGCATATGAGTAATTGGAGAGCGTGGAGATCACTAGCATCATATGTTGTATACATGCACATTAGTGATATGAATTTGATACATAAATAGCTATAAAATGCACCAGGAATTTCCGATGGATCAAAAAATTACAAAGATTGCTCCTTCCGTATGCTGTCGGTGTTAAGATCACAATTAAAGCACAAATAACATGTCAGAGACAACAACAAAAATGCATAAAGTAGGACAAGTAGAGCATGAACTCCATTTTCTTAGCATGCATATGCTTGATATTCTACTTAGGCATGAAGACGGCCGCAAATGTTGGTGAATATGCTAAAGTTGTCTTGTCGTGGAATCATACTTTTCCTAAAAAAAGTATACATAGTATGGTAGAGCAATGAAATGCTTCCTTGAAGGAAAAAAAATCTAAAACCTATTTTGGATCCAAGAGTCTATTTTGATTCATCATGTTAGATACAAAATCCCATTCTGACAAGACAGGAAATCCTTCCGTATTTAAATTGTTAACCTCGTGTTTGCACTATAAGTACTACAATAACTATGTGTTAAACCAAAGAAAGTCATCATTGACAAGAATTGTCCATGTGTGGATGATCTAATTTGAACTTATCGGCATACAAAACAATAAAAAAAAATCCCATGCAGTTTTCATAACACTTTCATCCTAACATCCATACTAAAAAATCAGCATTATTTTGAAATTTTGTGAACACAATATGTTAAGAGCATATCTAGCAGACACCACATACCGGCTCAACCCACAAAAGTGCCGCTAGAGCAGACCCCGCATCGGAGCCCAGCCCACAAAATTATATGCTGTTCTTGTGGAAATGAATGTTTTTCATTCAAAGTTATGTTGATCCATTGTTGATCTTTGGATAATAATATCATCTTGCATCCACACAAACAAAATTTCGATTTTCTAAAATTTGCGAAGATTTCTTTGTACATAAATAATTATTTTTTTAGTTGGTGGGTCAATATGTGCATTTATAATCTAGTGAGTGTGTTCGGCCTATGAATTGTTTGATTCTTTGCTAATAGGAAGGAATTTGTTCCATTGGATTAGTCACATTTTAACTCACTCTGGTAGGAAGGAACTGGATTGGAATTTATGGTTCATATTCTGGTTGCGGCCAAAAATTCCTATTTGTAGATTTTGGTTCTAGTTCCAGAGTCCTATGCCCAATTCACATCGACATAGATGGATTTTCATACATTTTTTTGGCCGCTGACCTCCCTAGGACAAACCTCATGACATTGTATGTTTAACTATTGACCTACCAAAGGACAAATGGCTTTCCAACACTCATTTCACCCAAATATTTTATTAGGAGCAAGTATTCTTCAAGTAAACGGGAGAGAAGTTACTTCTCGATTTACTTTTTGTATCTTGGTATTGTCCAATTGCATGTGGTGCATAATTTTGTTTGTCTCCACGCATCAGGCATGTGAATTTTATATGTGAGTATAGAAGGCGTCAGGAATTACTGATAGATTGCCAAAGTAACGATGATGCGTTGTACCCGCTCGTATAGTCAATGTCATTGTTAGAATTGAAGAAGGAAGTATCCGTCACGGACAAATTATGAAGGATAGGGTAACACGGATTTCAGTATCTAGTATCCCTCTGGTTGCGTGAAAACTGTAACTTTGGCAGACACATGAGTACTCGGAGAGCACCAGCATCCGGATGATTTTGGTCATCATCGCGGTGGTCGAATTGGCTGTGTGAAGCTCCGCTGGTGCTTCATAGACATTCTCTCCGTTAATTGTAATCTATTTTAACCCCTATCTCTGGAGTCGGTAAAACTGGGGATGAAATGGCATTCACATATACAGTATGTGATTTACAGGATGATTGAAAATTCAGATGCCCCTACCTTCTTATCTATATTTATATTTTTTTTGCGGGTTATCTGTATTTATATCTATACTAATATATAAAAAGAATCAAAAGAATAAGATCAAACAAATCACAGCCATCAAACAAACATGTAATGGCTAAAATAGCTGCCTTCAGTAGCGCTAAAACACGACGAAATGGACAACAGGAATCTCGAAATCGAAGGTCCTATTTTTTCGCAAATCGCATACTGCGACCAGAGCACCCCTAGCATTGTCGCCCGTCCCCACCGAATCCCACTGCCTCGTACACCGTCGCCCGTCCCAATGCCACTGCCTGCCTCCACCTCGCCGGCCTAACCCCATGCTTCCATCTCCCCCAAGAGGTTCCCGCTTTCCTGCTCACTGATCAAACGCGATCTCCCCCATATGTGTGTTCTGCGGTAGGCGATCAAATGTCGCTGCCGGTTCCTTGGAAACCCATTTTGTAATTGACAACTGCTTCCCGCTTTCCCCTGCTTTTATGCTCACAGAGCCAACGCAATTTCCCCATACGCGTGCTCCACCGCAAACGCAATTTCCCCATACGTGAGTTCCCTGGAAACCCATTTTCTAATTGTTTGTATGTTTACATATCTACTCGAAAATTGGTTTGCAACTTCATTGATTTAGCATAAGGCTTGTATGCATACTTAAAACAAGCAATTTGTAATCCAACAATGAATTCTAATAAATTGGTTTATGGTTGGGTCGCTTGCAGCTTAGGGATGTAAATTATTCTTGATCCTGGTATCCTGTAATCTCACATATTTTTTAAACAGAACTTAACGTGTATTTGAATACTCTTGATTTTCATGTCCTGTAATGTCACATTTTGAAACAGAACTTAACGTGTATTTGCACATTGCTCACTGATTACTTACGCCGATGAAAATGGATGGAACTAAGTGGCGCCACATTTATTCTAATTTTTTTGCGAAAGTGAAAACACATACAAATACCCTGAAAACAAAAACGGAAACAGATAGCAGGAAAAGTGCTACGAACAGGAGCATAAGAAAGCACACACCATATACAAATCACAGCAGCACGAGAAAACCAAATAATATAGGATCAACCACGATAGCACAAGAAAATCAGGCACTGAAACTCTAAATTCCACGCTACAACTTCACAGGAACAAACACCAGACGCAAAACCACCAGATAAACGGCACCCCGGCCAGAAAAATGATGACGGTAAAGGAGCCAAGCCGTCTAGAAACGGAATATGTAGGCAGCAACGGGGCAACACGTTGCAAGGAAACCGTCGCGTGGACGCGGATGATCGACAGGAGGGCACGTGTAGCGAGCGCGAGGACGCATAGCCAGGAGGGCCGCCACAGGCGCGAAGTGTTGTTTACGACACTTTGAGCAGGAGCAGACATCACCCAGGCGGGGGACCGAGGCGTTTCCTACGTAGGGGAGCCGGAAAGAGGTACATGGTTGGCCAGAAAAAATCGGGGGGGGGGGGGGCGCCCAAAAATCGGAGAAAAAAAGCAAATCCATGCGACTTAAAATAGTATATCTATTAGTATTACCATGTTATATCTACCACAATGTAAGAAATTCGGGCATCTATATTTTAGTTGAAAGCGGGATTTACTTAGAACACGTAGATATAAAATAGTACTTATGCCAAAAAACTATGTCCATCAAAATAAAAATTCACGGACTCCTCATCTAATGAAAAAGTACTACAACAAAATGAATCGCATATGATTATCACATCATGTCAAAACCATATTTGACTAGGGTGGAAGCTATGGGTGACCCACCTTACCCGGCATTGCCGGTTTAGGATGACCTTCACATCAACATAGAGTTGATGTGTGTAGATTCTACACTACAGGATAAGAACCAAGGGACAAACTATTCATCAATATAATAAAGAAAAACATAAAACCTTGAATATGACGTACAATCTTTTTGGTAGATAGCCTAGAACATACCAACACAAAATACTATACTTGATTTATATTACCAATTTTTCTATTATATAACTGTTTTCTTATAATAATTTAGATACAAGACAATGACTAATGCTATATTGTGAAGAAGGCCCGTGTCTAAGAAGTCGTGTATTTCAAAATAGCGGTAGACCGCCATATGTTGTAGAACATAGAAAGTATAGACGAATATAGATCTGCAAAAAAGTATAATATAAATTCCCTCTTTTAGTTGCCTACCTAAGAAATATGATAACTTTTTATTTCATATCATTAATCAACGTTTTATTGCTATCAATGGGAAATGTCATTTAAATTTGATCGTACCATTGCTCAGGTGAACATTAGTAATTATTTGTACCAATAAATTGACTTTCTTGCCTCCAGCCCACCGATAAGTTGAATAGTATCAAGACACACTAATCTTAGATCAGATAAATACTGACATCTAGGTTTTGGTATGGAAGTTCATTCAGTGTGTATACTTATTATTCTGTACAAACGACATGTATGTTCACTAATATAATAATTTTGGGATAACGTAAGAATAACTCATCAAAAATAAATATAATTCCAATGTACATAGAGTATAATTTTGAAAAATATTTGTGGTGGCTATAAATCTACTGTATTTCATAACGTATGATATAAATAAATGTTAAACCCTAAATAATATTTATCTGTTATTTTTAACATATGATGATGCCCTAGCATTTGCAACGGCCACCCTCCATGTTGTGTTAATTCCAACAAGGTTTACCAGCTTTTCCATACTAAAGTCGGTTGAAATTTTACAAGATATACGCGTGTGTTGAGGGACAACTACGAATTTGAAGGGAATATGCCAGAGAGGAAATAATAAAATGTTTAATATATTATTACATGTTTATGATAAATTTTTATTTCTCATGCTATATTTGTATTAATTGGAAACGTTAATACATTTGTGTTTAATGAACAAACGAGAGTTTCTAGTTATGCCTCTCATTTAACTAGCTCGTTGATTAACAAATGATCAAGATTTCCTGATCATGAACATTGAATATTGTTAATAACGGGATCATATCATTAGAAGAATGTTATGATGAACAGACACTCAAAGTAGGTATAGCAATAATGATCTAGTCGGTAAGTTTACATTGCTACATCAAACACATACCAAGTAACCCTAATATTTCGACCATGAGATTATGACTAGTACGAAAAGGCCTAGTGTTGTTGTGCGGAAACGGGAGTTCGTGGCGTTGAACCCACATGCCACTAACCTCACGCCATTGGTAGGTCCTAGTGGTGGCGTCTCGGTAGAACGCCACCACTATGGCTCATACTGGTGGCGTTGAATCCGAACGCCACTGTTATATCTCCTAGTCATGGCGTTCACTTAGGGCGCCAGGAGTGAGTTAGTCTGAACGCCTGTGGTAGAGCGTCATCACACATTTTTCCCTGTCGCGGCAGCATTTCGACGTATTTCTCTGCCGCGGCAGAGAAATTCATCGAAATACTACCGCAGAAGGGTTTCACGGAAGTATATAATAAAATAATTAATTAAAGAACAAAATAATAATAGATGAACGAAAGTCGATAGCTAATTAATTAAGAAAGTCTACAAGAACTGTTCACACATCGGATTACAAAGTAACATAGTACGTAGGTCTAGACCTTAATTATTACAATATATGAAGGCGTACACACAATATCTAATTAACAAAGTTTTGATGCAATGCTTGAGAACTACTTCCTCAATGGATGAAATGGAAGAACGCCATCATAGGTCATGAACGACGACACCTGTCCACCGTGATGTCGAGCCAAGCGATCAGTCACCTCCTCCGGTTTCTCTAAACCTCCATGGAACGCACATTGATCGTCTATGACGTCTTTGTTGAGGATATCTGCAAGTTTGACTTGGATGCGTTTGAGCTCATCCATGTGATCATCACCTCCCTTCTTCTCCAGTCATGTGCTCCATTTCTCGATATCTTTGGTCAAGTCAAAGGTGCTAGCCGCACGTACATATGCGCTGATATGATGCATGACGTAGTAGCTATCCATAATACCACTGTGGAAATCATCGTGATCCGGTTGATGCACACAAGGGAATGATTCTTTGACACGGAAGCCTGGCAAGTTGCCGCCACCTTTCCTTTTGTTAAACTTAAGTATGTGTCCTCCATGGGTGTGGAAGTGGAAGAGACCTTCATCTATTTCCTCACGTATTAATGTGTAGTCTTTCTTCTTGCTTCTCGATGAATCCAGGATGTAAGCTTGGCAAGTCTGTGGGTGCATAACGAGAAGAACATGGTGATTGCTACACAAACAGTTCGACAAGGAAGGAGAATTATGTTCTGATCCTTGTAGGTAAGGAGAAATTCTGAAAGGTACTTCCTCGCCGCTTGGTGGCCCTCTAGTTCCTTCAAGCTGTTCTCATTGAATCTGTAGGGGCCCACCACTGCGAAGTTTTTGTCGTCCTCGGTGGTGACGGTGATGCGTGCCATATGGAGTGCCCATAGGCGGATAAAGTTACTATTCAAGGGCTTTAGGTGCATCATCTTGAAGATATCATCGTAACGTATGTAGAACTTGTCCATAGGGAATGTAGTGTTCCAATGAATACCCGAAGATGGCACATGCACAGGAAAGACCGGGAGGAGATGTCCTGACTTCAGTGCTTCTCTCTCCTTTTTTAGAACCGTGTCATTCATAAGTCTGAGATCCACGTCAGCGTTGTTGTATCTATCCTTCGAAAGGATGCTTTGTCTAGTACATGCATGATCGCCTTTTCCCGTAGATGACCCGCTTATTTACCTGATCTAGCGGGGCGATAATACGGACGCTTAGGAGCTGGCTGGGTGGTGTTGCTGGCCTTGGGCACCTTGTACTCTTTTGTCCGCTTCCCGTGCTTCTGCGGTGGTTCTGCTGGGTGTTCTCCCACTTCCATTGCTCCCTTGGAAGCATTCATAAACGTGTTTGGACTAATGGTCTTCTTCCACTGGATGTCCTGTTGGGTGTACTGCTCTGGTGTATGATCATCAAACAGATTCTTCGCACAAGTTTTCACACGGTCAGTTGCTGGTACTTCGGGTTGGGTGAGAAATGCTGGTTGGTGTGATGGTACTTCGGTTTAGGAGAGAATTTCTTCTTGGTATGATGGTGCTTTAGGTAGGAATGGTGGTCTGCCAGCTACAAGCATATCAATGTGACCGAAGCATGTATACACATTATCCTCTTCATTTTCCATGTAGCCACTGTTATCATACAACAGCTCGTTAGAATGATCTACTATGGGCTGGGAATTGTTGCTGTTAGGGCTAGCGGGTTGACTCTGACACAAAGGAGATGGCATCACTGGAGTATTCCTCGACATTACTGACGGTGTTATATGTGGGTTGATGATGGTACCCAAACGAATGTATGCCTTAGGCCACTCCAGCATCCAACCACCCTTGCACTGTAAGAGGCTCATGTGGGAGTCTGCATTGAGAGGTTGAATCAGAGGATCAATCTCCTCAAAACCTGTTGGGTCTGCAGCATAGAAAACAAAAAAATTCCTACGATGAGAACTACACGCCAAGATCTATCTACTAGGTACAGAGCAACGGGTGGACATACATCCATCAAGAACTTACCCTCGAAGACAACGAGTTTTGTTAACGAGTAGGAACTCGTGATTGATGTATTCGTACACTTGCCGATCCCAAGATTGCGAGGAAGTCCGAGCGCCGCAACTCAGCAGCGAATCCGTACTCGCACACACGTTCAAGCCACCGGACAACCTCCACCTCCTCACTCCAGCGATCCAGCGGAAGCAGCAACACCTTCCAGACGAAATGCCACCGGGACCATGTATCTCGCTAATCCGAGACCATGGGGGAATAATTCTAGAGGGGGAGAGAGATCCTTCACGAGGAGGTGTGAGGAAGAAGGAGGAAGAGGGGGCCTTTTATAGGAGGAGGGGGTACCCCCTCTCCATGGCCGGCGCATGGGGGGTGAACCATCACCTACCCATTCATGTGGTGGTAACCCCTCCACATTAAAATGCCTCTTCACATTCCCTTTTAAAGTCCCCACTTTAAATGCATTAAAATTCTCTAAGTTTAATGCTCTCTCATTTAATAAAACTCTTTTATTAAATTTATTCAGAATTTTGTTAATTACTTTAATTAACAAACATTCACATATAACCCCTTGCAATATTTCAATATCACATGCAGAACCACTTTCTGCAATTTCACCTGAAATAATTTCCGGTTTCTATCGAAACAATTCATACGCTTTGCAATTCTTTCGTCTGAAACATATGTGCTCCAAAATGGTGTCCGGTAACTCTTAAGTGTGTCACCCTATGGTTCGCGAATAATGCAGACATGATTGAGACTCCTCTCAGATCAATAATCAGAAGCGGGACCTGGAGGTCCATACTGACTCCTGCATATTCAACGATGACTTCTGTGATCATGAGAACCATTAACTCTTGTAATTTAATCCCTTTGTCTCTTGATATAATACATGTCTGAGATTGGATCATCGGTATCCAAATACCTAGTTTGATCTCGTTACCAACATGCACTCTTTTCTCGTTCCCGTGATATAACATTCAAGTGATCACATCACTTGCTTGCAAGCTATCTTAATGTGATATCACTGAGAGGGCCCAGAGTATATCTATCCGTCATCGGGATTGACATATTCCACTCTTGATCCATGAGCCTCAACATAACACCTTCGTAGCACTGAACCCATCTTTATAGTCACTCTGTTACGGTGTGACGTTTGATGTTATCAAGATACTCTTTCGGTGTTAGCAATTAACATGATCTCATGGTCTAAGGACAAAGATTACTTCGTATGATGTTATAGCAATGTAAACATAATGACTTGATCGTAATGCTATACTTCGGATGAATGTTCATCACATCATTTCACAAATGATCTGACCTTGTTATTAACAACATCCAATGTCCATGATCAGGAAACCTTGATCATCTTATTAAGCAACAAGCTAGTATATAAGAGAGGCATAACTAGGAACCCTTTTTGTTTATTAAACACACATGTATTGATGTTTCCGATCAATACAATTCTAGCATGCAAAATAAACATCTATCATATATAAGGAATACATAATAACAACTTTATTATTGCCTCTCAGGGCATATTTCCTTCAGTCTCCCACTTGCACTAGAGAGAATAATCTAGTTCACATAGTGATAAATCTAACACCCATGGAGTTCTGGTGTTGATCATGTTTTGCCCTAGGGAGATCTTTAGTCAACGGATCTGCTACATTTAGGTCTGTGTGTACTTTACAAATCTTTATATCTCCATCCTTGACATGTTCGCGGATAGAGTGAAACCGGCGCTTAATATGCTTGGAATTCTTGTGAGACCTCGGTTCCTTGGCGTTGGCTATGGCTCCATTGTTGTCACAATAGATCACCATCAGGTCTAATGCACTAAGAACCACACCTAGTTCCATAATGAACTCTTTCATCCAAACCGCTTCCTGCGCCGCTTCTGAAGCAGCAACATATTCCGCCTCCATCGTTGATCCAGCCACCACAAGTTGTTTGGAACTCCTCCAACTAACTGCTGCTCCGTTCAAGAGAAATACGTATCTGGATTGAGACTTAGAGTCATCCGGATCGGTGTCAAAGCTAGCATCGACATAACACTTAGCGACTAGCTCTTCTTCACCTCCGTATATAAGAAACATATCCCTAGTTCTTCTCAAGTACTTGAGGATGTTCTTGACCGTTATCCAGTGTTTCGAACCTGGATCAGATTGGTATCTACTAGTCAAACTAATAGCATGTGCCACATCCGGTCTTGTACATAGCATGGCATACATTATAGATCCTATGGCCGAGGCATTGGGGATCTTATCCATCATCTCTCTTTCTTCCGCCGTAGCCAGACTTTGAGTCTTACTCAATGTCTTGCCTTGCAACATAGGTAAGAACCCCTTCTTACTTCCGTCCATATTAAACTTCTTTAATATCTTATTAAGGTATGTACTCTGTGATAGCCCAATTAGGCTCCTTGATCTATCTCTATAGATTTTAATGCCTAATATATATGACGCTTCACCAAGGTCTTTCATTAAAAATTTGCTGTTTAGATAACTTTTAACACTGTTTAAAATATCTATATCATTTACAATCAATAATATGTCATCCACATATAATATTAGAAATGCCACATTGCTCCCACTCACTTTCTTGTAAATACAAGCCTCTCCATAAGTTTGGACAAATCCAAACTCTTTGATCACCTCATCAAAGCGGAGATTCCAACTCCGGGATGCTTGCTTCAGTCCATAGATGGATCGCTGAAGTTTGCATACCTTATTAGCATCCTTAGAATCGACAAAACCCTTAGGTTGTATCATATACAACTCTTCTTCAATATTACCATTGAGGAACGCAGTTTTGGCATCCATCTGCCATATTTCATAATCGAAATATGCAGCAATTGCTAACAAAATCCTAACCGACTTAAGCATCGCTACAGGAGAGAATGTCTCATCGTAGTCAACTCCTTGAATTTGTCGAAACCCCTTTGCAACAAGTCGAGCCTTATAGATGGCCACATTACCATCAGCATCAGTTTTTCTTTTGAAAATCCATTTATTCTCAACGGCCTTTCGATCGCGAGGTAAGTCCACCAAGGTCCAAACTTGGTACTCGTGCATGGATTCCATATCGGATTTCATGGCTTCTAGCCATTTGTTGGAATCCGGGCTCATCATCGCTTCTTCATACGTCGCAGGGTCATCCATTTCATCAACCATGAAATTCACAACAGGATTGCCGTACAGTTCAGGAGCTGCACGTGTCCTGCTTGACCTACGAGGTTTGGTAGTGTCCTCTTTCGGAGTTTCATGATCAATATCATTAGCTCTCTCTTCATTAGGTGAAGTCAACTTCCGAAACAATTTCCGGTGTTGTGCTACTCGCCATTTCATGAAGAGAAGGTTCAATAACCTCTTCGAGTTCTACCTTCCGACTACTCATACCTTTCGCGAGAAACTCCTTCTCAAGAAAGGATCCATTCTTGGCAACAAAAATCTTGCCCTCGGATCTGTGATAGAGGTATACCCAATCGTTTCCTTAGGGTATCCTATGAAGACGCATTTTTCCGCTTTGGGTTCGAGTTTATCCGGTTGAAGTTTCTTCACATAAACATCGCATCCCCAAACTTTAAGAAATGAAAACTTAGGTTTGTTTCCAAACCATAATTCATACGGAGTCATTTCAACGGATTTAGATGGTGCCCGATTTAAAGTGAATACAGTTGTTTCCAGTGCATAACCCCAAAATGACAGTGGCAAGTCAGTCAGAGACATCATAGATCGAACCATATCTAATAAAGTACGATTACGACGTTCCGACACACCATTACGTTGTGGTGTTCCGGCAGGCGTGAGTTGTGAAACTATTCCATACTCTTTCATGTGTGTGCTAAACTCGTAACTTAGATACTCACCTCCACGGTCAGACCGCAGAAATTTGATCTTTCTATTACGATGATTTTCCACTTCATTCTGAAATTTCTTGAACTTTTCAAAGGTTTCAGACTTGTGTTTCATCAAATAGATATACCCGTATCTACTCAAATCATCCGTGAAAGTAACAAAATAACGATATCCACCTCGCGTTGACACACTCATTGGTCCACACACATCAGTATGTATGATTTCCAATAAATCTGTCGCCCGTTCCATTGAACCAGAAAATGACATTCTAGTCATCTTGCCCATAAGGCATGGCTCACATGTATCAAATGATTCAAAATCAAGTGATTCCAAAAGTCCATCAGAATGGAGTTTCTTCATACGTTTAACACCAATATGACCTAGACGGTAGTGCCACATATATGCAGATATATCATTATCAAGTTTAATATTTTTAGCATTAACATTATGAATATGTGTAATATTACTATCGAGATCCAACAGAAATAAACCATTCAACACAGGTGCATGACCATAAAAGATATCATTCTTATAAATCGAACAACCATTGTTTTCAGATTTAAAGGAATAACCACTTTGCATCAAACACGATCCGGATACAATGGGCATGCTCAGTGCAGGCACCAAATAACAATTATTTAGGTTTATAACTAATCCCGATGGCATATGGAGAGGTAGCGTCCCGATGGCGATCACATCAACTCTTGATCCATTGCCGACCCGCATCCTGACCTCATCCCTTGCTAGTTGTCGCTTGTTCCACAGCCCCTGAACTGAGTTACATATATTAGCAACCGATCCCGTATTAAATACACAGGTGCTACTGCGAGTACTAGTCAAGTACACATCAATAACATGTATATCACATATACCTTTGTTTGCCTTGCCGGACTTCTTGTCCGCCAAATACTTGGGGCAATTGCGCTTCCAATGGCCAGTCCCCTTGCAATAGTAACACTCGGTGTCAGACTTAGGGCCAGCTCGGGGTTTCTTTTTAGGTGCGTCAACAGATTTGCCACCCTTCTTTCCCTTGTGCTTGCCTTTCTTGTCCTTCTTGAAACTGGTGGTTCTATTGATCATCAACACTTGATGTTCTTTCCTAATCTCCACTTCTGCAGTCTTAAGCATTGATAGAAGCTCAGGAAGAGACTTATTCATGCCCTGCATATTATAGTTCATCATGAAGCTCTTGTAGCTAGGTGGCAGAGATTGGAGAACACGATGTATGCCTAAGTCAATGGAAATCGTTATTCCCAAGGACACAAGCTTATCGGCGTACCCAGACATTTTGAGTACGTGCTCACTAACGTAGTTGTTCTCCTCCATCATGCAGCTAAAGAAATTTTCTGGAGCATTATAACTCTCTACTGCAGCATGGGTATCGAAAATCATTTTCAATTCTCCCATGGTATCAAAGGCATTGCCGTTTTCGAAACGCTTTCGAAGTTCTGGCTCTAGCCCATATAGTATGCCGCAATGAACTAAGTTATGGTCCTCCTGACGAGTCACATAGACATTCTTTTCCTCGTCAGGGGCATCACGAGCTGGTGGGGGTCCTAGCGGCGCATCTAGCACATATTGCTTTTGTGCAGCAGTGAGGAGAATCCTCAAATTCATAGCCCAGTTGGTGAAGTTGCTACCATTCGCAGCAAGTTTCTCTTTCTCCATGAACACATTGAAATTAAAAGCAGGTGGTGCTATCTACAACAGAATATGTAAAGTTTATTTAGACTATATTTATGATAGAGGGAGTTCAACTAATCCAAATTACTAATGAACTCCCACTCAAAAACGACATCCCTCGTGTCCTTTTGGTGATTACATGAACCAAATCCACTACACCAAGTCCAATCATCACGTGAGTTGATGTAGCTTCAAAGGCGAGCATCTATATGGGCATCACATCAACTATATGACTCATGCTTAACCTTTCGGTCTGTGTTCCGAGGCCATGTTTGTACATGCTAGGCTCGCCAAGTAAGAACCTTAGTATTCGCGTGTGTAAAACTGTCTTACACCCGTTCATATGAAAGCGTAGATTCGAGTACACCCGATCATCACGTGATGTCTTGAAACACGATCCATAGAAGGGTGCATATTTAAGGAAGAACACATTTTTATCTTGATATCTAAATGAGGGATCATCTTATAATGCTACAGAAAGCGCCAAACTAGCAATATAAGATGCTAACATCTAATGTGTAAAGTGAGATGATATGGTCCATGCATTTGATCTCTATCATTTGCATCGTGGTATGATCTCTATCATTCCTTTGTGTGTAAGGCCAAGGTCTATGGAACTTACACGTTAAGTGAGTTGTAAGAGTATCTATCATACATCTACTTACAACAATACCATATCAAGACACTAGCCCAGCAACGATCTAAACTAGACGCCTCTAATTTATCAATTGCAAGTTTTACGTGGCTTAGGGATTTCGGAGATAGAACCGTTCTTACCTACGAACATGAACCAAAACGAGGATAACCAAGTTATTAGCAACTCGTTGTAAATCACATATTGACTATAGTAGGAGAGACATACACCCACCAGCCACTTATGCAAAACTAGTTGCATGTCAGTCGTGGAACCGGTCTCATGTATGATGACATGTAAGGTTGGTCCGGGCCGCTTCATCCCACTATGCCACTAATATCCAAAATACATAGAAGATGCAATAATATGATCATCATCGCCCATATAAAAACATAAGTGTACTACCCGTGCAAAGCACCTACGCATAGATCAGGCTCTGATACCACTGTTGGGTCCGCAGCATAGAAAACAAAAAATTTCCTACGATGAGAACTACACGCCAAGATCTATCTACTAGGTACAGAGCAACGGTTGGACATACATCCATCGAGAACTTACCCTTGAAGACAACGAGTTTTGTTAACGAGTAGGAACTCGTGATTGATGTAGTCGTACACTTGCCGATCTCAAGATCGTGATGAAGTCCGAGCGCCGCAACTCAGCAGCGCATCCGTACTCGCACACACGTTCAAGCCACCGGACAACCTCCACCTCCTCGCTCCAGCGATCCAGCGGAAGCAGCAACTCCTTTCAGACGAAATGCCACCGGCAACATGTATCTCGCTAATCCGAGACCATGGGGGAATAATTCTAGAGGGGGAGAGAGATCCTTCACAAGGAGGTGTGAGGAAGAAGGAGGAAGAGGGGGGCCTTCTATAGGAGGAGGGGGTACCCCCTCTCCATGGCCGGCACATGGAGGGGTGACTCCTTACCTCCCCCATTCATGTGGTGGTAACCCCTCCACATTAAAATGCCTCTTCACATTTCCTTTTAAAGTCCCCACTTTAAATACATTAAAATTCTCTAAGCTTAATTGCTCTCTCATTTAATAAAACTCTTTTATTAAAATTTATTCAGAATTTTGTTAATTACTTTAATTAACAAACATTCACATATAACCCCTTGCAATATTTCAATATCACATGCAGAACCACTTTCTGCAATTTCACCCGAAACAATTTCCGGTTTCTATCGAAACAATTCCTGTGCTTTGCAATTCTTTCATCTCAAACATATGTGCTCCAAAATGGTGTCCGGTAACTCTTAAGTGTGTCACCCTATGGTTCGCGAATAATGCAGACATGATTGAGACTCCTCTTAGATCAATAATCAGAAGCGGGACCTGGAGGTCCATACTGACTCCTGCATATTCAACGATGACTTCTGTGATCGTGAGAACCTTTAACGCTTGTAATTTAATCCCTTTTTCTCTTGATATAATACATGTCCGAGATTCGATCATCGGTATCCAAATACCTAGTTTGATCTCGTTACCGACATGCACTATTTTCTCGTTCCTGTGATATAACATTCTAGTGATCACATCACTTGCTTGCAAGCTATCTTAATGTGATATCACCGAGAGGGCCCAGAGTATATCTATCCGTCATCGGGATTGACAAAGTCCACTCTTGATCCATGAGCCTCAACATAACACTTTCGTAGCACTGAACCCATCTTTATAGTCACTCTGTTACGGTGTGACGTTTGATGTTATCAAGATAATCTTCCGGTGTTAGCAATTAACATGATCTCATGGTCTAAGGATAAATATTAATTCGTATGATGTTATAGCAATGTAAACATAATGACTTGATCGTAATGCTATACTTCGGATGAATGTTCATCACATCATTTCACAAATGTTGTAACCTTGTTATTAACAACATCCAATGTCCATGATCAGGGAACCTTGATCATCTTGTTAATCAACAAGCTAGTCTATAAGAGAGGCATAACTAGGAACCCTTTTTGTTTATTAAACACACATGTATTGATGTTTCCGATCAATACAATTCTAGCATGCAAAATAAACATCCATCATATATAAGGAATACATAATAATAACTTTATTATTGCCTCTCAGAACATATTTCCTTCAAAACTATCATGGACCAGATGCACATTAACCCGAAGGATGTAGGTAGCCACCTTCTGATTGTGTAGCTGGTTCTGATTAGGTTGAATGACTCTGCCTAACGCAACATCCTTCAACTCACCATTCACCATTGCGAGGAGAGTGCACGAAGTGTCCTCCTACGAAACATGCATGTACTTAGCTAGAGAGATGGAAGCAAATAAAGAATAATGGCCCAATTAATTTTCTGAGCATGTGCGACGCTTACTGTTAGGGCATCTAGGTCAACGCTTGGCGACGCCCTGGTGCCACAAGAGATGGATGGGCTGCTATGATGAGCTTCGCCAAGCGAAATCTATCCATCGACACTAGAATTAGCATTTGACACACTAACACACTGTTGGGAAAATTGTTGCATTGGTCTTACACAACCTCCGTCTATCCAAGCTTGGACTACTTTCATATAGACAGCCATGAGGACAATAATTAACACACTAACACGCCGTTGGGAAAAAATTAACACCCCGTTGGGAAAAAACTATGTACAATTTTCGAACAAAATTCCGGCATGACCTTTACTAAAAATAGGACGGAATGGAAATTAATCGACATTTTTTAAAAAATTATGGAAACTCTAGTATATTCCGTGCAAATACAAACATATAGCAAACCCGAAGGTTGCCTCATCCAAAGATATCACCATTTGCAAATTCACAAATTCACCACTTTTAGTTTCCACCATTTGCAAATAAACGAATATCCACATGCAGCACACAAATAATCCTCAATAACTAAAGTGGCAGCGGCAACTTTGCTCACCTACGGGGACGGTGGTGGCTGAGCTGGGTTGGAGCGGGGCTAGACCAGAGCGGAGCTTCACCGGGATGGGGCGGGGCTTTGCCGGCATCAGCGGGAGGCGATCTCGCACCGCGGGGCCGTTGGATCCATTACAACGAGTAAGCAGAGACGACGGGGTCGCCGCAGAATAGTGCGGGGTGGGGCTGGTTGCGGCGGGGCTCGGTCGACGGCGATTTTGGAGGGAACAAGCGAGAAGAATGTGTGTGGTACGGGGGAACGAAAAGAGAGCAGGAATCACCACTGCACGGGGCGGCCGGTGCCTCTAAAATTTTGGATGTTAAAGTGGTGGAGTCTAAAATTTTCCCGATGCCACCACTACAAAATAGTTGAGGCTTTCAAAGTACAATGGACGCCACCATTAAACTGTAGTTGAGGCGTTCAAACTACAGGGGACGCCACCACTAATGTTTTTCACAAAAATAATATTTGTAATTAAAAACATAACTAAGTTGTTTTGTTTTTTATTTCAACGTTGCATAGAACTAGGTTTGTTTATAAAAAATAATTTATTTTACCAAAAACAAGGTTTTAGATGGATTCCGACGCTTCAAACCGCTTTCTCCGACGAATCCCCTCAACCCACGGGCCCCCGATCGTCTACTCCTTCAAATCGCATCGAACGTGGGTCCACCAATGGACCTTTCTCTTGTTTTGTGTTTGCATAGGCCATATAGGAACATAGATAACCAAAAATATTCATATTAGATGCACCTATGGACGACTATTAGTTAATTGTGGGTCCTACCATTCTAGTGGTATTTAGCACCAGTCGAACGACGCTACTAGTTGACAGGTTATTATGGTGTTGAAAGTTTCCGAACTCCGTTAGTATTTTCGGTAGTAGAACCGTTCATTTCTGCTGAATTCCTAGGATATTTTGGTCACGGCTCGCATCGTGGCCCCCACTTAGTGTCGGTGTTCGTGATTCCTCGAACACTAGGACTACTAGTTAGTACTAGCATTCGGCATTTGTTGAACACCATGACTTTTTTGCCCTGGAGTGGTGGCGCCCATATTATTCCACACACCAGTAGAAAAATGCCTGCTATAAGCCTTTCCCTGCTAGTGTATGTCAATTGCTGATTTCAGAGGAGTGCTTTGATGCCATCAAACGTCACACCATAATATGGTGAATATAAATGGGTTGTTAGGTACTCTGAAAGTATTAATTGAGACTCATGAATCAAGAATAGGATTTTTCCATCCAAATGATGGAGAGATATACTCTGGTCCCTCTCGGTGATATCACAGCAACACCGCTTACAAGCATCTGACTAGGTTACAAGGAAGTTATATCATGTGCTGAGTAGGTTATCCCAAAGTAGAATAAGCATGGTTTTGTAGGTTATCCCAAAGCAATTCTTGGGTATTCCTCCATAGCACCGAAGACAAAAGTGTTTGTTGCTTAGAACGTCAAGTTTCTTGAGAAGGATTTTTCGTGAAAAGTTAAGTGGGAGGACAATAGAACTTTGATTAGATTCATGAACTTGAGCAACATGTGTTGAGTAGTGCGGCGCCGAAAAGTCTCCCAGAGGCGGCCATATATCTCATGGCTCCCGTGCCTCAACGGTTGTGGTCACGAGGATATAAGTTCCTATTGAACTGCGTAGGTCAGGTAAACAATCAAATAGTAAGATTTGAGATTGAATCATTATTGTTTGACAATGATGAACCAACTACATACAAAGAAGTGGCGATGGGTCCTGACTCCGTCAAATGGCTAGAAGCCATATAATTCGTGATAGTTCCATACACGAGAAACTAGGTTTCTGAACTTGGAATACCCTCTGGAAGGCATGAAGTCTATCAGCCATATTTGGATCTATAAAGAAACAAACATGGATGTTTCACATCTATGTAATAGTCGACATGTCAGAAAAGAGTTTGCGACAATGTTCAAGGAGTTTACTATGACAAGATTCGATCATTCGTAGCGATATTTAGTCTAGAAGGACTAGTGCAGCAACCACTACATATGTCAATTTTTTTGTATATGATACTTGAACAAACAAAACAATGTTCTTCTAATAGAATGGTTACCTAAGACATGTACATAACATGGTCCGAAGGGTTTTGTTAATTAAAAGGATGCTAAAAGGGTATGCAAACATCATTAGTTGAAGTAAGCATCGCGGAGTTGGAGTCTTCACCATGATGAAACTGCTTAAAAGTTTAGTTTCATCAGAGACGATAAAGATGCTTGCATTTTCAAGAAATTAAGTGGGAGCGCTAAGACACATTTCTAATACAATATGTAGAAGACATGTTATTAATTGGAAATTATGTATATTTTATTGACATAGGTTAAGAATTTTATTAAAATTAAGATTTTGATGAAAGACTTAGGCAAAACCAGAATATTAGACATCATAGTATATATGGGTAGATCGAGACGTTGATATGGTTGTCCAAAATGTACATAGATGAAATATTGAATGAGTTCAATATGAAAATGACGAGAAAGGTTCTTGTCGTATGAAAAAGGTTGAATCACGATTCAAGTGTATTGACACTTGGTGAGTGAAACGAGATTCATGTTTTTTGATACTTGGTGAGTAAAATCATATGAATATCTTGATCAATCATATCGTGATACGTACATATCAAGATATGTCCTATGCACTAAATACTATGAGCATATACCAGGCTGATTCATAAGATGATCATTGGACAATAGTAAGGATATTCTTATGAGCTTTGGAAGAAGTAATAATATGTTTTGTATGTAGAGGTGACAGATAGTTCATTGTAAAGTGTTATATTGATACTAGACAGATAGTTTATTGTAAAGTGTTACATTGGTACTAGTTTTGTCACAAGATACAGATTAAGTTTATCTCAATTTAAGCTATATATTAAGGTGGCACATTGTAATAGAAAAAGGTTGAGTATAATACTATGAAGGCTACTAGAACAAAGGCTAGGAATATGATTGCTCTAGTAGCAGTTAAGGAGGGAATTTGTGTCAAAAAGTTTGTTATCAAACTAGGTGTATATGCAAGTAAGATAATATTATGAAGATCTATTGTATGAAAATAGTACCAACATGTTTTAACCCCAAGGAACTAAGGTATCATCCAAAGGACCAAATTTATACAATATCATCTCATTTGAGAATGCGTGATACGTAGAGTCACAAAGACATGCAAATACACATGCACCTAAAAGCATCACATCTGGAGATTAAGTTTACCACAAGCAACATGTATGAACAAACACTGGAAAGCCATAGGTGTTAAATGCACAAGTTTCAACTAGACTATTGACTCTAGTGCAAGTGGGAGACTGACGGGAATATGCCCGAGAGGCGATAATAAAATGGTTATTATCTTATTCCACGTTTATAATAAATGTTTATTTCTCATGATAGAATTATATTAATCGGAAACATTAATATATGTATGTTTAATAAACAAACCAGAGTTCCCAGTTAAGCCTCTCATTTAACTATCTCGTTGATTAACATATGATCAAGGTTTCTTAATTTTGAACATTGAATGTTGTTAATAACAGGATCATATCATTATAAGAACGTTATGATAATCAGACACTCAAAGTATGTGTAGAAAATAATGATATAGTCATTAAGTTTACTTTGCTACATCAAACACATATGAAGTAAGCATAATTCTTTGACCATGAGATTATGTCAATCGCTGATTTCGGAAGATTGCCTTGATGCCATCAAAGGTCACAGCGTAATAGGGTGATTATAAAGGTTTCGTTGGGTACTCTCAAAGTATTAGTTAAGTGATAACTCCAAATTTTGACACCTTTTACCTATGATTTTCCTCTGGTTTTTATCATGTTTTCCTCGAAATTTATCTTTGGACTAATGTTAACATCGTGAATTAGCAAAAAATTGGTTTCTTGTGATAGGTTTCAGGTAATCAATATTTCTGAAGATCTTGGAACACGCCCGTACCGTATGGCCGTACGACCCTCCAGCGCCTTCGTTATACCTATACAAGCAACTTTTGTATTGGGGGCGAGACGAGAAGAGGGACGAAAAAGAGAACACAGCCGCCGCAAATCATTTGAGAATAGGAGAGGTCAAATCTGGAGGAGGAGAAGAACATAGCCTCATTCACCAAAGATCTCTAGCCTCTAATCCATCCAATCCACCATCATTCCCAATTGTAGAGAGAGAGAGAGATTGGCACTTGTAAGATTAGGGTTTGACACTTTTATCTTGTCTTGATTTGTATTTGATTTGATCTCAAAATGGTAGTGTGGTTTGCTACGGTAAAGTTCAGATGATTGCTCTTTACAATATTATCGTGCCTTTGATATATCTTCCTCTCATGTCCGAGTAAACCTCATAGGCATGGGAGATGTAGTGGATTTGAGAGATGTGATGTGCCTCTCTTATTTCCATTCATTTGTGATTGTTGTCATGATTATTATAATGTGAAATTGAATATCTTTGTTTGCCTAATGCTTGTTGTCTAATTTAAGGGCCTAGATAACATGATCTCAAGATCTCATAGATATGCACTTGTTTACTAGCGAATCTGCGACCCCCAAGTGCCACGGCCGCTATAACTAGTACTACTCGAGGATCAACAAGGAACCATCAAGATTATAGCCTTGATTCGGTCAAAAGACCTTAATTAATGTGCTGACCATTACTATGGTAACGGGCATATAGATCATTGGGACGAGGGGAAATTTTCCATCAGGACCCCTAGTCGGTATATGGGTTGCTTGCCTACTCACTTATTAATATGAAGTATCACAATCACTTATTTCATTTTATCCATTCGGCACATTCACTATCACCATGAACTGTTTCTCTCCGTGCCAAGCTTCTCATCTGCAGGAACTCTGAACACTTTCATTGTCTTTCTATTTTTATGTTATCTACTTTCAGCATCTACCTTCACTCAAGTTTCTCCTATTATTCACTCACCAGTTTCTACCTCCAACACTTGCAGTCAATTCACTCAAGACCTGTGACACCTTGGGTGCGACAGAAATGCTGCATAGAAACATTTACCGAAGCTCCTTATTGGGATCGATATATAAAATAGAATTAATTCTTTCACGAGAACATTCTTCGATGAACCTGTGCACTTGCAAGCCATCATCATTAAGGCTCATGAATCAAGAACGGGATTTGTCCATCCAAATGATGGAGAGATGTACTCTAGGCCCTCTTGTTGATATCACATCAACACGGCTTATAAGCATGTGACTAGGTCACAAGGAAATTGTATCATGAAATGAGTAAACAGTACTTGCGGGGAATGAGATCGAACTAGGTATAGTTGATATTTGTGATCGAATCTCATATGAGTAAAATATCGTGGGACAAAAGAAATTGGGTACGACGTTAATGGTTCACATGATCAATAGAGTCAGCGATGAATATGTGGGAGCCAGTACGGATCTCTAGGTCTCGCTGATGATTATTGATCATAGAAGTGTCTCTATCATGTGTGCGTTATTCGCGACCCGTAGGGTGACAGGCTGAAGGTATAATTACACTAATGGGCAGATAAAACATATCAGAGAAAGGTTTTGTTAGAGATGGAATTGTTTCGATGATCACCGGAATTGTTTCGGGTCAAATTGCTGAAATTGCTTTCAGATGCGATATCGAAATAATGCAAAGGGTTTTATGGAGAATGCATTTAATTTAGTGGACATTAAATACAAGTGAGTGGAGAGAATTTTTATGTGAGTGGAGTGTCCACCCACATATATGACGGAGAGGTGGAGGCGCCCACTATGGCCGGCCAGCCATGGCCTTGGGGCTGCACCCCATACCTTATAAAACAGGGTGGAGACCTCCTCTCCTCTTGCACCACCTCCTCGTGAAGGTTCTCTCTCCCTTTTACAATTTTCCATGTATTTGGATTAGCGAAGTACATATTCTGGTGGTTTCTCTGGAAGGATCTGATGATTCCACTGCTCTGCTAGAGTGAGCGCATGGTGGTTGTCAGGAGCGAGACGTGTGCCCGAGTACGAATCCGCTGCTGGTTTGTGGTGCTCTACAGCTTGATCTTGAGATCGACAAGTGATCGAGTACATCAACAACGAAATCAGATTTCGCAAAAAGCTTTCGATCTTCGAGGATGAGTTTTTCTGGATCACCGCTCTCGTTACTAGCATCTACTTGATTATATCTTACCGTAATTAGATATTCCTATCGTAGAATTTTATTATTTTCTATGCTGCGAACCCTTCAGAATCTGTGTCGGACCCATAAATTTCATGGTATTCTTTGCAGATAGTGAAGTATTTCATGGTATTCTAAACGAGTGATATTGCGTTTGGAATCTATGGTTGCAATTTATCTTACAACAAATGCTCAAATTGTTGGAAACAATTCTAATTCTAAATTTATAGGCCTAGCTCGTAGATGCCAGAGGAGTTTTAAGATATCTCTTCTTTTGTTTACATAATTGATAAATCGATCGTATCTGCTGACCTAGCCGAGGATGAAGCTCATAACAGAAGGATGGGTAACTACTCACCTAACGGAGAACAAATGAATGAACACACTGCCTGGGACCCAAGTCTTGTATAAGGAGCAAGCCTACTTCAAGCAAATGGTGAATACCTCATTCCTCTTTTTACTTTTATATCTTGGGATCACACATCCCTATTTCATGCATATTTTGTGTGGCTCTGCATATTATTAGGATATGAATTTTATAGATGTTGGCGTAGCAGGCATCAGGAATTAGAGCATATCCACTTGTTGGTGCCCCCCTAGGCCAAAATTTGGATGAAAAAGTTCACCTTTGGGGGGGCCAAAATGCCTCCGGCAGAGGAAAAAGAGAGTGTGGGTTTCACGTCTTCCCAGTCGCACCCCTGGCGTCTTCGAGCTCGGCGCTCCTGCCTCCACGAGCGCAGCGCAGCGTGATGGCTTCCACGAGCAACTTGCCGGCCTCCACGAGCGTGTCGCCCAGCCTCCACGAGTAAACACTTGTAGGAAGAGTGCCCCCAAAAAGAAAAAAATCTAGATGCAAGAAGAGCCCGTCAATTAATTTGAGATGATGTTTCTTTTATTGTCAAGCTGTCGCACAGCAGCGAAAACTAATTGATAAATTACACATAAAGCCAAAGGGTGCAGGCAGGTACCCAACAACATCGTTGTCACCCATAATTCTGCTTTCATTTGCAGTATACGCACGCATGAATGAATCAATGATCGGTTACCTTTTCTCTAATAATATTCATCTGAACTTTGTGTGAAATAATATTTGCACGAAATTGATTGAAATTTTACAAGCATTGTCCATGTGTGGATGATCTACTATGAACTTATCAGGGAACAAAGTGTACAATTATGCTCCACGTACACATTAAAAACCCTTTCAATCTAACGTTCACAACACAAAAATTTACTGAATTTTTGGGAATTGATTCACATTGTCAACGTGTTGAGGAGCAACTCAAAGCTTATTGGGAGGTTAATTTTGTGAGTGTGTCTCAGGTACATGTATAGGCGACATACGTAGAACTTCGTATTTAAAATGTTGACGTCACATTCACATCTTAATTTTTTTCACAAGAGCAGCATTCCGAGATGACTTTGTACATACAAGAGCGACATTGGGCATCTGCCAGGATGTGTCCATGTACGCATGAGTCTGCGGGGACAATGATCCATTTGATTCTATGTTGATATTGAAAATTTGGTTCATTCATATTCTAACTCACTGAAATTTGGTATGGAATCTACGGTTCTAATTCATGTTGCATCCAAAATTCTCTATTTTCTGGAATGCAATTTTACATCTAAAATGCTTGACCCAATTCATAGACACCATGGTAAAAGATTTTCATCTTCTATTTACATAATTGATAAATTGTTCATAGCGTCTGACCTACCTGAAGATCAAGCCTATTATGAAGGGATGTTTAGGTCTTGACCTACCAAGGGAAAAACAACTTCACATCAATTCCTATGGCACAAATCTTTTAAAGGGAACAAGCATTCTCGTAGCAAATGGTGAAGAGCTCATTTCTCAATTTACTTCCATGTTTTAGGATTATCTAGTACTATTTGGTGCATCATCTATTATGTCCCTAAACATTGGGGATATGGATTTTATAGATGTGGGCATAGAAGTCACTGGGAATTACCTATAGATCGTCAAAGTTACGACGATGTGTGTCATTTGCTATGTTCGTCACTATCATCGCTAAAATGGTAGAGAGAAATTTCTTCCAAGGAAACGGAGGACCGAGTCTCGCAGCATGAAGAAGCCCTATATGACATTTATGTACATTAGCACCTATACTCCATTTATTTCGGTGCACCTAGGGGTCCTCTTGTAGATAACTAGTTACATTTCTTAATATCACAATGATAACCCTGCAAACACCAATCATGCGGGAAACAACAAATACTCCGAAAAGCAGTTATTTTGAGACACACTGTGATGAGAAAGAATAATTACGATTCCTGCTTTAATTACACTCCACCTCCCCATGTCTTTCCCTCCCTTAATCAGTTCAGCCTCTTCTACCGCATCAAACGCACCTCCACCTTTCCCACCAAACATGATTAGGAATTTGTTTCTATCACTCTTTTCTTTTTTGCGGGTATTGTATCACTTTTTTCTGTTTGCCTCCACTATGTTTGTGGTTCACGGGAGAGTTCCAGTTGTTGTTGGGGATTTCTTTTACTCCCTCCGTCCAAAAAAAAGTGACTTGTATTTGCGTAGATTCGCATGTCTATAAAACATGTTTAGATATATACGAATTTAGACAAATCCACGTCACTTATTTCTAGACGGGGGAGTATCTTAGTTCGGTCGAGCTACATACAATTTTCATCAAGCAGTCGATACAGGAGCATTTTTCTCTCATATATTGAGCGGCTGGGGGTTCGTGGTCGGCTGGTCACAGAAAGCTGCAAGTAATACAGTACTCCATGGCCTGCGTCCACATGTGTTCCAACGCCTCATCATTCATTGATTAGGGAAGAACCTCGGTGCACCGCAGGCTGGCTTGGAAGTACTTTCAAGGTTAAACATCCAAGCAAACACTTGTAGGAAGAGCCCCCCCCCCCCCCCCCCCCCCCTCCCACCCCACACACACACAACAATTGTAGATGCAGTAGAGCCGTTAGTTAATTCAAGATGATGCTCTTTCATTGTCAGGATGTGCCCGTCAGCGAAAATTGATCGATAAATTACACATAAAGACAAAGGGTGCAGGTAGGTACAGAAGAGCGCTATCACCGATAATTCTACTTTGATTTGCAGTATACGCACGCATGAATATATCAATGATTGGTTGCCTTTTCTCTAATATTCTAACTAGCTTTGTGGCATTAGCTTCTTAGTTTTTATTTCTTTAGTCAATCCATGGTGTATCGGAGGCTCTACTTGTCGGGCTATGTTCTCTTTGGGACGTACGGAACGATAGCAACTGAGATTTACTTTCATAAACTTTATATTAATGCATTGAGTAGGTGGATCATTTTTATCTTTGTATGGAGTTTATAAGACCAAATATATGCTTTCTTAAAAAGTTAAGAAGAAAACATCTTTTTTAAATGATTGATAAAGCGGTCGCTAACCTCAACATGGACGAAGCTCGTAACAAGGGGAAATATAGTTAATTATTGACCTAAAAAATGAAATGAAACAGTGCTAGGAGGAACTAGACACTTTTTTTATATAGGAGTAACTTCGATCGCTAGGATGCGCCAACTGCGACCCAACCACTAGGATATTGCCCTTTATCAATATAGTTATTGACCTACCCGAGGAAAACTGACTCGATGTCACTTCCTTCCAACCATTATTTGTGGAACAAGGCTTCCATGTGAAAAAATAGCTCATTTCTCATCTAACCTTTATAGCTTGGAATTGTCCAATACAGTGCATAATACATTAAGTCCATGCACATTGCATATATGATAGATATACGGGCATATAATGCACCAGGAATTACCCATCGGTCAACACAATTACACGTGTGCTCCCTCCTCATGTCGATAGGGCTGAATTTCTGGATGAAGTGCAAAATGTCCCTCACAGGCAAAGAAAACTTGATAATGAGTACATGGAAAGCGTGTATGTCACTTTCTTAGCATGTTTACAACAGTCATTTTAGCTTAGCTAATGTTGGTGAATCTGCTAAAGATCTCTTGAGCTATGAGGGTCACTTTTCAGGAAAGCAACAAAGTTCAGAAGAGCAATGGAATTCTTTCTTCAAGGAAAAATCTAACACCTCTTTGGCTCACATGAATTCCAAATACAATTCTGACAATATTAGGATTTGATATTTTACATATCTTGATGTTACTATTTATTTTTAAATATCATGTAGAGTTGGAAGTTAGTAAGGAAGTAAATCCACCTCACTTGGCTATGGGAATGACTGTATGTACAACCCAGCAATCCAGGTTCAAATCCTCACGGATATAAATTGATTTCTTATTATTAGAAAAAACCTCGATGTGCAGACTCCCCCACCGCTTTTCTTAATAAAGAAGTTACTTGTTCAAAATTTTGTTGTTTACAGTCAACTTTGTGTCATGTAAAAACTTGTTCAAAGTCACTTGAAATTCTACTAGAAATATCCAAGTTTGGACTATCTACTTTGAACTTACTGGCGCACCAAACCATGCAAGTATTCCAACTCATGCTTTTCTACCTTCCAGCCTCATGTTAACACTATAAATTTTCTTTGAATCTTTTCAAATTTGATGGATACTTTTGATATAATTAAGGATCAACTATGAGCTTATTGGGAAATAAAATGTGTAAAGCTTGTCGCACATACTTCTATAGGCATCTTACTTCAAACTTTGATATTTAAAATTTCAACATGATTTTAACAACATCAATTCTTTTGAAAATATATGAACTTTCGGAGATAGCCTCGTACATACAGAGTAACCTGTTTCATCTATCATGTCCATGTGTTCATGTGACATGTGTGTGTCCCATAAGTTTGTGGGACCCACAAATTCAATTGAATTCTTTGCTGGTCGTAAATATTTGGTTTAGTTATATTCTAACTACTAAACTTGGTTTGGAATTTATTACTGCAATTCATGTCTCATCAACCACTCCTATTTCTCGATTGCAATTTTCATTCTAAATTCATAGGCCCAATTCATGGAAGCCATTCAAGGTGTAAGAATTCTAATATTATATTTACATTATTGATAATTTGCCCATACCCACTGATTTAGCCGATGACAAAGCTCATAAAGAGGAGATGTTTAACTACTGACCTACCGGAGAACAAATGACTTGAGGAATTGATTGCAACCCAACCATTTTGTAGGGAGCAAGCCTTCTACAAGAAAATAGTGAATAACACATTTCTCATTTTACTTTTATGGCTTGCATATACTTGTGTCCATGCACGTTGGGATATGTATTTTATGGATGTAGGCACAGAAGGAAATAGGAGTTACCGATGTATCACCAAAATTATGACGATGTGCATGACTTCCCCATTCCTCTATTGGTATCCGTCACCAACCAGCTTCACAAGGTCGAGTGAGCAAGCGTGAGCTTACGTGACACTAAGTCTTCTTGAGTATCTATTTACAATTTATTTTACTCCCTCTACTCCATAATCAGTATCGTTGATTTAGTACATATCAAGCTAAATGGCTTCTATTTACTCGAAACCGGTAACTGGGCCTGCTTCTGTTTCGGCCTTTTCAGCCTTCGATCTACATACAATTTTCATCAACCAATTGATACAGGAGCAATAATATAACTCTGTTCACAGTATTTTTTTTCTCGTAGATTCAGCTGCTGGAGGCTCGTGGTAATTAGTTTCATTGTGTGGTCGACAGAAAGCTGCAAGTAGTACACTCCATGGCCTGCGTCCACATGTGTTCCGCAGCCCATAATTCATCGATCAGGGAAGAACTTGCTGGCTTGGCAGTACTTTTAAGCTTTCACATCCAAGTAAACACTTGTAGGAAGAGTGCCCCCAAAAGAAATAATTCTAGATGGAGTAGAGCCTGTCAATTAATTTAAGATGATGTTTCTTTTATTGTTAGGATGTCACACGTCAGCGAAATTTAATTGATATAAATTACACATAAAACCAAAGGGTGCAGGCAGGCACGCAACATCGCTGTCACCGATAATTCTGCTTTCATTAGCAGTATACGCACACATGAATGAATCAATGATGGGTCACTTTTCCCTAATATACTACTCTAACCAGCTTCCGGTGGCATTAGCTTCTTACTTTTATTTCTTTGGTCAAGATGTTGATCCACGATGCATGAGAGGTTCTACTTGTCGCGCTATTTTCTCTTTGGGACGGAACAATAGCCATTTAGATTTACTTTCATAAACTTCCCTCAAAAAAAAGTTTTACTTTCATAAACTTTATATTAATGAGACGTGTTGAGAAGGTGGATCATATTTTATCTTTGTATAGAGTTTTTAAGAGCAAATAGGTCTTCATTATTAAATAAGTTAAGAATAAAACATCTTATATAAATGACTGATGAAGCGCTCATGGTCGCTGACCTCCCCGAGGACGAAGCTCGTAACGAGGGACGTATATTATTCACCTACCCAAGCAAAACTCACTTGATGTCGCTTCCTTTTATAGCTTGGAATTGTCCATCTTATAAGAACAAGGCTTCCATGTGAAAAAAAATATACTAGCTCATTTCCCATCTTACTTTTATAGTTTGAAATTGTCCAATATACCACTTCCTGTGCATAATATACTGCGTCCATGCACACTGCATATATGATTGATACGGGCATAGAATGCACCAGGAATTACCCACATGTCAGCACAATTACAACATGTGCTCCCTCCTCATGTAGCTAGCGCTGATTTCGAAGATGAAGTACACAATATCCGTCACCGACAAAGAAAACTTGATAATGAGAACGTGGAAAGCGTGTATGCCATTTTCTCAGCATGTATACACAAGCTATTCTAGTTTAGCAAATGTTGGTAAATCTGCTAAAGTTATATTGAGCTGTGAGACCCACATTTCATAAAATCAATGTACGAAGTTCGGAAGACCAATGGAATTATTTCTTGAAGAAAAAACTTAACGCCTGTTTTGGCTCACATGAATTGAATTTGATTCATTCAATTGGTTCCAAATACAGTTCTGACAAGATTAGGGTTTGATTCTAAATATGCTAATGTCCACATTTATTTAAGTTTAAATTTCATGTAGAAAAGGAAGTTACTTTCATTTCAAAAATGAAGTTATTCATTCAAACTTACGTTTTTTACATTGAGAACTTTGTATCACCTAAGAACTTGCTCAAAGTCAACTGAAATTTTACAATAAGATATCCATGTGTGGAGGATCAAACTTATTGGCGCACCAAACCATACAAGTATGTCCCGCTCATTGTTTTATACATTTCAACCACATGTTCACACTATAAAATTTCCTTGAATCTGTTCAAAATTGATGGACACTTTCAATATGATTAAGGATCAATTATGGGCTTATTCCGAGATAAAATTTATCCAAGCTCATCGCACATACTTTTATAGGCAGCTTACTTCAAACTTTGATATTTTAAATTACCTGATGTGAACACTACAAAATTCTTTTGAAAATATCTGAACTTTTGGAGATGGCTTTGTACATAGAGAGTAACCTGTTCCATCGGTCATATCCATGTGTTCATGTGCCATATGTGTCCCATAAGTGTGTAGGACCCACAAATTCAATTTAATTGTTCGCTGATAGTAAAGATTTGGTTTAGTCAAATCCTAACTACTAAAATTGGTTTGTACTTTATTTATTATGGCAATTCATGTCACAACAAACCATTCTACTTCTGAAATGCAATTCTGATTCAAAATTTATAGGCCCAATTCACAAAAGGTAGACGAGGTGTAAGAGTTATGATATTCTGTTTACATTATCGATAAATTGACCATACCACTGACATATCCTAGCTATGATGAAGCTCATAACGAAAGGGTGCTTAACTACTGACCTACCGGATAACAAATGACTTCAAGCGTTGCCTGCGACCCAAGCATTTTATAAGGAGCAAGCCTTCTACAAGCAGATAGTGAATAAATTTTATGTCTTGGAATGGTCTGGTCCTATATCTTGCATATTCTTCTGATATGTATTTTATGGATGTGGGCATAGAAGGCATCAGGAATTACCAATGTATCACCAAAATTATAAAGATGCGCATGACTACCCCACCCCGCTATTGATGTCGTGGAACCGGGAAAACGAAGTGTCCCTCACCAACCTGTATCACAAGACATGGGAGTAGGAGTGAGTCCACATGTCACTAAGTTTTCATGAGTACTCCTTCCGTCTCAAAATAAATGACTCAACTTTGTCGAAGTGCGTATATATTTACAATTTATTTTAGGTAAGCTTGTCTCAATAGTGGAGCTGCACCCCTTAACCTAACTAGGATACCATTATAAATGTGACTAATCAGAGAAGAAAAGAGAAATGGAAGCAATTATTCCCACACACAGTCCGTAATGAGAATGAATAATTAGGGTTCTTGCTTTAACTGCACTCCACCTCCTCATCCAGTTCTCTCTCTCCGAATCAATTCTTCCACTACCGGCACACGGAAGGCACCTCCACCTTCCCAACCGCCGAGAGGGAAAGCTTCCATCTTTGTCACCATTCACCCACCCCAGCTCCTCACCCCTCTCGTGTCAGCCCCGATGATACTTCACTCGGGTTTGAAAAAATTAACAAAGGTATGTAAACTGAAAAGTAAATCAAGGAAAATATACTTCTAGCTTTCCTAAGCTGCAAAAAACATATTTGCTCACCTAGGGTTTTGTAAGAGTGTCCAAACAAACACCTTGTATTGACTAAAGATGAAATTCGAGATGCCTTCCAAAACGCCCCAAAATAAATGTCACTCGCCACCACGCAACCGCCGCGCTCACTCCACGAACTGGCATCAGAAGAGGCATGAAGGACAAATCATTAGGCGCTCCTAGTTTCCTAGATGTGACACACCTTTTCACCAACCATGTTAACAATAAACAACATATTTTCTCTTGATCATTGAATTAATATCTTCTATATACATAAACAACAAATTAGTTGACCACTTCCGGTAGTAATCCAAAGTACCCATGGAGTTAGATGAAATGTTCATTCTGTTATTAATAGCTCCAAATTTTGATACTTTTTATCGAGGATTTTCCATTGGTTCTCATCGGGTTTCATTGATTTTGACCTTTCAACTAATGATAGCATTGCAAATTAGAGAAACCTTGTTTTCTTATATTGTTTTTTATGTACTGAGCACTTATGGAAGATCTAAGAGCATGTATGGGCTAATTATACCAAAATGAGCAAATCCCCAATTGAAGATCATTTCTTTCGAGGTGTCCAGAGACCATAATAACCACTGGTACGGTCGGAGGCCGCCCGTACCATCCGCCCATATGACCCGCCGTCGCCTCCGTTGTATCAACACAAACAACTTTCATAAAGGAGAGTGAGAATAATTACGCACACAGCCACGGCAAACAGTCCCAGAATAAAGGAGATCAGATCTAAAGAAGGAGAAGAACATCATCCCATCCTTCGACGATCCCCAACCTCTCCATCATCAAATCCACCATCATTCCTACTTGTACTGAGAGAGAGATTCATACTTGTAAGATTAGGGTTTGAACATCTATTCCACTTTGGTGTGTACTTGATTTGATCTCCAACGGTAATATGGTTTAAAGTTGAGATGATTTCTATTTGCATAATATTATGAATTTGATTTGCCTTTCTCTCACGTCTGAGTAAATCCACATATGTGTGGGAGATGTATGGGATTGGTGAGATGTGGTGTGCCTCCTATATTTCCATTTATTTGTGATTGTTGTCGTGATTATTATATTGTGAGAATGACTATCTATGTTTTCCTAATGCTTATTGTCCAATTTAAGGGCCTAGATAACATGATCCTGAGATCTCATAGGTATTAACTTGTTTACTAGTGAATCGGTGATCCCCTAGTGACACGGCCGATATCAAAGAGGAGCTAGTATAACTCAAGGATAACAAGGAACCATCAAGTTTAAATCCTTCATCTAGTCGTAAGACCTTAATTGATGTGCTGACCATTACTGTGGCAACAGACAAACGAATCATTTGGATTGGGAAGAATCTAGCAACAGGAATCATGATCATGTTTGCCTACTCACGTATGAATAGGAAGTATCACAATCACTTATCTCATTTTTATCCATTTTTCACATTCACTATCACCATGAATTGTTTCTCTCCGCACCTAACTTCTCGTCTGCAGGAATCTCAAACAACTTCGATACTTTTACTTTCATGTTAATTACTTTCAGTACCTTTTATTACTTTAAACTACTATCTACTTCACTCACATTTCCACTCTTGACACTTGCAATCAATTTACTCGAGACAACATGACACCTTGGGTGCGACAGAAATGCCTTAAATAGAGAATTTTCTAATCTCTTCGTTGGGATCGATATAAAAACTGGAATTAATACTTCCATGAAAACGTGTTTTGACGAACTTCTGCTCTTGCAGGCCATCAGTTATCATTAAATAAAAAATAAAAATATGTTGTTGCAAGGTAACAAACTGGAGTCGATCTAATACTCGGTGGGGCCACATAGACATAGTATAGATCTAATACTTGATGCAAGGTAAAAAACTGAATAATCAGTGAGACGATCAACAGATCTAGAGCAAGAGCAATAGAGAGGTAACCCAGATTAGGAGCATCATTTTCCCTACTCACCCACCACCAAAATTGGTGCGGTACAACTATGGCCTAATCCATTGTGCAATTTATCTTGTCTAGCAAAATAAACCTGAACCTAAAACACGCAGTAGAAGAACTCACCTAAGATGAACTGCAATTAAGCCATGGTTGTTGCACGTCCTCCCCGAGAGCAATAATTTACTACTCTCCTAGGACATAGTGGGAGAGAGAGCAAGATTGAAGGCTTACCGATGGATTTGCACTGGTTCTAGGATGGATCAATCGACATGGATGTCCCTGTGTTGCTTTGCAAGCGGCAGCCGCCTCACTCTTTGTCAGGAAGGAGCGGCACGTCGTTCTCAAGGTTGTGGAAGATGAAGCCATCGTGGTCGAGGATGCCAAGATTGGGAGAGAGGTCCGCGGGATAGAGGGGGCGCATGAGGACACCTCTTTCAACGGCTGCTCCATCGGCCAGCCTGCGTGGCTACCTTTCTCCATGGTCGTCGAGGAGGCCGTAGGCCCCTACACCGCGTGCTAGGTTGTATACAACGCGTGGGTCGTATCCCACCCAGAATTCTGGGAAAAATTTAAGTACCCCCAATATTTTGGCCCATTTTGGCCTATCTACTTGTCTCTCTCTCTATCGTGCCTCAGGACTAAGGCCTGTGTGAGATACAACGGCTATCCCAAATTTATCAGCTCAGTTAGCTCGATTCCATGTACATTGTGGGGAATAGAATCCTTAGACCGTGAGATCATATCTAATCAGTATCACCTGAGGTTGCTTTGACTGCATCCATCATCACCTGAGTGATATGTTGAGGCGTATGCATCGAGATCAGGACTTGTTCCCCCACGTGACAGGAAGATACACCGGGTCCACTCGGTGATATTCCATCCATAAATGTTGCGCAACATATGACTAGGTCATGATGATGGAATTTTAAGGAAACGAGTAAGGAAGCACTTCTTAGTAATGGGATTGAACAAGGTATGGTGATACTGATGATTAGATCCCGGACAAGTCAGGTATAGAAGTAACAAAGGGAATTGAAATCAACGTTGATGGTTCAAACGACATTGAAACCATGGAATGCACAGGGGTCATTATTGGTATCCATATCCCGATGATGATCATTCATCCGAGAGGCGTCTCGATCATGTTTTTGATGTTCCGTACCAAAGGGTAACAAGCTTAAGGGTTCTACGACGCTTGGAGATCGCTTTGAAATCATCGCGATCACCGGAAGAAAGAGAAGAGAAAATCAAAAGTGTTTCATGAGAGAACCGGAATCCTTTCGGGTAAGTCCGAAGGTAGTTCAGAGTGATTCAAAATGATTTTTTGGATCATGAGGAATAATTAAATTAGATTTTGATATTAATTAATGGAATTAATGTTTGGGAAAATCTCATTTAAATTTAATTTGGACATACCTCCCTATATGGGCCAACTCCCAAAGGGAGAGACCTATGGGGGAGGGCCAACCGCCCAAGAGGGGCAAGGGCCGGCTGGCCAAGGGCCACGTGAGGGTGGGTCCCACCCCACCGCCGACACCTCCTTCCCTTGGCGTGCTAGATCCTCCTTTGATTAATCCCACCCAGGACTTTAATAGAAGGGGTTCCCTCCCCTTCCCCTATATAAGAAGAGGCATATGGGAGGGAAAAACATACAATATTCTCTAAGGCAATTTCCATATGGATTCTCTCTCTCATTGGCTCCGGCCAACAGTTCGGAAAGCACAAGCTGCACGAGACAACGTGGGAGACAACGCAACCATATGGATTCTCTCTCTCTAAGGCAATATTCTCTAAGAAGAACTGCGTCCATGAGAGACAACGCAACCACAACATGTCAGCACGCTGCTGGATCCCAGTTCTAGAAGATATACTTCCACACTCTTGACTGGATCAGAGAACCGGAGGTCATCTTCGAGCATCGGACGTGTGTGAGACCACGGGGGTGCTGCCAGCTGTGGCACCTGGGCCGTCATGCAAGGACCTAGGGTTACTTGTGAGGAGCTTCGCGACCTTGAGTTTGGCTACGAGTATGACTACAGCATCCATGTTTCATAGAACGTTAAGCACTTTCAGTCTACAAGGGTATGTAACCGAAATTTTTTCCGTTAGAATATTACTCCTAGATAGATCCTAGCATTTAGTGTTGCGCTAGTTAAGAATTTTTTGTTTTCTACTGCGAACACCTTCATGCGGTCTCGTCGCATCGTCGTTGCCTCGTCTTTCCCTCTCTGCTCTAGTGATCTGCCTTCCCGGCTCCCACTCTGCTCTGGCAGTCCGGCCTTCTGACGCTTGCTTTGCTCCGGCCAACAGTTCGGAAAGCACAAGCTGCACGAGAACACGGCAGAGAGCTATTTGGTGAGGTGTAAGCTCCTGTTTAATTGTTTATGGCTTTATGCCCTTATTTTTAAATTTAAAGGTGCAGCTAGAATTGATGATCTATGTTAGTTTCAAAAACTGAATATGGTATTGAATAAATTGGTATTGGATTCTAGATTCTGGAGAATTAAACCAATTTATTTAACTATATATGTTGTTTATGTGATTCTACTATAATTGTAGAATTGATTATGAAGAGGAAAGGAAATATCCATATTGCGTAACTTTCTCGACAACATGAAGCAAAGAAGATTGCACCTTCTTCATCACCGTTTGTGGTAGATGATGAACAAACCGAAGACGGTGGTGTTTTATTGACAAGCATTGATTGCACCTCCAGTCTAATCAGATATCGAGAGTCAGACTGAAACTGAAGATGAAACATATGTTATATTTTGTGATGTAAGACTTGTTTTGATGTTTTATAATTTGTACTATTTGTATTGGAACATTTGAAACACATATATTGAACTAATTGTGTGCAATGTTTTGAATCAATTCTCTACTCCTATATTTGTTGGTTTGGCAATTTTTTATGGCACAAAGGCTTGTACAATTTTTTTTAAGTGTGCCCACCCTCGATTTTTTTCCTTTGTCTGCCACTGTCCATGCGCCTTAACGAGTGGTGAGGAGTCCATGGTTGTTTCTGCAGCTGCTTGGTCACCATCGCTGGTCTCCACCTCGACCCATTTTCAACGAGAAATCCTAAATACCTAGAGTAGTCCCAGCCTGATAGCCCTCCGTCGTGCGCTGCCACACACGGGAGAAATGAGGGTAAGAGAGGCGGAACGGTAAAGGGTATAGGGTTTCAGGGGAACGGTAGAGGGTATAGGGTTTCAGGGGCGATGGGTGAGATACGCGTATATGGGGGGCCTCCCTGCCCCTTGTGGAGTCGTCGTTGTAGTGAGGGTACCCGGCGATGCCTCGCTGTCCGCCATGTGCGTACGATGGTGTGGTGGAAGGACAAAAATAAGACATGAAAAGTCGATTTTGCCCCTCACTAACGAGCGAATCAGCAGGGCAACCACCACGCAGCCTCTTCCAATCGAGCCGTCCCAGCGCCACATACCAGCTCTCTCTAACCATGTGTCCCGTTAAGAAGCAGGCCCCCTATGTCAGCGGTTGTGGTGAGGTTTGCTTCCGTTGTAGGGAGAAAAGAGAAGGAGAATCGAATGGTGTGGATCGCTTGGGTAGCTACACCGGACGTTCCAGACTACATGTACCTGGGAAGCATCAGTTTCATGCTATAATGTAAGCTTTAGATTGACCTACCAAAGGACAAACAACTTCACATCAATGCCTATAGCACAAATTTTTATATTAAAGGGAACAAGCATTCTCGTAGCAAATGGTGAAGAGCTCAATTCTCATTTTACTTTCATGTTTTAGGATTTTCAAGTACTATTCGGTGCATTATTTATCATGTCCCTAAACATTGGGGATATGGATTTTATAGACGTGGGCATAGAAGTCATCGGGAATTACGGATAGATAGCCCAAGTTATGATAACGTGTGTCCTCTGCAAGGTTTGTTGCCGTCCTCTCTAAAATAGTAGAGCGAAATTTCCAACACCAACACAGAGTAGAGGATCTCGAAGCATGAAGAATCTTTATATGACATTTATGTACATTCTCACCTATACTCCATTTATTTATTTTACTGAGGCGAACATTGTAAGAATAGAAATAAAAAATTGTCGGTACACCTAGGGGTGCTCTTGTAGTGTACTAGCTGCATTTCTTAATATCACAATGATAACACTGCAAACACTAATCATACGGGAAACAACAAATACTCCGAGAAGCAGTTATTTTGAGACACACGATGGTTAGAAAGAATAATTAGGATTCTTGATTTAATAAGTACACTCCACCTCCCCATTTCCTATTTCTTTCTCTGAATCAGTTCTCTACCTCCTCTGCCCCACAAAAGGCACCTCCATCTTGCCCACCGAACATAGTTAGGATTATGTTTCTACCCCCTATATTTTTGCTTGCTTTGACTATGTTTATGGTTCAGGGTAGAGAGAAGGAGAGTCCTAGATGTTGTTTGGGACGTTTTATTTTACCTTAGTTTGATGCCAAAAGCTGTAACTTTGACCAAATGCTCGAAATTTGTACATGTCCTACCGTTGTTTACTCGAAACCGGTAACTTGACCTGCTTTTGTTTTGGTCTTTTCAATCTTTGAGCTACATACAATTTTCATCAAGCAATCGATACGAGGGCAATATAATTCTACTCATAGAATTTTTTTTCTCATAGATTCAGCGTGTGGCAATTAGGTCCATTGTGTGGTCGTAGAAAGCTGCAAGTACTCACTCCGTTTTAAAATATAAGATGTTTAGCACACTCCATGGTGTGCGTCCAGATGTGTTCCATCGCATCATTCATCGATCAGGGAAGAACTCCGTGCACTGCATGCTGTTTTTGCACTACTTTCAAGCTTAAACATCCAAGTAAACACTTGTAGGAAGAGTGTCCCCAAAAAGAAACAATTCAATAATTTAGGACGATGTTCTTTCATTGTCAGGATGCAGGCAGGTACGCAACATCGCTGTCACCTATAATTCTGCTTTCATTAGCAGTATACGTACACATGAATGAATCATTGATGGATTACCTTTTTCTCTAATATACTAGTCTAACTAGCTACCGGTGGCATGAGCTTCATAGTTTTACTTCTTTGGTCAGGCTATTAATCCACGATGCATCAAAGGCTCTACTAGTCTCGCTATGCTCTCTTTGGGACGGAACGATAGCCACTGAGATCTACTTTCATCAACATTATATTAATGTACCGTGTTGAGTAGGTGGATCATATTTTATCTTTGTATGGGGTTTATAAGAAGAAAACATCTTATATAAATGACTGATGAAGCGCTCATGGTCGCTGACCTCTCCGAGGACGACGAAGCTCGTAACGAGGGAGGTATATTATTCACCTACCCAAGCAAAATTCACTTTCCAATGAGCCATGGGATCCACTTTTTAGAAAAGCAATGTACGGAGTTCGAAAGACCAATGGAATTCTTTCTTGAAGGAAAAAACATAACACCTCTTTTGGCTCACAAGAATTGAATTTGATTCATTTAATTGACTCCAAATACGTTATGACAAGATTAGAGTTTGATTCTAAATATGCTAATGTCAATATTTATGTTTAAATGTCATCTAGAAAAGGAAGTTAGTTTCCTTTCAAAAAAAATGAAGTTATTCATTCAAAATTTCTTTCTTTTTACATTGAGAACTTTGAATCACGTAAAAACTTGCTCAAATTCAATTGAAATTTTACAAGAAATATCCACCTCATGTGGAGGATCGAACTTATTTGCGCACAAAACCATACAAGTATGTCCCGCTCACGCTTTTGTACCTTTCAACCACATGTTCACAGTACTATAATTTTTTCTTTGAATCTTTTCAGAATTGATGGTCACTTTCGATATAATTAAGGACCTATTATGGGCTTATTCGGAGATAAATTTGCGCGAGCTTGTCGCACATACTTTTATAGGCGGCTTACTTCAAACTCTGATATTTTAAATTTCAACCTGATGTTAACACCATAAAATTCTTTTGAAAATATCTGAACTTCCAGAATTGGCTTTGTACATAGAGAGCACCATGTTCCATCTGCCATCTCCACGTGTTCATGTGCCACTGCCATGTGTGACCCATAAGTGTGTAGGACCCACAAATTCAATTTAATTCTTTGCTGATAGTAAATATTTAGTTTAGTAAAAAAATCTAACTACTAAAATTGGTTTGGAATTTATTACCGCAATTCATGTCACAACAAAACGATTCTATTTCTGGAATGCAGTTTTGATTCTAAACTCATAGGCCCAACTCATAGTAGCCATACGAGATGTAAGAAATCTGATATTCTGTTTACATTATTGATAAATTGCTAGTACCCACTGACATGGCCTATGATGAAGCTCGTAATGAAGGGATACTTAACTACTGACCTAGGATAACAACTGACTTCACACATTGCCTCCAACCCAAGCATTATATAAGGAGCAAGCCTTCTACAAGCAAATATAGTGAATAACACATTTCTCATTTTATTTTTAGGCTTGGAATGCCCCAGTCCTATATCTTGAATATTCTTGTGATATGTATTCTATTGATGTGGGCATAGAAGGCAACAGGAATTACCGATGTATCACCGAAATTACAACGATGCGCATGACTATGCCACCACGCCATTGATGTCGTGGAAAGGGGAAAACGAAGTATCAGTCACCAAGCAGCTTCTTATGACATGGGAGTGAGGCCGAGTTTACACGTCACAAATTTTTCACGACTACTCCCTCCATCTCAAAATAAATGACTCAAGTTTGTCAAGGTACCTATGTATTTACAATTTCTTTTAGCATTGTTTGTTTTAGTAGTGGAGCTGCACCTCTTAATCTAACGAGGATACCATTGTAAATGTGACTAGTAATCACACAGGAAAAGAAAGAGAGATGGAAGCAATTATTCCTACACACAGTCTGTAATGGGAAGGAATAATTAGGGTTCTTGCTTTAACTGCACTCCACCTCCCCTCCCATCATTCTCCCTCTCCCGGAATCAATTCTTCCACTACCGGCACACGGAAGGCACCTCCACCTTCCCTTCCCCACCGCCGAGACGGAAAGCTTCCATCTTTGTCGCCATTCACCCGCCGCAGCTACTCGTCCCTCTCCTGTCGGCCCCGATGACGCCTCACTCCATGTGACCCCCCTCCACCGCAGGTGATTTCCTCTCCCCGCGTTTCCCCAGCTGAATTCCGCCGGCTGTTCGCTGAATCCCGCGTTCCTCACCGTGACTTATCTCCGAATTTTTTTCCTTGGAAATTTCTCTGTTTTTGTGGTGCACGGGAGAGAGGGGGAAGATTTCTCTTGTTGTCCGCGACTTTCTCGCTCTTAATTTTGGAGCTAGAAGCTGCAGCCTTTGACCAACCGCTCGAACTCTTCTAGATCTGCCCGGCCGAGTTCACCCAAAATCGATAGTTTAGCTAGTACAATTTCTAATTCCTGGTCACGGTTCGTGGTATTTTTATCCTGCAGATTCAGCGGCTGGAGCTCGCGGCGGGCCAATTCGCGTCCGATTCTTGGGGCCCGAATTAGCGAGCGTCACGTATGAGTAACTGGAGATTCGTGGAGACCTCCAGCATCTGGGTGAATTTGGTCGCCGTGCCCGCCAGTTTCGCCATCGCGGCGGTGGAATTCGCGGTCTGGAGCTCCGCCTGGTGCCTCCTGGCCGTTTTCGCCCCCAGTTTCTGATTCCCCAGTCCGTGGCGGTCGATTGGATGAGGATTTACCTGAATTGGGGATGAAACGGCCTTCTTCTAACTGATTCTCGGAGGAGGGCAATTTTGATTGGATTGGGTTTGAGGATGGAGGAGAGGCTATCCGAGGCCGGTGACATGTTCGCCGGCAATCCGAGAGCCGAGGACGACTTCAGGAGCTGCTGCGGGGACGAGGAGGAGTGGGAGGACACGGAGGAGTCCTTCACGGCCGGTGTCACCAGCGAGGAGCTCGACGAGACCTCGGTGCGGCTCTTCTTCAAGGGCGTGTCGTCGAGCCCGGACGATGCGGAGGGGAAGAAGCTGTCCGGGATCGGCGTGGTGATGGAGAGGGTCCCTGGGGTGCCTGTTCTCAGGGTGCAGAAGAAGCTGGACTTCTTTGTGGATGAGCTGGTAGCCGAGCACCTGGCCCTGATGGACGGTCTGTTGGTGGCGTTGCAGAATGGCATACGCAAGATCTTCGCTTTCACCAATTCCGAGAAGCTGTATTTTCAGGCAAGAGTTTCTGATTCTTACAATTGATGTTTTGCACTTTTTGTTTGTGCTGGTTCACAGAATTCGATACATTGGGATAATTTTGTTTCAGTCGAATGACTGACTGATATGATATTTCATTCAGTCTCTGTGCTTGCCATAATAGAAAAAAACACTTAATTGACTTGTCAGTTTAACCAAACTGAGTATCGTGCTTGCTTTCATGAGGTGCCTTCACACTTCACAAGATGACTTGCGTCATGCTTGGAAATTCTCAGTCATGGCTGCTAAATCTAAATGGTCATAAGCTAATCATTCTGGTGAACACTGATTTTGATCTATTACCCTCATGGCTGTTCCAACTTACTCGGTGTGTACATAGCCATTACATTGTTATATCAAGTCTTTTTATATGGGAAATGTTGTACTCCCTCCATCTGAAAATAAGTGACTTGCATTTGTCTAGATTCGGATGTATCTAGACACGGTTTAGTGTGTTGATACATCCGAATCTAGATAAATCGAAACCACTTATTTCTGGACAGAGGAAGTATAAATTAAAATGTAAGAAATAGATTGCTAAAAAGTGAAAAGGCAGTGAGTGATGCAGTGCCTTATTTAAGGTATTCTGTACAGAAGCTAGATAATACTTGCTCATCTTGTGTTCTATATTGGTTAAATTAAATTATTTAACTCTCTTGTGGCAGTGTATCAAACTGAGACTACTCGTATTCATATTAACTCAACTCAACAAGTCTTTTGTTTTCTTATTTTTCACAACAGATTGCAGAAGCTGAAATTCTTGAAGACCAGCTTTTGGTAGCTTTAGGACATAGGATTCTCGAACTGGTTGATAAGCTGGAAGACTTCGATCTAATATTGCTTCCTAGCTTTGAACTCGAGAGGCCCCTGAAGTTGGCCAAAGAAGCAATAGGAATCATGTATGTATCTCCTTATGAGGTCGCTACCTGCCCGATATGCTGCGAGGAGAGGCGAGGTTCCCAGATGGTTAAAGTGGGCTGTTCTCACACATTTTGCTACAGTTGCTTGATCGCATATGTTGAGGATAGGCTGCGAGCCTCGAAGCTGCCTATACGATGCCCACAGTTAAGGTGTAAATACCATATCTCAGCTGGTGAGTGTAAATCATTCCTTCCGGTTAGCAGCTACGAATCCCTGGAGAGAGCTTTCGCGGTGGCTGGCGCCTCAAACATGGAAAGGTTTTATTGCCCCTTTCCGAACTGTTCGGTTTTACTAGACCTTAGTCAGCACTTCTCGAGAGCAAGTTCGTCCAGCCAGTCGGACCTTAATTGCATTGAGTGCCCAGAATGCCACGGAGATATCTGCATCAACTGTGGAGTCCCGTGGCACATCATGATGGGCTGCGATGAGTATCAGAACCTGCCTATCGAGGATAGAGATGCAGGAGACTTGTCTTTGCATCGGCTAGCACAAAACAATAGATGGAGGCGTTGTCACCAATGTCGACGGATGATCGAACTCACACAAGGCTGCTTCCATATGACTTGCTGGTATGCTCTACACGTCCCTACCCTGTACTTTCCAGATATTTTCAACTTGCTTTGTTCTCTGGTTGTGCCTTGTTGATGCACCCATCCATTTCAAAATATAAGATGTTTTAGCCTTTGTGAAGCGAATGTATCTAGACGACTTTTGATGTGTAGGTTCGTAGTGAATCTACACATAAAAGGCGTCTAGATATATTCGTTTCACAAAAGCTAAAACATCTTATATTTTGAAACAAAGGGAGTATTTGTAGAAGTAAGTCTAAGTTGTAATGCATAAACGTAGTTCTGTGCTTGGCTCAGGCTTCAGTCAAAAGCATAAACATAGTCAATCTTTAGAACAGGTCATAATAAGGCTAGTGATTCATTGTGCTCATGAGCGTTGTGTCCCAAACAATGTTCCCCATAATTCTGGATTCTCATAATTACTCAGACAATCTCCCATAATTCTGGATTCTCATAATTACTTGGGCGGTTTCCCATAATTCTAGATTCCCCATGAGTAGCATAACTGCATGGTATATAAAATTTTAGTAATTGATACATTTCTATTTTTGGCCACTTTAAAGCCACGGCAAGTACAATGTGTTTCTACATTTGCATGTCAGCTCTTGTTTAGGATTCATGTGTGCATTTTCCAGTTCTTGTCTCCATTCTCAGTCACTTTGCCACATGTGCAGGCAAGTACAATGCGTTTCTACATTTGTATGTTAGCTCTTGTTCAGGATTCATGTGTGCATTTTCCAATTCATGTCTCCATTCTGAGTCACTTTGCCACCTGTGCAGGTGTGGCCATGAGTTCTGCTACTCCTGTGGTGCCGAGTACAACCACGGCGTACAGACGTGCCAGTGCGTTTTCTGGGACGAAGACAGCATCGCCGAGCCCTCCGTAGCGCAGTCCTGCCAGGCATCTGAGATCTGGGCGTGGGACACGTTCGACTGCATGCCCACGGCCATCGAGGGCTACTCGGAGCAGGAGAGGGCACAGCTGGCACTCATCCAGCGGTTCCTGGCAGGCGGCTTCAGCCTGGGAGACCACCCCAGCCAGTCACCGCCGCGCTGTGCAGACTCATATGTTGTCGACACCATGAAGGACCTGCACCAGCTGCCGTGGCTCGAGCGGTTCGTGTCGGTGATCAGTGACACCTACAACGACGATTACATCCAGTGAAGAATTCAAACATCATAGATAGCATTAGAGAGAGAAAAGGAAATATGGCACATAATGATTTCCATTCAGAATAATATGTTCCCATGACCTGTTGAAAACTGATGCAGGAAAATTGATATGCTTCATCTATACAATTGTCTGGCTTTTCCTTTATTCATTCTCTTTTGATATCTTTGCATCAGCAAAGACGTTCTTTTTACAAACGTTTTCTGTCCAACTCTGAATATTATGACAGATTGAGCTGAACAAATCAGCTATATTTGTAGTGAAAAATTGCACAATCTCCATCTCAACATTTCTATGATTTGTTCGAGCGTAAAATATATAATATAAATTTTCGAAGCGCAAAAATCCATCACTGAAGTCAGTCGGAGAAACTTAAGCATGAGAATGCACTGTAGTAACATATCTGAATATCTGCAGCAACATTCTACTATTCACATTTACAGAACCAACATATGACAAGAAACAAGAGCTAGACTGTAGCAAGCTGGGATACACATTTTTCGCAATCGTCGTCGGCATCTCCTGTGCACACATATTTTCTGTGGATTTCAAGGCCATGGCGGTCCGCACAGTGGGCTCTTCAGAGCAATTTATGACGAGCAGCATGATGAACTGCTCACCATCCTCTCAGTTGGTCTCTGCGATAGGACCATCCCTGCCTGAGGGTTCTGAGCCTGCTGTCCCTGGAGCAATCTCTTCGCTGAAATCAGATGTGCCAACAAAGAAGTGGTGATTAGAAATAATCAGGAGCAAGGAATTGGCATTTCTTTTTTGCATGCCAAACAGCTGGCAAATCAGAGACGCAACCAACAATGAAATGATTGTTTGACATATGTATGCTCACCGATCTCATAAAACACATCGTTCACATTGGATGCTGTTTTAGCAGACGTTTCCATGAAAAAGAGTCCATTCTCTTGAGCATAAGTCTTTGCTTCCTGCACCAAAAATAATTTACCTCTGAATAAACCATCCAAATAACACAATAACAGGAAATGAAGAAATATAAAAATCAAACAAGCTAAAAAATGATGCACGCATTGGCTTGCAGCTTTGTCATCAGCACATTATGTTGATGCTTGCTAATTCCCAATTGATGAAACCAGTCAGCATAATGCTGATTCAAGCACAATATTTTTCCCCAGTTATGATATTTCGTGTTAAATTATGATTTTTTACTAATCTTTTTCTCTAGCTTCATGGAGAACCCAGCGAGTACCCAGCTCCAAATAAACATAAGAAACATGGCAACCTGCTGCTGGTTTTGGTAGCACCATGTAAGAGATAATTGTGGAAGTTACAATACCAAGGCATGGAAGCAATTAGAAGTGAAGATTTAAGAAGCAGGATTATACATACTTCCGCTGGCACCTGCCTTGCCTCTATCATATCAGCCTTGTTCCCAGCAAGCGCCATTACTGTATTCGGGTTTCCTGTATGGGAACAATCACAAATCAATAACTATATCTGCCATCTCATTTACACAAAACATTCAAAAAAAAAAATCTCTACCAATGCGCACCATCACAACTTACAAGATCAATTCTCATGAAGAAATAGCAGCTACGTAAATACATATTTCTAAGGCTCAAAGAATGAAAAGAAATATCATAGAGGAGTAAAATGATTACCTTGTGCTTGAAGTTCTTGAACCCATTTCTTTGCACGTGTGAAAGAGGCCTGTAAGGTAAAACGTTGATGTTATAATTAATTAATACTCACCTACTTTCACACAATTAGGTCCCCTATGGTAAGGACCAAATGGGAATGGATCCAAACTTTTTTGTGGTACAAATCAGATTGGTTTGGATTTTCTTGGCACAGATCAGGATGTATCAAAATTTTATATGTGGTGCAGGTCAAGTCAGGACTCACCAGCTATGCATTGTTGTGCAGGTACATATAACCTAAGAAACTATGCATTCGTAGCAACATATAAGATCCTGAGAAGGATTCTTTTGTTTTGTCAAATAACTGATCAAGGAAGACCACATGACTTCTCCGTATTTTGCTTGCCCACAAGATGTACATAGGTGTAACAAAGATGTGAAGGGTTTGATGGCATAGCTTTAGTACTACATCAAACTTCTGAGTACTGATTACTCTTTTATCAAAGCAACTTGGCAACGTATACAAAAGAAGGGTTAAAACAGCACATCCCTTGAGAGATCAATGTGTTGAGTCATGCAAGCTACAGTAATGCCTATGCCCATATACAGAAATAGACCCCTACTCGCTAGAAAAGCCTACTTAGAGAAAGAGGTCAGCTGGCAGAGAACACACAGGAAGGTGCTGAACTGTCAGAACTAGTGCAGAGCTATTCTTCCAGAATATTGTGCTCACTATTTTAGTATCGGTACATTTCAGTTACAGGTTGATCATTCGGGTAAAGAAGCAGATATGGTGGTCAGGACAAACATGCACATCTCTCCGAAAGCAGAGTAGGGTAGTGGGTGCAACTAATCATGATTGGATCAAAATATTTAATAAGTTTGATCATCCATGCTTAAGCAAGAAGCTTGACACTGCAATATGGTTTGTGGAGTGACATCTTTTAGTAGGGTGGGGGGTAAGACATCATTGTGTTCCCAACAAATACATCACTCCACCAAGAAGATAGGAACAGATAAACAGCAAGCCCACCATAGCATTCCCATCTAAAACGCGTACCAGTAGGAGCTCAAACCACAATCATAAAGGAAATCCTCCTCAAGAACTACCAATTACAACAAGTAATTTGTATCAATCTGGGCCGCGTTGTCAATCCTACCGAGTTACGGTCTGCTATGTAACTATTAGCTCTTATAAGCAAGTCATTTCGTAGATGTTCTACTCATAGTCACACTGACCGCGTTTGTGATGTCGTAGACGACGACGGCAGCCGCGGCGCCGCGGTAGTACATGGGCGCCAGGCTGTGGTAGCGCTCCTGCCCCGCCGTGTCCCAGATCTCGAACTTGACCGTCTCGTCGTTCACCGCCAGGGTCTGGGAGAAGAAGGCCGCGCCGATGGTGGATTCCTGAAGCCAAACGAACCGGCGGAATTAGGCGTCACAGGTATCCCAATTTACTCAGATCATAAGCGGATATGTGAAGAGGGCATGACTCTCACCTGGAACTCGACGAACTGGCCTTTGACGAACCGGAGCACCAGGCTTGACTTGCCCGCGCCCACGTCGCCGAGCAGTACCTGGTGATCCAACACAACAAGTGAGCACAAATCAGCGTATGGGCACCGGAAAAAATATAAAATAAAATCTTCGCAGCGCCCAAGAGAATTTGTTCATTTGATGATCAAAATTACTCAGCTATTGCTAATCTGACGAAAATATAGGGGCCCCATCGAGGGGACCAAGTAGGAACGAAGAGCGCATCGTAACGATATTACCCTAAAACCGTGGACCAAAAAAAAAGATGAAAATTTGCAGTCGTAACGAAACGAAACGGAAGTATAGCCTCGGGATCGGGCGGGGGGAGTCCTCACCAGCTTGGCGTTGCGGATCTTGCTGCCGCCGGCGCCGGCGCTGGACGCCATCGGATCAGGCGGGCGTGGGGGGGTCCGGTTCGGATCGGGCGGACGGAGGGACGACTGGCCGGGCCGGCGGAGGATGACGCGCGCGAGAGGGAGAGGATTCGGGGGAGAAGTCGAGGACGGACGACGGTGGATGGATCGAAGCGGGTGGCAAAGTTTGGGAAATCTCGGGAGCTCGTGAGGTCTTCTCTTCTCTTCTTTTCTGTTGTGTTCTTGCGTGGCGTGGCCGATGGGTTGACGTGTTGGATTGTTCCCTTGTTTCCTCCTTACTTCCGGGTTAAGGCTAAGTGAGATGCCCTTTTCCCGATCCGGTCCTTGTGATATTTCCTAATCACAACTTGATTCGGACACCAAGAACAACTATTTTGTAGAAAACAGTTTGATATGTTTTTTCGAAATTCCACGGATTTCTTAATAATCATCAACCGCAGTACAAAAAATCTTAAGATTAATGGAGGCGGAGCAGACTGCTGGCGAGATGTCGTGGTCTGCCACCAACTCCATGGCCCCAAGATCGATGGAGGCGGAGCGGACCGCCGACGTCAGTACCCTAGATGGATTTGGACTTCAGCCACCCCGTATGCTTGTGATCGGTACCGGTTCGTTGCCTGCTTATTGCAAGCTATAAAACAGTTTGAATTCATATTGATTAATTTGGAAACTGGATGGGAATGAACAACAAAGATGTGTGGCATAAATATTTTGAGACACTTCGATGTCACCTACCTTTTCTATCTCAACATTTCCACTATCATTCGTCATCTCAGGTTTTAATTTCGACCGTAATTATGTCGAGAGGAGAGGCTCGTTAACGCCAAAGTTAAAAACATAACAAACCGCATGGCCGAGAGCCATTGAACCGCGGGATCTAAACACCAAGAGAGCCAAGTATCTCCTTTTTTTGGGCATAAAGGTCATTTCATGATCGGAATAGAACTATGTAAAGCTTGTTTCATGCAACAACGTCTTCACTATTGAGATGTCGCCACCAAGGCCATGAAGATCTAACATGGCAAAAACGACAATTGCACTTCAACATTAGTCTTAGTAAGGTGCCGAAGAAGTAGACAACATGAGATAAGGGAAACCAAGGAGATCATGGGTGGTACATTGGTGGTCTACTCCGACTAGGGTTTAGAATGGAAAAACACTTCACAGACAGTTAGTAGTTATTAATCAAATAAGGCGTACACAGGCTACACTTTACCATTAATGATACCCTATATATGAGATTGGGTCCTAATATGGACCACTTAATCAAACGAAATACTCCCACTATGTATTGTATATGATTGTGTGCCTCATCACACCTGAAGATCTTCCCTTCCATGTTTGAAATGTGTTGAATATGCCAACAGTAATTACATTACATATTGAAACATATGAAAACTCAAACATAATCAACTTGGTTAAAGTGATAAGTTACTATCATTTGCCAACTACTCCTTAATTTCATGGATATTCACATAAATCAAACAAAGTGATGTAAGCTAATTATAAAAATTGCTTTGGCAGCGGACGTGGCTCTTTTGCTCCCGGGTGCATATGCACCCTTTATTTGAATTTAATTTTTATCAAAATTTAAAATGCCAAAAAAATTCAAAAAGAAATATGTGCATGTAGAACTTCAAGTTTTAGGTGCGTGCAAAGTCGTTTCACAAAAAATAGATATTTTGGGTGGCTTGTACAAAAAAGACAAAATTTGTTGATACAGCATCCCACCGCGCAAACCTATATCTGCTAAGAGCCCACCTACAACCATCCCAGCCGATACAGCACAACAAAGCACTAGGCCCAAACGTGGTCCCTTCCTAGTAATTAGAAACGTTTGATGCTTTCGATTGGAGTATTGGACCTTTTACGGTTAGCACAATATCACACACGCGGACATGTCGAACAAAAAAAATCACACAAGCGGTAGATCGGATCTCCTTTCAATTCATCTCTGCTGAGTTTGGCGCCTACCTGACGGCTAGCGGTCAGAGCTCCGATTGAAATCTACCGAATCAAGATGACTAGAACTAAGAACTGAGAAGAGGGTGGCAATCCATAGGCACGGCGGCGAGTCCAGCCGGCCGCGCGGTTGAGTATGAGCGATTAGGCGAGGAACAAAGGTAGTTTACTCATCTTTCTAATTTTGATTGTGTCTTTGTTAGTCCTTTGATCATCTCTTGACATAAGATTAATGGGTGCCTTAGAAATGTTAGGATTTTTTTTGATTTCCCTACTTGTGATTGTGTAGACATGAAGAGACAGAGATGAGTCGAATCATTTTACAGATTAATTATAAACGTTTAATTTCTTATAAGACAACTGATTAATTTATTAGGTCTGATTTGTATTTCGCTCAACCAGAGATGACTTATTACATAATGATTGATAGACTGGAAAATAAATTGGCACGAAGGGCACCTACAATGAGTTTGATAATCATTAGAGTCATAGGGATAATTTGGAAATTTATTTTGTTTTGTATTTTGAAAATATATTGCTATGTTTTGGTATAAATGCTATAGTGAGAATATGTATATCGGGATGTCTTATCTCCACAATTTTTCTTCTCACTACAAAACAACACACATTTAGATGCACGTCGAGAAAAAAAAAAGCTCGCATACAATCGCTATCCTTTCCGCCCCCTCATGGTGAAATTCTGGCTCCGTCCCTGGTCTTACCTACAACCAACGGAGAAACGAGTGGCTACGGTTGCTCGCGATTTATACAACCAGTGTACCTGATGTTTTGATCGTAGAATAATATGTTGATGTAGTGCCCTTTCATGTTTTCTTTAGTTTTTGTATGGTTGATACATTTTTTGATCCTATGTGACCCATGACGTAACCTTTTGTAAAACTTGAACTCTATGCATCTATCGATGCAGAGACTAGGGCTATGCCTCTTTTTCAGAAAAAAAGGTAGTTATAACTTATAACCATTGCTTGGTCTCTAGCATGGGACGCACATCACAATTTGTTTCTTTTATCTAGTTTCATTCATTACAGGGTCAACTGCTCATGGTAACTGGTCAAAACCAACCCACGACGTGTCCTTGGAATTTAGCACAAAGGCAGGGTGCTCTGCAGAATTCGGCATGGCAGCATGATAGTGTGGATTTGCAGCCTTTTGGGATGACACGGCACGCCCTTCATTTCACATACTAGGAAAATAGTTTCTTTTCGACTTTGGACCTTTTCAGAAAGGTAGCAGGTCAGGTCAATCCGAGCTTTCTAGAATGCTCTGTCTGCCCTCACACCTTGGTTCCTCTGTTCTTTATTGGCATCAACCTCACGACAATATTTTGACCTGGTGCGGCGTCGTTAGCAAAGTACCTATGTGGTGTTAGGAAAAGCTCATTCGCTTTACCCAAAAGAAAAATATGAATTTTTAGTTTTAATGTGGTGGTAGGACCTGTTCATCTAGGTGAAGGGAGTTGTACAAATATAAGAGCTGCCTCCTGTGGAGTAGAGGCTGTGAAAAAAAAAGAGAGGGAATTAAAGGCAAAGCACAGATAAAGTTACTTGGTTTAATTAGACTTTTTTTTACAACAATTACAATTATCATGACATCACAGTGTAACTGGTTATGACACGCCATGAAGCCGACTATGTTCAAAATATGCCTCAATTGATTAATATAAGCCGTGCGCCACACACGAATTATAAAATTGATACTAGTTCGAGATGTTACCTTTGAGAAGAAGCATGAGTATACATGTAATGAAGCCAAGAGATTAATGTCTCCACCTCAACTATACAGTATTAAAGGGCCCTAGGCTTGCATTTAGGTAAGTCATAAAGTCGGTCTATGTTAGCGTGTTATCTAAAAAAACCATTGTTATTATTTAATTTACCCATCTTACTTTTTATGGAGTCATCGCTCGTCTATCTACGAGTTTATGACATCGCCACAACAGAGGACACAAACACTTCACCCCATATATACCATATATACTTCCTCCTCTCAAGCCACTAGATACAGGTCAACTGTCATGCTTTCATAGTTCCCACTCATGTACCATGCCTTACCTCATCCTCATTTGCTTGGTTTTTAGCTTACTTACTACAGGCATAGGAGGTATCTCGAAAATCCCCAAAACACGAAAGAGTGAACACGCAACTTCTGGGCCCATTCCACAATGCATGAAAGGAACTTTACCATTTAAAGAGCATCTTTTAGTGGAGCAGTTGCAGTGAAGAATGGAGTGAATTAAAAGAGAAACACAACTAAAGTTACTTGGTCTAAATATTTTTGTACTCAGTACAATAGTTATATTTGTGACACATCACACTACGAACAGTGTTCAACATATGCCATGATTGATTAATGCTAGGAGGGAATGACCCGCTTCCCTGCACACGCTTCGTTATAGTTGACACATAATGATTTTTTTTTGTTGGAATGAGAAAATCATAAGCATATTCTGCTGTTGCGAGGCTTGTTCATATGAAGCATCATTTACATCACCAAGGGGGTACTATTATTTGAAATGTTAGGCAAACACAAGCAACTAAGCCATAAGGAACAACCGTGTTTATTAAGCATTGCATCATGTTAGAGTGATGAAGATAGCAAAAGTTAAGGTTCACTATAGAGTAGAAATATCACATATAACACTAATTGGTCTACGCATAAACATAATGGAATATCATGCTAATAGATTGATCTCTAATTTATAGTTCGCCATACATCTCAATTTAGTGTAACACATCTAACCATGTATCTTGGCGGCCATCGCCCAAAACCAGCCTATTGGTCCTAGGGTTTCCCCCTACACTCAGAGGGAAGTGGACGAAGGGTAGCCACGATATCCTCCAGGAAGGAATGGTATCACATGAAGGTGGCACCGCGCCGGTGTAGGGCAAGCCGACAAGGATTTCTCCCGAAACAACCATATCCACAACCCCTGGGTGATCCGTTGCGTGAGATCTCCTCGAGGTTGAAGCGTCAACACAACCAAACTCGCCGCCCACGAGCATGCGCCACTTCAGTCACCAAGCTACAACCGTCGTCTCACCGAAGCTACCATCACGAGGCTAGGTGAATGGAAGCTTGAAATAGGGCCGCCATGACCACCATATCCAACATCGAACTCCTGTTGTCCCTGTCTGTTGGAATCGGCACCGTCATGGGAAAAACTGCCCGCCACCGGCCCAGATGGGTCCCAAGGTCCCATATATGGGACCTCGCGCCGCTGCCCTGCTGCTTCAAACACCACCATGACCTCGTTCGTCAGCCATGAAGACACGCCCATGGCTCCCTAGTAGCACCACCCAACGGAGAAGAGCCCAACACACTCACACCACGGGGAAGGGGGGAGGAATGGTGTCTCCGCCAGTACCTCCTGTTCCACGCCCTATGGCTCAAACCAAAAGCGACAAGTGGGGGAGGGAGGTGGGAGGGGGAGGCGATGGCGGGCGGGATTGGCCCTTGCTCGCCTAACGAGGGAGCCGGGGAGGCAAAGAGACAGGATCAAGGGGTCTCAACTACCAAGTACTCCTAATTATTATTTTTGGATGTTCATATAACCAAACAACATTGCTAGGTTTAATCTAGTTTCACACGGTCAACTATCCATTGTTAACACCAACCCCGATATACCCATGTAATTCGGTTCAAACTTAGGGTGTTTCGTTGAATGCAGCATGGTTGACGGTGTATGAGCTGGCACGTACGGCACGCTCACCATTTCATTTCTTTTCTTGTTATTGCTGTTGTAACGGTGCCGCTAGGCCGCTAAGGAGATGAAAAGTTCAAGTTTAGCACACCTGCTTTTGGATCTTCCAGAAATTGTTAGTTGGTCAGGTCAATCTGAAATTTATGCGTCACACATGTGTGCCTCACTATTTTTCTGGAAGTGAACAGAAAAGTTTGGCCACTACGAGGACCCAAAGATTTGCTTCCAATTTAACTCTAGTTCTACTGTAATCTTCACACTATCATGGTCAGGTTTGGCGTCGGTAGCCAAGTTCATTAGCATGTCCGGGAGGCAGAGACAAAGAACATTCAGCGTCTATTTGTGCAGTTCTTGCCCAAGAAAATACTCTAAAGATCACATGTTCCAATTAACTAACCCGTTGCAATTACATGTTCTAATGGTCAACAAAAAACACAAACACACACGTTCCAATTAACAAAGTCATTAGCACAATTGTACAAAATAGATGTCGTGAATTCCCAGGTCACTCGAAAGCCCTAAATTAACCAACCTGAATTTGTTGATTAATTCAGTTTCATGGATAAGGATATGTGGTGGAGAATGTGTGAGGGCAATGTCTTGCAATGCGGATTAGTAAGCCAATTAGGTATTCACACATATGTAAATGAATTGCTCATCTAGGACCAACTTAGGACTTTTGTTCAGGAATCAATAAGAGAGTATTAGCTAGACTTTATCGCCTTATTGAAGACGAGGAGGTCTAATTTTATGGTACCGTTTGTAAAGCATCTTTCCCCTACTAAAGACATTGCCTGGTTTTGTTTACCGCCACATGGCCGGTCAGGGGGCATCTTAGTAGAAGTTAACATAGAAAAATTAAAGGTCAATAAAGTGCATACATGAGATTTTTGCATTAAGTTTCATATGCAAAATAAAAAGGATGGTTTTGAGTGGGTCTTTATACCGGTGTATGGAGCCGCACAACATTCACATAAACAAGAATTCTTGTCAAAATTTGTAAGAATGTGCGAATCTGAACAACTTCCTATATTGTTTAGAGACGATTTTAATATTGTGCGTAAACAAGAGGATAAAAATAATGATAATTTTAATCCACATTGGCATTTTATGTGTAATATGATCATAGAAAGTTTGGATCTTAAAGAAATTGTTTTCTCGGGTACAAAATTTACATGGGCCAATCGGAGAGATATGCCAACATATGAGAAGTTGGATCAAGTACTTGCAAGTGTAGAGTGGGAACAAAAGTTTCCATTGGTTTTGGTTAGGGCTCTGATGCGTGCTGGATTAGACCATAAACCATTACTAATTGATTCAGGTCCCAATCTCACTTGGATAATAAAGGTAAATTCTCATTTGAATTATCGTGGTTGAGACACGATCGCTTTTATGACATGGTGGCTAATGAATGGAATTCATATACTAGTGATAAGCCCATTTAAAGATGGAAAAGAAAAACGAGACACTTAAGATGTTTTCTAAGAGGCTAGGCTAAAATTTTGAGTGGAAATATAAAAAGGAATAAGAGAAGTTACTAGCCATTATTGATGCACCTGACGTCAAGGCGGAATCCATACCTCTAACAATGGCAAAAAAAGTCCTTGAAAGACGCAAATGAAAAAATCTTGAAACTTATAAGAGATGAGGAAACCAAATAGGATCCAAGAGAGAAAGTAAAACATGTTCAGGAAGGTGTAATAACACAAAATATTTTCATCTAATTGTGAACGGGAAGCATCGGAAGAAAAAAAATCAAGTAGAGCAGGACGAAGGAACCATAGTGGGTGAAGATAATCTTAAAGTTTACATTATTTGAAATGTTAGGCAAACACAAGCAACTAAGCCATAAGGAACAACCGTGTTTATTAAGCATTGCATCATGTTAGAGTGATGAAGATAGCAAAAGTTAAGGTTCACTATAGAGTAGAAATATCACATATAACACTAATTGGTCTACGCATAAACATAATGGAATATCATGCTAATAGATTGATCTCTAATTTATAGTTCGCCATACATCTCAATTTAGTGTAACACATCTAACCATGTACTGGCGACGCTACTGCCCAAACCAGCCTATTGGTCCTAGGGTTTCCCCCTACACTCAGAGGGAAGTGGACGAAGGGTAGCCACGATATCCTCCAGGAAGGAATGGTATCACATGAAGGTGGCACCGCGCCGGTGTAGGGCAAGCCGACAAGGATTTCTCCCGAAACAACCATATCCACAACCCCTGGGTGATCCGTTGCGTGAGATCTCCTCGAGGTTGAAGCGTCAACACAACCAAACTCGCCGCCCACGAGCATGCGCCACTTCAGTCACCAAGCTACAACCGTCGTCTCACCGAAGCTACCATCACGAGGCTAGGTGAATGGAAGCTTGAAATAGGGCCGCCATGACCACCATATCCAACATCGAACTCCTGTTGTCCCTGTCTGTTGGAATCGGCACCGTCATGGGAAAAACTGCCCGCCACCGGCCCAGATGGGTCCCAAGGTCCCATATATGGGACCTCGCGCCGCTGCCCTGCTGCTTCAAACACCACCATGACCTCGTTCGTCAGCCATGAAGACACGCCCATGGCTCCCTAGTAGCACCACCCAACGGAGAAGAGCCCAACACACTCACACCACGGGGAAGGGGGGAGGAATGGTGTCTCCGCCAGTACCTCCTGTTCCACGCCCTATGGCTCAAACCAAAAGCGACAAGTGGGGGAGGGAGGTGGGAGGGGGAGGCGATGGCGGGCGGGATTGGCCCTTGCTCGCCCACGCGAGGGGGGGTCGGGGGAGGCAGGTGAGACAGGGATCAAGGGGTCTCAACTACCAAGTACTCCTAATTATTATTTTTGGATGTTCATATAACCAAACAACATTGCTAGGTTTAATCTAGTTTCACACGGTCAACTATCCATTGTTAACACCAACCCCGATATACCCATGTAATTCGGTTCAAACTTAGGGTGTTTCGTTGAATGCAGCATGGTTGACGGTGTATGAGCTGGCACGTACGGCACGCTCACCATTTCATTTCTTTTCTTGTTATTGCTGTTGTAACGGTGCCGCTAAGGAGATGAAAAGTTCAAGTTTAGCACACCTGCTTTTGGATCTTCCAGAAATTGTTAGTTGGTCAGGTCAATCTGAAATTTATGCGTCACACATGTGTGCCTCACTATTTTTCTGGAAGTGAACAGAAAAGTTTGGCCACTACGAGGACCCAAAGATTTGCTTCCAATTTAACTCTAGTTCTACTGTAATCTTCACACTATCATGGTCAGGTTTGGCGTCGGTAGCCAAGTTCATTAGCATGTCCGGGAGGCAGAGACAAAGAACATTCAGCGTCTATTTGTGCAGTTCTTGCCCAAGAAAATACTCTAAAGATCACATGTTCCAATTAACTAACCCGTTGCAATTACATGTTCTAATGGTCAACAAAAAACACAAACACACACGTTCCAATTAACAAAGTCATTAGCACAATTGTACAAAATAGATGTCGTGAATTCCCAGGTCACTCGAAAGCCCTAAATTAACCAACCTGAATTTGTTGATTAATTCAGTTTCATGGATAAGGATATGTGGTGGAGAATGTGTGAGGGCAATGTCTTGCAATGCGGATTAGTAAGCCAATTAGGTATTCACACATATGTAAATGAATTGCTCATCTAGGACCAACTTAGGACTTTTGTTCAGGAATCAATAAGAGAGTATTAGCTAGACTTTATCGCCTTATTGAAGACGAGGAGGTCTAATTTTATGGTACCGTTTGTAAAGCATCTTTCCCCTACTAAAGACATTGCCTGGTTTTGTTTACCGCCACATGGCCGGTCAGGGGGCATCTTAGTAGAAGTTAACATAGAAAAATTAAAGGTCAATAAAGTGCATACATGAGATTTTTGCATTAAGTTTCATATGCAAAATAAAAAGGATGGTTTTGAGTGGGTCTTTATACCGGTGTATGGAGCCGCACAACATTCACATAAACAAGAATTCTTGTCAAAATTTGTAAGAATGTGCGAATCTGAACAACTTCCTATATTGTTTAGAGACGATTTTAATATTGTGCGTAAATAGGAGGATAAAAATAATGATAATTTTAATCCACATTGGCATTTTATGTGTAATATGATCATAGAAAGTTTGGATCTTAAAGAAATTGTTTTCTCGGTTACAAAATTTACATGGGCCAATCGGAGAGATATGCCAACATATGAGAAGTTGGATCAAGTACTTGCAAGTGTAGAGTGGGAACAAAAGTTTCTATTGGTTTTGGTTAGGGCTCTGATGCGTGCTGGATTAGACCATAAACCATTACTAATTGATTCAGGTCCCAATCTCACTTGGATAATAAAGGTAAATTCTCATTTGAATTATCGTGGTTGAGACACGATCGCTTTTATGACATGGTGGCTAATGAATGGAATTCATACACTAGTGATAAGCCCATTTAAAGATGGAAAAGAAAAACGAGACACTTAAGATGTTTTCTAAGAGGCTAGGCTAAAATTTTGAGTGGAAATATAAAAAGGAATAAGAGAAGTTACTAGCCATTATTGATGCACCTGACATCAAGGCGGAATCCATACCTCTAACAATGGCAAAAAAAGTCCTTGAAAGACGCAAATGAAAAAATCTTGAAACTTATAAGAGATGAGGAAACCAAATAGGATCAAAGAGAGAAAGTAAAACATGTTCAGGAAGGTGTAATAACACAAAATATTTTCATCTAATTGTGAACGGGAAGCATCGGAAGAAAAAAAAATCAAGTAGAGCAGGACGAAGGAACCATAGTGGGTGAAGATAATCTTAAAGTTTACATTACTGAATACTACAAAAAAACATTTTCGGGAACCCGATCATAATGTTTTCTCTGTGATGGAGAATCATATTGACGATATTCCACAGTTTTCCGCGGAAGAGAATGCTCTTCTAACAGCCAATTTTACTGAGGAAGAAGTTTTTATGGGGATTTCTGATATGCAACATAATAAAGCTCGCGAACCGCATGGGTTTGCGGCTAACTTTTATCACAAATTGTGAGAGATAATCAAAATTGACTTGATGTCTCTGTACATACTCGTACAATGAGGAGTGTTACGTTTGTATAAACTCAATTTTGGAGTTATTACTCTCTTATCCAAGAAGGATAATGCGGTGAATATACAACAATATAGCTTATTAATGTAAGATTTAAGATCTTCATGAAAGTATCCACGAAACGCATCCCTAGTATTTCCCAAAAAGTGGTACCGTAGACCCAAGATGCGTGTATGCCGGGTCGCCAAATTTTAGAAGGGGTGGTTATCTTACACGAAACCATTCAGGAGTTACATCAGGAAAAACTTGATGGTGTTATTTTCAAAATTGACTTTGAAAAGGCTTATGATAAAATTAAATGGTCATTCTTACAAAAAGTGTTACACATGAAAGGATTTGATCAGTTATCGTGTCAATGGATTAATGATTTTATACAAGGCACAAGTGTGGGCATAAGGGTAAACAATGATATTGGCCATTTTTTCCGAAAAAAAAAGATTGAGATAAGGGAATCCATTATCTCTAATGATCTCTAATATTGTGGCTAATATGCTTGCTCTCATTGTTCAAGAACAAAACAAGAGGGCCATGTTGGGAGTCTCATATCTCACTCTTTGGAGGGAGGGGTCTCGATATTACAATATGCCGATGATACAATTCTATTTATGGAACATGATCTGTAGTCAGTATGAAAGTTATTCTTTGTATGTTTGAGCAGATGTCTAGATTAAAGATCAAGTTTCATAAGAGCGAAGTTTTCTGTTTTGGTAAAGCGAAGGATATGGAGCAACAAAAAGCACATTTTTGGATATGAGTCTGGTTACTTACACTTTTGGTACCTTGGAGTACGTATCCATCATAGGAAACTACAAATTTCTGAATGGAATCCAGTGGAGACTCGGCTTACGTGTAAACTTGGATGTTGGCAAGACAAGTTGCTCTCTTATGGAGTCCGTCTTGTTCTCATTAATTCGGTTTTAACGAGTCTGCTAATGTTTATGCTTTCGTTTCTTGAAATACCCATAGGGGTAAGAATATGATTGTATTTCTTTAGATTAAGATTGTTTTTGGCAAACTTATGATACTAAGAAGAAATATATCCAAACTAGAGCGAATATATTGTGTCGCTCTAAGGATAAAAGTGGGCTAGGGATAGAGGTGCTTGAGTTAAAAAATAAGTGTTTGTTATGCAAATGGATATTCAAACTTTTCTTGAAGGAAGTGACGTGGAAAAAAACTTTGCACAACAAGTAACTACATATTAAAACAGTAGCCCAGGTAGAAGCAAAACTTACCGATTCTCCATTTTGGAAAGTTCTCATGTGTGTTAAGAATGATTTCTTTAGCTAAGGTTTTTTTTTTCAAAATTGGCGATGAGAATATGGTTCGGTTTTGGGAGGATATTTGGTTAAGAAACACGTCGGTGGCTCACCAATATCCTAGGTCATATAATATTACCCAAAGGAAAAATGTTCTAGTTGCATCTGTTTTAAATCTTTCAGAAGGGGCTTCACTAGTAATAAGTGGAATAATTGGTTGCACTTGTGTCATAAACTTATGATGGTTCATTTGTCCCAAAACCTAGATTCTTTTGTATGGCAACTTAGTTCCACATGGGTTTTTAAGGTGAAGTCTATGTATCTAGATCTCATGAATGGTCAGAGTAGATTCTTACGAACGAACTTATGGAAGTTAAAGATTCTATTGAAAATAATTTTTATGTGGTTCCTTAATGAGAAAATATTGTTAACTAATGATAATTTGGCAAAGCGTAATTGGCTTGGGTGTCAAAATTGTTATTTTTGTGACCCAATGGAGATTATAGAGCATCCTTTTCTCTCTTGCCCTTTTGCAAAAATCATATGGATCATGGTGGTATACTTTACGCAAAATATAACCCCACCAACTAGTATTACTAATATTTTGGTAATTGGTGGAATCGGATGGATAAAAGAAATAAGGCTAGAACCTGTGTTGGGGTTTCAGATTTATGTTGGTCCATTTGGAGTTGTCGAATAATATTATTTTTAACAAACAATCGGGAATAGTTTTTTCAGGTAATTTGACTCGTTTTGCACTAGATTCAGCTTTGGTCCCACTTGCTCCCGGTGGATCAGTGGGGGGCTATGGATACTAGATTCAATCGGATGCTAACTGTTGCACTAGATTTCTTTTTCCAGGCTACTAGATGGTGGTATATTTGTAGACTTCAGAATGGATAGCTATATGTTACTTTTCAATTTTTGCTGGTTGATACATATTGTCTCAACCCTAAGGGACCCGTGATTGTAACAAATTACTATAATTAAACTTTACAATAATGAAAGGTTGTGTGCATCACTTGGGTTTTGCTCCCCAATTCTAAGAAAAACTGATGCATTACACATAGTTGGACATATTCCTCCAGGTGAACGAGTTGTACCAATTCAAGAGCCGAATTGCGAGGATGAAAATCGAACCACATGAACAATTACGTGGTTTAAATGCATTTGATTTTTTTTGTTTCAACTCGACATACTGCCGGTGGAGTTCAACATATGTGGTGATTGATTAGTCTAAGCCGTGGAGGTAGGTACCATTAACCCTTTTTACTTAATTTATCCATCTTATTTTTTCTGCATCATTTCTCGCCTATCTACGTTACAACCTAGCCGTGAATGAGGATACACATCATTATCCATTAACCCCATATATACTTGACTTCCCAAGCCACTAGATACGGGTTCTCTCATGTTTAAATAGTTCCCAGTCAAGTTGATCCCTTACCTCATCCTTCACCTCATCATCATGTGCTTGACTTCTAGTTACTCATTGGCATGGGAAGTGTCTGGAAGCTCCCTAAAACAAGACAAACTGGTCCCAGAACTTTCTGCATCTTGTCTATAGACTTTTTTAACATTCTGAGACTAAGATGTAGTTACTCATTGACATGGGAAGTTATCCGTTCTGCCCGCTCCTTCCGAAAATAAGTGAGTCGAATTTGTCTAGATTCACATATATCTAGATACCTTTTAATGTGTAGATACATTCAAATCCAGATAAACCCGAGTCACTTATTTCCAGACGGAGAGGGTAATACATTAGATTGCATTGACGTCATTTGCTCGACAACATTTGCCTTTGTTTTCAACTATGGTAAAATTGAACAACATAGTTTTCTACCAAGTTGGTCAATGGTTGAAGGAAAACCATGTTGATTTTACCTCGCTTCTCCATCCAAGAGAGTTTACTCATAGTCTAAAAAATATATGCGAGGGTCCAAACGAACCGATGTCACACACCACACACACCACAGGGATCATTATTTTGTAGGAGACCATGACAAGTTCAATGAAGATTTAGGAAAGTAAATTAGTTTTTTCCAGCTATTTGGAATGGATTATATGATCTACAAGGAATTGAGCTTACTGATTTGATCCTTTCATTACTACTTCCAAAAACGTGTCTATATACACATGTACCAACACACTAAAACATTTCTAGGTAATTATTTCTCAGCTGTGAGTATATACACATGTATCTATACAAATCCGCGACACTTATTTCTGAGCTGGGAGTAGATATTAAGGAAGCTCTAAATTAATTAACATGAATTTCTTGATTCATTTAGTTTTACAAACAAGTATATATGGTGGAGGATGAGTTAGGGAAATGACAGGTGATGCAAACTAATTATAATAGTTGTTGGCTTCAATCAGGCGACATACACCATCAACCGTTTCTTTCATATGTTTTTATAGGGTCAACTTGTCATGGTCAAGCGGTCAACACCAGCACCAATGTCTCCATGGAATTTAGCTCAAACACATGGTGATTTGTTGGATGTAGAATAGGTGCTGGCAGTTTGGATCTTTTCATTTCAAAACTCCACAAATTCTCTTCTTGTTCCTGCTATTCCAACGGTGCCAACGGAAGGGACAAAGTTTTTGGGCCCATTTGATTCAAAGGAGTTCTATAGGATTCTTACCCATATGAATTTTTCCTATAGAAGCCACTTGATTCAAATGATTGAACCCTCCAAAATTCCTATGGATTGCTTTCCTACACAACAATTCCATAGGATTTCTAGCAAGCATTAGACTTCTTGGAATTTTCTGTCTATGACATCTATGGCATGTACTCAATCTCTATAGAAATTTCTCGTGTTTTGCACGTGGTGCAACCAAATGAATTTTGCAATTAATTTCTGTATTTTTTATTCATGTAGGATTTTACATGCCATACCATATTATTTCTTAGTTTTTACTATTCCCGTGTTTTTAAAATCCTTTGAACAAAACATTCCCTTAAACTTTTGCTTCCTAGTCTAGACCTTTCAGAAAAGGTGACAGATCATAAAAAGTTTGAGCTTTCTAGAATGATCTATCTGCCTCACACTTTGATCCTCTTTTTTATATATAGTCATCTTCAGACAAGTAGACAATTCTAACCAGGTGGCAGAGATAAAGACATGTTTAATCTATGGTGTTAGAAAAGCATTGAGGGGTATCTTTGTAGTGCTTGCAGACAAACATTGTAAACATCACATATTCTATTGTTGGCAAAACACTCACACACGTTCTAATGAAGAAAGTCACTAGCACAATGAAACCATATCATTGTTGTGAATTCCAAGGTCACCCGATTTCTCATTTGTTTTGTATGTTAACAAACCACTAAAATAATTACTTTAATCGATGGGTACTTTGTTCTAAATACACAGATGTACACTACTAGGAAAACAACTATAGATAGACAAGCTATTATGTGGCGTATATACAAAACCATGCGCCATAGAAAAATATCAGTGGCGCATATAGAAAAAAAGCAACTGAAATTTCGCAATTCAGTGGCGCACGAAACCAATATGCGCCACATAAATGTGGATTCTGTGGTGCATATTTTTCTGTGCGCCACAGAAAGTGATGATTCTGTGGCGCATATAGACATATGCGCCACAGAAAGTTGATGGGACCCAAAACCAAAAATGGGGGGAGACAATTCTGGATCGCCTTTTCAGTTTTGTAAAAAATAAATGAAAATGATAAAAACTTCAAAAAAAAATTTCCTTTGAGTTGTAGTTAGATTTTAGGGTATAGTTGAAAATTGAAAAACATGAATTTCGATGTATTTTGCAAAAAAAGTCATGGAACGGTAAAACGGCCCTAACTTTTGCATACTATGTCGGAAAAAAAGTTTAATATATCAAAATGATCGTCTCGAAATTTCCTACTCGATTTCATCGCTAGAAGCCGTTGAAGATTTTACAGATTCCCCAAATATGAAAACAGTAAAAAGTTATTGCAGAAAGAAAAAAATTGCTGCAAAAAAATTAAAAAAGGGGAGAAACTTCTGTGGCGCATTTCTCCCATATGCGCCACAGAAGTCTTGGGCGGGATTCAAAATTCCCGCCGGCACCAGAACTTCTTCTCCCTCTCTTTTCTCCTTCTTCTCCCCTCCACTTCTCCTCCCCTCCACTTCTCCTCCCCTCCATACTTCTCCCCTTCTCCTCCACTCTCCGACGACCTCCACCTCCACCTCTGGCCATGGCCTCCTACTCTACCTCGGTGACCTCCTCCGACGACGACCTGCAACACCACCGGCGACCTCCTCCTCATCCCCTCCACCACCACCTCAGGAGGCCTCCTCCGGCCATCTCTGGCGAGCCCTTCCTCCACTTCCGGCGGCCTCCTCCTCCTACTACTCTGACCACCTCTGACGGCCTCCTTCTCCTCCGGCCATCACCTCTGATGAACCACTCCTCCGGCGACCCCCCCATCTCCGGCCAGATTTGGCTTTTTTTTTTTTTGAAATTTGAAAAAAAATTCGGTGGCGCATATTGCAATATGCGCCACAGAAAGTTGATATCTGGCTCGACTTTTTTTTTGAAATTTGAAAAAAAAATCTGTGGCGCATATCAATATGCGCCACAGAAAAAATATTAGTGACGAGGTAACAGTGGCGTATCTGATATGCACCATAGATATGTCAAATATGTGCGCCACGGATAAGCCTTTTACTAGTAGTGGTATAGTGGATGATGAGTAGTGGAAAACACATGTAATTCAGATAGTAGTAAGGTAATTGGGTGTTCAAACATCATAACTTACTCTTATTATTGTAAACAACGTCACACATAGTTGGACCTGTTCCTCCAGGGGAGTGGTACCAGTTCAAGAGTTACATTCACTAGAGTGACAACGGTGTAGAATTTATAGAATTAAAAGCAAAGCACCAATGGAGTTACTTGGTTTTGAATGTTCTTGTACAATTGTTAAGGCTATAGTTAAGGTTATATATAATGACATTATGCTTGAACAATCAGGCGATCACACATCATGCTATTACGCCTTGATTGGTTAATATATATAAGGCATGTGCCACGCTCGAATTATAAAACTACAAAAATAATAATACTAGTATGTTTCTAACTATCATTTAAAGAACTTTGACTCTATATATATATGCTGAGAGATGAATGTGTTTCACCAAAAATCTAGACCTAGATTTTAGATTAATGTGTTTTCCCTTAACTCACATAGGGCCCTCGGATAGCCTTTATCTAGGTACAACCAACCATCATTATGTAACTTATCCATCTTACTTCTTATGGGGTCATCCCTCGCCTATGTACCATACAACCTAGCTACTATAGAGGAGACAACTCATTGACCCCATATATGCTATAATTCCTATGCCAAGCCACTAGATAGGGGTTCCATGCTTCCATAGTTCCCATTGAAGTAGCATGCCTTACCTAATCGACGTTTGCTTGTTTTCTAGATACACATAGGCATATGAGGTGTCTGGAAGCTTCGAAAAACATGATGAGTTTGCCAGACAACCTGTATCATCTCATCCATAGATTTATTATCATAATGATACATGGATATTTTGAATGTTATCCATCTTAGAACATTAGGTTGCCGGTCAGGCTTAAGAGCGGACTCGAGGAAGAAACATTTTGGCAAGGATGATTTTGACCTGGTGTGGTGTCATTAGCAAAGTTGATAAGCATTTCCTATCTCCTTATAACAAATACAAAGAACATGGTTAGCTTGTGGTCTTAAAAATTGCTCAGGTACATGAACATTCTTTTCCAAAAATATTGTAAACGTACCAATTTCTAATGTTGCCATAAAAACACTCACACGCAGACATTCAAATTAACAAAGTCGTTAGCACAATGAAACCATATTACTAGCTGTTGTCAGCTTGTTCCTTTCTTTACTACTACCTCTGTTTCAAAGCTTAAGGCTTTAAAAAAAACTCAAGCTACGAAAAGTTTGACCAAACTTTTAGAAAAAACTATCAAGAACTACGATATTATATAGATACCACGTGATTTTTTTCATGATGTATCAAAGGATATGAATTTCATATTCTAAATATTAATATTTTTCTAAAAATTTGGTAAAATTTTACGTAGTTTGTAAAAACTAGGTTAAACACCTTAAGATTTGAAATGAAGGTAGTACTAATAATGTACTATAAGAAAGCCTAGTGTTTAGTTAACATGAATTTGATGAATAATTTAGTTTCACGGGTGGTGGAAGATGAGTGAGGACAATGCCGGCATGCAATGAGGATTAGTAAGTTAATTAGGTGTTTACACATATACCACTTTCTATCTGACTGTTAAACAAGAAATGCCTTACACATACTTAGACATGTTCGATCCTCTAGGTGAACGGAGTTGTATCTATCACTTGTGCATAACATGCCTTCAGAAACAGCTGAAATGACCCATTGCACATGGTTATTTCAACCATCACTATGCAGTGGTGGGCGATGGGCCTCCACACCGCACACACTTTCGAAAGCTGTGTGCGAAGGGTGCTACTTTGCACACACTCCTCTTAGCCGAATCTTCACAAATGAGTATTCATAGCTATGCGTCTGTGTTTTGGATGATCGCAAATGACATATGTTATTTCACCATATGTGTTCAGCTCATTCCACACACATTTTAATTTACAGTAGTCGTATGTTGGTTGCTAAAAGTGTATATGTTTTTACATCTAGAACCATGATACAAGCAGATCTATACCCATCTATAGCAGCAACACATAATAGTATGATATTTGATAACCCCAAGAGCAGGGGATCACTGTAGCACGTCTCGATGTGGAAGTATGTGTATCGTTCAGTAGGAGTAAGAAGGAAAACTATTTACTCTCAACGACTAGAATGTCACAATTGTAGTTGTCTATGCACTAAACAAAAAAAGTACCAAAGGATATTTAACTGGATGCTTCAAATTAAAAAAATGTAATAGTGTCCCAATTCTCTAAATTTAAGAGGAACAGACGGATGTTTACTCTTACTGTAATAATGTACCTTGGTTCAATGTTTCACTTGATCTCTCTCTCCAATAATATTGATGATCATGATACAAGATTCTAAAATGTACACTCAATTTTCCTGGACGGTGGACAGGCCGCACGGTGGACAGGCCGTTGTTGGGCCACGGCCCAAAATTGCTTCCCAGGCTGCCCTTGAATATAACAGGCTAACATCAGTATTTCTCAAAAAATAGAAACAGGATAACAACGGCGGCACGGCCGATCATGGAGTGCTGGCCGGGCTCTGGGCAGGTGTCTCGTTTGTTTATGTATGTAGAGTGTTTTTTTTGGTATATGTGCATTTTTTAAGCGAGCTTGATTCTCAGCATCTTTTTTTTCGGGTAGCAACTTTCTTAACATGAAGTTTCGAACCGATGCTTTCTTTCTTTCTTCCCAACTAGATGCATGAACTGATTTAAATAATTAGTGGTATATTTGTACGGGCATCTTTGTCGAACTTTAATTATAAAAATACCGTACATGTGTCGAATGTTGTTTTATCAAGCGGAAAAATACGTGTGAAAAATCCTCTCAAACGTCCAGACCCACCAATGAAAACTAGTACCCCCTCCGGCCTGTATTACTTGTCGCCACACACTAACAAAGTCATTTTACCAAACAATCCTCTACGTTTGAATCTTCACAAAATACTTTTGAGATTGAAATTCATCTCTGCCTGGCAGCAGGTGAGGTATGCCTCAAGCAGGTCAGGTGCATGACATCAGCGCTGAAGCCCTCTCCGCCTGCAGCTCTTCGCCTGGAGCTAGTCAGGTGCGTGCGGCACTATCCTGTGCTCCTCTGGCCCGGCAGCTCCCCAACTCATCGTGCTCCTCAACCCCCAGTCACCGGCCTCCGCCTTCAACTTCCTGGAACACATCGGAGCTCCCGCAAACAGTCTAACACGTCGCCCTCCCACTAGCTGTGCTGATGTCGCGGACACCCGTGGGCTCCCGGGTACGGTGCCACCGCCATTGGCCTCTGCAGCCTAAAGATAGTCCAGCTGCATGGATCAACATAAAATGCCTGATCTAAGTTCTGCTCCACCTTATGTGCCTGATGAACCTCATGCACCTGATGATCCTGCAGGTACTCCATTTTTGTACTTCATGAACACACACAGAGGCAAGGTGTAATTTAGGTACTCCATTTCTGTACTCCATGAACTCACACAGAGGCAAGGTGTAATTCAAGTACTCCATTTCTGTACTCCATGAACTCACACAGAGGCAAGGTGTAATTCCTACATATGCAACAAATGATAGTCAAAATAGCAACTGACTTCACAAGCAGATTGTGGTATTGACTACAATGAGACCATAAACACAATTGATACTATCTTGTAAAAGAACACAATTCAAATGCTTTGATAGATAGTAAAATGCCGGTGGTACAATCAGCAAGGACCCTTTGAAAAACAGAGAAGGAATAGTCGATTTTAAGTTATCAAAACAGAGTATCTAGAGACCATGAATGCATTCGCTGGTTTTACTAACCACACGGTGATACTCGTCACGATCCTCCAGCTCCAAGCTAGCACCGTCACCATCCATGTATGAAATAAGACATCATCAAAGTAAGATTCATGTCAGTAGTCACGTAAATCAAGATGGAAGAGACACATAGAGACAACAGACGAAAGTAGAGCTTCCCGCAATAGAAGAAAAAACTAAAGCTTGCGGACAACAAACTTTTAACCAAAGCGCTTAGCAGAAGCATCTGGCTAGCATTCATAACTATGGACCATAGTTCTACACGTCCAACTCAGAAAATAAAAGTTGGAGACCTGATACATTGTAAATGTATCTATAATTTTTGATGTTCCATGCTTGGTTTTATCCACTTTTTTGTGTTTTGTCCACACTTTGGAGTATTTTTCATATGATTTCTTGGACTAACCTATTAACAAGATCCACAGTGCCAGCTGCCTGTCTTCTGCTGTTTTTGGTTACAGGAAAGTCAGAAAATGAATATTCTCGGAATTGGACGGGACAAAAGCCAAAGTGCCTATTTTTCTGGAAGTCATCAGATGCCATAATACGAGACAGAGAAGGGCTAGAGGGCGGCCACACCACCTGGCCGCGCGGCTAGGCTGGGCCCACGCCAAGGGTGGTGTGGCCAGCCTAGGCACTCCCTCGGCCTCTCCTTCCGCCTATAAGATGCCCTCGGGACGAAAACCCTAAGTACCCGATCAAAAATCTATGAAAGAGTCTGTAGCCACCGTCATCTCCATCCCTAGACCGGGAGGGATCTGAAGCTCTTTCCGGCACCCTGCCGGAGAGGGGAATTCACCCCGGAGGCCTTCTTCATCACCATGCAAGCCTCCGGTGTGATGCGTGAGTAGTTCATCCTTGGACTACGAATCCATGTAGTAGCTAGATGGCTGGTTCTCCTCCTTTGTGATTTCATGTTTAGATCTTGTGAGCTCCGTTCATGATCAAGATCATCTATTTGTAATTCTGCATGTTGTGTTTACGGGGATTCGATGGATATTGAGATGCTATTTCAGATTGATTATTGATTCTATCATGTCTTTGTTATTTGTGATCTTGCATGTTTTCCGTTGTTAGTAGCTATCTTGGCCAAGTAGATGCTAGCAACTCCAAGAGTTAGTATTTATGCTCGATAGTGGGTTCATGCCTCTGGTAATCTGGGAAAGTGATAGAAATCTCTAAGGTACTAGATGTGCTGTTGCTACTAGGGAGAAAACAACAATCCATTGTTCATAGAACAATCGTATTGTTTACCTTACACGCAATTCGTAAAGCAATAATCTGTTGCTTGCAACTTAATACTGGAGGGGGTTCGGATGATAACCTGAAGGTGGATTATTAGTCATAGATGCAGTTGGATGGCGGTCTATGTATAATGTTGTAATGCGCAATCAAGTTTCAAAGGAGTCAAGATGATTAGTATATGCTTGTATGCTTTCTCGATGTTTGTAAATTTCTCCGCTGTAATTTGTTCACCCAGCATGTTATCTATCTTAAGGATAGCCACCTCTAGTGAACTATGGATCCCGGTTCTTTCTTTTACATACAATCTACAAACTGTTTACTGTTTTGTGTTTACTTTCTGCAAACTATTACTTCCTTCCATTCGATACGTTTAATCCTTTGTTTTTAGCAAAACCGGTGATATTGACAACCTCATCGCAAGTTGGGGACAAAGTTCTGTGGTTGTGTTGTGCAGGTCTCCACGTTGCTACTAGCACCGGTAGTGCGCCCTGCCAAGGCTCAGCTAGTAACACCTTTGGAGTGTTTCCTTGCTCCTACTGGTTCGATTAAACCTTGGTTTCATAACTGAGGGAAACTTGCTGATGTGCTCATCATACCTTCCTCCTGGGGTTCCCAACGAGCTCTACATCAACACCGAGCCATCAAGCATTTTTCTCGGCGCGTTCTGTGAGTCAAGGACATCTTCACAAGGGGAGTCCCTCATAACCAATCTCTTTACTTTGTTATTTTTGTTTTGCTTAGTTTCTTTTTGCTTTGTTTGCTTGTTTCTTTTTCAAAAACACAAAAAAATTAGTTTTACCAGTTTGTTTCTTATTTGAGAACACAAAAAATGACTACTCTTGAAAACACTAAGTTGTGTGACTTCACTAGCACCAACAACAATGATTTTATGAGCACACCTATTGTTCCACTTGTGCCTGAAGATACTTTTTTTGAGATAAAACCTGCTTTGCTCAATCTTGTTATGAGAGAACAATTTTGTGGTATTGGTAATGAAGATGCTGCTGCCCATCTAAATAACTTTGTTGAACTTTGTGAGATGCAAAAGCATAGGGATGTAGATGGTGATATTATTAAGCTGAAATTGTTTCTTTTCTCTTTCAGAGGAAAAGCTAAAGAATGGTTGAATTCCTTAACTAAGAATAGTATTGATTCTTGGACTAAGTGCAAAGATGCTTTCATTGGAAAATACTATCCTCCTGCTAAGATTATATCTATGAGAAGTGAAATAATGAAGTTTAAACAATCTGATAATGAACATGTTTCTCAAGCTTGGGAAAGAATGAAATCTTTGGTAAAGAATTGTCCCACTCATGGGTATTTGCTTGGATGATCATCCAAACTTTTTATGCAGGATTGAACTATTCTTCAAGGAACCTATTGGATTCTGCTGCTGGAGGTACCTTTATGACCATTACTTTGGGTGCTGCAACAAAACTTCTGGACAATATGATGGTTAATTATTCTAAATGGCATACTGAGAGAGCTCTACAAGGTAGGAAGGTAAATTTTGTTGAGGAAACTTCCTCCTTGAGTGATAAGATTGATATTATTATGTCTATGCTTGTTAATGGGAAAGCCCATATTGATCCAAATAATGTCCCTTTAGCTTCTTTGGTTGCTCAAGAAGAGCAAGTTGATGTGAACTTCATAAGAAATAATAATTTTGGCAATAATGCTTATAGGAGTAATTTTGGTAATAACAATTATAAGCCATATCCTCCCAACAATGGTAATGCTTATGGAAGTTCCTACAACAATAATAGGAGTGCTCCCTCTGAACTTGAAGTTATGCTTAAAGACTTTATTAGTAAGCAAACTGCTTTCAATAAAACTATTGAGGAAAAACTCTCGAATGCTGAAAGAAAGATAGCATCTTTGGCTGAAGCTCAATCTTCTTTGAATAAAATGGCTGCTAAACCTGAAACTAATGATAATCCCTTTGCAGGTACTAATGCTATACAAGTAAGAATTGATAAAAATGTTAGACTATTAGCTGAATTACATGCTAAGTGAGAAAGAGAAGATGAAATTGCTAGAAACATTAGTGTTTCTACTATCACCACCACTAGTGTTGAGGCTAGTAATAGTTCTACTACTCTAGATGATAAATTTGATTTTGATCTTGATGGTTGCAACATCTCTGAAGTTATTAAGTTCCTACAAAAGCTTGCTAAAAGTCCTAATGCTAGTGCTATGAACATGGCCTTTACAAAACACATTACTGATGCTCTCATAAAGATTAAAGAAGAAAAGCTGAAACATAAAACTTCTATTCTTATAAAACAAGAGGATGGTTGAGAACCCATCATTAATATGAAAGTGAATGACTTTGATTTCAAAGCTTTATGTGATCTTGATAGTAGTGTTTCTATTATGTCTAGGAGGATTTATGATATGCTTGATTTGCCTCCACTTGAAGATTGTTATTTGAATGTCCCACTTGATGATAATGCTAAAAAGAAACTCATGGGAAGTCTTAATGATGTTCTTATTATGGTTAACAATGCCTATGTCCCCATTGATTTCTATGTTTTGGATGTTGAATGCAATGCTTCTTGTCCTATTACTTTGAAAAGACCTTTTCTTAGAACTGTTGGTGCCATTATTGATATGAACGAAGGCACCATTAAATATCAACTCCCACTCAAAAAAGGTATAGAACACTTCCCTAAGAAGAGAGAGAAGATTTCTTTTGCTTCTCCTATGAAAACAAAATTTGGTCTTAATGCTTCTTCATTGAGAACACTTGATTCTTTCTTGCTTCTTATGCCTAACTTAAAGGCGTTAAAGAAAAGTACTTATTGGGAGATAACCCAAAAGTTTTAGATGAGTCTTGGAAGTTATTACTTCAGTAATAACCGCTCCTTATCCTTTTTATTTGCTTTTTGTGCCAAGAGTAACCTCTAATGAGAGAGAAGTAATGATTGAGAAGTTGTTGTCCCGAAACAGATTTCTATGCTTCACCGTAAAAATTCGTGTAAAATCTCTGAACGTCTTTTTGAGGCATGAATGTTTGTGCTTTTGCCCCAGGTTGTTATCTAATTTTCGTTAGTTCAACACTTTTTGATTTGAGCAACATAAGCTCTTCAAAAAAATCCGTCTTTACCTGCTGGTCTGTTTTGACAGATTTCTGCCATTTTCTGCATTTGCTTCTTGTTGGTTCCTTTTTGAGTTCTTTTGGGGAATTGAGCTTTTTCAGGGAAGTGCTACAGTAGCTAGTGTTCTAATGGAAGTTTATTTGGTGTTAGAACTGAACTTTAAGACCTATTATCTTGAGTGCACTAATGTTGCTAATAAAGATTGTGTGATGTTTTGTATGAAGGAAAATTTTCAGGTGTATGGAAGGAATGAGTAATAAGATGAAGGATGGACTAAAGCTCAAGCTTGGGAATGCCATGAAAACTATTAAACATGAATTCCTCTGATTTCTTGGTTGCTATATGACATATGTATTGCCTAATAATCCAAAAAATACACATGTCAAGCTGCTGACACCAGCTAAAGATGCACACAACTATTAAACATGAGTACCATGATTTTGAATTTAGGTGTTGAGTTTATACATCCACTTCTCCAACCACTTGAGCTAGACTGCGTTCAAATATGAATTATCACAAAATTAATAATACTAGTCCGCTGTTAGACGGTGTTCACGTGAAAAAAGGAAATAGGTACTCCGTCAGGAAGTTAACTAGCACAGAGAGAGAGAGAGAGAGTTAACTTGCACACACAGGAGAGTTAAGAACTTCGCGGTAGTTAACTTGCACAGGCGGAAGTTAAGGTTTATTATCACTACTACAGACTGGAAGTTAGCTTGTAAAGAAAAAGAAATTAACTCCTGTCCGCGTGGAAGTTACAAGACGTTCCTGCTATTCGCGTGAAGGGAAACAGGGGATTCCTGAATAGTATTCAGGAATCGGTTCTTGAATAGCAGAGCTATATATATAAAGTAAAATTTCTTCTTACTCCTGGGTGTAGTTATACCCATGTCTAATATACTTCATACGAAAGTATAAATGATACTTTATGAGTTGGAGTATGTTCATATACTATATATAAGATACTTCCAATTAAGTTACGTGAAAAGATTATAGGTTGACTCATAGTTTGCACTATATATTTAAGATACCTTAATATTTGTACGTAAAAAAGAAGTATGTAAAAAAATCATACATACTACCAAAAAAAATAGTATGTATACTACCTAATTAATCTTATATACTTCATACTACGTGTACATACCCTCTGATATGGTAGATACTGCCTAGATAGTGTGAAACACGTGTGGGTGTAACTATACCCAGGAGTAAAAAGTATTTTTCCTATAGAAACCCTATTCAGCATCCAGGGTGCAGAATAGTTATTTTACACCCCACATATTTTTATGTTCTCACTTTCAGAAATTTATGTTTTATATACTAATAATTATGTTCATATTTATCAGAAACACAAAAAAATCGACATAAATATACATTTTATGAGTCATTTTAGTGTAAAAAACATAGAAAATATGCATTTTATGTCGTATTTTTATACGGCATGTAAACAAATTTTTTTACGATATGTCTAAATTTTCTTATGTTCTTCTTGACTTCCGAGGTAAGAGAAAATTTACGTGACGTAAAAATTATATACGGTTTGAAAGATAGAGGATGGATAAAGAATAACTATTCTACACCCTGAATGTCAAATAGCGTTAATATCACGATATTTTCATGTCAACTCAGGAGATTGCAGCAGACTGCAATGAAAGGAGATTACTTGCACCAAAACCCAACTGTAGTGATGACAACTATAGAGTAATCTACATAATAAAGTGATACACAGGGTCATGACATCGACAGGTAAAAGTCTGTAGTCTGGACATTCAGGTAACAGTCTGTAGTCTGGACATTCAATTGGACTTGTTCTTTCCGCTGCCACGCACAACTATCCTGCTACCGTTGCTCATTGGCTTTAGTGAGAGAAGATTAGTAGGTTTTGCTTTATGTTCATATTTATGTCTATAATTGGATAACAAAGTGGAATATTAACATTTCTCGAATACCATGTGACTACTTGTTATACATGTGCATTTTTCATACTCATTTTGCTGATATGTGGTGAGAGAATATAAAACAATAGAAGTCGTGGCAACGCACGGGCATTCTGCTAGTACTAGTAATTTCAAGATGACATAACAATCACTAAACCACAAATTAAATATGTGCCAATGCTTACAATATTCTGAAATCGAACTATTAACTTCTAGCATCATAAGATGAATATCTATGAAAATATAAATTTATGTTCAAATACTTTCAAGCTAATAAAGGTGATGCCCGGCCCTCGCAATTGCGAGGTTCACTGTGCTAGTTGTATGCATAAAAACCAATGAGCATAAATCGGTTCAAGAGACAGGGTGATTCAAAGATGGATTCCAGAAAACATTGTGTATACCATGTTTGAAGATGACAAGACAAATGGTCATGGCAAATAACACACGCAAAGATGTAGTAGTAGTAGTAGTAGTAGTACATCAATGACACCGCTGAACATCAATATTCGGTCATAGTGCAAATAAGATAGTCACCCTCTCTGATCGGCCGGCCTCTTGTATTTCATCGTTTCTTCTGTTTCCTTACGAGCAAACTGTTATTGATTGTTTTTGAAGAGGGGAGTAGAACCCTGGGCTCTGCATCAACGTTGCACACAAATATTCCATTGCAGCATTAAGAGATTCAAATATAAGAAATCATCAATCTGTCCACAAAGATAAGCCATCGGAAAACTAACAACACAGTGTGCCTATGCATCAGCTACTCATCGTACTGTTGATCATTTGCACTGGAATGCTGCAAAGGAATTGGGTTGCTTATTCCTGCTGCAGGATGGCCCCGATCATCTGCAAGTGTATTTATCAGGAAATCTGGTGGCTGGTCGATCCAGATTTCACCAAGTCTCTTGGTAAAGCTGTAATGGACAAGTTCATTCGCTGCCGCATTCGCTTCCCTTGGACAATTAACTACAGTCGCACTGCTGAATCCTGCTAAGTGTGCTAGGCAGTCATTGAAGATGATCGCAGCACCAGGTATCAGCCGGGTCAGAAAAGAAGAATTAGCTATGGCGTACACCAGCCACTCCGAGTCTGACTCTGCAGTGATAGACTTGCAGCCAATCGTCTCTGCCAGCTTCAGACCTTCCAGAAGAGCTTCTGCTTCCATGGAAGGGATGTCCAGGACGTGCGGTATGAATCTGCTACAGGCCGCAACCAACATTCCTTCAGAATCCCTGAGGATCACTCCATATGCACCACTATGAGCTTCTGCATTAAAAGCTGCGCCAACATTAAGTTTCAGAAAACCTGCAGCGGGCCTTGTCCACTTATTTTCATCATTCGCAGAAGGATGGTCCTGTTCGTGCAGAGCATTAGTTGATGGAACCCTTGCATCATCCCTTTCTGGTACCTGTGGAAGCAGTCGGTCAGCACCTGCACCAGGTGGCTCCTGCTGTGCTGGTGCATCATTCTCTCCTCCCAGTCCTTCCGGTGCCGCTGTTTCTTCTTCATCGTGTGGGGATGTTTGAGATGGCAAGCGCTCACTATTACGAACTTCATCTGCAATTGTGTCAGTCAGGAAACCCGGTGGCTGGCCCTTCCAGATTTCACTTAGTCTCTGGGTAAAGCTGTAGCGGACAAGTTCATATGCTGCCGCATTCGTTTCCCGTGGACAATGAACTACAGTCACCCTTCTGAATCTCTTTATTTGTGCTTGGCAGTCATTGATGATCGCAGCACCAGATGCCGTATAACTCAAACGGTTAGCTATGCCATTCACCACCTCCTCCGAGTCCAACTCTGCAACGATATACTTGTAGCGACGATGTGCCAGCTTGAGACCTTCAAGAAGAGCTTCTGCTTGCATTGAAGGGACGTCCAGGGCGCGCGGTTTGAATCTGCTATAGGACGCAACAAACTTTCCTGCAGAATTCCTGAGGATCACTCCAAATGCGCCACTGCCGGTTTCTACACAAAAAGCTGAGCCAACATTAAGTTTCAGTACACCTTCAGCAGGCCTTGTCCACTTGTTTTCATCATTTGCTGCAGGATGGTCTTCTTCTTGCAGAGCACCACCAGTTGATGGAGTCGTCGCATCATCCCTTACTGCTTCATGTGGAACCAGTCGGTCACCACCCGCAGGTGGCTCTTGCCGTGGTGGTGCAAGATTCTCTCCTTCCGGTGTGGCCGTTTCTTCGGGATCTTGTGGGGGTGCTTGAGATGGCCAGCGCTTGCTGCTACGGATGTCGCAGTGAGAAAGAATGACCCAGATATGAGTTATGAACTCGCCTCCAGTTGCAAGGCATTTCTTGTGAGCCGCGGAATTCCATGAGGGGGCTGTGTGTACCAGTATATCGGCCCATACCTCTGAGAGGATCTTCCAACGAACTGTTTCATCGCTCAACTCATGAATCAGAGACCAAGCAAGCTTTGCAGCTTTCAAAAGTATCATATTGGGATGGGTCTTCCATTCCTCCATATTCTCGCCATCTTGAATACCCTGCATATGTGGCTCTCCTTCTCGGATGAGACTTCTGAACACGCTTTGCAGGGTGTCACAACCTTTCAGGATATCTGCAGCATCATCGAGGGTATATTGGAGTATTTCATCGGCAGTTAAGTAACTATCAGGTAGCAAATCTGGCTCTTTAACAATCAGATAGGCACAGTAGCGCGATATACCGATGGCAGCTATATAATTAGCTCGCAGCGCCCCTTCAATTCTTTCTGCCTTTATAACATATGGCTGGGAGGAGAAACAGTTGAGGGCGGTCTTAATTGCACACAATACCTCAGAAATGGTTAAGCTTGCGTTGTAGTGTTGAGCAAGCTCAATCTCACAAAGGCTTGTTGCTATATGCCACACAAGAATGCTGTGAGACCATGTCTTCAGTTTGAAAGTCCAGGCGAATTGCCTCTGAGCAGCTGGCAGACCTATCTCCAGTGAGTTCTTCCCAACCTTTAGCAAGCAGAGTGACTTCACAACGGCCGTTTTAACATCTTTTGGCAGGTCCGTTGGGCTTTGTACCTTTGCACCTTTAATATCTTTTGGGAACAAGCCAAGGCTTAAATAGTGAATAATGTTCCAAGGATTGTAACCAAATGACTGAAGTAAATCATACTGGCCGATCTTATTGTGCCAGCGGTGCACAATTGTACATCTTGGTGTGCACAACATCTTAATCAGGAGCTCCCAGAGCTGTCGTGGAATAAACTTGACCATGGGGCTCTGCGCAGTGTATTCGCACAGTAGCATCACCTTGGTCCAGTCTGATAACAGGTAGTTGACCATCTTCCAAGACTCCTTCAACAAGATGATACCCATGAATCCCCATGTGATGATGATATCAACGTTCTTTCCGTGTATGACGTGTGCAGTCTCACCAACCTTAGGCTTGTAAAGTTTGTGAATATCTCTTCCAAGCCAAGCGATGAGAGCAATGGTCAACAGAGGATGCCAAGCAACACTGATCGGGAAACCACGCCAAAACAGGATGGGATATCTTGTGTAGAAGTAGTCGTTGAGAAATGCTAGCTCCAACTTTACAATTCTGAATGCTCTTTCGGAGTGATTGTCTATTTCCTCAGCCAAATATGTGTCATTTTCCTTCTTGCCAATAATATCATATATTAACCTTCTGGTGTGAGGAATGCTATCCGCTGGTAGGGTCAAGTCATCAAATCGACAGCGGAGTAGCCGGTACAGGCCAAACGACAAGCACATGTCCTTCATCCATGGTGTTCTGATGTCACCATTTCCTTGAGTGCTGTGGTCGCCCACGGGGTTTATGTTTTCTTGAGTACTGTCTCCGCCGCCAATTCCAGCATCTTCTTGAGCACTGCCATCTCCATTGATGTCAGTATTTTCTTGGGAAATATCAGCGCTTGCAATGTCAGTAATTTCTTGAGCACTGCCAGCATTTTCTTGAGTGTTTCCTCCGCCACCAATGCCAACATTTTGTTTAGCATTTCCCCTGCCACCAATCGCAGCATTTTCATCAATACTGCCCTCGCCACCAGTGACAACATTTTCTTGAGGAGCACTCCCACCTCCACTGACAACACCATTTTCTTCAGCACCGCCCCTGCCAACAACAGCAACGTCACCATTTTCTTGAGCAGTGACATCAATATGTGAACCCTGGTCTATTGGCAGCCAAATCTTGTCAAGTGTGATGAGATGTCTCTTTCTGCGTCTTGTTACTTCCAGATGAAATTTATACGCAGGCGGTTTCAATGCAACTTTCTGAATATGATCTCCAGAGACCAAGTACTTGTATGCTAGCATTGTAGTCGTATCCCCATTCTCACAGATACCATCACGGGTACCCATATATGCTATCACAAGCGGGGAGCTCAGACCATGCAAGAAGGATCCTGTGGCTGAACTGTACGCACACATTAGGTATATATTTCTCAGTTGCTGCATTGCCCACAGTACCCAGATTGGATGCTTAAACTCACTGTTCTGTGTACCGATTAAGAAGGCCACTCCTAGAAGTGCCACCACCTTCCCTAACTCGGTAAGGCGGATGTTCTCTTGGTCAGGGATCCCATATGCCGAGATGAAGCAAGCATTGAACCGGAGGTTCACCAATATGAGCGCCCATACTGAAAACAGGTCCTTCTTGAAAGGCGCAGTCTGCATCAGCCCAATAGTGTAGATGAACGAGGAATCACTTATGGCGTCCAGAACGAGTAAGACATACTTGATGGAGGAGTGGCGCGACTGACGACGGAACATGTCCAAGAATGACATTAGGAGGAAGATCGCCGCAATGGCGACAACGAGGAACTCAATTCGCATAAGCATGGCACTCTCAGTATTTTCAAATAGAAAAGACCATTTCACATAATCACCGGGCTTCGCCATGTCTTTTTTTTTTCCTTCCTGGTTTGCGCGAGCTCCCTGGCAATGGTTTCCAAGATATATTATAAATACATGACATGGTAATATTTAACTCATTCTACTTAAAGCATATGTCGTTTTGCTGGAGAAAAAACGAAGTCGTATTGTTTTAAGCAGTAACCTGGTCACCTAACATAAAGTTGATCATAAGTCCTGCTTTAACATCATCATAGACGCTAACGAAACTGTAATGCTACAGAACCACCTTTTGAGACAATCCAAACAGTTTAAACATGGTACTAGAAATCAATGTTTCACAACAACTGACCGCATAATTAAAAATACGAACTCTGTTCTTTTTTTTTTTTGGAAATGAGCATATATTAATATCGCAAGATACCAATTACATCCAGCCTCTACAACAACGTATTACCCTAATGGTATTACGGATGCACACAGCCAACAAAAGAAAGAAAAATTACAGAAAAAAAAAGTCCCGCTTTAGAGATCTATGCCCTACAACAGCGACCAAACACCACCAACGCAGCACCAGAAATCCATCCTCTCCGAAAGCGACGCCTCCAAGAAGGGAACAGTGCACTAGCGCCGTCATCGCCCTGATCATCGGTCATAGGTTTTCACCCTAGAAAAAGCCCGCGCTGATAAAACAATGTCTTCAACAAGGTCATTGCTAGGCACAACCAATTTCAGACCTTGGATTTTCACCCTGTAGCTTGAACTCTGCAAATCTCCTATACTGTCGCCCCCACCTTCCAATATCGCTGCTCCAAGACCAAGAACGCCAAGCCAAAACCTCATCGCAAACAAGATTCACACCACCATTACCATTCTTCAGACCTTGGCTTTCATGTCATTCTCCACGACTGACTTCACCATGAGACTAACGGCATGTCCTTGATGGCAACAGTCTATAAAGCTTCGCAACACTCTGTTCCTATATATACGTCACTTTCAAGAAAGCATCTAGTCGAACTTATTTAATTTTGAGAATTAGTATTATATTTTTTATAAATATTTAGATTTGGTAAGTTCAAAATAACATTACCAGATTTTCAATACAATATTTGTGTATATTCTTTAAGTTGGATAATATAGGGAAGGCCCCTTAAAAGAAAAAATCTATCTATTATATACTATAAAAGTAATATACAGATGCAGTGGCGGACCTTGGGCCAGGCCAAAAGAGACAAAAAAAAATTGTTCTAAAACACACCACTTCACTTGACACTACTCATAAATCAAATTTGCCCGAAGTAATTCGTCACACGGTTCTGTTGCTGCTATTCAAATTTTCAACCAAGGGCAAAGAAATCATTTGCCTTGCTGAAGGATCTTTCAACTTCACACTTTTCAAAACAAAATCAACTATTCTTCAAGTGGCCTTTCACCTGGCTGCTCGCCTATTGCAATTTGCAAATTTGGTAAGCAATCCCCCGTGCTACCAAATTTCTAACCAAGAAATTTGCGGAAAGAAAGAAAAGCACATGGACAGGGAAACGAAACTGGAGAAGAGAAGGGATCGATTCGGTCGGAGCGTCGCTCGCCGGCTGCTCGATCTCCGGCCGGTGGGCCGTGCCGTACCTGCAGGTTGTAGCTGCAGCGGTGCCCTGGCCGGACGCTGCTGCGGGCGGCGGCGCGGCCCTCTTCTATCTCCTGTGCTCTCCATGGATTCTCCCGGATTCCCCTGCGTATCTTCTGTCTAAATCACCATACCTAGCTGCAGTTTTTTTTTTTTTTTTTTTTTTTTGGAGAATCAACCGTTCTTCCGTAGATGGAACCAGGCTGGGACAATCGAGCTAAGGCAGGAAGGATGAGGATGGACTGGCCCTAACGAAGCTAGCCAGTATACGGATGTCTAATAGAGCCACTTTGTGATTCACATTATCAAAATTATTTTAACTGTTACTCTCTCCGTTTCATATTACAAAACGTTTAAGAATTTGTAGTACAAACTTAATCACGTTACAAACTTTCCCATGTTCCGGTTGTACCCTTGCCTCGCGTCGTGCTCGCTCGCACGGACACACGCAAGTCTCTCTCATCCGCACCTCACCTCCTCTCTCGCCGGCGTATTCCCTTCGCGCTCATCACATCCCCGTTGTGCTCTCCCTTGCCTTCTCCCTCTTCCTCTCATGCATTACCGCCGCCCTGCTCACTCCCTCGCCTGCATCCCCCTCTCATCACTCCTCAACCGTAGTTAAAAACTGGATTTCCCCTCCCCGACGGCCGGATCTGCGACCGCGGGGCTCGATCTGTCGATCCAAGGTCAGGGATGACCAGACGAGCTCTAGTCGTGGTGGTAGACAATTTTCTAGGGTTTTGAGTCGCCCTTGGCGGCGGGGCACGCATGAGCGCTTTTGCTCGAAGAACATGGAGGCAGTAAAGCTGTAGGCCTCAACAAGGTTGTATCGCAGGGATGGTTCGTGACTATGTTGGCTTTATTAATATTAAAGCTGGGCAATCTTGCCTATTATCTAAAAAAAGATTATTAATGTTTGACTAACTTTATAGAAAAACGTAGGAATATTTATGACACTAAATTTGTACCACTAGATATATTTTTAAATTTAGATTCATAATATGTCAATTTGATGTAATATATGTTACCATATTTATCTATAAAATAGATCAAATTGAAGAAATTTATCTTAGGCAGAGGAAGTCCCCTAGAGTTTTGGCCTTCTCCACCGCATCTCGAGTTCCAGGGCGGCAATTTGGGCGGATCATTAGGGAAACCACTGCGCCCTGTCCAGTGGCTTGAAGCAACGAGCGAAGGGGGTAAGGAAGTCGATGCCAGCACGCAGCGTCATCGACGGCAGTCAGATGCTTCGATTGAATTGCTCGAGAGGGGAAGGTTCTGTTTTCTTTCTCTTCTATCCGACCAACGGTATAGCACTATAGCAGACCCTGACGCGCGCCGCTAGGACGCAGAGGAAGGCAGCTACACATTCGGTCGATGGAGGAAGATCTCTCAATGGTTGCGGATCCCGCGACGGGAGGCATCGGGGTGGTCGGTGCTCCTGGCGGCGAGGTCAGAGATGCAGAGAGGGGCGTAGCTGAGAGTGGCGGCGGTCGGCAAGGTGAGGCACTCGGGTAGCCGCACAGACCAGTGCGGCAGCAGGATGTAGAGAGGGAGGTAGAGTAGGGCCTTCCACCGGCGTTGTTCCCGAAGCCGAGGAGGAACTCCGATCTAATGTCAAGATGTGCCTCCCCATGAGGAGAGCAGCGCGTGGCGGTCTGCTCTCGGGAGCGCTCCGGCGGAGGGAACAGGCTGTTGGATCCCTGTCCTGCTTTCAGTGAGGAACTCACATCAACATTCTCTAATTCGTTGCAACTTGATTTTGTCAAAATCTTGCTCCAATCCATCGCTGAAATTCAGATCGGAGGAGGCTGCCAGAGTGGACAAATTGGGCGTTGTTGGCCTCGCCCTGGCCGCGTCATGGCGCGTAGCGAGCTACCACAGTGGCCGGTTGGGGCACAGCCAGCTGCCGGGATGAAGGAGAAACCGAGTTGGGTTCGCCATGAGGGCCTGCACATCTTCTCCATCGACATTAAGTGGCGACGAGAAGGTTAGTTTTTTCTTCTTCTCTGGTTTTCTTCGGTGCCATTTGAGCTATACAAGGGGAATTTCCGTCTTGGCTGTATTATGATCTGTGACCGGCATGTTGTTTGTGCTCGGCATAATGATTGGTATCAGCTGTCTAACTTGTACTACCCTCTGTTGTATTAGAGCAGTGCTGACTACCGTGTACACTGACTAGGCAAGGAGGAATGTAATGCTTCATCATTTCACCATTCGGCTGTTTGCTTTTTGGCCACTGTGGATATTTTTGTCTGCTGTTGTGAGGACGCCAATTAGCAATTCTGTCACTGGATTATCCTGTTATATTTCTTCAATGCCTAACTTAACTTAGCTCCGCTTAACTGACACTGAGGATTAGTTCACTTCTGGTTTGTCCCCGCACACGGAAGGAGAGGCCCCCACGTCGTCCGCTCAGGCGACTCGGGCGGCGACCAAGCACCGCCCCTCTCCCTCGCCGCCACCCGAGGAGAACGCCGAACCTGCTCTGGCGGACGCCGGTGAAGGTGGTGGCGAGGCTCCCGTTGCTCCGTCTCGCGGCGGAGGACTAAGGGATCTGGGCGGCGGCCCTTCTGGCTAGGCGTCGGCATCCCGGTGGTAGGCGCCGGCGTGGGTGGCTCTGGCCGTCAGCCTCGACCTCGCGGGAGGTAGGGCGGGGGCGGGCGGTGGCAGTGACGTGGAGCTCCTCCTCGGTTGTTTTGCGTCAGATCTGAGGTCGCTCTCTTCCCTTCCTCTCCCCTGCTGGTTCCTGTGGTGTGCAGTACTGCTGCCACGATCCGGAACTCGGTGGCTTGGTGGTCTGGTTGGGACCAGGGGAAACCCTAGGCTGGCTTGTCTGGCCCAACGACGGCGATGCCATTCGGCGGCGTTCTTCCTCCTTGGAGGCGTGGCTGAGGTTCCGTCTTTCCACCCCTGACCTAGCTCCCGGGCGAAAGTCCAAAATCTCTCAGATTGGGCGGCGTCGACACGATGCGCGCCGAGCTCTCCTTGGAGGTGCCGCCTTGGGAGCTGCTTGGTTTCGGGTGGGGAGAGCGGAAGGGGTGAGCTTTGGGTGGCTTTAGCTCTCGAGCGACAGCGGTTCCCGTGGTCTCACCTCGTTGGCCTTCTGCCCCTATCTCTGATGTTGTGCCTGGTGGCTTTCCTGCTACTCTCGGTTGTCTTAGGGCTTCGGCGGTGTGGCCGGTGTGGCGTGCACTTCTTCTCTAGGTGGTCGTGCTCTGGGACTGCTCCGCGGCACGAGTCCAGCACCTCTCTAGCTCTTGGGTGAGCTTCTCTCGTGTCCGATGGTCTGACGCCTTCGAGCCAGGCGAGAGGGTAAGGGCCCTCTTCGGCATCAGAAAAGGAAGGTGTTTTTGGAGCTTCAAGCCCTGGGTGTTTCTCCTCGTTCAAGACCTCCATTCTGCTCCTTGGCAGTGCCTCGCCATGCCTCTTCTGTTGGGTGTCCCTAGTGCCGTTGAGTTGTAGTCTTCGCTTAGCAAGTGGTCCGTGCTTGCTTGTGTGTAGAGTTGTACGCTCTTCAGAGTGCTCTCTTGTATCGTTCGGTCATGGCGGTTTTGTGTTGGTGGCCTTGTGTAATCCCTGGCCGGTTGATGGCTTCGTTAATTCAAAGCCGGGCTCGTCTCGAGCCTACCGTCTAAGCAAGCAGCGGCAATGGTTTTCTTAGCAGTTTCATGTTCTGCATATGATGAACTTTGTATGGTGACTGCCCTATTTCAAAGAATTCCGTTTTATGACTGGCCTGTCGTGTTCGATGGGTCGGCCACCTGGACCACCAAAACAATTGAAAGTGACATTTATGCACTGGTTTTTTGTTGTTTCGTTTTACTCTCAGATTCTGTGCACATGATTATCAACAGTTGGAAACCTTCCGTAAGAGTATGGAAGTTAGGAGTACTAAGTGCTACCCATAGAAACTTGTTGTGCTAAGTGCTAACCTGCTGTGGGCTGGTTTCAAGTATTTTTAGAGTCTGTGCTAAGTGCTAACCATAGAAACTCCAGTTTCAGTCTTATTAAGATAAGAGGATAACTGCCTTTTCTTTTTGAGAGAGAAAAGAGGATAACTGCTTTGTTATTGTTGATGCTCTAGTATAATACTAGAGAATCCATCCGAAGAGGATCGTGTAAGGCTCAATTAACCTAATCACAACCCCTGAAGCTTTTTTATTTGTTTCCTCTGAACCTCAATTAGTCTAATCACAACCTCTGAAGCTTTTTGAGGATGTGCCAAACTACAATGAGATGGAGTAGTGCAGTACCTTGAATATTGAATTTCAGGTTGATTATTGACATCGTCTTGGGCTAAAATTATGGTCTACTAGAATCACCATTGTTCTTCAGGCGCCTCGACGACCTTGGGAGCGGACAGAGCTACCGGCGAAAAGGTTGGGGACGAACTGCCGGCGAGAAGGATGGGGTCGACCTATGCAGCCGGGATGTTGGGGACAAGCTGCCGGAACTGCCAGGAGGTTGGGGCGAGCTGCGTGAGCTGCCAAAAGGTTTGGGGCAGGCTGCGGAAGCTGCCAGCATTGTCTCCGGAGCTGTTGGGAGGTTGGGTGAGCTGCAAGAGGTTGCACGCTAGCATATCCGATTCTGTGGATGGATTCCGACAAGTCCTAGGGGTATTTTTGTACAATTGGTTGGGTGAGCACGGTAGCTGGGTGCGTGTGGATATGTTGGCGCACACGCGCTAGTCGATTCCCTCGAGTGTGATCGGGAGGTTTAGTTGGGCGATGCCTGGGATCAGTTGGGCAACGTGTGGGATCGGTTCCAAATGTTGGGTTTCTAACAAGTCCTAGGGATATTTTTATACAATTGGTTGTATTTGGGGCTGTCGGAGAAATTCTAAAACGTCTTATATTTTGAACAGCAGGGAGTAGATATTAATTAAGTTGCTATCTATTTAATCAGCACAGTTAGATTCATGTAGCAAATATGACAACCTAACACATATATAGTCAACACGTTAGGACGTGCGTTTGGGCCAACGTAAGCTGGGTCCTACAACCTCACCTTCATATTGTAACCTTAGACTTGATATTTGAAATTAGAAGAAACCCTTATGGATCTTCCTAATTCTTGTCTCATGCTTCTTTGCTAAAGGAGCACTAAATATCCCCCATCTCATTGTAGTTTGCATTGTGCCTTTCTCGTTGTACAAGGTCTTGGCATCGGAGCTCTTTGCCAAGACGCCAAGATCTCACCAAGCCTCCTGCTCACCGTGCTGGTGAGAGAGAGATCCTTGCCTGACACCGATCCTAGGGATTGCACCGGGCCGGTAGCCGTCCGCATGAGCTATTGGCTTGTGTTCGTGTTTTCTTATGTGTGTTCATCGAGTTCTTCGTGCATGAGTTCCTGGATTTGATACCCTCCCTCTTCCCCTCGCACATCCCTCTCAATTTTTACGGGGACTCGTGAAAGATCGAGCAACCACAAGGGGCATACCCCAACATATTGGTATCACGAGCTTCGTTGATCCTGAATTTCCCCTCAAATTTCTTCTATCCAACATAAATTCGAAAATCTCCAAAAAAGAGTCCCAAATTTGCCTTTGGATCGATCTCTTAATTTTGTGTGTTATTTTTTGGTTTTGATCCGACCAAATCTTGTCTTAGGTGTTGGTCCAGCTTTACCCTATGTTTTCCCAACCCAATTTGGCTAATTTTTCATGGATTTGAGCCCCCAAGCTATGGATTTTCGCTCAAGAACATGAGCAATTCGAGCTGTTTTCCCGACACCGGAGTCTCCGGCCTACAGACCTCGGAGTCTCTGGCCCCAGACGCCCAGTTTTGTCAGATTTTTGCCTCTTCTCCGTTTTGGCTAAATTCCTCTTTGTTTGTTTGTGCTCCATGTGTGTGTCGTCATCTAACAACAAGCTTCCGCATCAACACCATCCGCGCTCATTGACACCACAGCACCCGAACATCCTCCCGCACCACCGATCGCAATTTCATCACCACCAATGAAGGTATAACTTGCGTCACCTTGTTAACCCATATCTTCCTTTGTGTGTAGATATCCCACGAGAGTGGCTCATCTTGTGTTTGCTTGAGCATTGTGCATTTCTCCTTGGATAATGAGAGTGCAAAAGCAATACAAGAGTGACTTGGTAGCATCAAGAGAGAGCAAAAATAAACAAAAAAGGGATAAAAAGATACATAGAAAAAGAAAAATAGTCTCCATAGCAAAAGAGTGTCTAAAGCTTGTAAGAAAGAGAGAAATAAGTGTTGAAAATATGCCCTAGAGACAAATAATAATAAGGATTATTATCATATTTCATAAACTTTATGATTAAGTTTTATATCATGTTATAATTGTATTAAAAGGAAACGTTAATACAGGTGTGATATATAAACAACCAGGGGTTCCCGGTAAAACTCTAGTCACTGGTTCATTGGTCAACAGATGATCAAGGTTTCCTGATCATATGGCATTTATGCCAGTTAGAAATGGAGTTAACTCATTCTGAGAATGAGATGATGAACCAATACCCAACCTAAACATCGTGACCCGATCATGTCACGAAGTTCAAGTTACGATGATTAGAATATACCTCATAGACTATTCCTTAGACCGTGAGACTATATCAATCACTATCTCCCGAGTGTGCTTAGATAGCATCAAAGGTCACTTGGTAATACAATGATAATAAATGTGTGTTCAGGTATTCAGAGGAATCGTAGAGGTAATATATGTCAAGAGCGGGATTTGTCCATCCGCGTGACGGAAAGATACTCGAGGGCCCACTCGGAGAAGTTATATCCAATAGCTACGCAACGTGTGATTTGATCACCGGGATATCATTTGTCGGAACGAGTCAAGTAGCATTGTTCGGTAACGAGATTGAACACGGCATGGTGATGTCATTGATCATATCTTGGGAAATGCAAGTATTGAGAGACAAAAGGAATAAGAGCGACTGTCCCGGTTCAAACGGCGAAAGATCTTCATGGAATGCACATGGGTCACATGGCCATCCAGGTCCCTCTGTCGATCATTGGTCCGGGAGTGTCCCGACCACGTTTGGAGTGTTCCCGAACCGTGGGGTATCATGCTAAAGGGCTTGATGATGCTTAGAGAGTGTTTACAGAATCGGTAGAATCACCGAAGAAGAGAAGAGAGAAAACCAGAAGGGATTCGGTAAGTCCGGAGGATGTCCGGAGTGGAGGTGGAAAGTGTTCCATAACCACGGAGATTGAATAATATGTGAATGAATCTTAAATATTTATTTAATAATTTATTCATAATTATTTAATAAAAGAGAAATCAATTAAAGGTCAAAAAGACTTAATGGGCCAAATCCTGGAGGGGAAAATGCCCAAGTAGGAAAGGCAAAAGGAGAAAGGGGCCAAGGGGTGGCCGACGCCCTAGTGGGCCAGCCCCCTACGTGGGGCCCATGGGGGTGTCCGGCGGCGCCTCCCCCTCCCCCTCTCCCATGATTAGTCCCCACCTCGGGACTTTGAGGGAGGTAGTACCTCCCCTTCTCCTATATATAGTGGGGTATTTTGACCAGAAAATACATAACCAATATTCAATAAAGGTTTCCTCACTTTTGGGGAGACCTCCAATTGATATTCTCTCTCTCTCTCTCTCTCTCTCTCTCTCTCTCTCTCTCTCTCTCTCCCGTGACCGTGGTACCAAGTTCGGACTGCGCGAACGAGAGACATCTTCACCACAGAGCGCCATTGCACTGCGGGATTCAGATCCAGGAGCTCTACTTCCACAACTGCTGCTGGATCGGGGAAGCGAGAGTCATCGTCAGGCACCTGATGCATGTAACTCCCCGCGAGGTGTCACACTTGAGGCACTCAAGTCGTTGGAGCCACATGAGCGCAAGGACTTCATCGCGACCTTGAGGTTGGCTTCGGCTCGTCTACATCAACCACGCTCTCCTGAGCATTGACAACGTTGTTCGGTCTTCAAGGGTAAGTTCGTGAAAAGCCCCTCCCGTTACTGCATTACTAATAGATAGGTCCTAGCAGCATCAGGGGTTCAGGGGCGTAGGATAAAATTTTATTGTTTTCATACGCAAACCCCTACAATAAGAGCGCCCAAGGCAAGTGCACAAATTCGTTGCTCATTTTTCTCTTAGCAAATGGGCTACCGTCTCTCCTTGCATTGGCACGACGACCGAGCTTAGTCTTTGTTAGGCTATTTTGTTGCTCATTTTCATAGTCGTGCTAATCCCAATAATCTCCACGTGTGTGTATAGTCGTAGGTTCCCATCACCCCTTTTGAGTTGTTGATCTTTACCTTTAACTTGAATTTTGTTAGATTTTACCCATTTTTGACTATCCCTTTTTTTAGGTTGGTTCTTTGGCATTCCACAATCCTAACCTTTCCTCCAAAAGCTTTTGAGAGTATAGTTCTTTCTTTAGTGTGAGATTTTTTTGTGATTCCACTTTGCAAGCTAATAGTTCTTGTTTCTGGCTACTAGTTCGGTGCAATCCCCAAGGTGAGGTTAAAGGCTAACCCCCAACACACATTGCTTTCCATATACAATCCATTGTTGTTTTCGCATGATGGATATGCATGGTGAGGCGAACCAATCACCTCCACCCGAGAATGAAGAAGGACCGTACATGATGCATGCAAGCCACTACATTATTCGCAGAGAGTTCCGTGAATGTTGAAATGGTCTCGAATCCCGTCAAGATGAACAATTCGGTGAAATTATAGCCGAATTCAAGAGTATCGACAACCGATTCGATGACCTTCAACAACAAAAGCATGATATGCGACAAGGCTTCGTCAACCTCTCTCAAGAGACAAGGGCCATGCACATTAACTTCGCCAACCAAAATGAAACTTTATAAAGGTCGATGGATGAGCTCACGCGAAACACAACACCGTGTTCACGCGCATCAAGCTCTTCATGGCACCATTCGAGTGTGTCAAGCTCTTCTCGCCATATCCCTCCACCTCAACAAGATCTTCATGCAAGTGCTCCAAGACGCGATGAAGCACCCATGGTGGAAGATGGAAGTTCTTCACACTATGTACCTTCCCCACGACATTGCCGCAACGTCAAGCTACGATGGTGATTTCTTCTCAAGGCCTCAAGTAAGGAGAGATGAACACCATCATCACGCAAGAGCCCTAGTGATCCAACAAGAACAACCGCGTGAAGAACCACGAGTGGAACCTCAAGTACAACCTCTATTACACCAACCCCGTCCTCGCGACATTCTTGCAACAACAAATGATAACTCCAACTTGGAGGACCGAGATCGCCTTTGACATGAAGCTCTCCAAGATCCTAATCTTCGTCATCGCCGTCATGAACATCCGAGAGCCGCTCGTTCCATCTCTGGTCGTTGACTGTGTCCATCGAAAAAAAGGAGACATATTTTTGGTGGGAGGAGAGAGGAAAAAAGGACACATGTGAGTGCCATATGGGTCAGGCTGTGGTCATAGCAGGACAGGTCGGTCACAGGAGTTGTCCGCGAGTTGTCCATGCAACACCATTCTGAGACCAAATTTGAGCCTAGAATGATTTCTGCGTGGACATGTTGTCCATTTAGGTTGGATCGCTGGGGGAGGTTTTTTCCACGTGGACCGAATCGAACCACAAATGGTCAAATAGATCGGCCCAGCAGAGATACCCTTGCTTTATCCTACCACAGTGTCCCTAGGCCCGCCATCAAATCCATTGGACGCAGCACTCAAATTTGAAGGCAAGTATACTCGGAATAGGTAGCAGTATTAGCTCCTTGAACTCTTTTGTATGGATTACAACCTGCTACCTCCGTTTAAAGGAACAAGACGTACGCATATTTTAAGACAAAGTTTGACCGAAAAAATTGAACAATTATATCTTAATTATATTGTACATAATTAGTATTGTTGGATTCGTATTGAAAAACACTTTGCAAGGATGCTAATTTTGTAGCAACATTATTTATAGGACTCTACTATCTAGAGCACATGTCTTAGATTAGCTTTCGGATTAATATGGCCATCCAACCATGCATACATGCGGCCAAACCGACTGTAGATTCTTTTTGAGTTTTAAACTTTAAAATGTTTTATCTCTTAAATCGTAATTCGAAATTTAGATGATTAGATTTTTGCCTTGAGATCTTCGAAACTAGATCCCACTTTGATATATTCTAATAATTTTTTTCTGATCCTAGTTACCAGATTACTGACACTTAGTTACCAGGTAAAATGAAGTTGTTTGACAGGTTAAAATCAAATGGTTACTTGAGGTTTTTGAAGTTTGTTTCTCAACAATATAAGCCTTATATTATGATAATACAATATTTCATGTGTTTAGAATGAATAAAGTACCTACTTTTTGTACTTATAAACAAGGTTTCAGTATCACGATACTAGGTAGTATCATTTTCTTGTCAGCAGTATCGTATCGTAGTATCATGATACTATGAGATTTTTGTTTTAAATAAAATAAAAGAATATATTAAAAAATCCCTAAAAATATTTAAATTTAAATGCTAATTTTAATTTTAAGAATATTTCATATATTTTGTAGAGGCATCCACAGACCAAAAACTAAGACCATATATATATACTTTAAAGCTATTACACAAATATGGCCAGTTGACTGCTTTGTTTCAACCTACGAACTCTTGTTTTATACTCAATATTCTCAAAAGCAATGAAAGTTTTACTGTTTAAGTACCTAGTTCACTTTGCGAATACAAACCAATTTACCGTTCAATCTTGCCAAGCCATTATGTCCTTACTTTTTACTACGCCATGGGATCGTATGATATCGATTTTATACCGGGATACTAAAAATACTATGATATGTATCGTGATACGAGTAAGATACTGCTAGATTAAGATAGCATCACGATACGTATCAATTCTCGATGGTGGTATCGTAAAATCGTAAGATACTATGCGTATCGGGATACTACCAACCATACTTATAAATCATTGTTATTATTAGAAACATGTAAAAAATATCTGTTGACTGTGTATTATTTGACTGATAACTGGTATGTACCAATCTATTAGTTATAGTACAGTAATTTGACAACTTGTGATAAAAAAATATCGTCAAAATATATCAATATGGGATCTTATTTTGAAGTACTTGTCAAGACGAACCCAGCGGTGAAGGCGGGTCATCAATCGGATTAACAGTTTAAGAGATAATATATTTTAAAATTTTAGATTATGGAAAGATTCCTGCATGCCTGCATGTCCATTGGTTTCTATATCTAATCTAATCTAATAATAAAGGAACAAATGCTTCTGTCAACCAGCTATTATTTTAGATGGTTTTGCCCTTGCGAGTTCGGAGGAATTACCCACCATTGCAACCCGTAAGTCAAACTGAACGGTTGGTCTTTCTTCTTCTCTTCCCCACGCGACACCTCCCTAGAGCGCAGCCTACTCCGCTCGCTGGCGGCACCTCCTCCACCCCCGCTCTATGTCCCAACCCCTAGCGTCGGCGAAACCTCATCTCCCAGTTCCACCTGCAGCGGTGTGCTAATTCCGAACCGCCACGGACCAGGATCACATCCGATTTTCCAGACACCATTGATCCCAGCTCTACGCTGTGCGCTATATATCCATATCCAAGCGAAGCACGACACATGGTGGGCTAGGTGGTCAGCGGAGGGGTTGGGCACGAAGCACGACGCAGGGTGGGTCAGGCGGTCAGCGGCAGCCGGCGGGGGTCGGGGATGCGCTGCCCGAGTGGAGCAGTCCAGCTGGCGCGGAGAACAGGATGAAGAAAGTTGGGTAGGTGTCCAACTCCAGAGGTCGGGAAACTGAGGCGGCAAGCCGACAACGGCGTGGTGGCGCGCGCGGCTGTGCCTCCTGCCGCAGCGAACGAGGAAGCGAGGGAGTCAGAAAGGGCTCTTGCTCGATCTGCCTTTTTTAGCACTCTGTCTATCTTATTTTTAGAGCTTGACCTCGCTTGATCTGACTTTTTTATAGCGCTCGGTCTATCTTTTTTTAGCGTGATCTCGCTCGATCTGGGTGTGCTCGCTCGACTTGGACAACAACTTGGGCCTACTAATTAGCAAATGTGTGGAGCGTGGCTTATAGACTTCATTATCTACAAAATAGTTGATATACGGAAGCGTGTACCTACCTTTAATTCCGGTGACCATTTCCATGGTTCAGATGGAGGCTGCTCCAGGTGAAGCCTGAGGAAGAGTCAATTTGCTTGTTCAGTAAAAAAATCTAATCCGATTGGCCTTTTCCCTATCCCTCTTTGCATATCTCTATCAGTCATACTTCCTCTAAACCAGGGAAGATAGACCACTCCGGGTTTGCTGCACACGAGGTGTTCGATGATTTTACTGAAAGGAAAACCTTGCGCGCTATCATGTTCTCCCAGTTTCTCATATGACATTGTCATGCACGGCCATGTTGATTCTTCCAAAAGAGTAAATGATTGTTTGATTTTCTTTTTCCACATTGGTGACAACACATGAAATTCATCCATGGCAGCGGCGACTTCCCAGGCGAAATATGATTTTACCCGGAGAGGTGATCGTGGGTCCTACCTGAAAACCTGGTTTTTAATCTTTTAATTATGTGAACCGGCTTAAGTGTCATGTGGTTTTGTTTTGTCACTATACTTCAAGCACGTATATTCGTTGGATAACGCAGGCAAAATTGAGAATGTTGTCTTTAGAAGTGATAAAATGAATCTCTCTTGATTAAGTTTATAACTTCTGTTTTCTGCTAAAATTAGTTAAGATACCATGGCGTAGAAAACTCTTATTGGTTGATCAAGTGCATATTGCTAATGTACAACGCGAAAACCAGATGTTGTCGCTACCATATGCAGGTATAACATATTTGATTTCCTGTGATGTATCTTGGTGCTCTCTCCTGATGTCACGTTTTAAGTGTTACATGAATTAAATCATCACGGACCCACGAGAACTAACCATTTAGAAAACTGGTGTTATATGATTTTCACTATTGTATGGTACAATTGATTGAATGATATTAGACATTGTTCATTTTATTTAATCGGACACCGTTGCAATGCACGGGCTTTGTGCTAGTTCTTTCCTTATAGGCTAGAATCTAAGGGCCACCCGCCGGACGAAATAATTTCGCGGGGCACGTTCCCTTGTTATAATTACCGTTGTTTATATATTTAGAATAATTGCTGAATGTTTTTTGTGATGCACCTATGCGTTATCTCTGGGAGAAAAGGAACACAGCAATAAATAAATTGTTTTAGCAAGCCACTTACATCATAACTTTAACCTAATTAAATCAGGTTTTATTTTGTACTGCCAAACATTTAAATTGATATTTTTTAGATAATATATATAATGTATTATCGCCCTCTCCCTCTCCCTCGTGTTCAAATCCTAGCTCTGTCCTTTTTCGTAAACACCATCCCTCGCTGCACTCAACTCAACTAGCGCCCGAGAAGCATGCCTAAGGTGGACACTGGTCTATAACCTACAGGACAATATGAAAAAGTTGGCCTGCTAAAGTCTAAATTATTATACTCCTTTGAATCCAAATTAGTTGATTTAGTTTTGTTTAGATTCAGATGTATCTAGCACTAAAACAAATATAGATACATTCGAATTTAGACAAATCTGAGTCAACTAATTTGGATAAGAGGGAGTATAAAAGATGATGGTTGCTCTTTTTTGTTTCTTGGGCAAGATGTAAACATGCTCTTTGGAACGGGTTGTATTATGTACCTGAAAATTGAGGTGAAATCAACTTGAAGGGAAAGTATAGGCTGGTTAATAACACGCTTCCAATCAACCTTGCTTGGCCACTTGGAAGAACATACTACTCGGAGGAGGAGGCAAATAAATGCTGGAAGTACTGATGCCTGCTGCGTATAATAGCGTAAATATTACATTTTTGCCACCATGAAAAATACTCAAATTTTCATAGAAGCTGAGAACACTATGCAGCAAGACCTAAGAAAGGAGATGAAGGAAAGTGCGGTACCTCATGGCGGACAAGCTTCGGAGTCTAAAGATGGGAAGAAGATGCCCCAAGCGGAACTTGATTAACGCAAACTGAGCGGAGTGCATACGTTATTGGAGGCATTAGAGTGAAGATTAGTTAGTAGTCTAGGCGAAGAATGGAGGAAGGGGGCAGGTGCAGATTGGAGGATGGGCGAGATTCGGAAAAATGGAATTGCATGCACAATGACCACAGCGGCCAAGTACTTGTCCGCTAGCTGCATTATTGTTCTTCAAAGTTGACAGGGCATATGTTTCGGTCTACCCCCTTTCCTTCTAGCAATTTATCTCTTTGATGAGTACAGACGAGATCCAATCATTCATTGGTTCCTGAACTTCCTCCTCTCTTTTTTACCTAGGACGACTTGGCATTTGGAGTCTTCGTTATCGTCGTATTTTCTATACCGAGTGTTCTGACCCACCTTGGTGAGTGGAGGCACCTCCTCCAATTGTAGCGCCCCGCAAATGGACCCGGGCGCGTCCGTATAGCAACAGGCCCCTGCTAACCCCATGTGTACCAGTCTTAAATAGCGTGGGTCTGCATAAATTTGACCCCACCAAATTATGCAGGGCAGGTATTGGGGTGCCAGACCCGAACCCGCAGACCGGTATGACATAGAACTTCACCCAACCGTCATTATCTAAGGACAAAATTATAGCCTCACCCATCGGCCCACGCCCCAACCACCGGCCAAACCACCCCCACCGGTCCACGGGGCCACGCCTGACGAGTCCCACCCTCACATGTCCCAAGCCCTCAACCTCCCTTATCCCACCTCCCTCTGCGCCGCCTCCTGCTCACAGACGCTGCACGCTTACTGCCGTCTGCAAGACTCGACGCCACGCCTAGCGAGCCTCTACGACCCGCTGCCATCATGGTACCCGCCAGGTCACAGGTCTAGAGAAAATCTGTACCCGACTATATAAACGGGGCGCGGACCCGGCCCCGAACCTGACGGGTGCCATTCCTAATCAAACCGGACATGGGCAGGGGCAAACGGTGCCGCGCAAGTGGACCACACACCACGGACCGATCGTTTTTCCCTATTTTTCAGTCTAAATTTGGGAAGGATTTGCAGGGACGAAGACCTACACGTATCCACCCATATATTCCCTAGACCCTCTAGTCATTGAGAGGATTTTCATTCAATTATAAAAATTAAATTACATTAATTCCTAGAACTACATGGCAGCACCACCACTCCCTAGCCATCGCCTGCCCCGAACGCCTCCTTGGTTGCCTTCGCCGGTTATGCAATACGGCTGCAGCTCGCCCGCGGATCCTGGAGTGGGTCGCGCATTCCCTCTTCCTAGCCTCCACCGCCTAGGCCCTCGCTCCGTCCTCCGGTGCTGCCGCCTGTTCCCTAGCCGCTTGTAGGATATCATCCCTCGCTGCTGCTGCTACCACACATTCGGGCCATCTCTCCTGCCCCCGTAACCTCCTGTGCCACCGCTGCTGCAAGAGGGCCCTTGCCGGCCGATACCATCTGATTCTCTGCCACCTTCGAGGGGGTATGGGGCCTGTGCCTCTAGAGTCGCCTAGAACACGTAAGCCTCGACCTCCTGGTTTTCTTTGACCTTTCGCCTTGACCGTACCAGGTTGACAGGTAGGCCACGATGCGGTCGATCTCCTCCATGCCAGCCTCCTCCTTGCCCCCGTCGCATCCATGAGCTCCTCCTGGTTGCGCCTGTTGGCACGCAGTACCACCAGGAACTGCGTTGGACAGCGAACATATGGCAGTCATTCACCTCCTCTTTCATCGACAGGTTGTCGGTGTCCCTGAATTCTAAGTCATCCAAGTCCTCCTCCTCCTCCTACTCGTAGAAGGCGACAACAGAAGGTGGGGTGGGTGGGTAGGCGTAGCGTGCGACCTCGGTGAGCTGGGACCAGGCTGTGGGGGAGAGGTACAAGCATGGCTATGACCATGTATCCTGTGTGGTCATCCCTAACCATGACATCGAGCTCTATGTAGGACACGGATGTGGGCGGCAAGCGGTGGCGGGAAAAGTGACAGGAAGCTGCATGGCGAAAAGATAGGGTGGGATGGTGGAGGGAGCGGCCGGATTCCCCGCCAAAAATGGGCTAGAAACGCGTCGCCACAGATGAGCCGCGGACAACAACCCATCTGATTCTGTCTGCGCGTCGGCCGAGTGCCTCTACATGACAGTGACACATTAATTGCTAAGAAATACTAGTTCATTAATAAAATGTTCAAATAATTACAATGACCCAAACTATCGACAGCGATCCAAAATGTTGCTTGCCATCATGGGCGGCCGCCATCTACTGCTTGGTGTCGGCGGGCCCCTCGCTGTCACTGCCTTGCTTGGTGTGGTGCGTGATAGCTGCGAGATTCGACACATTTTTGATGGCTTTTATTGATGGGTTTCTCCCGGATTTGATCATTTTCTAGCTTTACCTAACACTATACTTCGGTAGCGAAGAAAACTTGGTTTTTAATGTGTGTCAGTTTCTAAATATCAATAGAATGTTTTAACTAGAGAAAGACAATATTCAGGCGAAAACAAGCAAGTCTCTCTTTGAAAGGACTCGAGGGGGAGCATATAGAGGCTTTAACAAGTAACTATACGGCGGGAATATTTTTCTGGCCGTATAATTCCCGCCGTATAGCTGTCGCTGCCTCTGTCTTGTCAAAAGGGACAACTTCCATGAAGAGGCCATACGCGAAAACACAACGCAGTAGCCGCCATCCCATCCAGAAGGGAGAAAGAAGAGATCTAGAAAAGAACGGGAAGACGTTCTTCATCTCGCTCCACGATCTTCGACCTCCTAGCCAATACACCCCCATAGCCACTGCTTGTACAACAGAGAGAGGGATCTTCACCTTGCAAGACTAGGGTTTGAGATTGTTTCTTCCTATCTTGAATTGTGTTGGATACTTTTCTATTCTTATTGTGGATCTCCACGGTAATATCAAGAAGAAATCCCTTTATTTAATTATATTGATGATCAGTTCTTCTCTCATGTGTGAGTAAGTTCCTTGGGCGTGGGAGATGTAGGGGATTGGTGAGATGAGATGTGCCTTTATATATTTTTCATTAGTTTGTGATTGATTCTAATTATTATATTATGTGTACTTGACTATCTGTGGGATGCCTAATGCTTGTTGTCTAATTAAGGGCCCAGACAACATGATGCTTTGTTCTACATAGATAAGATCTTGTTCGCTAGCAAACCGGCGACCCCCGAGTGACACAGGGATATCAATGAAAACTAGTAGACTCGGGGATAATGAGGAACCACTGTCCTTATTGCATTAGTCCGATCCAAGGAGCTTAATCGCTAAGCAACCTGAAGGGTCTTTAATCGTCTAGTGTCTGATCATGGTTTTGGTAACAGACTAGTAGGATTATTGAAGTTGGGATGAAATCTACCAAGAGGAGTTCTGGCTAATTATGGGTTGCTCACCTACATATATACTTATAAGATTATAATTGTTACATTTATCATTCGTCCACCTGGCACAGTCACTATCACCATGAACTGAATCTCCCCATGCCTTCTTTTGCCATCTGCAGGAAACAACAAACAACCAAGTCGTTCTTTACTTTCATGCTTTATATTTCTGAAGTTTATATTTTAGTTCTATTTAAATAGATCTCATTTAATCAAAACTCCATTCTTATTTCAACACTTGCAGTCAATTCACTCGAAGACCTGTGACAACTTCGGGTGTGATAGAGACTTCACTCATAAACACTTACCTTTCGGCTCCCTGTGGGATCGATAGCTATACTTCGAAACTAGCTACAAACGATATGTGCACTTGCAGACATCAAGCTATTTTTTGGCACCATTGCCGGGGAGCTAAGCGCTAAGTGTTTGTCTTTTGACATTTCAAGTGTTGCTACTACAAAATGTTCTCCTTAGGAGACAAAGGGTCCACACGCTCTGGTAGGACCTATCTACCGGATTATATTGAGCGTGTGCCTGCTCAAAGGTGCGAAGAAATTATTGAAAAACTTTTAAGATCGAATAAAGTTGAAGTTAAAACCTGAGTGATATTATGGAAATCATGTCTATTTACAGGACAACTCCCATGAAACCTGAGAAAACTCTCAGAGAATATAGCACTCCAAGTTCTGAATTTCTTATACAACCAATAGAATTCCCTAATCCTGGAGTTAGAGAATATCGATTTGATGGTGGAAATTATTAAAATTTTGCAGGAAAAAGCTTTTAGTGGAAGGTAAGACAAAGACCCAGGAAGGCATCTTAGAGAGTTCGACGATATGATAACCTCATTTGGACCAAAAGGTTTGCCAAGAGACTTCTCTCATCTAAAATTATTTCGTTGGTCTCTTAAAGGTAAGGCTCTAGACCTGTTATATTCTCTCCCTCGCTATTACATTAAATGTTGGGAAAACTGCATTGTTACATTCATAAATAGGTTTAATCCTTTTAAAAAGGTAAATGAACTAAGAAAGAATATAGGCAACTTTAGTCAAAACATGGGAGAAAACTACCCACAAGCCTAGGATAGATTCTTTGGAATGATCAATAGCATTCCCAATCATGGCTATTCTGAATCAACTATTTGCCATTTATTTTACCACGGTCTTAATACTCAATGTAGAGAGTTGCTTGACTTCTCAGCAGGAGGATCGATAAACACTTTGACTATTAAAGAATGTTTGGAATTGATGTCTACTAGCTCTAAGAATGATTGTTTATGTAATCCTAATTTTGGCACTAAGATGGAAAAAGGGATACTTCGGATAACTCCTGATCTTATGCCCGAAGTACGCAAAACAATGGAAGAAAAAAGTATACCTTCTAAACTTGTTAAGGAAAACAAAGTAGACTTGTTACAAGTTTTAACTAAAGAAGATGAAACTAGAAAAGTTTTTGAAGAATTAAAACATCGACAAGCAAAATATCATAATAACCTGCATAAGCATTTTCAAAAACATAAAAAGATTTTGGCGGAACTCACGGAGAATTATGATGAGATTGGCCAAGAAATAAAATTATTTCATAAGTATCTTAGTATGATTGAAACCCAGTGTGAACAAATAGCATCTGGTTATCAAATTTTTCTTCGAGATGATAAAGATATTCATGTTTCTACTAATGTTGTCACAAGGAGAGGTGTAGTTGTTACAGGGCCATTAGACCACCAGAATATGAAGCTAAAAAAGTGTGAAAGGAAAAAGCCTTGCTCGAAGCAAGCCAAGAATATGATACATTGATGGATCCTCAAGATGAAACTGCTCAAGAAACACAAGATCAAACCAAGGAGGACCAAAATGATGCGCAAAATGACCATTATGACTCTGATGCAGAGACGGTTTATCAAAGAGAAGAAAAAAGATAAGCAAGGAAGATGAAGTTGTTGTAGTAGAAAAGAAGAAAAGCGATAAGCAACAACAAAACAAAGCAAGAAAAGGGTCTGACCCCCCACAAAAGGTAAAAGACAAGAACAAGTCAGGTGAGAAAAAGCTTCCTTATCCAGATCGAAAAAAGAAAGCACCAGATCAGGTAATTTATGATTCTTTTACAAAGGCACTTAGTGACCTTTGTCTGGAAATTCCGTTTGCGGATGCAATCAAAGTTCCTACCTATTCTAAATTCCTTAGTGATATTCTTAGTAGAAAGAAAGAAATAACTGAAATTATTGCCATGGTAACTAGTTATCCTGGTAATGGGAAGCTGTTGTCTAAATCTGGAGATATCAGAATACCAATTATTTCATGCTCAATAGGCAAAACTGATATTCATAATGCCTTATGTGATCTAGGCGTAGGAGTTAGTGTAATGCGATACTCCCTCTATAAAATGTTAGGATTAGGGGAGTATTCTCCTACTACTATCACTTACAGATGGCTGACAAGTCCACTAAACAACCCATTGGTATGATTGAGGATGTTCTACTTAGAATAGATGAGCATGTTATTCCCACTGATTTAATTATTCTTGAGATGCCAGAAGATGAAAAATTATCTATAATACTTAGAAGACCTTTCCTTAGTACTGCAGGGGCATCAGTTGATTGTGCCGAGGGAAAGATAATCTTCAATGTTTATGATGCTGAAATCATCCGGTATTTTCCAAAGAAGCTAGAAGCAGGAGAAAGATATATTCCACCGGCAAAACGAGTTCATGCGGTAAGTGCCTTTGATAAGGGGTAACCCAAGGTAAGAATTCGAGAACAAAGAAGAAGTTGAGTTACTCAACCATTCTTAATAAAATGCTTAATGGGAGTCAATCCATCTCGTCAATAAAATAAAATAGAGAATAAAAAGTTCATCGCATTCCTACCACTTTTTCACAGACATTCTTGCGGAAGCGCGCCCGTGAAGATGCAGCTGTCAAAAAGTAGTAGAACCATCGATTGAATGAGTATAGAATAAGAATAAAAATAAAAGTTCGAGTTTTTATCAACAAAGACTAAAATTCTGCCCTTCATACGCTAATGTTGGTCGACAGTTTCTACTGTCAATTTTCTATCAAAAATAAGGTATTTTGCTAAGTTTCAGCATAAGAAGGTGTTTTCGAAGAAATAGAAATTTTTTGATGACTACTAATGGTTTAACGACCAACTATATGGCGTGAATAAAAATTCCGGCCGTATAGTTCTGGTCGTATAGATATCTTTGCCATCAACAATTTTTCTTCGAAGACACAGAGAATTTAACGACCAACTATACGATCAGAATAAAAATTCTGGCCGTATAGTTCCGGTCGTATAGATATCAATGCCTTCGTACAATATCTTTTCAAAGGTACTGACAGTTTAACGACCAACTATATGGCCAGAATAAAAATTCCGGCCGTATAGTTCAGGTCATATAGATATCGATGCCTGGCTTAGAAATTTATCCCAAAGGTACTGACGGTTTAACGACCAACTATACGGTGGGAATAAAAATTCCGGACGTATAGTTCCGATCATACAGATATAGAAGCTTGTTTTAGAAATTTATCTCGAGGGTATAGACGGTTTAACGACCAACTATATGGTGGGATCATTGTGATCCGGCCATATAGTTGCGTCTGTATAGCTGTTTACCGCGTAAAGAAACCCTAGTTGGTGGCTCCGCCGCAACTATACGAGTGGAACAACATACCCCGCCCGTATAGTTCCGGCCGTATAGTTCGGTGCGACCACAAAATCACACTAGGACGGCTAGATCTCTTACCCCTCCTTATTATTTCTCTCATATTCTCTCTCCAAACCGCGGTGACCCAGCATACCACTGCATGATGTAGTACACTATAGTCGTTGACATAACACTAATGAAACACCGTTCACTAGTATTACGTCCCTCAGAGTGGTACAACAGAAACACAGCAGGTCCAAGACATGACTATAGATTACAACTGGACTCTTTATAGAAGATCCAGAGAACACTCTAGGTTAAAGAGAGAGAAAGAAACTTCTTACAAAGAAGAACCATAAATAATAACTTAGAACTATCTAGAGACTAAGACTAGTATCTAAACTATTTGGCTTGAAATTGCTACTAATATAATGCTCTACAGAAGTAGGTTTTATGGCTAGAGTATCTACTCCTATCTAATCAGGAACTTCGTCTTCACTTCAATTGATGTATATGTTGACTTCATTGACTTTATTTAAGAACTTGAGCTGTCAATGATGGTTTCTTGAGTAGAAATTGATGTTGACATCGTCTTCAACGGCTTAGAACCAAGCAAGGGTTAAGAAGGTACGGTTGAGTACGAGCATACTTAGCATGTTCACTAAATAGGATTGTATGATGCACTATCTCTACAACCACAGACCAAAGGTTGTAGGCAATGCATGTTTTCGTAAACATTTCTTCAAAGGTTGCTTATATGCTGAAAACTATGTCCGACATCCTTCACAGGTTGACCAGAACCTTCATGGGGTTCCTTTCCTGCCATGTTCGTAGCTCCTTCTCGGAACAGGGAGTAACATGTCATAGTTCTTACACTCTGTAGAGGTGCGTTACTTTACCCATGAGAGACCTTACCTTTGTTGCACAACCAAGTCATGAGCTTGTCCACACTCCTTGGTATGGGGCCCAGTCTAAGATCCAAGCCAATCACTGCCCCCTTCGCGACCCCATATATCTACATGATCCTTCAGGCAGAGCTACATCTCCGTTAATCCTTGATGGCTCAATACACGACGCCCAGAAAAGTTCTTGGTGCGTGGTGTTGATGTAGAGCTCGTTGGGAACCCCAAGAGGAAGGTATGATGAGCACAGCAGCAAGTTTCCCTCAGTTATGAAACCAAGGTTTAATCGAACCAGTAGGAGCAAGGAAACACCTCAAAGGTGTTACTAGCTGAGCTTTGGCAGGGCGCACTACCGGTGCTAGTAGCAACGTGGAGACCTGCACAACACAACCACAGAACTTTGTCCCCAACTTGCGATGAGGTTGTCAATCTCACCGTGTTTTGTGGAAAACAAAGGATTAAACGTATCGAATGGAAAGAAGTAAAAGTTTGCAGAAAGTAAACACAAAGCAGTAAAAGATTGTAGATTGTATGTAAAGAAAAGGACCGGGATCCATAGTTCACTAGAGGTGGCTCTCCTTAGATAGATAACATGCTGGGTGAACAAATTACAGCGGGGCAATTGACAAACACCGAGAAAGCAATACATGCATATACTAATCATCTTGACTCATTTGAGACTTGATTGGGCATTACAACATAATACATAGGCCGCCATCCAACTGCATCTATGACTAATAATCCACCTTTAGGTTATCATCCGAACCCCCTCCAGTATTAAGTTGCAAGCAACAGATTATTGCTTTACGAACTACGTGTAAAGTAAACAATATGATTGTTCTATGAATAAAGGATTGTTGTTTTCTCCTAGTAGCAACAAGACATCTAGTACCTTAGAGATTTACTCACTTCCCCAAATTACCGAGGCATGAACCCACTATCGAGCATAAATACTAACTCTTGGAGTTGCTAGCATCTACTTGGCCAAGATAGCTACTAACAACGGAAAGCATGCAAGATCTCAAATAACAAAGACATGATAGAATCAATAATCAATCTGAAATAGCATCTCAATATCCATCGGATCCCCGCAAACACAACATGTATGAATTACAAATAGATGATCTTGATCATGAACGGAGCTCACAAGATCTAAACATGAAAGCACAAAGGAGGAGAAACCAGCCATCTAGCTACTACATGGATCCGTAGTCCAAGGATGAACTACTCACGCATCACACCGGAGGCTTACATGGTGATGAAGAAGGCCTCCAGGGTGAATTCCCCTCTCTGGCAGGGTGCCGGGAAGAGCTTCAGATCCCTCCAGATCTAGGGATGGAGATGACGGTGGCTACAGACTCTTTCGTGGATTTTTGATCGGGTACTTAAGGTTTTTGTCCTGAGGGTAACTTATAGGCGGAAGGAGAGGCCGAGGGGGTGCTGGGGTCGGCCAGACCACCCCCTGGCATGGGCTAGGCCTAGCCGCGCGGCCAGGTGGTGTGGCCGGCCGCTGGCCCCTCTCCGTCTAGTATTCTGGCACTTGATCCCTTCCGGAAAAATAGGCACTTTGGCTTTTGTCCCGTCCAATTCCGAGAATATTCATTTTCTGACTTTTCTGGAACCAAAAACAACAGAAAACAGGCAGCTCGCACTATGGCTCTTGTTAATAGGTTCGTCCAAGAAATCATGATAAAAGTACTCCAAAGTTGGAACAAAACACACGAAAGTGGATAAAACTAAGCATGGAACATCAAAAATTATAGATACATTTGCAATGTATCAATCCTCCTTTCGGGCAAGCTACAACCCTGATGAGTTCCCGAAGACTCTATGAGCCGGTTATGCCCCTAGCAAGCTCCATAAAGGTCTGACTATACCTCCGGCAGCCGCTCACAAATAATCTAGGCACCAAAATCGTGGGGCCTAAGGGTGCCCACCCATATGCTGGATCCACACAAGGAATCACAACGTCTAGATAAGGTCGTCTTGCCTACATACAAGAGGAAGAAGATACAGCTGACTTCTCCGTCCCATTCCAAATCTCATGGTTAACACGTAATATACGACGCTAGAATCATTGGCGACATTGGTTGATTAAGTCCTATATATTATGTTCCTTTACCACTAGAACTATATCAATATATTATTACCATTTGGTAAATAATCCATAATCATATTATTATGAAAATAGTGTTTTCTGACCTTTTTGAAATGCAGGTGATGACAACATTTATGTTACAAGCATTTGACAGAAAATAATCAAAGGACATGAGCAAGTTGTGAACTTGCCTTTTGTGATTGCAAGATTATGCACTCACGGTCTTCAAGACCATAGAAGATTCAAATTCTGAAAGTAGCATCATTGGTCTGGTAAGGACAAATGTTTAAAGAAGCAAGATGTAATTATGCATAAGTAATATAATGCAATTTGATAAACACAAATTCCTGGACAAATCGTATCTGATCTACGGTTTGGAAACTGGTGATGAGTTCTTAGGAATGTGTTTCACTTTTATATCAGCTTCACACTTGTGCTTTTTATTAAGGCTTGTGAGAGTGGGTAAAACAATATGTAAATACAATAAGTAGCATACAATACTAAAGCACTCAAATGGGGCATGGTATCTAAAAGATTTCTTGAGCAAGATTACTAATCAATTAGAGCGTTTTAAAGAAGTGCTTAAGGATTACTTTTAATGTTTATTAAAAGAATAATTTTTTAGGAAAAGATTTCTTTGTTAAAGTTTAAACAATATTTGTGGTTAATCGAATGTGTTCGATATCGTTTGCGCTTATCCGATAAGCGTGGGTTTGAGATGCCTTATGATTTAATTTGGAACAGCCAAAAGTTAACTATAAAACTTAAGTAGACTTACGTGTGATGTGGTTAAACTAGTATCAGGTTTTTAGGGTGATGATAGTGAAGGGGTTCGTAGCATGGAAAACAAAAATTTTCTACCGCATACAAACAAACAAGCCAAGATCTATCTACTAGATTGTAGCAACGAGTCGATGGAATAACTCACCCTCGAAGATTCCAAAGTGTTTAACGAGAGCAGATTCTCGTGGGTGATGTAGTCGCATTCTTTTCCGATCTCAAGATCGCGTGAGACGATCCTTCCGGCTGCGTTCCTCAGAGCGCTCCAATCGGTCACACGTTCGGATTGACGAAGACCTTCCTCTCCCTTGTTCCAAGAGGCAATGGAGGTTGTAGCACTCTCCTCGCGATTCCTGCAAAGACAACGTGGTACTGAGGTAGAGGGGGAAATCGCAGGCTTCGCTTAAGCCAAAAGTAGTATGGTGGAGCTTATGAGAGAGGCTATTAGTGGTCTAGTAATTAGACACACCAATTAGAAGGCTCTAAACCAATTAGAAGGCTCTAAACCAAATAGCTCTAAACCGGGGTCTAGATCTAGGGTTTAGTTTAGAAGATAGGAAACTTGTGTGTCTCTAGAGGGGAGGCCCTGCCCCTCCCTTTATAGGTGGGAGGGCTGGCGCGCCAGGGGAGGGAGGGAGTCCCTCCCCAACTCGGCCTAGGGCTGGCCGCCGGCTTGGGGAGGAGGACTCCTCCCCCAAGTCGGTTTCCAACTTCTCCTCCAAAACTGGCGGTTGACCAAAACCGGCGCTTGACTTTTCCAATTTAGGAATTAAATAAACCCTTTATTTTGGACAGCGAGAACACTTAGTACATGATGCAATCATTCCATCTTGCAATGACACATTCATGTACCCCTTCCCCCCCGGAGTACCGGACATTCCGGGACCTTCTAGAATGTTCCCGATGAAAACACCGGAATCATTCCGCTACTCCGAAACGGAACTTTCCTTATATGAATCTTATTCTCCGGACCATTCCGGATCACCTCGTGATATCCCGGATCCCATCCGAGACTCCGAACAACATTCGGTCTCTTTCTCATAATACCATAACTACTCAAACAACGTCAATCCTTAAGTGTGTCTCCCTACGGTTCGTGAATTATGCGACATGATCGAGACACTTCTAACAATAACCAATAGAGGAATCTGGAAATTCATATGGCTCCCACATATTTCTACGATTACTTTGATCGAATGAACCACTTACATACGATACCAATTTCCCTTTGTCTCACGATATGTTACTTATCCGAGGTTATGATCGGTATCTCGCATACCTAGTTCATCCTCCATCGATAAGTACTCTTTTCTCGTTCCCGTGATATGTGATCCCTTGTGACCAAGTCACATGCTTGCAAGCTAATTGGATGACATTTCACCGAGAGGGCCCAGAGAATATCTATCCGTCATGTGGATGGACAAATCCCACTCTTGATCCATGTGTTTCAACCAATACTTTCCGAACACCCAATGCCACTTTTATAGCCACCCTGTTACGGTGTGGTGTTTGATGACATCAAAGCATCCATCCAGTAAAGGCAATATGCATGATCTCATGGTCGAAGGAATTAGGTTACTATGTATCAGAAAGCACATAGCAATTGAACTATTGAAATGACTTGATCTTTATGCTACGCTTGTCTATAGGAGTATGTCCACCATATCATTCTCCTAACGATATGATCTTGTTATTGATAACATCTCAATGTTCATGATGGGGAAACCACAATCATCAATCAACCAACAAGCTAGTGAAGTATAGAGGCCATACTAGGGACTTCAAATTAAGTTTACAAATCACACAAGTATTAATGGTTTCCTTGTTAATACTATTATAGCATGAATGTAAACATTTATCATAAACACAAAGATATATAATAATAACTACATTTATTATTACCTCTAGGGCATATCTCCAACAGTCTCCCACTTGCACTAGAGTCATCTAATCTAGATTACATGGTAATATACCGAACACCCATGGCAGTTTGGTGTTGGTCATGTTTTGCCCTTGGGAGAGGTTTAGTCAACGGATCCGCCACATTCAGATCTGTGTGTACTTTGCAAATCTTTATATCCCCATCCTGGATATGTTCTCGAATAGCGTGGAAACGCAGCTTGATATGCTTCAGCTTCTTGTGTGACCTTGGTTCTTGCGCATTGGCTATGGCGCCCATGTTATCACAGTAGATAGACATTGGGTCCAGCACTTGGAACCACACCCAGCTCGCAATGAACTCTTTCATCCATATCGCTTGTGAAGCCTCAAGCAGCCATGTATTCCGATTCAGTTGAAGATCTCGCCACAACGCTTTGCTTTGCACTCCTCCAGCTAATCACTGCACCATTCAAAATAAATACGTATCCAGATTGTGATTTAGAATCATCCGGATCGGTGTTCCAACTAGCATCGGTGTAACCATTAACAACGAGCTGTTCATCACCTCCATAAGAAAGAACCATATCCTTAGTTCTTCTCAAGTACTTAAGGATGTTTTTGATCATTCCAATGATCCACTCGATCACTTTGATATCTGCTAGTTAGACTAACGGATATGCGATGTCGGGTCTAGTACATAGCATGGCATACATTAGAGATCCTATGGCTGAGGCATAGGAGTCTTACTCATCTTTTCTCTATCTTCCCGATGTCGGACTTTGAGTTTTACTCAAGGTCATATTAGCAACATGGGCAAGAACCCTTTCTTGCTATCTTCCATTCCAAACCTCTTTAGAACTTTGTCCAAATATGTACTTTGTGACAATGATATTTGGCGTTTCGATCTATCTCTATAAATCTTTATGCCTAATATGTAAGCTGCTTCGCCAAGATCCTTCATTGAAAAACTATTATTCAAATACTCTTTGACACTATTAAGAAGGTCTACATCATTCCCAATCATCAATATGTCATCCACATACAGTATTAAGAATGCTACAGAGCTCCCACTCACTTTCTTGTAAATACAAGCTTCTCCATAAGTTTGTATAAAACCAAAACTTTTGATTACCTTATCAAACGTTGATTCCAACTTCGGATGCTTGCTTCAATCCATAGATGGACCGTTGAAGTTTGCATACCTTGTTAGCATCTTTAGGATCGACAAAACCTTTGGGTTGCATCATATACAACTCTTCATCAATGTCTCCATTGAGGAATGCTGTTTTGACATCCATCTGCCATATCTCATAATCATAATATGCAGCGATTGCTAACATAATCCTCACAGACTTTAGCTTTGCTACCGTGAGAAAGTCTCATCGTAGTCAACTCCTTGAATTTGTCGAAACCCTTTTGCGACAAGTCGAGCTTTATAGACGATAACATTACCATCAGCATCTTTTCTTCTTGAAAATCCATTTGTTCTCGACAGCCTTCGCCATCCGTAAGTCTACCAAAGTCCATACTTGGTTTTCGTACATGGATCCAATCTCGGATTTCATGGCTTCTTGCCATTTATTGGAATCTGGGCTCATCATTGCTTCCTCATATGTCTCGGGGTCATCGGTGTTGTCCACCAACATGACATTCATAACGGAATCATACCAACTGGAGTGGTACGATTTCGTTGACCTCCGAGGCTCAGAGCAACTTCAACCAAAGTTTCATGATCGCTATCATTAGCTTCCTCTCTTATTGGTGCAGGCACCACAGAACTTCTTCCGTGGCGCTACTCGCAATTTCGAGAGAAGGTTCGACAACCTCGTCGAAGTTCTACTTTCCTTCCAAATACTTCTTTCGAGAGAAATTCCTTCTAGAAAGGATCCATTCTTAGCAACGAAGATTTTGCCTTCGGATCTATGATAGAAGGTATACCCAATAGTTTCCTTTGGGTATCCTATGAAGACGATTTTTCCGCTTTGGGTTCAAGCTTGTCCGCTGTAACTTCTTTACATAGGCTTCAGATCCCCAAACTTTAAGGAACGACAATTTAGGTTTCTTCCCAAACCATAATTCATACGGTGTCGTTTCAACGGATTTAGACGGTGCCCTATTTAAAGTGAATGTGGCTGTTTCTAATGCATAACCCCAAAATGATAGTGGTAAATCTGTAAGAGACATCATAGAACGAACCATATCTAAGAGAGTTCGATTACGACGTTCAGACACACCATTAAGCTGTGGTGTTCCCGGCGTGTCAATCTGAAAGTATTCCACATTTCTTCAAATGCTCGCCAAACTCGTAACTTAGATATTCACCTCCACGATCAGAACGTAGAAATTTAATCTTCTTGTTACGTTGATTCTCTACCTCACTTTGAAACTCCTTAAACTTCTCGAAAGTTTCGGATTTATGTTTCATAAAATAGATATACCCATATCTACTCAAGTCATCCGTGAAGGTAAGAACATAACGATAACCATCACATGATGCTACACTCATTGGACCACACACATCGGTATGTATGATTTCCAATAAGTCTGTAGCTCGCTCCATCATACCAGAAAATGGAGTCTTAGTCATTTTACCCATCAGACATGCTTCGCATCTTTCAAGTGATTCAAAATCAAGTGATTCAAGAAGTCCATAGGAATGGAGTTTCTTCATACGCTTCACTCCAATGTGACCAAGACGACAGTGCCACATATAGGTCAAATTATCGCTTGATTTCAAACGTTTAGCCTCAATGTTATTAATATGTGTATTTCTACTATCGAGATTCAATATGAATAGACCATCTATCAAAGGTGCATGTGCATAAAACACATTACTCATATAAATCGAACAACCATTATTCTCGGATTTAAACAAGTAACCGCCTCGCAATAAACAAGATCCCGATATAATGTTCATGCTTAACGCAGCACCAAATAACAATTATTTAAGTATAAAACTAATCCCGATGGTAGATGAAGAGGTAGCGTGCCGACGCGATCACATCAACCTTTGATCCGCTTCCCACGCGCATCGTCACCTCGTTCTTCACTAGCTTCCGCTTATTCTGCAGCTCCTGCTTTGAGTTACAAATATGAGCAACCGAACCAAGATCAAATACCCGTGCACTACTACGAGTACTAGTGAGATACACATCAATAACATGTATATCGATATACCTTTCTTCTTGATGTTGCCGTTCTTCAAATCCACCAAGTACTTTGGGCAATTCCGCTCAAAGGACCTTCTCCCTTGCGGTAAAAGCACTCGGGCCAGGCTTAGGTCCAGCCTTGGTCTTCTTCGCGTGGTAACTTTCTTACCACCCTTCTTGAAGTGTCCTTTGCTTAGACTTGCCTTTCTTGAATTTGGTGGTCTTATTGACCATCAACACTTGGTGCTCTTTCTTGATCTCCACTGCAGATTTTAACATAGCAAATAGTTCGCAACTCTTTGTTCATGTTCTCGCATGTTGTAGTTCATCACAAAGTTCTTGTAACTTGGTGGTAGTGATTGAGGATGCGGTAAACTCCCAAAGTATTAGGAATCACTATACCCAAACTTTGAAGTTTATTTGCGTGCCCGACATCTTAAGCACATGCTCACCGACCAGCTACCCTCTTCCATCTTGCGCTTAAAGAACTTTTCGAAGCTTCATAACTTTCAATTGCCGCATGAGTCTCAAAGATTAATTTGAGATCCTCGACAATATCATATGGATCCGACTCTTCAAATCTTTTCTCAAGCTCGATTCTAAACCATACAAGATAGCACACTGAACTATGGAGTACCGATTCTTCCGAGCGAGGTAAACATTCTTTACTTCATCGGTAGCATCAGTCAGTGGGTCACCTAGCGGTGCATCCAGACATAGGTCAAATTACCACTGTGAGGACAATCCTCAAATTGCGGAACCAATCCATGAAGTTGCTTCCATTGTTTTTCAACTTTTCTTTCTCTAGGAACGCATTAAAATTGATGGTAGGGGCTGCCATTGATCTACAACATATTTGCAATAGTTTAGACTAAGTTTATGACAAATTGAGTTCAAATTAATTAATGAAATTAAACTAGGTGAACTCCCACTCAAAACAACATCCCTCACATTGTTTTAGTGATCACACGAACCAAATCCACTACATCAACACCGATCATCACGAGAGTTGATATAGTTTCAATGGCGAACAATCATCATGTTCATCATATCTACTATATGATTCATGCTTTGCCTTCGCGATCCGTGTTCCCGAGGCCATGTACGTACATGCTAGGCTCACAAGACAAACCTTAGCTTCCGCATAAGCAAATCTGGCTTGCTTACGCTAGTCACCAGCGGAATCAAAGACACCCGATCATCACGTGGTGCTTCGAAGCAGCAAGCTTTGGCAACGGTGCATACTAAGGGTGAACACTTTAGAACTTGAAATTTATGTGCATGAGGGATCATCTTATAATGCTACCGTCGTCTACTAAGCAATACAAGATGCATAAAGGATTAACATCACATGCAATTCATAATATGTGATATGATATGGCCTTTCTTCTTTGTGCTTACGATCTCCATCTTCAAGCACGAACATGATCTCCATCATTTCCGGCATAGCATCAAGGTCAATGACGCTTCTTCATGGTTGTCGCCCAGCTTCAACTATTACAACTACTTTGAATAGACACGCGGGTCTTAACAGAAATTAAAGACAACCATATGGCTCCCGCCGGTTGCCAACTTACAATAAGGATCATTGCATACATCAAATATAATCACAATCAGGGCCATATCACATCATTGCACACCTCGCAAAACAAAGTTAGACGCTTCTACTTTTGCATATTTTACGTGGTTTGGGGCTTTCCATAAGTGTCGTTCTAACCTACGAACAAGAACCACAACATTGATACTAGCATTGTTGATTACCCGTTGTAAATTGGATCTTTACTATGCTAGGAGAAACAGGCACCAAGAAGCCACTTATGCAATATAAATTGCATGTCAAGCGTGGAGCAAGTCTCATGAACGATGTCATGTAAGGTTAGCCGCTTCATCCCAACATACCGCAAGATGCAAAGTACACAAAGGCAATCTACAATAAAAGCATCAACGCCCACAATGACCATTGTGTTCTACTCGTCAACAGATCTACATATAGACACGGCTCGATACCATGAAGGGTTCAGAGCATGGAAAACAAAAATTTTCTACCGCATACAAACAAACAAGCCAAGATCTATCTACTAGATTGTAGCAACGAGTCGATGGAATAACTCACCCTCGAAGATTCCAAAGTGTTTAACGAGAGCAGATTCTCGTGGGTGATGTAGTCGTATTTCTTCCGATCTCAAGATCGCGTGAGACGATCCTTCCGGCTCCATAGCGCTCCCGCAATCGGTCACACGTTCGTACTGACGAAGACCTTCCTCTCCCTTGTTCCAAAGAAAATGGAGGTTGTAGCACTCTCTCGCGATTCCGCAAAGACAACGGCGTATGGAGGTAGAGAGGGAAATCCGCAGGCTTCGCCTTAAGCCAAAAGTGCGGTATGGTGGAGCTTATGAGAGAGGCTATTAGTGGTCTAGTAATTAGACACACCAATTAGAAGGCTCTAAACCAATTAGAAGGCTCTAAACCAAATAGCTCTAAACCGGGGTCTAGATCTAGGGTTTAGTTTAGAAGATAGGAAACTTGTGTGTCTCTAGAGGGGAGGCCCTGCCCCTCCCTTTATAGGTGGGAGGGCTGGCGCGCCAGGGGAGGGAGGGAGTCCCTCCCCAACTCGGCCTAGGGCTGGCCGCCGGCTTGGGAGGAGGACTCCTCCCCAAGTCGGTTTCAACTTCTCCTCTTTCCAAATGGCGGTTGACCTAAAACTGGCGTTTGACTTTTTCCAATTTAGGAATTAAATAAACCCTTTATTTTGGACAGCGAGAACACTTAGTACATGATGCAATCATTCCATCTTGCAATGACACATTCATGTACCCCTTCCCCAGTACCGGGACATTCGGGACCTTCTAGAATGTTCCGATGAAAACAGGAATCATTCCGCTACTCAAACGGAACTTTCCTTATATGAATCTTATTCTCCGGACCATTCCGGATCACCTCGTGATATCCCGGATCCCATCCGAGACTCCGAACAACATTCGGTCTCTTTCTCATAATACCATAACTACTCAAACAACGTCGAATCCTTAAGTGTGTCTCCCTACGGTTCGTGAATTATGCGGACATGATCGAGACACTTCTCCGAACAATAACCAATAGAGGAATCTGGAAATTCATATGGCTCCCACATATTTCTCGATTACTTTGCGATCGAATGAACCACTTACATACGATACCAATTTCCCTTTGTCTCACGATATGTTACTTATCCGAGGTTATGATCGTCGGTATCTCGCATACCTAGTTCATCCTCGTTCTTGATAAGTACTCTTTTCTCGTTCCGATATGTGATCCCTTGTGACCAAGTCACATGCTTGCAAGCTAATTGGATGACATTTCACCGAGAGGGCCCAGAGAATATCTATCCGTCATGTGGATGGACAAATCCCACTCTTGATCCATGTGTTTCAACCAATACTTTCCGAACACCCAATGCCACTTTTATAGCCACCCTGTTACGGTGTGGTGTTTGATGACATCAAAGCATCCATCCAGTAAAGGCAATATGCATGATCTCATGGTCGAAGGAATTAGGTTACTATGTATCAGAAAGCACATAGCAATTGAACTATTGAAATGACTTGATCTTTATGCTACGCTTGTCTATAGGAGTATGTCCACCATATCATTCTCCTAACGATATGATCTTGTTATTGATAACATCTCAATGTTCATGATGGGGAAACCACAATCATCAATCAACCAACAAGCTAGTGAAGTATAGAGGCCATACTAGGGACTTCAAATTAAGTTTACAAATCACACAAGTATTAATGGTTTCCTTGTTAATACTATTATAGCATGAATGTAAACATTTATCATAAACACAAAGATATATAATAATAACTACATTTATTATTACCTCTAGGGCATATCTCCAACAGATAGGTATGATCAAGAATGTGAATTCATTCACTTTCAATTTAAGTGTTAGGTATGATCAAGAATGTGATTTACTATTATGAAAATGATTTGTATTATTAAAGAAAACAAGATGATCTCATTAATGTGTTAGGGTTTTAAAATCATGTTAAGCATGGTTAAGAGATAAAGAGTATTCACCATCCAAATAGGTGAATGATGTTGATAATTTACTTGAATTGTTGGTTTAACTTGGAGTTATGGTTTTTAAAGGAGTTTTATAAAGTTAATAAGTTATTTTAAGTATTATTATAGATTCAAGTTTTGGTTTTGGAAATAGTATTTAAATGTATAAGATTTATAGTTTTTATATAAAATTGTGATTATTTCTTATTTAAGAAATGTTTTTAAAGAATTTACCAAATAGATAATAAGGATTTATTACTTAAGAATCTTAAAATGTGTTGGAATAATATAACTAGTAATTTTATAGTAAAACATACTTACTTAAGATCTTAGAAGTGAATTTTATTTAATTTTAGGTGATATCCTTATTTTTTTATAAAATTCCACAAAGGATTATATATCTTTAAACATTTGCTTCAAGTTTTATTTGTAAACAAATTAAGTTAGTATTTTTATAAAATAGTAGATTCATTTTCATATGCAAAAATGTTTTTATTCATTTTTAGGACTTTTCCTTAATTTACGAAATATCACTTAGACTTCATGATGTTAACATTTATTTGTATTTTATTTAACTTAAATAAGTAAAGTTTTATTTTTCTTAGGTAGATATTATTTTTGTGATCATTCCAATATATTATATGCATTTTAGGTTTTTTCTATATTTTCTAGGGCTAAAATTCTTCCAGGGTTATTTTTGGAATTTTGCATTTGGTTTATTAGTTATTTTGAAATATGCATTTTTCTTTTCCTATAAAACTAACTCTGGCCCGTGGGCTGGTTAAGACCAACCCGGACCAGTTGGGCCTGGGGTCAAACCCCACCCTAGCCCAACACCTCTCCTCTCTCCTCTCCCTTACGCACACACACACACTCGATCCTCTCGTTCCTCTCTCTGCCCGCATGATGCGCCGTTGCCAGTGCCGCTCCGGCTGGTCGCCAGCCAAATCCAGCACCACCGCCTGCCGATGAGGCCTCGGCTTGATCTCCTCCATCAATTCATGTTGCCTCGCTGCCGCTCTGCTTCCCTGTCCACGCCTCCACGAAACCCTAGCCCCCACGGCTTGGGTCGTGGCCTTGAGGCAGGCGACCAACATCCCCTAGTCCTTGCCATCACCGACACGTGCCTCCAAGTCGAGGCCTGCCTCCTGCTGCTCCCTCATGGCGACCTCAACCCCAATGCCGGCGGGATGGCAGCGGTTGATGCAACCCCGACGTCCTACGCCGCCGTCCCGTGGCCCTGCTATAGGGAAGATGATGGTGTACTGGGGTCTAGGTGAAGCTGTTCTATTGCCGTTGTGGTGGTGGTGGTTGTGGTGTGTGGCTCGGTGCAGGTAACAGTGCCATCAATGCTCCTTGTGCCATCATACAGTCAGGTTCCCTACGCCATTTCGGCTTCCTCCTCGGCGAGCTACGGCTTGCCACTAGGTAGGTGATCTTCTTCTTCTACTTCTTTCTCCCCTTTGCCCTTGTATTCTCACTCAGATGATTACTCTAATTTAGGGTTCCTTCCCCCTCTGCTTGAACACTGATCTTGCAACCAGTTGTGCAATCTAAGATTTACTATTGATTTTATATATCTAAGGATATTATTGACCTAGATCATATGTTACTTGGATATTCTAACATACTGAAGCTTATGTTTAATGAACCTTTGGTTCAATGGTTTATTCCTAAATTCATGTGGGTAATGACAACACATGATCTTGGTTCTATCAGTTGATCTAATAGCCTTATTCTTGAACTTTGCTCTGGTTCACCTAGAGCAAATATCTGTTATATGTAGCATTTACGTACCTACAGATTTACTAAACCTTCTGGTTCAATGTGTGTTAAAGCTGAATCTTATTGTCTATGTAGAGCATCAAATAAGAATGATTCCTGTTAGGATCTTTCTAGGAAGATGTTGTAATCTACTAACTGATGATTTGCAGATGGTAAATGATGGGTTTGATTTTCTGGGTGAGATATACATGGTAATCTGAACCTATGATCCAGAAATGATAATAGCCCCCCCATGGAGTATGTTTGTATCTCTTTAAAATGATTCCTAGTTTAAGAACTAGGAAAATGATGGGAAATATGCCTTGCTTACTAGCAGATGGATCAGAAAAATGATGGTGATTTTCTTTGGCTTGTAAATGTGCTATTGACCTGTTGGTCAGATGATGTCGTTCATTGCCCTAGTGGCTTCTGTAGCTTGGACTAGCTATTGTGGTGCCTCACTTGAGTGTGCACAATAGTGAATCTCTGGTTACATGACTTGCTGCCTTCTTGGAAAATTGATATCAATAGTATAAGTCGAATATAGCACATGCCTAACATGCAATTTGCTGAGGCTTTAAATTTACATAAGAACAGATTTATGTGCTTGATTTATTAGCCTGGCCTATGATGCAAAGGCTGAGGCACATAATTTAAATAAGAGCAGATTTGGTACTTGATGTTTGGTGCTGAACAACTTAGTGATTACTACTATTAAATCTGCTGTTGTGGTGCCTCCCATGTGGAGTGTGTACAACAGTAGATTTTAAATGGTATGATCTGTTGCTAAGCTGTGTGTCCCTGCTAAGGATGCACAGACTAAAGCTAGCTTGGTGGCTGAAATACAGATCCTTTCACTTGGCTTTATCTTAGCTCTAGGATGATACCGGAGTAGCACTACTACCTAGTCTGAGAGCTCTCTCTCCCAACCTCATGTTCTAAACAAAATAATAAGAACAGATACTACTGATGATATTGGTCATCAACCTATTGTATAAAGTAGACAAACCTCTATTTATTGATGCAATGGATGATCTGATGGTGAGTTGGTCTTTGTAGATAGATATATTGGAATACAAGAATTCTTGATCTATTGGCTAACTAGTGTAGTAAATACACTAGTGGCTCCTTGATCAGCTACAACTTGCTCTCCCCTTCATAGCTACCTCTCCTATTCTTTGCTGATCTGCTCCCTCTATATTCTTGTGCTCCTGATACAATTGTGGCCTGGCCTTCTTTTCCTAAAGCTGCCACCTGACCTTTACTTTCCCCTTGTTCTAGCTCTTGGATGGCTCCAGGGAGCAACCAGACACTGAATATCTGGTGGATTCAGTTGGTGTTCTAATAAGAATAGTGGTGTTCTTGTGTTGATGATAAAAGGAGAGACGTGCTCTGGAGTGTGGAGATGGGATGGTAGCTTTGCTGCTACGGCTGGTTCACTCCCCTTGTGTACAGAAGGTGATTCCTTATTGTCTACTTCTTGGGTTTCTGTTGTGTTGACATCACAACATTTGCATGCTGCTGACTGAGCTTCTAGTGTGCATACCTCTCCTGGGTGGATCAGATCAAGTAAAAACTTGATATTTCCTGGTGGTTTTTTACTTCTTATCTGTACTATTTTAGACTAAGGTGAAACTTGCCCCTGGCTTATGATGCTAAGCCTGAAGCCATTTTTGATGATAAGAACAGATTTACACATTGGTGAAACTTGCCCCTTCAATTTTAAGCTCAATGATGAGACAAACAGTGCATTACACTGTAATTCTTAGAGCAGTAAAAACTAACCCCTTCATACCTTACTTTTCTTTCTATTTGTTTGCAGGTATAAGATCAGAAATATAAATAAAAGATTTAGAAAATGGAGAAAGTGAAGATGAATTTAGTTTTAGGTTTTACTTTATTCTTTTGTAATTTGCTTTTTTATTTGTAAAAGACAATGTAATATATATTTTCTGGTAATAAAGAATCCTTTTAGTTATTTCATTTATGTAATTCCATTTATATCTATTTGTTTCCTATAATTTACTTTCATTCTTTTATTGTAAAAGAACAATAATACTATATGTTTATTTGTAATAATAAAGATAATTATTGTAATTATTTCATTTCAAACTCTCTTTTTTAGATTCAAATGTATCAATTGAATAATCAAATTTGAATTGTCTTCCCCTCGAACACCAAAGATACAAGAGAGGTCATGCCGAAATTTATCGCACTTGCTCGGATGCTTTCATCAGAACAAGAGAGATCTCGATCAACCTACAGCTTCTTTAGTTTTGCGCGAAATTTTCCTAGACTTTCTATGCATGAATGCAATGCACATATCTCATCTCAGCTTATTTCTAAGCTCTAATGTTGGGGTGTTACAGACTCTCCCCCTTAAAATAAACTTCGTCCCTGAAGTTCTTACCCTCTTATGTTTTGGAATGAGGAGTTGACTTGTATTGATCATGCCATTTCTCAATTCCACTGTGATCACAATTGGGAATAATTGTGGTATCCCGTATCCAAATACTTTTCCTTGAATCCTCTTCATTCCAACAATATCCACTGTCCTTTCTAACTTACCCTATAGTTCCTTACCATAGCTCTTTGGGTTTATGCCCCTACAGTCCTATTTATAATGGACACATTTAGTCCATTTTGATTAGGCTTTCCTATTACTCTACACTGGCCTATATTGGAATACTTTATTCCCCCTTTAAGGACAACTTATGAGTTGTCAATTTAAGAACTAGTCCACTAGGTTTAATCTATTATATCTTCTTCGATCTTTCATCCGGACATACTCTTGGAAATACTTTATAATGGGGCTTCTTATAAACTTATGAGAATAAAGCTTAACCCCATCATAACTTTGTACTTTTTTCCAACATTTAGTCAAAAAATTAGACAACAACACTTCAGTGTTTATTGTTTACTCTCCCCCTTTGGGTTTCGTAATGGTCTCTAATCTACATGTATAATACCCATTAACTCAATAGTTAGGATATTGGTCTCTGTCCGGCTTATATATTAGCTATATAAGGTCTCACGAAAGAATCTGCGATATATCCACATAATGGTGGATCTCCCAAATGAATCTTCTGACACTATTTGTCTTACTTCTAACCTTTTGGACATTTTCTCTTTGGTAAGCCCGATTTCACGAAGCGTCTTGAAAGACGATCTTTAATTTTATACTTCCTTAGGTCTAACTTAACTTATGCCAAGTTTTATACTCTTTAAATTACACAAAGATGACCTAATTAGCTAAAATGCTAGGATACTAGCTACGGATACCAACTACGGATACCAGCTGCAGATCCTCCTTGGTGTATGAATTACCCTACAGTTTTTCGTCTTACCACTGGCATTCTCTCTGAGTTGTCAAAGTTTGAATACCAGTTTTCTTACAAGACTTCTTCTTTGCACCCTTTTCAAGTTACATCCATGAACTTGGTACAACTACTTCATTAGCTTTTGAGCAATATCACCTACTTTAAGTGAACTTAAGTACATTCCTTCATGTTGCTCCACACCTTTTCTGCACTAATATTTCTTCTTATTGCCAGCTCATAGTGAGTTGGGATTGATCCATCCTTCAAAATAGTGTTGCTAATCCTTATATTTAGCTTCCTTCTTTGTGCAAGTCTTCATCTTGGTCTTCGAAACTTGTCACTCCCTTACACGAATTTCCTTTTCTATCAAGGTCTATAACATAAGTAATAACTTGGTGATGCAACATGCATTTGCACATCAAGTCAAACTTCATGCACAGATCTAGTCAATCAAGAAGATGCAAGAAAACCAAGAAATCCAAATGTGGTACATATAACACACACCATTCTAAGCCCGTAATATAGTAGCTGAGTAAAACATCTAAAAAATGCAGGCTTAGCTGTGTAGTATATGACACCTCCTAGTATAGGTTTACTTTGTGATACTTAGCACTTAGATGCTAAATTACTCTTTGTCTCAATATTTACTCAAATTGTTCAGTTGCAACAGGATAATTTTGAGCAAAGTGGTCTCACTTTGGTTCTAACTAACCTGTTATCTTTCTTTCGGGACTACTAAAGACTACCAATTTTCCATTCTATCGTAACTATCCTCACATGATCTCTCAAAACTACTAACAAATTTGTAATTACTTCCTTAATCCCAAAAATTATCGTAATGTTATAATACCTATGACTTCTATCATAGACCTACACTGTTTTTTACTTACTGTTATGACCAGATTTGTTACAGAGTACTTGTCCTAATTACAAACTTATCATAGTCTCGGAGCTATTCTCACCACGAAATTGTTCAGATTTACCTAGTCATCATGATTAAAGAGCTAATCTCACCATGATGACTCTTTTTCTTAGCTTACTATTAATTATTCTTAACAAAATTCTACTCCATCACATGGAATTCTCAAGTGAATGCCACATGATTTACTTCCAATTGTATCTATACATACTCTAATGGTCTACCTTATGTGGTATAGTAGTATCGACTAGTGGTAAGACTCTGCTACTTCACAGGGGTTCTAAATATAGACTCCATCACTAATACTACTCCACATGATATCCTAATCTTAGTCCTAATCTTCTTTGATATTTTATCTTACTTAAGATACCCTAGTGGTGTTATACCTATTTAGAGATACACTCAAATAAAAATTCTCTAGAGAATACATATAACTAATCCTTAAGAAAGATGACAAAAAAACATCCAACTTAAGTGTGACCAGGTTTATCCTCAAGTGGATACCCATCACAAGTCTTGGTTTAGATAAGATGGCTCCTATAGTCACTATCCAACCTACAGATCTCCTAAAAGGGTTGTAATCCTAAGGTCAAAGCATATGCTTTGATACCAGCTGCGGTGACCCAGCATACCACTGCATGATGTAGTACACTATAGTTGTTGACATAACACCAATGAAACACCGTTCACTAGTATTACATCCCTCAGAGTGGTACAACAGAAACACAGCAGGTCCAAGACATGACTATAGATTATAACTCGACTCTTTACAGAAGATCCAGAGAACCCTCTAGGTTAAAGAGAGAGAAAGAAACTTCTTACAAAGAAGAACTAGAAATAATAACTTAGAACTATCTAGAGACTAAGACTAATATCTAAACTATTTGGCTTGCAATTGCTACTAATACAATGCTACAGAAGTAGGTTTTATGGCTAGAGTATCTACTCCTATCTAATCAGGAACTTCGTCTTCACTTCAGTTGATGTATATGTTGACTTCATTGAATTTATTTAAGAACTTGAGCTGTCGATGATGGTTTCTTGAGAAGAAATTGATGTTGACTGATACGTCCATTTTGCATCACTATTCTATGTCTTAATTCACTATTATTCATTGATTTATTTCATATTGAGAGGTGATACTTATGTTTTTTCATCTATTTTTGCATGGTTGATGACTTTTGGAGCATGGACCGCTGCAGTCACGATTCTGATGGAAAAAGTGCTGTTTGGAGGCAAAATTCGCGAAGATCAGAAAATCCGGGAAAATATACGGAAAATCCTATTTTTCCTGAAGACTAAGGATGCCAGAAGATGGAGTGGAGATGGGCCACAGGGGGCCCACACCACCCCATGGCGCGGGCAGGCCTAGGCCATGCTAGGAGGTGGTGTGGCCACCCTGGCCCACTCCAGCCTCTCCCCTCTGGCGTATATCAACCTCCCGAAACCCTAAGACTCGGAGAGCAACCACAGAAAGATTCCGCCGCCTCTGCGGGGCGAAAAACACCGAGAGAGAAAGATCTCTCCGGGAGACAGATTTCTGCCGGGGGAATTCCTTTCCGGAGAGGGGAGATCGTCGCCATCAACACCACCATCAAGCTGGACTTCATCGGGATCATCATCATCATCACCACCATCATCATCACCATCAACACCCTCATCACCATCTCCATATTGCTGTAACAATTGCGTTGAATCTTGCATTAGTTCATAGGGGAAACTTTCCCGGTGTTGATTACTCTTTGTAGTTGATGCTATTGAGTGAACCGTTGAATTATTGTTTATGTTCAGATTGTTATACATCATTATTCCATCTCTGATCATGATCCATATGATGTCTTGTAAGTAGTTCGGTTTGTTCTTGAGGACATGGGAGAAGTCTTGTTGTTAGTAGTGGTGTTGTGTTGAGAAAGATTCAATAGATTGTTATTTAAGTTGTGGTGTACTTCTTCTAGTGATGTCATGTGAATGCTGACTACATGACACTTCACCTATATGGGCCTAGGGGAATGCATTGTGTATTTGGCTACTAATCATAGGGGTTGCCGGAGTGACAGAAACCTGAACCCCCGTTAGGAAACCATTGCACAAGGGACGTAAGGGTCTTAGAGTTTAAAGCTATAGTTAGGTTTCTACCTTAATTACTTTCTTGTACTTACGGATGTTTGCAAGGGGTATAATCACAAGTATGTATTAGTCTTGGATGGGGCGGTACATTAGCACAGGTTCACCCACACAACACTTAGCAAGCTAGAGAAGATTAATCAACTATATGAAGCGAAAGCACTTGACAGTCTTCCCATGTGTCCTCGAGAACGTTTGGTCATCTTAAGTAATACAACCGGCTTGTCCTTTGCTGCATAAAGGATTGGGCCACTTGCTGCATTTATCCCTACTGTATTTTGTTTACTCGTACTTTGTTTACTTGCTTTATCAAAAACCCCTAAAAATCAGATTGCTAAGTATTTGCAGAGGATTCCTGATCCATACCACTAGCCAACACCTTCTGCTCCTCGTTGGGTTTGACACTCCAACTTATCGAAAATACTGCGATACACCCCCTATACTTGTGGTTCATCAAGACTATTTTCCGCACGCTTGGGGAGTGAAGCGCTATTGGAGAGTGGAACCGGTAAAGGAAACTTCTATTGTGAGTATTGTTTACTTACATAGTTGCTTTATTTTCGTTATGGATAATTCGCTGAGTTTCTTATTTGGTAATGCTACTACCACTGCTAAGGTAGTAGATAAGCCACCACCTGCTGAGAATGATGTTTTCAAAATACCTACAAGAATTATTGATCGTGTTATGGATAACTACTATGTTGGGGATGGAACTGTCCATCCCGGTGATCATTTACTCTTTATACACGAATTATGCGGGTTGTTCAAGTGTGCAGGTATTACTACAGATCAAGTTAAGAAGAAGTTATTCTCATTATCATTGAAAGAAAGAGCTGAGGAATGGTATAAGCTGCTGAAGAATGGTCAAGCTCTGGAATGGGAGGAAATAGTGCCTCTCTTTTATTCAAAGTTTTATCCTCCTAGTGAGATTCATAAAGATCGGAATCAAATATACAACTTTTGGCCTCTTGATGGAGAGAGTACAACTCAAGCTTGGGGGAGATTGAAGTTTCTAATGCTCAAATGTCCCATTCATGAGCTCCCCAACAATTATTATCAATAACTTTTATGCAAGCCTCCCTCTACATGATAAAGATTTATTGGATGCTTCTTGTGCTGGATCATTCACTCGCATGGAAGAAGAGGCTAAATGGGATCTTCTGGACCGTATTCAAGACAATGCTGAAGCTTGGGAGAATGACAAAGGTAGAAAGTCAGGTATAAATTATGATTATGAATGCATTGAATCTTTTATGGGAACTGACGACTTTCAAAATATTAAAAATGCTTATGGTCTAGACTCTCAAGCTATTGCTTCTTATTTTAAGGCTTTTGCTTCCTATATTGAAGTGCCTAAAAAGAAGTGGAATAAGTATCATGAACCTTATAAAGATGTTGCTAAGAGTGTTCCTGCAAGAAATACTGAAGTTTATACTGCTAATCATGTTTTACCTGAACCTTATATTGAGAAAATGCCTTTTCCAGTTAAGGTAAAGGAACATTCTATGATAGCTAGTATGGTTAATGAAAGTATGAGTAAGGCTATTGAACTTGATAAACAAATGGTTGATGAACCTATAATAGCAAGTGTGAAAGACTTTGTCACTAAATATTAAAAAGAGGGACACCCTATCCTTTGTAAGGATACCTCTAATATTGTTTCACATAGTAGTGTTATGAGAGCTAGTATTCCTGTGTTTTCTGTTAGAATAAGTGATCATTGTTATGACGGTCCTTGTGATAGTTATATTGTTAAGTTTATGCATGTACTGAAAGCTACTATGAGAGAGGTAAAAGTGTTCTTATGCATCTCAATAATCTCAAGTTTCCTCGTTTTATGCTGAAAGTTTTTATGTTGCACTTCTTTTGCCTTCTTATGAAAGTTGCCTCTGGTTTCAAGAACTTGTTTGTTTACAAAATTTCCTTGCATAGGAAGTGGGTTAGACTTAAATGTGTGTGTGTGTTTTGCTTCTTATGCTCTCTTTCACTTCAATTCATATCCCTATGAGAGCTTCTTCAAAATTATCATGCCCATCTTAAAGGCTATAAAGAAAGAGCTTTATGGGAGACAACCCAATTTGTTTTTGCTTTCAGTTTGTTTTTGTTTCTTTGAGTCTTGGAAGTTATTAGTTCGGTAATAACCGCTCCTTATCCGTTTTGTTTGGTTTTTGTGTCAAGATCAACCTCTAATGAGAGAGAAGTAATATTTGGGGAAGTTGCTGTCCCGAAACAGATTTTTTGTTCTTCACCGTAAAAATTCATGAGAGATCTCTGTATGTTGGATTGAGCTGTAATTTTTTGTGCTTCTGCCCCAGGTTGTTATTTAACTTTCGTTAGTTTTGCACTTTTTGATTTGAGCAAAAGAAGATTTTCGAAAAAATTGATCTTTACCTGCTGGTCTGTTTTGACAGATTTAGCCACTCTTGCATTTGCTTCTTTATTCGATCTCCTTTTTGAATTCTTTTTGGGTTTTTGGAAGGAGTTACTTCAGTAGCTTTTGTTTTGATGTTTGCAGTTGAAGTTGGACTCAAAAGGTTTTATCACTTCACTTATACTAATGTTGCTAATGAGAATTGTGTGAAAGAAATTTCCAGGAAGTGGAGACAATGGTGTAATAAGGAAGTGAAGGGTTTTATGACTCAAGTAATAAGTGTATGAAGATGAAGATATCGATGATATTCAAGAGATGACTCCAGAATAATCTACTAGATACCAAATTCAGAGACCTGTAGAGTCTGTTTTCAAATAGGTAACAGTTCTTGTAAGAAAAGTTCCGCGAAAATACTATCCAACTACATTTTTGCAGTTTTCAGTCAATAAGGAAAGTTACGAAGCGAAAAAGGGACAAAACCGGAGCCAGGGTGACCCACACCACCCCATGGCGCGGGCCCACCCCTGGCCGCACCACCAGGTGGTGAGGCCACCCAGGACTCCGCCTTCGACTTGTTTTCTCCCAGTACCTTCCTTTTGATATGAAACTTCATAATATATAACCCCCGGATCTTCCGAGGTTCGTATATCGTGTTTTCGTCGTGTTTTCGTTTCGATCTGTTTCTGCCAGGACATACTCTTTGAAGGCTTAGAAGCACAATGGTGTCTGCCAAGGATAAAGGGAAGGAGCCCATGGAGGAAGACCTCCAAGACCCCGGGAAGGAGAAGGAGATCAAGGGTGAAGGTGAAGAGGAGCAAGGCCAACATCCGCACACCGGCACTGCTATTGCAAGCATTGGAGTGGTGATGAAACCTGCCAGGGTTAGAAGGACGGCACAGATGCAGACTGGGGGGGAAGTTCCCTGTCATAGTTTGGCTCCAAGGTCACTTCCTCCACGCACCAAGAATCCCTTCCATACCTTCACCCATAACCATGCAGGAAAAGAAGACTCCAAGAGGGAAGAACGGAAAAAGAATCACAAGAGCTGGGATCCACAAACTGAAATGATCACGAGCCATATTGAGCACAACTTAGAGTTGATTCGTACTCTCACTTTCGAGATTGAGGACTTGGGGAAACTGATCAGAGAGCTCATCGAGAGGATACCACCACCACCTAAGGAGTAATTCGTCATCAGGTTTGGCATCCCCTTGGTTTGTTCCAAGCTTGGGGGAGTGCCGCGGTATCACATCACTATCTTCTATCTTTTTACCTTATTAGTAGAGTCATATCATGAATAGAGGAGTTATTATGTAGTATGGTTTGCATTATGGAAGTGTCCCCTCTCTCGTTAGATATGTATCCCTTGGTGTGAGTTTCCATTATGGAATATTAATGAGAAGTTCTATCATTCACTCTTTTGCCTAGCTTATATTAGTTTTCAATTCGTGGTTATATGATTGATCTTGTTGTTAGTATTGGTATCACTTTGGGATCATTGAGTTAATTTAGTTGGTTTTGGCAAACCTGGCTCGGTCAGTAGCAACACCATTATTGAGAGTTGAATGAAAAAGATAGAAGTACTCTAAAGAAAAATAATTTCATCATCTTTCTTTCTTGATTTGCTCATAAGTTTAGTATTCTCTAGTTAAGATCTTTTGTGCTTCCAAGGAAGATTGCATGTTTGTCTTTATCACTTGTATGTTTGTTTGTTTCCTTCAACTCTTGTACTTGCTACCCAGCCTTGCTAGCCAAAAACCTGTACTGAGAGGGTATTCTTCTCGTGCATCCACCTCCTTTAAACCAAAACCTTTGCCATTTGTGTCCACCATACCTACCCATTAGCATTATTTCTATTCCAAGTAAATTCTTGTTTTATCTACCTCCCAAATTAAACTTGTTATGTGAAAATTAGTGATTAAACCTCATACGAACTTGATGGCACACTTTACTTTCTTGCACTTAATAAACTTGAACCATTGTGCTCACCTATGTTGCGTATATGCTCGCGTTTTGTAAGTTGTGAATTAGCAGAACCACGCTATCATGGGGAACGCTTTCAACATTGCACTGGTACTTTGTACCAAGTTGATATCATGTTCTTTTGTCTATGGATGTCGTCGGTGTGAAATGAAAGGGGAGCTTGTAAGTCCATGGAGTTATGCATGTGTGTTAGAGAAACGCCTCGTCATTGGTTCAATCCATGCTGACATGGTGGAAACCTGCAGCGTAACCATAACGAGTATCTATGAAGCATTCTTCTTATAAAAAAAGAGATAGAGATTGAGAAAAATAGAAAAGAAAAAAAGAGATATTATGAAAAGAGGAAAGAGAGAAAAAAGCACCATATTCCCATGGTAAATAATAAGATTGCTGAGATGCTTGTTGTCTGCCTGCCTTGTCATTTTGATATGGGGATTCTTCCGTATCATCGGGAAAGGGGTACCCCGTTGGCGGTTCTCAATGATACACATATGCTTACGATGACAACAACTTACCAGTGACTAAACTTGAGTAGCATGAGGAGCGGCCCTCGTATTCAAGGGACATGAGATTCTCAACTTACAATTTGTCAATGCATATCCTCATATTTGATCACTTTAACCTTAATCACCTAAAGATGCCTATGATAGGGGCAGTGAGAGCTGAAAGCTAGTAAGTATCATAATTTTTGGGAGCTCTTTATGAGACTTGCAATCCCTGCTTCCCTCTTTGAAGGGCCTTTCTTTTACCTTGCAGTTGAGTAAGTAAACCTACTCCTTTCTATCTCAGCAAGTATTTTGAGTTGTTGTGTTTCATTCATTCATATGATGATTTATGCAATCATGTCTTATGTTCCTTGTTTTGCACATTGCTCTTATCCTGATGTTTACTACTTTGAAAGCTATCATTCGAAAACCAGCTATTTGTGAATTCCAGCAAATTATCAACTATTCTCCGACCAAGAGCTAAGTTTGCCATTACCAATTATGATTCACTTGATGTATCTTTATTGTGTTTCCTTTACTTATTACAAGTTGAGTTATATAATAGTGAGTTGTCTTCTAGTATGATCTATGTATTTGATGAATGTGATGCTTCTTGTCCGTATTCTTTTATCAACTCTTCACTCCATAAACCTGAGGTATTGTTTATTGAGCTCAGTTTCGCTTGGGGACAAGCGAAGTCTAAGCTTGGGGGGAGTTGATACGTCCATTTTGCATCACTATTCTATGTCTTAATTCACTATTATGCATTGATATATTTCATATTGAGAGGTGATACTTATGTTATTTCATCTATTTTTGCATGGTTGATGACTTTTGGAGCATGGACCGTTGTAGTTAGGATTCTGATGGAAAAGGTGCTGTTTGGAGGAAAAATTCGCGAAGATCAGAAAATCCGGGAAAATATACGGAAAATCCTATTTTTCCAGAAGACTAAGGATGCCAGACGATGGAGTGGAGATGGGCCAAGGGGGCCACACCACCCCATGGCGCGGGCAGGCCTAGGCCACGCCAGGAGGTGGTGTGGCCACCCTGGCCCACTCCAGCCTCTCCCCTCTGGTGTATATCAACCTCCCGAAACCCTAAGACTCGGAGAGCGACCATAGAAATATTCCGCCGCCTCTGCGGGGCGGAAAACACCGAGAGAGAAAGATCTCTCCGGGAGACAGATTTCTATCGAGGGAATTCCTTCCCGGAGAGGGGAGATCATCGCCATCAACACCACTATCAAGCTGGACTTCATCGGGATCATCATCATCATCACCGCCATCATCATCACCATCAACACCCTCATCACCATCTCCATATTGCTGTAACAATTGCGTTGAATCTTGCATTAGTTCATACGGGAAAATTTCCCGGTGTTGATTACTCTTTGTAGTTGATGCTATTGAGTGAACCGTTGAATTATTGTTTATGTTCAGATTGTTATACATCATTATTCCATCTCTGATCATGATCCATATGATGTCTTGTAAGTAGTTCGTTTTGTTCTTGAGGACATGGGAGAAGTCTTGTTGTTAGTAGTGGAGTTGTGTTGAGAAAGATTCAATAGATTGTTATTTAAGTTGTGGTGTACTTCTTCTAGTTGTGTCATGTGAACGTAGACTACATGACACTTCACCTATATGGGCCTAGGGGAATGCATTGTGTATTTGGCTACTAATCGTAGGGGTTGCCAGTGATGTAAACCTGAACCCCCGTTAGGAAACCATTGCACAAGGGACGTAAGGGTCTTAGAGTTTAAAGCTGTGGTTAGGTTTCTACCCTAATTACTTTCTTGTACTTACGGATGTTTGCAAGGGGTATAATCACAAGTATGTATTAGTCTTGGATGGGGCTGTACATTAGCACAGGTTCACCCACACAACACTTAGCAAGCTAGAGAAGATTAATTAACTATATCAAGCGAAAGCACTTGACAGTCTTCCCATGTGTCCTCGTGAACGTTTGGTCATCTTAAGTAATTCAACCGGCTTGTCCTTTGCTGCATAAAGGATTGGGCCACTTGCTGCATTTATCCCTACTGTATTTTGTTTACTCTTACTTTGTTTACTTGCTTTATCAAAAACCCCTAAAAATCCGTTTGCTAAGTATTTATAGAGAATTCCTGATCCATACCACTAGCCAGCACCTTCTGATCCTTGTTGGGTTCGACACTCTTACTTATCGAAAATACTGCGATACACCCCCTATACTTGTGGGTCATCATTGACATCGTCTTCAACGGCTTAGAACCTAGCAAGGGTTAAGAAGGTATGGTTGAGTACGAGCGTACTCAGCAAGTTCACTAAAAAGGATTGTATGATGCACTATCTCTATAGCCACATACCAAAGATCGTAGGCAATGCAGGTTTTCGTAAAAATTTCTTCAAAGGTTGCTTTCATTCTGAAAACTATGTTCGACAGCCTTCACAGGTTGACCAGAACCTTCAAGGGGTTCCTTTCCTGCCACGTTCGTAGCTCCTTCCCGGAACATGGAGTAATATGTCACAATTCTTACACTCTGCAGAGGTGTGTTACTTTACCCATGAGAGACCTTATCTTTGTTGCACAACCAAGTCATGAGCTTGTCCACACTTCCTTGGTATGGGGCCCAGTCTAAGATCCAAGGCAATCACTACCCCCTTCGCGAGCCCATATGTCTGCACGATCCTTCGGGCCGAGCTACATCTCCGTCAAGCCCCCTTTCGGGCAAGCTACAACCCTGATGAGTTCCCGAAGACTCTGAGCCGGTTATGCCCTGGCAAGATCCATAAAGGTCTGACTATACCTCCGGCAGCCGCTCATAGATAATCTAGACACAAAAATCGTGGGGCCTAAGGGTCCCCACCCATATGCTGGATCCACACAAGGAATCACAGCGTCATGATATGGTCGTCTTGCCTACATACAAGAGTAAGAAGATATAGCTGACTTCGCTGTCCCATTCCAAATCTCATGGTCAACGCGTAATATACGGCGCTAGAATCACTGGCGACATTGGTTGATTAAGTCCAAGATATTATGTTCCTTTACCACTAGAACTGTATCAATAGATTATTACCATTTGGTAAATAATCCATAATCATATTATTATGAAAATAGTGTTTTTTGACCTTTTTGAAATGCAGGTGATGACAACATTTGGGTTACAAGCATTTGATAGAAAATAATCAAAGGACATGAGCAAGTCATGAACTTGCCTTTTGTGATTACAAGATTATGCACTCACGGTCTTCAAGACCATAGAAGATTCAAATTCTGAAAGTAGCATCATTGGTCCGGTAAGGACAAATATTTAAAGAAGCAAGATGTAATTATGCATAAGTAATGTAATGCAATTGGATAAACGCGAATTCCTGGACTAATCGTATCTGATCTAGGGTTTGGAAACTGGTGATGAGTTCTTAGGAATGTTTTTCACTTTTATATCAGCTTCACACTTGTGCTTCTTATTAAGGCTTGTGAGAGTGGGTGAAATAATATGTAAATACAATAAGTAGCATACAATACTAAAGCACTCAAATGGGGCATGGTATCTAAAAGATTTCTTGAGCAAGATTACTAATCAATTAGAGCCTTTTAAAGAAGTGCTTAAGGATTACTTTTAATGTTTCTTAATAGAATAACTTTTTAGGAAAATATTTCTTTGTTAAAGTTTAAACAATATTTGTGGTTAATCGAATGTGTTCGATATCGTTTGCGCTTATCCGATAAGCGTGGGTTTGAGATGCCTTATGATTTAATTTGGAACAACCAAAAGTTAACTATAAAACTTAAGTAGACTTACGTGTGATGTGGCTGAACTAGTATCAAGTTTTTAAGGTGATGATAGGTATGATCAAGAGTGTGAATTCATTCACTTTCAATTTAAGTGAATGATGTGTTTGAATGTGATTTACTATTATGAAAATGATTTGTATTATTAAAGAAAACAAGATGATATCATTAATGTGTTAAGGTTTTAAAATCATGTTAAGCATGGTTAAGAGATAAAGAGTATTCACCATCCAAATAGGTGAATAATGTTGATAATTTACTTGAATTGTTGGTTTAAATTGGAGTTATGGTTTGTAAAGGAGTTTTATAAAGATAATAAGTTATTTTTAAGTATTATTATAGATTCAACTTATGGTTTTGGAAATAGTATTTAAAAAATCAACATTTATAGTTTTTATATAAAATTGTGATTATTTATTATTTAAGAAATGTTTTTCAAGAATTTACCAAATAGATAATAAATATTTATTACTTGAGAATCTTAAAATGTGTTGGAATAATATAACTAGTAATTTTCTAGTAAAACATACTTACTTAAGATCTTAGAAGTGAATTTTTATTTAATTTTAGGTGATATCCTTATTTTTTATAAAATTCCACAAAGGATTATACATCTTTAAACATTTGCTTCAAGTTTTATTTGTAAAAAAATTAATTTAGTAGTTTTATAAAATAGTAGATTCATTTTCATATGCAAAAATGTTTTTTATTCATTTTTAGGACTTTTCCTTAATTTATGAAATATCACTTAGACTTCATGATGTTAACATTTATTTGTATTTTATTTAACTTAAATAAGTAAAGTTATATTTTTCTTAGGTAGATATTATTTTTGTGATCATTCCAATATATTATATGTATTTTTAGGATTTTTCTATATTTTTCTAGGGCTAAAACTCTTCTAGGGTTATTTTTGGAATTTTGCATTTGGTTTATTAGTTAGTTTGAAATATTAATTTTCCTTTTCCTATAAAACTAACTCTGGCCCGTGGGCTGGTTAAGACCAACCTGGCCTAGTTGGGCCTAGGGTCAAACCCCACCCCAGCCCAACACCTCTCCTCTCTCCTCTCCCTTACGCACGCACACAATCGATCCTCTCGTTCCTCTCTCTGCCCACACGATGCGTCGCTGCCAGCGCTGCTTCGGCTGGTCGCTGGCCAAATCCAGCACCGCCGCCTACCGACAAGGCCTAGACTCGATCTCCTCCATTAATTCATGTCGCCTCGCTGCCGCTCTGCTTCCCTGTCCATGCCTCCATGAAACCCTAGCCCCACGGCTTGGGTCACCGGCACTGAGGACGGGGTGACCCGGTATCCCCTAGTCCTTGCCGTCACCAATGCGTACCTCCAAGTCGAGGCCCGCCTCCTGCTTCTCCCTCACGGCGACCTCAACCCCGACACCGGCGGGATGGTAGCAGTTGATGCAACCCCGACGTCCTACGCTGCTGTCCTGCGGCCCTGCTGTAGGGAAGATGATGGTGTACTGGGGTCTAGGTGAAGCTGTGCTATTACCGTTGTGGTGGTGGTTGCGGCGTGTGGCTTGGCGCAGGTAGAAGTGCCATCGACGCTCCTTGTGCCATCATATAGTTAGGTTTCCTATGCCATTTCGGTTTCCTCCTCGGCGAGCTACGGCTTGCCACCAGGTAGGTGATCTTCTTCTCCACTTCTTTCTCCCCTTTGCCCTTGTATTCTCAATCATATGATTACTCTAATTTAGGGTTCCTTCCCCCTCTGCTTGAACACTGATCTTGCAACCAGTTGTGCAATCTAAGATTTACTATTGATTTTATATATCTAAGCATATTATTGACCTAGATCATATGTTACTTGGATCTTCTAACATACTGAAGCTTATGTTTACTGAACCTTTGGTTCAATGGTTTATTCCTAAATTCATGTCGGTAATGACAACACATGATCTTGGTTCTATCAGTTGATCTAATAGCCTTATTCTTGAACTTTGCCCTGGTTCACCTAGAGCAAATATCTGTTATATGTAGCATTTACATATCTACAGATTTACTAAACCTTCTGGTTCAATGTGTGTTAAAGCTGAATCTTATTGTCTTGTAGAGCATCAAATAAGAATGGTTCGTGGTAGGATCTTTCTGCGAAGATGTTGTAATCTACTAACTGATGATTTGTAGATGGTAAAGATGGGTTTGATTTTCTGGGTGAGATATACATGGTAATATGAACCTATGGTCCAGAAATGATAATAGCCCCCCATGGAGTATATTTGTATCTCTTTAAAATGATTCCTAGTTTAAGAACTAGGAAAATGATGGGAAATATGCCTTGCTTACTAGCAGATGGTTAGAAAAATGATGGTGATTTTATTTGGCTTGTAAATGTGCTATTGACCTGTTGGTCAGATGATGTGGTTCATTGCCCTAGTGGCTTCTGTAGCTTGGACTAGCTATTGTGGTGCCTCACTTGAGTGTGCACAATAGTGAATCTCTGGTTAGATGACTTGTTGCCTTCTTGGCTAATTGATATCAATATAAGTGGAATATAACACATGCCTAAGATGCAATTTTCTGAGGCTTTAAATTTACATAAGAACAGATTTATGTGCTTGATTTATTAGCCTGGCCTATGATGCAAAGGCCAAGGCACATAATTTAAATAAGAGCAGATTTGGTACTTGATGTTTGGTGTTGAACAACTTAGTGATTATTGCTGTTAAATCTGCTGTTGTGGTGCCTCCCATGTGGAGTGTGTACAACATTAGATTTTAAATGGTATGATCTTTTGCTAAGCTGTCTGTCCCTGCTAAGGATGCACAGACTGAAGCTAGCTTGGTGGCTGAAATACAGATCCTTTCACTTGGCTTTATCTTAGCTCTAGGATGATACCGGAGTAGCACTACTACCCAGGCTAAGAGCTCGCTCTCTCCCAACCTCATGTTCTAAACAAAATAATAAGAACAGATACTACTGATGATATTGGTCATCAACCTATTGTATAAAGTAGACAAACCTCTATTTATTGATGCAATGGATGATCTGATGGTGAGTTGGTCTTTGTAGATAGATATATTGGAATACAAGAATTCTTGATCTATTGGCTAACTGGTGTAGTAAATACACTAGTGTCTTCTTGATCATCTACAGCTTGCTCTCCCCTTCATAGCTACCTCTCCTATTATTTGCTGATCTGCTCCCTCTATATTCTTGTGCTCCCGATACAGCCGTGGCCTAGACTTCTTTTCGTGAAGCTGCCGCCTGACCTTTACTTTCCCCTTGTTCTAGCTCTTGGATGGCTCTAGGGAGCAAGCAGACACTGAATATATGGTGGATTCAGTTGGTGTTCTAATAAGAACAGTGGTGTTCTTGTGTTGATGATAAAAGGAGAGATGTGCTCTGGAGTGTGGAGATGGGATGGTAGCTTTGCTAGTATGGCTAGTTCACTCCCCTTGTGTACAGAAGGTGATTCCTTATTGTCTACTTCCTGGGTTTCTGTTGTGTTGACAGCACAACATTTGCATGCTGCTGACTGAGCTGCTAGTGTGCATACCTCTCTTGGGTGGATCAGATCAAGTAAAAACTTGATATTTCCTGGTGGTTTTTTACTTCTTATCTGTTTACTATTTTAGACTAAGGTGAAACTTGCCCCTGGCTTATGATGGTAAGCCTAAAGCCATTTTTGATGATAAGAATAGATTTACACATTGGTGAAACTTGCCCCTTCAATTTTAAGCTCAATGATGAGACAAACAGTGCATTACACTGTAATTCTTAGAGAAGTAAAAACTAACCCCTTCACACCTTACTTTTCTTTCTATTTGTTTACAGGTATAAGATCGAAAATATAAAGAAAAGATTTAGAAAATGGAGAAAGTGAAGATGAATTTAGTTTTAGGTTTTACTTTATTCTTTTGTAATTTGCTTTTTTATTTGTAAAAGACAATGTAATATATATTTTCTGGTAATAAAGAATTCTTTTAGTTATTTCATTTATGTAATTCCATTTATATCTATTTGTTTCCTATAATTTACTTTCATTCTTTTATTGTAAAAGAACAATAATACTATATGTTTATTTGTAATAATAAAGATAATTATTGTAATTATTTCGTTTCAAATTCTCTTTTTTAGATTCAATTTCAATTGAATAATCGAATTTTAACTGTCTTCCCCTCGAACACCAAAGATACAAGAGAGGTCATGCCGAAATTTATCGCACTTTCTCGGATGCTTTCATCAGAACAAGAGAGATCTCAATCAACCTACAACTTCTTTAGTTTCACGCGAAATTTTCCCAGACTTTCTATGCATGAATGCAATGCACATACCTCATCTCAGCTTATTTCTAAGCTCTAATGCTGGGGTGTTAAACAAACCTCTCAAAATCCACCCAGAACTCTTGATTCTTTGCGGATTTCATTCGTTTGAGTTGGGGAATCAACAGATCCATATGTTTCTCTCTCTATCCATGCTTTATTTTCAGATTTCCATGGTTGAAACTCTCACATTGATCTAGTGGATGAACTCAAGCTTATTTTGTTTTTCCTATTGATTTCTCACGTTAGGATTGAATTTTTCCACTTAGGATCGTTCATATATCATGTAGAAACTATATACCTAAGGTTTTATAGTGAAATTTTTCAATGCGTCATGATGAACAAAATTGGTAACATCTTTCGCAAGAGCAAGCGCCAACGTGGTGATGGCTCGGGCTCGGGGTCCCGAGCCGAGCGCAAGCCCAAGTTGGCCATGGTCTTATCGAGGAGGGTGCTTCCCACACATTGGGCCGACCATAGTTTTCTCACCGCGGCGGTTTTGAAGGCGAACTTCGACCTCACGTGTAACAAGGCCAGGCTAACGGTACTTGGCTACGCAAGCCACAACACCTACAACAAGCTTACCTACGAGTTCCTTGCCTCCTTCTATGACGACCACAGGGAGAAAGGTAATATGTGCATGGTAAGGTTCACCATTAACCGACAGCACTATGAAATAACTTTTGAAATTTTTTGCGATGCTTTCGGTTTCCCTCATGTTGGGGAGCTAACTGTTACTGTCGGGGGGGGGATGACCCCCAGGTAGGCCAAGACGGGACCAACCGATTGGCTCCAAGGAGCTATGGCCGTCTGGACCCAAGACAAGGAACCACTACTTGATGGAATCCTCCACCCGACCCACATCCAAGTTTCCCCGACTGGCCCGTCTAGCCGGGTAGCCAGAAGAACTGGCTGAGGGTGCCGCTCCTAGCCGGCCGCCTCGTATCCGCTGGCCATGGTACAGTGAGGGTGATGCTCTTCGCTGAGCGCACTTCTGACCGGATAGGCTGGCTAACCCGGTCGGCGCTACCGGACAACTGTGCCAAAGCTGGAGGCTCACGAGCAAAGCAAGGGCTGACGAGTAAAGCTCTGGCTTACGAATAAAGCTCTAGCTGACGGATAAAGAGCCGGCTGATGAGTAAAGCAAGGGTGCCAGACACTGTAGCACTATACTAGAGGCTTGACTAGACCTGGGCCTACCGTTCGGCCCTGTCTAGCCGGCCCATTTTGTAAAACCCAAATCCAAACAGTAAACCCTAGAACCCATCTTGTAAACTACCTCCTCAACCAGTATATAAGGGGAGGTAGTGCTGGGGTTCTAGGTAGACAATTACAAGTTAGAGGTTCTCTAGATTGGACAAGTTGAGTAGTTCCTCTTCTTCTAGCAAGGAGTAGCCAGGAAAGCAACTCAAGGAGCATATGTACTGGGTGTTCGCCCTTGATAGTAGATACTTGCAGGAGTAGGGGTGTTACCTCGCCAAGAGGGCTCCGAACCTGGGTACATCGCTGTGTTTGCGGTATCTGTGCCCAACCTGTTGCGATTATACACCAATAGCATCCTGATTATCCCCTCTCATGCCATCCCCAATGGTAGTGCCGTGTTGCACACCATGATAGTTAGCGCCCACCATGGGGCACAACGCTTCGGCTAGGATCATCTTTCGCATGGGACTTCCGCTCGTCGCCGGTGAGCGAGTCGCCTCTGGCCTCTTCCTCACCTTCGGCTCCTTCGACTGCGTCCTCGACAACACATCCTACTTCACCGAGGGAACCTTCCCAAGTGGGGGCTCTATCATGCACTTTGGCGAGCACCACGTCTATGTCGCCACCGTCGCCGAGGCCTTTCCTTGCGAGATCGTCACCGCGTCTGGCGCGCCCCCTGGCTTCTCTGCTTTGTGCGTCGCCAGCGGCAGCGTCGAGGTCAGGATGGCGGGCTCGAGCGAGAACCGTCGCCCACCTCTAGAGCGCAATGGGGACGGCCGTGCCGCTAACTCACGCCTCCCGAACCAAGACCTGCTCACCGCATCCATCGAGCACCTCCGTAACCCCATCACCCCCATCGAGGCAGATCCAACAGCAGCTGCGGCAACACTGGAGGCTACTCGCCAGAGTCTCCTGGAAGAAGCTGGCAAGGTGGCAGCCACCCAACGGCGAATGAACGCAACCATGCACGAGTACAACATCGTGCACGGCTTCGCCGCCCGCCCGGCCCAGCCCCAAGGCTGAAACCTTGGTTCAGAGATGGATCGCGCTGCTGATCCGCGTATGCCTGCGGTGTAGTCGGTCTACAGCACTCCCGCCAAAAACATGAGGGCCACGAAGGCGACAGTCGCCAAACTAAGCCACCCAGAGGGCGAGGAACTGCTCCGTCAGCAAGCATGTTTCCAGTTCCTCGTGGTCACGGCAAACAAACAGCATGCTGAGGCAGAGCTCAGCATGGGTGGCAACAGCAAGACCCTACCAGCTCGTCGGATGGTGGATCCAGCCGTGGCGGCCAGCAAAGCCTCTTCCCCAAACCGTGCAATGCCAAGCAACCATCCACGCAGCGGATCGGCAGGCCATGGGCACAACGCCCGCGACGCCGCGGCCGTCACCAGCAAGAACCGCGAGCCGACTAGCGAAGCCGAAAAAGGCAAAGGGCTTCCCAAGTCTCGCCTATCTGGCCGTCTAGGACCGCTCGAGCCGGAAGAACCACAAGACGCACGCGCATACATCGACCCACTGGTCCAGTCGCACACGCTGGAAGAAGAGAGCCCAGCTGGTCCAAGGTGCTTCGGACCACGAATCCGGAATGAACCATTTCCAAAGGGATTTTCGCTCCCAAGGGATACGCCAAAGTACAACGGCTCGGTCAAGCCGGAGGATTGGCTGGTGGACTACAGCACCGTGGTAGGCATCGCGAACGGTAACCACCGGGTGGCTGTGCGCTATGCCCCCCTCATGCTCCTCGACTCAGCCAGGACATGGCTCTACAGCCTCCCCGATAACAACATCAACGCTTGGATCGATTTCGAGCAGGCATTCGTTCGCAACTTCACCGGCACCTACAAGCGCCCGGGTCGACCTGGCGAGCTCGCCCTTTGTGTGCAGGGTCCGGATGAATCCGATCGCTCCTACATCACCCGGTGGACGAGCATGCACAACTCCTGCGAGGGGGTACCGGAGCACCAAGCGGTCGACTTCTTCGTCAACGGCTACAGAGATGGCACTATGCTCAAGCACAAGCTTCGCCGGGTGGATCCCACCACCATGGCCATCACGGACAAGTACGCCACCACCGACGTGGCAATGAAAAGATCCGTGCGGATGGACGACCGGGGCAAATCATCTTCGATGTAGCTGTGGATCGATGCCAGCCGGATGGGAATGGCCATAGCTCAAGGCGGCATGATAACCGCCATGACAAGAGAAAGGACGGCCAGCCGGATAACCAATATGGTTCCAGGCAGGTGGCGGCAGTGCAGGAGGATCCGACTGCAGGCGGAAGCCGGAGACAGAAGCCTGATGACCACCCCCAAGGCCCAAGTACACCATCGAGTCAATGCTTGATGGGCCATGCACGTTCCACAGCGGAGGCAACAAACCGGCTACAAATACCACACGCCAGTGCACCTAGACGAAGAAGATGGCGGAGATTGGTGGCGCGCCGGCTATGCAAGAACCACCACCCCCAGCCGGTGGGCCTCCAGGCGACTGCAATAACCAACGCTGGAGGGAGAATGATGATGACAACTATCCCCTCTAGGTGGGAAACTACCACATCTTCACGACGGAGCCGGAAACCAAGCATGGCAAGAGACGCCACGAGGAGGAGGTGAACACGATCGTGCCCCCGTCCCCTAGTACCTCAACTGGTCGGAGCAAGAAATTTCATGGAGCCGGAAGGACCAGACAGCTGTGCTACCTCACCCATGCACTTACACGATGGTTTTGGATCCCATCATTGTCTCCAAGAAGCATTCCTGCAGATTCTCCCGCGTCCTCGTAGACGGTGGGAGCAGCATCAACCTCCTGTACCACAGCTCACTGGACCGGCTTGGTATCAGCGAGTCGTAGTTGGAGCCGTCAAGCACTTCCTTCCATGGGGCTGTCCCTGGCCCATGACATTCGCCCATTGGAAAGATCTAGCTGGACATCATCTTCGGCATGGAGGATAACTTCCGTTGCGAGCCCATCTGGTTTGAGGTGGTCAACCTCTCCAGTGCATATCATGCAATCCTAGGACGCCCGGTGCTCACCAAGTTCATGGCGGTACCACATTACGCCTACCTCAAGATGAAGCTACCAGGGCCAAAGGGTGTCATCACCGTGGCCGGCTGCTACAAGAGGTTAGTGGAGTGTGCCACAGACGGATCCAAGCTGGCAGAGGCCATGATCATCGCGGAAGAGAAGCGCATTATCATGTAGAATGTGGCGGCCCTACAGAAGGACATGCCGGCTGGCGAGCCCAAGCCGGCCGGGGAAGCGCAATTCAAGCCATCCAAGGGCACCCAAAAGATATTGTTGGATGAGGCCGAGCCGGACAAGTTTGTCCTAGTCGGAGATGGCCTTGACATCAAATAGGAAAGCGCACTTGTCGACTTCCTCCGTGAGAATCGGGATATCTTCACATGGTCCCCCAAGGACATGCCAGATGTTCCGAGGGAGTTCGCTGAGCACTCTTTACATGTCAGGCCCGATGCAAAGCCGGTCAAATAGTCCATCCGGGTGGAGGCGCTAGCGCCACTTTCAAAGATCACTGGCAACAGGGATGCAACAAGCCGGGTGGCAAAATGGGCCATAGATCTCGCCGCCCACAATATACAATACGAGCCGAGAACAGCGATCAAGTCTCAGGCCTTGGCAGATTTCCTTGTTGACTAGGCAGAGACGCAATACCTGCCGCCCTGCCCTGACTCCACGCATTGGAAGCGGCATTTCGACGGCTCCAAGATGTATGGAGGGCTCAGAGCCGGAGTGGCCATCATTTCCCCCAAAGGGGACTAGCTAGAGTACGTGCTGCAGATCCACTTCTGCGCGTCCAACAACATCGCTGAATACGAGGCGCTCGCCCACGGCCTCAAAATGGCAAAAGAAATCGGCATCCGGCGCATCCTATGCTTCGACGACTCATACTTGGTGGTGCAGCAACTGTCAGGCGATTGGGACGCCAGGGACGCAAACATGGCTCTATATCGCTTCTTCATACAACATCTATGCGCCTATTTTGAAGGATGCGAGTTTCACCATGTCCCCAGAATAAACAACAAAGTCGCGGACACGCTCGCCCGCATCGGGTTAACAAGGCAGGCAATTCCGTCAATCACGCCATCTCCAGAATCCAACTCCATCATACTGGCCGCGGACCCAGGGACTGCCGGCTCCAAGACCTCCGCAATGGCTTCACCGCACCCGTGGATCGCCACGGCACTGGGACTGCGGCTCCAAGACCTCTGGCAGCTTCACTGGACTGCTTCACCGCTCCTGGGGACTGCTTCACCATGCCCGGGGACTGCCGCGTCGAGCCTGGAGGCTGCCGGCTCCGCTACTTCGCTGAGTCGGCCACCAGACGAGCCCAACCTGGCTATCTGCACAGAGGTAAACCTGCTCATGCAGGAGGTATGCGCCATCCGGGAAACCCCAACATGGGCTAACCCGTTTATGGATTTCCTAGCCAGAGGAGAGCTGCTCGAAGAGGAGGTCGAGGCAAGGCAGGTGAAGTGCTGGGCTAGCGCGTACACTATCATCAACAACAAGCTCTACAAACGCAGCGTTGGGGGAATTTATCAGCGATGTGTGAGCCAAGAAGAAGGAATCTGGTTGCTGAACGACATTCACCAGGGCGAGCGCGACCACCACACGTCATCATGAGCCATAGTGGCAAGGGCATTTCTCCATGTGTTCTACTGGCCCACGGCGCTGGAAGACGCCGAACAAATAGTCAAAGCATGTAATGGTTGTTAGCGGTTCAACCAGCAGAAGCACACTCCGTCTGCAGCACTCAAGACAATCCCCATCACTAGGCCCTTCATCGTCTAGGGGGCTAGATATGGTTGGCCCTTTCAAAACAGCCCGATTCGGCATGACACACTTGCTGGTGGCAGTGGACAAATTCACCAAGTGGATCGAGGAAAAACCGATAAAGAAGCTGGATGGGCCAACAGTGGTCAAATTCTTCACAGACATAATCACGTGCTTCGGCTACCCCAACAGCATCATCACGGACAACGGCACGAATTTCGCCAAGGGAGCTTTCGCACACTTTTGCAAAGACAAGGGCATACGCCTGGACCTTGCATCTGTGGCACACCCCCAGTCCAATGGGCAATGCGAGCGATTAAATGGCCTAGTCTTAGCCGGAATCAAGCCCCGGCTGATCGAACCACTGATGTGATCCCCCGACTGCTGGATAGAGGAGCTACTGGCTGTGCTTTGGAGCCTCCGCACCACGCCAAACCGGTCCACCGGCTACACCCCATTCTTCCTTGTCTATGGGGCGGAGGCGGTCTTGTCCATAGACATCGAGTTCGACGCACCCCGGAAGCTTCTTTACACAGAACAACAAGCCAAGAAAGCACGTGAGGACAACGTCGACCTCCTCGAAGAAGCATGCGAGCTGGCCTTGTCCAGATCCGCCATCTACCAGCAAAACTTGCACCGTTACCACGCCAGCTGGATCCGTAGCGTCTCGTTCCGCGAAGGCGACCTGGTACTAAGGCTGGTACAGGACACCAAGGGGATGCACAAATTATCTCCGCATTGGGAGGGCCCATTCATCATCAGCCGAGCATTGCAAAACAACTCATACTACCTCATCGAAGCCCGCCAGCCAGAAAAGAATAGGATGGACCGTTCAGGCGAAGAAACTGAGCGCCCATGGAACGCGAACCTGCTTCACCCCTTTTACACTTGAACAAGAAGTGTATGTATCTCACCTTTATTTAACGAACAAGCATGGGAGCCTCGACACAGTCTCGGGGACTCCGCAATAAATTAGCAAGTCATGTTGCACAATTTGGCTTTTCCGGCTGCATTATTCTAACCTCGGAGCCAGCGATCTCCACCGGGGACTCGCCGGTTGGCCCAGACGGCCATGCAATCCACGCGGCAAAGTACTATACGTGGCTCCTAGAGCTTCCTCTTCGGTTCCGGCTACAGACCACAAGCCGGCTGACAGATCCGGCAAGAGCAGAACGCTCAACGACCCTTACACGAAAAATCTACAAGGAAAACAAAGACGTCTGGACGTTTCGGTTGCGCTCGCTCGCCCAAGGTTAGGGAAAACAAAGATGCCTACTAAGCTACCCCTTCGACTCTGGCTTGAAGCCGGAAAGGGCACAACATCAAATTGGCCAATGCTCACTGAGAAAAGGGAAAAGTCATTGCTTCGCGCGAAACAGCAAAATTTCAAGACTAGTGAATCTCAGATTACAATTCAGTTTGCATCTGTTTAACTAGGCAAACAACTTGTTTGTTTTTCATCTTTGCATGAGCCAAAGTTCCATGACAAACGCTATAGCTGGTGGCTAGTCGCTTCCCAGGCAGCAGAAGAGCAGATATAGGAGCTTCGACCCGGCTGTATTTTCCAGCCGTCCCGAACCTCGGGGACTACACCCTGTGGGTGCGCTTGCGCGCCCCCACATAGAAATCTGCAAACAGACAACAACATAAAGGAACTTTGACCCGGCTGTATTCTCCAGCCGGCCCGAACCTCGGGGACTACACCCTGTGGGTGCGCTTGCATGCTCCCACACAGAAATCTGCAAACAGACAACAACATAAAGGAGCTTCGACCCGACTGTATTCTCCAGCCGGCTCGAACCTCGGGGACTACACCTTGTGGGTGCGCTCGCGCGTCCCCACACAGAAACAAGCATGCAACAAATGCAAAATAGAAAGTGCAGATGAAAAGCACGAAGCAAATATCCAAAGGGAGGCGTTGCTCCCACCAGAGTTCAGTACAACACAAAACAACTATTCACCAACACATAATAACAAGTTTTTCACATACAAATACTCCCGGCTTACTGGGGATCAAGATTGCTGACTGGCAGAAGGGCCAGAGGCGTCGTCTGGGGCTTGGCTACTGGAGGCGATGCCAATCGAGGTGGTCTCTGGCATAGCCGGGGGTTCAGTGCGCGCCACATCCGGACTGAAGTGGTACAGCTCTATGCCAGCCGGGTCACTGAAGTCCTGGTCTAGTTGGACGAAGCTCCCAATCTTCACGCCACAGGAGCGGATATCAGGAACCTCAGCGCGGAGCTGCTCATAGTTGGTCCCTTGGAGAAATCCGCGAGAGAGACTCCACAGATCCATGTCCGGGTACAAGGACTTCAGCAGGGCCAGCACCATCTCCATGCCGCCACGTGCAGCCCACTCCCGAGCCACGTCCATGAGGTCCAGAGCGCCCGAAAGCCTCTCAGCTAGAGCGTCCATGGTGGCCGGCTCGACGGTGTTAGGCCAGACATAGTCATAGACCTCAAGAGCAGCGGCGTGCAGATGGTTCGCGTCCTCGCTAACAACCGCCACCAGCTTCTTCAGATGGAGGTCGTGCTCCGAGTCCGTCTCGGGGTTGTGCGCCCAGCTCCCCCGGATGGAGGATACTGAGCTGCACCCAGGAAAAGGGACAAAGATGAATATCGGCCGCGAAGGACAAATGGCAATGCTGGTCTGAGAACACTTACTCACGACAATCTCGGCGATCTGGCAAAGCTCCCCTAGCGCTGCCATCCCCTTGGCCTGGGAAGCCTTGAGAGCATCCTCCTAAGTGGCATGGAGCTGCTCCAGGTTCTTCAGCGCCTCGGTCCGGATGTCTGCCACCTTCTTGGCTTGGCCAGCCTTGACCTCCATTTGCTGCTGATGCGCAGTCCGCTGGGCGATTTGGTCCTGGCGGGCTTTGTTGGACTCCTCCAGCCGGGAAACCTCTCCCTTCAGCCTGGCCACCTCATGGTCCTGGTCCGCCAACAGAGCTGCAGGAGGATACCCAATGGTCAACAACAAGCGCGAGAAGTCGCGCAATCGGGAAGACACGGCAGAACAAGCAATCTTACAACCCAGATCCTACGAGGCTTTGGCAGCGTCGGCAAGAGCCCTCCGCGTAAGAGAAAGAAGTAAGAACCAAGGGAACCGGCTATGGCGCAAGGCGATGAAAGACATCGAAGTCAGCAAAGGGATACATACCTCGACGGAGGCCCCCAACACCTTGGCCTGGCAAAGCCCCTATTCCAGCACCTCCACCAGCTGGCGGGCCTGGCCGAAAGCCAGGGGCGCCGCCCCCGATAGCTGCGCCAAGGCGGGGTCCAGTGGCGGTGCAACCCGAGCCGGTGTCAAGCCGGTGATCTGGAGGTCATCGTTGCTTCCCGCGGCCGCGGAGGGCTGATGACCCACAAGTATAGGGGGTGTATCGCAGTATTTTCGAGTGAAGTGAAACCCAATTTATTGATTCGACACAAGGGGAGCCAAAGAATATTTATAAGCCTTAACAACTGAGTTGTCAATTCAGCTGCACCTGGAAACAATCTTGCTCACATCAGTTTATCAGTAGCAACAGTTTTGTAGTTGGAATAGCAAAGTAACAGCAGTAGTAAAGCAAAGATAGTAGTAACAAAAGCAGTAAACAGTGGGATTCGAGTGCGCTAGGCATAGGTATGGATGGACAGGCGTTGCATGGACAAGACAATCCACATAGCAATCAGAACATAGGGCAATTGCAGATAAATAAGATAAAGCATCCAAGTACTAGACAATCCTAGGCATGTGTTCCATATATAGTCATACGTGCTCGCAATGAGAACTTGCACAACATCTTTTGTCCTGCCAGCCCGTTTGCAGCGGGGCCTCTAGGGAACTACTGGCAATTAAGGTGCTCCTCTTAATAGAGCACCGGAGCAAAGCATTAACACTCCATGAACACATGTGATCCTCACATCAAAGCCATTCCCTTCCGGTTATCCCGATTTCTGTCACTTCGGGTCCATAGGTTCCGGACAACAACGTGTGTATACAACTTGAAGATACGACCAAAAACAATACTATCATAATGAATCAATAACATGTTCAGATCTGAAATCATGGCACTCGGGCCCTAGTGACAAGAATTAAGCACAACAAGTTGCAACAAAGTCATAAAGCACTAATAAAAGATACTAGGCACCATACCCTAACAATCTGATGCCCTTACATGAGCGATCTCATCCAATCCCTACCATCCCCATAGACTACAACGGGGGATTACTCACTCATAGATGGGGGAAACATGGATGGTCGATGGAGATGATGGTGGAGATCGATGGAGATGGCTCTGGGGGCACTTCCCCGTCCCGGCAGGGTGCCAGAACAGAGACTTTTTGTCCCCCGAATCTCCCCTTCGGTGGTGGCGGCGCTGCGGAACTTTTTCTGGAAAAACGTCGAACCCCCCGAAGTTTTTAGGTCAGAAGGCTTCTTATAGGCGAAGAGGGAGACCGAGGGCGTGTCTAGGGCCACCACACCATGCCCTGGCACGGCCAGGCCTAGCCCGCGCCTGGGGGGGTGGTGGCCAGCCCCTAGCCCTCCTCCGTCTCGTATTCTGGCTCCTGGAGTCTTCTGGAAAAATAGGCACTTTGGCTTTTGTCCCGTCCAATTCCGAGAATATTCATTTTCTGACTTTCCTGGAACCAAAAATAGCAGAAAATAGGCAGCTGGCACTGTTGCTCTTGTTAATAGGTTAGTCCAAGAAACCGTATGAAAAGTACTCCAAAGTATGGACAAAACACAAGAAAGGATATAAAACCAAGCATGGAACATCAAAAATTATAGATACATTTCCAATGTATCAACATCCCCAAGCTTACCTCCTGCTCGTCCTCGAGTAGGTAAGTGATAAAAAGAAAGAATAATTTTTGAGGTGACATGCACCATCAAAGACTTGATCAAAATATTTGTAAAACATTCAAAGATGGGATCATAGTACTTCAATTATAACATGAAAGACAAAGTTCTAGCAATAAGACAAAGAGACTATGATGCAACATGAAAAGGCACAAACAAAAGATTCATGAATAACAATGCCTTGCAAGGCGTTTGTTTGTTTCACATAAAGAAAACATAGCATAGTGGCATTCATCTTGTCCCTCATAGAGTAGCAAATATAAATGCATAGGGCACCTTCAAAGTTTACAAGAGTGACTAGATACAAATAGTTTAAAACAAGCAATATCAAGGTATGCATCAATCAACAAGTCTTGGGACAATGCACATAGAACTAAGAATGGCCACTATGCTCTCAAGAAAGTGCTCATAGAATGTGTGGAGACTCAACAAGGAAATGAACAGGTTTTGAAAAGTTTGAAAGGCTTCCAAATGCTGAAAGTATGGTACTCATTAGCTTTGAGCTCTCATTGCCCCTATCATAAGCATCTTTAATGTGGTTAAGGTGAAAGTGAGGTCCAATCTGAGTTATATGCTTGACAGACTATAAACTGAAAATCCCAAGTCCCTTGAGTACGAGGGCCGCTCCTCATGCTACTCAACTTTAGTTACCGGTAAGTTCTTGTCATCGTAAGTATGTGCGTATGATAGAGAACCGACAACGGGGTACCCCTTGGCCGATGATACGGAAAAATCCCCATATCAAAATGACAAGGCAAGCAGATAATGAGTATCTCAGCAATCTTCTTATTTACCATGGGAAAATGGTGTTGTTTTCTCTCTTTCCTCTTGTCATAAATCTCTTTTTTTCTTTTTCTCAATAGCTATCTCTCTTTTTTTATAAGAAGAATGCTTCATAGATATCATTATGGTTACGCTGCAGGTTTCCACCATGTCAGCATGGATTAGACCAGTGGCCCAGGCGTTTCTCTAACACACATACATAACTCCATGGACTTACAAGCTCCCTTTAATTTCATCGATTGACATCCGCAAACAAAAGAGCAAGGTATCAACTGGGTATATATTTACAAGTGTTGAAAGCATTCCCCGTGACAGCACGGTTCTGCTAATCCCCAGCCTATAATTTGCAAGCATATAACTTTCATGGAGAATCACAATGGTTCAAGTTTATTAAGTGTAGGAAATAAAGTGTGCCATCAAGTTCGTGAGAGCTTTACTAACTAACTTTCTCATAACAAGCAAACATTTTATTCGGAAGAAAACAAGGCATATTGAATATGCACGGAAGTAGCAAATGATGCTAATAGGTAGGTATGGTGGACACTTTGGCAATATTTGGTTTAAGGGAGTTGGAAACATGAGTAAAACACTCAGTGTAAGTGAAGGCTAGCAATAGTAAGGGAGCGACAAACGAGAGAGCAATAATGGCCATAATCATGCAGAGCGACAAAACATCATTGATCAAAGCATAAAGTGATACTACAAGTTGAAAACTAAAGGATCATCAAGGCTTAAGGTGACTTGAGATAGTCATAACATGGTGTGAGCATGCGCCAAGTCAACCCAAATAAAGCATCAAAGGAGAATACCACTATACTATGCTTTAATATGCTAAAACAACGCATGATTCATCCAAGGCACATTAAGCAATCTCAATTGTTTATAACATGTCATGCTACAACAAAGAATACTAAGCATAAATCCAAATCAATATCAAGCATGGAATGACAAAGCATAGGCCACAGTCAAAAACAAGCTCTCTTTACCACTTAAGCATGAGCTTTCCTACTCTTTCCCAAACCAAACCAAACTATTTGAACACCAATGTATGAAAGAGGAGGTCCAACCAATTTATTCATAAAACTAAGAAAACAAAGCAAACGAAAAACCAAAACAAAAACGAAAAAGAAGACGCTCCAAGAACAACACAACTGTGCATGAAACAATAAAAATGAAGTGTTTGGAAGAAACCTGGGATTTTATTGATGAAGAAGGGGATGCCTTGGGCATCCCCAAGCTTTGACGCTTGTACTTCTTGGATAATTCTTGGGGTGACACGCGTGGCATCCCCAAGCTTGAGCTTTAGTCCATCCTTCATCTCATTACTCATTCCTTCCATACACCTGAAATTTTTCCTTCATACAAAACTTCACACAATCTTTATTAGCAACATTAGTGCACTCAAGATAAATAAGTCTTAAGGTTCAGTTCTAACACCAAATAAACTTCCATTAGAACACTATCTACTGTAGCACTTCCCTCAAAAAGCTCAATTCCCCAAAAGAACTCAAAAAGGAACCAACAAGAAGCAAATGCAGAAAATGGCAGAAGTCTGTCAAAACAGACCAGCAGGTAAAGACGAATTTTTCGAAGACCTTCTGTTGCTCAAATCAAAAAGTGTTGAACTAACGAAAGTTAGATAATAACCTGGGGAATAAGAGCAAAAAATTACAGCTCAATCCGACATACAGAGATCTCTCACGAATTTTTACGGTGAAGCACAAAAATCTGTTTCGGGACAGCAACTTTCCCAATCATTACTTCTCTCTCATTAGAGGTTACTCTTGGCACAAAAAGAAAATAAAAAGGATAAGGAGAGGTTATTTCTGAAGTAATAACTTCCAAGACTCATCTAAAACTTTTGGGTTATCTCCCAATAAGTACTTTTCTTTAACGCCTTTAAGGTAGGCATAAGGAAAAACTGAAATGGATAGAATAGAAGTAAGCGGAGATAATCATGGTGAAAACATTGTTTTGTTCAATGAAATCCTTTTGTTAACAAGGTTGATCAGGTCTCGTTACCAAAACAATTTCATATGATACAAAACTTTGTATTCCACTAATGATTATGTTACCTCAACCTTGATAGCAATGGTCCCAATCATAATAGTTTCAAATATTTCTCTTGGTATGGGACAATATATTTCTCCAACTTGAATGCCCTCAACATGTTCAATTGAATTCAAGACATAAGTCCTTTCAATCTTCTTGGGGAAATAGACAATATGTTCCTTGTCATTAACATTGAAGGTCACCTTCCCTTGATTATAATTAATAACAGCTCTTGCAGTATTTAAGAAAAGGTCTCCCCAGAATAATAGACATAATATCATCTTCAGGCATAAAAAGTTTGAGAGGATGCTCTCATAAGAAATATGAATTGAAGTAAAAGAGAGCATCAAGAATCAAATTCAAAACACATTTAAGTCTAACCCACTTCCTATGCATAGGAATCGTGTATGCAAATAAATTCACAAAGAACCAAGTGACAAGCATAGGAAGATAAAACAAGAGTAACTTCAAAACTTTCAGCACATAGAGAGGTGTTTCAATACCATGAAAACTTCTACAACCATATTTTCCTCTCTCATAATAATTTTCAGTAGCCTCATGAATAAACTCAACAATATAACTATCACATAAAGCATGCTTTTCATGTTCTACAAGCACTAGAGCTTTATCATAAACATCTTCAAAAGAATCCTCAGGAACATAACATTCATCCTCCTTTAGTAAGCATGGAGGACAAGAAAATAATGTAAGGGATAAAGAGTTACTCTCATTAGAAGGTAGGCATGGGTAGCTAATCCATTCTTCCTCCTTTTGTTCATCACTCTCCTCCTCTTTTCATCTAATGAGATTTCAGGTTCATCAATTTCATCTTCCATAGGATCCTACAAGGCATTACTCTCTTCCATTTGTGGATAGCATCTATTAAAATATTCAAGGATATAGCCATTTTCATCTTGTAATTATCAAAGCAGAATTTAAGTATACCATAAACCTCATATTTGTAAGGTGAATCATCAATATTTTCAAGCAAACTAGCAAGTTCAAAAGCACCCTTCCAAGCAATAAATTCTTCAATTTGTTCCGCATCATAAAAGTCATAAACTCCTTTAGCATAGGAAGATATGGTATCATTATCACTATACTCACATTCAAAAGGGAGGTGTTTATACCTCTTTCTGCAACAAGACTCATCACAGCAATAAGTAACATTATAAGTAGAGCACACGTTTCTAGCAATGGTATACAATCTATCAATTTTTTCCCATAAGTGTTTCCCTTTTTGTGACAAGCGGTGTTCCTTATAATAATATTTTTGATCTTCCGTGAACCCACCTTGACAATAAGCTTCAGGTTCAAAGAAACCAACCATTGACAACAAGCATGACAAAGCAAGACAATAACAGACCAACAAAAATAACAACTAGAGTAGGAACTAATTTTTTTCGTATTTTTGATAAAGAAACAAGCAAACAAGGAGAAAATAAACTTAGCTTGAACAATAGTGAATCCAAGTGGACTTGATAAATAAAGCTATGCTCCCCGGCAACGGCGCCAGAAAATAGTCTTGATGACCCACAAGTATAGGGGGTGTATCGCAGTATTTTCAAGGGAAGTGAAACCCAATTTATTGATTCGACACAAGGGGAGCCAAAGAATATTTATAAGCCTTAACAACTGAGTTGTCAATTCAGCTGCACCTGGAAACAATCTTGCTCACAGCAGTTTATCAGGAGCAACAGTTTTGTAGTTGGAATAGCAAAGTAACAGCAGTAGTAAAGCAAAGACAGTAGTAACAAAAACAGTAAAAATTGGGATTCAAGTGCGGTAGGCATAGGGATGGATGGACGGGCGTTGCATGGACAAGACAATCCACATAGCAATCAGAACATAGGGCAATTGTAGATAAATAAGATAAAGCATCCAAGTACTAGACAATCTTAGGCACGTGTTCCATATATAGTCATACATGCTCGCAATGAGAACTTGCACAACATCTTTTGTCCTGCAAGCCCGTTTGCAGCGGGGCCTATAGGGAACTACTGGCAATTAAGGTGCTCCTTTTAATAGAGCACCGGAGCAAAGCATTAACACTCCGTGAACACATGTGATCCTCACATCAAAGCCATTCCCTTCTGGTTATCGCGATTTCTGTCACTTCGGGGCCATAGGTTCCGGACAACAACGTGTGTATACAACTGGCAGATAAGACCAAAAACAATACTATCATAATGAATCAATAACATGTTCAGATCTCAAATCATGGCACTCGGGCCCTAGTGACAAGCATTAAGCACAACAAGTTGCAACAAAGTTATAAAGCACTAATAAAAGATACTAGGCACCATACCCTAACAATCTGATGCCATTACATGAACGATCTCATCCAATCCCTACCATCCCATAGCCTACGGCGGGGGATTACTCACTCATAGATGGGGGAAACATGGATGGTCGATGGAGATGATGGTGGAGATTGATGGAGATGGCTCTGGGGGCACTTCCCGTCCCGGCATGGTGCCGGAACAGAGACTTTCTGTCCCCCGAATCTCCCCTTCGGTGGTGGCGGCGCTGCGGAACTTTTTCTAGAAAAACGTCGAACCCCCAAAGTTTTTAGGTCAGAAGGCTTCTTATAGGCGAAGAGGGAGACCGAGGGGGTGCCTGGGGCCACCACACCATGCCCTGGCGCGGCCAGGCCCAGCCACCCGAGGTGTGTGGCCAGCCAGCCCTCCTCCGTCTCGTGATTCGGATCACAGGTCTTCCGAAAAATAGGCACTTTGGCTTTTGTCCCATCCAATTCCGAGAATATTCATTTTCTGACTTTCCTGGAACCAAAAACAGCAGAAAACAGGCAGCTGGCACTGTGGCTCTTGTTAATAGGTTAGTCCAAGAAATCATATGAAAAGTACTCCAAAGTATGGACAAAACATAAGAAAGGAGATAAAACCAAGCATGGAACATCAAAAATTATAGATACAGTTCCAATGTATCAAGGGCCCATCCGCCGGCTGGGCAGGGACTTCTAGTGGTGCCACCTCCACCGGCTCCTCCACCCGGTAGGCGCTGGAGTCAGCCCCCGCCGCCAGGCCAAGGGGAGGCGCGGCCGCACCACTGTTGCTAGGCAGGAGAGCCTTGGCGAGCCAGGAGACTGCGCCGGCCTAGTGCAACATCACGGGCACAGCCGACGGCACCACCTCCGCCGCATCCGATCAGGCGTAGTAGGCGTGGCCTCCGGGACCACATCCGGCGTACCGGAGTCCCCAGCCCTGGCAGGCGAAGGGGTGGACGCGATGGCGATGGTCGCGTAGTCGGGCAAGGCCATTACCTCACTACAAGAAGAACAAGGGCGAAATAAGCAAGTGTAATCCCACCAATGCGAGCAAGGGGTACATGAGCACGTACCCGGCGACGCTCGGTATGACGGTCGCGGCTCTGGGGCGGCGGCTTTTCTTGGCGGCACCCCTAGACGGCGCGGTGCTGGTAGAGGCGGCTCGCTTCCCCCTGGCCCTGGGCGCGGAGACCTCAGCCAGATTCACATGCTCGCCGTGCGTGGCTGCTCCAACACACAAGCGGAATATCAAGTTTACGGCTAAAACGCAGTGGGAGCAGGGCAGGCAAGGACAAGGAAAAACTTCTCACCGGGTGGGAACTCGCAGCCTTCGTCGGCCCAGATGGGGAATCGCTTTGGCTCCGTCTGCTTGTACTTCGTGGTCTTGAGGTTCGCAGAGAAGTTGGGCAGCTTGTCGTCCCCCATGCCGTCCTCCACTAGATGCGCCGTAAAAAGCTACTCAATAGGGGAAGATAAGAGGCACGAAGCAAGAATCCCTCGAGAAAAATCCACCTGGAAGAGGGGAAGAAAGGCCTACCTTTGGCGGAAGCCGGTCGCGGTAGTACGACCGGCAGGAGAACTCCCAGTCCTCCGCCAACTTCTCCTTCGAGATGGTGGCGAGCCACTCGCGGAGGGCCGCGTATGGCACGTCCAGCTAGGAAACCCGGGTGGGATCCAGATGGCCGGAGAGGTGGCACATCTTGTGCAACCGCTGCTGCAACAGAAGCACGCGACTCGCCATCTAGGACAGTAGAATGTCCCGGGCGGTGAGGCCCTCATTCTCCACTAGGACCTCCAGCCGGGCGGCCATCCGGTCGATGTCCCCCTGGGTGCTCAAGTGCTGGACGCTCCAGGCCTTTCGGGTGGAAGAGACGTTCGAGAAGACTAGAATTTTGATCCAATCTACCTCGGTGGCGTCGCGCACGTAGAAATACGAGCGCTGCCATAGCTTGATAGTGTCCGGGAGCTCCAGGCGCGGCATCACCGCCGACGGCCGTGGGTAGATGGTGCAGCAGCCCATCTCCGTCAACGGACCGCCCTTCCCCACAACCTGAACCTTGAAGTAGAAAAACTTCAAGAAATTTGCAGCGTCGAGGCAGATGCCGAGGTAAGCCTCACAGCAGGCCGCGTGATGCGCCAACATCACCATGGTGTTGGCTCCGAGGTGGTGGAGCTGGAGGTCGAAGGAGACGAGCAGCTCCAGCATGAACCTGCTCAAGGGTAGCCCGAGGCCGCGTGCGAAATGGGCGAGGAAGATGACGGCCTCGCCGGGCTAAGGGTTGGGCACACGCTCGTCCTCTGGCACGAGGTGGTGCCTCAACAAGCGTTCCGGCGGTAGAAACTTCCCCTGCCGGTACTTCCACACCAACTCCTCGATGACGTAGGAGCCGCACCACGTGCCAGTGCTCTCCGACAACATCTTGTCGGGGAAGGTGGCCATGTTGGAAGCGCGCGGTCCTGTCATCGAGGAGGAAGAAGAACGGCGCCAAGCGAGCAGTGGCGCAGTAAGCGAGAGCAGGCTAGTCGCAAAGAGCGTAGGCAGCAGGAAGACAAAGTGAAGAAGAACGCTCCATTGCATTCCTATTTATCGGGGCAGAAGGGCCACGCCAGTTATCCTCTCTTCCCACCACGTGGCAAGCAACTTCCCCACCTCCACGCGACGGTTCAGGGCGGATCGTGTGCGCCCGCGCAAAATGCACAGAAGATCCCGCATGCGTTACTGCGGGGGCAAGCTGCGCCCACGATCCTCGAGAAACCGCAATGATGAAGACGCGCGCACGGTTACCAAAAACTGCTGCGGCAGACCAAGGGGTCAAACTGATGCGATGCGTATCAGAAGTGACAGGCGTGGCTGACGAGAGCAACGACAACAGCAAACTGGCGATCCCTCTTCCGGCCGGGTGCGGCAGCTGGTCCACGAGATCACCGCTCACACCCTATGGGTGGGGCCATCGACTCCGTAGCCAGAAAACCACAGCCGGGAAATAATGAAGAATCTCAAGCCGGTACAAGACAAAAACTACAAGACAAAAGCTACAAGACAAAAGAAAACGACAAAGTCTCTGCATCAACTATCATTTCAAACTTGACCAAATGAGCACGCAAGAACTTCTCCTCGAGGCGACGTCCTAACGCGCTCAGGGACTAGTGTCGGGGGGATGACCCCCGGGTAGACCAAGACGGGACCAACCGAAAGGCTCCAAGGAGTTCTGGAATCCTCCACCCGGCCCACATCCAAGTTTCCCTGGCTGGCCTGTCTAGCAGGGTATCTAGAAGAGGGTGCCTCTCCTAGCCGGATGCCTCGGATCTGCTGGCCATGGTACGGTGAGGGTGATGCTCCTCGCTGAGCGTACTTCTGACCGGACAGGCTGGCTAGCCCGATCGGCGTGACTGGACAACTGTGCCAAAGCTGGAGGCTGACGAGCAAAGCAAGGGCTGACGAGTAAAGCTCCTGCTTACGAATAAAGCTCCGGCTGACGGATAAAGAGCCGACTGACGAGTAAAACAAGGGTGCTAGACACTATAGCGCTGTACTGGAGGCTTGACTGGACCCAGGCCTACCGTTCGGCCCTGTCCAGATGGCTCACTTTGTAAAAACCAAATCCATATAGTAAACCCTAGAACCCATCTTGTAAACTACCTCCTCAACCAGTATATAAGGGGAGGTAGTGCTAGGGTTCTTGGTAGACAATTGCAAGTTAGAAGTTCTCTACATTGGACAAGTTGAGTAGTTCCTCTTCTTCTAGCAAGGAGTAGCTACGGAAACAGCTCAAGGAGCATCTGTACTGGGCGTTCTCCCCTTGATAGTAGATCCTTGCAGGAGTAGGAGTGTTACCTCGCCAAGAGGGCTCCGAACCTAGGTACGTCGCTATGTTTGCGGTATCTGTGCCCAACCCGTTGCGAGTATCCACTAATAGTATCCTGATTGTCCCCTCTCATGCCATCCCCAATGGTACTGCTGTGCTCCACACCACGACAGTTACTAAGTGTTGGGCCTGCAGCATAGAAAACAAAAAATTTCCTACGATGAGAACTACACGCCAAGATATATCTACTAGGTACATAGCAACGGGTGGACATACATCCAACGAGAACTTACCCTCGAAGACAACGAGTTTTGTTAACGAGTAGGAACTCGTGGTTGATGTAGTCATACACTTGCCGATCTCAAGATCATGAGCGAGTCCGAGCGCCGCAACTCAGCAGCGCATCCGTACTCGCACACACGTTCAAGCCACCGGACAACCTCCACCTCCTCGCTCCAGCGATCCAGCGGAAGCAGCAACTCCTTCCAGACGAAATGCCACCGGGAACATGTATCTCTCTAATCCGAGACCATGGGGGAATAATTCTAGAGGGGGAGAGAGATCCTTCACAAGGAGGTGTGTGGAAGAAGGAGGAAGAGGGTGGCCTTTTATAGGAGGAGGGGGGTACCCCTCCTTCATGGACGTCGCATAGGGGGGGTGACTCCTCACCTCCCCCATTCATGTGGTGGTAACCCCTCCACATTAAAATGCCTCTTCACATTCCCCTTTAAAGTCCCTACTTTAAATGCATTAAAATTCTCCAAGTTTAATGCTGTCTCATTTAATAAAACTATTTTATTAAATTTATTCAGAATTTTGTTAATTACTTTAATTAACAAACATTCACATATAACCCCTTGCAATATTTCAATATCACATGCAGAACCACTTTCTGCAATTTCACCCGAAATAATTTCCGGTTTCTATCGAAACAATTCCTGCGCTTTGCAATTCTTTCGTCTGAAACATATGTGCTCCAAAATGGTGTCCAGTAACTCTTAAGTGTGTCACCCCACGGTTCGCAAACAATGCAGACATGATCGAGACCCCTCTCCGATCAATAATCAGCAGCGGGACCTGGAGATTCGTACTGACTCCTACACATTCAACAATGACTTCTATGATCGTGAGAACCTTTAACACTAGTAACTAAATCCCTTTGTCTCGCGATATATTACATGTCCGAGATTCGATCATTGGTATCTCCATACCTAGTTTGATCTTGTTACCGACATGCACTCTTTTCTTGTTCCCGTGATATAACATTCTAGTGATCACATCACTTGCTTGCAAGCTACCTTAATGTGATATCACCGAGAGGGCCCAGAGTATATCTATCCGTCATCGGGATTGACAAATTCCACGCTTGATCCATGAGCCTCAACATAACACCTTCGTAGCACTGAACCCATCTTTATAGTCACCCTGTTACGATGTGACGTTTGATGTTATCAAGATACTCTTCCGGTATTAGCAATTAACATGATCTCATGGTCTAAGGACAAAGATTACTTCGTATGATGTTATAGCAATCTAAACATAATGACTTTGATCATAATGCTATACTTCGGATGAATGTTCATCACATCATTCCACCAATGTTGTGACCTTGTTAGAACATCCAATGTCTATGATTAGGAAACCTTGATCATCTTGTTAATCAACAAGCTAGTCTATAAGAGAGGCATAACTAGGAACCGTTTTTATTTATTAAACACACATGTATTGATGTTTCCGATCAATACAATTATAGCATGCAAAATAAACATTTATCATAAACATGGAATAAGATAATAACCACTTTATTATTGCCTCTCGGGCATATTCCCTTCAGTCTCCCACTTGCACTAGAGTCAATAATCTAGTTTGAAAAACTTTGCGTATTGAACACCTATAGCTTTCTGGTGTTGCATATACGCGATTGCTAGTGGTTAACATAATCTCCGGATCTGACAGTTTCAGGTCCGTGTGTATTTGCATGTCTTTGCGTCTCTACGCATCACTCATTTTCAAATGAGATGGCATTGTATAAATTTCGTCCTTTGGTGAGACCTTTAGTTCGTTAGGGTTAAAATATGTTGATATTATTGTCACACAATATATCTTCATAGTATTAGCCCACTTTGAACCACACCTAGTTTGATAACAAACTACTTAACACAAATGCCCTCCTTTGCTGCTACTATAGTAGTTATACTTAGCCTTTTGTTGTAGTATCCGTCACAATGTCTCAACTTTGGAACTCATCCAAATCCATCATGGAACATCCTTTCCATTACATTATGCCACCCATAGTCTAAATTGAGATAAATTTAATTTGTATCTTGTGACAAAACTAGTATCAATGTAACACTTTACAATGAACTACCTTTAACTATTTGTCACTTATACATGATATATTCTTAGTTCTTCCAAAGCTCATAAGAATATCTTTACTATCGTCCAATGATCATCTTATGAATCATTCTGGTATGTGCTCATAACATTTAGAGCATAGGACATTCTGGATATATACATATCATGGTATAATCGATCAAAATCTTCATGTGATTTTACTCACCAAGTGTTGAAACACTTGAATCTTGATACAATCCTTTCCATGCAGCAAGAACCTTTCTTGTTGTTTCCATATTGAACCCTTTCAATATCTCATATATGTATGTCTGCACAACCATATTAGCGCCTCAATCTATCCATATAGATTTTGATGCCAAATATTCCGGTTTTGCCCAAGTCTTTCATCAAAATCTTATTTTAATGAAATTCTTAACTTGTGTCAATACAAGATACATCATTTCCAATCAACAATATGTCCTCTACATAATGTATTATAAATATGTCTCAACGCTCCCACTTAATTTCTTGAAAATGCAAGCATCTTCATCATCTTCGATGAATTTAAACTCTTTTAACAATTTCATCATGGTGAAGATTCCAACTCCTCTATGCTTACTTCAACTATTGAAGTTTGCATACCCTTTTAGCACCCTTTGAATTAACAAAACCCTTCGGACCATGTCATGTACACGTCCTAGGTAACCGTTCTATTATAAGAACCTTGTTTTGTTTATTCAACTACCATATACCAAATTATATGTAGTGGTTGCTACATTAATCCGTCAAGACTATATATCGCTATGAAAGATCGAATCTTGTCATAGCCAACTCCTTAAACATTGCCGTAAACTTCATCCCGACATGTCGACTATTTCATAGATGTTAAACATCCATGTCTTATTTCTTTATAGGTCCAAACATGACCGATAGGCTTCACGCCTTTCCGGAGGGTCTTCCAAGTTCAGAAAGTTGATTTCTCATGCATGGATACTATCACGGATTCTATGACTTCTAGTCATTTTTATGGAGTCAGGGCCCATCATCGCTTCTTTGCATGTAGTCGGTTCATCATTGTCAAAACAATAACGACTTTCTTATCAAATCACACTATTTGATTCTTACCGACCCACACGGTTCAATAGGAACTCTAATCTCCGAGATCACACCCTTTGTAATCACGTGAGCCATGAGCATTGTGGCCACCACCGGGACACTGTCTGGCGCTGCGCTACTTAGCACATATAGCTAAGGTTCAACAACCTTATCAAAGTTCTATTGTCCTCCCACTTAACTTTTCGTGAAAAATTCCTTCTCAAGAAACTTGACATTCCAAGTAACAAACTCTTTTGTCCTCGGTGTTATGGAGAAATTCCCAACAAATTCTTTGGGATAACCTACAAAGACGTGCTTATCCGACTTTGGTTGTAAACATTTTACTTATGCATAGCATACCAAAATTTAAGAAAAGACAATTAAGGTTTTATCCCAAACCATAACTTATATGGTGTCATTTCAACGGATCACGATGGTGCTCTTTTCAGTGTAAAAGCGGTAGTCTCTAAAGCTTCAATCCTTAAAACAAAATGGCAGTTTTATAAATGACACCCTTGATCTTACCATGTCAAACATGGTTTGATTTCATCTCTCGAATATGCCATACTCCTATGGTTTATCGGGAAACACAAATCATGGAACAATTTCTCAAATCTTAGGTGTTTTTGCTAAACATGTAACTCAAATATCTTCCTTTATGATCGAATCATAAACTCTTTATTTTATTGTTACAATGATTTTCCACTTCATCTTGAAAGTCTTTGAACAATTTTCAAATGTTTCATACTTCTTCCTTATTAAGTAAATATATAGATATATTCACTTTAAATTTCTGGAGAAAGCATATGAAGCAAAAGGATCCATCGCATATGGCTACACATAATGGACTATATACATCAACATGGACAATTTCCAATAAGCTAGTCATCCGTTCCTCTTTGGCCTATGAACGTAGTTTCAATTATCTCGAGGAAAGTTTCACATGCGTCAATTGATCAAAATCAAAGACTCCAAAAATCCATCAACATGGAGTTTCTTCATGTTTTCTTTCCAATATAATTTAAAACAGCGATGTCACTTCATAAGTGATATTTTAATCATTTGTCTTGCACATTTTAGCAATAATGTTTATGGATGTGATTTCTCCCACTAGACTTGTAAAAGTTCATCCATCCTTTATGGAATACGGTAATTATTTGAACAACAATTGTTCTCGTAATACCGGAACAAAGTAAAAATTATTAAAACAAATCTTGAAGGCTAGGTTTGACGACAACGAAAAACACAATAACACTTTATTTGTTTTCGATGAACATCATCACTTATTATCTTGCCAGTTACTTAGGCCATTGCAGTTCATGAATTGTGTTGTCCTGTATGACACTTCATACCAACCAATTGGGTATCCAATACCGGTATCCAATACCTAAGAGCCACATTGGTTAACAAGCAAGGAATACTACCATAACATGGATATCTTTTATATACCTAAGGACATTTCCAACTTTTCTTTTCTACCAAATATTTTATAGATTCTCTTTCAGCAATTCCTTTTCCTTTTCAAAGAATCTATCAACATCAATAGTGGTGTCATTCACATGACACATAGTACAAAGCGTGTATAGTCAAATACTAATACCTTTGGACTGGCACTTTGAAGTGGATCACCATCATCAAATGTTTGGTATTGTTTCAAAAATCCATTCTTTAGTAATCTATTAGTGTAGTAAACATTTTACTTACATCTTCTATTCATCCTTATCATGACAACTTTCATGATCAAGCTACTATAGCCTATAAGGAAGAATGACGAGTATACTTTTAGTTCCCGAAACCTTTTGGGAGATTCGAATGCCTAGCATCTCTATCCTTCACAAATTCTCGTACAATATGAGAACATGTATTTTGCTAAATTATACTCTATCATAATGCAACCAAAAAACATTGTTTCAGATATCACAATATCTTTCACACATGATGGTTTCTGAAACAATTTCTAGCTCCAATATAATCTTGATATTAAAACAACTTTTGAATATCAATAATCATGGAGGCAAACATGATACTTTAGATACTAACATTGGAATTCTTACTCTTTATTTAATACTACTTATTAAACTTCATGGAGTAAATAGTGTTTGCTGAAAGTTTGCAATAGGACTTATAAACTTTCAATTGACATTCAAAACAATACGATACTAGTTCGTAAAGTAAATATCCAGAATTCTATAGTTCTATTATCTCAATTGAAACTAAGCATAAGGTAGTGAACAGACGCCAATGACTACAACAAATTATGCAAATTCACTTCGATTTAGTTTATGACATATTGAGTTCGACTAATCCAAATTAGAAATGAACTCCCACTCAAAAACGACATCGCTCGTGCCTTTTTGGTGATTACATGAACCAAATCCACTACAACAAGTTCGATCATCACGTGAGTTGATGTAGCTTCAAAGGCGAGCATCTATATGGGCATCATATCAACTATATGACTCATGCTTAACCTTTCGGTCCATGTTCCGAGGCCATGTCTGTACATGCTAGGCTCTCCAAGTAAGAACCTTAGTACTCGCATGTGTAAAACTGTCTTACACCCGTTCCTACGAAAGCGTAGATTCGAGTACACCCGATCATCACGTGATGTCTCGAAACACGATCCACAGAACGGTGCATACTTAAGGAAGAACACATTTTTATCTTGATATCTAAATGAGGGATCATCTTACAATGCTACAGAAAGCGCCAAACTAGCAGTATAAGATGCTAACATCTAATGTGTAAAGTGAGATGATATGGTCCATGCATTTGATCTCTATCATTTGCATCATGGTATGATCTCTATCATTCCTTTGTGTGTAAAGCCAAGGTCTATGGAATTTACATGTTGAGTGTGTTGTAAGAGTATCTATCATACATCTACTTACAACAATACCATATCAATACACTAGCCCAACAACGATCTAAACTAGACGCCTCTAATTTATCAATTGCAAGTTTTATGTTGCTTAGGGCTTTCGGAGATAGAACCGTTCTCACCTACGAACATGAACCACAACGAGGATAACCAAGTTATTAGCAACTCGTTATAAATCAGATATTGACAATAGTAGGAGAGACAGAAACCCGCCAGCCACTTATGCAAAACAAGTTGCATGTCAGTCGTGGAACCGGTCTCATGTACGATGACATGTAAGGTTGGTCCAAGCCGCTTCATCCCACTATGCCACCAATATCCAAAATACATAGAAGATGCAATAACATGATCATCATCGCCCACATATAAACATATGTGTACTACCCGTGCAAAGCACCTACGCATAGATCTGGCTCGGATACCACTGTTGGGTCCGCAACATAGAAAACAAAATTTTTCCTACGATGAGAACTACACGCCAAGATCTATCTACTAGGTACATAGCAACAGGTGGACATACATCCAACGAGAACTTATCCTCGAAGACAACGAGTTTTGCTAACGAGTAGGAACTCATGGTTGATGTAGTCGTACACTTGCCGATCTCAAGATCGTGAGGAAGTCCGAGCGCCGCAACTCAGCAGCGCATCCGTACTCGCACACACATTCAAGCCACCGGACAACCTCCACCTCCTTGATCTAGCGATCCAGCGGAAGCAGCAACTCCTTCCAGACGAAATGCCACCGGGAACATGTATCTCGCTAATCCGAGACCATGGGGGAATAATTCTAGAGGGGGAGAGAGATCCTTCACAAAGAGGTGTGAGGAAGAAGGAGGAAGAGTGTGGCCTTTTATAGGAGGAGGGGGGTGCCCCTCCTTCATGGCCGGCGCATGGGGGGGGGGGGTGACTCCTCACCTCCCCCATTCATGTGGTGGTAACCGCTCCACATTAAAATGCCTCTTCACATTCCCCTTTAAAGTCCCTACTTTAAATGCATTAAAATTCTCCAAGTTTAATGCTGTCTCATTTAATAAAACTATTTTATTAAATTTATTCAGAATTTTGTTAATTACTTTAATTAACAAACATTCACATATAAACCCTTGCAATATTTCAATATCACATGCAGAACCACTTTCTGCAATTTTAGCCGAAACAATTTCCAGTTTCTATCAAAACAATTCCTGCGCTTTGCAATTCTTTCGTCTGAAACATATGTGCTCCAAAATGGTGTCCGGTAACTATTAAGTGTGTCACCCTACTGTTCACGAACAATGCAGACATGATCAAGACCCCTCTCCGATCAATAATCAGCAGCCGGACCTGGAGATCCGTACAGACTCCTGCACATTCAACGATGACTTCTGTGATCGTGAGAACCTTTAACGCTAGTAACTAAATCCCTTTGTCTCGCGATATATTACATGTCCGAGATTCGATCATTGGTATCTCCATACCTAGTTTGATCTCGTTACCGACATGCACTCTTTTCTCGTTCCCGTGATATAACATTCTAGTGATCACATCACTTGCTTGCAAGCTACCTTAATGTGATATCACCGAGAGGGCCCAGAGTATATCTATCCGTCATCAGGATTGACAAATTCCACTCTTGATCCATGAGCCTCAACATAACACCTTCGTAGCACTGAACCCATCTTTATAGTCACCCTGTTACGGTGTGACGTTTGATGTTATCAAGATACTCTTCCGGTATTAGCAATTAACATGATCTCATGGTCTAAGGACAAAGATTACTTCGTATGATGTTATAGCAATATAAACATAATGACTTTGATCGTAATGCTATACTTCGGATGAATGTTCATCACATCATTCCACCAATGTTGTGACCTTGTTATTAACAACATCCAATGTCTATGATCAGGAAACCTTGATCATCTTGTTAATCAACAAGCTAGTCTATAAGAGAGGCATAACTAGGAACCCTTTTTGTTTATTAAACACACATGTATTGATGTTTCTGATCAATACTATTATAGCATGCAAAATAAACATTTATCATAAACATGGAATAAGATAATAACCACTTTATTATTGCCTCTCGGGCATATTCCCTTCACTAAGCTCTATAGTGTCACAAGCGGATAAACTTGGGAGGCTATTTCTGTTAATGGTGGCACCGACTTCTACTAGAAGAAGATGTCCACCATTCAGAACCCAACAATTCTCTACTACGCCTTGTTCCTTGCCAGCACACTATTGCGGAGAGGTGACACCAGTTCCATGGTTAATGCGGACATGGAAATGATCACCAAGGCTCTCTTCCTCACAATGCTGCAAAGCCCCAATCCCACAGCTCTACTCATCCAGCACTTTCACCACCAAAGAAACAAGACTAAAGGTGATATTCACATTAGTGGATTGGTAACCCACTTTGCCCATGTGATGGCTCTGAAATATAGCCATCTAACATCCATATTTAAACTGGATATTAATCATATTCTTGATGAAATATCTCTCTAAACTCTGCCACTCATGCTAATATTTAAAGGGCTATGCAATCCTTTCTTTTTGTATTTTCCTGCATAGATAATGTCGTTTAAAGGAGGGAATCACTAAATTAAAGTCAAAGATATGAAATTTCCAACTACCAGAAGAAACCAGGAGCCTTACATCGGAGGCAGACGCTTTAACAACCAACTATACGGCCGGAGCAAAAATTCTGACCGTATAGCTCCGGTCGTATAGTTGGAACTGCCATCGTTAGGTCAAACAGAACAAGTTTCATGAAGGGACCCCTATATAACACAAGAATACAAAGTTTGCACCATCCAGAAGTCTCTGCCACAGATCACCAGCCGCCTCTAGATCTCCAAACCCATCTCCATCTCCATAGCCATATTCCACCACATGTAATAGTAGATCTCTTCTCTGATTGACAACATTGTAAGACTATTGTTATCAACCTTATGATTTTTATTACAATGTTTGCGATTGTTGATCTCATCTCTATGTGTGAGTAATTCTCCTTGGGCTAAGGGCTTCGACCTATCCATGTAGCCCTTGTGCATGTGAATTATCATAGATGGGATCGTGTATTAGTTTGTATGACATGATGATTATTGTATCCTCTCTTGCCTCAATCCAAGGACTTTTCAGGTACCCAAGACCTCGAGGGTTGAGCCCGGTATAGGGCGTATGAGTGATGAATGATATGCAGCTTGGGAACCCCAGTGACAGAAGGGGTAGTACGACTGTATGTGAGGGATTTGCTTGGGATTAACGGTGACATCACTATGCATATGATTAGTTCTCTTTCTTCTATGGATGATACTAGTAGGTTATTGCTACAAGCGGTTGCGGAGGCAATAGCAATTATGGATGCACTCCCCACATATAATTTATCTTGCTCTAACAAGTACATGCATACTTTATTTCTATCTTTTATTTCCATCAGATGTTTTGCACAGCTACAGGTGAAACCGAACGCCCTACGCCCTCTCTATCATCGACAACAACGAAAATATGCAAGCTATTGGTCCGTTGAAAACACAAAAGGAATTCTAAAACTCCTGAAGGTCCGTTAAAGTAACTTCACTATGCATTCGCTTCCTGAGGATTCGATAACCTAGGTCTACTAGGGAAAAAGAAGATATACTATATCCGTAATCTGGATCGAATGTATCAACCCTTTTTCTGGCGCCATTATCGGGGAAGCAATAACTACCCTGGTGAGGTTATTAGGAACCATGCTAGTTTTAATTCTTGTTTTTAATTTTGTTAGTTTCCTTTCATTCTTTATTTGATAAACCAAAAAAGTAGTTAGTATTTAAATTCTTGCTTTTACTGTTATAATTATTTATCTCAGAAAACCCAAAAACATAGGAAGTATGGCTGAAAAGAAGCTTGGGGAGTTTGTTACTACCAATAATGATTATTTGCGTACTCCTATAACTCATCCAGCAATCACTGCTGATGACTATGAAATTAAGCCCAATTACTTAAGTTTGATTCAAGAGAATCAATTTGGAGGCTCTGTTGTTGAAGATGCAGGTATGCACTTGAATACTTTCACTGAAATATGTGATATGATGCGTATAAAAGACGTTGACCCTGATGCGGTCAAATTGCGTCTATTTCCTTTCTCTCTAAGAGGGAGAGCTAAAGAATGGTTGCTATCTTTTCCTAAAAATACTATTACATCATGGGTGGGATGTACTTCTTTATTTATGACTAAATTTTTCCCACCTGCAAAGACTATGCGACTTTGATCTAATATTACTGGCTTTAGACAGGAAGAGCGTGAGCCACTAGCGCTTGCATGGGAGAGGATGAAAGAATGCCTAAGAAACTATCCTAGTCATGGGATGGAAGATTGGTTAATCCTCCATTTATTTTACAATGCTCTTAATCATGTATCTAAGTCTATGCTTGATACTTCAGCTGGAGGAACATTTATGGGTAAACATATTACCGAAGCAAAGTTGTTGCTAGACAATATGCAAGATAACCATGCCCAGCTGGATGAGCTCTGTCTCACCACTCTCCCATGCAAGCGCTAGTGGCTGCTAGAACATTTATGAGGAAAGATCAAATATGAAGAAGGTGAACTCTGTCTCACCATAAGAGAACGAAGATCTCAATGCTAAGTTGGATGAGCTCATACTAGCTGTAAAAGGTAAGGAAATTCAGGTAAGATCCACTCCTGAAACAAATATTGAAGAAATAGACTTCGTAGCTCGTAATGATTATAATCCTGCTTGGAAGAAGAGTAACAATCCTAACTTTTAGAAACACTATGCTAGTCCTGATAATATGGGAAATAGTAATGGTAGTCTCCAAGAAACATTGAAGTCTTTCATAGACTCAAAAAATGAACAAAATAATATTCTAGTTAAAATTACGGAGAACCATGATGCTATGCTTGGTAAATTATCTAACCAAGCTTTTAGTTTGAGAAATGATTTATAGGCCCTTCAAGAAAGAACAAGGATCGTTGAGGCACAACTAGGTAAGATAACCGACAGTCAAACTCTCATTCTAGCTAAATTTGCAGGTAAAGCTGAGCCCAATCCGGTTGAGGAACTCAAAATGATGAGGATTCAAAGGGAGGAGCCTGAAGAACTTGACTATAGTAATGCTCCTTCACCAAGGTACACCGTTGAAGATCTCGCAAAAAGATCAACGTAAGGATTCCGGTGAGTGAAGGTAGTGAGGAAGCTATGTACTAACATTTTTTCAATCAAGTAGCAATAAAGGTACATGATCTTGAAGAAGAATATAAGGAAATTGCTGAAAAATTACCTGTCAAACTAGATGACATATTTCAGCCTACTTTTAAGATTAAAATTGGAACCAATGAGATAACTACACTTTGTGATCTAGGTGCAAGCGTCTCGACAATTCCAAAGAGTCTTTTTTTCACAATTTAAATATTGGCTCCTTTGAAATTACTGAGTTAAAATTGCATCTAGCAGATTCTACCTACAAACAAGATGTAGGAATTAAGTAGAACACTTTAGTATACATTAAAGGCTGTCCCGCTCTTATTGATTTCGTTATTGTTGACATGCCTGAAGATGCTACTGCTTCTATTATATTAGGCCGTCCTTTCTTAAGAGCTATTAAGGCTTTGATTAATCTGCATGAAGGGAACATGACGAAAAGGAGGCCATCACTTTGAAGGCCAATTACTTTGGAGTGGGTTTTCCACTCATCTGGCCCAAGTGAGTATCATCAAGGTCAAGCTATTGATCATAAAAGAGTGCTCCATGGGAGGAAACCCATGTGAAATAAAGGTTTGAGTTAAGTTTTTAGTTTTAGTTTAAGTTTTTGTTTAAGAAAGAGTGCTAGAAAACTCCATTGGAGGAGAAGAAGTTCGGTAGTACTTGAAATTCTACTTTATTCATGCTATTGTTGGTCGACAATATTCACTATCAATTTTCTGTCAAAAACAAGGTATAGCACTAAGTTACAGGAAAACAAATAGTTTACGAAGAAACAATTTTTTTTGATGCACACAGAGAGTTTAACGACCAACTATACGGCGGGAATAAAAATTTCGGCCGTATAGCTCTGGTCGTATAGATATCTTTGCAATCGAGAATTGTTCTGCAATATGTACTGAGAGTTTAACGACCAACTATATAGCGGGAATAAAAATTCCGGCCATATAGCTCTGGTTGTATAGATATCAATGCCTCCGTACAATTTCTTTTCATATGTTCTGAGAGTTTAACGACCAACTATATGACGGGAATAAAAATTCCGGCCGTATAGTTCCGGTCGTATAGAAATCGATGCCTTTGCAAATTTTCTTTCGCATGGACAGACATTTTAACGACCAACTATACGGCTGGAACATTTTGTTCTGCCCATATAGCTGCATCCGTATAGCTGCGCCGCCAGGAGGAAAACCTAAATTTTTGACAAAAGGCCAACTATACGGCCGGAACACATTGTTCCGACCGTATAGTTGCGCTCGTATAGTTGCGTCCAACCACAAAATCACACAGGAAGGTACTCCCAACTCCAAAACTTCAATCCTTTTTCTTTCTTCTACCTCCAAACTCTCTCAAAACCTCACGGCATCTCCATCTCTATTCAATTTTGTTCGATTTCCTTGCACACGAGTGATCTACGGTATGTTTCTCCTCCGATCCTCCAATTACTTTTTTTAAATTCAACTTCAATCTATTGTCATTATCAATCTAGGGCGAGACCTACTATGAACCAATTGCCATGATTTTCTTGCCTAGATTATTATTATTTTTAGGAGAATTCTTTAGTGTGCTATGATGAGGAATATGATACACTTACTGTTGTTGGATCAAAAAGTTTTATTTTGTCTTTCTTCAATGTTTTAGATGATGGACACAAGGAGCCAAACTCGTGCTCGTGCCACCACTAGTGCTTCTCGGGCTGCCGCTCAGGAACACATGGGGATACCGTTCAAGAATGAGGCCCATCGTGATCGCTTCAATAGGATCAAGAACCGCGAAGTGAAGGCCACCAAGTGGGCTTGTCCCATCATATTGAACCAACTCTGTATTGCTGATGACTTCAACTTACTTTGCAATAGAGATGGCCTGCAAAACTTTGTGTACAATGTACTACCTACTTATCGCCGCTTAACCATTGAATTCCTTAGTTCATTGCAAAGCACCGTTAAACAATGGCAAGGAGAGGATACTATTTATTTCCGTCTGATGAACCACAACTACACTTTAACATTAGATGAATGGTGCGCATGTTTTAATTTTCCAAACAATGATATTCATGCTTTACATGCCTCCTTTACTGGCTTAAGTCCTTCCCCCGATCAATACTATAATGGAATGAGTTTCACTATTAGAGTGAACAAGGGGAAGAATATTCAACATCCTGCAATTCGTTATTTGTTCTATGTTATTGCTAACACTTTGCAGGCACGTAATGAGTTCACGAGACTCAACGAGGAGGACATCCTAGTCCTTGGAAAGGCTGCTTACATCAACTGCAGCTTGTCACTCAACTTGGGCTCCATCCTTGTGTGCTACCTAGAGAACCAAGCCTCCCAAAGCCAAGGGCCAATCATAGGAGGAGGCGTTATCACCGTGCTTTCCACTTCCCTTGGCCTCGACCTAGGTGAGTTACAACCGGTACTAGGTGAGACACGTGTTGGTTTCTCCACCTTGAGAGCCTGTGGAATGCTAACAAGGAGAGGTGGTGCTTATTACCTGCATATTGCTGGAGCTGGGCGTATCTACCCTGCTCCTATGCCTAATGGTCTTTTCTCTATCGAGGAAGGACGTTTGCTATATGATTTGTAGGTTGAGAAACACCAGCCTGAGGAAGAGATTCCTGAAGAGGAGGAGGACCAAAAAGAGGAGCAAGAAGTTCCTTATCAAGAGGAGCAACCACAAACCCAGTTTGCCACATACCAAGATTTCCAAGGACTTGGAAGAACCGTGAGAGGATGCACAACCTCTCTTTGAACCTCCGACAATCAACAAGTAACCTCTCAAATCAATTCGCGAACTAGAGTAACGACTTTTCCCGCCACCACAATGATTTGAAGGGCTTGCAAAAGCCTAAGGTTGGGGAAATTTCCTCATGTATCTTTATTTGACATTTATTTGCTTTTATTTAGAGGTTGTGCTTTTATTTGAGTTTATAAGCAGTCGTGTTGGTTTCCCCAACACTTTATCTTTAGTTCTTTCTATTTTGCTTTCGAAATTTTCTAGCCGAGCTTTTCCACCAATTTTCTATTCTTTAATTTTCCTCTCTTAAAAAACCACAAAAAGATTTCTCCATTTTTCCTTATTCTCTTTCTTCCTTTTCTTTCCTCCTCGAGGTCTTCATATATTTCCAGGAGAGTGGTCGACTTCAAGTTTCCAAGAAACAAATAAAAAAGGAAGAGAGAAGTGGAACCAAACATGAGAGGTATGCCTTATGACTCCCCACTTTTGAAGTTTGAGAGACCCATGCTAGTTAGTAGTAAATGTTGAGATATTATATTGGTGGAGTGAGTACTTGTATCGTTGTAAGATTTTCATTTGCATGGGTATTTAATTGGGTACATTTTGTTCCAGCTCTCATAATTAACTAGGTCTTGCATAAAAAATTGCTAAACAATTGTAATAAGAAAATGTCTCACAATTGAAGGCTTGTGTGTTGTAGTGCTTAGTATTGAAGGCTTATTTCTAGAGATACTCAACAACAATGAAAATATTGATTGACTTGATAGCTCTCTTTGAAAGGATTTGTTCGACTAAATAATTGTTTAGTGGTTTTTGTGAGCATGCCAAAGTTTGACTTGTTAATCATAAGAATGATATAGCTTTATGTGTGGCAAACTTCATGGGATGCCGACAACTCCGCTAGCCTACAAACGATCTTCATGGAGGAAACTCCTAGATTTCGGCTATGAGTTGATTAAACACTTGTAGCAGCAATGCTATAGTGGGTAAGATTCTTGGCACTCCCGAGTAGCTGTAATCATGATGTGATCACTCCTCTAGCTATTATGAGAAATTGTCAAAAGGAACAAAAACCTTAGTGATGCCACGAGTGTCCATCACAACCCGATAAACTAAATAATTTTTTTAGCATGCTCTCAATACTTAAAAACTGAAATTCTTGAAGGACAATGAATAGAAAAGTAGTGCTTGAAAAGTCTTGATTCATTGATGTGGGAGATTTGAGACACTCTAGTATATATGATTTTCCTGACAACTCTCACACTCTTAATTTACATGATTATACTTTACTATTCAAAGGCAATCCTATGAGTTGATTACTTGACATGGACTAAATTTTACTCATTTGAATCATCCATCTTACAATAATTTTGCTGCACTATAAAGATGCATGAAACCCGTATGATGTGCTTGCGATTTCTCTATCTATGCTGAAGTTTTTTAGATTTATAAAGTGGAGGAAACATGAGACTACTAATCATGAGTAAGATCACCATCTTATTATTTCAGTTTAAATGCTGAGTTCCTTTTTGATTTTGGTTTTCTTCCTTGGGACAATCAAGTTTAAGCTTGGGGAGGTTGATGCCTCTAAAATATAGCCATCTAACATCCACATTTAAACTGGATATTAATCATATTCTTGATGAAATATCTCTCTAAACCCTGCCACTAATGCTAATATTCAAAGGGGCATGCAATCCTTTCTCTTTGTATTTTTCCTGCGCAGATAATGTCGTTTAAAGGAGGGAATCACTACATTAAAGTCAAAGATATGAGATTTCCAACTACCATAAGAAACCAGGAGCCTTACATTGGAGGCAGACGCTTTAACGACCAACTATACGGCCAGAGCAAAAATTCCGACCGTATAGCTCCGGTCAAATACTTGGCGTCGCCAGCGTAGGTCAAACAGAACAACTTTCATGAAGGGACCTCTATATAAAGAAGCCTCGGGCAACGAGAAAACAGAGTTTGCACCATCCAAAAGTCTCTGCCATAGATTACTAGCCACCTCCAGATCTCCAAACCCTTCTCCATCTCCATAACCATATTCCACCACTTATAATAGTAGATCTCTTCTCCGATTGGCGACATTGTAAGACTATTGCTATCAACCTTATGATTTTTATTACAATGTTTGCGATTGTTGATCTCATCTCTATGTGTGAGTAATTCTCCTTGGGCTAAGGGCTTCATCCTAGCCATGTAGCAATTGTGCATGTGAATTATCATAGATGGGATCATGTATTAGTTTGTATGACATGATGTGTCGTGGTGGTGTCACGGCAGATGCCATGGATAGGCTAAAGGTGGGGACAAGATGCACTAGAGGAATCCATGGAGGGATAGTGTGGTGATTCCACACACACAGATGTTTGTATTCGATTCACTTCCAAGGTGTACAAGTGCTCCCTGAGTTGTATTGGGGAGAGGAGGAAGAAGGAAGTCTCTTACTCTCACCACTAGCTAGCCGTCAGGAACATAGAACTCAACCAACTAGAGATCTACCAGTCAAAGACCAACCCCCTTCTACAGATGCCCTAGCGCTCCTTATATAGGGGTGGCTAGGTATCCAATTAGGGCATACGTGGAGGCATATTCCAGGCAATATGCCTCTTCCCAAAATAGTAAGCCGATTGGGTCACTTTTGCCCAGCGTCATCCATGCAGAGGCTACGTGAGCCTCTACGGCGCCCGCGTCATCCGACACAGGCATCGTCACCCTTGTCGGCCACGCCTCGGTGGTCCTGGCCTCTGTCCGCTTCGCTCACGCTCTACGTACAGTGGTCACCTTTTGACCAACGAGATACCTTCCTTCTCTTGCAAGCTTGATATAACCTGGATTGTGCCTAGTTGATCTGGCCACACCTGTACCTGCATACAAGTTAGATAAGTCCTGCCGGCATATGACATAAGTCGGCTAGGACTCAGTTAGGCGGACATCCTCAGGTCCGAGTTACTCCGTGATTCGGCCTGCCTTGAGGTGACTCAGCCATCATTCACTTTGACCTTGCCGTACCTCGGCTAACTCGGCCATTATACCCTAGCGTGACCCTACCCGGGGGTATCCCCCCAGCATTAGTCCCCGAAGCTGGTGCGGTCTTAGTTGCCTTAGCCGCTAAGGCCACATCAGGTTTAATTTCACCGAACCTTTTGCTCCGAGTTACATCATATCCCGGATTTCATTGACTATCTTTTCCCTTGGCACATTCCGAGTTCTTACTCGCTGGCCGGGTCATCCCATAGTTATCCGGGTTACTCTTCCTTCTCTCATACGCTTCCCCATGTTCTACGTGGAAGGTAATCATTATTTTGCCTCATTTTAAGGGCCTACGCCAGTAACCGCCGCAGTTATTGTCAGATATTACTGTTGCCCATGTCACATCGTGTCTGTCTCCTTGTTAACTGTATCACCACGTCACGTTGTGGGATCCCCTGCGCCCTGTGGCCCTTCCTGTGGCTCATCGCTGATTGGCTGATTCAGATTGTACACGGCCACGCCGTGTGGCCCGTCCGCACAGCACGATCCCACTACCCCTCCTGGGCATGGTTAAATAGGGGAGGGGCGCGCCCCTTGGGTCTTTTCCCCATTCTCATGCCCCTCTGCCTCTTCTTCTTCTTCTTCCCAGCAACTGCGCCGCTGCCGCACCTGCTTAGCTGAGTCGCCTCTGCCCCGTGCCGTTCGCACCGGCGTCGCTGCCACTCCCGCGCATCCCCACCGCCACGGGTCCACGCCAGTCCAGGCCACTGCCCCCAGCGCCGATAGTGCCAGTGTGGACAGTGACCTAGAAATGACAAAGGAGGAACTCACCATCGCGGAACAGGAGATGGAGGAGGACGCGGAGAACACCGAGCGCGGCGCCTAGGCGGGGTCCTGGGGATGCCAGGACGATCTCGACCGGTCATTACACGCCAGATCCCGGCGGGCGCTATCGCCGCCGAGGAACTAGCTCCCTCACCCAATCCGGGTGAGTTTGTAGTATTCCTCTCCCACTTCCAGCATGGGTTCGGCCTCCCTGTCAGCGACTTATTCCACGACTGGCTCAACACCTACGAGCTTCAGCCGCACCATCTTCCGGCGAACGCCATCACTTCTCTCTCTGCCTTTGCTTCCACCATCGAGGGCTACACCGGATTGTGGCCCACCAAGGAGCTCTAGATCCGTTTTTTAGCCTCCACCGGAACGTGATTCCTAATAGAGAGCTTGACCCGGAGGACAAGCAGCTCACACAGTTTGGCGCAGCTTCTATCTCTCCTCGGAAACAATCTGTCTTTCCCCGAGTCATGGGGCTTGACTCTTGCAAGTGCTGGGCCCGAACCTTCTTTTATGTCAAAAATGGCACAACTGAATATCTGATCCGGCTGCGCCCCTATGCTCTGGGTCCTCCTAATCCGGATCTCTGGGACCAGATCCCCAAGAAGCCCATCGTCCTAGCGAACCAAGTCAACAAAAGGTTCTAGGAGCTGAAGGATCTAGATTGCACAACGAGGACGCAATGATCACATTCGTCCGCAACCGGATCTCCCCTCTCCAGAAACACACTCATAAGCTCTGCCACATGAGCTGGCGCCTTGACCCCAACCGGACTTCCTCATTCGAGTTGAGCAACACCAAGATTTTCCGCCGGGTCAAGGCCCTCTTCACCACCAACAAAAAGTTCACCGCTGAATGGGTGTGGGGGATCGAGCACTTCTGCCGAGATAGGCTTCCTTCTGCGGTAAATCTCATGCTCCAATCCTTTTCCGAGTTAAATTATATGTCGGAATTTATTGTATGTTTGATCCCTTCGCATTTTCTCTCTTAGATGTTTCTTTAGCAAACTCTTGAGGATGGCACCGAGCCTTCTCTCAAGTGGGCGCCGGATCGAGATGTCCCAGACGAGGAGGAGCCGGATCAGGAGATGTTCCTTCCGTTCCCCGATGCGACCAAGCGACATACCGGTAAACTCTCTTCCATTAGAGATTGGCCTGAGGATGAAGATGATTCCGACGTTGAGGTGATGGAAGCATTTGACGCTGTCCCCCTTTCTTACGCCTTTCCGGCATCAGCTAACCCCGGTGGGCAGATCCATGAAGATCCTCCCCTCGCTACGGGCAAGCCTGTCCCTGTCGCGCCAAAGAAGAGGGGAGCTGCATCTGCTTCTTCTTCCGAACCTTCCAAACCAGCGAAGAGACGAAAGAAGTCTGCAGACAAAGCTGCCACCAAGCCTACGACCAAGGCGATAACCCGGAGAGCTCGCAAGCCCAAGGAGCCTTTGACCTCTGATGAGTAAGTCATTTCTTCCTTATCCAATTTTCTGCTTCGTGATTTGCTATTCGTTTGTTCTTCCTTTGTTATAGTCTCTTATCACTCGTCATTTGATTCGGCAGGGCCTCGGTGGAGGTTCCTCAGAGCGGATCTGGTATTTCCTCGCCGCTCCGACATAGCCCTTCTCCCCCTCATGGCGATGATTCTCGCCCGCTGAGCCCCATTCAGGAGGGTTCAGCAGCTGCTCCGGGTTCTATCCCACCTCGTCTAGAGGAGGGCAACCTCGGAACAGGGGAAACTGGCTCTGCCGAGGCAGCGGCAACCACCACTTCGGTTCCACCGCAACCAGCTTCATCCGAGATACCAACCGCACCTCTGCCAAGACAAAAATCAGCACCAGCATCAAAAATCAGCACCAGCATCAGCGCCAGCACCAACAGAAGCAGCACAAGCATCAACAACAGCACCAAGTCCTTCCGCCTCGTCCGAGTCTTTCAAGACTTGGCGAGAAGACCCAACTAGTACCAAGGCTAGCACCAAGGCTAGCACTAAGGCAGCTCCCAAGGGCAAATCTGTCGCAGCAACTTCAACCTCTCAGCAGCAGCCCAAGGGAAAAAAGGCTCCTGACACCGCCAGGGCAGCGTCTATCGAGGCTGGACAGCGCACACTTGCGTCCATGCTTTCGAAGAAGACCCCACCGATGAAGGACACCTCTGCCGGGTCGGCTGATGCGCAACTCGTTTTGCACACGAGCCCCGCTGTTGCTCAAGTTGAAAGGAAGGAAGCCCATGCTAAGGGTTTGGTCGCGCCCCACATGCTCAGCGGAGAACGCTATCCTCCGACCTTGATCGAGTTCGTTAACTACTGGAACAAGGCGGAGTTCATCCATAACGACGATCTCCCGGAGAAATTCGGGCCTGCCGAGTTTGCTGCATAGATGAACACCGCCGCGAAGGCTATCAACTTTGCGGGTCGGATGATGGAGGTACGCTACCTTGCTTTTTCTTTAACATGCACTAGTACTTAGTCATATAACCATTAGTCCCCGAGCCTCCGGGGGAGTAACTTGTTACTCGGCCGGATGCTCCTTAGAGAATTAGTGTAGCTCCTTAGTAACTTTGAATATGCACACACCTAGAGCCGGGCTAAGTTCCACTTGGCCCGGATTCTGTACACTTCTAATATGCACACACCTAGAGCCGGGTTAAGTTCCACTTGGCCCGGATCTTGTAGACTTCGAATATGCACACACCTAGAGCCGGGTTAAGTTCCACTTGGCCCGGATCTTGTACACTTCGAATATGCACACACCTAGAGCCGGGTTAAGTTCCACTTGACCCGGATTCTGTAGACTTCGAATATGCACACACCTAGAGCCGGGTTAAGTTCCACTTGGCCCGGATTCTGTACACTTCGAATATACACACACCTAGAGCCGGGTTAAGTTCCACTTGGCCCGGATTCTGTACACTTCGAATATGCACACACCTAGAGCCGGGTTAAGTTCTGCTTGGCCCGGATTTTGTACACTTCGAATATGCACACACCTAGAGCCGGGATAAGTTCCGCTTGGCCCGGATCTTGTACACTTCGAATATGCCACACCTAGAGTCGGGTTAAGTTCCGCTTGGCCCGGATCTTGTACACTTCGAATATGCCACACCTAGAGTCGGGTTAAGTTCCGCTTGGCCTGGATCTTGTACACTTCGAATATGCACATGACTAAGCTATCCTTTTGTACTCTTTTCAGGTGACCACCAATCGTCGGAGCGCTGAGTTTTAGCGTCTCTTGGATACACATAAGCTGCTGCACTCAAAGCATACCACTCTTCTCGCCGAATACGAGAAAAGGGGTAAGTTTCCTCCTTGGCATTTTTCCCATTTCTCCTTGTCTTTTTCCGCCGAACTAATCTGATATTCCGATTGTGCAGCCGGAGTGGAGGCTGAGAACATCCTTATGAGAAAAAAATTGGATCAGATAAAGGGTAAGTCATTTTGCTCAATCTCCCTCTGCGCCCTATCTTCTTTTCTTCTTGGCTCGGCAAATATTCTTACCTCGGCTTTGCGGGGTCAACAAACTATTTCAGCATCTCTTGAAGATAGTGTGCCCGTGCCTGATATGATGCTGCATTTTCTCAAACAAGCAGGGTAGCACCAGGCCAAACTCAAGAAGAAGGATGATGAGCTTGCCCTCCTCCGGACCAAGGATGAAGAAATTGCCAAGCTTAAAGCAGAGATGAAGAAACTCAAGGCGCTCCACAAATCCGAGATGGATAAAGCTGGCCAAGATTTCTCCGAAGAGCAAGAGCATCTGAAGCTCCAAATTGCCAAGGACCAAGAATTGCTGAAAGAGGCCGACACTAAGCTCGAGTCGGCGAATGCTGAACTTGAGAAACTCCGGGAGAGGCGTGGCAACTGCACCAAGGAGCTGACCCGGATCCACAACCATATTTCTCGTAAGTTCTTTTCCTTCAACCGACGTTGATCTTTCCGAGTCTACTTCCTTTACTTAATTCACTTGTCTCGTTTTTCAGACAAATTTCCGGAGGGCGATGTCATTGCATCCAATGCTGTTACCAAGTTCCGCCAGCAGAGAGGTACTCCATTTGGTCCTGGCACCATTCCTCTTGATCTGGAGGATTTGATAGTCAGCTTGTCCTCCCGTGTCGAGATCGTGAAGAACTATGGCAAGGATATCTTGGATGTAGCAATCCGGATCTTCAATGCCTTTTGGCCTGAAGAAGATACTCCGGAGGGGGCTACAACTCTTATTGCCAAGCTAATGGAGTGCGAGACCTAGCTCGATCTTTGGAGGGAATCAGCTGGACGTGCTGGAGCTGAAATCGTTCTCCACTATGTGCTCACATGGTATGAAAAGATAAACCTGAAGCTTCTCGAGCGCATGCGCACTGGATCAAGGTGGTCCACTGACCCGGAATGGATAGCTCGGCGCAAGGCTTGCGCCCATAGTCTTATTCAATATGCCCCATCCATCAATGGAATGAGGGACCAAGTTTCCTTGGTGCTGTCGATGACGAATATGTCGAAGAAGGTTCGGGTGAGGAGGAAGAGGACGAAGCCTCGGACGTCAAAGAAGATGATGATGATGCTGAAGCCGAGGCTGGAGCTGCACCTGCTGGCACCGAGCTACCTCCTCCTGCTGCTCCTTGATTAGAGACACTTTGAAGTTTATCAGATCCCCGGTATGCCGGGTGCAAATGTATTAAGCACATCAGTTATATTTTGCTACTAAGTAGTTTGTGCTGTGTTAACTTGGGCGTAGTCCCCGAGTTTCATTTTCTTGTTCCTCCAATTTCTTGGCTCGGCTCGTGTCTACCTTGGTTCAGTTTTATGACTTACGAGTCCGAGTTTCAAAAATTGATTTAACAATACTTGGAAAATTTTAGGATTAGCTCAAAATAATTCAGCATAATAAGAACATGGTAACCATAAAGTTAGTCGAAATAACAAATGTCGGCTCGATTAAGTTCTTTTCCTTAGTCGTTTTTCATGTGCTACGCAATTCCAAACTTGTTCTCTTGCTTGCCATGAAGCCAAATCTTGTTGGACAGCAGCAAATCGAAGAGTTGAGTTTTTGGTGCTCACACATTACTAATCCGGCTCAGGTAGAAGCAACTTACGCCAGCCGACATAAAAATAAATAACGAATACAGGAAACAACAAATACCACTAAGGCAGTCCCCGAGTTACTGCTCGAGGTGCCAAGATTTCATTGATAAGCGCATTGCCGGCATACACACCGACATATGAGAGACTCGGATACACGCACTTCTTTGCTAAGTGTAGAATGGTCGAAGTAGAGCTACATTCCATGGACGCTTAGATTCCTCGCTGGACCTGTCCGCCTTGTTCTTCTCCTGTGGTTTTGCATCGTTGAGATAATATGAGTCATTGTGCAATACTTTCCTCACAATGAATGGCCCCTCCCATGGGGGGGATAGTTTATGCATGCCCGCAGTACGTTGTACCAACCGGAGCACCAGATCACCTTCCCGAAAGACTCGGGGGTTAACTTTCCCGCTATGATAGCGTCGGAGATTTTGCTGATATATGGCGGATCTAGACAATGCCAATTCTCTCGCTTCTTCCAGCAGATCAACATCATTTTGCCGGGCTTCTCGCACTTCGTCTTCTGTGTATTGGGTGACTCTGGGCGAATCATGCTCTATGTCGGCTGGTAATACAGCTTCTGCCCCATATACCAGAAAGAATGGTGTATAGCCTATTGATCGATTTGGAGTTGTTCTTAAACTCCACAGTACCGCTGGTAGTTCATCTATCCAGCACCACGCTGATCTTTGCAGCGGCTCAATGAGCTGTTTTATCCCGGATAATACTAATCCGTTGGATCTTTCCACTTGTCCGTTCGATGCGGGGTGGGCTACCGAGGCAACGTCCAGCCGGATCTTTTTATCTCGGCAGAATCGTGCAAATGCTCCTTCAGCAAAATTTGTGCCATTATCTGTTATGGTACTGTGAGGATAGCCGTATCTCAAGATCATATCTTTGAGCAATGTTACGGCCGTAGCTCCCTCACATTTTCTTATTGGCTTCACTTCAATCCACTTTGTAAACTTGTCCACCATAACCAAGATATGGGTCATATTTCCCCTTGCTGGTTTGAACGGGCCAACCATATCCAAACACCATACAGAAAATGGCCAGTTGATTGGTATGGTCTTGAGCTCCGACATTGGCATATGTGTCTTGGTTGCATACCTCTGACAGCCATTGCATTTTCTCACCAAATCTTCTGCTTGTTCTAAGGCACTTGGCCAGTAGAATCCATGTCGGAAAGCTTTTGCCACCAACGCTCTGGATGAGGCACGATGCCCACATTCCCCTTGATGTATATCCCGGAGGATATCTAGCCCTTCTTCCGGGTCAACACATCGCTGGAGGACATTAGTGACACTTCTCTTGTATAGTTCGGCGTTGATGATTGTGTACGCCTCTGCACGCCTCTGAATTTGCCTAGACAACACCTCTTCACTGGGCAAAGTTCCATCCTTCAGGAATTGAATATGGGCAGCGCCCAAGCTGGTATAACTCGCACTGGAAACAAATCCTCATCTACTTCCATTTGCTCCACCGGCATAACCTCGGCCGGATCACGCTGCGTAGTCCCCGGGTTCTGCGAAGCAGTCCTCGGGTTTCCTGAACCACTTCCCATGTTAATGTCCATGGGTACAGCTCCGGACTCCGGATCTGCTGGGATATAGATTGAGTCGGTTTCTGGGGACGACCTGATAGATGGTTTTCTGAGGTGCTCCAGTGCTACACCCGGTGGAATTGCTTGTCGGGTTGATCCGAGCTTCGAAAATATGTCGGCAGCCTCGTTTTCCAGCCGGGGTACATGGTGAAACTCGCATCCCTCAAAGTACCCAGTTATCTTTTGCACATGGAATCTGTACAATGCCATGTTTGGATCAAGAGCGTCCCACTGCCTCGAGACTTGCTGAACTACCAAATCCAAGTCGCCAATGCATTGGATCCGACGTATTCCAATTTCCTTTGCCACTTTGAGCCCATGCACAAGTGCTTCATATTCAGCGATATTATTTGACGCGGCGAAATGGATTTGCAGCACATACTTCAGCTGGTCGTTCTTTGGCGAGGTAAGCACCACTCCGACGCCTAACCCGGTTTTCGTTTTTGATCCGTCAAAGTGCATTCTCCAGTAGTTAGGATTTGGTAACGGTGGTTCGTATTGCATCTCGGCCCAATCTACGAAAAAGTCGGCCACATCCTGAGACTTGATTGCATCTCTCCTGTCATATTGTGGAGCATAAGGGGCTAGCTCAATTGCCCATTTTGTGATTCGACCACTTGCATCCTTGTTACTCATTATCTCAGATATGGGGGCTTCACATATCACTTTGATGGGGTGTTCTTCAAAGTAGTGCTTTAGCTTCTTTGCTGACATGTATACACCATATGCCATTTTCTGATAGTGAGGATAGTTTTGTTTTGATGCGGATAACACCTCGCTCAGGTAATAGACTGGCCTCTACACCGACTTACCCTCTTCTTCACTTACAACTCGGTTGGTTGCGGATATATAGAGCAACATCGACTCTTTTGATAGTGGAGAGGCTAACACTGGTGCAGTAGCTAACATTTTCTTTAATTGGATAAAGGCTTCGTTGGCCTGCGGCATCCATATGAACTTATCCGCGTTTTTCATTAGTTGATAGAGAGGCAATGCTTTTTCTCCCATTCGACATACAAACCGACTTAAAGATGCCAGGCAACCAGTGAACTTCTGGACATCATTAAGACACTTTGGCAACTCCATTCGCTCTATGGATCGGATTTTAGTTGGGTTAACTTCGATACCTCGACTAGATACAAGAAATCCGAGTATTTTTCTAGCCGGGACACCGAAGGTACATTTTTCTGGGTTAAGCTTCATCCGGAATCGTCTCAGGTTCGCGAACGTTTGCCTGATATCATCAAGGAGCGTTTTGCTTTCCTTGGTCTTTATAACCACATCATCCACATATACTTGCACATTTCCACCAATTTGATTGTGCAAACATTTTTGCCTACATCTTTGGTACGTTGCCCCTGCATTACGTAAACCAAAAGGCATGGTGCGATAGCAATAAGCCCCATACGAGGTGATAAATGCAGTCTTTATTTGATCATTCGGATTCAGGGGTATCTGGTGGAAACCAGAATATGCATCTATGAATGATAACAGTTCACACCCAGTAGTTGAATCTATGACCTGATCTATCCTTGGCAGTGGGAATGGATCTTTTGGGCACGCCTTATTCAGGTTCGTGTAATCGATACACATACGCCAAACCACTGCCACATTTGGATCATCTTTCTTCTTTTCCACAAGCACCGGATTAGATAGCCAATCCGGGTAAAGCACTTCCATGATAAACCCGGCTGCGAGGAGCCGAGCTATCTCATCCCCAATGACTTTTCTCCTATCTTCGGCGAAGCGGCGGAGAGGTTGCTTCACCGGCCTTGCTCCGGGTCTCACATTCAAAGAGTGTCGGCCAACTCCCTTGGAACACCTTGCAAGTCCTGTGTGGACCAAGCAAAAATATCCCGATTCTCACGGAGGAAGTTGACGAGCTCGCTTTCCTATTTGTCATTTAACCCGGCACCAATTGTTACGGTGCGCTCTGGGAACAGATCATCAACAGGCACTTCCTTCGTATCCTTCGTTGCTTGAAACGAATCACTTCCATGCGGGTTACTCAGCGTCGGCATATACTGCTGCACGGACTGAGCCAGTGCCACCACTTTTTGTATCTTTCTTTTCTCTTGTGCAATCACGAGTGACTCGGCTAGGTTAGACCCGGCTGACGCACACTCAATGGAACGTCGGAAATCTCCAGCTATGGTAATTACTCCATTTGGCCCGGGCAACTTCATCTTCAAGTAACTGATGTGACAACTTTCCATGAACTTGTTCAGTGCTGGCCTGCCGAGTAACGCATGATACGCACTTTCTAAATTCACAACCTCAAACTCCAAGTTCTCAGTTCGGCAGTTATCTTGCGTGCCGAATAACACATCGACCTAGACTTTGCCGATGGGCTCACAGGATATGCCTGGCACAATACCATGAAACGTTGTTCTGGTAGCCTGGAGCATGTTCTCCGAGATACCCAACTTGCGCATTGTATCCGCATACATGATATTGATGCTGCTGCCATTGTCTATCAGCACCTTAGAAAATCTCACATTGAAATTTGGCCCGATGAATGTTGGGTCCAACACTGACGCATACGAACCGGGGCTAGGCATAAGCTTGGGGTGATCCTTGATACTCCAGGTGATTTCCTGATCCGACCAAGGCATATACCTTGTTACTACGGGCATTACCACATTCACCTCCATATGTCGGCGCTACAAACTCTTTCTATCTGTTTCCTCTGTGGTAAACACACAGTAACTCTGGTGATGCTCTCTGTATTCATTTCTCCCCTCATTTTTGGGATACCTCTGATCTGGCTGAGGTTGGTTTTCTACCTGATGCACCGCATCTCTCCTTTCATGATTTTCATACCTCGGCTGAGGGGGAGGCAACATTAACTGTTGCGTGTTCGCTCCGGAGAGCAATTGCTGCCGGGGTAACTCCTGCCGAGGTTGATTGTTCCGAGGTGCCTGAGCATTCCCCGAACCACTTTGTTCTATCTTCCTCATCCACTCACATTGCCGAGTCATGTGACCCGCCGGGTTACTCGGATTTGGCATGGAAAATTTACACGGCTGATCCAGCATTACCTCATAGGTATACCTCGGACGGTCCTTCTTTTCTTGCCACTGTTTCTTCTGCTCTAGCGTCCAAGTTTTCTTGCCATCACTTCTTGGGGTCCATTGTTGCCCTCCAGTTTTCTGACGCTGATTACTCCATGCTCCGGGTTGATCCTGATTCACAGCAGCAACTTGTTGCAAAATGTACCTGTAATCCGGTCTATCATCTCTTCTCTTACCTCGATAATCATTTCACCGGGATGATCCGGTTCCATCTCTCTGGTAGTACTCCTCGTTTGACTCGTTTGACACAAGCCTAGGTTGAGTCGGATCACCCAACGCAGATGAATCTGCAATCCGGATTGTCTCTGCCAGTGTGGTGGGCATATCCCTTTGTAGCCTTTGCCACAACATGCTCGCATATCTACACCCTTGTGCAAACCAAGCTATTGCCTGTGACTCGATCACACCCTCACACGAGTTTCGCACTGTGCACCACCGTGTTAAGATCTCCTGGTCCGTCTCATTCGGTCTCTGTTTCCACATTGCTAGGGTCTGTGGCCTATTCGGCCTCTGATACGTGCTCGAGAAGTTTCTTACAAACATTTCCTCAAAATCAATCCAACAGTTGATACTTCCGGGTGGCAAATTGTTTAGCCATACCCTTGCTGGCCCTTCCAGCATTTGAGGCACGTATCTCACAACCCATCTCAAGTTGCCTGTAGCAATTTTCACTGCCGTAGCGTAGTTGATCAACCAATCCTCCGGCTTTGTGCTACCGTCATATGTTTTCGTGCCTCTGGGTAACTGAAAGTTTGGTACCGGAGGCTCCTTCATGATCCGGGGCCCAAAACATGCCGGACCCGGAGGACCTTGACACTCAATTTGCTCCGACCTATAAAGCTGATCCAGCTTCAACCTGGCATCGTCAGGCATCAAGTCCCTGCTTCCCAATCTTGATCCTATCACATGATAGTCTGGCCTTGGGTATCCTACGTTCATCATTTCAGAATCACCATCATTATATCCGTCTTGCTCTCGTGGAGCGCCTCTCTGTTGCATATCTCGGCTAGCACTTTGCTCTTGCCATGGTATATTCCACTGATGCGGTTGCCCTGCTCCCGCCGAGTTACGCTGTCCGGCATTGCCGTTTACAGCATTTCCTTGACCGGCGTTGCCTTGGTCGCGGTTACCTTGGCCAGCCTCACCTCGGCTGACACTTCGTCCATCATCATTTCCCTGCACTGCTTTTCCTTTCCCTGCCCTTGCCGGGTCATATGGGACTATCTGTTTGTTTCTCCTCGCCGAGGTTACCACCTCCTCTCTTCTCGGGTCTCCATGAGGGGATGATGCTGCTCTAGGTGATTTCTCCGGGTTACCTACAGCTGAATGAACAACTTTGGATGCCCCAGCCCTTGCCGGGTTTGCCCTGAGAAACTCCTCATTTTGTCTGTTCACGATCCGAACTAACTCATTGACTCTTTCCTGCTGTCTTTGCCGGGCTTCACCCGTCAAACCCTCTAACTCGGACACAGCTGCATCTGCTGCTCTGAGGTTCTTTGCCAGGGTACTGTACTTCGGCAGCCCTGCGGACAGAAAGTTCTCTGACTCCTCAACTCTAGTATCACCCTCTTTGTTCATTTCACTGATGAGGTTTTTCCCCTTTACTTTTATAGCATCTACCTTATTCGCTCTTGCGTACTCACGCAGTGTCATGTTCAACGACTGCTGAGCCGCGGCTATCTTTTTTGCACCCTCTAGTATTTTCTGCCTAGTTTCCTCTAACTCGGCCTGTGCCTGAGCCGGATCTACTGCAGGTGCTATGGGGCTCTCTAGGCTATCTATTGCTTGCTGCAGCACGTTCTCAGGCCTCTCTAGTGGAGGACCTCTACTTTTCCTTGGTGCCTTGGTCGTTACCTCCGGATCTGGTGTCGGATCCTTGCTCGCGCCAGCGCCAGGCGCTGTCATCATCACCTCGGCGTGGTCAAGGGAGCGAGTGATACACGCCCCGTGAACCACGCTAAGGAGTGGCTCGCCTCCTTCGACGACGTGCCGCGGGTGAACGCACGAGACATCGACAGCGATGTAGATCTTGTGCGCGCCGAGCTTGACGAAGAGGCCGGCACGGGAGAGATCGCTTGCCGAAGCAGCCAGCGTTGTCGCTGACAAAGTCCAGCGCTCCAAAGCGCTGAACAAGACCGGGGACGATGCGTTCGCCGGTGCCGATGAGGTTTCCCATCCGGATCTTCACTCCTGCTAGCGCTACTAGCCCCACGGTGGGCGCCAACTGTCGTGGTGGTGTCACGGCAGATGCCATGGATAGGCTAAAGGTGGGGACAAGATGCCCTAGAGGAATCTAGGGAGGGATAGTGACGAGGGTTTAACTCATCAATACCTATTGTTATGGACTTAGGTTCGAGGAATTGAGGAGGGCTAGAGATCTCGGTACGACTAGCAAACAAGCACACAAGGACGCAAGGTTTACCAAGGTTCAGGCCTCGTAGAGGACCCTACTCCTGCTTGTTTGCTCTTGATTGATGATGATCCGAAGGATTACAATGTCGCCGATGGCGGTGTATGCGCAGATTAGATCTGGCGTATGTGTATGCGAGAGATTGATGTCTAGATCTATTGTCTATTGTGGCGATCTATTATAGGAGTCGGGATGTCTAGATCTATTGTGGCGTAGCGTGTCCTCCTCGTTGGACCCTCCTAGCCTTTATATATGGGGAGGCTAGGTCTCAGATACCAATACGAGTTGGTTACAAGTTAGATTAGAACTCCAGTCTTGAGCTTTCCTTGTCTTGTACGTTGGGAGTCCGTGTCCATATGGGCTTCATACCACTCGAACTGTCATGGACCTTGGCAATTCGTCGAGTGGGCCTTCCATCGAGCCGCCCCAGGTATGCTGTAGTTGGGTGCCTATTGGACATACCCATGTCAGTAGCCCCCGAGTGTCCATGTGAATCATAGATTCGGATGGAGACTCAGAAGTCTTAAGTCTTGCATTAGGATGTTGGAGTCCACAATTATGTCGAGTGCGAAGCACTTCACCCGGAAGTTCATCGGGTCAGTCGAATGTATAGTAGTTCATAGGGATGATGGTAAACGTGCCTGGTGTGCTCGATGGATCGGAACCAGTTAATTGCTCTAGGGCAAAAACAACGCCACGTACTCAAACTCGAGTCCCCGGACTCGAATTCGGAAATTGCTAGCGTAATTAGACTCAGGCCGCGGAGGTCTTATAGAGTCGAATCCCAGTGTATAAGCGTGAGCACTCGACACGTCCGTCAAGGCTTATTCATCGTACCTGTAGGTACGGATTATTTCTGGTAGAGCGCAGCAGGTGCGTTGCCAGGCCTTATTCAGGTCTTATCTTCACGCTGTAAGCGCGGCATCCGATTTTTTTGTCATCGCGGAGATGATTTGGGTGGCCCAGGAGACGTAATCTCTTTGCAGGGAAAATATGAGGCGGAGTCGCCATAGCATGATGTTATCGACACACAGTACGATGTACAAGGAAAAATAATCATAGGGTGCGCGACCAGCGCTCCCTATGGGAGTAGCCCCCGAGTGCCTATTCGAGTCATAGACTCGAGTGGGGACTATAAGTATTTTGTGACTGCTGTCGTCTTTTGCTTGTGTCAGTCGAATATGCTTTCAGCGCTCCCTATGGGAGTAACCCGGAGCCCACAATCGAATCGTAGATTCGAGTGAAGGGTTTTCATAATGTTTAGATATCTTTACAAATTTTTGGGGTGTGCGGTCAGCGCTCCCTATGGCAGTAGCCCCCGAGTCCTTGGTCAAATCGTAGATTCGAGTGAGGATTCAGAGCGTGTCACTCAAGGATCTTGTATATGCGCGTCCAGTGCTCCAGTTCGGAGTAGCCCCCGAGTGTCTGGCGGAGTCGTAGACTCCGGCAGAGACTCGAGTCTTGTATCTTGGAGTTGTAGTCGAAAATCATGCGATAGAAGTTCATCGAGTCAGTGTCTCACGCATAAGGGGCCAAGAGTCAACGATGCAGTTGGAGTTGATGTAGCGGAGTAATGCGACGTTTAGCCAGGTGAGTCGACGATGTGGATGGAGTCGACACAGTCACTTCTGTCAGGTGCGCGGCCAACGTCGCATGTGTGTAGAATCAAGCGATGCAACCATCCGAGGAGGGACTCGACTTGGGTCTTGAGTGTATCTCATAGCCAGTTGTTTTATCGACTCCTGTTGGAGGACCCGATAGAATAGCTCGACGCAGTCGTCATCCTTGTAAACTGCATAAAACATTAAGAATTGTGAAGTACTTGTATCTTGTAAAGAATATTTGCATGTTGGTTTGCAGAGTAAGATTCTAGTGCCAATCGAGTCGACACTTTTGCACTATATGCTAGGCCTTTTCGTTAGCCTGATTACCCTTAGTCTCAGTACCTTGTCGAGGTGCTCGGAGTTCAAGGATTCGACGCTCAGGCAGAATCAGCTACTCGGACTGTCGCGTATGAGGTGCTCGAGTGCGTGGAGTCGACGGCACATTAGGTTACTTGAAGAGGGTGGAGCCCCCGACTATTTCGAGTGCGATTAAAGTTAGAAAGAAATTGTCTCTAAGTAGAGAACTTAGCTTTATGGGTAGTTGTCGTGGACGAAATCGATGTGGACGCGGACGTAGTCGACGCGGTAGCAGATTGCGGGTCGCGTGATGGAGTCGAAGACTCAATAGATCGGCGGAGTCGAAGATCGCAGTGAGTCACCATATCCAAAGGCCAGAAGGTTGCCGGAGTCGAAGGGCACGGCGGATCACCGTAGAGGAGGGAGCCCCCGAGTCGCTGGAGCTGAAGATCGCTGCGAGTCTCCGGAGTCGAAAGCTCATTCGAAGACCGCATAAGGTTGCCAGAGTCGAAGGATGTGGTGGGTCGCCTTAGAGGAGGGAGCCCCCGAGTCGCTGGAGCTGAAGATCGCAGCGAGTCGCATGGCGGAGTCGAAGACCGTGGCGGGTCGTATGGTGGAGTCGAAAGAGCCCGCGAGTGTAGCGTCGAGGTGGTCGATGTCGTCAAGGCGGCGTTCGAGAGACGATGCGGAAGACCGGAGTCGATGTGGCAACAGGTCGCCGATGCCGATGGCATAGCGACTTGTCGTAGCCGATGACAACAACGGGTCTCCGCAATCGAAGACCGTATCAGGTCGCTGTAGTCGAAGATTCAGCCGGTCGCGCGGCGGAGTCGCCGCAGCCCCCGCGTGTAGAATCGACGCGATCAGACATGGCCGATGACGGATGTATAGTCGAGGTCGATGGAGTTGCACTGCAGACGTAGTCGACGCGGCGGAGTCGCCAATTATTTGTTGGACGGACCTGACGTAGCAGATGCGTACCCAATGCGGCGGACCAGTAGTCGATACAGCAGTCGGGAGTTTGATGTGGTAGCGGGTTGGCGCAACTCCCGGTTGTCGTCTTTGCTCCAGGCTGTGTATGTGCGCGGACGTCTTTTTTTTAGTTGCCTTGGCCCGTTGACGTTGCCGACTCGCCGTAAATTTTGTTTTGATTCACTGATACTTGAGCAGCTGAACAGATCATGCACTCTATAACCGAGACGGAGTACACCCACGTATCTTTTCTCTTCCTTTTTCTTTCCTCTTCCAAAAAATAGGAGAAAAGGGAGCACGATTCTATGGTATCTCTCCAGATTTTTTTTTCTTCTAGGATTTGTGGCCGTGATGGACTATTTTTCTTGTTTGCTCAGACGTGATGGACTCCTTTTCTCGTTTGCTAGACGAGATCGTGATGGAGCACGGGGACCCAATCCCAAGACACGCACCAGGCTTGTGCTGCTCCAGAATCTCAAGGCTTATGTCCTTTTCTTTTTATTGGATACAGACTCGAGTCTGTACATAGCACCGAGGACTAGCTGTGTCGGACATTTCTCCATGAATTTGTTCCACGGCACATATCAGGACATGCATCGTGTATGCTCCACTTAATAAAAATTAGCTTTCGGAGGCAGATCGGCTCCGATTCTAGTCGAACTCGCCACCCGGAGAACTTAGATCACGTAATGCCGATCAGCTGAGCGGGAGGGCGATGTTGACGAAAAAATTTAGGCATGTCGGAGCGGATTAGTTCCTCGGATGTCGGCGAGTCGTAGATTTGTTGGCAATGGAACCGTCGAGATCGCAACATCAGTGCTCCCAGTTCCCACAGACGGCGCCAATTGACGAGGGTTTAACTCATCAATGCCCATTGTTATGCACTTAGGTTCGAGGAATTGAGGAGCGCTGGAGATCTCGGTACGGCTAGCAAACAAGGACACAAGGACGCAAGGTTTACCCAGGTTCAGACCTCGTAGAGGACCCTACTCCTGCTTGTCTGCTCTTGATTGATGATGATCCGAAGGATTACAATGTCGCCGATGGCGGTGTATGCGCATATTAGATCTGGCGTATGTGTATGCGAGATATTGATGTCTAGATCTATTGTCTATTGTGACGATCTATTATAGGAGTCGAAATGTCTAGATCTATTGTGGCGTAGCGTGTCCTCCTCGTTGGACCCTCCTAGCCTTTATATATGGGGAGGCTAGGTCTCAGGTACCAATACGAGTTGGTTACAAGTTAGATTAGAACTCCAGTCTTGAGCTTTCCTTGTCTTGTACGTTGGGAGTCCGTGTCCATATGAGTTTCATACCACTCGAACCGTCATGGATCTTGGCAATTCGTCGAGTGGGCCTTCCATCGAGCCGCACCAGGTACGCTGTAGTTGGGTGCCTATTGGGCATACCCATGTCAGATAGTGTGGTGATTCCACACACAGATGTTTGTATTCGATTCACTTCCAAGGTGTACAAGTGCTCCTTGAGCTGTATTTGGGAGAGGAGGAAGAAGGAACTCTCTTACTCTCACCACTAGCTTGCCCTCAGGAACATAGAACTCAACCAACTAGAGATCTACTAGTCAAAGACCAACCCCCTTCTACAGATGCCCTATCCCTCCTTACATAGGGGTGGCTAGGTCTCCAATTAGGGCATACGTGGAGGCATATTTCAGGGAATATGCCTCTTCCCAAAATAGTAAGCCGACCGGGTCACTTTTGCCCAGCGTCATCCATGCAGAGGCTACATGAGCCTCTACGGCGCCCGCGTCATCCGACACAGGCATCGTCACCCTTGTCGGCCACGCCTTGGTGGTCCTGGCCTCTGTCTGCTTTGCTCACGCTCTGCGTACAGTGGTCACCTTTTGACCAGCGAGATACCTTCCTTCTCTTGCAAGCTTGATATAACCCGGATCGTGCCTAGTTGATCTGGCCACACCTGTACCTGCATACAAGTTAGATAAGTCATGCCGGCATATGACATAAGTCGGCTAGGACTCAGTTAGGCGGACATCCTCAGGTCCGGGTTACTCCGTGATTCGGCCTGCCTTGAGGTGACTCGGCCAGCATTCGCTTTGACCTTGCCGTACCTCGGCTAACTCGGCCATTATACCCCGGCGTGACCCTACCCGGGAGTATCCTCCCAACATGATGATTATTGTATCCTCTCTTGCCTCAATCCAAGGACTTGTCAGGTACCCAAGACCCTGAGGGTTGATCCAGGTATAGGGAGTATGAGTGATGACTGATCTGCAGGTTAGGAACCCTAGTAACAGAAGGGATAGTACGGCTGTATGTGAGGGATTTGCTTGGGATTAACGGTGACATCACCATGCATATCGTTAGTTCTCTTTCTTCTATGGATGAGACTAGTAGGTTATTGCTACAAGCGGTTACGGAGGCAATAGCAATTATGGATGCACTGCCCACATATAATTTATCTTGCTCTAACAAGTACACACATACTTTATTTCTATCTTTTATTTCCATCAGATGTTTTGCATAGCTACAGGTGAAACCGAATGCCCTAGGCCCTCGCTCTCCATCATCGACAACAACAAAAAGACGCAAGCTATTGGCCGGGGTGAAAACACAAAAGGAATTCTAAAACTCCCGAAGGTCCATTAAAGTAACTTCACTACGCATTCGCTTCCCAAGGATTCGATAAACTAGGTCTACTAGGTAAAAAGAAGCTATACTACATCCGTAATCCGGATCGATGGTATCTCCATGCATTAAATATTACATTACCTATATGCAATTTGTTGACGGTTCCAAGCTTATGGACGTCAAGTATTTAACGGCTTGTGGCTCCCTTGGTGTTTACCAAGCTAACTGAGGCTCCGAGCCTATCAGTTTAGTTATCTTGATAATGAACAGGGTGAGCAGGTTCTGTTGCCCCGTCCCCAAGCCTTCTCGATTGTGGAGAAGGACACTTGGATCCTCACCAAGGACCAAGTGATGGAGATCATGGACGAACTTCAGCCTGATGAACAGGAAGATGAAGAAGGAGGGCAGCAGGGTGAGAATGAGCAGGAGCAGGAGGACGAGAAGGGACACAACCCTGCTTGGGAGGGACAGCAGCAGCAGCAAGGGTGAGCTTGGGACCCGTGGCCCAACCAGCCGCAGCAGGGGTACAACTATGTCCCCTATCATGAATTCTAGTAGCTCAACCAGCGCGTTGGGGAGATTGACCACACTCTTCAAGGAGTGAATGAATATGGGAGTGCTTTGACTCACAACTTCAGTCACTTCATGACCCACTTCCCTAACTACTACCAGTAGTATCCACACTAGCCGCCAAATGATGGCAACAACTGATCCTGGCAATAGCCTAAGCTTGGGGGAGGTCTGAAAAACCTCTAAACTTTGCATTCATGTTTTTATTTATTCTTTTGATTTATTTTATTTCTTCAAATTTGCATGTTTATTTTCAGTTTGCATTCCTAAACCAAAAATACAAAAATAATTAGTTGTAACTTTATTTGCAAGTTCGTTTCTTTGTTTCTCTCATAGATTTCTCAATTTCAGGTGACTAGGCAATATGGAAATACAGAGGGGGTTTGACTCAACTATGAGAAATAAGAAAGCAAGAGGAGGTATCACATTCCTTTCATCACCCTTTCTGCAACCTTAAATTGATCCTACAATTATTTACTCACTTGCACGGGAGTCACTCCCCACTTAGCTTGTTATCCTATAAATTGTATTCCTTTGCTAGTGTCTCCTTTTTAGCTTCGAAATAATGAGCAATGAACTTGGTTAAAAATACTTCCTACAATTTTACAACAAGAAAAAGCATCCGAAAGATGACTTGAGTCCATGTTTTAGCCCAAAGAATTTGATTTTAGAACTACTCCATCCCATTTGAGCTTAATATAAATAGACTCGATAGTACCCTTGAATGAAATTGTTTGATAAAATGGATGCTTCGAAGTAGTAGAGATTATGCCACTATGTTTTCTAATAATTACCGTAAGATATTGTTTTACGTGTGTCATTACAACATTGTCATGCTCCATGGGGAACTATTAACTCCGCTGGCCAATGAACGATCTAAATGTGGGAAACCACTTGGTTTTGGCTATTGAGTTATGTAAATGTATGTAGCAGCAATGCTATGATGGGTAAAATTTTTAGTCTCCTCATGGTTTCACGTTCCAAGTGAAGTTGTAGTACACCACTGACCCATTATTGCTCAACAATTATTTATTGGCATGGTCACGAGTGCACAACACAGTCCCAATTAACATGTTAAAAATAGTGGCATGATTTCTCTATGAAAGAGCTAAAGTTTTTGAAAGGCAAAAGAAAGTAAAAAGGTGCTTTGAGAGTCTTGAAATTTTGACATGGGAGTAGATGAGTTGTACTTAAATTGAATGTTTGGGTGCCAACTTGAGCACTCTTAATTGATTAAACAAACAAGAGCAAAAAAGTTTTCATCTCTCAATGAAGAGAGACACCAAAAGAATTTTTCTCACTTTCCTAGCTAAACTTTTGACACTTGCTTGGGCATATGATTTATTTGCTAACAAGATATACGTGGTTAGGAAGTGGACTTAGTGCAATCTTGTGAATACTTGTAGGATCATGTTTAAGATTACAGGGATTGTGAAGAAAAGAACTTGACACCAATTCAAACTTGTAAGTTCTTTTATTTCCAGTCTCGAATCTCCGCTATTCTTCCTTAGTTCCTTGTCACTCGAGGGCGAGCAACATCTAAGCTTGGGGGAGTTGATAGCTGTGAGATTCGACACTTTTTGATGGCTTTTATTGATGGTTTTCTCCCGGATTTGATCGTTTTCTAGCTTTACCTAACGCTAATACTTGGGTAGCAAAGAAAACTTGGTTTTTAATGTGTGTTTCAGGTTCTGAACATCAACATAAGGTTTTAACTAGAGAAACACAATATTTAGGAGAAAAAAAGCAAGTCTCTCTTTGGAAGCACTTGAGGGGAGCATATAGAGGCTTTAACGAGCAACTATACTGCAGGAATATTTTTCGGCCGTATAGTTCCCGCCGTATAGCTGCCGCCGCCTCTGTCTTGTCAAAAGGGACAACTTCCGTGAAGAGGCCATACACGAAAACACAACGCTACAGCCGCCATCCGATACAGAAGGGAGAAAGAAGAGATCTAGAGAAGAAGGGGAAGACGTTCTTCATCTCGCTCCACGATCTTTGACCTCCTAGCCAATACACCCCCATAGCCACTACTTGTATGATAGAGAGAGAGGGATCTTCACCTTGCAAGACTAGGGTTTGAGATTGTTTCTTCCTATCTTGAATTGTGTTGGATACTTTTCTATTCTTATTGTGGATCTCCACGGTAATATCAAGAATAGAATTCCCTTTATTTAATTATATTGTTTATCCGTTCTTCTCTCATATGTGAGTAAGTTCCTTGGGCGTGGGAGATGTAGGGGATTGGTGAGATGTGATGTGCCTTTATATATTTTTCATTAGTTTGTGATTGATTCTAATTATTATATGCCTTATCTTACAAGTAGATTAGTTACTAGAATATATAATTGAACTGAAAAGCCCCCTTTTTAATCAAATTAGGCACAACTTTGATACAACGGACCTATATGAGTTCACATTTCATGTCCGATAGTACACTGAAAATTTAGATTTTGGTTGCGAGAGGGTTGTGTTTGGGCAAGATGTGCATCTACTTATGAATTATAAAGAGGTTTTGTCTGTTTCGCAGCTGGTAGATATGCTTCATGATAGGATTCCTTGGGGATCCAGACAAAGGACAAAATTGGTGTGGCGCAACATGAGTGATACCTATATGCAAATTGAGCACTCTTCAGATGGTTTGGGAGTGTTGTACAATTGATCGTAAGGTGAAAGTTGAAGCGGTGATTGATGATATGTATGCAGATACTAGAGATATTGTTGCTAGAGCTTCGGCTCCTCGAGACTACGGACATAGATGCTAATATAGTTAAGTTAAGCATACACTTAGAGGTGGATTCATACATGGCAAAACTTGATGACGTAGTTAATAAGCCAGTTTCGTCATGTACTATGGAGATTACACTTGATTCCAAAAACATAACTCTTGATAAAATGAGAGAGATGATCAGTAAGGAAATCAATATGGGCCCTAAGCAGATGGCATGACTCCGGTGGTGGTATCATAAGAAGCAGGAATTTATAGAGGTTTTGGATACTGAAGATCTATTGAAGATTATGCGACGAAAGAAGCAAACTAGGAAGGTGTGTTTCCTGGCTACCATTTTTGATGTTATTGATTAGGTTATAGTGGATGTAGAGGCCCCTATAGTGGCTGAACAGAACGAGGTGATCGACGTTGATCAGATCCGATGAGAGCTTCTACCCTAGGCTTGTCATATGGACCGCGGGGTTCCCCTGCCTATATTTGTAACATAGATAGATATTGCATTAAACTATGTTTCTGTGATTATGTTTGGTTGAGATATTGTGATATAATGTTGTGCGAGCTTTTGAGATTTTCGGACATATCACTCACTCAAAACATTTTTGTTGTAATAAGACATAAGTACATTGTAGTTGACATGCTTATGTTTCTTAGGATGATGTACTATACTTTTTTTGTGATTATGTTTGTTGAGAGATTGTAATATAATGTTTTGTGAAACATCACTGAACAAGTGATGCATAAGCACATTGTAGTTGACATGATTTTGTTTCTTGAGATGATATAATATACTACTATGTTGCTATTAGTCACAGAAAATGGGATGGAGGAAGTATAGGTTTAATATTTGAAATAAGAATGTAGGAAGAGAAAACCTATTAGGTAAGAGACAGTAATCCAGTGAAAGGGCATGGTATCCATTAAACTATTGTAACATGCCAATTTAGTCAATGTTGCAGCAGTGACACACTTTACTTTCTCCACACTTTCGTTCTCTCTCTCTCTCTCGCTCACCACCTATCTCTCTCCTCACCATCATCGATGCTGACGCATTCGCCATGCCATCCTGGAACGACGAGGATGACCAGCCGAGCAGCGTCAACCTTCTCTCCGACATCGAGTCTTCCTTCCCTGATGTGAGTTCTCGACTAGGCTTAGGGATTGGTAATTCCCTCGATCTAAGCTCCAATTGTTAATGGAATCGTGTTCAATTCCAGCTTTGCGTTTCCTTTTAGGTACCACGGACGATCTACGACCCTGAATGGAAAGGCCTAGATCTTGATGGAGAAGTACCATGTGACCATGGCTAAAACTGAGGAGATATGTTGCATTTGAAGGCAGTAACATTGGGAGAAGGTCTTTTGGCTGTACAAATCAGGTGTGTTTACATTATGTTCAACGGTGACAGGAATACATTTTTTCATTTTATGTTCATAACACAATAGCGTGTGTTTTTTAGGTTGGCCCGGTGTGTAAAGCTGTAGAGTGGGTGGCTCTTGAGTGGCTAGATGCACTTAAGAAACGTTTGGCCCATTTATGAGAGATGTATGAGTTGGAAAGGTCGAGGAGATTTACTGATGCTTGTGATGTAGCTGAAAAATGCCAAGCTATCGATACGAAATAAGGAGCTAGAACAAGAAATCAATAATTTGTAGTCAGAACTAAGTGACACAATCAATGGGAGCTTGGTTGTGGGAACAACACAGAAACTTTAGAATAATCATAGGTTGTTGATCCATGATGCAGAAAAGGAGTGTGATTAGCTCAGGGAAGATAAGAAGAAGCTAGATTACTACATTGCGGATCTGCTGAAGGAACTGAAGAAGGCGCGTGATGTGAACAAGGACAGACTACAAAGGATAAAGGAAATTCTAGATGAATAATTTAGGCCGTGTCAATGCCTGAAACTAGTTAACTGTAAGACTTGCAGTTGCGCTTTCTTAACTAAGCCAAAGTCAACCCTCGAGCAAATTAATTTCAGGAAAACACATATTGTGCATAGAGTTAAGTACATGTTTACAAAATAACCACTTCAGAGGATAAAATAGGCAGTTTAGTACTAAATAGACATATGTTGGGTTCAAGCGAGCCTCGCCCGGAGCTGCTCCTTGTCCTTCCTAAGATCGGTCAGGTCCGCTTTGTTCTTTGCCTGCTCCCTCAATACTTAGACGTCCGCCTCCTGCTGGTTCCAGTGCTCCGTCAGGGATTCAAGAAGTGGTCTGTAAGCTTAAAATTTTCCTCCATGAGCCCCTTCATGATCTCCGTGTGCTTACTAGCTGAGGTATGACCTTCCTTGTGAAGTTTCGCCCAGCCTACGTCTTCCACCTTCAAGTTGTGGCACTTGTCAAAAAGCACAACGACTTCAGCGCGCAGGTGGCCAAAGGGCAACTTCTGAGAATTCTGCTTCTCCCATTGGATGGCTATCTTGTCATTTAGCCAGGTTGCCAGGTCCAGGTTGAGCTTTCGCATCTTTCCCTGTATCAAAAATATATAGTATGGTTTGTTCAGTTCACTAGGCCAAGGTGGTTAGTTTCCATAATTAACTGAATAAACTTGTGTCACAGTCATAATTTCAAGGAAGAAGCAATCTGAGACTAATCAAAATTTTATGAATCGACTAGTGGCACTATCATAATTTGAATTTCAAAGCAACCTAGGTTTTTCTGCAGATTAGTGTGTTGTGGCTTTCTCCAATGTCACTAAATAGTAGTGGCAAACTCATAATGCAGAAACCCATGTCTAGATACAAAATGGAAAGAGCTCATGGTGTCCATTTATGAAATTGAACACCAACCCATGTACAGATAGATAAGGAGTTTTTCTAGGATTCCTTAAATGCATGATATATATATATATTACAAAAGAGTGAAGCACGAACTGATATTCATGCCCCTCTAATGGGAATTAGACTTGGGCATTGCCCCAATACGCCCCCAGACAAGCCCTTAGCTCCTCATTCTCTTTCCGATCACCCTCGAGTACGGTAATCCCTCGGCTTAGGTCCTCCTTCATTCCTTTCACTCCATCTAGGCAACGGTTCCTATCATGGTATGCTCGGATGGCAACCTTTGTTTCATTGATGTTTCCCATGAGTGCCTTGGTGATTTCCTCCTATAGGAGGGTGCATCTTATTTGGATATTCTTATTTTCCCCCATGAGCTCGTTGATTAGCTTGATGGCCTGTTCTTGCTTCTTCAAGTTATGGATGAGCAGGTTCTCCAGCCTCATGATGTCATGTACAAAATCTAGCAAGATCTCCTTCTGCACAGATAAATGCATGTGTAGGCTCTCATTAGCATGGGTGAGGGAGCGTACATGGTCCTATTGGTTGTCAATCTTGGCACGGATCACGGCCACCTTGTCACGATACTCAGCCTTCACTCGCTGCATCATTCATGTTATTTGAAATTGAAATTATATAATTATACTCTAGGTTCTAGGTGAAAACTAATACAAATCACAAAATACCCATTGAATCTATGAACAATGGTGTTAAAAAAATACCAAGAGATCCAATCATAATCACGAAAACTAATCCAAATCACAAAATCCCCATTGAATCTATGAACAACTGTACTAAAGAAATACCAAGAGATCCAGTCATAATCATGAAAACTAATACAACTCACAAAAACCCCAATACAGGGCGAACACGATCTAAGAAATCCACATTAATACTCAAAGAAATAAAAGTGTGGAGATTTGCTACCTCGCTGAGACGTGGAACATGGATGAATGGGTCCTGCAACGCCGCCATCGTGGTGGATTATGGGTCCATGGCCAGCCTGTAATACGTAGAAGAGGAAGAGCAAGAAGAATAAGAAAAACTAGAAGAAGAAGAATAAGATTATGATGGAGAAGAAGTAGACCAAAGAAGACCGTACCGGGAGGAGCCCTCACCTGCTGGAACATTCGACGCCATTGTCGGGAGATATTAGACCTCTATGAGAGGGGGAGCTTGAGGGGATGGTAGAGAAAGAACTGCCAGTCGGCAATCTCTCTCCTTTTTCCACGAGGATGGTCTATCGTCCTCCCCTTAGGGAGCCATGGCTTGTAGGGGGAGGGAGGTGGTGGCACGAGGAAAAAGAGAGTGATTAGTGTGGGAGAAGATTCAAAGAGTACATGACATGGTCCAGTATTATACAAGACCACCATCTACCTTCTCAAAGAAGCTAGGGAATCAATGGGACTCGATAGGACTTGTCTTTATTGCGATGGACAGTTCAATGGTCTTCGGTGTTGCCTAAAATCCAGTATATAATAAAAGGAGTGGCACCTTCCCCTTAAAAAAGGAGTGGGACGGGTGGTAATCACGAGCAACAGCGTGCACATCCTGTGTGCGTGCGTCACGTGTTGACGGGGCAATGACGCGCACAACTGCTGCACGATCATGTCGGTACGTTGAACTCCACGTCGATAGGCACTCACGTTGAACTCCACGTCGATATGCACACACAGGATATTTACGAGTCTAGAATATGCTATGACACTTTTGTCGTGAACAAATTATGTTCAATACGTGAGATAATACATTTTTTAATAATCAACAAATGCATGCGCATACACGACACATGAACTGACGCGTAAAACCTCTACTCGCCCCTTGATCAGATCGGCACCCAACTTCCTCGAGCATGATGGCCCTTCGCCGTGGCAATGGCAGATCCAAGCCAGCCACTGACCGTCCTACGTCCCCTGCTAATCGAGGCATGCCTCGTTCACGCCCACGAGTCTCTAAATAAGGCACCACGTCGTGTCCAACTGCTCCAGGATCCATCGCCATCACCACTTGAGGACACCATGACGTTGAGGCTCGTACCAGCCGCACAGGAGGAGCGTGGTGCACCTGCACCGATGGTCGAGCACAAAGTAGTAGACAAGACTGGGGCATGTGTTGCAGCGGCGAGTACAGACAACGAGAGGAACAAGAGGAAGACCTACAAAACCACCATGAAGAAGACCAGGAATAAGAGAGGAGACAACTATGTGGACGACTCTGACTCAGCCAATGAGGAGGCATTCATAGATCAGCTAGAGGAAGAAGCGGAGGAGAGTGACGTGTACCCGTGGGACTATGAGGAGGAGGAGGAGGACTCTGACGAGGAGAGAGCGTGCATATACGAAGAATGCGGTGGTGACGAGTCATCAGAGGAGGACATCAACGACGACGATGGCATGGATAGTGATGGTGACAAAGACGATGACGATACGGAAGACGATGACGAGGGATTCTTCGAAATATGATCGCGAAATGCACGAAGCGCGTCCAGAGCATGCACTAGGCATCCCCGGCATCGGACGAAGCATATTCATTTAATTTATTTTTTATATGGTTTTGATTTGTTTATGGAGGTAAAGTATCGGTGGCACGGATAGAGAGGTGGCACAGATAGAAGGGGGTTATCCTACCCACTGGATCATAGAGGATCAATGGTTGGTGGGCATGATTCGCATGACATTTGTGTCGACCAATTAAGGCATAGCAGCCAGAGTGAGCACACATTTGGGCTTTTGTGAGAGAGGGCAAAACACACTAAGCGGTTTAGATATAGAATATAACAGATTTAAAAATGGAAAATGCATGTTTGATACTACTGCCGTCCCAAAGCGTAAGGCCTATATTTTTTTGAGAAAGTAAACCTATGTAAACCACATTTGCTAAACCACATTGATCCACTAGAGTCATTGCAATGATTTCCTAAGTGTTTTTGGTCTCTATGACCATGGTTTGACAAATGGATTCCCTAGATTCATTGCACGTGTTCTTTTCCTGAACCACATTGATCCACTAGAGTCATTGATCCACAAGGACACATTGCATGTGTTGTTTTTCCTAAACCACATTGATCCACATGACCACACACACACACTCTAGTAGATTCTGTGATGCAACTTCTGCCACACTAGTGCGACATGCAATGTGGAAGCTTCTTTCCTAATTGTTTTTGGTCTATGTGACCATGGTTTTACACATGGATTCCCTAGAGTCATTGATGTGTTATTTTCCTAAACCACATTGATCCATAAGGCCACATTGCATGTGTTATTTTTCCTAAACCACATTTATCGACATGACCACACACACTCCAGTGGATTCTGTGATGCAACTTCTGCCACACTAGAGCAACATGCAATGTGGGAGCTTCTTTCCTAAGTGTTTTTGGTCTCTTTGAGCATGGTTTGACACATGGATTCCCTAGAGTCATTGCATGTGTTCTTTTCCTAAACCAAATTGATCCACTAGATTCATTGATCCACAAGGCCACATTCCATGTGTTCTGTTTCCTAACCCAAATTGATCCACATGACCACACACGCCAGTGGATTCTGTGATCCAACTTCTGCCACACTGGTGCAACATGCATAGTGGAAGCTGTGTTTCCTAAGTGTTTTTGGTCTCCGTGACCATGGTTTGACATATGGATTCCCTAGAGTCATTGCATGTGTTCTTTTCCTAAACCACATTGATCCACTAGAGTCATTGATCCACAAGGTCACATTGCATGTGTTGTTTTGCCTAAACCATATTGATCCACATGACCACACACACTCTAGTGGATTCCGTGATGCAATTTCTACCACACTGGTGCAATATGCAATGTGGAAACTACTTTCGTAAGTGGTTTTGGTCTTTGTGACCATGGTTTGACACAAGGATTCCATAGAGTCATTGCATGTGTTCTTTTTACTAAACCAGATTGATCCACTAGAGTCATTGATCCACAAGGCCACATTGCACGTGTTCTTTTTCCCAAACCACATTGATCCACATGACCACACACACACTCCAATTGATTTCGTGATGCAACTTCTTCCACACTGGTGCAACATGCAATGTGAAAGCTGTGTTTCCTAAGTGTTTTTAGTCTCTGTGACCATGGTTTAACACATGGATTCCCTAGAGTCATTGCATGTGTTCTTTTCCTAAACCACGTTAATCCATGATGACTGCAAGTGCATAGACCAATTGTAGCTAGTTTCGAAATAAAGATACCGAACCCACAAAGAGCTATTGGTAAAGGTATTTATGCCCCTTGTTACTCTCTACCAAAGTATACTTATAAGCTATCTTTGATCTCAAGTAAAGGGTGTTTGAAAGGTTTATAGTTGATTGTAGAAAAGTAATTAAAACAAGTAAAAGAAAACAAGTAACAAGTTTGTGGGGAAGCGTGGTTGAACTCAATAGGACTAAAACGTTCTCGGGGATGTAGGATACACCACTAGCATATTATTATTGTTATGTGTAATCAAGATAACATACTCCTTGTGTCATGATATGTGTGGAGAGAGCCCCATAATAAGATGTTCACTAAGAGGCTTGTAGGAAGCCACTTTGTTGATCCAAGAGTGAGGTCACCTCTAAATAACCACTGCGATGTCTGAGAGCAGTCAGCCATACAAACCATAGCAATTAAGGGTTTCCCCGTGGATATCGTAATTATCTTGGGGAGTCCCTCTTTAATCCTACTTTAACCATGTAGGTTACGAGTCGGTGCCAATCTGTCACGGGGCATTCTGGGTACGCTTCCAAGACACATCCAAAGAATTGCTCCCTCCCTTTAGCCCCGAAGGAAATTGATATGTGGCCGACTACACATACCATCTAAAGAGAGAGATCAAACAAAAATCATAATTATATCATCGACAAGCAAGTCATACGGACACAGGAATAGATCATCTTTATTACAAGTTCATAATGGTGCTAGGGTTTCTCCATCTCCCCAAGAACAAAGGAACTACTCACTCATGGAAGCAATCAACAACATCATCATAATGAAATGAATCGATAAAAGTACGGTGGTAGATCTAATGCAAACCACAATTGGATCTGGAATTACAAAGAGATCTAATAGATGAAAGATGGGAGTAATGGTGGTGATCGAGATGTAGATGTTGATGATGAAGGGGATCATGCATTTTCCTCCAATGATTCGTGTAGCAACTGGGATTTTGCCCCAGCCAAGTTCCTCCTTCGGATCCCTCTCGGATGTGGTTTTCGTGCTTTCTGGTGGCTGTGAATGTCGGAACCCCCTCTCATCTTTGCGAGGAGAAATTATTTGATGAGGCGTTCGTGATGGAGCCTAGTACGGGCGGATGGTACAGGCGGGCTCCACTCATACCAGTGGTCGTTTTTGGTATTGGTGCCTCCTCCTTGTTTGGTATTCTTTTAGGTGCGAAACTAAATTAATAAAATGACTTTTATCACTTAGAAATATCATATAATTACGTAATATGACAACTCTAATTGATATGTTCATATATGACTCCATGATTTGGGATCCTGTTGAAACAAGCAGAAAATAGCTCGTGTAGACGCAGTGAAATACAAAGATCCCTACTCTATTTATGAAAAAAGGTTTGTATGCTTCAATTTTGGACTCATCAATCCACTAGAGTCATTGATCCACAAGGCCACATTGCATGTGTTTTTTTCCTAGACCACATTGATCCACATGACCACACACACACTGTAGTGGATTCTGTGATGCAACTTCTGACACACTGGTGTAACATGCAATGTGCAAGCTATGTTTCCTAAGTTTTGGTCTCTATGACCATGGTTTGACACATGGATTCCCTAAAGTCATTGCATGTGTTCTTTTCTAAACCACATTGATCCACTAGAGTCATAGATCCACAAGGCCACATTGCATGTGTTCTTTTTCCTAAACCACATTGATCCACATGACCACACACACTCCAGTGGATTCTATGATGCAACTTCTGCCACACTGGGACTGATGGGGGAATACCAATCGGGATATACCCATGAAGCGGAGTCGCCAGCTGGATCAAGCCGACTGAAGACAAGTCTAGAGCGGGTCGACTCGCCGAATATGGCGACTGGCGCATACTGTACCCAGACGCCTCGCCGACTGGAGGGCCAAGACGGCGACTCCAATAAAAATCACATTAGCACTTGTAAACCCTAACTGGCTGCATATATATAAAGCCACCAGGGGCACCCTTTTGGGGGGATCTCCCATGTCATATTAGATCTAGTCTCTCCCTTCGCCTACGACGGCTCCCATGTAGCCAATCTATGATCATATACTGGATTGACAGCAGGACGTAGCAATCCTCCACCGAGGGGACATCAAACTGGGTACATCGTGTGCCATTCTCGTTCTCGGATTCTGCTACGTCGCCTTGCCCTTTCCTCTACGTAAGCTACCCTGTAGCATCTACCGTGGTCAATTCCACGACAGTTGGCACCCACCGTGGGGCAAGCGGTGCTTGGAGGTGATGATCCGGACGAGATCCCGCAACATCTTCATCGTCATCGGCGCTCAAACATAGGAATCAAGATTGGATCTATTGTGTGCTGCACGCGCCGCAGTGGATTGATCCAAACGGTCTACCACGCAAGTACGGTCGGGTGATTCCCTTGGGCGCATCAACACTGGAGAGATCCGGATCAAAGAGCCAGCTGCCACGCGGTCTCGTCCTCAACCAAATTGGTTTTCTCTATTCGATTCTTATCTCACTTTGCATCAGTTACAATGCTAGTCAGCTTCATATTTAATTCTAATCTAATCTTTTGCATACGATTTAGTTTGGCTGTACATATCGTGTGTGCGATTGATTCCAGCCCCAGAAAATTTCGCCGCCAAGGTCATGTCTCAGTCAAGGTTTTGCCACCGCGTGTCCCCATGGACTCGGCCAGGTTAAATCAGGGAGCAGTAGTCGAAGGCAAAAGAGAAATTCAAGATTGAATCAAGTCAGTCCTTGGAGACACGGACGTGCGATGCTAGAATTCAGACAAATCGTCCTTCCTAATTTTTTTTCTTTATTCAATCTGATCTAACTCACGGACCGATTACTCTTATAATTAATTATTTTATGTGGATCTAATCCTTTACATTTTGTTTTGCAATACATGCACTACACTCGTGATTTGGCGTGTACGCATCCCAACAACCCCGACGCCTCCATAGTCCAGCAACAAGAAGGTCATCGCGACTGTATTGGTATAACCGCAATACTCAAGGCGTCGAGACAATCCCGTCCATCATGTCAACTCCATTCGCCGCATCGACTACATTCTGCCGCGTCGACTCCATGTCCATAGACTTTCCATAGCAAACTCGTCACGTTCGTGGACTCGCCACGACCGACGACTCGGCTATGGTTGATAATTTTCTCCCAACTCAAGCTTATTTTAATTGGTATATTTTATTGTATTTATTAATCAATCATCTTATCTATGTAAGTACAGGGAAAACTAAGCCGCAATGCGCAGTTTGCCGAGCGCCGCGCCAATCGGTCGCGGGTTCACCCGTTGCTGGCTCGCCACGGCGAAGTCCCCCATCGCCGACTCACCACACTACCGGCTAAATGTCGCACAGCTCCATCCGCCATAGCGCGACCTACCTCCGCCGTGTCGACCCCGTGTCCGCCGCGTCGACTTCGCCATAGCGCGACCTCGTGTCCGCCACGTCGACTTCGCCATAGCGCGACCCCGTGTCCGCCACGTCGACCCCGAGTCCGCCGCGTCGACTTTGCCATAGCGCGACCCCGAGTCTGCCGCGTCGACTTCGCCATAGCACGACCTCCGTCCGCCGCGTCAACCCCGTGTCCGCCGCGTCAACTTCGCCATAGCGCGACCCTCCGTCCGCCGCGTTGACCCCATGTCCGCCGCGTCGACTTTGCCATAGCGCCACCCCCGTTCGCCGCGTCAGCCCGTATCCGCCGCGTCAACTTCGCCATAGCGCGACCTCCGTCCGCCGCGTCGACTCTTTGTCCGCTGCATCGACTCCGCCAAAACACGCCTATACTTCCACTACGCCGAATGCGTACGCTGCGCCTGCTAAGGGCCCCTCATCGTGCGAGTCGCCACAGAGGGTCGCATGCCACGCTGCATGGACTCACCACTGGGCGTCTCTTCCCTCCGGGAAAAATCAATTCGCCTTTGTCAACCTTTGAAAGAGCGACTCGCAATGGCCAAGTAGTGCGGACGAGGACTCACAAACCAAGCCTCGGATCGTCCATGAAAAACGCTAACTCAGAGCCGTCATTGGAGTCGCCTTGCTCGACTGGCCTTCCGGGCCAAGACAAACGGCAGAGCTACAGAAACAGCACCATGTCCTCCTCAACCTTAGACAGTGTGACTTGCACGGCCAAGTACTGCGGACAAGGACTCGCAAACCGAGCCTCGGATCGTCCAGGAAGAACGCTAAGTCGAGAGCCATCTTTGGAGTCGCCATGCGACTGGCTCCCGGTCCAAGATGAGAGACTCGTTAACAAAAAACAGCGCAATCAACGCCACCGCGGACTCGCAATCATCATGGACTCGCCACACTCGGGGACTCTCCCCTCGCGGACTCGCAATCATCGCGGACTCGACAAACTCGAGAACTCTCCCCTCGCGGACTTCCAATCATCGCGGACTCGCCGTGCTCGGCGACAACCACTACTATTTTCAGAATATGCATCTCTAAAGAGCCTCAAGTTGCCTCTACAAGCCAACTCTAGCCTCGAGGACTACTCCTAGGCATACTGCGTGTGTGCGTGGTTCCATGACTGCGGCTCGCCACGCTCGGGGACTCGCCACCGCGGACTCGCCCTCGCGTACTCGTCATGCTCGGGGACTCGCCACCGCGAACTCGACCTCGCGTACTCAATACGCTCGGGGACTCGCCACCGCGGACACACCCTCGCGTACTCGCCACGCTCGGGACTGGCCACCGCGGAATCGCCCTCGTGTACTCAGCACACTCGGGGTCTCGCCACCGTGGACTCGCCCTCGTGTACTCCCAACACTCTGGGACTCACCACCGCGGACTCGCCCTCGTGTACTCAACACACTCGGGGACTCGCCACCGCTGACTCGCCCTCGCGTACACAACATACTCGGGGTCTCGCCACCGCGGATTCGCCCTCGCGTACTCAACACGCTTGGAGACTCGCCACCGCGGACTCGCCCTCATGTACTCAACACCCTCGAGGTCTCGCCACCGTGGACTCGCCCTCGCGTACTCAACACGCTCGGGGACTCGCCACCGCGGACTCGCCCTCGCGTACTCAACACGCTCGGGGACTCGCCACCGCGGACTCGCCCTCGCATACTCAATACGCTCGAGGACTCGCCACCGTGGAATCGCCCTCGCGTACTCAACATGTCCGGGGACTTGCCACCGCGGACTCGCCCTCGCGTACTCAACACGCTCAGGGACTCGCCACCGCGGACTCGCCCTTGCGTACTCAACACGCTCGGGGGCTCGCCACCACGGACTCGCCCTCGCGTACTCAACACGCTCGGGGACTCGCCACCGCGGACTCGCCCTCGCGTACTCAACACTCTCGGGGACTCGCCCTTGCGTACTCAACACGATCGGGGACTTGCCACCGCGGACACGCCCTCGTGTACTCAACACGCTCGGGGACTCGCCACCGCAGACTCGCCCTCGCGTACTCAACACGCTCGGGGACTCTCCACCGCAGACTCACCCTCACGTACTCAACACGCTCGGGGACTCGCCCCTCGCAGACTCGTCTCGCGTATTCCTCTGCACCGACTTGGCGACTTCACCATCAATGATTTGGTGGCCTCCACGTCCTGTACAACAACAAGTTGACAAGGCGCCGACGAAACTTCTCCAATGGTGACTCCACCCAATGGCGACTTGCCTGGTGCGTCGACTCGCCTTGACGAATGAACTACTTCATAAGCTATTCCTCTGTTTCAGGAGCTCGCCAACGACTCGCCATCGACTCCACCCTAAAATCGCCTGCGCCGATTCATTCGCTTGAAGTCATCGCCGAGTCCTAGACGCGCTCGGGGACTACTGATGGGGGAATACCAATCGGGGTATACCATAAAGCGGAATCGCCAGCTGGATCAAGCCGACTGAAGACAAGCCTAGAGCGGGTCGACTCGCTGAATATGGCGACTGCCGCATACTGTACCTAGGCGCCTCGCCGACTGGAGGCCCAAGATGGTGACTCCAATTGACGAGGGTTTAACTCGTCAATGCCCATTGTTATGGACTTGGATTTTGGAGAAGGAGGGAGCGCTAGAGACATCTATCGGCTAGCAAACAAGCACACAGGAGACAAAGGATTTACCCAGGTTCAGGCCTCGTAGAGGTCCCTACTCCTGCTTGTCTGCTCGTGGAATTATTGAGGGAGTCGAAAGTTACAACGGTGCGTAGATGCAATCTGGCGAGGGTTTGTAGAAGCTAGGGTTGCGTGTGTCCTCCTCGCCGCCCCCTCCTAGCCCTTATATAGATAGGCTAGGTCTCGGGTAGCAGGTCGAGTCGGTTACAAGTTAGGGTTTTCCCCTTTCAAACTTTCTATCTTCAGCTTTCTCTTGATCTTCAAGCAATCGAGAGTCCGCAGGTTACTCGAGTCCTTCTATCCGGCCCTTGGCGACACCGTGGGCCTGTACGTATTTGGACCGTATATACCAAGCTCGAGTACCTGTAGGGTATACCCATGTCAGTAGCCCCCGAGTGTCCAGTGGAATCGCAGATTCGACTGAGGACTTTTTTGAAGTCTTCGAGTGCCTGAATGAGTATGTTTTCGACTGCTTTTATTTATATCATAGGGATTGTTGATATACGTGCCTGATATAACCGAAGCATCGGTATCAGTTAACCACCTTAGGGTGAAACAACGCAATCTACTCAAATTTGAGTCCCCGGACTCGAATCGAAAAATCTTTGGTGTAATTCGACTCGAAGCCGCAGGTCTTACAGGAGTCGAATTCCAGTTATATGAGTGTGAGCACTCGACGCGTCCATCAAGGCATGTTCATCATGCCTGTAGGCACGGATATGTTTCTGATAGTGCGCAGTTAAATACATTGTCAGGCCTTATTCAGGTCTTACCTTCACGCCGTAGGCGCGGCATCCGAATTTTATCATCGCGGAGACGATTTGGGCGTCCCAGGAGACGTAGTCTCTTTGTAGGGAAAATTTATAAGGCGGTGTCGCCAAAGGTTGCGAGTGCGGATGTCATCAATACACAGTTTTTGTGCAAATAATCATAGGGTGCGCGACCAGCGCTCCCTATGGAAGTAGCCCCCGAGTGCCTGGTTGAGTCGAAGACTCAGGTAGGGACTAAAAAACTTTTGCGACTGCTATCGTCTTTTTGCTTACTTGTTTCAGTGGATGACTCAGGCAGGGACCAAAGAACTTTCGCGACTGTTGTCGTCTTTTGCCTGCTTGTTTCAGTCGAATCTGTTTCCGGTGCTCCCTATGGGAGTAACCCATGTCCATAATATCACTGTGTTTCGAGTGATTGGGTTTGCTTTTGTGATTGTCCATGTTCCTGCAACAAGAAAAAGAAAAGTCGTAGGGTGTGCGGTCAGCGCTCCCTATGGGAGTAGCCCCCGAGTGCTTGGTGGAGTCGAAGACTCCAGCAAGGACTAAAAATAGTCGAAGTTTTCCACTGCGTAGCCTTGGTGACGTCAGTGCTGACGCTTGTATGACCTTAGTTGCCCGCGTGAGCGAGTTTGACGGGACGTGACGAGCGGTGGGTCCCATTTTCTGACTTTGATTTGACTGGGCGTGCGTAATCTTTTTTTTAACTGTGCCTCCTCGATTTCCGCGCGTAATGGTAGAAGTGGGGGGACGGTTCGCGCTTCCTCTTCTCCACGTGTCCAACGCGATGCGTGCCACGTGTCCAATAGGGTTTTTGTCAGTCGTTGGATTGCATCTCCCAGGGGTTAAGTAGCGGTGCTGCGGCGGTAATTTCCCATCTACGCTCTTTCTTCCTTGCTGCCTACGCCATTGCTGCTGCTTTTCTGCTTTCCCCTGTGCCCATCTTCTCCACGACGCTGGACCAGCTCCGTTCGTTCCCGAGCTACTTCATTCGCTCACATCGCCGCCACGCAATGGGGAAGAAGAAGGGAGGCGCTGCCGCTGATTCCGCGGCCACCGTCGCTGCGGCGAAGAAGAAAGGTGGCTCCGCTGCTGCGGGCACCAGCACCACCGCCAGCGGGAAGTAGAAAATCGCGGGCACCCGCATGACAAATGGCGCATGGCATCCTTCCATCATCAAGGCGTCGAATCTCCGTCTTCTTTGCCAAGATGGAGTGATCTCCGCAGCAGTCGCCGATGCGCGCGTCCCCAGCGGTGAGACCATTCCTGCTCCTCCCGCTGGTTTTCGAGTGATGTTTCTTGCATTCATCATTCGCGGTTTTTCCTTGCCTCTTCACCCCTTTCTTAGGGGTCTTCTTTGTTTCTATGGGCTCCAGATCCATTAGCTGTCCCCAAATTCGCTCCTCCACATCACTTGTTTCATCACTCTCTACGAGTGCTGGCTCGGAATCGAGCCACACTTTGGTCTTTTCAAGCGCATCTTTAAATTGAAGCGTCAGTCCGCATCTGGCTCTTTAGTTTATGACGTAGGTGGTTGCGGAATCCATGTCGACCCATCCGCCACCTACTTCGACATCAAGCTTACCAAGTCCGTCTAGGGATGGAGGGACAAATGGTTCTATGTTCGCGACCAGAAGGCCAAAGACGAGCACTTTGGACTCGCGCCTTTCGATCCCGCGACTCCCTGCAAGAAGAAGCATTCTTGGAAGAACGTGATCATGCCTTCCGAACTCGCGGAGACAGACGTGCTATATCAACGCGTCTGCGACCTCGAGAGTCGTATAGGTGCAGAAGAGGGAGGCTGCACCATTGTCAGGACTTGGCTGCGTCGTCGTGTCCAACCTCTCCAGGCCAGGGTCCATCCCATGTTTCAATGGGGTGGCGCTGATGATGCCACTCGCGTGTCTGCTGATGGCATGTCCACGAGTGAGGTAGATAAGAGGGTGCGACTGGTCACGAAGTACACCCTCAAGGATGTGCTTCGAGCAGGCCGATCGTTCCTCCTTTCGATGCTTGAATCCTCCTCCCAGAATACGCAGTTGAGCTTATTTTCATGATGGCGTTTTACTTGCTTACCTGTTATGTTTGCAGATCTTTACTGTTTGTATGCAGGAGTGGGCGGTGTCGCCTTGTATGCCTCCCCTCCCTGAGGGGATTATTCCTCGTGAAGCTTTGGAAGAGGACGAGAGTCGACTGTCCCTTCTGATGTTGAAGAGGAAGCCCCTGAGTCCGAGAGCCGGATACTGCATGGCGTTGCGTGGCGGGGACTCGACGTCGACTCCTTCAACTCGAGGCGGCTGTTGGCGCGGAGTCGCCAATTCCAACTGTTCCTGTGAGGGCTGTGGCACCATCTTCTCGCAAGAAGATGCGATTGCCCAAGGAGTCTTCGTCAGAATCGGCGGCTGCCACGTTTGATCTTGACAATTTTAACTGGTAAGTTTGCTGGGTTATTCATTCTTTTCTGTTTTCTTCTTGTTGGTTTTTGCTCTGGAGTTTGCCCTTTTCTCAATGTGGACTTTGTCTTGTAGTCAAGAGGCGTCGTCATCTTCTAGCGACGTCGAGTTTTTGAAGGAATCGGGAGTCACGACTTCAAGGGCCAAGGTAGAGGTCGAGCATGCTCCTTCTCCTCCGGCGGCGGCCCACTCCGGGCACAATTCTTTGAGCTCTCCTCACGTGAGGGAGCATCGAGTAGTTGCTCGGATGACGGTTCAGCAAACTTCTTCGGAGTCGCTGGAGGACCTGTAAGTGTATCTTTCCTTCCTTTTTAATGTGGTAGTCAACGCCTTCTGCTGCCCTCTGCTGACTCCTTGTGTTGTGCGACAGCTCCTTGTAAAGGAAGCCGCGCAGGTGGCGGAGCAGGTGATGGCGATGGGTCGCCAACATGCGATGCTGGAGACGCGCCACCGCATGGTCGAGAGTGAGTGCTCTATACTTATTCTTTTCATCTTCTCTCTGTTTTGGTATAATCGACTGACAGCCAATTATTGACTGTCATGTAGTTGAGCATAACGCTTTACTGCGTGATGTCGCCACGTTGGAGAAGACACTAGCCGCAGCTGTGAAGGGGCGCGACGAGGCAATCGTGGCTCGTGATGATGCCCGGAAGCGCGAAGAGGATCTGCGCGCCTCCTTTGCGGTCAGGGAGAAGTTCTTCGAGGAGCAACTGTTCTCAGTCGCCAAGGCCCTCTCAGGTACCTTTACTGGTAGATATTTTATTGATGTTCTTCTCTGCATCTGGAGTGTCGGTGGCACTAGAAGTTTGATCCATGTGTGTATTTTGGTGTAGATGCTGGCGACTTGAGTTTTGATCCACAAGTCCTTTGCCGCGATGACGCTCTGGCGGGCGCGGTGTCGGTGGTCGAGGATCGTAGCGCCGCTGTCCAAAATACGTTGTCCAAGGCCAAGGCCACCCTAAGTCACCTCCGGTAGAGTTGATGCCGAAGGCGGAGCTGGTCGACAATGTGGAAGAGCTGGTGGAGTCGCTCGCTGGGGGTGTGCTCGCCGTGCAAGAATTCCTCCCGTACCGGGCGCGACCATGTCACTTGCCATGGTGCAAGCCCACGGAGTCGAAGTAGATCCTTCTACGGTGTCCAAGACGATGCCTATTGGCGCGGATGGTCAGCAGGTAGTATTCGCTCCCATTGCGACTGCCTGTGCCAAATATGGCCATTCCTTGATAAATACTGTTGCCAAGTATTCGGAGGAGCTCAATCGTGCGAAGAAGGCGGCGAAAGCTTCGGTCTCAGGGGCCGGCAGAAAGTCAGTGGCATCTGATACTGCCACGGACTTGATGAAGCCCCTGAGGTCATCAAAGTCGAAGAAGCCAGCTGCTTCGTAGTTAGTTTCTTGTAATAGTTGATGAATTTCCCTTTTGACTAGAGAACATGCCTGTTGGCGAGTGTGTTTTGTGAATACTTTATGCTGATCCTGAATGCATCTGTTACTTTTGACTTTTGAGTTGGTCGCCTTATTTGCCTCTGGCTTGATTTTTTGTAGGGTACATCAAGTGGTCCTGTGGGGGGAACCCCGGACTCGCCATCTCTTGAGGATACAATGGCACCACCACGCTCCAAGGTAGAGGAGTTGTCCTTACTTTCGCGACTTCGTGATCGTATTAAGCAACTGGAGCGTGAGTTTCCCGTGATCCGCGGTAGCGCAGACGTGTGGAAGTCAAAGGCTGAAAAAGCCGCCGCCCGCGAGCAATATCTGCTTGGCGAGGTGACGCAGCTGGGCGACCAGTTTAAGTGTTAGTTTGCTCATCCTTGTCTTTTTCTTTGTAGTTAATCGCAATGGTACGTTGTACTCATGCTGTTGATGTTGCTTCGTGTAGTTGTTAGCGCACGCCATCCGCAGGAGGAGAGAGATAAGATTGCCATCCGCCTTCATGATCTTACCCAGGAGCAACTTCAGGAGAGTGGATACTTCTAGGTAGATCATGATCGCAGAATCGCATTGGCGACTTCGCAGGATCGCGCCATGAAAGTGCTGCTCTTTTTGAAGAAGTCGTAGTCATGTTTGAAGAACATTTATCAAGCGATGTTCCTGCTGGATGATACTCCATCAAGCCTGCTGGCTCTCCTGACCAAATTTCAAAATATGTCCGCGGTTTGCGAGTGCGTGAGGCAGCAGTTGGTGGCTGGTGCCAAGGCTGCCCTCTCCATGGTGCGTTTGCACAGGCCTGACGTGGATGTCACCGCCATTGCATCTGGGCCACCGGTGCCACCAGCAGGATCTTCCTAGAACATGGTGCCGCACTATCAGGCGGTGGACCGTCCAGCCGAGGAGGTCGTCGACTTCTTCGAGGAACAGACTAATGTTCTTCTGTTGCAAGGGTAGCCAAATATGTATCCTGCACATAAGTGTACTAGTGTTGTAAAGCTCATATATATTTGTAGATAATTTACTGTTGAATGTGTACAAATAGCTTTATAAGCGTGGGGTGCGTTGCACATATGCGAGTCCTTTTCGTTAGCCTGGCCATCTTTGTATCTCGTTCCCTTGTCAACCTGTCAGGTGCGTTGCAGCTGGGTTGAGTTTGTGTTAAGGGGTTCGATTGATGTGCCACCTACTCAGGATGTCGCGTTTTTGTTCGAAGAACGTATGTGTATAGGGTGGCGTAGCCCTCGAGTATGAAAATTGACAAAGTAGCCTCTTTCGACTGCATTGCGGTTCATCCGAACCAATCCCTCATGTAGCTTGAGGAACTCGCGGCAGTCCTTGAGGAGGTGGCTGGACTTTCTCTTGCCATCATGCTTGTCGATGTAGAAGTGTACCGTGCATGGCCCGGACAGTTTGTCCTCGATGGAGGTCGCGGGTGCTTCATCGCGAGTGCGGCGTTGCCACACTTGCGTGGCTTTCCCGGAGTCGCGGTATCCGCCGCTACGGTATCCGCTACTACGGTTATCGTCGCGTCTATCGGCGTAGCCAGCTGCAACCATGTTGACGTCATCGTGATCGTCATAGAGGCGCATGCGACGCTTACTCCGGTGGTCGCGTTTTCGTTCAAGTTCTGCCTCCTCGTCAGAGTGAACGCGATTCTTCACCGAATCTTCTCCATCAGCCCACCAATTCGCAATCTCCATCAGGTGGTCGATGGTCTGGGGCTTTGAGCGGCCTAGTTTCTCCCTGAGTTCCATGCGGCGGACACCACCGTTGAATGCATCAATCGCACTGTCTTCCGAGATGTTCTCCGTGGAGTTCTTGACGATGGACCACCTTTGGATGTAAGAGCGCAGCGATTCACCAGATCTTTGCTGGCAGCATCTCAGTTCTTCGATTGATGCGGGGCGTTTGTACGTGCCCTTAAAGTTGCGCACGAAGCTGTAGACCAGCTCATCCCAGCTGCGAATGGATCCGCGTGGGACGTTATTGAGCCATGCCCGGGCGGCGCCCTGCAATGTAGTGCAGCATTGCATGGCGATTGACGCCTCCATGTAGCCTGACGGAGGAGATGTGATCCTCCAGCCAAATCTTGGGGTCCTGCAGACCGTCAAATTTCGGGTTCTCCGATGGGAGTTTGAACCCTTTAGGCATTCGCTTTTGCTTGATGGATCTGCTGAAGCATCTGGCACCGCAAAGCTCCCCATCTTCTTCTTCCGAGTCAGTTGACCGAGCACGTCGTGCCCTTGACTTGTCGATCTTGCGCTGCGTGAGTTCATCGCGTGCATCATAGTCACGATCGTGTCGCCGTGAGCGGAGGCACGAGACAGGTCATGACTGTCATCGCTGGACGAGGGCGAAGAGTAGCGCTTTGCTAGCGCTTTGCCCTTTTTTGGGTCTGGTACCGGTTCCTTGTCGAGGGCGGCCTCGATTAGTCTCAGGCCCGCGATCGTAGATCGGTGCATGGCCGTTCGGGGATCTCCAGCTGGTGGCTGGTTATTGAGAAGGTACATGGTGGCTACTGTCACCGCGACCTGCGGTGTCCTGGGCACCACGTTGCCTCTCGTGTCGACTGTCATAGAGCCGAAGTCGAGGACTTTCGCAGCGTCTATGCGTTCTTGTTCGGTGAGGTGAGCCATCCACGATTGCCTTTTCCTGGCGAGGTGCTCGTTGCCTCTTGAGGAGGATCCTCCGTAGGAGGAGAGCCTAGCGCGACGAAGGCTCGACTCATCCGCCGCCTTTTTACGCGCCTCAAGTTGCGCGATTTCTTGTTTTTGGCGCTTGAATTCCTCTTTTAGGAGCCAGTTGTAGCCCATCAGTAGTTCCTGCGGGGACCCGGAGGGTAGAGGTGCACCTCGTAGGGCTTCGCGGTAGCGTTCCCACTCTTGCTCGTTGAGCCTGATCACGACGCGTTCGCCGGTTTGCTTGTTGATTATGCTAGGAGGTTCGACTGCTCCTCCGTTGCCACCATTACCGCCGTTGCCGGCGTTGGGCGGGTCGGTGCCGTTGCCGGTGTTACCACCGTTGCCGTGATTGGGTAGATCAGTGTCGTTGCCGGTGTTGCCACCGTTGCCACGGTTGGCGGAGCTATCGCTCGCGTTGATGACGGTGCACATGAAGTGATTTGGGAAGCTGTTGCTTCCACAACTTTCAGATCCAAAACCGTAGGTTCCATCTTCAGTGGCCAGATCACTTAGATCGGATTCGCGACTGCTGTCGCTGACCATGTTCCCAACTGCCGCCGGAGCATTGAGCTCACTAAGGGTGCCGATCGATGGAGGGAACCATGATGTCAGCACGCGGTGCTGTCGGCTGATCGGGCATGCGAAGCGTGCCCATCTGACCAACTTGGAAGTGGAAGCTCCCAATCGCCAGGCTGATTCCGTCGCCTACGGACTCGAAGGCCGGGCGAGTAGCCGGCGTGTGGACGGTGAAGTAGAAGGCGCCGAAAAGCTGGCGAATCTCCGTTGTTGCAGAGTTGTAGATCGCGTTTGATGGGGCCGAAGAAGCCGCAACATCAGCACTCCCAATTCCCACAGACGGTGCCAATTGATGAGGGTTTAACTCGTCAATGCCCATTTTTATGGACTTGGGTTTTGGAGAAGGAGGGAGCGCTGGAGACATCTATCGACTAGAAAACAAGCACACAGGGGACAAAGGATTTACCTGTGTTCAGCCTCAGAGGTCCCTACTCCTGCTTGTCTGCTCGTGGAATTATTGAGGGAGTCAAAAGTTACAACGGTGCGCAGATGCAATCTAGCGAGGGTTTGTGGTAGCTAGGGTTGCGTGTGTCCTCCTCGCCGCCCCCTCCTAGCCCTTATATAGATAGGCTAGGTCTCGGGTAGCAGGTCGAGTCGGTTACAAGTTAGGATTTTCCCCTTTCAAACTTTCTATCTTCAGCTTTCTCTTGATCTTCAAGCAATCGAGAGTCCGCAGGTTACTCGAGTCCTTCTATCCGGCCCTTGGCGACACCGTGGGCCTGTACGTATTTGGACCGTATATACCAAGCTCGAGTACCTGTGGGGTATACCCATGTCACCAATAGAAAGCCCATTAGCACTTGTAAACCCTAACTGGCTACATATATAAAGCCACCAGGGGCACCTTTTTGGGGGGATCTCCCACGTCATATTAGATCTAGTCTCTCCCTCCACCTACGGCGGCTCCCATGTAGCCAATCTATGATCATTCACTGGATTGACAGCAGGATGTAGCGATCCTCCACCGAGGGGACGTGAACCTGGGTACATCATGTGCCAATCTCGCTCCCGGATTCTCCTATGTCGCCTTGCCCTTTCCTCTACGTAAGCTACCCTGTAGCATCTACTGTGGTTAATTCCACGATAGGTACAACATGCAATATGGAAGCTGTGTTTTCTAAGTGTTTTTGGTCTCTGTGACCATGGTTTCACACATGGATTCCCTAGAGTCAATGAGAGTCGTTAAATCTTAACCCTAGAATCCAATGGTAGCCATCAGATCGAGTCTTCTAGAAGCCCCGAGCGGTTGCAGGTTAGTTCAATGTCCTGATTGTTAGGCGTCATTGGATCAGGGAGTGTGGACGATAAGGATGTCCTTCGTAAGAGTGATCCACGAGTAGGCTTTTTTGCGACCTGATTGGCAGTGGCAACCACGAGTGGGACTACCTCCTTGCCCTTATCCCCGTAAGGCCATAACCATGGGGCTGAAGCTCAGATCGTGTTCCTTCCTCGCCATGGAGAGGCCCAAACTCAGCTTGTTCGAGGCTCAGATGTTCGCGCACTACAACATACTCGCACCACTGCTCATGAGGCTTCCTGCCGGCTTCGAGTTGAGCTACGTCGGGGTGCCTATCATGCTGCTCTTGCATGACAACGTGTTGGCGAGGAAGATCCAGGAGCGCTACCGCCAGCTACTGGAGCGGAAGAGGGCAATGGACCAGTACTCGCACATGAGCACGTACTGGCCAAAGTGGTTCAAGAAGGAGCGTATGGCGTTGATTTCGCTGTGTGGAGCCCATCGATGGGAGATCCACCTGGACATGCGCAACCCCGAAGGGAGGCAACTCTTCTGGACAGTGCCTGGTCATACAACCTCCACCGTTATCGAGGCGACGCGCCCTGAAAAATTCATGAGGAGGATGAACGCGGGGAATGTCGACATCGATTCCGACGCGGAGGAGGCAGAAAAACGACACGGACGATGTCATCGATGATGAAGACAACAGGAGCGTCATAGTCGATTAGGGACACTTGAGCCTAAATTTAATCTATGTACGGTAGCTTAATGGCCTCTTTGGATTAAAAAGATTTCAAAGGAATTTTTTGAGGAATTCAATCCACAGAATATTACAGGGCATATAATGGACAAGTTTTAGGTGTATTTGTCATTCAAACTAATCGAAAGTCATCTGATTCTAAAAAATAAAGTTCATGCATTCCTGACACATCTGATGGGACAATACGCTGGCTCTGCTCCCAGCACTTGATGGCACAACCATAATTTTAGAGTGCACCAGAGGAGAAGGAGCCGAGCGTGTTGTTCTAGATGGGAATCTAAGAGGTATGGGAACTACTGGCTGCGTCCATGATACCGTCGATCCGAATTCACGGATGTAGTATAATAGCTTTTTCCCTAGAATACCTAGCTTTAATCGAACATCGGAAAGCAATGCTAAAAGGAAATAAAAAGGACATGTCTACAAGACTTTGTTTGTTCGTTTTACCTTTGTTTACCGGACGAATCTAGTTTACTTTATAATGGGTTGAATAAATGGACGGAGATAGGCCAGGGTTGAAGATCCACCTGCAGCTTCATATCATATGGGATAAAAGATAATAATAATCATAGTCATGTATTATGTTTGAACGAAGATAATCTCTTGTGGGCAACACATCCTAATATACTAGAGCCCCCATGATGCAACGAGCATAACAACAGTCTTTTAATCCAACCGAGTGCACACTGAAGCAACATGATATAAACGATTATTAAGTGTAAAACACAGATCAAAGCTTTAAGTGGGGATGTTGTTGTGATCCCTTATGGGTCGCTAGGCGAAGACCGTACTACCATTTCTGTCACTAGGGTTCCTATGAGATCGCTGCTAGCCAAGTATCTCCCCTCAAGCCTTTGTCAATCTATGGGATATTTGGTACCTACAAGTCCACAGATCAAGACAAGAGACAAAGAAACAAAAGATGCAAATCTCAATGGCAAACAAAATACAATACTCCCATGAATTAGATGCACATAATCACTGCGAGGTTTCTCCCCAACCCGCAACCCGTGAGGACAACTCACTCATAACAAATAGATTTGGAGATAGAAAACCTCATACAAATACTTAGATTGAAATCGAATATTCTTACAATGGTTACAAAATCACAAGGAGATCTAAAGTACAAAGAAATGGCTATGTCTAGTGGATGGGATGGATGGTGGAAGTGATGAAAAATGGATGAACAATGGAGTGGATCTCCTTTGATGGTGTTGTGGTGTAATCTGAGAATGGTGGCCTCTGGCCGGCGGTTGGAGCCTCAAAATATATAGGCGTCCTCACGAAAGTCATAGGGTTTGACGAGATGAAGCCAATGCCACCTGGTACAGGCGGATGGTACAGGCGGGCCCTGCCTGTACCAGTGGCTGTTAAGCGTGCTAACGCCCTGGAATAGCTTCCCAATTACTTGTCCGTGTGGACTTCCTCAAAAACCTTCAGTAGGACTCCTGATTTCGCATTAAAAACCGTGATTTCCTCCACCACATAATTCAAAGAGAGGTTTTGCATACCTTTGCAATTAATAGTCATTAGTGGCAAGGATTGAGAGTTTCTTGGGAATTGCTTGACCAAAAACAATGTTTAAACACAGTGGAAGATGGGTAATTTTGGAGCCATCAACTTCCCCAAAGCTCAAACCTTGATATCCTCGAGCAAGAAGAAATAAAAGAACTATACGGAATTCAGCGTTTAATCTTGAAACAGCGAGAATAAGAATTCACTTACGGTTGGTAGTCATATGTTCTTAACACTTCATTCATTTGTGACGCTTATCAAAGTAAGAGAGATTACAAGAATACTATACAAGCTCTAGTAAGTCAAGACAATCAAAGTAAAGTTTAATATAAGTATAAGTAACAAGAAGGGTAGCAATCAATCCAATTCTTCTAATTAACTATCAGCTTGCCAAGGAACACTAGGATGTTTAAATAGCATAATTGAGTAAGAGAGTTTCATGTCCTAAGTAGTATAACAATGAATTGTCTTATTTACACCCACGTCAATAAATCCAGTCTATCAAAAACACTTCTAATCCAATCATTGTTTTTCAAGAAAAAATCGTAAAGTAGTAATGAGACCATGCCAAGGACTTATTATGTGGATCCTCTTAGATATCTTTTTTGTTTCTTTCAAGGATTGTTGAATGTTTCTTTTGCAAGTGTTTGCACACCCTTTGAGAGTACCAATACTTTTGCCCATATATTGAGACGTATGTCACTCATGTCATCAACTCATAGCCAAAATCCTGGGTTATACCATAGATCATTCAAAAGCTAGCGGAGTTGTTGGCATCCCAAAGGTGTGCATTAGAGTCATAAAACAAAATTGTCTCACTTCCTTCTCTCTTTTTTGAGCTAGTACCGCAGTTTGATCCACAAGGTTAGCTTTGGCATGCATCACAATTACCACTAGACTTTATTTCAATCAAACAACTCCTTTCATGAGTGCCGTCAAGACTATCAAAATATCTATGGGGTTAAGTATCTTCAAGGGTATACTCTCAAGACAATCATTCATCAAACAAATCATAAATTTCAGACTTTTTCTTATTGTACTTGTTTGGCAATATTATTTCCAAGGCAAGACTCGGTTAACTAAAAGAACTAGAGCAAGAGCTTCAGGAACTAATCATCATACTCATAAAAAGCCTTACTATAACCATTTTAAATTACTTCCCACAAGCATGGCATCTTGAAAATCAACCAACTAAGATAAACAACTCAAACGTCATAAGTGGGATACATAGGACAAACCTATCATAAGTGACTTCATGATCCTCTTCCTCATAGGGATGTGTTCCTTCAAAACTCAAACACAATTACTATCCTAATAATATTAAACCAAAGAGGCAAAGTGCGAATCCACATTTACGTAAAAGGAAGAACGGAAAAATCTTTTTGTATTTTCGAGGATAGGGATTAAAGAAGAGAAAAGAACTTGCGACCAAGCAAGGATTTTAACAAAAGAAAAATAGACAAAAAACAAAAGCAAACTAAAAAACAAAAGTAAACTGAAAAGTAAAGGAAAAATCAAAGTGTTGGAACAAGCCAACATGAGTGTTTCAAAGCTCCCAAGGAGCTAGAGTACAACCTTGTTATTACACAAATAAATTTGCCAGGGAACACATCCCCAAGCTTAGGCTTTTGCAATCCCTTTTGTTGATCATTGTGATGGTGGTGGATAGTTTCCCATGTTCCATTCGCTCTGCTCCAATTGTGGAACTAGGTGGAGAGGCTTGAAGTAGCATCTCGAAGGTTGATGGATATTTCCTTCGAGTGCATAGATGTCTTTATAGGTGGTGTAGTAGTTTGGTGGCTGCTCATCTTGTTTGGGTCCTCCTTGTTCTACTTCTTCATCTTCTGCTCCTCCCATGGGTATTTCTTGTTGGGGTAGATTAGCCTCAACCTGCGCGTCAAAATGCAAACGTCCATCCTCGATAGAGAATAAACAGTTAGACAAAGGATTCGGGATCAAGTGATCTACTCTAGGTATATTGAAGAAGTATCACATGCTCTAGAGTAGAGGGACCGAGATGGTGACTTCCTATCAATAGTTGGATGTTACCTAGGTTGATGCGAAGTGCGCGTGCAAAAACGGTCACAACTCCTCCTCCGCATATGTATCCTCAAGATTGAAGAGCCTGATGCCTAAGGTAAAACACGAGAATAGCGCCTAAACTTGGCATTAAGTTACAATTAATAGTAGAAGATTTTGCGAGGAACAACATATCCTAATTAACTCTAGTAAACTCACCACGTGCCTGCAAAGTGTTAGCAATCACATAAAATAAATATCAAATAGAAGGGTGATCAATTTGGTTCCCCTTTGGTCTGTTTCCACAAATCTTCATAGAACTAAAGTATTGTAAAGGAGAAGGATTTAAACCAAAAGTAGTTGTGCGTACATTGATAGTTTTGTTGGTAAACCCAAAGGATTGAGCCCACTGGCTGAGTGTTAAGGTGTACTCACAGTTCATAAGGCAGAACTTGATGCGATCAACTCCGAGTCTTTGTTCCTTGGTACAACCGTAAGGGTCCACTGTGTGTCAAGGTGCTTAAGAACTCAAGCATCAAGCGGTGATACGTGGCAACATCCTGAAAGACAAAATCATACAAACCAATATTGTTGCAGAGTAAATCGAAATCACCACGAATGCCAAGTTGCTTCAGGATATAAGGACACGTCCACTTGGTGGACTTGATTTCTTGGAGTTTGAGACGATTGAAACGGTTCAACTGAAACTCCTCTATAAACTCGATACCAAGTGACTCGGGGGTCAATGTATCAATGGGTGGTGCGGAGGATTCCGCAACCATCTCATATGTATGGCTCCTCGTGTTCATCTAAAAATAAAAATGAGATAAAGTAAATAAAATTGCTAATAATTATTTTGGTCCAACAGAAACATAGCACAAGTGATTCTCTACACTAACTACAAAAGAAACTCCTCTAAAATAATACTAAGCATGCTCAATATCAAGACTGAATCAAGAACAATACCTAAGTCAAGATTGACAATGATGAAAGATTGAGTCGAAGCTTTTGCACAAATAAGTTCAGGATTAGAGGAGAATCATACATTAGATCGAATGAGTGTGAGGAATCAAAGAAAGAATAAGTAATTTTGAAGATCCAGTGGAGGTGGTTTGGAGTTTGGAGGAAGAAGAAAGAGAAAGATTTGTTATTGGGAATTTTAGGTTACCTCCTCGGGCTGAATATGGTGGCCACGTATGTGGTACAGGCAGGCGGTAAGTCCGGAGCCCGCCCGTACTAGGTGACATATGTTGGGGGCGACGATTCCCTTCTGGCGGCACACTCGGTACGGGTGCGAGGTACGGTCGTGCGCGCCCGTACTGCTGTTCTTTATCGGTACTATGTCTTTGCTTGAAATCTGATGTTTGCTCGAGGGTATGGTATCGGTGCGAGGTACGGGCATGTTCGGCCGTACCAGTGGTCGTTAAGAGCACTGTTCCCTGCGGCAAAAAATCAGAATTTCTATCTTCTATTGGTTCGATGTGGTACGGGCACATGGTACGGTCACTTCCGGCCATACCAGCAGTCGTTAAGAGCACTATGAACTACAAAACTCAATTTTTTTGATTAGAAGCTCTATGTGTCTTCGCACATCTTATCAAAGGACAAAACAACAACAAATATACTATATAAAGAATCATTAATACTTCTTACGCCATTTGTTAGTAAAATAAAATATAAAGGATTACCTTATTTCTTCTCCTCTCTCCAGAGGTCTTCTTGAACACTCTTTATTAAAAACAAAAACAAAACTAACACAAAAGAAAAAACTTTATTTCACATGGGTTGCCTCCCATGAAGCGCTTCTAGTTAAGGTCACTTTGCTTGACCCTAATGGCAACCACTTAGGTTTAAGAATTGGAATACCCACTCCAAAGTAGTTGGCTTTTAAAGTAATTACACCATCATCATCATTAGGCTTGGCCTTCTTTTTCCTAGGTAAGTGGACTATAAAAGGGTCTCTAGATGGTAGCCCTATTCTCACATTCCCCTCATGTAAATTAATCAAAGCCTTTATACTTATTAGGAATGGACTACCTAGAATATAGGTGCTATGGAATCTTCAGGCATGTCCACAATAACAAGATCAATAAGAGCGGGACTACCTTTAATTTGAACAACTATATTTTCTTTAATCCCAGCAGCTTGTTTATAAGTTGATTCAACTAGATGGAGGCTCAATTCAGTAGTAACAAATGGCCCCAAGTTTAATTTGTCGAATAAGCTTTTGGAAATTGTTGAGACGCTCGCACCAAGATCACAAAGTGTGGATATCTCATTGACTCGCAACTTAATTTTAATAGTGGGATCAAATATATCATCTAGCTTAGCTGGAAGTTTATCAGCTAGTCTTTTATACTCCATCTCTAACTCGCGAACTTTAGATGCTACTTGTTGTATAAATTGTTGGTACATAGCATCATTACCTTGTTGTATACCTAAATTCTTTACGGTGATCATCTTTAGTAGATCTTCCACGGTATATTCTGGTGTTGGCGTGTTGCTATAGTCCAGCTATTCGAGTTTCTCTTCATTTGTTACCACCCTCATCATGTTGAGGTCTTCTACCGGATTTGGCTCAGGTTTTCCAGCAAACTTTTCTAGTATGAGAGCTTGGCTCTCAGCTACCTTACTCAACTGAGCCTCCATGGTCTTTGTCCTTTCCTGTAGAGCATGCACGTCATTTCTAATTGCAATGGCCTGGTTAGATAATTTTCCTATACTACTTTCATGGTTCTCCATGATTTTAATAAGAATATTATTTTGCTTAGTTTGAGCTTGTATAAAGGTTCTAACAGTTTTCTCAAAAGAGAGATTTCCATGATTTGCTCCATTAGTGTTATCATAATTGTTATAAGGAGCTCCTACATGATTAGAATGATATTTTTGAACATTAGAAGCATAATTATTTTTCCATGTAGGATTAAAAGGAGTGTGAGCTATAAAATTAACATTAGTAGCAATAGCATTAACTTGGGTATCTTCTTTACCCTTTACTATACTAAGCAGCTCGTATACCTTAGATGTAAGCTTTTCATTATTTACGTCGGTAATTGAACTTACTCTCTTCGAGGTTCTTTCCACATGCCATTGGGCATGCTTGTTTTGCATATCAAGTAACTTCTTTGCAACACTCACTTGATTTCCCATGATTGTTCCTCCTGTTGTAGTATCTAGCATAGACTTAGACATTGGGTTAAGACCATTATAAAACAAATGTAATATAAGCCACTCTTCCATCCCATGACTAGGACAGTTCATTACAGCTTCTTTCATCCTTTCCCATGCAAGTTTTAGTGGCTCACGGTCTTCTTGTCTAAAGCTTGTAATGTTGGATCTTAGCTGCATAGTTTTAGCTAGGGAAAAATTTAGTCATAAACAAGTTATTACATTCCTCCCAAGATTTAATAGTGCCCTTTGGTAGAGCTAGCAACCAATCCTTAGCCTTTCCTCTAAGAGAGAAAGGAAACAATCTTAATTTAATAGCATTTGGACTACATACTTAATATGCATCATGTCGCAAGTTTCAGTGAAAGTGTTTACTTGCAAACCCGAATCTTCAGCGGATGAGCCTCCAAATTGGTTTAGTTGAACCAAACTTAAAAGGTTAGGCTTTATTTCATATGTTTCCGCATCAACTGTGGGCTGAGTGATGGGTTCATGAATAAAATCATCAGTGGGAGTAGCATACTTGCCTAATCTCTTTTGAGCCATGGCTCTAATATTTTTGTATTTTTTAAGTAATGAAAAGGAATAACAAGTAACTAATTTTGTTGGGTTTTCAAATAGATAACAAGAAAGTAAACTAATAATAAGAATTAAACTACAAACTAATAATAAAACTAAAATCAAGGTCTCTAGTGACCTCACCAGGATAGCGGAATTGCTTCCCCGGCAACAACGCTAAAAAGGGTTGATACCTTCGATCCGAATTCACGGATGTAGTATAATAGCTTTTTCCCTAGAAGACTTAGGTTTAATCGAACCTCGGAAAGCAATCCTAAAAGGAAATAAAAAGGACACGTCTACAAGACTTTGTTTGTTCGTTTTACCTTAGTTTACCTAACCAATCTAGTTTACTTTATAACAGGTTGAATCAATGGATGGAGATAGGCCAGGGTTAAAAATCCACCTGCAGCTGCACATCATATGGGATAAAAGATAATATTAAGCATAATCATGTATTATGTTTGAACAGAGATAATCTCTTGTGGGCAACACATCCTAATATACTAGAGTCCCCGTGATACAACGGACATAGCAATACTCTTTTAATCCAACCGAGTGCACACCGAAGCAACGGGCTACAAACATTATTAAGTGTAAAACACATCAAAGATTTAAGTGGTGATGTTGTTGTGTTCCCGAACGGGTCGCTAAGTGAAGACCGTACTACCCTTTCTATCACTGGGGCTCCTATGAGATCGCCGCTAGCCAAGTATCTCCCCTCAAGCCTTTATCAATCTATGGGATCTTGGGTACCTACAAGTCCAGAGATCGAGACAAGAGACAAAGGAACAAAAGATACAAATCTCAATTGCAAAGAAAATACAATACTCCCATGAATTAGATGCACATAGACGCTGCGAGGTTTCTTCCCAACCCGCAGCCCGTGGGGACTACTCACTGATAACAAATAGATCAGAGATACAAAACATCATATAAATACTTAGATTGAAATCGAATATTCTTACAATGGCCGCCAAAACACAATGATATCTAAAGGACAAAGCAATGGCTATGGCTAGTGGATGGGATGGATGGTGGAAGTGATGAACAATGGTGTGGATCTCCTTTGGTGGTGTTGTGATGTAATCTGAGAATGGTGGCTCTCTGGCTGGCGGCTAGAGTCTCAAAATATATAGGCGTCTTCACGGAAGTCGTAGGTTTGATGAGACGAAGCCAACACCACCTGGTACGGTACGGGTGGGCCCTGCCCATACTAGTGGTCGTTAAGCATGCTGACGCACTGGAATAGCTTCCCAATTAATTCCTCAAAAACTTTCATTATGACTCCTGATTCCACATTAAAAACCGTGATTTCCTGCACAACATAATTCAAAGAGATGTTTTGCATATCTTTGCAATTATTAGTCATTAGTGGCAAGGATTGAGAGTTTCTTGGCAATTGCTTGACCAAAAATAATGTTTAAACACACTGGAATATGTCTAATTTTGGAGCCATCGGTCCGTGTGCATGTAAAAATTAATTTAATAATATTTAAATAGTTGTAATCTGGTCCACATGACCCCATCACAAACAGGTTGCACGCGCCAGATATGAATAAAGATGAGACGACTAGTTCAGTTTCAATGATAATTCAAGAAACAAACGTTATTGTGCCCGCTTCTTTCTGCTCCTCTTACTAGTCTGCGAGCCCACGTTGCATTAAACAACAATTGATGAGGATGGAAACAAAAATGATCAAAATTGCAAATAAAACAAATTTGAAGCTTACCTTTCATCTAGAGAATCGTATAGAGATGAAATTGGCAGGGATTCATTATTTCTCCTGCAGTTAGCTGAAAGATCCTCAAGAACATCCTCAATCACCCCTCCAATTTCTTCATATTCTAATACACCTGCATTATTTTCCTTTTCTTTCCTGTTTTGCTTACCTTTTTTTTCTTTTCACCCCTATCCTCGCCAGCACCTCCACTTCTTCATAAATTTGTTGCTTACCGATGTTTTCCTCTGAATTTCCTCCACCTACTGCACTTCCTCTAGTTCTTCGTCGTCTTGCTACTCTTCCTCCAGTTCTGGCTGAGAAGACTCATTTTGTGCCTGCTGCTCTTCCTCCAGTTTTGGCTAAGAAGCCATATTTTCTGCCTCCGGGGTGTGAATAGGGACAAGATCATGTGGAACTGGGTTTTTTCACAACCTCTTGATATGGTCGAAACCTCCACACCGTTTACATTTCAGTTTCCTTCCTCCTAGCCTTAAACCTTTATTAGTGGAGGGTTCGATCCTTAGCTTTCTAGGCCTCCCAGGTGGCCTCCTAAGAACTGGTGGTTGAAGTTTGAACCCTAGATTGACAATCTCCCAATCATTTTCATCATCCATAGGTGGTACGTTTTCTGCATAAGTTGCAGCAAACTTATCCAAGAAGAAATAGTTATGAACATAGTTCTCTATTTCAGCTCTGCTACCTTTCAGCTTTAAGATGAAGTACAATGCATGGTGACATGGCATACCAGTAATCTGCCACTTCCTGCATGAACAAGTCTTGTGTCTAATGTCTACATTATACCTCCGTTCAGTTCCATGCTTGTATTCTGCATAAACCATAGTCAATGTAGTAGAACTTCTGACCATCCTCATATTTATCATTCTCATTGTCCTGGTTCTTGCATTTAGTAAAATAATCACCTTTGGAACTATTTTATGTCCTAAAAATTTTCTTGCACAAATTATTTCTTTAAATATATCTTCACCATTATCCAATGTCTTATTGCATCCAACAAAATAACAATTGAAAGTGTCTTCATGCTCGAAATCTTAGTATTGAAACTCTCTACCAAATTATTGTAAACATAATCCACCTTGCTTAACTCAACAAACTTTCTTCTAGCCCATAGCTTGGCGTGATGTGCTTCAAGGTATTTTTTCACCTTTGGCACTATATACATGTTCTGCATGTAAGTAGCACACACACTTGGGGTGTATGTGTATGCTGATCGCTGATGTCTGCAAGTGCACAAATTGTTTGTAGCTAGTTTCGAAGTATAGATATCGATCCCACAGGGAGCCCGAAGGTAAATGTTTATGGGTGAAGTCTCTGTCACACCCGAAGTTGTCATAGGTCTTTGAGTGAATTGCCTGCAAGTGTTGAAATAAGAATTGGGTTTTGATTAAATGTGATGTATTAGAATAGAACTAAAATATAAACTTTAGAAATATAAAGCATGGAAATAAACAACGACTTGGTTTTTTGTTGTTTCCTGCAGATGGCAAAAGAAGGCGCGGGGAAATTCAGTTCATGGTGATAGTGACTATGCCAAGTGGACAAATGATAAATGTAACAATTATAATCTTATAAGTATATGTGTAGGCGAGCAACCCATAATTAGACGGAACTATTCTTTGTAGATTTTATCCCAACTTCAATAATCCTACTAGCCTGTTACCAAAACCATGGTCAGACACTAGACGATTAAGACCCTTCAGGTCGCTTAGCGATTAAGCTCCTTGGATCGGACTAATGCAATAAGCATAGTGGTTCCTCGTTATCCTTGAGTCTACTAGTTTTCCATTGATATCCCCGTGTCACCCGGGGGTCGCCGGTCTACTAGCGAACAGGATCCTATATATGTAGAACAAAGCATCATGTTGCCTGGGCCCTTAATTGGACAACAAGCATTAGGCATCCCAAAGATAGTAAAGCACACATAATATAGTCATTATAATCAATCACAAACTAATGGAAAATATATGACAACACATCACATCTCACCAATCCGCTATATCTCCCACGCCCAAGGAAATTACTCACACATGAGAGAAGAATGGATCATCAATATAATGAAATAAATGGAAATCTTCTTGATATTACTATGGATCAAGGTTTTGAATTTTGGTTTTGGTTTTTTACTGGCCCTGAGCGAAATGGCCGAAATTCGGCTATTTCGGTGAATTTTGGTCAAATTTCGGACGAAATGCAAGAAACAAAATTTAAACTTTAGAACAAAATTGGCTGAAATTAGACCAACATTTGGAATTTCAAACAAAATTCGACCAAATATAAAATATTTTTAGATAACTCAACAAAAACCCCAAATTTAAGAAGTTTTCGTTCGGTAAATTCTCGTACCGGTCCCGGCCGAAATGACCGAATTTCGGTGAAATTTCGGAAGTCTCGACAGAAATTCAAAACCTTGCCGTGGATATCCACAATAAGAATAGAAAAATATCTAGCACAATTCAAGATGGGAAGAAACAATCTCAAACCCTAATATTAGGTGAAGATCCCTCTCTCTCTCTCTCTTAGGTACAAGTAGTGGCTATGTGGATGTATTGGCTAGGATGTCAAAGATCATGGAGCGAGATGAAGAACGGCTTCCCCTTCTTCTCCGGATCTCTTGTTTCTTCATTCTGGATGGTATGGCAGCTGCTGCGTTGTGTTTTCATCCCCGATCCCTTCACGGAAGTTGTCCCTTTTGATAAGAGAGAGGTGGCGGCAGCTATACGGCAGGAACTATACGGCCGGAAAAATATTCCCCTCGAGTGCTTCCAAAGAGAGACTTGCTTGTTTTCTCCAGAATATTGTGTTTCTCTAGTTAAAACCTTATGTTGACATTCAGAACCTAAAACACACATTAAAAACCAAGTTTTCTTCACCAGCGAATTATTATCGTTAGGTAAAGCTAGAAAATGATCAAATCCGTGAGAAAATCATCAATAAAAGCCATAAAAAATGTGTCGAATCTCACGGCTATCAACTCCCCCAAGCTTAGATGTTGCTCGTCCTCGAGTGACAAGGAAATAAGGAAGAACAGCGGAGATTCGAGACTGAAAATAAAAGAACTCACAAGTTTGATTTTTTGTCAAATCCTTTTCTTCACAATCCCTGTAATCTTAAATATGATGATACAAGTACTCACAATATTGCACTGAGTCCCATGTCAAAAGTTTAGCTAGGAAAGTGAGACAAATTCTTGTTAGCAAATAAATCATATGCCCAAGCAAGTGTCAAAAGTTTAGCTAGGAAAGTGAGACAAATTCTTTTGGTGTCTCTCTTCATTGGGAGATGAAAACTTTTTGTTCTTGTTTGTTTAATCAATTAAGAGTACTCAAGTTGGCACCAACACATTTAATTTAAGAATAACCCATCTACTCCCATGTCAAAATTTCAAGGCTCTCAAAGCACCTTTTTCTTTCTTTTGCCTTTAAAAAACTTCAGCTCTTTCATAGAGAAATCATGCCACTATTTTTAACATGTAATTGGGACTGAGTTGTGGACTCGTGACCATGCCAATAAATAATTGTTTAGCAATAAATGGGTCAGATGAGTACTACAACTTCACTTGGAACGTGAAGGAGACTAAAATATTTACCCGTCATAGCATTGCTGCTATAGACGTTTACATAACTCAATAGCCGAAATCAAGTGGTTTCCCATATTTAGATCGTTCGTTGGCCAGCAGAGTTAATAGTTCCCCATGGAGCATGACAGTGTTGTAATGACACGTGTAAAGCAATATCTTACGGTAATTATAAGAAAAAGTAGTGGCATAATCTCTACTACTTCGAAGCATCCATTTTATCAAACAATTTCAATCAAGGGTAATATCGAGTCTATTTATATTAAGCTCAAATGGGATGGAGTAGTTCTAAAATTAAATCCTTTGCGCTAAACATGGACTCAAGTCAACTTTCAAACGCCCTTTCTTGTTGTAAAAATGTAGGAAGTATTTTTAACCAAGTTCATTGCTCATTGTTTCAAAGCTAAAAAGAAGACACTAGAAAAGGAATAGAATTTATAGGATAACAAGCTAAGCGAGGAGTGACTCCAGTGCAAGCGAGTAAATAATTGTAGGATTAATTTAAGGTTGCAGAAAGGATGATGAAAGGAATATGATACCTCCTCTTGCTTGCTTTGTTCTCGTATTTGAGTCGAACCCCCTCTGTATTTCCATATTGCCAAGTCACCTGGAATTGAGCAATCTACAAGAGAAACAAAGAAATGAACTTGCAAATAAAGTTACAAATATTTTTTTTCGTTTTTGGTTTAGGAATGCAAAACTGGAAATAAACATACAAATTTGAAGAAATAAAATAAATCAAAATAAGAAATAAATACATGAATGCAAAGTTTGGAGGTTTTCAAACCTCCCCCAAGCTTAGGCTATTGTCAGGCTTAGTTGTTGCCGTCATTCGTCGGCTGGTGCGGATACTGCTGGTAGTAGTTGGGGAACTAGGTCATGAAGTGACTGAAGTTGTGAGTCGAAACACTCACATCTTCATTCACTCCTTGAAGAGTGTGGTAGATCTCCCCAACACGTTGGTTAAGCTGCTGGAATTCCTGATAGGGGACGTCGACGTACCCCTGTTGTGGCTGGTTGGGACACGGGTCCCAAGCTCCCCCTTGCTGTTGCTGTCCCTCCCAAGCAGGGTTGTGCCCCTGCTCGTCCTCATGCTCCTACTCATCCTCATCCTGCTGCCCTCCTTCTTCTTGTTCCTCCTCGTTAGGCTGAAGTTCAGCCATGATCTGCATCACTTGGTCCTTGGTGAGGATCCAAGTGTCCTTCTCCATAATCGACAAGGCTTGGGGACAGGGCAATGGAACCTACTCACCCTGTGTATCATCAAGATAACTAAACTGATAGTCTCAGAGCCTCCGGTAAGCTTGGTAAACACCAAGAAAGCCACAAGCAGTTAAATATTTGACGTCCATAAGCTTGGAACCTTCAACAGATTGCATAACAGGTAATGTAATATTTAATGCATGGGCAAGGTGGGTCACCAATCCACCAATGCGAATATCACCTTTGGTCTTGTGCTTTGGTGGTGAAAGTGCTGGATGAGTAGAGCTGCAGGATTGGGGCTTTGTGGCGAAGTGGGGAAGAGAGCCTTGGCAATCATTGCCATGTCCGCCTTGGCCATGGAACTGGTATCACCTCTCCCCAATAAAGTGTTGGCGAGGAACAAGGCATAGTAATGAATGGTTGGGTTCTGAATGGTGGACATCTTCTTCTGGTAGAAGTTGGTGCCACCATTTATAGAAATAACCTCCCAAGTTTCTCCGCTCGTGACACTATAGAGGTTAGTAACAGTATGTTCCCCAACATGAGGGAAACTGAAAGATCGCAAAATTATTTGAAAGTTATCTCATAGTGCTGTCGGTGTATGGTGAAGCCTATCATGCACATATTACCTTTCTCCCTATGGTCGTCGTAGAAGGAGGCAAGGAACTCGTAGGTAAGCTCGACGTAGGTGTCATGGCTTGCGAAGCCAAGTAGCGTTAGCCTGGACTTATGGGCAGTGGTGAGAAAGCTATGGTCGGCCCAACTTATGGGCAGAATCCTCCTCGATGAGACCATGGCCAACTTGGGGTTGTGCTCGGCTCGGGACCCCAAGCCCGAGCCCTCACCACGTTGGCGCTTTCTCTTGCGAAAGATGTTACCGATTTTGTTCATCGTGATGCATTGAAAAATTTCACCATAAAACCTTAGGCATATAGTTTCTACATGATATATGAACGATCCTACATGTAAAAATTCAATCCTAACATGAGAAATCAATAGAAAAAACAAAATAAGCTTGAGTTCATCCTCTAGATCAATGTGAGAGTTTCAACCATGGAAATCTGAAAATAAAGCATGGATAGGGAGAGAAACATACCGATCTATTGATTCCCCCACTCAAACGAACAAAATCCGCGAAGAATCAAAAGTTCTAGGTGGATTTTGAGAGGTTTGGAGAGAGAATATGAGAGAAATAATGAGGAGGGGTGAAAGACCTAGCCGCCCCGGTGCGATTTTGTGGTCACACCAAACTATACGGCCGAAACTATACAAACGGGTGATGTTGTTCCGCCCGTATAGTTGCGGCGACGCCGCCAACTAGGGTTTCTTTACGTGGAAAACAGTTATACGGATGCAATTATACGACCGGATCACAATGATCCTACCGTATAGTTGGTCGTTAAACCGTCTGTCCCTCGAGATAAATTTCTAAAACTAGCATCGATATCTATATGACCAGAACTATACGGCCGGAATTTTTAGTCCTGCCGTATAGTTGGTCGTTAAACTCTCAGTACTTTTCAGAAAATTTTGTACGAAGGAATCGATATCTACACGACCGGAATTTTTATTCCCGCCGTATAGTTGGTCGTTAAATTCTCTATGTCTTCAAAGAAAATTTGTTGATGGCGAAGATATCTATACGACCAGAACTATACGGCCAAAAAATTTATTTCCACCGTATAGTTGGTCGTTAAACCATCAGTAGTGATAAAAATATTTCTATTTCTTTGAGAATACCTTCTTATCCCAAAACCTAGCGAAATACCTTATTTTTGACAGAAAATTAATAGTAGAATCTGTCGACCAATATTAGCGTATTAAGAGCAAAATTTTAGCTTCTGTAGATGAAAAACTCAAACTTTTATTTTTTCTTTATTCTATACTCCTTCAATCGATATTTCTACTACATTTTGACAGATGCATCTTCATGGGCGCGCTTCCGCAAGAATATCTGTGAAAATGTTGTAGGGATGCGATGAAATTTTTATTCTCTAATCTATTTTATTGACGAGATGGGTTGACTCCCATTAAGCATTTTATTAAGAATGGTTGAGTAACTCAACGTCTTTTCTGTTCTCGAATTCTTACCTTGGGTTGCCCCTTATCAAAGGCACTTACCACATGAACTCGTTTTGCTGGTGGAATATATCTTTCTCCTACTTCTAGCTTCATTGGAAAATACCGGATGATTTCAGCATCATAAACATTGAAGATTATCTTTCCTTCAGCACAATCAACTGATGCCCCTGCAGTACTAAGGAAAGGTCTTCCAAGTATTATGGATAATTTTTCATCTTCTGGCATTTCAAGTATAATAAACTCAGTAGGAATAACATGCTCATCTATTCTAAGTAGAACATCCTTAATCATACCAATGGTTTGTTTAGAGGATTTGTCAGCCATGTGTAAAGTGATAGTAGTAGGAGAATACTTCCCTAAACCTAACCTTTTATAGAGGCAGTATGGCATTACACTAACTCATGAACCTAGATCACACAATGAATTGTGAATATCGGTTTTACCTATTGGGCATGAAATAGTTGGAATTCCACGATCTCCATACTTAGACAACAGCTTCCCATTAGCAGGATAACTAGTTACCATGGCAACAATTTCAGTTATTTCTTTATTTCTACAAAGAGTATCACGGAGGACTTTAGAATATGTAGGAACTTTGATTGCATCCGCAAACAGAATTTCCAGACGAAGGTCACTAAGTGTCTTTGTAAAAGAATTATAAATTACATGATCTGGTGCTTTCTTTTTTCGATCTGGATAAGGAAGCTTTTTCTCACCTGACTTATTCTTATCTTTTACCTTTTGTGGGAGGTCAGGCTCTTTTGTTGCTTTCTTTTGTTATTGCTTATTGCTTTTCTTCTTTTCTACTACAACAACTTCATCTTCCTTGATTATCTCTTTTTCTTCTCTTGGATCAACTGTATCCGCATCAGAGTCATAATGGTCATCATGTGCATCATTTTGGTCCTCCTTGGTTTGATCTTGTGTTTCAGTTTCATCTTGAGGATCCACCAATGTATCATCTTCTTGACTTGCTTCGAGCAAGGATTTTTCCTTTTGCTATTTTTAGCTTCATATTCTGGTGGTCCTAATGGTCCTGTAACAACTGCACTTCTTCTTGTGACAACATTAGTAGAAACAGAAATATCTTTATCATCTCGAAGAAAAATTTGATAACCAGATGCTATTTCTTCACACTGGATTTCAATCATACTAAGATACTTGTGAAATAATTTTATTTCTTGGCCAATCTCGTCATAATTTCCCGTGAATTCCGCCAAAATCTTTTTATGTTTTTGAAAGTGCTTATGCAGGTTATTATGAGATTTTGCTTGTCGATGTTTTAATTCTTGAAAAACTTTTCTAGTTTCATCTTCTTCAGTTAAAACTTGTAGCAAATCTACTTTTCTTTCTTTAACAAGTTCAGAAGGTATACCTTTTTCTTTCATTGTTTTGCGTACTTCAAATATAAGATCAGGAGTTATCCGAAGTATCCCTTTTTCCAGCTTAGTGCCAAAATCAGGATTATATAAAGAATCATTCTTAGACCTAGTAGACATCAACTCCAAACATTCTTTAATAGTTAAAGTATTTATCGATGCTCTTGCTGAGAAGTCAAGCAATTCTCTACATTGAGTATTAAGACCGAGGTAAAATAAATGGCAAATAGTTGATTCAGAATAGCCATGATTAGGAATACTATTGATCATTCCAAAGAATCTTTCCCAGGCTTGTGGGTAGTTTTCTCCCATGTTCTGACTAAAGTCTCCTATATTCTTTCTTAGTTCAGTTACCATTTTAAAAGAATTTAACAATGCAGTTTTCCCAACATTTAATGTAATGGCGAGGGAGAGAATATAACCAGTCTAGAGCTTTACCTTTAAGAGACCAACAAAATAATTTTAAACGAGAGAAGTCTCTTGGCAAACCTTTTGGTCCAAGCGATGTTATCACATCGTCGAACTCTCTAATATGTCTTCCTAGATCTTCATCTTCCCTTCCACTGAAAGCTTTTTCCCACAAAATTTTAATAATTCCACCATCAAATCGATATTCTCTAACTCCAGGATTAGGGAATTCTCTTGGTTGTTTAAGAAATTCAGAACTTGGAGCACTGTATTCTCTGAGAGTTTTCTCAGGTTTCATGGGAGTTGTCCTGTAAATAGACATGATTTCCATAATATCACTCAGGTTTTCAACTTCAACTTTATTTGATTTTAAAAGTTTTTCAATAATCTCTTCACGCCTTTGAGCAGGCGCGCGCTCAATATAATCCGGTAGATAGGTCCTACCAGAGCGTGTAGACCCTTCGTCTCCTAGGGAGAACATTTTGTAGTAGCAACACCTGAAATGTCAAAAGACAAACACCTGAAATAACAATGGGGTTTTGATTAAATGAGATGTATTAAAATAGAACTAAAATGTAAACTTCAGAAATATAAAGCATGAAAGTAAAGAACGACTTGGTTGTTTGTTGTTTCCTGCAGATTGCAAAACAAGGCACGGGGAAATTCAGTTCATGGTGATAGTGACTGTGCCAAGTGGACGAATGATAAATGTAACAATTATAATCTTATAAGTATGTGTGTAGGCGAGCAACCCATAATTATCTAGAACTCCTCTTGGTAGAATCAATAATCAATCTGAAATAGCATCTCAATATCCATCGGATCCCCGCAAACACAACATGCATAATTACAAATAGATGATCTTGATCATGAACGGAGCTCACAAGATCTAAACATGAAAGCACAAAGGAGGAGAACCAGCCATCTAGCTACTACATGGATCCGTAGTCCAGGGATGAACTACGCACGCATCACACCGGAGGCTTGCATGGTGATGAAGAAGGCCTCCAGGGGGAATTCTCCTCTCCGGCAGGGTGCCGAGAAGAGCTTCAGATCCCTCCCGATCTAGGGATGGAGATGACGGCGGCTACAGACTCTTTTGTGGATTTTTGATCGGGTACTTAGGGTTTACATCCCGAGGGAATCTTATAGGCGGAAGGGGAGACCGAGGGGGTGCCAGGGCTGGCCTCACCACCCCCTGGCGCGGGCCAGGCTAGGCCGCGCGGCCAGGTGGTGTGGTGGCCCCCTAGCCCCTCTCCGTCTCGTACTCTGGCATCTGATGACTTCCAAAAAAATAGGCACCTTGGCTTTTGTCCCGTCCAATTCCGAGAATATTTATTTTCTGACTTTCCTGGAACCAAAAACAGCAGAAAACAGGAAGCTGACACTATGGCTCTTGTTAATAGGTTAGTCCAAGAAATCATATGAAAAGTACTCCAAAGTTGGACAACACACAAGAAAGTGGATAAAACCAAGCATGGAACATGAAAAATTATAGATACATTTGCAATGTATCAACATCCCCAAGCTTAACTCCTGCTCGTCCTCTAGTAGGTATGTGATAAAAAGAAAGAATAATTTTTGAGGTGACATGCACCGTCAAAGACTTGATCAAAGTATTTGTAAAACATTCAAAGCTGGGATCATAGTACTTCAATCATAACATGAAAGACAAGGTTCTAGCAATAAGACAAAGAAACTAAGATGCAACATGAAAAGGCACAAACAAAAGATTCATGAATAACAATGCTTTGCAAGACGTTTGTTTGTTTCACATAAAGAAAACATAGCATAATAGCATTCAGCTTGTCCCTCATAGAGTAGCAAATATAAATGCATAGGACACCTTCAAAGTTCATAAGAGTGACTAGATACAAATAGTTTAAACCAAGCAATATCAAGTTATGCATCAATCAACTAGTCTTGGGACAATCCACATAGAACTAAGAATGGCCACTATGCTCTCAAAGTAGGTGCATAAAGATAGAAGGTGGAGATTCAATATTATGGTGGAAGAAAGGCCTTTATAAAAGGAAGTAGGGATTCAAGTCTCATAAAGAGCTTCCAAAAATTATGGTACTTATAGCTTTCAGCTCTCATTGCCCCTATCATAAGCATCTTGAAGTGATTAAGGTTAAAGTGAACAAACTATGTTGTACATGCTTGACGAAGTATAAGTTAGAAATTGCATGTCCCTTGTATACGAGGGCCGCTCCTCATGCTACTCAAGTTTAGTTACCGGTAAGTTCTTGTCATTGTAAGTACATGTGTATCATAGAGAACCGCCAACGGGGTACCCCTTGCCCGATGATACGGAAGAATCCCCATATCAAAATGACAAGGCAAGCAGACAACGAGCATCTCAGCAATCTTATTTACCATGGGAATATGGTGCTTTTTTCTCTCTTTCCTCTTTTCATAATATCTCTTTTCTATTTTTTCTCAATATAGGACTCTTTTTTTAAGAAAAATGCTTCATAGATAGCTCATTATGGTTACGCTGCAGGTTTCCACCATGTCAGCATGGGTTAGACCAGCGGCCCAGGCGTTTCTCTAACACATATACATAACTCCATGGACTTACAAGCTCCCCTTTCATTTCACACCGACGACATCCATATACAAAAGAGCATGATATCAACTAGGTACAAGTACCAAGTGCAATGTTTAAAGCGTTCCCCATAAAAGCATGGTTCTGCTAATTCCCAACAAATAAGTGCAAGCATATACAACATAGACGACACAATGGTTCAAGTTTATTAAGGGCAAGAAAAGTAAAGTGTGCCATCAAGTTCATGAGAGCTTTAATCACTAGTGTTCTCATAACAAGTTTAATTTGGAAGGTAAACAAAAGCATGAATAAACTTAGAATAGCATAAGCTAGTAGGTAGGTATGGTGTACTATTTGGAATAACTTGGTTTAGGGAGTTGGATGCATGAGTGGAACTCATACTTGGTTGTGGAGGCTAGCAAAAGACTGGGAGCGACAAACTAAGAGAGCAATAATGGCCATAATCATGCAGAGCGACAAAACATCATTGATCAAAGCATAAAGTGATACTACAAGTTGAAAACTAAAGGATCATAAAGGCTATGGTGACTTGAGATAGTCATAACATGGTGTGAGCATGCGCCAAGTCAAACCAAATAAAGCATCAAAGGAGAATACCACTATACTATGCTTTAATATGTTAAAACAACGCATGATTCATCCAAGGCACATTAAGCAATCTCAATTGTTTATAACAAGTCATTCTACAACAAAGAATACTAAGCATAAAGCCAAAACAATATAAAGCATGGCATGACAAAGCATAGGCCATAGTCAAAAACGAGCTCTTTTTATCACAAAAGCATGAACTTTCTTACTCTTTTCCAAACCAAACCAAACTATTTGCAAACCAATGTATGAAAGAGAGGGTCCAACCAATTTATTCATAAAACTAAGCAAACAAAAGCAAACGAAAAACCAAAACGAAAACGAAAAAGAAGACGCTCCAAGAACAACACAATTGTGCATGAAACAATAAAAATGAAGCGTTTGGAAGAAACCTGGGATTTTTATTGATGAAGAAGGGGATGCCTTGGGCATCCCCAAGCTTTGACACTTGTAATTCTTGGATATTTCTTGGGGTGACACGCGTGGCATCCCCAAGCTTGACCTTTAGTCCATCCTTCATCTCATTACTCATTCCTTCCATACACCTGAAATTTTTCCTTCATACGAAACTTCACACGATCTTTATTAGCAACATTAGTGCACTCAAGATAAATAAGTCTTAAGGTTCAGTTCCAACACCAAATAAACTTCCATTAGAACACTAGCTACTGAATCACTTCCCTCAAAAAGCTCAATTCCCCAAAAGTACTCAAAAAGGAACCAGCAAGAAGCAAATGCAGAAAATGGCAGAAATCTGTCAAAACAGACCAGCAGGTAAAGACGAATTTTTTCGAAGACCTTCTGTTGCTCAAATCAAAAAGTGTTGATCTAACTAAAGTTATATAACAACCTGGGGCAGAAGCAAAAAAATTCACGCCTCAAAAATTCGTTCAGAGAGTTTACACGAATTTTTACGGTGAAGCATAGAAATCTGTTTCGGGACAGCAACTTTCCCAATCATTACTTCTCTCTCATTAGAGGTTACTCTTGGCACAAAAAGCAAATAAAAAGGATAAGGAGTTGTTATTACTGAAGTAATAACTTCCAAGACCCATCTAAAACTTTTGGGTTATCTCCCAATAAGTACTTTTCTTTAACGCCTTTAAGTTAGGCATAAGAAGCAAACACAGAATCAAGTGTTCTCAAATGAAGAAGCATTAAAACCAAATTTCTTGCCCTTACCTCTCTTAATTTTATTCTTAACCCTGGGGAAAATATGATTGTTTGGTGGAGAAGAAAGGTGCATGGTCCCCTTTCCCACATCTATTATTGCTCGAAGGAGTTTTAATAGGAACCTTCCAAGTGTAATTTATACTTTTCCTGCACATTCAATAACAAGATAATCAGTAGAAATCATTTTCCCAAGGATCTTTGTAAACACTCGTTCAGCTATTTCAAGAGGTAATATGGTAGTATTATTAGCAAGAGATATTTCTTTTTCTCCTTCAGTAAGCCCCCAAGTATTCAGAGATTTATAAATATCTTTGGGCATAAGACAAAATTCAGACATGATATCACAGCGAGCTTGAAAAGTTTCAGTGTTTATCTCAATCTTTACGGTAGGGAGCCACTTTGATGGTTCAGAATTTATTGGAACATAATTGTGATGCTCCCTAAGCATATTATAGCAATTTTCTAAACTAGTAGTGCTAGTCTCAAGGGTGTTCAATCTAGCAAATATTCTTGCGAAAGAAATATCAGTTTGGATAGGCAAGTTGTAAGTGAAAATCAATTTCTTTATAGCATTTATAGCATCATCCTCATTACATTGGAGGAAATCTCCTCCCACAACAGCATCTAAAGCATATCTATAGCAAAGAGCAATTCCAAGGTAAAAACTGCTAAGGAACAAGCTTTGAGTCATTTTAGGCTCAGTTTTTTCATGTAGATCGGAGATTCTAGAGCAAGCTTCCTTAAAACTTTCCTCAATTCCTTGTTTATAAGTGAAAATCATTTCCACGGGTGACAAAGTGACTGGAGCAAGGCTAGACATAGTGGCAACTCAAGATAGGAACTAATTTTTTTGTGTTTTCAAATAAGAAAGCAAAACTAGTAAAACTAACTTTTTTGTGTTTTTGAATAACAAAACAAGCAAACAAAGCAAAAAGAAACTAAGCAAAACAAAAATAACAAAGTAAAGAGATTAGTTATGAGGGACTCCCCTTGTGAAGATTTCCTTGACTCCCCGACAACGGCGCCAGAAAAATGCTTGATGGCTCAATGCACGGCGCCCAGAAAAGTGCTGGTGCGTGGTTGATGTAGAGCTTGTTGGGAACCCCAAGAGGAAGGTATGATGAGCACAGCAGCAAGTTTCTCTCAGTATGAAACCAAGGTTTAATCGAACCAGTAGGAGAAGGAAACACCCAAAGGTGTTACTAGCTGAGCTTTGGTAGGGTGCACTACCGGTGCTAGTAGCAACGTGGGGACCTGCACAACACAACCACAGAACTTTGTCCCCAACTTGCGATGAGGTTGTCAATCTCACCGTGTTTTGCAGAAAACAAAGGATTAAACGTATCGAATAGAAAGAAGTAAAAGTTTGCAGAAAGTAAACACAAATAAGTAAACACTTTATAGATTATATGTAAAAGACAAGGACCGGCATCCATAGTTCACTAGAGGTGGCTCTCCTTAAGATAGACAACATGCTGGGTGAACAAATTACAGCGGGCAATTGACAAACACCGAGAAAGCAATACATGCATATACTAATCATCTTGACTCCTTTGAGACTTGATTGGGCACTACAACATTATACATAGACCGCCATCCAACTGCATCTATGACTAATAATCCACCTTCAGGTTATCATCCGAACCCCCTCCAGTATTAAGTTGCAAGCAACAGATTATTGCTTTACGAACTGCGTGTAAAGTAAACAATACGATTGTTCTATGAATAAAGGATTGTTGTTTTCTCCCTAGTAGCAACAGCACATCTAGTACCTTAGAGATTTCTGTCACTTCCCAGATTACCAGAGGCATGAACCCACTATCGAGCATAAATACTAACTCTTGGAGTTGCTAGCATCTACTTGGCCAAGATAGCTACTAACAACGGAAAACATGCAAGATCACAAATAACAAAGATATGATAGAATCAATAATCAATCTGAAATAGCATCTCAATATCCATCTGATCCACGCAAACATAACATGCAGAATTACAAATAGATGATCTTGATCATGAACGGAGCTCACAAGATCTAAACATGAAAGCACAAAGGAAGAGAACCAGCCATCTAGCTACTACATGGATCCGTAGTCCAGGGATGAACTACTCACGCATCACACCGGAGGCTTGCATAGAGATGAAGAAGGCTTCTGGTGAATTCTCTCCAGGTGCCGGAAGAGCTTCAGATTCCTCCCGATCTAGGGATGGAGATGACGGCGGCTACAGACTCTTTCGTGGATTTTTGATCGGGTACTTAGGGTTTACGTCCCGAGGGCATCTTATATGCGTAAGGGGAGACCAAGGGTGTGACAGGGCTGGCCTCACCACCCCCTGGCACGGGCCAGGCTGGGCCACGCGGCCAGGTGGTGTGGTGGCCCCCTGGCCCCTCTCCGTCTCGTACTCTGGCATCTGATGACTTCCGGAAAAATAGGCACTTTGGCTTTTGTCCCGTCCAATTCCGAGAATATTCATTTTCTGACTTTTCTGGAACCAAAAACAGCAGAAAACAGGCAACTGGCACTGTGGCTCTTGTTAATAGGTTAGTCCAAGAAATCATATGAAAAGTACTCCAAAGTTGGACAAAACACAAGAAAGTGGATAAAACCAAGCATGGAACATCAAAAATTATAGATACATTTGCAATGTATCAGACCTCCCGCTCAGCTGCCACGAACATGCGGCCTTTGGTGCCACACTTGGCAGTGTCGAAGGAGGCAAGTAGAACCCGCTACTCATGGCTGATGTCCAGCACGGCGATCTCGTCGTTGAGGTGCTCCAACCAGGCGTCGACGTCGTCGTCATTGTTCACGACGACCGTGACGGCATCCGACGCATCCACGGTCGCCGCGGACACCTCCTCCCTTGACACGCGAGCTGCCACCGGCATCTCCACGGCCGCCCTATGACACATGCCAACGGTGACTTGCGTCGCGTTCAACACGGCGTCGACCTCGCGCTCAACCTCCACGTCGCGTGCCGCCTCCATCGCAATCGACACTAGATCCTCTTTTGTCACCAGCAACGCCTCCTCCCCGCTCCAGCGAGGTGACGAAGGTCGCGTCGTTGTCATCGGGATTGTGGCGGTGAGCGATCTGGCCGATCCTTTCCCATGTGGTTATCTTGCGGCTAGCCATTGTTGGTATGTGGGCGGCTTTGGGGTTAGCCGCCCCCCTCGCCATGTCGGCTATCTATATAGCCCCATAGTGGGGCTGGAACCTAAATGCTCCCACACGCGCATCTGACTTTGCCGTGCGCGGGAAACCTCGACGGGAACGAGTTTTCCCACCGGCCGTGCTAGAAGCCTAGACGGCAGTGGTCGACAGGACGTTGATCGTCATTACCACCATTAATGATGATGTGGGTGGGGCCGATCAAATGGGTCGGCCAGCTGGGGACACTCCGCACCCCTAACGGACTTGGGCAAAAAACGCCGCTTTTTTATGTCCGCGGATAGACAGATTCGGATATATCCCGTGTCCGAAATGGGTCGGCGAGTGAGGACACCGGACGTGGTCATACTGATTGGTCCCTGCGCACGGGGTATGGTACACAAAATTGAATCTAACCTTTTAGGGTTTTATCATTTTTGCTGCATCTAAAATATATGTTATTTCGCATTGTAAATTTGCATTGGGTCGTACTGTAGATCGTTTGCCACATGCAGAAAAATATTCAAAAAAATTTGAACAGATTTTTTGATTTTTTTTCTAACGGGGAACATTGTTGGGTGCACATACAACCTTAAAGAAAAATCCTTTTTGAACTAGCCAAGGAAGGAATGTAAGGAAAGCTGAATCCGTTGGGAGACCGACAAACGGTCCAAATCGGACACTTCTGGTTCCAATTTGAAATAGACCGTTGGAGTTGTCTAATTGTTCTTTTAGTCTAATAAAGTTACCAGTGTCAAATAAAAAGCATAATTTAGTTTCTTTCATTACCTAATTTTCTTTTCGAGCAATCGGCAGTGCCTTTTTAATTAGAAAGAGGGAAAATAACCCAAACAGTTGTCTATTTTTTTTACCGAGATGATCTAGCAACTCTTCCCTATCTGAAGAATCTTGTAGAGCTGAGCCAACCAGTCTTGAGTTAAGGTGCTTTTTGTCGTCATTTCCTATGAACCTTGGTAAGGTATAGCTAGCAATGCTTAAACTATTTTTACATTAAAACTATCCAGCTGTACTGACAAGCAACTCTGACCTCAACAACCATATTTTTAGTACCTAACAATAAGGAATTGAGGATGTCAATATGTAAGACAACATATGTGGTTGGCAGCATCTAATCTGAGGCACCTTTCTTATCAGGATAACAATTAATCCTGCTACTAGGAGACAAACACAAGGTTTTCATATTGTTCCACTATGGGACGCGGTGAACAACTAGCAGCTCAGATTCAAAATGATCCCACGCATCTCCAGCAACCACCATTGGTCCGTTGTGAGTCCGGACAAATAATAAGAACGGAGCCCTCGTCCAGTCCGGCCACCCCCAAATTTATGAATTTTCTATAGCGGTTTTCAGAAGTAATAAATTGAAACACACCTTTATTTGATATATAAATTGACACACACCTTTTGAGGCATGTTCTCGTTCCATGGTGCTGACGAAGAATGTCATGAAGACTAAGATCTGAGGATTGACAATGATGGCTCGAGTCTGGGTGGTGATGGAGAATTGGCTTGGTGACTTGGAACAGTGGCAGGCAAGAGGGGGCGATTGCACGGGAGAAGTTCATATTTCTACCTTTCAGGGTGAAAACCTAAGGTCTGGTCTTAATTGGTTGTGTCTATCAATGGCCTTGTTGAAGATATTGTTTTGAGAGTGAGGACTTTTTTTGGGGTGAAAACTTAGATCTATGATCATGAGATGACGGTGTTTGAGTACTGTTCTCTATTTGGGGGCGTCGTTTTTGGAGAATTTGGACTTATGGTGTTATCTTGGTGGTAGTAATACTGCTGTTTCAAGGAATAAAGCACTGTAGCATGACTTTTCTTTTTGTAATTTTTCTTTCTTTTTAATTGTGTGCATTCATAATACCGCTAAGGCAATGCGTTGTTGCAAAGTCTAGATGTATTTGGTATATATCTTCGCGATGTTAATATATACTCCTTTTAAAAAAAAATCCAATATCTCATCCAATTGGTTCGAGAATTGTTTTTTTGTTTCAATAATAAGATAAAGAAGGGGCCAGTTTACTATGTGTAAGTCACACCCACCCGTTTGTCCCAACAACTTCGTCCAGACCAATTCCCACAATTCATTAGTTTATGATTACCCGTCACTACATGAAAGAATATGATAAGCTAAGCACTTTCTGCAGAATAATCTGACGCCAGTGCCTATTGGTTTGGCCGAGGCCACTTGTTTAATAACGAGCAGACCTGGTTTTGGTTGCGCTGACGTCAGTTTAGATTCCGATGTGAAGTTCGCTCGCGTGGTATTATCTAGTTCTCAAACCATTCAAAGGTTTACTTGCGAGTCACACAGCTTGTTCCGATGTTCACTTAAGTCGTCATAAAACTTGCAAACTGAACTAATAACAAGTCACACAACTTGCGAACCCGTGCACCCGTGGTTATAAAACCGGTCAACTAGATTTTTGACCAAACATGGTCATAGACAGACTAAATATTTACAAAGAAACCCCTAAGCTTATATTTTATGTTGGCAAGTGTATATGATGCTCACCAGGAAAACAGGCAGTGGCTCCCGAGCTCACTGGAGCTCTTTTTTGAAAAAAATAAAAGAAATAATTATAAGACTCCAAATAATCTGAAAACATCACGCACAAACATCTATACATTCGTAAGGTACCCAAAAAATTTCAGACAAAAATACGTTTTGTTTTGCAAAATATGAAAAGGGCAAACCTTTGACAGAAATATGTGCTTTTTTATACTATATATAACTGGGAATTTCTTTTTTGTAGCCCAAAAAAAGAGTTTTTTCACCGAAACTTGCCACAGTCATTTAGCCCGCACATATGTATTTCCGAAATAAATTTTGGATTTTTTCAAATGAAAAACTACGAATTTCGAATTTGTACTCGTATATATTCCCTCCATTATTTAATCATAGTTATAATACTTTTATCTCGAGTTGAATATCTTTAAGATAGACCAAGTCTACAAAAAAACATGCTAACATCTAGTCTTACCTATATCGGACGAAAGTTTGTCTGTAGAAGTATGAGGGGTTATTGTAACTATGAGTTTAGGTCAAAAACCATCCAGTTGGCCTTTTTTTGCCACGGGTGCACGGGCTCATAAATTGTGTGACTTGTTAGTTTAGTTTGCAAGTTAGAATGACTTAAGTGCACATACATAATAAGTTGTGTGACTGCCGGTGCCATTTACCCGTGGAGTACTATGCATGGATCACCACCTCTCTCTGTAGATGAACCTGAATAAGAATTGGATTCTTGATATCTGATTGCCCTGGGAAAGCCCAACTGCGACTCCTCCACTAAACAACTACTTCCTCCGTTTTAAAATATAAGCTGGTTTAGCTTTTGTGAACCAAATGTATTTATACATATTTTAGTGTGTAAGTTTTAGAGTGAGCCACACGCTAAAAAAGTTTCGAAACATTCATTTCACAAAAGCTAAAACATTTTATATAATAAAATTGAGGGAGTACCTGTCATCCACACTAATGTTGATGTGCTTTCTGTGCTTCAACCTTTGAAACCTTCTCTTTTGGGCTGGTACTACACCCAATTTATCTGGTGTAAGCTTGGTGAGGAATCTGAAAAATCATGGATCAAATCTTGTTTAGGCCCCGTTCGGTGCCGAGGAAATCCGCAGGATTTTTAAAGGAATACTATTTATGCAGGGATTTTTTTCCTTTGGAGCGTTCGGGACACAGGAAGCATCTACAGTATTTCAAAGAAACTTTCATCTACAGTACCAATTCCATGGGATTGAAAACATCTACCCAAACCCCATATTTTGGTGGAAGACCGAGGCAAGGTTCAGGATGTAGCTGGAAACGGACGTCCGCGACGTTGTTCCGTCCGTGACGCTCCAAAAGGCTAAACGGATTCACAGACAGTCCATCTAATTAATATGGGCTTGACGGACTGGTCCATATAGCCTGTTTGGCCTGCTTTTTCCGTCGATAGGATAGGATCACATCTCCTCTCCCAAGCCACCGATAGGAACCATCCAAAGATCGCCGCCGCGTAGCGCTAGCTCTTGGCTGCCAGCTGGTTCCCCGTCGACCCTGCCATGGCCGCTTGATGCGCATGCTTTGCCGTATCCGTCGATGCCATCTCGGCCTCGGTGCCCTTCCCATCTCCGCTCTTGGAGCAAAATGTCGAGCGTTGCGGCTGAACACGCAGCAGCGGAGGAGGGAACTACGCCGTCGTCGGAGGAGAAGAACCTAGCGGGGGAGAACGACAAGAAATCGGCAAGCGGGGGAGGAGACATCGACATCAACCTAAAGGGCAAGGTGCGGGTCTAATTTCCCCCTAATTGGAAGCTCGTTCTCTATTACTCCCCAGCTAGTATTTCTTGCATTCTTCATTAAGAAAAAATAGAGTTCTGCAAGTAGTAGTTATTTAAACAAAAAAAAGTAGTAGTCATGTTCCAACCTAGTAGAGTAGCACGTATTGATTTTCCCTTCAGCATAGGCAAAAGAAAAGATTGGTTTGCATTTTATTCATTACTCTGCTGTAATGTATGCGAATCCTAGGTTTTGAATTGATTTTCCCTTCAGCCATGTATTTAGAAACTGTGGGCTCTGGTGATGAGCAAGTTCCAGGTTCTGAATTGATTTTTCCTTGAGCCTATGTATTTAGAAACTGTGAGCTTTGGTCATGAGCAAGTCTCAGGTTCTGAATTTAGTATCGGGTTTTGGTAATCTGGCACTATCCTTTCCTTTAGCCTGCACGTATAACTTGTGCATTCATTCAACTGTGCATGCACTTGCAAGTTAAAAACAATGGGTTTATTTTCTTACAAATCATCCATAGTGCATTGGGAAAATACTAAGTTTAGTTTCATAGTGCATTGGGATTCTCTTAAGTTCAGTTCCACCGTATTCCTTTTTAAATTAGTAAAGAAAATACTAACTGTGCCAAATTCTCTTAACAATTGTGCCCGTTTGTTTAGCGGAAAAGAAAGAATGCAAGATAAGTAGTAAAGAATCATATTTTCAGCCAATTGATGCGGAGGAGCCAACAAGCAAGTGCAACACTGATGTAGAAGAGCCCAATATGACTAGTGGCGCTGTACAATCTAATTTATTGGCTGTTCCGGATAAACAAAATGCCACAAAAAGCTGCAGATTAATAAGAAGTGTCAACACCCAGATTTTTAAGTCCAGATGCCTGTTATGCCGTACATCGCAATCCCAGAATTACCATTTGCGCGAGACATAATAGAATTGGTACCACAGTATATTATCCATTATAAACCATATTAAACGTCTTACAAATAGAGGATCGCATGATCCAGTCTTAATACAATCAAAGCAGCGGAAAGTGAACGTAGTAGGGCTTCATCTTCAGAGTCACAGGTAATGCTGACGATGGGAGATAATCCTAGTTGTCATAGACCCTCTGCTGTCCATCTTCTGGGTAGTCTTCCTCGTTGTCTGGCTATGGAAATAGCCAAGGACAAAGCCATGAGTACTCTTTAAGTACTCGTAAACTATCACTAACATAGGTAAGGTAAAAACTAGTAGGAATCTTAAGCTCTAGGTTTGTTTGCAAAAAGCCATGTTTATTCCATAAAGACTTAAGAGTAAAAGACCTAATTTTAGTTCTCTACATCACTTAAGTGAGAACTTAGATTTCATGTCCACAACTCTGTTGTGGTCAAGTCAAAGTCAACAATAGAACAGTATGACCACTTCAACTGTCCATAATCTTGGACGTGGCTATTCGAATAGTTTGACACTCTGCAGAGGTGGTACACTTTCACCATAAAATTCGATACATCCATCAGGGATAATCCTGAATCATCATACTTGGTATGCAGATAATCAATTCTAACCTTTCAATTACACACCCTAGTATAGGGACCTTCCCTATGAGCTTGGCCTTCCAGCCATGGCCAACTACCATCCGGGAACTGCATAGGTGGACATTCATATTCACGAGGTAGCCTCAGCTCAACCTCTTCCGCAAGGGAACCCATACTAAGACATATAAACTTCCAGTTAAGCCCTACCCAACTCAGGTATTATGGTTGTACGGTAAAATTGGAATGGTACCGCATCTGAACCCAACCATCAGTTTTTATCAAAGTTAAGGCTCATGCCTCATTCAGTTTCATCATCAACCCATTGTGTTTCATAACACATGTCAAAACATTTCAATAGAATGAATTATCATTCCAAGGTTTTCATAGTCATTTTCACCAAGTGTTCCCATCTAAAGTGATCAAGTTTTAATTTTAGCACTAGCCACTAGTATTGAGTGTATTACTATTACGGGGGTGCTAATCAAGTATAAGTACCCATGACTAGTTCTATGATCTTGGTGGTATCCATCCTATTTTCCACTAATCACAATTCATTAACTAAGTAAGAAACTTTACTAAAAGGGAAAGTAAATCTTGCATATAAAACTGGGATTGGTATAATCAAAATTGCATAACCAAGTATGCATGGTGCATCTTACATAGGTTATCTAGCATAGTGGGCTTGCATGGATAGCTGACATAGTTTAGCTTGTATAGGATAGCTTGTCTTGAGCAGTGCAGTTGTTGAAGTTCTCTTCCTCTTCGAAGTACTCTTCCTCGTCGTATCCCGGGTTGGTACTAGCGTCTATAAATACATTCAATATACATAATCACCAAACAATACTTAACTACTTCTATTTAGCACACATGGCTCATACTAGATGATCTAGCATCATTTCCAACATCACATGAAATATTTACACCTTCTTATTTATTTTATTTTGGAAAAGTAATTTCTACTCATTAAAAGTACTTAAGATTTAATATCCTTTAATTAAATATGGGATCATGTTCACACATGTCATCACCACATATTTCAATACTTGGGAAAGTGTTTTAAAGTGGTGATCATATATTACAAGATTTAATATTACTATTTAATTATATTAAAGTGCCTAGAAAAGCCTATATAGCATCCTTTTAATACTAGTCCATGTTTAATATCTGTAAAACCAAATCTTTTTACATATTCATGTAGAGCATGGCAAATGTGATTTTTGAGAGTTGAAATCAACTTAAAAGCATTTATGTTGATTTTATAAAAATGTTTGAAGTGGTAAAAGTCTTTGTCTTGTTATTTTTAGTATAGGTGATCTATAATTTCAAATGGTTTGAATCCAACGGGAGTGTGTAGATATTTTTACTACCTTTCTAACAAAATTGGAATTATGCATTTTGGTTCAGTACATCTCTATGAATTGAATTTTGAATCTACTGACAGAATAGGGTTTTTAACTAAATAGATAAATTCTATTTGAATTGCTGGGTTCTGCGCGGGAAAAGAAATGGGCCAACCTAATCGCAAGACGATGAAAGTGAGTCGACAGTTGGTCCTACGCGTCAATGGCTCTATCTAACCGAAAGCAGACGCAAATCTCAAATAGAACGATTAGAATAAGATCTACTACGAGGTTCATTATCATTTCATCTCACGGTGCTCGTGAGATTCTAAACCTAGCAAGACGCTGGGGTCATTGAGGCTTACCAGGGCTCCAGCTAGGTCCGGCGATGGGGGCGAACTGGCTGGTCGACAACGGCGAGTCGATTGGCGGTCATGGCGGCTCATGGGGTGGCTCCAATCGATGGCTCCCTTTCTTCACTACAGTGGCAGGCTCCGGTCAAATTCCGGCGGGGTGGTGCTCGCCTTGCTCCAGGAAAGGGTCTAGGGTGGTTCTGAGAAAGAGAGAGAGGAGTGAGATTGTGTGCTGTTTGAGGTCTTGGGTGGCTCCTATTTATACACCAGTGTTGGAGGCAGGGCGGCATGGTCGGGCTTCATCGGCAACGCTGATACAGGTCGCGATAGGCATGGCAGATGGCATGGGTCGACGCGGTAGACTGCGGCGGTCGTCACGTGCTTAGTGACGCAACAAGGGGCAGTCTCAGTCGGTCGGGCGACGTTGGTGCTCTGTTCAGGTACGGCGGTGTTCGTCATCGAGTACGATGGTCACGGGGCGCGCGGCGGTGAATGATCATATCCGGGAGGTGGCTGGTGTCACGGCGGGTGCGGGTACGAGCGGAGAGAGCGAGGCGCGGTGTGGCTGCATGAGGCGGCTTCGGCGCTCCGTCGTGCTCTCGGCATGGCAGTGACTTAAATGGGCGCGGCTGTTCTAGCTTCTCCACTTCTCGCAGTGGCTCAAGGGGTGGTCAGAGAGGGGCAGTGAGGTCATGACTACTCGCTAGACATCGTGGGAGAGAGCGGCGCGGCGTGTGGCGTCTTGTCCATGGTCGACCGGCATGACATGCTCGGTACGATCATGGCACTAGCGCATGGGGCGAGTGAGGTTGCTCCATTGCACGGCCAAATACTGGGAGTGATCGTGGGGGATTTATTCGGTTGAATTGGGTACAAGGGATGATCAATTGATTGATCAAAAAAGTAGATAGTTGTTGAACTCATACTCTATCTACTAAGTGTTCAACTAAATGGCCGCATGAACTTACTCTTTGAATTTTTCAATAATTTTTGGTGGGTGAGCTGGTGACATACTTGGTAGTCTCTGGTTGATAGGAATTGTCAAGTGGTGTTGGTTTGAGTGGTTTTTGTAAAATGATGATCTATGTACCTACATTAGATTCAATTTTGAATTGCCTCTTAAATAGATTTAACAATAGCTTATGTAGGTTTGTAAAGTTTGCTTGGTTCATTTTTACTTGGTCCAGCAAGGGGTGCAAATAATTAGAATTGTTTCTGTTAGAAATCTTTTACTAGAGATGGCCAAAGTAGGCTAGTGGTTAACTTTGGCCAAAGTGACCATATGATCATATGCTTCATAAATGGTTTTCTTTTTATTTGATTTTGCTTGGAAAAGATCTATATGATGTGGTATTCAACTTTAAACAAATCCTTATCATTTATAGCAATCAAACATGGCAAAGGCAAGCATTCATGCATTAATGGAAATCACTCATGCATTCATATAGAGTTTAATAATAAAAGTTTTTGTTAACCGTAAACTTGGGTGATTTGAACTTGATAAGCTTGTTTAATATTTTTGAGATGTTACAAACCTTTCCTCCTTAAATAGAATCTCGTCCGAAGATTCAAGAAAAACTAGGAACTAAAGTGATTGGGAAACTTAGTCCTAATATAATCTTCTCGTTCCCATGTAGCTTCTTCTTTAGTATGGTTACTCCACTGGATCTTGAGAAACTTGATACTTCTGGTCCTGGTGGTTCTGAAGGCTTCTTCCAAAATATGGATGGGTACTTTATGATAGGTTAAATCCTTTTTGATATCTATGACTCTATGATCGATGTTCTTGAAAACTTCGGTCTTCTCCGGAACTTCTAGGCATTTCCTAAGTAACGAGATATGGAACACATCATGTACGGTTGACATCTCCTCCAGCAGTTCTATTTGATAGGATACTTCTCCTCGACGACTTAAGATTTTGAAGGGTCCAATATATCTTGGGGCAAGCTTCCCTTTCAGTTGAAAACGTCGCATTCCCTTCAAAGGTGAAACTTTGAGATACACAAAATCTTCGATATTGAAGGTCAGGTCTCGACGTCTTTTATCAGCATAACTCTTCTGTCTGGATTGAGCGGTCTTGAGGTGTTCACGGACTTTGCAAACCTTCTCTTCGGCTTCTCGTAGGATGTCGGGTCCGAAAATCTAACTCTCTCTTATTTGCGACCAATTCAAGGGTGTACGACACTTCCTTCCATACAGAAACTCAAATGGGGCCATTTGCAAACTGGCTTGATAATTGTTGTTGTATGAGAATTCCGTGAAAGGCAGACAATCTTCCCATTTAGATCCATATTCTAAGACACATGCTCTCAGCATATCTTCTAAGATTTGGTTTACTCTTTCTGTTTGTCCGTCGGTTTGCGGGTGATAAGCTGTGCTAAAATTCAGTTTGGTCCCTAATCCTCTTGGACTTTCTTCCAGAATCTTGAAGTAAACTGGGTTCCTCGATCTGACACTATGGTCTTGGGGGTTCCATGCAAACTGACTATTCTAGCAATATACAACTCTGCTAGCTTCGAACTCTGATAAGTGGTCTTGACAGGTATGAAATGAGCTACTTTAGACAATCTATCCACTATGACCCAAATAGAGTCATTTCCCCTACTAGCTATAGGCAAACCTGTGATGAAATCAATTCCGACAGAATCCCATTTCCATTCCGGAATCTACAATGGTTGCAAAATTCCTGCGGGTCGCTGATGTTCCGCTTTGACTCTCTGACATATAACACACTTGGCGATGTAGCTTCCGACTTCTCTCTTCATTTTGTGCCACCAAAATTGCTCCATCAAATCTTGGTACATCTTGGTTCCTCCCGGGTGAATAGAATAAAGGGTATCATGTGCTTCCTGCATAATGACTTGCTTCAACTCTGAATCTGCTGGCACACAGATATGTCCTTTATACCACAGAACTCCTTCTTTATCCTCCGTGTATCCAGGTACCTTCCTTGGAATGATATGACGCTTAATTCACGCTTAATTCCATCAATACTAGCATTTCCTTTCTGGGCTTCCTTTATCTGACTGATCAAGGTGGGTTGAAGTTCAATATTGGCTAGAAATCCTTCGCTAACTAGATCCACTCTAAAATTCTCCATCTCCCCATGCAGACTTGGCTGGGCTTCCTTAATCATGGTGTTTAATCTACACGACAATGTACTAAGAGCATCCGCTACCACATTGGCCTTGCCGGGGTGATACTGAATGTCAAGGTCATAATCCTTGATTAACTCTATCCATCTCCTTTGCCTCATGTTCCGCTCCTTCTAGGTGAAAATATACTTCAAACTCTTGTGATTCGAATAAATCTCATAGCGGTTACCCATAAGGTAATGACGCCATGTCTTCAAAGCTAAAACTACGGCTGCCAGTTCTAAGTCATGGGTAGGGTAGTTCTGTTCATGTTGTTTCAGTTGTCTGGATAGGTATGATATGACTTTGCCTTCTTGCATCAACACACATCCGAGACCAATCTTGGATGCATCACAATATACATCAAAAGGTTTCTTGATATCGGGCATAATCAAAATTGGCGCTGAGATCAATCTCTTCTTAAGATCTTGAAAACTTGCTTCACATTTGTCCCTCCATTCAAACTTCTTATCTTTCTTTAACAGCTGAGTCATCAGCCTGACGATGCTCGAAAATCCTTTAACAAACTTGCGATAATATCCGGCTAATCCAAGGAATGAGCATACTTCGGTTTGGGTGGTCAGGGCTTTCCATTCTTCAACATCCTTAATCTTGGCGGGGTCGACGGCAACTCCTCCCGCCGACAAGATATGGCCTAGGAATCCTACTTCCTTTAACCAGAACTCACATTTGCTAAACTTGGCATACAACTGATGCTCCCTAAGGGTTTCAAGGATGGTTCTTAGGTATTGTTCATGGTCTTCTTCTGATTTAGAGTAGATCAGAATGTTATCGATAAAAACAACGACAAACTTATCCAGAAAATTCATAAAAATCTTATTCATGAGATTCATGAAATAAGCGGGAGCATTGGTTAATCCAAAAGACATGACATTGTACTCATACAATCCATATCTGGTGGTGAAGGTAGTCTTTGGAATATCCTTTGCACGAATCTTCAATTGATGATAACCAGTTCTAAGATCAATCTTAGAAAACACTCTAGCACCAGTCAGTTGATCAACAGATCTTCTGTCTTTGGCAGTGGGTACTTGTTCTTGATGGTGATGTCATTCAACTTCTGATAATCCGTACATAGACGGTTGGCACCATCCTTCTTATCCACAAACAAAACAGGTGATCTCCATGGTGATGCACTTGGTTGAATCAGACCTTTTCCCAACATGTCATCAAGTTGCTTCTTGACCTCCACTAATTCTAATGGGTTCATACTATAAGGTCTCTGAGCTATTGATCCAGTTCTAGGAAGTAGTTCAATGATAAACTCGATATCCCGATCTAGGGGCATACCAGGCAATTCATCTGGGAATACATCGGGGTATTCACAGACTACTCTAACTTAGTCTATGGTGGATTTGACTAAGCTCTTGTTGCATTTGAATTGACGGGACAGTGTCTCAGATACATGCTCTACTGATACTCCAGTGCTATTGGTCATGGTTATGGCTTTCTTGGCACAATCGATCAATCCTTGATGTTTCGACATCCAATCCATTCCTAGTACTACCTCCAAACCTTTGGTTCCAAGTACTATTAGATTGGCATAAAAATCTATCCCATGAATTCTGATAGCGGCCTTGCAAATTTTTCTAGCTTTGGTGGTTGAACCGGGTATTTGAACTATCATAACATGCTTCAAATTTTTTGGTTGAATCTTACTAGTGCATACAAATTCTTCTGTAACAAACAAGTGCGATGCTCTAGAATCAAACAACACTCTTGCAAGTACTGAGTTAACAGAAAACATACCCAAAGACGACATCCGGCGCTTCCGAGCTTCTTGAGATTCATGTGGAATGATGATGGTGACGGTCAGCGGGTTTCTGGGCAAATCTCTTTCTAAGTTGGACACGGCTGCTCATTGAGGTGCAAGAACTTTGGTGGCTACAGCAGGCTTCTTGGGGCACTCGTTGGAGTAGTGACCCGTGACTCCACACTCAAAATAAGTTCTCATTGACTTGTCTTTCCCTGGATAGGTACAACGTTGCTTCCAGTCCTCGGGGGCAGTATTATTGTTGTTGCTGTTGCTGTTGTTGTTGGAACTTGGCGGTGCACGGTTGAAGTTATTAGGGGTTCTTAGGTTGTTGTTGTTGTGGGGCCTCAAGCCCTGGTTTTCCGCCACGATTGGGGTAGTTCGGACGAGACATAGGGGGTCTATTGTTTCTGGGTGCATATCCGGCAGACGGGTTGGGGCGGTACTTCGGGGTATGGTGGGGTCCAGGTTGGTGCATCATACGATGCTTGCGGTTCTCACTAGCTTGGTTTATCTTTCCTTCCATCTGAATGGCGGAATCCACTAAAGCTTCCAGATCATCGAAGGGAATGTTGACTAGCACTATCTGCATCTCATCATGCAGACCATTCAGGGATCTCTCTTTCTTCCTCACTTCTATGTCAATCTCATTAGGGGCATATCTAGCTAAAGACAGGAATCTGTCACGATACTCTACCACAGTCATCCTTCCTTGCTTTAAATCTTTGAACTCATCCCTCATCCTCTTGATCAGACCCGGGGGCACATGGGTCCTACTAAACTTGAGTTTGAACTCCTTCCACATCATCATCTGACCTCCATTCATGGTACGAGTGCTATTCCACCAGGATCTGGCATAACCGGACAGGTAGTGGGTGGAAAATAGTACCTTCTCATTTGCTTCAACTCCCGCTACTTGTAAATTGTTTTCCATGGTTTGCAGCCAATCATTAGCATCCAAGGGTTCTTCTGACTTGCTAAACATAGGATGATTGGTATTCTGAAAGTTTTTCAGTTTGGATCCATGGTGATCTTGGTTTCCATGGCCCTGATTATTGTGATCCATCTGGGCTATCCGTTGAAGAGTGGATAAGTTGGCTTGACGTTCTGCTCTACCGGCTTCATGGTCAGAAACTAACATTTGCAGAATCTACAACACTGGGTCCTGAGATGAGCTGCTTCCTCCAGGGTTACCGCGAGTCATCTGAAGATTGGGATAGATACTAAGACAAGAGGGAAATTTCTAGGGTTCATGGGTTTGTTTCAAAAAGCTTTAAACTTTGAGAATGACTAGGGTTTGAAAACTAACTTCTTCTCATTCATTCATTCTAGGCACACAATACAAACACACACCACAAATATTAAAGCAGATGGTCTTAAGGACCATTCTGGCAAGCTACGATACAATGGGGCCGGATACAACTCACACCTACGATAGTGCTCATGTGCGACTACTAAGCATCAGAACTATCAGGCTCCTCGTCATCAATGAAGTCAGCATCATCCTCATCAGTGTGGTCCTCCATGGTGGCATCCTCCAGGTAGTCATCATCATCACCGAGGTAAGAGTAGGGATCTCCACATATCTCTTCACCTTCCTCTTCCTTCTCCTCCAGCTGGATCTCCTGGTCGTGGATGGTCTCCTCCAGCGTTGCCACCTTCTGATGAAGACGGGTGATGATGCGATCTTTCTTATCACGCTGGCGACAGTGTGACTTGCGCTCCTTAGCAAGCATGGCGAGGGTTTGCTTCCTTTCAGCGGCTTCCACATGATTCTGGTTGGCGTAGGCACGGGCATTGTCCAACTCCTTCTGAGTCTCATTTAGCATGAAGTCCCTGTGGTACACGTGGTGCTTCATTTCTGGATGTGCCGGCATGGCCAAAGGCTGTCCCATAGAGTCACGTCTTGCATAGTGGGCAAAACGGGTGCCGCTGAGCTGGTTGATGTTCTGTGCACACAAGCGAGCAAGTGCCTCCTGCATTGCCCTGGCTAGTCTGTCTAACCAGTTGTTCTCCCTCAAGCTGAACTGAATTTTCTCTAAAAGCGGTGGCTCCATTTTGCCTCTCTGGTCGGCAACAATCAGCCACTCTAGCTCCCCTCCAGATTGGTCGTTAAGCTGCGCTCCGAAGAACTCAGGGTGCGGGCGTCCAAGATACTTCGAGAGCTGGTCCAAATCCCTCTCAAAGATCAACTCCCCTCCGAAGGTCTATATTTGACCTCCATCTATAAGAAATTAAGATGAGTAAGTTAGTGAAGTGATCAAGTGTGTCAAATTTTATGTAGAATTGCAAGAATTTTGTGTAGTAAGTGATATCTTTTTGGAAAAGGTCTCAAGGATAAGAGTGAGAATAGGTTTTTGTAAATATTCACTTCTTTTGTTTTGAAACTAGGTTTTTTTTCAGGCATCCATGATACGTTGCAAACGTATATATAATTTTTGATGTTCCATGCTTGTTTTATATCTACTTTCTTATGTTTTTCCACACTTTGGAGTATTTTTACACATTTTCTGGAACTAACCTATTAACAAGATGCCATAGTGCCAGTTGCCTGTTTTCTGCTGTTTTTGGTTTCAGAAAAGCTAGAAAGGAAATATTCTTGGAATTGGAATGGACAAAAGCCCAAGTCAATATTTTAACCGAGGCAATACGAAGTTCGGAGGGGAGACGAAGAGGGAAGCCAGGGCGGCCACACCCTAGGGTGGCACGGCCACTGACCCTAGCCATGCCACCGGTGTGGGCCCCACTGTACTCCGACCTTGCCCTTCGCCTATATATTGCCTCGGACGAAACCCTAAGTACCCAATCAAAATTCCACGAAGAGTCTCAGAGTCGCCATCTCCATCCCTATATCGGAGGGATCAAGCTCTTCCCAAGACCCTACGGAGGAGAGATCACCGAGGCCTTCTTCATCACCATGCCTCGGTGTGATGCGTGAGTAGTTCATCCTCGACTATGGGTCCATGTAGTAGCTAGATGGTTGGTTCTTCTCCTTTGTGCTACCATGTTTAGATCTTGAGCTGCTCATGATCAAGATCATCTATTTGTAATCTTACATGTTGTGTTTGCGGGGATCCGATGGATATTGAGATGCTATTTCATATTGATTATTGATTCTATCATGTCTATGTTATTTGTGATCTTGCATGTTTTCCGTTGTTAGTAGTTATCTTGGCCGAGTAGATGCTAGCAACTCCAAGAGGGAGTATTTATGCTCGATAGTGGGTTCATGCCTCTAGAATCTGGGGAAGTGACAGAAATCTCTAAGATACTAGATGTGCTGTTGCTACTAGGGAGAAAATAGCAATCCTTTGTTCATAGAACAATCATATTGTTTACTTTACACACTTTGCTTAATGCAATTATCTGTTGCTTGCAACTTAATACTGGAGGGGGTTCAAACGATAACCTGAAGGTGGATTATTAATCATAGATGCGGTTGGATTATGGTCTATGTATAATGTTGTAATGCCAAATCAAATCTCGTAGGAGTCAAGATGATTAGTATATGCATGTATGCTTTCTCGGTGTCTATCAATTGCCCCGCTGTAATTTGTCCACCCAACATGTCATCTATCTTAAGGAGAATCACCTCTAGTGAACTATGGCCCCCAGTCCATTCTTTTACCGTCAATCTACAATCTATTTACTGTTTTCTGTTTACTTTTTGCAAGCAATTACTATCTTCCACACAATACGTTTAATCCTTTGTTTTCAGCAAAACCGGTGAGATTGACAACCTCACTGTAAGTTGGGGGCAAAGTTCTGTGGTTGTGTTGTGCATGATTCCAAGTTGGAAACAACAACTTGGAGGTGTTTCCTTGCTCCTACTAGTTCGATAACCTTGGTTTCATAACTGAGGGAAAACTTGCTACAGTGCTTATCATACCTTCCTCTTGGGGTTCCCCAACGAGCTCGATATATTTTGAGCCATCAAGCAAATTTTTTCTGGCGCCGTTGCCGGGGAGTCAAGGAAATCTTCATAAGGGGAGTCCCACATAACCAATCTTTTTACTTTGTTTTTTTTCTTAGTTTTTTCTGCTTTGTTTGCTTGTTTCTTTATCAAAAACACACAAAAAATAGTTGTACTAATTTGCTCTTTATATTAAAAACACAAAAAATTGACTACTCTTGAAAACACTAAGTTGTGTGACTTCACTAGCACCAACAATAATGATTTCATGTGCACACCTATTGCTCCACCTGTTCCTGAAGCTACTTTCTTTGAAATTAAACCTACTTTGCTCAATCTTGTTATGAAAGAACAATTCTCTGGTGTTGTTACTGAAGATGTTGCTGCTCACCTTAATAACTTTGTTGAACTTTGTGAGATGCAAAAACATAGGGATATAGATTGAGATATTATTAAGCTTAAATTGTTTCCTTTCTCTTTGAGAGGAAAAGCTAAAGAATGGTTGCTATCCCTAACTAGAAATATTATTGATTCTTGGACTAAATGCAAAGATGCTTTCATTGGAAAATACTATCCTCCTGCTAAGATTATATCTATGAGAAGTGAAATAATGAAATTTAAACAATCTGATAATGAACATGTTGATCAATCTTGGGAAAGAATGAAATCTTTGGTAAAGAATTGTCCCACTCATGGACTGACTGCTTGGATGATTATCCAAACCTTTTATGCAGGACTGAATTATTCTTCAAGAAATCTACTAGATTCTGCTACTAGAGGTACCTTTATGACTATTACTTTGGGTGCTGCAACAAAGCTTCTAGATAATATGATGGTTAACTATTCTGAATGGCACGCTGAGAGGGCTCCGAAAGGTAAGAAGGTAATTTCTGTTGAAGAGACCTCGTCCTTGCATGATAAAATTGATGTTATTATGTCTATGCTTGTTAATGGGAAAGCTCATATTGATCCAAATCATGTTCCCTTAGCTTCTTTGGTTGCTCAAGAAGAGCAAGTTGATGTGAACTTTATTAAAAATAATAATTTCAGCAACAATGCCTACAGGAATAATTTTGGTAATAATAATTATAGGCCATATCCTCCCAATGGTAAAGCTTATGGAAATTCCTACAACAATAATAGAAGTGCACCCTCTGAAATTGAAGTCATGCTTAAAGATTTCATTAGTAAACAAACTGCTATCAATAAAACTATTGAGGAAAAACTCTCTAATGCTGAAAGAAGTATAACATCATTGTCTAAAGCACAATCTTCTTTGAATAAAACGGCTGCTAAACCTGAAACCATTGAAAACCCCTTTGCTGCTACTAATGCCATACAAGTTAGAATTGATGAAAATGTTAGACTGTTAGCTAAATTGCATGCTAAGTGGGAAAGAGAAGATGAAATTGCTAGAAATATTAGTACTTCTACTATCACCACCACTAATGTTAATGCTAGCAAACCACATGATGTTCCTTCTGCAACAATGCCTAAAACCAATGGAACCTTTTCTAACAAAAATGTTGAAATTCTTTGAAATATGGGAAACAATAGCTCTACTACTTTAGATGATAATTATGATTTTGATCTTGATGGTTGCAATATCTCTGAAGTAATTATGTTCCTACAAAAGCTTGCTAAAAGTCCTAATGCTAATGCTATGAATATGGCCTTTACAAAACACATTACTGATGCTCTCATGAAAATTAAAGAAGAAAAGATGAAACATAAAGCTTCTATTCCTATGAAATTAGAAGATGGTTGGGAACCCATCATTAATATGAAAGTGAATGATTTTGATCTTAAAGCTTTATGTGATCTTGATAGTAGTGTTTCTATTATGCCTAGAAGGATTTGTGAAATGCTTGATTTGCCACCATTGGAAGATTGTTATTTTAATGTCCATCTTGATGATAATGCTAAAAAGAAACTCATGGGGAGTATTAATGATGTTCTTATTATGGTTAACAATGCCTATGTCCCCGTTGATTTCTATGTTTTGGATGTTGAATGCAATGCTTATTGTCCTATTATTTTGGGAAGACCTTTTCTTATAACTGTTGGTGCCATTATTGATATGAAAGAAGGCACCATTAAATATCAATTTCCACTCAAGAAAGGTATAGAACACTTCCCTAAGAAGAGAGAGAAGATTCCTTTTTCCTCTCCTATTAAAACAAAATTTGGTTTTAATGCTTCTTTATTCGAGAATACTTGATTCTTTTCTTGCTTCTTATGCCTAGCTCAAAGGCGTTAAAGAAAAGCACTTATTGGGAGATAACCCAAATTTCATTAGGAGTCTTTCGTTGAGTCTTGGAAGTTATTGCTTTAGTAATAACCTCTTCTTATCATTTTTGTGTGGTTTTTGTGACAAGACTAACCTCTAATGAGAGAGAAGTAAGACTTGGGAAAGTTGCCGTCCCGAAACAGATTTTTGTGCTTTGCTGTAAAAATTCGTGAAAAATATCTATACGTAGGTTTGAGCTGTAATTTTTCATGCTTCTGCCCCAGGTTGTCATCCAACTTTCGTTAGTTCAACACTTTTCGATTTGAGCAACATAAGGTCTTCGAAAACATTGGTTTTTACCTTCTGGTCTGTTTTGACAGATTTTTGCCATTATTTGCATTTGCCTCTTAATCTCTTTCTCTTTGAGGTGTTGATACATTGCAAATGTATCTATAATTTTTGATGTTCCATGCTTAGTTTTATCCACTTTCTTGTGTTTTGTTCCAACTTTGGAGTACTTTTATTATGATTTCTTGGACTAACCTATTAACGAGAGCCACAGTGCCAGCTGCCTGTTTTCTGTTGTTTTTTATTCCAGCAAAGTCAGAAAATGAATATTCTCAGAATTGGATGGGACAAAAGCCAAAGTGCCTATTTTTCCGGAGGGGATCAAGTGCCAGAATACGAGACGGAGAGGGGCCAGGGGCCGGTCACACCACCTGGCCACGCGGCCAGGCACAGCGCCGAGGTGGTCCAGCCGACCCCAGCACCCCCTCGGCCTCTCCTTCCGCCTATAAGTTACCCTCGGGACGAAAACCCTAAGTACCCGATCAAAAATCCACGAAAGAGTCTGTAGCCGCCGTCATGTCCATCCCTAGATCGGGAGGGATCTAAAGCTCTTCCGGCACCTAGGAGAGGGAATTCACCCTGGAGGCCTTCTTCATCACCATGCAAGCCTCCGGTGTGATGCGTGAGTAGTTCATCCTTGGACTACGGATCCATGTAGTAGCTAGATGGCTGGTTTCTCCTCCTTTGTGCTTTCATGTTTAGATCTTGTGAGCTCCCTTCATGATCTAGATCATCTATTTGTAATCCATACATGTTGTGTTTGCGGGGATCCGATAGATATTGAGATGCTATTTCAGATTGATTATTGATTCTATCATGTCTTTGTTATTTGAGATCTTGCATGCTTTCTGTTCTTAGTAGCTATCTTGGCCAAGTAGATGCTAGCAACTCCAAGAGTTAGTATTTATGCTCGATAGTGGGTTCATGCCTCTGGTAATCTGGGGAAGTGACAGAAATCTCTAAGGTACTAGATGTGCTGTTGCTACTAGGGAGAAAACAACGATCTTTTGTTCATAGAACAATTGTATTGTTTACTTTACAGTAAAGCAATAATCTGTTGCTTGCAACTTAATACTAGAGGGGGTTCTGATGATAACCTGAAGGTGGATTATTAGTCATAAATGCAGTTGGATGGCGGTCTATGTATTATGTTGTAATGCCCAATCAAGTCTCAAAAGAGTCAAGATGATTAGTATATGCATGTATTGCTTTCTCAGTGTTTGTCAATTGCCCCGCTGTAATTTGTTTACCTAGCATGTTATCCATCTAAGGAGAGCCACCTCTAGTGAACTATGGATCCCGGTCCTTTTCTTTACATACAATCTACATTCTTTTACTACTTTGTGTTTACTTTCTGCAAACTTTTACTTCTTTCCATTCGATACGTTTAATCCTTTGTTTTTCACAAAACACGGTGAGATTGACAACCTCATCGCAAGTTGGGGACAAAGTTCTGTGGTTGTGTTGTGCAGGTCTCCACGTTGCTACTAGCACCGGTAGTGCGCCCTGCCAAAGCTCAGCTAGTAATACCTTTGAGGTGTTTCCTTGCTCCTACTGGTTCGATTAAACCTTGGTTTCATAACTGAGGGAAACTTGCTGCTGTGCTCATCATACCTTCCTCTTAGGGTTCCCAACGAGCTCTACATCAACACCACGCACCAAGCACTTTTCTAGGCGCCGTGTATTGAGCCATCAGGTGTCTCTGATCATTTGAACTTTTTAAAGGAAGTGATACAGTATCTTGTGTTTTAATGTAAGTGTTACTTGTGTTGAAACTGAACCAAAAGACTTATTATCTTGAGTACACTAATGTTGCTAATGAAGATTTTGTGAAGTTTTGTAGGAAGGAAATTTTAAAGTGTAGGGAAGAGTAATGTGATAAGATGAAGTATGGATAAAAGCTCACAAGGGGAGTCCCTCATAACCAATCTCTTTACTTTGTTGTTTTTGTTTTGCTTGGTTTCCTTTTTGCTTTGTTTGCTTGTTTTGTTCTTCAAAAATCAAAAAAAAATAGTTTTGCTTGTTTGCTTTCTTATTTGAAAACCCCAAAAAACGACTACTCTTGAAAACACTAAGTTGTGTGACTTCACTAGCACCAACAACAATGATTTTATGAGCACTCCCATTGCTCCACCTGTGGCTGAAAATACTTTCTTTGAGATAAAACCTGCTTTGCTCAACCTTGTTATGAGAGAACAATTTTCGGGTATTGGTAATGAAGATGTTGCTTCCTATCTAAATAACTTTGTTGAACTTTGTGAGATGCAAAAGCATAGGGATATATATAGATGGTGATATTATTAAGCTGAAATTGTTTCCTTTCTCTTTGAGAGGAAAAGCTAAAGAATGGTTGAATTTGTTAACTAGGAATAGTATTGATTCTTGGACTAAGTGCAAAGATGCTTTTATTGGAAAATACTATCCTCCTACTAAGATTGTATCCATGAGAAGTGAAATAATGATGTTTAAACAACTTGATAATGAGAATGTTGCTCAAGCTTGGGAAAGAATGAAATATTTAGTAAAAAATTGTCCCACTCATGGACTGGCTGCTTGGATGATCATCCAAACTTTTTATGCAGGATTGAACTATTCTTCAAGGAACCTATTGGATTCAGCTGCTGGAGGTACCTTTATGACCATCACTTTGGGTGCTGCAACAAAACTTTTGGATAATATGATGGTTAATTATTTGAATGGCATACTGAGAGAGCTCCACAAGGTAAGAAGGTAAATTCTGTTGTGGAAACCTCCTCCTTGAGTGATAAGATTGACATTATTGTGTCTATGCTTGTTATTGGGAAAGCCCATATTGATCCAAATAATGTTCCTTTAGTCTCTTTGGTTGCTCAAGAAGAGCAAGTTGATGTGAACTTCATAAGAAATAACAACTTTGGCAACAATGCTTATGGTAATAATGCTTATAGGAACAATTTTGGTAACAACAATTATAAGCCATATCCTCCCAACAATGGTAATGCTTATGGAAATCCTTACAACAATAATAAGAGTGCTCCCTCTGAACTTGAAGTTATGCTTAAATAGTTTATTAGTAAACAAACTGCTTTCAATAAAACAATTGAGGAAAAACTCTCTAATGCTGAAAGAAATATAGCATCTTTGGCTGAAGCTCAATCTACTTTGAATAAAATGGCTGCTAATCCCGAAACAAATGAGAATCCCTTTGCAGCCACTAATGCTATACAAGTAAGAATTTATGAAAATGTTAGACTATTAGCTGAATTACATGCTAAGTGGGAAAGAGAAGATGAAATTGCTAGAAACATTAGTGTTTCTACTATTACCACCACTAGTGTTGAGGCTAGTAATAGTTCTACTACTTTAGATGATAAAGTTGATTTTGATCTTGATGGTTGCAACATCTCTGAAGTTATTAAGTTCCTACAAAAGCTTGCTAAAAGTCCTAATGCTAGTGCTATGAACATGGCCTTTACAAAACACATTACCGATGTTCTCATAAAGATTAAGGAAGAAAAGATGAAACATAAAGCTTCTATTCCTATAAAGAAAGAAGATGGTTGGGAACCCATCATTAATATGAAAGTGAATGACTTTGATTTCAAAGCTTTGTGTGATCTTGATACTAGTGTTTCTATTATGCCTAGAAGGATCTATGATATGCTTGATTTGCCTCCTCTTGAAGATTGTTATTTGAATGTCCCACTTGATGCTAATGCTAAAAAGAAACTCATGGGGAGTCTTAATAATGTTATTATTATGGTTAATGATTCCTATGTCCCAGTTAATTTCTATGTTTTGGATGTTGAATACAATGCTTCTTGTCCTATTACTTTGGGAAGACCTTTTCTTAGAACTGTTGGTGCCATCATTGATATGAAAGAAGGCACCATTAAATATCAACTCCCACTCAAGAAAGGTATAGAACACTTCCCTAAAAAGGGAGAAAAGATTTCTTTTGCTTCTCCTATGAAAACAAAATTTGGTCTTAATGCTTCTTCATTTGAGAACACTTGATTCTTTCTTTGGTTCTTATGCCTAACTTAAAGGCGTTAAACAAAAGTACTTGTTGAGAGATAACCCAAGAGTTTTAGATGAGTCTTGGAAGTTACTACCTCTGTAATAACCTCTCCTTATCCTTTTTATTTGCTTTTTTTGCCAAGAGTAACCTCTAATGAGAGTGAAGTAATGATTGGGAAAGTTGCTGTCCCAAAACAGATTTCTGTGCTTCACCGTAAAAATTCCTGAGAGAGCTCTGTATGTCGGATTGAGCTGTAATTTTTTCTGCTTCTGCCCCAGGTTGTTATCTAACTTTCGTTAGTTCAACACTGTTTGATTTGAGCAACAGAAGGTCTTCTAAAAAAATCGTCTTTACCTGTTGGTCTGTTTTGACAGATTTCTGCCATTTTCTGCATTTGCTTCTTGTTAGTTCCTTCTTGAGTTCCTTTGGGGAATTGAGCTTTTTGAGGGAAGTGATACAGTAGCTAGTGTTATAATGGAAGTTTATTTGGTGTTAGAACTGAACCTTGAGACTTATTTATCTTAAGTGCACTAAGGTTGCTAATGAGATTGTGTGAAGTTTTGTATGAAGGAAAAATTTCAGGTGTATGGAAGGAATGAGTAATGAGATGAAGGATGGACTAAAGCTCAAGCTTGGGAATGCCACGCGTGTCACCCCAATAAATATCCAAGAAGTACAAGCTTCAAAGCTTGGGGATGCCCAAGGCATCTCCTTCTTCATCAATAAAAATTCCAGGTTTATTCCAAACGCTTCATTTTTATTGTTTCGTGCACAGTTGTGTTTTTATTGGAGCGTCTTCTTTTTCATTTTGGTTTTGGTCTTTAGTTTGCTTGGTTTGCTTAGTTTTCTGAATAAGTTGGTTGGACCCCCTCTTTCACACTTTGGTTTGCAAATAGTTTGGTTTGGTTTGGAAAAGAGTAGGAAAGTTCATACTTATGTGGTAAAAAGAGCTCGTTTTTGACTGTGGCTATGCTTTGTCATGCCGTGTTTGATATTGTTTTGTCTTTATGCTTATTATTCTTTGCTGTAGCATGACTTGTTATAAACAGTTGAGATTGCTTAATGTGCCTTGGATGAATCATGCGTTGTTTTAGCATATTAAATCATAGTATATTGGTATTCTCCTTTGATGCTTTATTTGGATTGACTTGGCACATGCTCACACCATGTTATGACTATCTCAAGTGAACATAGGCTTTATGATCCTTTAGTTTTCAACTTGTAGTATCACTTTATGCTTTGATCAATGATGTTTTGTTGCTCTGCATGATTATGGCCATTATTGCTCTCTTAGTTCGTCGCTCCCAGTCTTTTGCTAGCCTCCACAACAAAGTATGAGTTCCACTCATGCATCCAACTCCCTAAACCAAGTTTTTCCAAAGAGTCCACCATACCTACCCACTAGCTTATGCTATTCCAAGTATATTCATTCTTTTGTTTACCTTCCACTTGTTATGAGAAAACTAGTGATTAAAGCTCTCACGAACTTGATGGCACACTTTACTTTATTTCCTCTAATAAACTTGAACCATTGTGTCTTCTATGTTGTATATGCTTGCACTTATTTGTTGGGAATTAGCAGAACCATGCTTTCATGGGGAACGCTTTCAACATTGCACTTGGTACTTGTACCTAGTTGATATCATGCTCTTTTGTATATGGATGTCGTCGGTGTGAAATGAAAGGGGAGCTTGTAAGTCCATGGAGTTATGTATATGTGTTAGAGAAACCCCTGGGCCGCTGGTCTAATCCATGCTGACATGGTGGAAACCTGCAGCGTAACCATAATGAGATGTCTATGACGCATTCTTCTTATAAAAAAAGAGTCCTATTGAGAAAAAAGAGATACTATGAAAAGAGGAAAGAGAGAAAAAAAGCACCATATTCCCATGGTAAATAAGAAGAATGCTAAGATGCTCGTTGTTTGCTTGCCTTGTCATTTTGATATGGGGATTCTTCCGTATCATCGGGCAAGGGGTACCTCGTTGGTGGTTCTCAATGATACACATGTACTTACAATGACAAGAACTTACCGGTGACTAAACTTGAGTAGCATGAGGAGTGGACCTCGTATACAAGGGACATGACATTTCTGACTTATACTTCGTCAAGCATGTACACCATAGTTTGTTCACTTTAACCTTAATCACTTCAAGATGCTTATGATAGGGGCAATGAGAGCTGAAAGCTATAAGTATCATAATTTTTGGAAGCTCTTTATGAGACTTGAATCCCTACTTCCTTTTACAAAAGGCCTTTATTCCACCATTATATTGAGTCTCCACCTTCTATCTTTATGCACCTACTTTGAGAGCATAGTGGCCATTCTTAGTTCTATGTGCATTGTCCCAAGACTAGTTGATTGATGCATAACTTGTTATTGCTTGTTTGAAACTATTGTATCTAGTCACTCTTATGAACTTTGAAGGTGTCCTATGCATTTATATTTGCTACTCTATTGAGGGACAAGCTGAATACTATTATGCTATGTTTTCTTTATGTGAAACAAACAAACGCCTTGCAAAGCATGTTATTCATGAATCTTTTGTTTGTGCCTTTTCATCTTGCATCTTAGTTTCTTTGCTTATTGCTAGAACTTTGTCTTTCATGTTATGATTGAAGTACTATGATCCCAGCCTTGAATGTTTTGCAAATACTTTGATCAAGTCTTTGATGGTGCATGTCACCTCAAAAATTCTTTCTTTTTATCACTTACCTACTCGAGGACAAGTAGGAGTTAAGCTAGGGGATGTTGATACATTGCAAATGTATCTATAATTTTTTATATTCCATGCTTAGTTTTATCCACTTTCTCGTGTTTTGTTCCAACTTTGGAGTACTTTTATTATGATTTCTTGGACTAACCTAATAACGAGAGCCATAGTGCCAGCTGCCTGTTTTCTGTTGTTTTTGGTTCCAAAAAATTCAGAAAATGAATATTCTCGGAATTGGACGGGACAAAAGCCAAAGTGCCTATTTTTCCGGAGGGGATCAAGTGCCAGAATACGAGACGGAGAGGGGCCAGGGGCCGGCCACACCACCTGGCCGCGCGGCCAGGCCTGGCCCGCGCCAGGGGGTGGTCTAGCCGACCCCAGCACCGCCTCGGCCTCTCCTTCCGCCTATAAGTTGCCCTCGGGAGGAAAATCCTAAGTACCCGATCAAAAATCCACGAAAGAGTCTATAGCCACCGTCATCTCCATCCCTAGATCGGGAGGGATCTGAAGCTCTTCCCGGCACCCTGCCGGAGAGGGGAATTCACCCTGGAGGCCTTCTTCATCACCATGCAAGCCTCCGGTGTGATGCGCGAGTAGTTCATCCTTGGACTACGGATCCATGTAGTAGCTAGATGGCTGGTTTCTCCTCCTTTGTGCTTTCATGTTTAGATCTTGTGAGCTCCCTTCATGATCTAGATCATCTATTTGTAATCCATACATGTTGTGTTTGCGGGGATCCGATGGATATTGAGATGCTATTTCAGATTGATTATTGATTCTATCATGTGTTTGTTATTTGAGATCTTGCATGCTTTCCGTTGTTAGTAGCTATCTTGGCCAAGTAGATGCTAGCAAATCCAAGAGTTAGTATTTATGCTCGATAGTGGGTTCATGCCTCTGGTAATCTGGGGAAGTGACAGAAATCTCTAAGGTACTAGATGTGATGTTGCTACTAGGGAGAAAACAACGATATTTTGTTCATAGAACAATTGTATTGTTTACTTTACACGCAGTTCGTAAAGCAATAATCTGTTGCTTGCAACTTAATATTGGAGGCGGTTCGGATGATAATCTGAAGGTGGATTATTAGTCATAGATGCAGTTGGATGGCGGTATATGTATTATGTTGTAAGGCCCAATCAAGTCTCAAAGGAGTCAAGATGATTAGTATATGCATGTATTGCTTTCTCGGTGTTTGTCAATTGCCCCACTATAATTTGTTCACCCAGCATGTTATCTATCTAAGGAGATCCACCTCTAGTGAACTATGAATCCCGGTCCTTTTCTTTACATACAATCTACAATATTTTACAGCTTTGTGTTTACTTTCTGCAAACTTTTACTTCTTTCCATTCGATACGTTTAATCCTTTGTTTTTCACAAAACACGGTGAGATTGACAACCTCATCGCAAGTTGGGGACAAAGTTATGTGGTTGTGTTGTGCAGGTCTCCATGTTGCTACTAGCACCGGTAGTGCGCCCTGCCAAAGCTCATCTAGTAACACCTTTGAGGTAATTCCTTGCTCCTACTGGTTCGATTAAACCTTGGTTTCATAACTGAGGGAAACTTGCTGCTGTGCTCATCATACCTTCCTCTTGGGGTTCCCAACGAGCTCTACATCAACACCATGCACCAAGCACTTTTCTGGGCGCCGTGTATTGAGCCATCAGGTGTCTCTGATCATTTGAACTTTTTAAAGGAAGTGATACATTATCTTGTGTTTTAATGTAAGTCTTGTGTCGAAACTGAACCAAAAGACTTATTATCTTGAGTACACTAATGTTGCTAATGAAGATTTTGTGAAGTTTTGTAGGAAGGAAATTTTAAAGTGTAGGGAAGAGTAATGTGATAAGTTGAAGTATGGAAAAAAGCTCAAGCTTGGGGATTCCACCCGTGTCACCCCAAGAAATATTCAAGAAGTACAAGCGTCAAAGCTTGGGGATGCCCAAGGCATGCCCTTCTTCATCAATAAAATTTTCATGTTTCTTCCAAACACTTCATTTTTATTGTTTCATACACAATTGTGTTGTTCTTGGAGCGTCTTCATTTTCGTTTTTAGTTTTAGTTGGCTTAGTTTGCTTAAATAAATTGGTTAGACCCCCACATTCATACATAGTTTCAAATAGGTTGATTTGGATTGGAAAAGAGTAGGAAAGTTCATGCTTAACTGGTATAAATGGAGCTTGTTTTTGACTATGGCTTAGGCTTTGTCATGTCATGCTTGATATTGTTTTGGCTTTATGCTTAGTGATTATTGCTGTAGCATGACTTGTTACAAACAATTGAGATTTCTTAATGTGTCTTGAAATAATCATGTATTGTTTTAGCATATAAAAGCATAACATTGTGGTATTCTCCTTTAATGTTTTATTTGGGTTGACTTGGTGCATGCTCACACCATGTTAAGACTACACCAAGTCACCATAGCCTCTATGATCATTTAGTTTTCATCTTGTAATATCACGTTATGCTTTAATTAATAATGTTTTGTCGCTTTGCATGATTATGGCCATTATTTCTCTCTTAGTTGGTCGCTCCCAGTCTTTTGCTAGCCTCCATACCAAGTATGAGTTCCACTCATTCATCCAACTCCAAATAAAACCAAGTTATTCCGAAGAGTCCACCATACCTATTAGCATTTGCTATTCCAAGTATATTCATGTTTTTATCTACCTTCCGAATTAAACTTGTTATGTGAAAATTAGTGATTAAAGCTCTCACGAACTTGATGGCACACTTTACTTTTCTTGCACTTAATAAACTTGAACCATTGTGCCCATCTATGTTGCGTATATGCTTGCATTTTGTAAGTTGTGAGTTAGCAGAACCTTGTTATCATGGGGAACGCTTTCAACATTGCACTTTATTTGATATCATGTTCTTTTGCTTATGGATCCCGGCGGTGTGAAATGAAAGGGGATCTTGTAAGGCTCATGGAGTTTGTATATGTGTTAGAGAAACGCCTGGGCGGCTGGTCTAAGCCATGCCTAATCATGGTGGAAACCTGCAGCGTAACCATAGTGAGCAAACTATGAAGCATCCTCTATATAAAAAAACCTATGCAAATAGGAAATAAAAAAAGAGAAAGAGAGAAAAAAGAAAAAAATATGCCTATGCAAATAGGAAATAAAAGGATGCTGAGATGTTCATTGTCTACTTGCCTTGTCATTTTGATATGGGGAATCTTCCGTATCATCAGGCAAGGGGTACCCCGTTGGCGGTTCTCTATGATTCACATGTACTTACAATGACAAGAACTTACCTGTGACTAAACTTGAGTAGCATGAGGAACAATACTCGTAAGTAAGGGGCATGAGATTTTCAGCTTATAACTTGTCAAGCATATCCTCATATTTGTTCACTTTAACCTTAATCACCTAAAGATGCTTATGATAGGGGCAATGAGAGCTGAAAGCTAATAAGTACCATAATTTTTGGAAGCTCTTTATGAGACTTGAATCCCTGCTTCCTTCTATGAAGGGCCTTTCTTTTACTTTTTATGTTGAGTCTCCATCTTCTATCTTTATGCACCTATTGAGAGAGCATAGTGGTCATTCTTAGTTTAATGTGCATTGTCCTAAGACTTATTGATTGATTCATAACGCTGATATTGCTTATTCTTAAACTATTTGTATCTAGTCACCCTTATGAAATTTGAAGTTGTCCTATGCATTTATGTTTTGCTACACTATGAGGGACAAGCTGAATACCATTCTCATTATGTTTTCTATATGTGAAACAAACAAACGTCTTTCAAAGCATTGTTATTCATGAATTTTTTGTTTGTACCTTTTCATGTTATAATATAGTTGTTATGTCTTATTGTTAGAACTATATCCTTCATGTCTATGTTAAAGTACTATGGTCCCAGCTATCAATGTTTTACAAATACTTTGATCAAGATTATGATGGTGCATATCACCTCAAAAATTATTCTTTCTTTTTTATCACTTACCTACTCGAGGACGAGCAGGAGTTAAGCTTGGGGATGTTGATACGTTGCAAACGTATCTATAATTTTTGATGTTCCATGCTTGTTTTATATCTACTTTCTTATGTTTTGTCCACACTTTGGAGTACTTTTCATATGATTTCTTGGACTAACCTATTAACAAGATGCCACAGTGCCAGTTGCCTATTTTCTGCTGTTATTTGGTTTCACCTTCTACCTCTATGCACCTACTTTGAGAGCATAGTGGACATTCTTAGTTCTATGTGCATTGTCCCAAGACTAGTTAATTGATGCATATCTTGATATTGCTTGTTTTAAACTATTTGTATCTAGTCACTCTTATGAACTTTGAAGGTGTCCTATGCATTTATATTTGCTACTCTATGAGGGACAAGCTAAATGCTATTATGCTATGTTTTCTTTATGTGAAACAAACAAACGTCTTGCAAAGCATTGTTATTCATGAATCTTTTGTTTGTGGCTTTTCATGTTGCAACATAGTAGCTTTGTCTTATTGCTAGAACTTTATCTTTCATGTTATGATTGAAGTACTATGATCCCAGCTATCATTGTTTTACAAATACTTTGATCAAGTTTATGATGGTGCATGTCACCTCAAAACTTATTCTTTCTTTTTATCACTTACCTACTCGAGGACGAGCAGGAGTTAAGCTTGGGGATGTTGATACATTGCAAATGTATCTATAATTTTTGATGTTCCATGCTTGGTTTTATCTACTTTCTTGTATTTTGTCGACCCTTTGGAGTACTTTTCATATGATTTCTTGGACTAACCTATTAACAAGAGCCACGATTGCGTTGCTTTTTGTTTTGTTTTTTGGTTCGAGGAACTCAGAAAATGAATATTCTCGGAATTGGACGGGACAAAAGCCAAAGTCATTATTTTATCGAGGGACACCTAAAACCAGAATACGAGACGGAGAGGGGCTGGGGCCCAGCACACCACCTGGCCACGCGGGCTAGGCCTGGCCGCGCCAGTGGGTGGTCTGGCCGCCCCAGGCACCCCCTCGGTCTACCTCTTCGCCTATAAGATGCCTTATGACCTAAAAACTTAGGGGGGTTCGACGTTTTTTCAGAAGGAGTTCCGGTCTGCCGCCACCACCAGATTCCACGAAATAGCACCAGAAACTCCGTTCTGGCACCCTGTCGGGACGGGGAATTGGAGGAGATCATCGCCATCATTATCACCATCGCTTCTCCATCGACCATCCATGTTTCCCCCATCTATGAGTGAGTAATCCCCCGCTATAGGCTATGGGGATGGTAGGGATTGGATGAGATCGTTCATGTAATGGCATTAGATTGTTAGGGCATGGTGCCTAGTATCTTCTATTAGTGCTTTATGACTTTGTTGCGACTTGTTATGCTTAATGCTTGTCACTAGGGCTCGAGTGCCATGATTTCAGATCTGAACATGTTACTGATTCATTATGATAGTATTGTTTATGGTCTTATCTGCAAGTTGTATACACACGTTGTTGTCCGGAACCAATGGCCCCGAAGTGACAGAAATCGGGATAACCAGAGGGAATGGCTTTGATGTGAGGATCACATGTGTTCACGGAGTGTTAATGCTTTGCTCCGGTGCTCTATTAAAAAGAGCACCTTAATTGCCAGTAGTTCCCTTGAGGCCCTGCTGCAAACGGGCTGGCAGGACAAAAGATGTTGTGCAAGTTCTCATTGCGAGTATGACTATATATGGAACACATGCCTACGATTATCTAGTACTTGGATGCTTTATCTTATTTATCTGCAATTGCCCTATGTTCTGATTGCCATGTGAATTGTCTTGTCCATGCAACGCCCGTCCATCCATCCCTATGCCTACCGCACTCGAATCCTACTGTTTACTGCTATTGTTACTGTTGTCCTTACTTTACTACTGCTGCTACTTTACTATTGCTACTACAAAACTGTTGCTACTGATAAACTACTGTGAGCAAGATTTTTTCCAGGTGCAGCTGAATTGATAACTCAGTTGTTAAGGCTTATAAATATTCTTTGGCTCCCCTTGTGTCGAATCAATAAATTGGGTTTCACTTCCCTCGAAAATACTGTGATACACCCTCTATACTTGTGGGTCATCAGGAGTGAGGTCATGTATACTCGTTAGACATCATGGGAGAGAGCGGCACGGCATGTGGCGTCTTGTCCATGGTCGACCAGCATGACATCCTCGGTACGGTCATGGCACTGGCGCAGGGGGCGAGTGAGGTTGCTCCATTGCACGGCCATGTACTGGGAGTGATCGTGGGAGATTTATTGGGTATAAGGGATGATCAATTGATTGATCACAATAGTAGATAGTTGTTGAACTCGTACTCTGTCTGCTAAGTGTTCGACTAAATGGCCGCACGAACTTAATCTTTGAATTTTTCAATGATTTTTGGTGGGTGAGCTGGTCACATACCTGGTAGAATCTCTGGTTGCTAGGAATTTTCAAGTGGTGTTGGTTTGAGTGGTTTTTGTAAAATGATGATCTATGTACCTGCACTAGATTTAATTTTGAATAGCCTCTTAAATAGATTTAACAATAGCTTCTGTCGGTTTTCAAAGTTTGCTTGGGTTCATTTTTACTTGGTCTAGTAAGGGGTGCAAAGAATTAGAATTGTTTCTGTTAGAAATATTTTACTAGAGATGGCCAAAGTAGGCTAGTGGTTAACTTTGGCCAAAGTGACCATATGATCATATGCTTCATAAATGGTTTTCTTTTTATTTTATTTTGCTTGAAAAAGATCTATATGATGTGGTATTCATCTTTAAACTAATCCTTATCATTTATAGCAATCAAACATGCAAAAGGCAAGCATTCATGCATTAATGGAAATCACTCATGCATTCATACAGAGTTTAATAATAAAAGTTTTTGTTAACCCTAAACTTGGGTGATTTGAACTTGATAAGCTTGTTTAATAATTTTGAGATGTTACAAGAAGAAAGAGAAGCCACGAATCTTGTTATCAAAGGCTGAGAAGACAAAGGGTCCAGAGCATGCCTTAGAAAATCCGTAGTTGAAGAAGAAAAATGAGAAGAAAAAGGAAGAGGAGGGCACCTGAGAAAATGAAGAAAGAGCAGGAGCTGGGTAGTGCCAAGACCCATGTTCCTTTTGACACAGAGGAACCTTGGAGGTGGCATGCCTCCTACTTCGCGAGGCTGCTCCACAATGTCACTCACTACTGATATGTGGACTTCGAATCAAAGGCTAGGATACTTATGTGTCACTTGCCATTACATTGACAAGACTTGGAAGATGCAGAAAAGGATACTCACATTTTTTATGATGGAAACGCCACAAGGTTTCGCATCAAGCAAGACTTTGGAGATAATGCAGCAGAACACCTCGAAAAGGTGGACATAGCTATCAAGTGTCTCTTTAAAGAATACTCCCATGAGATGGGGGATTCTCTTTCTGATCCTTTAGAGGAAGAATTTCATGTTGATGCGGCTGTAGAGGATGACAATCCATAGGCTGATTGGGAAGCCCATTTGAGAGTGCAGAAGAAATAAGCAGCAAGTGAGCTTGATAGATACCTGAGTGAAGAACTTTTCCCCTGCAAAAAAGATTTCGACATCTTAGGATGGTGGGAAATGAATAGTCCTAAATACCCTGTCCTATCTTGCATTGCTCGTGATGTTCTAGCTATTCAAGCATCAACTGTGGCATCAGAATCTTCTTTTAGCGCCGGTGGAAGAATAATTAGTGATCATAGGACCAGGCTCAAGAGTGTCACGGTCGAGGGGTTGATATGCCTCCAAGATTGGCTAAAGGCTGCTGGTAAGTTTTTGTACTATTGAATAGTAGAATAAAAATTTCAACTTTGTTACTAACTTGTTTGTCTTTCAATCTTTCAGACCCTAAATCAAGCAATAAATATGTTGAGAAGGAAGGATACTTGGTGAGTTGGGTAACTAATAATGAATATGAGAAAATAAATCATATTAATGTTTGTGTTTGTCTCACCCACCAAGCAAGCATGTGCTAGGAATAAAACCGGGCCCGCTCGCGCACAAGAAGGTCGAGCTCACCCTGCCCAGACCCGGCATTGAGTGGCTCCCCGTCTCCCTCGACCTCTACAACTAGGGATCTGTGTGAGTGTTGAACTGAACTCTGTCCTATTTTCACATGATATTTTCTCTATACAATATATGTCAAAACTGAGCTGATCTGAACTCCATCATTACTTCAAGTTGTCATTTTACTTGAGCTGATTTGTTTTAATTTGCTTGATGTTATATCACCTGCAAAACTAAGTATATATTGGGCTTACCAAATGGGTTCCCTTGATTGTACATAGAAACCTGACATTGTTCTATTTTTTTTTTGTTAATAGCTTATAGCCAGTTGAGTTGAAGAAGCATCAGGAGAAAAGTTTTGAGCATCATCATTGAAGGAAATTTCTGCTCTGCTGAGGTCCTCTTCCTGTGAAGCAAAGTCTGTGAAGCATTAGGAGCAAATAGCAGGATAATCAGATATTTGCCACAGCTGTGACACGAGCTGTTATAGCTTTCCCTTGTTAGCTTTGCATTCAGTCAAATCCGTCCACATATGGCCTGTTCTTTGCAGTCTTAAGTTGTGCATTCAGTCAAATCCCTGTGCCAAGTTCTTGTGGCAAATTATTTGATTTTTTAGTAGAACCTAGGAACGGCGGCAGTTTTGGCATTATGGCAGATTTAATTCTAATACTATCTTTAGCTCTGCATTCTGTCTCAAATTGCTATTGCTCTCAGATACCACTAGGGTTTTTGATTCAACAATTTGTACAAGTTAAGTGAGAGCCATATTTTTCTGATGCTACTGCTCTGCTCAATTGCTAGTTCTCTCTGATCATTTGTTTCTTATTTTTAAGATGATGATTAGCGCTTGATCTAAGACGCTACGCATTTATTTTTAAGCTGATGATTAGCCAAATTATATTTTGTAGACCAAAGAAGAAGAATCAGGATGTTCATATTATACTAGTCTACACACGACATGTCCATATTGTTCAGCAGACCCCCCGGGCAGCTGAATGTAGTTTCGCGGCTTCCACGGACGGCTAAATTTGCTTATACGGCTCAGTCGGCGCACGCAACGGCCTCCGCAAAGGCGTCCGCCTGCATCCTGAGGCAAGGTGCAGCGAATCAAATTTAAAAACACTATCGCGTGGGTCTCTGTGAGGTAGGAGCCAAAGTATCCACCATAAAAAACTGAACAACCTTGTTGTCCCCAAATAAACTAGTACATACTACTGAAGGTACTGTTCACACAAGCTGGAACACTACGGGCTCTAGCATTTTCATCGAACCAGTTTGCTACGTTTTCTTATGGGCTTTTGATCCTATGTTTTGCATCGACCTTCCTTTGCCATTCCTACGGTTTCTGGTATCCCTGAGTTTTGTATCCCTCCGTTCCGAACAGACCCTTAATAGTTAGCTAGCGAGGGCCCCCTCCCGAAATGCATCTGGTCAGTAGTCTGTAATAGGTGACAGCTTTTGGTAGGTTAGCTAGCGAGGGCCCCTCTCTTTGTAGACGTACGACTGCCCTGAAATTTGTGCTGGTTTTACTTATATATCGGGGAGAACAAAGTGCCAGCTCGATGAGAGGCGTTCTAGGGGAGACAACGCTCCGCACTCGCTGGGCTATGAGGCCGCCGTGAACCGACTTGGCGCATCGGAAGGCATGGCTGGAATCAGTTTTTGGCGGCGGAGAACTGACTTAACAGTGTAGGCCTAGACGTACGCGGGTTTTCGTAGCTAGCCTATAGGTGAGCTGCGAAAATATGCTATAGACGCTCGCTAGTTATTGCGTCCTTGAATGACGTGGCATTGTGGACCCTGGCCGGCCACATTTTTTCGCGGTGGAGAGCTGAGGTGACGGCGTAGGCTATAGACATACACGGGTTTTCGTGGGCCGGACTACGGCCGAGCTAGCTCCGTAGGGTATAGACATATGTGGGTTTTCACGGGCTCCGGCGATGTGGCAATGCGGACTCTCGCCGGACGCATTTCTACGCGGCAGATGGCCGAGCTGGCAGCCTACGATGTAGGCATCCGCTGTTTCTCGCGGCGGAGATCTGATCTGAAAGAGTAGACTATATAGGTTGTCGCATGTTCTCGCGGCGAGATAGTACGATGGGTCCCGTTAAATGCATCTCGCTTGGGTAGAATGTACGCCAGGGTCTGGCTCTGCCCCATTCCACGCTGTGAGGCTATAAAACATTTCCCCTCTTTGTTAGTTCTCACATTTTTTTGTTTTTCTTGTTCCTCACTATGGCTTAGCATCGGCGGCGTGCCGTCCTTTAGGTATCCAAGCTTGAGCACCCGAACAACGGCATAGCCGTATCCGGCGCGTTCTTGGTGCCGGCGTGGTTGCTTTTAGGTGGAGTGGCGCTGCAAGCAAGAGCTCACTAACTTATAATGCACCGATAGGAGAGCCATTCAGGCTCTAGGTGAAGGGTTTGCATCATAGAAAACAAAAAATTCCTAAGATAAGAACGTCAATTACGCCAAGATCTAATCTAGTAAATGAAGAAGATATGCCATAGAGGCAAATAATAAATAGGTTTATTATCATATCTCAAACTAGTTCATGAAAGTTTCATACTGTGCGATAACTGTATCAAGAGGAAACACTAATACAAACCTTGTCCCTAGTAGCCTTTATTTAACTAGTTCATTGGGAAGCAGATGATCACGGTTTCCTGATCATTATGCATTTATGCCAATTGACAACGAAGTTGTATAATTGGAGAATGATATGATAGACATTACCCACTTAAGTATTGCAACATGATCTGGTCACATGGTTCATCGTTGTAATAATTATAAACGAAATGACCTTCTCCTTAGACCGTGCGATCATATTAATCGCTGTCTCTCGGGGCTATTTTGATTACATCAACCTTCATGTCTATAACTGGGTGACCATAAAGTTGTGCATCAAGTATTCCATAGGAACAATTAAGGCCTATATATCAAGATCGGGATTTGTCCACCTGCAGGATGGGAAGATATACACTAGGCCTAATTGATGAGATTGCATCCAACAAGTTGCAGCGTATGACTAGGTCATGGGGATACAATATCACGATAACAAGTCAAGTAGACTTGTCAGTAACGAGATTAGTATGATCATACTAAAGATCAAATCTAGGACAAGTCATGTATCGAAGAGACAAAGGGAATAGAGAAGAGAGTTTATGGTTCGAACACAATAGAGTCTCATGAAATGCATAAGGGTCATTATGGACATCCTGGTCACGCAAATGATCATTGATCGGAGAGAGATCTCAATCATGTTTGTGACATTCCTGAACCATAGTGTAACACACTTAAGGGTCTAACAACGTTACAAGATCGTCATGGTCAGATCAAGGATTTAAACTTGATGGTTCCTTATACCCCATATTGTTCTTATGGTTTACTAGCTAGACACGAGGACGATTGGAAAACAAAATGAGAGGCTTGATGCTAATGCATCCAATCTTATACCCCACATACTGTTTTTTGGATTATTTCGACAATACCATGAGGTTTAATATCTTATGTGCCCCACCTGGTCAAGAAATGCTTAGTAAGGAGACACCAAAAGTAGCGAGAAGTTTGGAGCTATGGCTGATAATGCAGAGCTACACTCTAGCCGATGTACTAAAAGAGGCCGAGAAAAGGTTGTTTTTTGTTCTCATTCTGTTCGGTCCCATTAGGCAGCTTATTAGAGTTTGTTTTCCCTTCTCCAGAACACATGACCAAGAAGATTGAAAACGAATGTGATCTGAACGTATTGTCATTTCCCCTAGGCCATATGCTAAGTGCCGTGTGGTGGCGGCATCATGTTTGGTGTGGTGCTAGGGACGAAGACATCTCCGCGGAATTGTTGATCACGTTTTGTCTATGTATGTATATGTGCACCGTGCATGTAGCGCGTATTTAAAGGTACCTTAGGACTCAGGTAGTATCTGTATCAACCCCCTGGTATGAGATGTTGTGAATTGTGTTACAGCGAACAACCTTTTCTAGCTTTACTTTGTATTAACAATTTTGTGGCTTCAGTCCACTACCCAGCCAGGGACATCGTCCATCTGTATCTAGCGTGACCCCCTCATGCGTGTGTGTAAAATGCACTTGAGATGAATAAGATCTGCCGTGTTGAGAAAAAACCGAAAACATAATTAGGTCACTACCACCAAAAACATAGCAGGTGTTAGAGCATCTCTAGCAGACCCCCCATCCGACCCGCATCCGCATAATAACCGCCGATTTCCGGTTCGAAGGACAAAATATGGCCCGTTCAGATCCCGCAACGGACCCCCATTTCTAAAAAAAAATCCGGGCCGCCCCGATTCGCGCCGCGCGACCCCCAAGTTCCCGGGTCGGAGGGGCTGTGCGAGGCCGGCCTCCATCCATTTCCCCCCTTGGTGCCAAGGAAGTTACAGCTCCTCCCTTTCCCGCTTCCGTTCTACCCGCCGCTCCTGATTCCGCCGCCCCCACCCATCTTCGGTCGTCAGAGCCCCGACATGGACGCAGTCGCCCCCCCCCCCCCCGCCGCTCCCGGGCCAGGACGCACCGCGCGGACCAGCTGCACCAACCGCATCTGGATCAAGCGCCGCCGCGGAAGCCACCACCGAAGGCGCCATGGTCGCGACGCCTCTCGCTGCTGCTGCTGCCGGAAAGCCAAAGCGGCTGGGGCGGCACGTCGTCCCCGCGCCTCCCGCTGGCCCGGCGCTCCCCACTACAACGACGGATTGGAGGAGGGGCTCGAAGGGGAGGAGTTTGAGGAAGAAGAAGATGCCGGTGGCGACAGAGAAGATGAATTGGAAGAGATCGAGGAGGGAGCGTTCGATGGGGCGGTGGCCAAGGAGAAGGGGAGAGCGATCAGGGCCGGCAACTACACAGAATTCGAAGACGTGATCTTGATCCGTGCTTGGGAGGCGGTTTTGATGGATGTCATGACCGGCACCGACCAAACCGGCAAGAGGTATTGGCAACGCATCGAGGATAAATTCTTCGAATTGATGCCGCCTCTCTCTTGGTGCCGTGTTTCATGTATGATTGAGTACTTTGAACAATCTATTTTGCATGATTATGTTGCTGCATTTAAGAATTATTGAATTATTCGGATAAACCCTGTGTTTGCGGTTTTTGGTTGTGGCCGAAAAAGGGATGCGCAGTCCGGACGCGCCAAACGCGGCCCGCATAACAGCAGTTTCGGATAAACCCTGTTATGCGGCCGTGTTTTGCGCGTTTGGACTGCGCGGCCGTTTTTTGACTTCCAAAACGCGTTTGAGGTGACCTAGATAGGCGGATATGGGGTTTACGGTTTAGAGGATCTGCTAGAGATGCTCTTACTCGGGCAGCGAAGCATGTCATTTCATCTATTCAATTTATGAAAGTCCAGCACCGTCTATCATATAATGTCCAATCACGCTGTAGACGGTACAGCGAAGCACGCATATGCATCTAGTTGTTGCTACTTTAATTTACTACCATTTGCACTAAGAGTACTATTATGTGTGTAAATGTGAAAAATAAAAACCGACAAAATCGCCCAGCGTCGGAAATAGGGAACACCGTTTGGCGCACTCGCCTGACCTGGACGGACATGGCCTTCGGCCTGTCCTCGGACCACCGTATACCAGATCGGAGTAGCCATAATTGCTTGTCGATGGGTATGTTCGGCGTGTTGCTACCAAACGCAGAACGCGCCCGTCAAGAAGAAAACCTCTATGCATGTGCTGATGTGCAACCCATCTTCCAATTGGCCAGTCAACTATGCATATTTAAATGTGTAGTAATAAGTTGCGTCTGGTTTCATGGCTATCTTGGATCTTGGCATCAACTTTAATCGTTCTCGAGGTCACATCTGTACCCACTTGCCGGCCAGTCGGACTTTCTGATTTTCTTAAGAACCGGTCGGACGGCACGATCTACATAGTTGGTTTCGTCCAAGGTCGACGAAACAAAGGACTTTCACAATGGGCGGATCTCAGTGGTGTATCCTAGACACTTTGCTTATGTGGCACTATAGTTAATAAGGAAAGAGAGTGAGGTTGTATCTTAGCTAAAAAACACCTCTTGCACGAAACCATAGTCAAAAAACAATGGTTAGGCCAATCAAATGCATGCATGTCATCTAAATCATTAAATGTAAAGACACCACTTAAGAAACAATGCATTGGAGAAGTTGTATCTTAACCATTTATTTTTCTTAGGATGACGTGCTAAGATACACCCCATTGTGAAAGGCCTAACTACTCCCTCTTTCCAACGTTTATATTATATACTCCCTCTGTTCCAGAATAACTGACGCGGGCTATGTTTAAATTACAAATTGCAAATAAACCCCTAGGAATTTTAATCATCACAATTTTAGCTGGAATCAAAATTCAAAATTTCGTCCGCAATCAACGCCGGCCAGGATCGCCTTCCATCCGCCGGCCCCTGATCTGCGCATGATCCTAGTCCGCCCGCCCGCAATCAGCAATCCGCCCGCGATCAGTGCATGCCCATGATTCGCCCGTGAACAGCGTAACCACGAGCAGGAACTCCGCCCGTGATCCAGCCGGGCAGCCGCGATCAGCCCCTGCTCGCCGGCGCCCCTGCACTGTCGTCGTTTGTAACACCGTGCAGGAGCTCGACGGAGGCCTCTGTAGCTCCCTCGCCGCCGCCGCTCCACAACTCCGTGATACGTCCAAAACGTATCTACTTTTCCGAACACTTTTGCTATTGTTTCTCCTCTATACTTGTGTGATTTGGATACAACTAACGCGGACTGACGCTGTTTTCAGCAGAATTGCCTTGGTGTCTACTTTTTGTACAGAAATCCAACTATCAGGAAAATATGCCAAAAATCATATTTCACCCGAAGACTCCAGGAGTCAGAATACGAGGCGGAGAAGAGCCAGGGGGTGGCCACACCACCTGCTGGCGTGGGCCAGGCCAGGCCACGCCAAGGGGTGGTGTGGGCCTCCCAGGCACCGCCTCGGTCTCCCTCTTCGCCTATAAGGAGCCTTCTAACCTAAAAACTCCAGGGGATTTGACGTTTTTCCAAAAGGAGTTCCGCTCCGCCGCCACCACCAGATTCCATGAAACAGCACCAGAAACTCCATTCTGGCACCCTGTCTGGACGGGGAATTAGAGGAGATCATCGCCATCATCATCACCATCGCTTCTCCATCGACCATCCATGTTTCCCCCATCTATGAGTGAGTAATCCTCCACTGTAGGCTATGGGGATGGTAGGGATTGGATGCGATCGTTCATGTAATGGCATCAGATTGTTAGGGCATGGTGCCTAGTATCTTTTATTAGTGCTTTATGACTTTGTTACGACTTGTTGTGCTTAATGCTTGTCACTAGGGCCCGAGTGCCATGATTTCAGATCTGAACATGTTATTGATTCATTATGATACTATTGTTTATGGTCTTATCTGCAAGTTGTATATACACATTGTTTTCCGGAACAAATGACCCTGAAGTGACAGAAATCGAGATAACCGAAGGGAATGGCTTTGATGAGGATCACATGTGTTCACGGAGTGTTAATGCTTTGCTCCAGTGCTCTATTAAAAGGAGCACCTTAATTGCTAGTAGTTCCCTTGAGGCCCCGCTGCAAACGGGCTGGCAGGACAAAAGATGTTGTGCAAGTTCTCATTGCGAGCACGTATGACTATATATGGAACACATGCCTAGAATTATCTAATACTTGGATGCTTTATCTGATTTATCTGCAATTGCCCTATGTTCTGATTGCTATGTGAATTGTCTTGTCCATGCAACGCCCGTCCATCCATCCCTATGCCTACCGCACTCGAATCCCACTATTTACTGCTATTGTTACTGTTGTCTTTGCTTTACTACTGATGTTACTTTGTTATTCGTACTACAAAACTGTTGGTACTGATAAACTGTTGTGAGCAAGATTGTTTCCAGGTGCAGCTGAATTGACAACTCAGTTGTTAAGGCTTATAAATATTCTTTAGCTCCCCTTGTGTCGAATCAATAAATTGGGTTTCACTTCCCTCGAAAATACTGCGATACACCTCCTATACTTGTGGGTCATCAAGACTATTTTCTAGCGCCGTTGCCGGGGAGCATAGCTTTATTTATCAAGTTCACTTGGGTTCTCTATTGTTCACTGCTATCCATCCATCATGGGTAAGTCTCGTGATGGCAAGTTTCCTATTTTACCATCCACTACAAGAAGAGGTACGGTTCTGAACATCTCTGCTGCTCTTGATTCACCATCTGTTATAAGTAAGCTCGTTACACCACCACATACACATGCTACACACACTACTACTGCTACTAAATCTGAAACTTCTGATGCTTATGATGCTGCTTATACTGTGCTTGATAAGAGTGGTTCATTAGGTCCTTTCCTAGATGCTACGATTGCTAAAACTATAGCTGGAAATACTGAAACTCCTAATGAAGACACTACTGCACCTGTTAGTTCACCTGAGTCTAGTGAAACTTATGATATTGAAGATGGTTATGTTGAGATGACCGATGAATTTATTAAAGGATGTAAAAACACCTATGATAGGAGCGCTGCTAAGAGTCTCCTTGAGAGGCGTACTATTAGACCCAAATTGGCTCCTACTGCTAAGTTTGCTGCTTCTCCCATAAACATTATAGATGAAGATTATGATTTCTCTCTCGATCTATCTTACATAGCTATTATCGAGAAAGAACCTTTTTGTGGGACTAAGAATGAAAGTGCGGTAGCACATATGAATGAACTTTCTACCATGAGTGGCTTGTTTTCTGATGATATTAAGATGCGTACTTACTTTGTTGCCAAGAATTTCCCCTTTTCACTTAAAGGAGAAGCTAAAACTTGGTTTAGTAATTTACCTCCTGGATCTATTGATAGCCCTGAGTGCTTGATTAGTACTTTCCTGCAGAAATATTTTCCTCCTAGTGCTAGACATGCTATTGCAGAACTTTTGATTTTAAATAGGGAGAAAAAGAGGTATTGCCCGAATCTTGGGCAAGATTTTGTGCTTTGATTCATGCACAGGCTGGAAGTCCATTACCTAAGAATGAGCTTCTTGATATATTTTATAATGGACTAACTGAAGAATCTAGAACATACCTAGATAGTTGTGCTGATTGTGTTTTCAGGAATAGGACTCCTAAGGAAGCTGGGGAATTAATGGCTAAAATAAGTAAGAATTATGAAGATTGTACTCCTCCTAAACAAGCTATACCTAAAGTAATTGTACCTGAACCTTCTATTTCGGTGCTATTCCAATGTCAAAGAAGAGGGGAGTTATTGAATTAAATGATGAAGTGATGAAGGAAGCTAAGAAATGGCTTAAGGAGAAGGGAATTAAAGCTGCAGATGTCAAGAATTTACCTCCTATAGAAGAATTATGTAAGCCTATTCCCTACTAATCCACTATTGAGGTACACTCTCTCCAACACTTTGATGAAGGTGATATCCCTTACTCTAAACCTCCTGATCAATGCTTAGAAGAATTCGATATCTTTATTGTTAAGCAAGATAACTTTAATAAAAGGGTGCAAAATCATCTAATGGAAAATACTAGAGCTATTGTTGAGTTGAAATATATTGTGGAAAGAACCTCTAATGATGTTAAAATGATTGTTAAACACTTTCAAATGGTTCAAACTCAAATAGATCAACTCGTTAAAGTGCAAAACGACTTGCTAGTTAATGCTGCTAAAGAAAAACATGCTTATGAAATTAGAACTAGAAGTGGAGCTACTACCCAGGATCCTCTATATCCTGAGGGGCATCATAAAAGAATTGAGCAGGATTCTCAACAAGCTGAAAATAGTGATTCTACTCGTAAGAAAAGGAAAAAGAAACATAAAACTATTGTAGAACCCTCTTAACCTGCTATAGATCCTAATAATATATCTATCTCTGATGCTGAAACTGAAAGTGGTAATGAAGAAAATGAAGTTCCTAATGAAGAAAAGGTTGAAGGAGAACCTGAAAACCACACTAAGAATACTAAATACACTAAAGAGGATTTTATTGCTAAGAAACATGGTAGTGAAAGAGAACCTTGGGTCCAAAAACCTGTGCCTTTTCCTGATAAGAAACACAAGTCAAAGGAGGATGAACACTATAATAAGTTTTGTGAGTGGATGAAGCCTTTATTCCTGCAAATTACTTTGACTGATGCTATTAAATTGCCTCCTTACTCAAAGTATATGAAGGATATTGTCTCGAATAAAAGGAAGATCCCTAATGAAGAAATCTCGACTTTGCTTGCTAATTATTCTTTCAATGGTAAGGTTCCTAAGAAACTTGGAGACCCAGGGATTCCAACTATCCCTTGATCTATTAAGAACAGTTATGTTAGAACTGCTTTGTGTGATTTGGGAGCTGGAGTTAGTGTTATGCCTTTCTCTCTCTATAAGAGGCTTCAATTTGAAAAATTAATACCAACTGATATATATCTTTGCAAATGGCTGATAAATCTACCACTATTCCTGTGGGTATATGTGAGGATGTACCTGTTCAGGTGGCCCACAATTGCTTGATATTAACTGATTTTGTTGTGCTTGAAATGCCTGAAGATGATAATATGTCTATTATTTTTGGGAGACCTTTTCTTAATACTGCAGGAGCTGTTATTAATTGTAATCAAGGAAAGATGACTTTCAATGTTAATGACAAGGAACATACTGTCTATTTCCCCAAGAAGATTGAAAGGACTTATGGTTTGAATTCAATTGAACATGTTGAAGGCATTCAAGTTGGATAAATATATTGTCCCATACCAAGAGAAAAATTTGAATCTATTATGATTGGGACCATTGCTATGAAGGTTGAGGTAACATAATCATTAGTGGAATACAAAGTTTTGTCTCATATGAAATTGTTTTGGTAGCAAGACTTGATCAACCTTGTTAATAAAATGATTTCATTGAACAACAATGTGTTCATTATGATTATCTCTGTTTATTTCTATCCTTTGCATTTTAGTTTTTGTTTTAGTTTAGCTTTGTTTTTGTTGTTAGTTGCTTGCATATTAGAGTGTCTTAGAACTTCTGTAGTTCTAGCCTTGTTTTGTCCTTGCATCATGTTTCCACAAGAAAAAATTATGTCTGTCAGAAAAATCATTCTTCTATTTCTAAAAAATGCCAAAAAATAAAGTGTCTCGAAAAATTTCAGAAAATTCATATTAAATTTTTACGTGAAAAAAGGGGCAGAGGAGTACCTGGGAGGTACCAGGGGGGCCACCAGGCAGGCAGACCACATGGTGGCGCGGCCAGCCCTGGGTGGCGCCATGCCCTAGTGTGGGCCACCCCTGGCCCCCCACTAACTCTCTCACCTGCCACTTTCTTCTCTCTCCCGAGTAAGCTCCAGTTCATTGCTCAAAATCACGTTCTTGTTGTGCTTGCTCTCGATTTTTTTGATCTCCTTGCTCAGTCCATCTTTCTTGCTGAAATTTGGAGCATTTGTTCCCTGGTATGTGACTCCTCCCCTTGTCTAAGTAGATTTGTGTTTAGTGGATTATATATTGAGTATTTTGCTGCTGTAGGTGACTGGTTATGAGAGCTTGTAAGCTTGTTTAATGCTTTGAGATATAGTTTTTATGCATGTTTAGTGCCTCATCATCTAGACCTACAGTTTTCCATAGAAAGGCTTGATCTTAATTCCATGATACAGCATAAATTTGTTTCCTCGTGGGCTAGTATGAGTGAGTTATCAAAGCTGGTTGGAGAAAGAGCAAGTCCGAGCGTGTTGTTCTTTTGCCTGCACCTGTTTTGTTTAACCTTGATAACAGTGAAGGATGGTCCCTCACTGAGGAGGAGCTTGACACGTACTTGGGAGAGCTCTCCCAACAGGAGCAGGACACTAGAAGAGAGGTCACGGATGATTCGGTCCAGCCCTCGAATGAGGGAGAGTATTCATATCAGCAGCCTGCTTATGATTGGGGAGCTTCTTCTTCTTCCCACGGGCCCAACTACGACCATTCTTATCAAGATCCGCCTGCTTGGAACCCCTATTCGTATATGGATTGATACCCACTTAGGCCAAAAGCCTAAGCTTGGGGGGAGGTACACCGACACTGCACTCATCTTCATATCATGTTGCGTCGGTACTTTGTATATTCATGTTTTCGTTCTCTTTTTAGTTTTCGTTCTTCTTTGCTTTTGATTTCTAAAACACAAAAAGACCAAAAATATTTCTGTTGTTTCTCTTTGGTTTGCTTCTTCTTTTTGTCTTGGTTTGTTTTTTCCCTTTTTGCTTTGTTTGAACTATTTGAAAAACCCAAGAAGATTTTGCTATGCTTGTTTTTCCTTTGGTTCTTGTTTTAAAAATCAAAAACAACAAAAATATTTGTCGTTCTTCTTTGTTTTTGTGAGTTTGCTACAGGGTTCGGCAGTCCTCAGTGGAATATTGGTTTCATATTATTATTCAAGCCACACAAGTGAAGAGCAATAATGAGGATTAATGACAACTTGAGGTGTGGTAAGAGGCTAGTAACGAACTCTATTTGTTTTCATTTTTATACATATACTCATCACTGTGGGCATGCTTAGTCCGTTCCTGTAGAGTGTATGTTTTCTTTGCATGCTTAGTAGTTCTTGCTTTCTTATGATTAGCTCCAGCTTGCTAATAGTTTGTAGCATGTCTTATGAATGTTTGCTTGCATTGCTCTATTCATAAATTGGTATGACACCGTGGTATCCTCCTCTGAATGTTTCATTTGAATTGACTTGGCACATGCTCACGTATGCACATGACTGTAATAATCAGTTGAGCCTCGATGAATTATTTTGCCTTGAGGATCTTGAATCACTTTCATGCCATAAGTAGTCCTGTTTTATTGCAAGCATGATAATGACAGCTATTGCTCTCTCGTTTATCGCTTCCTTACTATTGCTAGCCTTCACTTCCACTGAGTGTTTTACTCATGTTTCCAACTCCCTTAAACCAAATACTACCAAAATGTCCACCATACCTACCTATTAGCATCATTTGCTACTTCCGTGCATATTCAATATGCCTTGTTTTCTTCCGAATAAAATGTTTGCTTGTTATGAGAAAGTTAGTTAGTAAAGCTCTCACGAACTTGATGGCACACTTTATTTCATGCACTTAAATAAACCTGAACCATTGTGAACTCTCCATGAAAGTTATATGCTTGCAAATTATAGGCTGGGGATTAGCAGAACCGTGCTGTCACGGGGAACGCTTTCAACACTTGTAAATATATACCCAGTTGATACCTTACTCTTTTGTTTGCGGATGTCGTCGGTGTGAAATAAAAGAGGAGCTTGTAAGTCTATGGAGTTATGTATGTGTGTTAGAGAAATGCCTCGGCCGCTGGTCTAATCCATGCTGACATGGTGGAAACCTGTAGCATAATCATAATGATATCTATGAAGCATTCTTCTTATAACAAGAGAGAGAGATAGCTATTGAGAAAAAGAAAAAAAGAGATGTATGAAAAGAGGAAAGAGAGAAAAAAGCACCATTTTCCCATGGTAAATAAGAAGATTGCTGAGATACTCATTTTCTGCTTGCCTTGTCATTTTGATATGGGGATTCTTCCGTATCATCGGGCAAGGGGTACCCCGTTGGCGGTTCTCAATGATACGCACATATTTACGATGACAAGAACTTATCGGTAACTAAAGTTGAGTAGCATGCGGAGCGGCCCTCGTACTCAAGGGACATGGGATTTTCAGTTTATAGTCTGTCAAGCATATAACTCAGATTGGACCTCACTTTCACCTTAACCACATTAAAGATTCTTATGATAGGGGCAATAAGAGCTCAAAGCTAATGAGTACCATACTTTCAGCATTTGGAAGCCTTTCAAATTATTCAAAACCTTTTCCTTTACTTGTTGAGTCTCCATTTATTCTTTGAGCACCTTCTTGAGAGCATAGTTGTCATTCGTTGTGCTTGTCCCATTACTTGATTATTTGTGTTATGGCTTTGATGCTTGTATCTTTGATATCTTTACTTCTAGTCATCACTTGAACTTCAGAGGTGCCTTGATATTCATAATCAAAGGCAAGCGGGATACCACTCTATCATACATTTCTATGAGCATTGTAATGTTGCTTATGTTTATGCCTTATGTTACTTATTATTTTTGAGTTGAATCTCTTCATAGCTTGAAATGCCTATTAAGTAAGCTTAGTTGCATACTCTTTATTATGAATTGTCTAAGTAGTTGATCACATTGCTAAGAATATTTACATCATATGAAGCAAATGTGTTCGTGAAAGTTTTTTATCGCACTCAGTTTTCAACTTAATTGCTTGAGGACAAGCAATAAGCTAAGCTTGGGGGGAGTTGATACGTCCAAAACGTATCTACTTTTCCGAACACTTTTGCTATTGTTTCTCCTCTATACTTGTGTGATTTGGATACAACTAACGCGGACTGACGCTGTTTTCAGCAGAATTTCCTTGGTGTCTACTTTTTGTGCATAAAACCAACTATCAGGAAAAATCCGGGAAAATATGCCAAAAATCCTATTTCACCCGAAGACTCCAGGAGCCAGAATACGAGACGGAGAAGAGCCAGGGGGTGGCCACACCACCTACTGGCGCGGGCCAGGCCAGGCCACGCCAGGGGGTGGTGTGGGCCCCCAGGCACCCCCTCGGTCTCCCTCTTCGCCTATAAGGAGCCTTCGGAGCTAAAAACCCTAGGGGTTCGACGTTTTTCCAGAAGGAGTTCCGCTCCGCCGCCACCACCAGATTCCACGAAACAGCACCAGAAACTCCATTCTGGCACCCTGTCGGAACGGGGAATTGGAGAAGATCATCGCCATCATCATCACCATCGCTTCTCCATCCACCATCCATGTTTCCCCCATCTATGAGTGAGTAATCCCCTGTTGTAGGCTATGGGGATGGTAGGAATTGGCTGAGATCGTTCATGTAATGGCATCAGATTGTTAGGGCATGGTGCCTAGTATCTTCTATTAGTGCTTTATGACTTTGTTGCGACTTGTTGTGCTTAATGCTTGTCACTAGGGCCCGAGTGCCATGATTTCAGATCTGAACAGGTTGTTGATTCATTATGATAGTATTGTTTATGGTCTTATCTGCAAGTTGTATACACACATTGTTGTCCGAAACCAATGGCCCTGAAGTGACAGAAATCGGGATAACCGGAGGGAATGGCTTTGATGTGAGGATCACATGTGTTGACGGAGTGTTAATGCTTTGCTTCGGTGCTCTATTAAAAGAAGCACCTTAATTGCCAGTAGTTCCCTTGAGGCCCCGCTGCAAACGGGCTGGCAGGACAAAAGATGTTGTGCAAGTTCTCATTACGAGCACGTACGACTATATATGGAACACATGCCTATGATTATCTAGTACTTGGATGCTTTATCCTATTTATCTGCAATTGCCCTATGTTCTGATTGCTATGTGAATTGTCTTGTCCATCAACGCCCGTCTATCCATCCCTATGCCTACCGCACTCGAATCCCACTGTTTACTGCTATTGTTACTGCTGTCTTTGCTTTACTACTATTGTTACTTTGCTATTCCTACTACAAAACTGTTGGTACTGATAAACTGTTGTGAGCAAGATTGTTTCCAGGTGCAGCTGAATTGACAACTCAGTTGTTAAAGCTTATAAATATTCTTTGGCTGCCCTTGTGTCAAATCAATAAATTGGGGTTCACTTCCCTCGAAAATACTGCAATACACCCTCTATACTTGTGGGTCATCACTCCGCCGGGACGTCGTCTTCTTCCTACTCCGGCTCGCGAGCAGATCAACCACAGCAGGAGCTCTGCCCGCGATCCAGCCAGACAATCGTGATCAGCTCCTGCTCGCTGGTGGCCCTACACCACTGGCGTCCGCAATGCCGCGCTCGAGCTCGACAGAGGCCTCCACAGCTCCCTCGCCAACGCTGTTCCGTAGCTCTGCCAGGGAAGGACGTCGACTTCTTCCTGCTCCAACTCGCGAACAGATCAACCACGAGCAGGAGATCCGCCCGCGATCCAGCCAGACTGTCACGATCAGCTCCTGCTCGCCACCGTCCGCAACGACACCCTCGACGGAGGCCTTCGCAGCCCCTCGTTGTCGCTCGTGGCCGCTCCGCCGATGAAGGACGACGTATTCTTCCTGCTCCGGCTCGCCTCCGACCTCTCTCACCGCGCCCTTCGTCGAGACTCCTGCACCACAGGGAACAAAGCATGCCCTTCTTGAGCTTCTCTTGTGTCCCTGTGCCGTTTGACTCTCTCCCAGAACCTGCATCATTATAAACATCAAAGGATTCAGTATCATCTCCATCTGAAGGCACATTTGAACTTGGAGTAGGGATAGTAATCCCTGTTGACTCATCATCATCTGCATCTGCAGTTGACTCATTATCATCTGCATCTGAAGTTGACTCAACAGAAAAACTTATCTATTCGATCAGTTGCAAATCTTGTTAGTACCTCCGGAGCATGGATGCCAAAAATTTGCCCAATCATCTGTAACAGCCTTGGTCTAGTTCATCTACTGAAACATGAAGATATGTTGTCTGTTAAATAAGTAAGTGTATCTGCGGTACTCCTAGTACATTTAGATTTTACTGAATGTCATTTCAAAACTTATTCCGGATGATGAAGTGTTTCTTAACTTTCTCTACTCACATCTTTCTTGCCAAACTGTGATTACTATACAACCAGTGGTAAGTGGCAAGTACTCAGGTTCTATTGGGTTAAACAAAAAGCAAGACTATTAGTTGTAGACATGCATAAACCTGAGAATGGTTTGAAAACTAACACGCTAATCAAGAACCACCCATAATTGATTTTCCAATTTCTGAACCAGCTACACAACTTCATAAATAACCGGACTTCATAAATAACCGGCTGCCACACCGTGGAGCGACACGCATGGAACGGCAGTGGTGCAACCAATATCAATAACGGGTTCCGAACCATGGGTTAAGACTGTTTGGAATCAATAACTTGTTAGACTCATACCCAACCACACCCAAACCATTTTTTTAGAGGAACCGAACTAATCTAATTTTTTTCTCACAGCCAGCCCATTAGAAACCAGACTAAAGAAGTCCACGCAGAAAACTGAACCATTATACCCGGTTAAAGTAAAACTATTTCCAGATTTAGACATGTATCAACGCATCATTGAAACTCAGCTAAGCAATGTTCAGACATGCATCATACACTGTAGAAAACCAATATTTGTCAGTAAGCGTGTAAAGCTGGAACAAAGAGGGGGAACACAACTTCCCTAGTTCAGCGTATTCGCGCAAGAATCAAACATTTTCTCTAGTAAGCAGCTTCCACATCTTAAAAACGAAATCAGGGTAGGGTCAAGACCAAATAAAATCAACATCCAAGCTCCTAAAAAAAATTGAACATTATTAAACACCATCATAATTTGCACTGCCAACTAAATTAACATGTGATGGAAGGGAATTAAAATGCAGCCCGAGTTAACTACAGTCTCTTGTAAACATTGGGATGTACTACTGCAATCTTCCAACCAACAAGGCAAAATTAGGAGTAGTACCCTATTTTCAGTATCTGACAAACTTGTAACCAGCTCAAAATAATTAAGAGCCAAAACTACAAAACAAAGCAGACTGAATTTTCCAACTCAACATTTCGTAGAAAAACATCCATGTCATATACCAATACTTTGCTCTAAGAACAACATTCAGACATTACAAATACAGTGGCAAATCTATGAACAAGAACCAGATAGGAACATTACACACATGGGCAGTTCCATACATAAGTGTGCCTTCCTATTCTGACATCATATCATGTGATGTGTCACCAGATGGCATAAATCGTAATTCTTGTTTGGGATTAATATCATGCGATGTGTCCTCTGATGCCATAGATTTCATCAATTCCTTGGCCATAAAACGACCAAATTACAGCAGTAAACATCTGTAAATTAAATCTAGCTTGATAACTGAATGCATCAAGAATTCGTGACCATAATTTTTATCACGAGCTGGGCGAGAAAGGGGAAGAGGGGAGGAGTGGTACTCACGAGCTGGGCGTAGATGCCATCGTCGATTGCAACCGCAGTCAGGAGAGGACGCGGCAGCGGCAGCAGCAGGCGACGCGGAGAAGGAGGACAAGTAGGTGTGGGAGAAGACCGGCGAGTACCTCCTCCTCGCCTTCGTCCCCGGCTCCAATGAGGGCGAGCAAGTAGCTGATGTAGGCTGTAGTCGCCGGATTCCGTGGAGAAGTGTAGAAAGTATGGATTTTTAGGTACGCAGCTAGGGTTCGCGGGCGAGGGCGAGGGCGTGGTGGCCAGCGAGGGAGCGGCGGCAAGGATGGCGGCGAGGAGGAGAAGGGGACAGGATGACGAGGGCGGCGGTCAGGAGGAGGCATGGGGGTCGGAGACGGGAAAGAAGGGGAATGCGAGGTGTGAGTTGGGGACGAAATATTTTAGGTGAAAAAGTACCGGAGGGTTTTTGCAAAACAGCCGGCGCGTCAGTTATTCTGGGACGGAGGGAGTATTTGATAATATAGATATTGATATGTCTTTCCAAATTGTTGGTCAAACAATTTCGAAAGGAGTACCCCTCCCCCCAAATGAGCTGTAACTAGGTGGCACATATGCATGCATGTAATCTTGTGAGTGCCTGCCATTACACTTAAGTACTTAACTACGATCGAGGTCTCTTTCTCAGAAAACAATTACTCTTTCCGTTAGCGGTTTATTACAAGTCATGCGCATACTGTGTTGTCAATTGAGCAATTTAGTATGAGGTATATATTAAAAAAAATCATCGTAAACTTTAGCCGTATATTCCAATAATATAATTCTTTTATTATGTAATTTAAATTATATAGCTTAAACTGATAACCTAGATATACGTGTGTGACTCGTAAACCGAAGCGGAGGAAGTACTACAGTATATTTGAGAGAAAGACAACACTGGCAAGAGAAAACAATTACTAGGAGACATCTCCGAGAGCTTAAAAAAATCACACCACTTAATCTGCGAAGATAAGCAGTATTGTGCATTTTTTGTGGGTTTTTTAAGCTTCCATTGTTATGAATCACCAGCTTTTCTTTTGCGAAAATTTAATCAACAACAATACATTGAGGTCTAAAAGTAATAAAAATTATAAATAGGACCATTGACCACCTAAAGATGACTACAAACACTAGTGTGAGTCGAAAGTGCGCCACTGTCCTCGTCCTACCATCACCATAGCCGGCAAAACTTCTCATAGTAAAGCTTCTTGTAGTAGACAAGTCATCGGGCTAACGTCCAAAGGACCAGCGTAGCAGAGCAGCAATTATCTCCAATGATGAAAACCATAGATCAAAAGAGACTGACCTAAAACCACATCAGCAACCACAAAAATGGACTGGGTCATAGGAGGTCCACGCGCCCTCTGCTGATGCTAGACACACCAACAGAGCGAGGATCGGACAGGAAGTACCTTATTCTCACTTCAGGATGTAGCCATCGACTCACCATCCCAAAAAGATATGAAAAAATAGTCTAAGTAAAGAACATAAAACTCTCCTGCCGCAGAGGGGCCATGGTCCGCACAACTCCAAGGCCCAAAGTGTTGGTGCTGGGTGGATTTAGGCCTGCACCACATATGGGCTTTAATCCACAATTCATGTCCACGCCTACCTCTAACGATCAAGGACCTGAAGGCCTGCATCTATAAGCTCTCAACCGACCTGGCCGGTGGGGCTGCAAGACGGCTCTCTAGAGATCCCTAGATCAGACCTACATGCAAGGGAGATCGGAGACCGGGATTGCGTGCAAGACAAGATGAGGACCTGATGTGTCTAAGGAAGATTCGGGTACCATTGATTCCTATAAGTACATGAAGACATTCACCAGAGAAGGACACGCCATAATCGCCGAAGTCTTTGTCATTAGCCCTAGTCATAGCTCTAGATTCATCTCTCTCGCCAGGTATCATTATGAATCCAGTGAGATCATCTTGTAGACACTGTACGATCTCTCGATCACCTTATGAATAAACTATGAGGGAATCCTCCCATTACACATATACCTTCCTCTTTGATATCCAAACCTACTGACCCGAGCCGATTGCCGAACAAATAAACTCTCTTCCATTTCTCGAAAATGAGACTGCAGAGGGATCATGAAAACTATCCTTCGTTAGTTGGCGTGCTAGGAAGAGGGAGACTATGTTATGCATATCAGATCTACTATGATGACACCCAAGGGCCTGTACCACCAGATCTACGAGGTCTCCGATGACCCGAACCACTTCGGGAGCAGTCGAGCAAACCAAGAAGCTCATGGATCTCGGCTGGAGGCGGTTTTTAGATTTGGGAGAAGGGCAGCAAGATTCTTCGGACCCAACGCCTGGTGGAGGGAGTGCGGACCAGGCGACGCACGTCCTGTTGACAACCATGTGGACCTCAGGGAGTCTTGGCCACCCGCCGCGGGGTGCAACTATAGAGAACACGACTACGAAGCAAGCATGGAGCACATCAACCTGCTGGGATACGTGGGCGTAGGACGCAACCCACTATAATGGGATCGGGAGATCAATGCACCTCGATGGAGTCCCGACCGAACACCCAGTTCAACGGGACAAAATTAGGTCTAGCCCCTCTGCTCGAAATAACAACACCAGGACGTCGAAGGAACCGATTGGGGAACAGAGTCCGACCTAGTATTCGAGGTCATCTAGGTCTTGAATAGGGACATCGCACACAATGGAAACCTAGATGAGTACGAAAGGAGACTGCGAAGGACACTGCTCCTCCGTCATTAGGCCGGACCAGGGTGGGAACCAGCCCGGTCTCATCGGGCGATTAGCAAGCGACCAACAATAGGGCAGTTCTCAGGAGGTGAACGGGCAACCCCGCGCCATGCTAGAAGGATATTGCCAACGTGGCCAACAAGGGACAGGTGGTGTGGATACCACAGGACAAGGTCTCGTGGATACAACCAGTGTCGCACAATACAGTGTTGGATAGAGTTTGAGGCAGAGAAGGAGTAGCCACCCTAGCGCTCATCACCACGTATCAATCTAATGTGAGATGAAGACGAGGAAACGGAACTGCCAACGTCCTTTAGCCGGCGGAACCCTCCTCCCTACGAGCTGAACCACGTTTGGACCAGGTCCATGATGAGCTAGGTTGACGGAAGCATAGCTCAAGCCGCCACACTTGGGTTCGCAGAGGCTCCCGGACCTCACATCCTGCAGCCCGTCACCTAGAACGACCACCCCGACTCTTCGCTCCTCGCCTTCCCGTATATCGCAAACGTACAAATATGAGGAAGCATAGCAGATTAATGAGTCCAAAATTTAAGAATATTTACCTTTTGTTTTTGCATAATTAGAGTAGGCATTTTTATATTTCACTATGTTTGCATGCATCTTTTTGTCCTTGATTCGACGGGATCCCGAATCATTACGTCTTATATGAACATATCAATTAGAACGGTCATATTATGCTATAATATGATATTTTTAAGTGATAAAAGTCATTTTATGGACCTTCGCTCTTGGGAGAACACCAAACGAGGGAAATTCACCAGTACCGATAATGACCAGTGGTACGGGTGGAGCCCACCCGTATCGTCCGCCCGTACTGAGTGGCAGCGCGTCTGCCTCATTAAATACTTTCTTCCGGAGAAGATGGCAGGGAGATCCGACATTCACAGCCACCATAAACCACGAAAAACCACATTTAAAAGGGATCTGAAGGAGGAACTTGGCTAGGGGAAAATCCCTGTTACTTCACGGATCATTGGAGGACATCGCATCATCCCCTTCACCATCAACCGCTGGATCTCCATCAACATTGCTACCCCCATCTCTCATCTATTAGATCTTGTTGTAATTCCAGATTCGACTGTGGTTTTCATTAGATCTACCTCCGTACTTTTATCCATCCATTTGATTATGATGATGTTGATGATTGCTTGCATGTGTGAGTAGTCCCTTTGTTCTTGGGAGATGGGGAAACCCTAGCACTATTATGAACTTGCAATAAAGATGATCTATTATTGTGTCCGTATGACTGGCCGGTCTATGATAAATTTATGATTTGTGTTTGATCTCTCTCTTTAGATGGTATGTGTAGTCGGCCATATATCATTTGTCCTCGGGACTAAAGTGAGGGAGAAATCCTTTGGATGTGTTTGGGATCGTTCCCGGAATAGCTTCGTGACAATTGGCGACGGCTCGTAACCTACATGGCCAAAGGAGGATAAAGAGAGACTCCTTGAGCTAATTACGATATCCACAGGGAAACCCTTAATTGTGGTGGTTTATATGGGTGATTGCTCTCAGACATCACAGTGGTTATTTAGAGATGACCTCGCTCTTGGCTCAACAAAGTGGCTTCCTACGAGCCTTGTAGTGAATATCTTATTATGGAGCTCTCTCCACACATATCATGGCACAAGAAGTATATTATCTTAATTAGTAATAATAATAACATACTAGTGGTGTATCATACATCCCCGAGAATGTTTTAGACCTATTGAATTCAACCACATTTTCACACGACCTTGTTACTTGCTTTCCTTTACTCGTTTTAGTTACTTTTCTGCAAACAATCAAAAACCTTTCAAACATCCTTTACTTGAGATCGAAGGCAGCTTACAAGTATCATTTGGTAGATAGTCACGAGGGCATAAATACCTTTACCAATAGCTCTCTGTGGGTTCGATACTTTTACTTCGAAACTAGCTACAATTGATCTGTGCACTTGCAATAATCAAGCTATTTTATGGCGCCATTGCCTGGGAGCTAAGCGTTGTTGGTCTTTTTTCTTAGTTTCTTATTCTACTAATTGTTTTACTAAAGTTGTTTACTAGTTTCAGGTAAGCAACATGACTGCACTCGGACTGATGAATTAGGTTGATGCAACTAACTACCTCGGGAAGTTCAATAGAGGACTTGTCAAAGAATTCTCGAGTGGGAGAGAACCAGAATACGAGGCCAACCCTCGCTTTATCACTATTATTAAAGAAAAGAATTTTGCATGAGATGATCCTGATGAGGATCCTTACACTCATTTAATGCATTTTACCGAGCTTTGTTGGACAATTAAATTGAGAGGCTATTCTGATGATGAACTGAAACTTAAACTCTTTAGCCAATCTCTAACCAACACTGCTTTGGCTTGGTATAGAACTATCTTAACTTATCATGTGACCTAAGGAGGTCCGTTGAGAAGATCTTTTTGGTGGCCATGAGGACCTAAATCTGAACCGGTTTAAGACGTCTTTTTAGTAACTATCGTCTCCTAGAGCTATGTTACTGTGTGGGAATCTATTCTGTCCAGTGAAATTGAATGTGGTGATTGTAATGAGATTACTGCCCGTGGTGCCAACTGACAGGACGTGACCCAGTGCATGTACAGGGATTTCTCCATTCATGGTTGATCTCTTATTGGATTTCCACGCATGACCTCACGTGACGATTTTTCCACTTCTCCCCTCGATCCGATCTGAATGGCCATGAGCCATCTAGGGGAGGTGAGAGGTCTTTGATCTGACTTCCTTATAAAAATCCTCACTGTCCCAAAAAGGAGGAGCTGCGTCATCCCTCCAGTTCCCTTCTTCCTTTAGCCAAAATACCTAAAATGGGCACCATGATTTTTGGTAGCCATCGCGATGAACCCCCTACTAGGACTTCGTGAGCCGCAAGAACATTTATCAGGAGGATGTCTAGCATGCTTTGACGATCTTTGATGGTGAGAATGGAGGGATGTGTGCCTGAGGATCATCCTCTCCTCCTTAGTTTTTCTTCTGGTCGCAGGAGCTGGAAGCCCCGAGGTTCTCCACGAGCACACCATGGTACCAATTGATTACTTCAAGTGCGGGCTCATATTTCCCCTCTCTTCCTTTACACACGATGTGCTAGGGTTCTTAGGAATCCAACCGATGCACCTTTCTACTCAGTCCATCCTAAGCCTTGTTTCTTTTGCTCATCTTCTTGAGGCATATGTTGGGATCCGCCCCTCACATGGTCTCCTGTCCTTTTTCTTCTAACTTATGTGCTCCAAAGTGAATCCTTCCCAGATCATCTCGACCTGCATCTTTCTCCTTAGAATACACATGAGGAGCAATATATTCCCATTCCTCGAACCACTAGATGGCCGAGCCCATCTACCAGTTGGGTAATAGCGGGTGCTTAGAAGACGTCCCTCATTTTCTAGACTACCAAACAACTAAAACAGTGGACTGGACGAAGGAGCCAGAGGAGATCCCACTCTTCTTCCACTACCACAATGCCACTCGAGGGCTACGGGATACGGGTCTTATGATAGGCCATGTTATGGAATACCTCTTGTCCCACTGGATTTGTCCCCTGAAGAACAAGGAACCTGCATGGGTGCATGCTCCTAGGAGTGATCCAATACAAGAGCATCGGGGTAAGATCCCTCTCCCTTGTTTTATGTCTCCAATTTTTGGTTCCTCTCCTCCTTCTGTCTGGACTTTCTGCTCCTTTTAGAGCCCTTGCTCGGCGAAGAACTAGAACATCGATTAAGGGCGCTGTTTGCCGATCTCGTGTGGAGGAAGGAGGCCCTGGCATCCTTATGTCACCTCCCTGCAGTCGAGCAGGACCAGACTATTGTCGTAAGTCATTGTTCCCGGACCTTTCGTCACACCCTTACGCTCAGCTACTTTAAATGATATCCATGACATTTTAGGATTACATCACGTGGGAGATGGTGGAGAAACCTCTTGCCATCGTACCTCCTCTGGCAGGGAGGACCTCCCTTATGGTGGACGCCAGGAGGAATGCCCCTACCGCTAGGAATAAGATGTGTGCCAAGTCTTCCCCAACAGGGCCTAGGCATAAGGTAAGTCAGTTTCCTCCTTACCGTAGACCTCCTGGTCATGCTATGAATTTTCCCTTCCTCATAAGTCCAAGAGGAAAGTGTCGCTAGCACCGAGCTCTAGTAACAACGAAGACACCATGAAGGAGTTCCTTCCAGCTAGGTCTATGCGGTCTCCACAAGTTGTGAGACCTCCCTCTCCAAAACAAACTCTCTCCACTAGGTGACTATGTTGAGATGACATTTTTCCGCCTTCCTTAGTTTCTTAGTTAGATCCTTACTTGTGTTCACTTGCCCGTTCCCTCTCAGGGTGGTCATTGCGCTAGAGCTGCAATCGGATACTATTGCCTTAGCAAAGCATAATCCCCCAAACCTGACGGTTGCGCCTCCGAGAATAGGGAGGTTAGTGGTAGTCCCAGTGTCCATCCAGTGGACGGAGGATGACCTACAAATGATAAGGTCAGTATTGAAGGTCAGATCCCTCTACCATCCTTCCTTCTTCAGCTCTCCAAAGTCTCCATACCTAAATTTCGAGGTTTCTCATTGACTATTGTTTCACTTTTATTTTCTTCCATATATAGGGAGCAACTTCATTCCTGCAATCCGTACAAGGCTTGGCTAGCTCATCAGAAGGCTCAAGAGCTAATGCATATGCCCTCAGAGCTACTAAGGGAACGATTTCCGTACTCAGTAAGGACCTAGCCCATGTGAAGGAGGAGGCCAAGTTATACTCCCAAGGAGTCATTGAGGCCAACCACTGAGAGACCATCACCCACCACGTGGCGATGTGCCTTGCCCAATAGTTTGTAGGTCTAATCTCGTCCAAGGGTTTTCCTGGGGTCCTAGACCTTTCTGTCATGCTGCTGAGGAATGTCCTTGCCTCTGCAAAGACATGCTGGGGCTCTTCCCCTGCTTTTCCTTCTAGTTTAATGATGACTTCAAGATGGAGGCGTCGTAATGGGCCTCCGAGTGTGGGGCGATCCCCTGGCTTGGGCCGAGGTTGCGACTTTAGGTCTGTCAGTGGGAGCCCTTCAAGCTGCCTTCCCGAAGGGAGAGGCAGAGGTATGTGTTGAGAGATGGCGAGGTTCCACAAAAGCTTTCGTTTCCCTTCAAATCTTTATCACCAAGGAGGTCCATGAAAAATACATAGATGAGGACAATGATGTGGGGGATGAGTAGGGTATTCTCCATTCTTCCTTCCTTTCCTTTTGATGTATGGACCTCAAGATCTTTTTTCCTTTAGGATGCTATCCTGTCAGATGTAATTTCGTATCTCTGCTAAATGTGAGTTCTGATTCACTAGCTTTTACCCCTTTTATGTGAGTGTGCTTTGTGACCGTCTAGCGTAGAGGTCCCTTACTCTGTTAGGTCTGGTCACGCCTGCTGTCTCCTGCCCGCGTGCTAGGGATATGGTTCCAACACAGATCCGTAGCATGGGCTTGGCACGGGTGTATCACTTGTATGCCGGGGTTGGTAGCCCAAGCTTCCCGCGGGTGTGTCACTTGTATGATGAGGTTAGTATCTCGGGCTTCGTGTGGGTATATCACTAATAAGGGTTTCGTACAATTGTATCCATGTTAAATATGGGTTTGAGTTTCTAGAAATCCCGGGACTTAGTGGTCATGTGGAAGCTGTCTGCCTCTATTCCGCTGGCAATGTTCCTTGGGCCAATACCTCCATTGGACTACATCAGGGTTCATACTTTCCCTGCACCGTGCCCTAAAGTTGCGTTTTGGTCATAGGTTTGCCCGACTAATCCCCGTTGTAGGTATTTGTGTTCTAGTTGCCTGTGCTGGTAGTTTTTTAGACCTATGACATGATTTTAGGATGTCGGAGTAAGCATCAATCCCACGATGGCGCCACCGTCACTCGCGGTATCCACATACCCGTCCTCTCCAGTTGATGCATGTAAAATGCATACATGAACTATGTAGTGTATTGATACAAATTCCCACAAATTTGCAACATATATAATGTAATATCCATGTTTTATGTTGATTTTTGGGGAGTTACCAATGATCCCCTTTATTTTGGTTGCAACTCTGCAGGACAGGAGTAGCTTGTTTTGTGTATTTTTATCTTTCAGGGACCTAAACAAAGTCAAAGGAGATAATATTTTGGGAAATCCAATATTTTGCGAAGAGTGATGATCTGGAGTGCTTGGACCTCATGAGAGGGACCTAGAGGCCCAAAATAGCATGGGTGGCACGACATAACCTAGTGTACGCTTCACCACACCTCTTTTGGCCCTTTATCGTCTGATTCGCTTCAATCTTTCGCCCACGGATTTGGTTTGACCAAAAAAATCCTATATAAAGGGTCCCCCAAGGCATCCTCGAGGAGTGCTCTGTGGAAACACAGAAACACCAAAAATGAGTCATAATCGACGAAGACTAGAGGGGGGGAACTCCACCGGAGCCGCCACTAGAGGGATCTCTACCTTCTCCAACATCTCAACAATAATCACTATGATGAAGACGGAGTAGTACATCTCTATACTATGGGTTTATGGCAGTAGCTTGATCTATTTCTCTCTTGTTCTTCATAGATCTAGTACCATATGAGCTTCCCAACATGATTGTGGTCATATATGTAATTCCTATGTGGTGGATCTTTATTCTATAATTTGATACATGGGATTGAATTTTTTTTGTGTGTAAGATGTATTGATAGATGCATATCATGTACCATGTTCTTAATTACTTGTTTTGAAACAACTTGTATGCAAGATCATGTGCAGGGGAAAGTGTGTAGTAGATGGAGTAACATGGTGGTAGTAATTGAATAGTGACAACAAATTCAATATCTACTATGGTTTTTACCTGTCTTTTGTTACCTCAATAGGGATTAAGTGAATTCATGTGCTATAATTATCTTGTTATAGAATGATAATATTGTTTGGTAAATGTAGCATATTTGTTATTCAAGCATCATGTCAAAGTACTTAAGGCTATGCTCTGTTAATTCTTAATTCTAGATTGCTTGGAGTTTTCCCTTTCTAGAGGAGTATAAGAGAGATGTGTTGCATAATCTCTATGTTAGGACGTGATGCCATATTAATGCTTATCAAACACATATTGAAGTTTCACCAATATTAGGTTGATTATGAATTGTTTTATGTCCACTACAACTTAAAAAGTAAGTAGAAAAGTCAACCCATGAACCCTGGTCCAACTTTTATCATAAGAAACAACTTCCCAATACCAATACTATCATTTATATTTTCTGCAATTTAATATTTCGAAAATACAAAAATACGTTCTTTGCTTGCAAAGATAAACAAAACACAAAAGACCTTTTCATTATTTTATACTTTTCTTGCTTAGTTATAAATTGTTTTTATTTATTTATTATTATTGTTATTTCATATTACTAATATGAAACCTTGTGCTTGATAACCACACGGTGGAGTTGGGGACACAAGGAAAAAACTTTGTTTTGTAGATTGCTTTAAGAGGAGGAGAAAAACATCCCTTGATCAGCCAATTCCCCAAAAGTGCGATATAAACGCTCGAGTGATCCTTGTGGGGAAATGATGCTTGCTACAAAACTCTGCAATTGGAGTCCCAACAAGTTGGTACACACATAATTGTTGCCATCACCAGTCAAACGTAACTAGGGGTGGGCAATCCCAGCCTGGGTAAAGGAAGGATCCTAAGCATTTCACACGGGTGTTTGGTCACAGTAGACTAGAGATCATGCAAGTTTTAGTTTAGGGGAACAGGCCATGCGAGTTAGTAGCCATGTGACCCATCATTCACAGTGGAGATTGCTCGGTGTCATCTGCTCCGAGGTAGGAGCATGCCCCACGGGCTCTTCCGATCCTTTCATCATGACTAGAGTACCCAGGGTGAATCTAAAAGGAAGGTATTATATTTAAACTATAGGTGTGTATTCAGAGTATGGAATGCCAATACGTATAGACCTCGCGTATTCGATCAAGTGTGCAGGACTTGTTCGGGAATCCTAGTAGGATTAGGCATGTAATCTCTGGTTTTTACAGTACCAAATGCCTAGCCACGCAAGGCCTACGTGGCGATGCTTGAGCCCCTGTGTCTTTGTGACTATTGTGCGTGTGTTGGAGGTCTGGTCCGTACTGCAGAGATGGTTCATGTGTCTTTCTCCCAGGGTGGCCGAAGATGCCCTTCCTTGACTCGGTGCGGGAGGGTGCTTTCTTGCTTGAGCCTGAGCTATTGTCTGAACTATCTGTTGGGTTCGTAGCATAGAAAATAAAAATTTCCTACGATGGGAACTATTATACGCCAAGATCTATCTATTAGATACAAGCAACGGGAGGATATACATCCATAGAGAACATACCCTCGAAGACAACAAAGCTCTGTTAACAAGATGAAACTCGTGGATGATGTAGTCGTACACTTGCCGATCTCAAGATCATGATGAAGTCCAGCAAGTCCAGCTCTAGCACGTCTATCAGATCCAGCTCCAGCAAGTCCAGCACCACCAAGTCCAGCACCGCAAAGCAGCGGTGCACCCATGATCGCACACATGTCTAGTAGCCCGACAACCTCCATCCCTCGCACCAACAAAGCAGCATAAGCAACAACTCCTTTCCATATAAAGCCACCGGGAACATCTATCTCGCTAATCTGAGACCATGGGGAATAATTTCTAGAGGGGGAGAGAGATCCTTCACGAGGAGGTGTGAGTGAGAAGTGAGAGGAGGGGCTCCTTTTATAGGAGGAGGGGGCATCCAAGGGCCATGGCCGGCGGCCAAAGAGGGTGCCCCCCACTGCTTCCTCCATTCATGTGAGTGGAGCTCCCACTCACACAAATGGCTCTCCATTTCCTCCACTCAAAATCCCACTCAAATCCCATTAAATTTCCACCAAATTTAATGCAATCTCTCATTAAATAAAACTCCTTTAATTTATATATTCAGAGTTTTGTTAATTACTTTAATTAACAAACATTCACATAAACCCCCTTGCAACATTTGAATATCACATGCAGAATCAGTTTCTGCAATTTCACCCGAAACAATTTCGGTTTCCATCGAAATGATTCCAGCGCTTTCTTAAATCTTTATCAGAAACATATCTGCTCCAAATGGTATCGGTATCCCTTAAGTGTGTCATCCTACGGTTCGCGAATAATGCAGACATGATCGAGACCCCTCTCCGATCAATAATCAGCAGCGGGACCTGGAGATCCGTACTCACTCCCACACATTCAACGATGACTCTAGTGATTGTGTGAACCTTTAACATCGTAACTAAATCCCTTTGTCTCTCAATATATTACATGTTCGTGATTCGATCATCAGTATCCAAATACCTAGTTTGATCTCGTTACCGACATGCACTCTTTTCTCGTTCTCGTGATATAACATTCTAGTGATCTCATCACTTGCTTGCAAGCTATTTCAATGTGATATCACCGATAGGGCCCTGACTATATCTATCCGTCATCAGGATGGAAAAATCCCACTCTTGATCGATGAGCCTCTACATAACACCTTCGTAGCACTGAACCCACCTTTATAGTCACCCTTTTATGGTGTGACGTTTGATGTTATCAAGATACTCTTCCGGTGTTAGTGATTAACAGGATCTCATGGTCTAAGGACTAGGATTACTTCGTATGATGTTATAGCAATATAAACATAATGACTTTGATCGTAATGCTATACCTCGGATGAATGTTCATCACATCATTCTGCCAATGTTGTGACCTCGTTATTAACAACATCCAATGTCCATGATCAGGAAACCTTGATCATCTTGTTAATCAACAAGCTAGTTTGTATGAGAGGCATTACTAGGAACTTTGTATTTTATTTATTAAACACACATGTATTAATGTTTCCAATTAATACAATTATAGCATGCAAAATAAACATTTATCATAAATATGGAATAAGATAATAACCACTTTATTATTGCCTCTCTGGCATATTCCCTTCAGTCTCCCACTTGAACTAGAGTCAATAATCTAGTTGGTAAACTTGTATATACAACACCTAGGTGTTGAATGTACGCATTTGCTAGTGGTTAACATAATCTCCGGATCTAACATTTCCAGATCTGTGTGTATTTGCATGTTTTGCGTCTCTACGCATCACTCATTCTCTAATGAGATGGAATTGTATAAATTTAGTCCTTTGGTGAGACCTGTAGTTCCTTTGGTTTAAAACATGTCGATAGTATTGTCGTACAATATATCTTCATAGTATTATCCCACTTTGAACCACAACTAGTTTGATAACAAACTATTTGACACAAATGCCCTCCTTTGCTGCTACTATGGCAATCATATACTTAGCCTTTTGTTGTAGTATCCGTTACAATGTCTTAACTTTGGAACTCATCCAAATCAATCATGGAATTTCCTTTCCATAATATTGTGCCACCCATTCTTTAAATTGAGATAAATTTAATTTGTATCTTGTGACAAACTAGTATCAATGTAACATATTACAATGAACTATTATCAACTATTTGTCACTTATACATGATATATTCTTATTTCTTCCAAAGCTCATAATAATATCTTTACTATCGTCAAATGATCATCTTATGAATCATTCTGGTATATGCTCATAACATTTAGAGCATTGGGCATATCTATATGTACATATCACGGTATTATTGATCAAAATCTTCATGTGATTTTACTCACCAAGTGTTGAAACACTTGAATCTTGATACAATCCTTTCCATGCAGCAAGAACCTTTCTTGTTGTTTCCATATTGAACCCTTTTTAATATATCATATATGTACGTCTGGCACGACCATATTAGCACCTCAATCTATCCATATAGACATTGATGCCGAATATTCCGGTTTTGCCCAAGTCTTTCATAAAAATCTAATTTTAATGAAATTCTTAACCCGTGTCAATAAAAGATACATCATTTCCAATCGACAATATGTACTCTGCATAATGTATTGTAAATTTGTATTAGCGCTCCCACTTAATTTCTTGCAAATGCAAGCATCTTCATCATCTCCGATGAAATTATACTCTTTTAACATTTTCATCACGGTGAAGATTCCAACTCCTCTATGCTCACTTCAACTATTGAAGTTTGCATGCCCTTTTAGCACCCTTTGAATCAACAAAACCCTTCGGACCGTGTCATGTACACGTCCTAGGTAACCATTCTTTTAGAAGAACATTGTTTTGTTTGTTCAACTATCATATACCAAATTATATGTAGTTGTTGCTATATTAATTCGTCGAAGCTAAATATCGCTATGAAAGATAAAATCTTGTCATAGTCAACTCCTTGAACATTGTCGTAAATTCCTTTTCGACATGTTGATTATTTCACAGATGTCAAACATCCATGTCAATTTGATCCAAGCACGACCGATAGGCTTCATGCCTTTTCAGAGGGTCTTCCAAGTTCAAAAGCTTGATTTCTAATGTATGGAAACTATCACAGATTTTATGACTTCTAGTCATTCTATGGAGTCAGGGCCCATCATCGCTTATTTGCATGCAGTCTGTTCATTATTGTCAAAATAATAACAACTTGTTTATCAAATCTCACTATTTGATTGTTACCCGATGTATATTGTTCATATAGGAACTCTAATATCCAAGATCACAACCTTTGTAATCACGGGATCCATGAGCATTGTGGCCTCCACCGGAACACTTTCCGACGCTATGCTACTTAGAACATATAACTAAGGTTCAATAACCTTATCAAAGTTCTATTGTCCTCCCACTTAACTTTTCGCGAAAAATTCTTTCTCAAGAAACTTAATGTTCCAAGCGACAAACTCTTTTGTTCTCGGTGTTATGGAGGAATACCCAAAAAATTCTTTGGGATAACCTACAAAGACGTGCTTATCCGACTCTGGTTGTAAACATATTACTTATGCATAATATACCAAAATTTAAGAAAACACCATTCGGGTTTTATCCCAAACTCATATGGTGTCATTTCAACGGATCACAATGGTGCTATTTTCAGTGTAAAAGCGGTAGTCTCTAAAGCTTTAATCCTTAAAATATAATGGCAGTTTTATAAATGACACCTTTTATCATACCATGTCAAACAAGGTTCTATTTGATCTCTCGAACATACCATACTCCTATGGTTTATCGAGAAATGCAAATCCATGGAACTATTCCCGAAATCTTAGGTGTTTTGCTATACTTGTAACTCAAATACCTTCCTTTATGATCAAATCATAAACTCTTCATTTTCTTGTTACAATGATTTCCACTTCATCTTGAAAGTCTTTGAACAATTTTCAAATGTTTCATACTTCTTCCTTATTAAGTAAATATATAGATATACCCACTCAAATTTCCGGAGAAAGCATATGAAGCGAAAAAAGCCATCGCATATGGCTACACATAATGGACTATGCACATCAACATGCACACTTTCCAATAAGTTAGTCATCCATTCCTCTTTGGCTTATGAACGGAATTTCAAATATCTCAAGGAAGTCTCACAAGCGTCATTTTGATCAAAATCAAAGACTCCAAAAATCAATCAACATGGAGTTATGTTTTCTTTCCAATATAATTTAAACAACAATGTCACTTCGTAAGTGATCTTTCAATCATTTGTATTGCGACATTTTAGCATCAGTTTTATGGACGTGATTTCTCCAACTAGACTTGTAAAAGTTCATCCATCTTTTATGGAATACAGTAATTATTTGAACAACCATTGTTCTCATAATACCGGAACAAAATAACAATTATTTAAACAAATCTTGAAGGTAAGATTTGATGTCAACGAGAAATACAATAACACTTTATTTGTTTTTGATGAACATCATCACATATTCTTTTGCTAGTTACTTAGGCCATTGTAGTTCATGAATTGCGTTATTCTATATGATATTTCATACCAACCAATTCAGTATCCAATACCCAAGAACCACATTGTTTAACAAACAAAGAATACAACCATAACATGCATATCTTCTATATACCTTAGCTAGACATTTCCAGTCTTTTCTTTTTCTACAAAATATTTTATAGATTCTTTTTCATCATTTCCTTTTCCTTTTAAAAGAATCTATCAACATCAATAGTGGCACCATACATATGAGACATAGTCCAAAACATGTATAGTAAAATACTAATACCATTGGACTTGCACTTTGAAGTTGTTCACCATCATCAAATGTTTGGTGTTCTTTCAGAAATCCATTCTTTAGTAATATTTTAGTGTAGTAAACATTTTACTTACATCTTCTATTCATCCTTATCATGACAAATTTCATTATCAAGCTACTATGGCCTATAAGGACGAATCGTGAGTATAATGTTAGTTCCCATAACCTTTTGGGAGATTAGGACGTCTAGCGTCTCCAACATTCGGAAATTCTCATACAATGTGAGAATATGTATTTTGCTAAATTATACTCTATCATATTGCAACCATAAACATTGTTTCAGATATCAAAATATCTTCCACATATGATGGCTTCTGAAACAATTATTTCAGCTCCTAAATAACCTCGATATTAAAATAACTTTTGAATATCAAGAATCATGGAGGCAAACATGATACTTTAGATACTAACATTGGAATTCTTACTCTCTATTTAATATTACTTATTAAACTTCATGGGGTAAATAGAGTTTGCTGAAATTTTGCAATAGGACTTCTAAAATTGACATTCAAAACAATACGATACAAGTTTGTAAAGGAAATATCCAGAATTCTATAGTTCTATTATCTCAATTAAAACTAATCATATGGTAGTAAACAGATGCCAATGACTACAACAAATTATGCAAATTCACTTCGATCTAGTTTATGACAATTTGAGTTTGACTAATCCAAATTAGAAATGAACTCCCACTCAAAAACTACATCCCTCGTGTCTTTTTGGTGATTACATGAACCAAGTCCACTACAGCAAGTCCGATCATCACGTGAGTCGGTGCAGTTTCAAAGGCGAGCATCTATATGGGCATCATATCAACTATATGACTCGTGCTTAACCTTCCGGTCCATGTTCTGAGGCCATGTCTGTACATGCTAGGCTCGCCAAGTAACAACATTAGTAATCGCGTGTGTAAAACTGTCTGACACCCAAAATATGATCGTGGATTCAAGTACACCCGATTATCTCATGATGTCTTGAAGTGGCGAAACATAAACGATGCGTACTTAAGGGAGAACACATTTTTATATTGATATCTAAATGAGGGATCATCTTATAATGCTACTAAAATGCCAAACTAGCAATATAAGATGAAAACATCATATGTGTAAAGTGCAATGATATGGTCAATGCATTTGATCACTATCATGTGCATCATGGTATGATCTCTATCATTCCTTTGTGTGTAAGGCCAAGGTCTATGGAACTTACACGTTAGGTGTGTTGTAAGAGCATCAACTATACATCAACTTACAACATTACCATATCATGACACTAGCCCAGCAACAATCTAAACTAGACGCCTCAAATTTATCCATTGCATGTTTTACGTGGCTTAGTGCTTTTGAAGATAGAACCGGTCTTACCTATGAACATGGAATCACAACGATGATAACTAAGTTATTATCAACTTGCTGTAAATCAGATATTGACTATAGTAGGAGAGATAGACACCCGCTAGCTACTTATGCAAAACTAGTTGCATGTCAATCGTGGAACCAGTCTCATGTGCGAGGACATGTAAAGTTAGTCTGGGCCGCTTCATCCCACTATGCCACCAATATCCAAAATACATGAAAGAAGCAACAACATGATCATCATGGCCCACATATAAAGATATGTGTACTACCCGTGCAAAGCACCTACGCATAGATCAGGCTCTGATACCACTGTTGGGTTCGCAACATAGAAAACAAAAATTTTCCTACGATGGGAACTATTATATGCCAAGATCTATCTATTAGATACAAGCTACGGGTGGATATACATTCATAGAGAACATACCCTCGAAGACAACAAAGATTTGTTAACTAGATGGAACTTGTGGATGATGTAGTCATGCACTTGCCGATCTCAAGATCGTGGTGAAGTCCAGCAAGTCCAGTAGGTCCAGTTCCAGCACGTCCACCAGATCCAGCTCCAGCAAGTCCAGCACCACCAAGTCCAGCACCGCAAAGTAGCGGTGCATCCGTGATCACGCACATGTTCGATATCCCGACAACCTCCGTCCCTCGCTCCAGCAAAGCAGCGGAAGCAACAACTCCTTTCCATATAAAGCCACCGGAACATGTATCTTGCTAATCCAAGACCATGGGGAATAATTTCTAAAGGGGGAGAGAGATCCTTCACGAGGAGGTGTGAGTGAGAAGTGAGAGGACGGGCTCCATTTATAGGATGAGGGGGTAGCCAAGGGCCATGGACGGCGGCCAAAGAGGGTGCCAACACCTCTTCCTCCATTGATGTGAGTGGAGCTCCCACTCACTCAAATGGCTCTTCATTTCCTCCACTCAAAATCCCACTCAAAAACCATTAAACTTCCACCAAATTTAATGCAAACCCTCATTAAATAAAACTCCTTTTATTTATTTTATTCAGAATTTTTTTAATTACTTTAATTAACAAACATTGAGATAAAACCCCCTGCAACATTTCAATATCACATGCAGAATCAATTTCTGCAATTTCACCCAAAACAATTCCGGTTTCCATCAAAATGATTCCATCGCCTTCTTAAATCTTCATCTAAAACATATTGGCTCCAAATGGTGCCGTTATACCTTAACTGTGTCACCCTCCGGTTCTCTAATAATGCAGACATGATCGAGACCCCTCTCCGATCAATAATCAGCAGCGGGACCTGGAGATCCGTACTCACTCCCACACATTCAACGATGACTCTAGTGATTGTGTGAACCTTTAACATCGTAACTAAATCCATTTGTCTCGTGATATATTACATGTACGAGAATCGATCATCTGTATCCAAACACCTAGTTTGATCTTACCGACATGCACTCTTTTCTCGTTCTCGTGATATAACATTCTAGTGATCTCATCACTTGCTTGCAAGCTATTTCAATGTGATATAACCGAGAGGGCCCTGAGTATATCTATCCGTCATCGGGATGGAAAAATCCCACTCTTGATCGATGGGCCTCTACATAACACCTTCGTAGCACTGAACCCACCTTTATAGTCACCCTTTTACAGTGTGACGTTTGATGTTATCAAGATACTCTTCCGGTGTTAGTGATTAATAGGATCTCATGGTCTAAGGACTAGGATTACTTCGTATGATGTTATAGCAATATAAACATAATGACTTTGATCATAATGCTATACCTTGGATGAATGTTCATCACATCATTCTGCCAATGTTGTGACCTCGTTATTAACAACATCCAATGTCCATGATCAGGAAACCTTGATCATCTTGTTAATCAACAAGTTAGTTTATATGAGAGGCATTACTAGGAACTTTGTATTTTATTTATTAAACACACATGTATTAATGTTTCCAATTAATACAATTATAGCATGCAAAATAAACATTTATCAGAAATATGGAATAAGATAACAACCACTTTATTATTGCCTCTCGGGCATATTCCCTTCACTATCGCTGGTACTAGAGCTTGAGGTGTTGTTACTTCTGGAGCTAGCATCCTGGTGCGAGGTTATGTCGGTGACGAGAGGTAACCTTGGGAATTCTCATTGTTATGGACATGGGTTTTAGGGAAGGAGAGTTCTAGTGATTTCCTCATCTTAATAGACAAACAATATAGGTCATTTACCCAGGTTCAGCATTCGTAAAGGAAACTGACGTGGGTTTAACTCGTCAATGCCCATTGTTATGGACTTGGGTTTGGGAGAAGGAGGGAGCACTGGAGGCATCAATCGGCTAGCAAACAAGCACACAGGGATGCAAGTTTTACCTAGGTTCAGGCCTCGTAGAGGTCCCTACTCTTGCTTGTCTGCTCTTGGAATTAATGAAGGAATCGAAGATTACAGGGGCGCGCAGATGCAATATGGCGAGAGTTGTGGAAACTAGGGTGGTGATTGTCCTCCTCGCTGCCCCCTCCTAACATTTATATAGATAGGCTAGGTCTCGGGTTACAGATTAGGGTTTTCCATTTGTCTTTCTATCTTAAGCTTCTTCTTGTCTCGCAAGCAATCGAGAGTCCGTAGGCCACTCGAATTCTCCATTGAGCCTTGGAAACACCGTGGGCTTCTGCCGTATCACCAAACTCGAGTACATGTAGGTTATACCCATGTCAGTAGCCCCCGAGTGTCCAGTGGAATCGCAGATTCGACTGGGGACTTTATGAAGTCTTTCGAGTGCATGACAGAGCATTTTTTTCGAGTGGTATGTTTTGTGTCATAGGGATTGTTGATATACGTGCCTGATTTAGCCTGTATCGGTATCTGTTACTGCCTTAGGAAAAAACAACACAATCTTCTCAAACTCGAGTCCCCGGACTTGAATTCGGAAAAGTGCTGGCGTAATTCGACTCAGGCCACGGAGGTCTTAGATGAGTTGAATTCCAGTGTATAAGTGTGAGCACTCGACGCGTCCGTCAAGGCATGTTCATCGTACCTGTAGGCACAGATATGTTTCTGGTAGTGCACAGTAGATGTGTTGCCAGGCCTTATTCAGGTCTTACCTTCATGCTATAAGCACGACATCCAATTTTTTGTCATCGCGGAGATGATTAGGGTGGCCCAGGAGATGTAATCTCTTTGTAGGGAAAACATGAGGCGGAGTCGCCATATCATTTGAGTGTGGATGTTATCAACACACAGTACGATGTACAAGGAAAAATAATCATAGGGTGCGCCACCAGCGCTCCCTATGGGAGTAGCCCCCGAGTGCCTATTCGAGTCGTAGACTCGAGTGGGGACTAAAAACATTTTGCGACTGTTGTCGTCTTTTGTTGCTTGTTTCAGTCGAATGTGCTTCTAGCGCTCCCTATGGGAGTAAGGGTTTGTCTTGAATGCTCATACACCTGCATAAAAAATTCTTTCGGGTGCGCGGCTAGCGCTCCTGTTAGGAGTAGCCCCCGAGTGCTTGTCAAAATATTCTGTTGTTGGAATCGATGATGTAAGTGCTGACGATGTGATGACCTCAGTTGCCCGCGTGGGCGGCTTTGACGGGATGTGACAAGCGGTGGGTCCCACTTTCTGACTTCGATTTGACTGGGCGTGCATAATCTTCTGTTTTAACTGCGTCTCCTCGATTTCCGCGTGTAATGGAGATAGTGGGGGACGGTTCGTGGTTCACCGTCGCCACGTGTCGATGGTGATGTATGACACGCGTCCAGTAGGTTTTCTGCTGGCCGTTGGATGGCATCCGCGAGGAGGTTAAGTAGCAGCGTAGCTGCGGTAATTTTCCCCATCTGTCTTCTTCCTCGTGCCTCCGTCGCCATTGTTGCTCTCCCTGCTTCCTTGCGCACTTCCTCTTCGCGCCACTAGAATAGTGATGACCCACAAGTATAGGGGGTGTATCGCAGTATTTTCGATAAGTAAGAGTGTCGAACCCAACAAGGAGCAGAAGGTGCTGGCTAGTGGTATGGATCAGGAATTCTCTGCAAATACTTAGCAAACGGATTTTTAGGGGTTTTCGATAAAGCAAGTAAACAAAGTAAGAGTAAACAAAAAACAATAGGAATAAATGCAGCAAGTGGCCCAATCCTTTATGCAGCAAAGGGCAAGCCGGTTGTATTACTTAAGATGACCAAACATTCTCGAGGACACATGGGAAGACTGTCAAGTGCTTTCGCTTCATATAGTTGATTAATCTTCTTTAGCTTGCTAAGCGTTGTGTGGGTGAACCTGTGCTAATGTATTGACCTTCCTAGGACTAATACATACTTGTGATTATACCCCTTGCAAACATCCGTAAGTACAAGAAAGTAATTAAGGTAGAAACCTAACCACAACTTTAAACTCTAAGACCCTTACATCCCTTGTGCAATGGTTTCCTAACGGGGGTTCAGGTTTCTATCACTCCGGCAACTCCTACGATTAGTAGCCAAATACACAATGCATTCCCCTAGGCCCATATAGGTGAAGTGTCATGTAGTCGATGTTCACATGACACCACTAGAAGAAGTCCACCACAACATAAATATCAAACTATTGAATCTTTCTCAACACAACTCCACTACTAACAACATGACTTCTCCCATGTCCTCAAGAACAAAACGAACTACTGACAAGACATCATATGGATCATGATAAGAGATGGAATAATGATGTATAACAATCTGAACATAAACAATAATTCAATGGTTCACTTAATAGCATCAACTACAAAGAGTAATCAACACCGGGAAAGTTTCCCCTATGAACTAATGCAAGATTCAACTCAATTGTTACAGCAATATGGAGATGGTGATGATGGTGCTGGTGGTGATGATGGTGGTGGTGGTGGTGATGATGATGATGGCGATGATCTTCCCTCTCTGGGAAGTAATTCCCCCGGCAGAAATATGTCTGTCGGAGAGATCTTTCTCTTGGTGTTTTCCACCCCGCAGAGGCGGCAGAATTTTTCGGTGGTCGCTCCCCGAGTCTTAGGGTTTCGGGAGGATAATATACGCCAGAGGGGAGAGCCTCGAGTGGGCCAGGGTGGCCACACCACTGTTGGCCTTGACCTAGGGCTGCTCGCGCCGGTGTGTGGGCCCCTGAGCCCATCTCAGCCTCCTCCGCTTCCTTCGTCTTCTAGAAAAATAGGATTTTTCGTATATTTTCCCGGATTTTATGATCTTCACGATTTTTTCCTCCAAATAGCACCTTTTTCATCAGAATCCTGACTGCAGCGGTCCATGCTCCAAAAGTCATCAACCATGCAAAAACAGATGAAATAACATAAGTATCACCTCTCAATACGAAATATATCAATGAATAATAGTGAGTTATGACATAGAATAGTGATGCAAAATGGACGTATCAACTCCCCCCAAGCTTAGACTTCACTTGTCCCCAAGCGAAACTGAGCTCAATAAACATGGCCTCAGGTTTATGGAGTGAAGAGTCGATAAAAGAATACGGACAAGAAGCATCACATTCATCAAATACATAGATCATAATAGAAGACAACTCACTATTATATAACTTAACTTGCAATAAGTAAAGGAAACACAATAAAGATACATAAAGTGAATCATAATTGGTAATGGCAAACTTAGCTCTTGGTCGAAGAATAGTTGATAATTTGCTGGAGTTCACAAATAGTTGGTTTTCAATGATAGCTTTCAAAGTAGTAAACATCAAGATAAGAGCAATGTGCAAAACAAGGAATATAAGAAACATGATTGAATAAATCATCATATGAATGAATGAAACACATCAACTCAAAATACTTGCTGAGATAGAAGGAAATAGGTTTACTGAATCAACTAAAAAGGTAAAAGAAAGGCCCTACAAAGAGGGAAGCAGGGATTGCAAGTCTCATAAAGAGCTCCCAAAAATTATGATACTTACTAGCTTTCAGCTCTCATTGCCCCTATCATAGGCATCTTTAGGTGGTTAAGGTTAAAGTGATCAAACATGAGGATATGCATTGACAAGTTGTAAATTGAGAATCTCATGTCCCTTGAATACGAGGGCCGCTCCTCATGCTACTCAAGTTTAGTCACCGGTAAGTTCTTGTTATCGTAAGCATATTTGTATCATAGAGAACCGCCAACGGGGTACCCCTTGCCTGATGATACGGAAGAATCCCCATATCAAAATGACAAGGCAAGCAGACAACAAGCATCTCAGCAATCTTCTTATTTACCATGGGAATATGTTGCTTTTTTCTCTCTTTCCTCTTTTCATAATATCTCTTTTTTTTCTTTTCTCTTTTTCTCAATCTCTATCTCTATTTTTTATAAGAAGAATGCTTCATAGATACTCGTTATGGTTACGCTGCAGGTTTCCACCATGTCAGCATAGATTGAACCAATGACGTTTCTCTAACACACATGCATAACTCCATGGACTTACATGCTACCCTTTCATTTCACACCGACGACATCCATAGACAAAAGAACATGATATCAACTTGGTACAAAGTACCAGTGCAATGTTGAAAGTGTTCCCCATGATAACATGGTTCTGCTAATTCACAACTTACAAAACGCAAGCATATACGCAACATAGGTGAGCACAATGGTTCAAGTTTATTAAGTGCAAGAAAGTAAAGTGTGCCATCAAGTTCGTGAGAGCTTTAATCACTAATTTTCACATAACAAGTTTAATTTTGGAGGTAGATAAAATAAGAATTTACTTGGAATAGTAGTAATGCTAATAGGTAGGTATGGTGGACACAAATGGCAAAGGTTTTAGTTTAAAGGACTGGATGCACGAGAAGAAATCCCTCTCAGTACAGGTTTTTGGCTAGAAAGGCTGGGTAGCAAGTACAAGAGTTGAAGGAAACAACCAAACATACAAGTGATAAAAACAAACATGCAATCTTCCTTGGAAGCACAAAAGATCTTAACTAGAGAATACTAAACTTATGAGCAAATCAAGAAAGAAAGATGATGAAATTATATTTCTTTAGAGTACTTTTATCTTTTCTTTCAACTCTCAAAAATAGTGAGCTACTGACCGAGCCAGGTTTTCCAAAACCAACTAAATTAACTCAATGATCCCAAAGCGATACCAATACTAACAACAAGATCAATCATATAACCATGAATTGAAAACTAACATAAGCTATGCAAAAGAGTGAATGATAGAACTTCTCATTAATATTCCATAACGGCAACTCACACCAAGGGATACATATCTAACGAGAGAGGGGGCACTTCCATAATGCAAACCATACTACATAATTAGTCCTCTATTCATGATATGACTCTACTAATAAGGTAAAAAGATAGAAGATAGTGATGTGATACCGCGGCACTCCCCCAAGCATGGAACAAACCAAGGGGATGCCAAACCTGATGACGAATTACTCCTTAGGTGGTGGTGGTAATATTTTCTTAGTTGACGTGAGGAAATCTTCCAGCATCTTGCTATTGTTTCCCCACTCTTCCTCCTTGAAGTCTTCTTTTCCTGCATGGCTAGAACGAGGAAAATCCCAATTGGAGGGTAATTTCTCCTTGGGCATATTTTGGTATTGATGCTCATGGATAAGGGTATGGAAAGGATTCTTGGCGTGTGGGGGAAGTGACCAGGGATCTGAACGATGATGAGGAGGCTTCCCTCTAATTGACATAGTCCTGGTAGGGTTTTCCACCACTCCAATGCTTGCAACAGTAGTGCCAGTGTGCTTTGCCTCCTCTTCATCTTCACTCTTGATCTCCTTCTCCTTCCCGGGGTCTTGGAGATCCTCCTCCATAGGCTCCTTCCCCTTATCCTTGGTAGACACCATTGTGCTTCTAAACTTTCAAAGAGTAGTTCCTAGAAGAAACAGATCGAAACAAAAACACGACGAAAACACGATATACGAACCTCGGGGGATCTAGGGGGGTATATATTATGAAGTTTCATATCAAAAGGAAGGTACTGGGAGAAAACGAGTCGGAGGCGGAGTCCGGGGTGGACTCACCACCTGGTGGCACGGCCAGGGGTGGGCCCGCGCCACAGGGTGGTGTGAGCCACCCTGGCTCCGTTTCTGTCCCTTTTTCTCTTTGTAGCTTTCCTTATTGTCTAAAAACTGCAAAAACATAGTTGGATAGTATTTTCGCGGAACTTTTCTTACCAGAACTGTTACCTATTTGAAAACGGACTCTGCAGGTCTCTGGATTTGGTATCTAGTAGATTCTTCCGGAGTCACTACTTTAATATCATTGATATCTTCATCTTCATACACTTATTACTTGAGTCATAAAACCTTTCTCTTCTTTATTACACCATTATCTCTACTTCCTGGAAATTTCTTTCACATAAAACTTCACACAGTTCTCATTAGCAACATTAGTATAAGTGAATTGATAGAACCTTTTGAGTCCAACTTCAACTGAAAACCATCAAAACAAAAGCTACTGTAGCAACTCCTTCCGAAAACACAAAAAGAATTCAACAAGGAAATCGAATAAAGAAGCAAATGCAAGAGTGGCAAAATCTGTCAAAACAGACCAGCAGGTAAAGATCAATTTTTCCGAAAATCTTCTGTTGCTCAAATCAAAAAGTGCAAAACTAACAAAAGTTAAATAACAACCTGGGGCAGAAGCACAAAAAAATACAGCTCAATCCGACATACAGAGATCTCTCACGAATTTTTATGGTGAAGCACAACAATCTGTTTCAGGACAGCAACTTCCCCAAATCTTACTTCTCTCTCATTAGAGGTTGATCTTGACACAAAAACCAAACAAAACGGATAAGGAGCGGTTATTATCGAAGTAATAACTTCCAAGACTCAAAGAAACAAAAATAAACTAAAAGCAAAAACAAATTGGGTTGTCTCTCAAAAAGCTCTTTCTTTATAGCCATTAAGATGGGCATGATAATTTTGAAGATGCTCACATAGGAATATGAATTGAAGTGAAAGAGAGCATTAAGAAGAAAAAATACACACATTTAAGTCTAACCCACTTCCTATGCAAGGGGATTTTGTAAACAAACAAGTTGTTGAAACCAGAGGCTACAAGCATAGGAAGGCAAAAGAAGTGCAACATAAAAACTTTCAGCATAAAACGAGGAAACTTGATATTATTGAGATGCATAAGAACACTTTTTCCTCTTTCATAGTAACTTTCAGTATCATGCATAAACTTAACGATATAGCTATCACAAGAACCATCATAGCAATGATGACTTATTCTAACAGAAAACACAGGAATACTAGCTCTCATAACACTACTTTGTAAGACAATATTAGAGGTTCCTTACAAAGGATAGGGTGTCCCTGTTTCTCATACTTAGTGACAAAGTCTTTCACATTTGGTATTATAGGTTCATCAACCATTTGTTTATCAGGTTCAACAGCTTTATTCATACTTTCATCTACCATACTAGCTATCATAGAATGTTCCTTAATCTTAACTGGGAAAGGCATTTTCTCAATATAAGGTTCAGGTAAGACATGATTAGCAGTATAAACTTCAGTATTTCTTGCAGGAACACTCTTAGCAACATCTTTATAAGGTTCATGATACTTATTCCACTTCTTTTTAGGCACTTCAATGTAGGAAGCAAAAGCCTTAAAATAAGAAGCAAGAGCTTGAGAGTCTAGACCATAAGCATTTTTAATATTTTGAAAGTCATCAGTTCCGATAAAAGATTCAATGCATTCATAATCATAATTTATACCTGACTTTCTACCTTTGTCATTCTCCCAAGCTTCAATATTGTCTTGAATACGGTCCAGAAGATCCCATTTAGCTTCTTCTTCCATACGAGTGAATGATCCAGCACAAGAAGCATCCAATAAATCCTTGTCATGTAGAGGGAGCCTTGCATAAAAGTTATTGATAATAATATTGTTGGGGAGCTCATGAATGGGACATTTGAGCATTAGTAACTTCAATCTCCCCCAAGCTTGAGCTGTACTCTCTCCATCAAGAGGCGAAAAGTTGTATATTTGATTTCGATCTTTATGAATCTCACTAGGAGGATAAAACTTTGAATAAAATAGAGGCACTATTTCCTCCCATTCTAGAGCTTGACCATTCTTCAGCAGCTTATACCATTCCTCAGCTCTTCCTTTTAGCGATAATGAGAATAACTTCTTCTTAACTTGATTTGTAGTAATACCTGCACACTTGAACAACTCGCATAATTCGTGTATAAAGAGTAAATGATCACCGGGATGGACAGTTCCATCCCCAACATAGTAGTTATCCATAACACGATCAATATTTCTTGTAGATATTTTAAGAACATCATTCTCAGCAGGTGGTGGCTTATCTACTACCTTAGCAGTGGTAGTAGCATTACCAAATAAGAAACTCAGCGAATTATCCATAACAAAAATAAAGCAACTAGCATAAGTAAACAATACTCACAGTAGAAGTTTCCTTTACTAGTTCCACTCTCCAATAGCGCTTCACTCCCCGGCAACGGCGCCAGAAAATAGTCTTGATGATCCACAAGTATAGGGGGTGTATCGCCAGAAAATAGTCTTGATGACCCACATGAACCCAACGAGGAGCAGAAGGTGCTGGCTAGTGGTATGGATCAGGAATTCTCTACAAATACTTAGCAAACGGATTTTTAGGGGTTTTCGATAAAGCAAGTAAACAAAGTACGAGTAAACAAAAGACAGTAGGAATAAATGCAGCAAGTGGCCCAATCCTTTATGCAGCAAAGGACAAGCCGGTTGTATTACTTAAGATGACCAAACGTTCTCAAGGACACATGGGAAGACTGTCAAGTGCTTTCACTTCATATAGTTGATTAATCTTCTTTAGCTTGCTAAGTGTTGTGTGGGTGAACCTGTGCTAATGTACTGACCTTCCTAGGACTAATACATACTTGTGATTATACCCCTTGCAAACATCCGTAAGTACAAGAAAGTAATTAAGGTAGAAACCTAACCACAACTTTAAACTCTAAGACCCTTACGACCCTTGTGCAATGGTTTCCTAACGGGGGTTCAGGTTTCTGTCACTTCATCAACCCCTACGATTAGTAGCCAAATACACAATGCATTCCCCTAGGCCCATATAGGTGAAGTGTCATATAGTCGACGTTCACATGACACCACTAGAAGAAGTACACCACAACTTAAATATCAAACTATTGAATCTTTCTCAACACAACTCCACTACTAACAACATGACTTCTCCCATGTCCTCAAGAACAAAACGAACTACTCACAAGACATCATATGGATCATGATCAGATATGGAATAATGATGTATAACAATCTGAACATAAACAATAATTCAATGGTTCAATCAATAGCATCAACTACAAAGAGTAATCAACACCGAGAAAGTTTCCCCTATGAACTAATGCAAGATTCAACTCAATTGTTATAGCAATATGGAGATGGTGATGATGGTGCTGGTGGTAATGATGGTGGTGATGATGATGATGATCCCGATGAAGTCCATCTTGATGGTGGTGTTGATGGCGATGATCTTCCCTCTCCGGGAAGGAATTCCCCTGGTAGAAATCTGTCTACCGGAGAGATCTTTCTCTCTCGGTGTTTTCCGCCTCGCAGAGGCGGAGGAATCTTTCTATGGTCGCTCCCCGAGTCTTAGGGTTTCAGGAGGATAATATACGCCAGAGGGGAGAGCCTGGAGTGGGCCAGGGTGGCCACACCACCTGCTGGCGCGGCCTAGGGCTGCCCGCGCCAGGGGGTGGTGTGGGCCCCCTGTAGCCCATCTCCAGCCCCCTTCTGGTTTCCTTCGTCTTTTGGAAAAATAGGATTTTCCGTATATTTTCCCAGATTTTCTGATCTTCGCGAATTTTGCTTCCAAACAGCACCTTTTCCATCAGAATCCTGACTGCAGCGGTCCATGCTCCAAAAGTCATCAACCATGCAAAAACAGATGAAATAACATAAGTATCACCTCTCAATACGAAATATATCAATGAATAATAGTGAATTATGACATAGAATAGTGATGCAAAATGGACGTATCAAATAGTTTCGTGTCTTCCCTAGTTACTTCCTTCGTTCACACTGCCATCAAAAGATGGGCAAGAAGAAGGGAGGCGCCGCCGCTTAATCTGTGGCCACCATTGTCGCCGCCAAGAAGAAGGGCGGTACCACCACCATGGGCACCTGCGCTGCCGGTACTGGGAAGAAGAAGGGTGCAGGCACCCGCATCACCAATGGCGCCTGGCGAGCGTCCATCATCAAGCCCGCCGAATTGCATCTTCATTGTCGAGATGGAGTTCTTCCTCCCACGGAAGATGACTCGCGAGTGCACGGTGAGGAGGTAGTCCCTTGTCCTCCTCCGGGTTTCCGGGTGATGTTCCTTGTGTTCATCATCCGAGGTCTTTCTCTCCCTCTGCATCCTTCCTTCCGTGGTCTCCTTTGTTTCTATGGCCTCCAGCTTCACCAGCTGTCCCCAAATTCCATTCTCCACATCTCTAGCTTCATCACGCTCTACGAGTGCTGGCTCGGAATCGAGCCACACTTTGGCCTCTTCAAGAGGCTTTTTCAGCTGATACGCCAGTCGGTATCCGGTTCAGTAGTCTACAATGTAGGAGGCTGCGGGATCCACGTCGACTCCTCTGTCACCTATTTTGCCATCAAGCTCACCACGTCCGTCCAAGGGTGGAGGGACAAGCGGTTCTACATCCGCGACCAGAAGGCCGACGGAGAGCACTACGGACTCGCGCCCTTTGATCCCGCGGCGTCTTGCAAGAGGAGGCGCTCCTGGAAGAGTGTCATTATGCCCGGCGAGTCTGAGGAAACATAAGTGTTGTATAAGCGCGTCTGCGACCTCGAAAAATGCATAGGCAAGGAAGAAGGTGGCGCTGCCCTTATTCGCACCTGGTTGTGCTGCCGCGTCCAGCCTCTGCAGGCCAGAGTGCACCCTATGTTCCGCTGGACCGGTGCTGATGATGTCACTCGCGTATCTTCCGAGGGCATTTATGCGAGTGACGTCGATAAGAGGGTGCGACTGGTGACCAAATACACCGCCAAGGAGGTTCTCCCTGGCGAACCAGTCGTGCCTCCTTTCGATGCCTCTAACCCTCCTACTGAGGTAGAACTGTACTATGAAGTAGTTTCTATTTTTGATTGCCTTTTATGATGCTTTGATATATAATGTTGTATCTTTTGAATCAGGACTGGAAGGTATCTCCCAATTTTCCCCCTCGTCCTAAAGGGGTTATCCCTCGTGAAGTGGATGAAGAGGACGAGTCGGAGTTGACCGTCCCAATTGAATAGGAGGAGGGAGCCGCCGAGTCTAGAGACCAAGACACTCGCAAGCGTTCCCGTAGCAAGGACTCGGATGCCTCATCACCAACAATGCCAGAAGGTACTTCTGTTGTTGCAAAGGAGCCAATCCCCACTGTTCCTGTGCGCTCCATGGCTCCTCCTGCCCGGAAGAAGCTGCGACTGCCGAAGGAGTTGTCGGAGTCGGAGGAGCAATCCTTCGACCTTGATAAACTTAGCTAGTAAGTTCTGTATTCGTGACCTCGTTTTGGTTTCTTTTTGGATTTTCTTTTTCCCTGAAGTTTTTGTTTGATGTGTTTTGTAGCCGAGCAGCGTCGTCGTCTTCTGACGACGTCCAATTTGTGAAGGAGTCCGGAGTCGCAGACCCCAAGGCCAAGGAAGTGGCTGAATGGTCTTCTTCTCCTCCATTGGTATCCCACTCCAGGCACAATTTGTCGAGTTCCCTGCATGCTGGGGAACACCGGATGGTTGCCCGAACGACTACACGGCAGTCATCTTCAGAGTCTATGGAGGATCACGTAAGCGTCCTTTTGTTGTTTTGGCAGTCGAATTTATACTTGGTGCTATTTGTTAATACTTTGTTTTCTTCTGCGACAGCTCATCGTGAAGGAAGCTGCTCGCCTAGCGGAGCAAGTCCTTGTCATGGGTCGGCAGCACGCTCTGCTGGACAATCGCCATCGCGTTGTCGAAGGTGAGTTTTGACTTCATCTTTGTCTTTGTGAATTTTATGAATTCGATTGATGATACACCCTGTGTGTTGTAGTTGAGCACAATGAACTACTTCGTCGTGCTGCTGCACTCGAGAAGACGCTTGCCGCGGCGACAAAGAATCGCGACGAAGCAATCGCAGCTCTGGAGGAGTCGCGAAAGCGAGAGGAGGATCTCCGCATCTCCACTACTGAGAGGGAGAAGTTGTTCGAGGAGCAACTTTTATCAATTGCCAAGTCCCTCTCAAGTATTCTTTTGGCTGGATTTTGCATTGTTATTTGCTTTGTCGTGTGGTAGTTGTACTAACACATTTGAGTATGCAGATGCCAGTGGCCTGAGCTTTGATGCCCAGTCTCTGTGTCGCGCGGATGCATTGGCAGGCGCCATCACTACAGTCAAAGACCGTAGTGTTTCCCTCCAGGAGACACTGGGGAAGGCCAAGGGTGTGCTTAGTCGCATCCGCGAGGATTTAACTCCCAAGGCCGGACTGATCGACAACCTTGGAGACCTAGTGGAATCCCTTGCTGGAGGTATTCCCGCGGACTTCAAGAACTCGCAGCGTTCTGTCGGCACCACCATGGCACTCGCGATGGTGCAAGCCCATGGCGTGGAGATGGACCCCGCCGCTATTTCCGAGGCGATGCCTGTCGACGCTGGAGGCCAGCAGGTAGTGTTTGCTCCCTTAGCTGGTAGCAGCGCTAAATATGGTCCTCAACTTATCGAGACACACGCCAAGTATTTCGAGGAGCGGTGGCGAGCAAAGGCGGCAAAGGCTGCGGCATATGGGGGTACCACTAGCAAGTCAATGGCATCGGAGACTGCCACGGATGCGATAAAGCCTCCGAAGCCAAAGTCAAAGTCAAAGAAATAAAATGCTCCATAGTTTACATGTGTAATAGCTATAGTGTTTACCCTTTTGTGTTGGAACAATGCTTTTGTGGGAGTGTCCTTGTCGAGACTTTGTTGTGCTTGAATGCATTTATGCCTTTTATCAATGTATTCTTTGTCTCTTATTTCCTCTTGCTTGGTTCGTGATAGGGTATGTCGAGTGGTCCTTCGAGTGGTCCTCATGATCCTCCGCCCACCGATGAAACCTTGGCACAACCGCGCTTAAAGGTGGAGGAGTTGTCGTTGCTTTCGCGACTGCGCGATCGCATCAAGCAACTGGAGCATTAGTTGCCCATCCTCCGCGGTAGCGCAGATGTATGGAAGTCGAAGGCGGAGAAGGCCACCGCCCGTGAGAAGTATCTCTTAGAGGAGGTGACGCAGCTAAGTGAGCAGTTCAAATGTTAGCTTTTCTGCCCTCTTGTCTTTTCTTTTTAGTCAGTCGCGGTGATGCCTTGTATTTATACTTTGTCTTTTTGCTTGGTGTAGTTGTAAGTGCTCTTAATCCGCAGTATGAGAAGAACCGGATTGCCATTCAAATGAATGACCTAACTCATGAGCAACTACAGACGAGTGGTTACTTTTGGGTGGACCACGATCGTGCGATCGCGCTTGTGACCCTGCAGGATCGTGCTTCTCGAGTGCTTCATTTTTTGAAGAAGGCGCAGTCATGCCTTAGACATATTTACCAAATGATGTTTCCACTGGATGCCGTCCCTTCGAGCCTATTGGCTCTTTTGGCGAAGTTCCAAGATTTGAGTGCGGTTCGCGAGTGCGTGCGACAGTAGCTAGTAGCTTTGCGAAGGCTACATTGTCGCTGGTGCGACTGCATAGGCCGGATGTAGATGTTGCAGCTGTTGTCGCTAGGCCGCCTCCTCCACCAGAAGGTATGGCCTAGTACATGGTTCCGCACTACCAAGCGGTTGATCGCCTAGCAGAAGAAATTGTCGATTTCTTTGGGAAACAAATGAACGTTCTTCTATTGCAGCAATAGTGTGATTTGTATCCTGCACATAATTGTACAAGTGTTGTAAAGTTCATATGAATATGTTGGGTGTAATTAATACCCATTGATATGTCAAGAGCTTGCTAGCTTTTATATTTTGCGAGTGTATTTGTACTCTGCAGTTCCTTTTCGTTAGCCTGACTTGTGTTATCTCAGCACCTTGCCTACCTGTTCGGTGCATTGCAACTGGGTTGGTGTTTATCATGGGTTCGATTAGTGTTGTGTCAGCTACTCAGGAAACTGCGATTTGTTCATAGAACGAAAGTGTAAAGGGTGGCGCAGCCCCCGAGTGATAAATTTTGCAGGAAAGTAAGGAAAACACAGAGTTTTGGGGCACTTAGCTTTATTTATTCGCAGAATAGTACGAGGTACAATATGTGGCTAAGTAGCCTGGCTGAATAGCCTTATTTGTAAATTAAAAATGACTAGGGGTAGAAGCGACGCAGCTGCGCTACGTTCTAGGTATTGGAGTATGCGACTCCTATCTCGAGATCTTTAAGGCGATATGCGCCACCTGGGATTACTTCTGTAATCAAATAAGGTCCCTCCCAAGGGGACTAGAGCTTGAGATGCCCTTGCTGCTTCAGTCGCAGAACCAGGTCTCCTTTGACGAAGGATCTGGGGCGTATCCTTCTGCTGTGGTAGTTGCGGAGGTTTTGCTGGTAGATCGTGGATCTCTCCGCTGCGATTTCCCGTGCATCATCAAGAAGGTCGACGGATTCTTCGAGTGCAAGAGCTCTATAGCGTACTTCTGCGGGTAGCACCGCTTCAGCACCATGCACCATGAAGAACGGGGTGTATCCCGTGGCACTCTTTGGAGTTGTGCGTAAGCTCCAGAGTACGGATTGCAGCTCGTCTGGCCAGCATTCGGCGGCTTGTTCGAGTGGCCGAAGGAGTCGCTTCTTGATTCCGCCGCAGACGAGGTCGCTGGCCTTTTCGACTTGACCGTTGAACTGCGGGTGAGCCACCGAGGCGTAGCTTATGTTGATTCCCAGGTTTTCATAGAATTCCTGGAACTCCTTAGAGGTGAAGTTCGTCCCATTGTCCGTGATGATGCTATGTGGCACTCCAAAGAGGTAGACAATGGACTTGAAGAACTTGATAGTGCTGGCTCCTGATTGATTTGTCACCAGCATGGTCTCGATCCACTTGGTGAACTTGTCGACTGCGACCAAGAGGTAAATGTAACCTCCTGGCGAGGATTTCGGGAGCTTGCCGACCATGTCGAGTCCCCATTGCACGAAGGGCCAAGCCAATGGTATTGGCCGAAGTTCCACGCCAGGTGCATGAGGTTTGTCCGTGAATCGCTGGCAAGCGTTGCAGCGCTGGACGATGTCCTTGGCATCGCGCATGGCCATGGGCCAGTAGAATCTAGCTCGCAGAGCTTTGGCGATGAGGGCGCGACTGCCAGCATGGTGCCCGCAGGTGCCTTCGTGGATGTCGAGGAGGATGGCCCTTCCGTCCCCGTTGGAGACGCACAGTTGGAGCACTCCTATGATGCTGCGCTTGTACAGTTCTCCGTTGATGAGGGATAACGCCTTGGATCGGCACACGATGTGTCACGCGTCAGTCGGATCATCTGGCAGCCTCTTGTTGAGTAGATATGTAATGTACGCTTGTGTCCAAGATGGCTCGATCATCATGAAGCCCATTGGTCCTTCGAGTCATGTATAAAGCTCCAGGTCGTCGAGTGCCATTGGCTCGTTGGATGGCGTAGCCCCCGAGTCTATTGACGTTCTTTTCTTTTCTGGAGCCTTTGGCTTGATGGAGCGTCCGCAGATGCGCTCGAGAAATAGCCCAGGTGGTATGGGGCGCAGGTGGAGCCAATATTGGCGAGTAGATTCACCTCTTCATTGCCTTCGCGGCCCACATGTTGCAGCTCACAGACGTCGAAGTCCCCTTCGAGTGTGTCATAGAGGTCACGATACGCGATCATGTTGTCTCTCAGTGCGTCACACTCATGCATCGTTTGGTTGACCACCAGTTTGGAGTCGCCGTAGATGATGAGCCTCTTGGCGCCACAGGATTTCGTCATCCGCATCCCATGGATTAGAGCCTCGTACTCAGCTTCATTGTTGGAGGCAGTGAACTGCATTCGTAGAATGTATTTCAGCTTGTCTCCCTGGGGCGATGTTAGTATGACACCTGCGCCAGCTCCGTCCTTTCGTTTGGATCCGTCGAAGTGCATTGTCCATAGGTAGGACATATCTGGCTTGTCAGGGAGCTGGTTCTCCATCCAGTGCACGAGGATATCAGGGAGGACTTGTGACTTGATCGCGTCGCGCTTTTCGTATGTGATGTCTCGTGGAGACAGTTCAATTCCCCAAAGCGCAACTCGCCCGGTGGCATCAGGGTTGTTGAGTATATGTCCGAGCGGGGCGTCGTTGACCACCACGATTGAGTGCTCCTGGAAGTAGTGGCGCAGTCGCCTGGCTATCATGAATACACCGTACGCCAGCTTCTGGTAGTGCGGGTACCGCTGTTTTGTTGGCGTGAGCACCTCGCTGAGGTAGTAGACTGGGCGCTGGACCCCATGGACCTTATTTTCTTCGGCTCGTTCCACCACAAGCACCGTGCTGACCACCTGGTTAGTCGTGGAGATGTAGAGCAACAATGGCTCTTTTTCGCGTGGACTCACTAGTACTGGCGAGGTGGATAGTAAATGTTTGAGGTCCTCAAATGCTTCTTGCGCCTCGTCTGTCCACTCAAATTTGTCAGTTTTGCAGAGAAGTTGGTAGAAGGGCAATGCCTTTTGGCCCATGCGACTGATGAATCGACTGAGCGCCGCGATTCTCCCAGCCAGTTGTTGGACGCCTCTTACATTCTTCGGCTTCTCCATGGCCAATATGTCCTTTATTTTCTTCGGATTTGCTTCGATCCCTCTCACAAAGATGAGATACCCGAGTAACTGCCCATATGGCACGCCGAAGGCACATTTGTCCGGATTGAGCTTGATCCGGTAGTGGTCGAGGTTGGCGAAGGTCTCGCGTAGATTGTTGATTAGCGAGGCTTCCTCTTTGGTTTTGATGACGATGTCGTCAACGTAGACTTTGATGTTGCGACCAAGTTGATTCTTGAGGCAAGCCTGCATGCACCCGCTGATAGGTGGCTCCTGCGTTTTTTAGCCCGAAGGGCATAGTGTCGTACCAGAACACACCAAAGGGCGTCGTAAACGCCACTTTCTCCTAATCCTCCTCCTTCATTTAAATCTGATTGTAGCCGGAGTAGGCACCGAGGAAGCAGAGACGCTCACATCCCATAGTGGGATCGATGATTAGGTCAGTTCGCGACAACGGGAAGTGATCCTTTGGGCAGTGCTTATTCAAGGAGGTGAAGTCCACGCACATCCGTAGGATATCCGTGTCTTTTTTGGCACAAGCACTGTGTTAGCGAGCCAAGTGCTTTCCTTGATCTCGCGTATGAATTTTTCGTCAAGAAGTCTGTTGATCTCCATCCCGACTGCTTTTGCTCTTGGTTCAGACAGTCGCCGAATTGTCTACTTGACTGGCCTTGCATCTGGATTCACGTTGAGTGAGTGCTCGACGAATTCCCTGGGAACTCCTAGCATGTCCGCTGGACACCAGGCGAAGATCACCTAGTGCTCATGGAGGAATTCGACGAGCGCGAGTTCCTATGCGGAACTCAAGTTGTTGGCGATGAGGGTCGTCTTTGTCGGGTCCGTTGGATGGACCTGGACTTTCTTCGTGTGCACCGACGAGTCGAAGGATAGGTCGGGTGAACTTGGCCTGCTTAGGGGAGGCAGACAGTTGTCTGTCAATTCCTTTAATCTTGCGAGTTCCTCCTGCATGCCGAAGGACTAGGAGATTCTGTTGAATTCCATGTCGCAGCTATTGGACATCTCGAAGTTGTCGTTGATTGGAATTACGTCGTTTGGACCTGGCATTTTCATCTGCAAGTAGGCGTAGTGCGGCACTGCCATGAACCTTGCGAACCCGACATGTCCAAGGATGCAGTGGTATTGTGAGGGCTAATCGACGACTCCGAAGTCGATGCGTTCTTGCCGAATATTTTGCGGCGTGCCAAAGATGACGTCGAGGTTGATTTTGCCTAGGGGATATATGCCTTTCCCTAGGACAATACCGTGGAACATCATGTCTGAAACTTCCAGACACATCAGAGGGATCCTTATCGCACGCAAGGTACTCGCGAACATGAGGTTAATGCCGCTGGCACTGTCCATGAAGACGCGACTCATGTCGAAGCCCCCAATCTGCGCCTCAAGTACGAGGGGACAGTGGCCTGGACAAGGAACTTGTCGCGGCCTAGACAAAGGTGATGCAGGAGTCGTTTCCACTGAGGTACTCAGTGGTGGAAGGTGGAGAGTTTATCGCCAAGTTGACTTGGCGAGTGATGGCCTTCTGCACTCAATTTGAGGGATGCCCTTTTTGGATCATCCCCATGTTGCCCACGGCTCGTGGGTATGGTTCACCTCTGTGATGCTAGACCGGCACGGCCGCGGGTGGTGGTGGTCCGGGCGGTGGTGGAGGAGCTCCATGTGCCACAGCGCCTGGGGCGGTTCCATAGCCCCTGTTGACCGCGTCGCGATTCATCCGAGCCAGGCCCTTGTGGATTTTGAGCAACTCGCGACAGTCTTTGAGAAGGTGGCTAGATTTCTTCTTGCCATCGTGCTTGTCGATGTAGAAGTGCATGTTGCATGGCCCAGATAGTTTGTCCTCGATAGATGTTGCAAGCCTCTTAGCGAGTGTCGTGTTGCCACACCTGCGTGGTCTTTCCACTGTCGCGGTATCCACCACTGCTGTATCCGTTGTTGCGGTTGTCGGCATACCCGGCTACGACCATATTGACCTCGTCGCGGTCATCGTAGATGCGCATCCGATGTTTGCCTCGGCGGTCGCGTCTGCGCCCGAGGTCGTCGTCATCATCGAGGTAGGTGTGATTTTTCACCTAGTCTTCTCCGTCAGCCCACCGATTGGCGATTTCCATCAGGTGGTCGACCGTTTTGGGCTTTGAGTGGCCCAACTCCTCCCTGACTCTATATGCTGAATGTCGCCGTTGAACGCGTCGATTGCATGGTCTTCTGAGATGTTTTATGCCGAGTTCTTGATGATGGACCACCTCTGGATGTACGAGTGTAGCGATTCGCCCTTTGCTGGCAGCTTCTCAATTCTTCGATTGATGCGGGCCTTTTGTAAGTGCCCTTGAAATTGCGCATGAACCTGTAGACTAGCTCTTCCCAGCTGCGAATGGATCCGGTGCAGGCATTGCATGGCCGTGCTTTGACTCCCTCCATGTAGTTTGACGGAGGAGATGTGATCCTCCAACCAGATTTTCGGGTCCTGTAGACCGTCAAATTTTGGGTTCTCCAACGGGAGTTTGAACCCCTTAGGCATTCGCTTCTGCCTGATGGCCCTGCTGAAGCATCTGGCGCCGCAAAGCTCAGTCTCGTCTTCTTCTGAGTCAGTCGAACGAGCGCGTCTTGCCCACATTTGTCGACTTTGCGCTGTGTGATGTCATCGCGTGCATCATAGTCGCGATCATGCTGCCGTGAGCGATGTCGTCGTGACAAATCCTGACTATCGTCACTAGAGGAGTACGAGTAGTACTTTTCCAGAGCCTTACTTTTATTCAGCTCCGGTGTTGGTTCTTTGTCAAGGGCGGCTTCGATTAGCCCCAGGCCCGCGATCGTAGATCGGTGCATGGCAGCTCGCGGATCTCCAGCCGGAGGCTGGTTGTTGAGGAGGTACATGGTGGCCGCCGTTACCGCAGCTTGTGCCGTTTTTGGGAGCATGTTGCCCTACATGTCGACTGTCATAGAGATGAAGTCGAGGACTTTCGCAGCCTCCACACGTTCTTGCTCGATGAGGTGGGCCAGTCGAGATCGCCTCTTGTTGGCGACGTACTCGTTGCCTTTGGACGAGGATCCTCCGTGGGAGGAGAACCCAACTCGTCAAAGGCTCGATTCATCCGCCGCCTTTCTGCGCGCTTCGAATTGCGTGATCACCTACTGCTAGCGCTTGAATTCCTCCTTTAGCAGCCAATGGTAGCCCATCAACATGTCCTGTGATGTGTTGGGGGTAGAGGATTGCCCCGTAGATTTTCGCCACAATGGGCCCACTCGTTGTCATTGAGGTGGATCTACATGCGTTGCCGGTGTTCTCATTCGCCGTGAGCGTCGGTCCTCCACCGGTTCCGTTGTTGACGGGCACACCGTTGCCACCATTGGTGGGGCCGCTGTTGGGCGTACTGTCGTTGGGTGGTCTAGTGCCGTTGGGCGGTCTGGTGCCGACATTTTCACGATTGGTGGTAGTATCGTCCGCGTTGATGACTACACACATGAAGTGGTTGGGGAAGCTGTTGCTCCCGCAACTTTCAGATCCAGATCCATAGGCTCCGTCTTCAGTGGCTAGGTCACCCAGATCGGATCCACGACTGCTGTCGCTGTCCGTGCTCCCAGCTGTTGCCGAGGTGTTGAGCTTGCTGAGGGTGCCGATTGGTGGCGAGAACCACAATGCTGGAGCAATCACAGGTGCCATAGGCAGGTCAGGCATGCGAAGCGTGACCAGTTGACCAACCTGGAAGAGGAAGCTCCCAATCGCTAGGCTGATTCCATTGCCCACGGACTCGAAAGCCGGGCGAGTGGCCGGCGTGTGGACGGTGACGTTGAACGCGCCAAAGAGCTGGCGAATCTCCGCTGTTGCGGAGTTGTAGATCGCGGTTGACGGGGCCGAATAAGCCGCGACATCAGCACTCCCAGTTCCCACAGACGGCGCCAATTAATGAGGGTTTAACTCGTCAATGCCCATTGTTATTGACTTGGGTTTTGGAAAAGGAGGGAGCGCTGGACGCATCAATTGGCTAGCAAACAAGCACACAGGGACGCAAGTTTTACCCAGGTTCAGGCCTCGTAGAGGTCCCTACTCCTGCTTGTCTGCTCTTAGAATTAACGAAGGAATCGAAGATTACAGAGCGGTCTGTCTGGCGAGAGTTGTGGAAACCAGGGTGGTGATTGTCCTCCTCGTCGCCCCCTCCTAGCCTTTATATAGATAGGCTAGGTCTCGGGTAGCAGGTCGAGTCAGTTATAGATTAGGGTTTTTCCCTCTGACTTTCTATCTTAAGCTTCTTCTTGTCTCGCAAGCAATCGAGAGTCCGTGGGCCACTCGAATTCTCCACTGGGCCCTGGCAACGCCGTGGGCTTCTGCCGTATCTGGACCGTATATACCAAACTCGAGTACCTGTAGGGTATACCAATGTCAGAAACCCTACTTCCTTCTTGTCTGCTTGTATTATCTATGGAGAGTCCAAACTCGTTGAGTCGACTAGATGTGATATCACTAAGAGGGAGGGGCGCATATTTATATAATGTCTTGTCTATCCGATGTCCTCCTCATTGGACTCACCTAGCCTTCATATATGAGGAGTCTAGGTCTTAGGTACCAATACGAGTAGGTTACAAGTTGGTGTTCGTATCTAGTCTAGTTTTGGACTACCCCTGTTTTGCATGCTTAGATTTGGTGTGCTTGTAGGCTTCGTATCAGCCAAACCGTGATCTGATTCATGTATCTTGATATATCTTCGAGTGGGCCTTCCATTGAACTGTACAATATATGCCAATAGTGGGAACCCGAAGGGTTATGCCCATGTCAGTAGCCCTCATGGCTATGTTTGGATGCTTGCATCCAAGCATAGGCTCAAAGTCCTTTTTAATATGCCCAGAAGGTAAACTTGAAGATTTCTTCGGATGCGTCAACTTATCGACTGCCTTGTTTGGTTGATTCTATGGATGAAGTTGTCTTGTTTTTTAAGTGATATTGGCATCTTTATCGGGTGCTCCCAATGGGAGTAACTGATAGGCTACACTCAGGTAGGCTCAACGTTATTTTTCATCATTGTATCTTCTATTGACTCATGTTGGAGGATTTCTGTTTTTTTATTGTGTGCACGGCTAGCTCTCCCGATCGGAGTAGCCCCCATGGCTACATGCTTATGCTTGAGGTCGAGTGTAGGACCAAAGTTTGTCTTCTTGAGATCTCCTGTAGACTCTGTATTAGGGTTTGTTGTTTCTATCGGATGTGTGTTCATCGCTCCCGATGAGAGTAGCCCATGAGGCTATGTTCAGGTGCTTGCATCCAAACGTAGGCTCAAAAACATCTTGATCCGAGGAGGTACTTGACTCAGTTCTTCTTGTATCTTTGATTGTACATTGACTCCATAGGAGGAATTTTCTATCGAGTAGCAAAACTATAAGTTCAATAACTCTGTCATGGGGATTTTGGTATAACGAGTCTAGTAAACCGGACGGATCGAGAACCAGTTAATTTCTCTTGGGAAAAACATAGTGAACCTTCTTGAGATAAAGTCCCCAGAGTCGAACCTGGTATATGCGAGCATAATTCATCTTGGTCCATAGAGGTATTATTGAGTACTGAAATTCTAGTTTTATGTTTTGGGTACCCAATGTATCCATTGAGATTTTTCATCATATAGTTGATATGGAATTTTTCTAGCAGAGAGCATTTATGTGTGATTACCAAGACTCACAGGACGGATCTCGGGGTCTTATTTGCACGTCGTGGACACGACATTCATAGATGTTATTGCGGCAAATGTGGTCTGAGAATTCGAAGTTTTTGTCGACTCCATAGGAGGATTTTATTTTCTATAGGGTGCGTGGCTACCGCTTCCGATGGAGTAGCCCCCGAGGCTATATTCGAGTGCTTGCACCGAAACATAGGGTCAGTGCATCTTGTTCATCTGAGGAGGTACACAAATCCGGTCTTGGCGTAAGTTGAAGTGGCTGGCGCTAGTCGACTCAGTTGGAGGCCCTGATAGAATATCTCATTGTAGTCCATGTTCTTTGAACAAACATAAAGAATTGTGAAGTACATGTACGTTGTAAATAATTTTTATCTTTTAACGTCCTTTGAACAAACATAAAGAATTGTTAAAATTTTGTGGTGCCATTAGACTCGACACTTTTGCACTGTTTTGCGAGACCTTTTTGTTAGCATGATGCCCTTATTCTCAGTACCTTGCCAACCTGTCAGTTGGGTTTCAACTGGGTCAGAGTTTTTAAGGATTCCACGCTCGGGCAGAGTCAGCTACTCAAGAAGTCACGTACTGGGTGCTCGAGTGCACGAAGTCGATGGCGCTTAGGTTACTCTAAGATGGTGCATCCCCGAGTGTGTCGAATGCGAGTTAAAAACTCATCTCTTAGTAAAGGAAAACATAGATTTATTGGTATTTGTTGCCGAGTGTGTCTGTTCCGCATGGCTCCTTCATCATCCGGCTCTTTCTTAATTGCGCCTCTCTGAACCAATGTGGCAGGGGAGGTCCTTTTGGGGGATGCCCTTGATATAAATTTGATAGATCCCCCAGGGGTTAATCACTCCTACGCGACAAGGTCCTGGCCAGAACGGTTGTCCTAGTGATTTAGCTTGCGGGTGTGTTTTCATGTAGTCTGCCATGCACTACTAGAGAAAAGGCTATAGGAGACATGCATATTTGAGGCGCATTTATACTATATGCGCCTCTGATAAAATAGGCGAGGCGTCCCAGCCTGACATGTGCCTCTAGTACTTAAATAGGCGAGGCGAATATTTGTAGGATACACCTCCACTAGTATTTGTACGGACGAAATCTAGCACCCGCAACTTATGCGAGGCGCATTTTTATAATATGCATCTCCAATATATTAGATAGGCGAGGCGCATATGGGAAGAATGCGCCTCGCATAAGTTACGTGGGCCCGGGAGGAGATCTGTGGTCGAATATGCAAGACGCATATGGTAATATGCGCCTCCTATACTTGATAATATGCGAGGCGCATATTCCCATACGTGCCGCCTATAACCTGGATGATTCCCACTCCCGTGGAATGTATTTTAAGTTTTGGAAAGAATAAACAAAAATGATAGAAACTTTAAAAAAAAAATTCCTTTGAGTTGTAGTTAGATTTTAGGTTATAGATCTAGACAAAATTGAAAAACATGAATTTCCATGTATTTTGCAAAAATAGGTCATGGCACGATAAAACGGCCATAAATTTTGCATACTATGTTGGAAAAAAATCTTTAACCTATTAAAATGATCGTCTCGAAATTCCCTACTTGAATTCAAAAAGAGTAAAAAGTTATGACCGAAAGAAAAAAAATTCCTGCAAAAAATAAAAAACTATTCGAGGCGCATATCATATGATATGCGCCTCGCATAAGTAGAGCCGGATTCAAATTCGAAACAGCCGCCTACCACGCCTACCACCTCTTCTCCTTCTCCTTCTCCTCCACCTCTCCTCCTTCTCCTTCTCCTTATCCTTCTCCTTCTCCTCCACCTCTCCTCCTTCTCCTCCACCTCTCCTCCTTTCCCCCTTCTCCTCCTCCTCCACTCTCCTCCTCCTCCACCTCCGATGGCATCCTCCTCTTCTTCCTCCGGCGACCTTCTCCTCCTCTTCCTCCGGCGACCTCCTCCTCCTCCGGCGATCACTTTGGCCATGGCCTCCATAACCACACCAACCACCTCCGGCGGCCTCATCCTCCTCCACCATCTCCGGTGACCCCCATGGCCATGGCCTCCACAACCACATCGACCACCTCCGGCGACCCCCATGGTCATGGCCTCCTGCACTTTCCTGCGATGGTAGGTTGCGGCCACGGGCACGGCCTCCGACGAGCTCCGGCGAAATTCCGACCAGATCTAGATCTGGCCGCCTTTTTTTTAAATTCAAAAATAATATCCGAGGCGCATTCGGGTCAATATGCGCCTTGCATATGCAGAATATAGGAGGCGCATTCGGATCAATATGCACCTCACATATTCTGAGTATGGGAGACGCATATGATCAATATGCGCCTCGCATATCTATGATATAGGAGGCGCATATGATATGCCCCTCGCATAACAAATACTAGAGGCGCGACGCTAGAGGCGCATATCATATGCGCCTTGGATAGGGTTTTTGGTGTGCCTCGGGTAGGGTTTCCCTAGTAGTGATGGTTCCAACCGGGTATAAGGGGTGTAGCCGATTTGTTCCGTAGCCATCCACAGCTCCAGAGAGTGTGCCAACTTCTTTGGAGGTCTATGGTTGGTGCACTTCCAAGATGTTGCGGGCCTCCGGACGAACATAATACCCGCGTCCCTACTAGGTTCTAATAGGTTCTAGCTCGCCGAAATCTCCAGGTCAAGCGGCATATGGTCTAATTTGTTTTCCCCGTATAGTTATCTCCCTCTATGTGTGCCATATCCTTTGGGTCTTCCCCAGAGACATCGCAGAGGTCCCTCTGTAGGGACCCTCGCATCCCAGCTCTTGGTTCCGGTAGGATGCATTTGATGAGTGCCTTTGCCTCCATGCAGGCTCTAGTGAGGAGGGAGCCAGCTAGGTCGTTGCTTCCCTTGCTGGTCTTGAGACTGCTTGCGGCATGTCTGTCCTTAGTTCCCATGGATTAATGTCCTAGCATAGAAGGTCCTCCTTTATCATGACGAACTCCTTGGACCAACGAGGAACAACATCCAGTTTGTCAGGTTTAGGCATGCCCCGAACTTGGTCAACTTCTTGCATCCCAGGATGACCAACTGTCATGTGGCTGGCCCATGACCTCGAACATGCAAAATTGAGTTACGAAGTTCCTTGTCCGGCTGAAGGTAAATGGGAGGGGTACTTCTTTGGTGTCTTCATCCGTGTTGCTGGTCTCGCATTCAAGCCTAAATTGGTCGGCATGGATGTGCATGTAATCCAACATCCTGGAAGATATGGTACTCATGATTATATATGGTCAGGTCGTCTATGCTTCCTTGTATTCGTATGTTGGCGATAAATGGGGAGACAAGGAGCAAGGAGTCAGGGTAGCCATTCTGGATAACTGGCTGAAGGACACGAGGTATAGGATCCTCCTTAGATCCAAGCATGGTGGCTCGTCATCGATCTAATCTAGAGCTGGTTCAATTTCTAGGAAGGAGGGTTTCGAGGATCCAAATGAGTTGGCGGGTTTGTTTCCTGGTCTTCCTTCCCTATCAGGTCGATGCATGGCAAGATTCACGATGTTGGCCTAGCGTAGGGAGGAACTACCTGACCGATACCAGAGTGTTGTCTAGTATTTGGATTCTCGCTGACTCCCCGGTGAGGTCGGTACGGCTCCTAGTGTGACATGTTCTGGTGGAAGATAGGAAGTGTCCTTCATAGTCTGTTCTCATGCCCGTTCGAGTTCCCGCCGTACTCGATGTCCATGTCTGAGCCCTAGGTGTGTTTGCGGACTGGCCTAGTCCCTGTTCCCTAAGTAGGGGCTTCGGTATCTAAGCATCCTAGGCATCTTCTTCTGAGCATAGGGGAGATACCTGATTCCTCCTTGCATACCTAGGCATCCTTCTTCAGGGATCGATCAAGGTGCATGGATCCCCGTGCCCATGACGATGGTGTGTGTCCGTTTCTTATGTATCCCAGCATGTTGACCTATTCCATCCTTACTTCACGGTCTCACCTTTTGTAGCTGCACTCCATGGAAAGTGGCTGATACTCCCTGAGGTCCATATGACCATCCATGTGGTGTGGGCCGCCTAAGCCGTGATCCATCCACCTAGAACCGGGTGGTAAGAACATTGGTGCTCTCCTACCGAAGCTATAATCATCTTTGGGTTGGAGTCTGTCAGCTCCATGGACTTCCCGACCTTGTCCGAGGTGAGTCGATGTGTCAGAGCTATGATAGTCCTGGTGGTCTCGGTCATTGAACGTCATCGAGGTAGATCTGATTTGCATGATGTGGGCTCCCCTGCCTGGTGCACCAGCTGATGAAGGATAGTTTTCATGATCCCTCCATAGTCTCACTTTGAAGGAACGAAAGAGAGTTTAGTTGTTCATCAATTGGCTTGGGTCAGCAGGTTTGCATCTTCCAAAGACAAAGACGAAGATATATTTGTATAATGTTGAGGATTCCCTTAGAATTTATTCATAAGGTGATCGAGTGATCATACAGAAGTGACTATAGGATGATATCGTTGGGTTTATAATTATAACCAATGAGAGATGAGTCTAGGGTTTATCAGTAAGGCTGATGGCAAAGACTCGGGCGATTATGGCGTGTGCTCTTTAGGGAATGTCCTCGAGTACTTATAGATGTCTATGGTGGTAGAGTCTTCCTTAGTCACGTTAGGTCTTCATCTTTTCTTGTAAGTAATCTTCAGCCTCGATCTCCCTTGGATGTGTGTCTAGTCTTCAGGATCTCCAGAGAGCCATCTTGCAACTCCATATGTGAGGTTAGTTGAGGGTAGGTCGGTTGGGAGCTTCTAGATGCATGCCTCCCGGTCCTTGATCATAGAGGTAGATGTGGGCTGATGGGGGAATGCCAAACGGGGCATATACATGAAGCGGAGTCTCCATGGCCAGTCACCCATGGAGAGTGGCCCACAAAGCGGAGCGTGTCCCACAGAGAGTGTCCCACAGAGAGTGTCCCATGAAGTGGATTCTCCATGGCCAGTTTCCCATGGAGAGTGGCCCACGAAGCAGAGACTCCATGTCCAGTTGCCAACAGAGAATGTCCCTTGGAGAGTGTCCCATGAAGCGGATTCGCCCATGGAAAGTGCCCCACGAAGCGGAGTCTCCATGGCTAGTATCCCGTGGAGAGTGGCCCTCTAAGTAGAGACTCTATGGCGATTCCCCCATGGAGAGTGGCCCGTGAAGTGGAGTGACCCATGGAGAGTGGCCCACGAAGTGGAGTCTCCATGGCTAGTCGCCCGTGGAGAGTGGCCCATGCAGAGTGGCCCACAAAGTAGAGACACCATGGCCATTTGGCCATGGAGAATGGCCCATGGAGAGTGGCTCACGAAGCGGAGTCGGCCATGGAGAGTGGCCCATGAAGCGGAGTCTCCATTGCCACTCGCCCGTGGAGATTGGCCCACGAAGTAGAGTCGGTAACTGACTCGGTCCCTATGTTTGTGAACCCTAGCGAGGTGTGGACATATAAAACTCTCCAAGGAGCTATGAAGCAAGGAGACTCCCATGTAAACAAATATATGATCATATACTGGACTGATAGATGGACATAGCGATCCTCCACCGAGGGGATGTGAACCTGGGTACATCGTGTGCCAATCTCGCTCCCGGATTCTCCTACCCATTGTAGCATCTGTCGTGTCAACAGCACGACAGTGGGCACCCACTGTGGGGCAAGCGATGCTTGGAGGTGATGATCCGGGCGAGATTCCTCACCATGGGTTTGTTCTGGTGGACTCCTTCCCTCTTGGGTGTGATCTAGTCTCCATGCGATCCATTCTCCACGTGGTCTAGTCTCCGGAACTTTCCGGTCACTAGTCTCTAGGACTCCACAGTCTCCACGCTCGAGGACTCACCGATCGCTATTCTATGGAACTCACAGCTTGCTAGTCTCCGGGACTCCCCAGTCTCCACCCTTGGGGACTCGACGATCGCTGGTGTCTGGAACTCACCGGGCGCTAGTCTCGAGGACTCACTGGTCGCTAGTCTCCAGGACTCCCCAGTCTCCACACTCGGGAACTCGTCGGGCGCTAGTCTCTGGGACACGCCAATCTAGTCTTTGGGACTCCCTAGTCTCCATGGTCGGGGACTCATCGACTGCCCAAGAACGACTACACGTCCGCCATATGTCGACTCTAGCAAAGCGTGACTCCGTCCACCGCTTCAACTCTGCTAATGCGCGACTCCGTCTGCCACGTCGACTCTGTGCCCGCTACGTCGACTCTGCCAAAGCACGACTACACGTCCGTCATGTCGACTCCGCGTTCGCCGTGTCGACTCCGCGTCCGCCGCATCGACTCCACCAATGTGTGACTCCGTGAAGTGCATCAACTCCGCCAAAGCATCGACTCCGTGTCTACCGTGTCGACTCTGCCAAAGCATGACTACACGTCTGCCGCATTGAATCCGTGTCCACCATGTCACCTCCGCCAAAGAGCGACTACACGCCTTCCGTGTCCACTCCTCCATAGCCCGAATACACGTCCATCACGTCGACTCCATGTCCGCCGCGTCGTCTCCACCAAAGCCCACGAATGATTGAGTCAGTAGCCTTCCGCTCCTCCTCAGCCGCAGCGACTGCGGCCTTGGCCCTATCCTTAGAAGAGATCACGGCCGCCTTCACCTCCTCCAATTCCTTCACCAGTGAATCGACATGCCCATTCGCCACGTCTAGTTCCGCAACCGGAACATACCCTTCTCGGGCCTTGGAAATGGCAGCCAGAAGACCATCTGAAAGGAACAACAACAATGGTCAGCCTACCGTAAACAACAGCAACTTGCAATCGCCAAACAAAAAAAGTACTCATCGGCAATCTCCTGGAGTCGCTGGTTAGCCTCATGCGCCACGCGCAGGTCATGCTCCAGACACTCCTTTGCGGCCTGCCGATCAGTCGATTCCCTCTACAAGCCCTACAAGCAGAATGAACAATTAGTAACTGCAAAAACACAAATTCAGTGCCTAGCCGCTGAAATTTAGCGACTAGACACTCGGGGAATGGCGACTAGAAGAAATTCAGTGCCTAGCCGCTGAAATTCAGCGACTAGACACTCGGGGACTGGCGACTAGAAGAAACTCAGTGCCTAGCCGCTGAAATTCAGCGACTAGACACTCGGGGACTGGACGTACCTGAATAGCGGCACCAAGCATACTTTGAAGCCCACCGGTGTCCGTTGAAGGGACCACGACGGTCCTCATGGACGATATCCGGGATCTGCAGAGACTCGTTTTCCGCCATGATCGGAAAACCCCTTGCCATGAAGCGCGGGAACGACGCAGACGCCCTCGCCGGGGCACTGGTTGCTGGAGCCGGCGGTTCTGTCGTCGGAGCCCCCTCAGCTGGCTCCGATTGAGTGGCTGCCACCTCCTCGCCGCCGGTGGCAGGGTCACTCCCCTTCGTGATATCTTTTGCTGCACCCTCGTTGGGCTCACCCCTCTGCTTCTTCGCGCCCTCAGCAGGCGCAACTTCAGTAGGTGGCTTCCTCTTCCTGGGGGGATCGCCTTCCCCCATGGTGACGGCCGACGGAATTTTAGCCACTGAGGGGCGACCTATCTTCTTAGCACCGGACCTGCAAAACCTCCAAAGTCGGCAAAGAAATCATACAAAAAGTCGCCCAAGAATTGGAAAGGAAAACCCACGACTCACTTGGCGACCGGAAGAACGCGTAACCCCGTGCTGATGTGGGCAGGCTTGTCTAGCTCCGGGCCCAGCTTGCATGTGAGGCATTTCTCGAAGACATCTGAAGCCCACGATACCGCGGGCTTCTTTGATGATGAAGCCGCGGTCACAGGAATCTCCGGCTCGAAAGACGCACCCGTCCCCGAATGTTGTGGCGACTTCGACGTCGCAGCTTTAGTCGCCTCCTGCTCTGACGCCGTTGAAGTTATCAGCACGATCACCACGAGTGGAACTCCCACCACTGCGTCCGCATCTTCAGCCTCTGATCCCATCATCAGAGTCGCACCCTCCATGATCTCGTGTGGAGTTTCGGTCACATCGTCGTCGTATTCATCGTCCGACTCGAACACCACTGCCGATTTGGATGGTGACGCTAGCTTCGAAGTCGGCTTCTTCGTGGGTGACTTCGGTTCGCGCGCGGGTTTCGCCGGGGTGGTCGTTCGCCGTGAGCTGTGCTCTTGCAAGATTTTGTCATTTTCATCGCGCTCTTCAAGACTATGGCTCGCCTCGAACTCGCGTTGCTTCTACATGCGAGTCTTGCGAGCCACGGGCGCTGGGGGAGGAACCTCCCTCTCTTCCACTTCGTCCTCAGAGGATTCTCGTATAGCACCCTCCTCGAGCTCCTAGGGGACAGCTCCAACCATAGCGGGAAGTACGTCCCTGCAGCCGAGGTAGCATTCGTAGAAGGCGACGAAGATTGCCAGCTACTCGATGCTGTGCGGGCAGAGATCCGACAGCTTGATCGCGTAATATGCGCAGAACCGCCGGAAGAATAACGAGGTGGGGAACCCCAAGCCCCTCTCCAAATGTCTTGGGAAGCAGATGAACTCGCCAGCACGTGGCTTCGGCTCGACTTCGGAAGATGCGGGGATCCGCCAATTCCCCTTACAGAGGACCCCGACGTCCTCAAAGGACTTGAGCCGCGCCGCCGTGCACTTAGATTTCCCCCACGGACCTTTCAGAGGCGCCGTCAGGAAGGAAGCAGGGTCGCTTGGTCTGGAGAGTCTAGATCGAGGGAAGACAGAGGGAATGGATGCGCAAGGATGAAGAATGCGGGGAAGGGGTCTACAGGACTGATCCGTCACTCCCCTTATAAGGAAGCGTTGCCCGCCGATTTCAGGATAGTCGTTACCCGCAGTAATCGCGCTGAAGTTACCGTTGGACTACCCAATGGATAGTTTTGACCAAGTTGACAGTCCAACTCCTTCACTCGACTCGCCTGCAACTATGCCTTGTCCATTCGACGGGGCAGCGACTCGATAGTGATTGCATTCGCCAAAGCTGCGACTGGAAATCCGATGGAAAATTTCCTTGGTTCTCGGCAGAGTCCATCCCCGATTCAACTGGGCATCCAAATTGGACTCACCTACTCCGACTGCCAAATGAACACCTGCGTTTTGAATCAACGATGGCCTCGGGGACTACTAATGGGGATATACCGAATGGAGTATGCCTAGCAGGACGTTCCGATCAGGCCGAAGGCCTAGCGAGTGGGCCTGCAGGACGACGACTGGAATGCGACTGAGGAGAAGGCCTGGCGATTGGAGACTGGAGGCCCAGAAGGGTACCTGAAGCCCAGTCGGATTAGGTCAAAGCCTCCGAATCCATATCCTGTTCGGATGTAAACTGTAAACCCTAGCGAGGTGCCTCTTATATAAGCCTCCCTAGGGTACTATGAGGACTCAAGTTCCATCATACACCTCTTCAAGCGACTCGCTGCTTAGATGTCGAGCTCGCCACCCCTGTAACTCGCTCTCCATCAATCTAATCTAGTAGGAGTAGGTCTTTACCCTTTGGGGGGCCGAACCTGGGTAAACCCATGTGCATCCAACCCCATCTCGCACCGCAGATGGCTGCTAGCTCTCGCCCCCGTTTCTATCAATTGCTGCCTATGGCAGCGACTGCCGTGGCCATTTCCACGATATCATGGTTGTTAAGGCCATTGTGGAAATCGTCGTCATAGACAATCTAAATAAATCAAGCCATGAGATATCATATATTATTTAATATAACATTTAAATATCAAAGAAGAGGCTAATGTGTCCTCACATCAAACTCTTCTTCGCTCCAGCCGTCTCAGGATGCGTATTGGCGGAAATGGAATCATCGCCGACATACCCGGTTTGATCATCTTTCATACTAGATCTAGAGTCCTCCATCCCCTCTATGTGTGATTGCGCCACATTGTTAGAATCACCAATGCTACGTGTGTCTAACAATTACTAGAGACGAAGCATGATCATGGGATGAACTTACAAGATCAGAAGATGCAGTCGACGATTTGGATTAGAAACCCTAGTGATGAAGATGCTGAGCCGCTGGCGCGCCTTCTACCTTCGAGGATCTGCAATGCGTCTGCGATGATCTGCGATGGCGGGAACTGAGGATCTGCGGGTGACGCGGGTAGATCAGCGGTGCGAGGAAGCGATTCAGCGGCACGAGCGACCGAGTTTTACCAAAGCGGAGAAGAGAAAGCGATTCGACCAGCAAGGTGCATGCATGGACGTGGGATCTAATCGTGGTGATTAGGTCTAGGTAGGCCCCACGTGGGGTCGTGCCGTACGGCGTCGTTAGTCCCTGTATACAAATACGAGACTATAATAGGCTTGGATATGGGTTCCGCCTGGACCAAAAAAACGAAGCCAACAAAACGCGTCAGACTAAAATTCCCCTAGCAGTTTGGACTTCCTTGTAAACGATGGTGCGCATTGAAGCACTTCTCTTCTTTCTCAGCCTCCCCCATCCGTGTAGACAAGGGTTCGACCTCGGCCACCATAGCACGGATCTAGTCGAGCTCAAAGCGAACCTGATGGAGACTGCTGTCCTGGTTGAGAATCTCTTTCTCCAAGAAAGAGACTCTATCACTAGAGGTTGTTTTCATATACGATAAGGTTACTTAATCTTATATGAAGACAAGAAGGATGGCCAAGCGGAATCAAAACACCAACTATTCTCCTATGATCGAGCCTCTTCAAGACAAATATTTTGCGGCGAAGGCTCCACCCTGACCGCTCCCGGAGCAGTGGGGGTGCCTTGTGGAGAAGTTTAATACTATGTTCGACACTGGACAAGATGGCCTGCAGAAGAGAAAGCTCTGTCAGAAGGGAAGATAACTCTTTAGCACCCTACCAAGTACCAAAGGAAACTATATCTGGGGCTACAACTACTGGGTGCTCTAAGCGTGCACCAAAAAGTACAACTAAGGATACCTGGACGTGTCCCGACATCGAGTCATAATGGCGCGCTGCCTCCTGACCCTGAATCAGCATGTTCTCAAACAAATTCAGGCTCGAGCTTTGCTTAGAGCCAGTGCGGGTAGCCAAATCTCCCTCCATCGATGCAGCTAGTTCGCGAGGGCTCTGTACCAATCTCATGTTCAGCGGAGGAGCCGGATCTGTGTCCACCTTTCCTATCCCAGTGCAGAATAGGGCCTCGGCCGTGATGACCGTGCTCTCAGCCTCCTTCTCTTTCCCTACTTTGGCTGGGGAAGTTTTGGGGGCTTTGGTTCCGAGCCCGTAGTCGGTGGAGAGCCCATCTTGTTCAGCAGCAAACTCGCACGAGGTGAAAAAGGAGGCGGAAGTTCCTGGGCACTGAAAGGAAGAAGTCATAATAAGGCATAACTCACTTGAAAAAGAAGGGCAGGTTATGCCACTTACCCGGCGTTTACCACAGGATCTTGCTTGATGTTTCTCGAGAAAAATAAAGGTTGGAACAGTGAGACTCTAGGATTCAAGCGCGGACACTCTGAAATGGATGGAGTCTGGTCGTGGGGCTTGGTCATTTTGCTTAGCAGGATGGAAGATTCAGAGCTTGGGCCTCTTTTCCTTGGGGGCCTGGAGGAAGGAATCCCCGAGTAGCTTGAAGGGGACACATTCCCTTTCGCAGGGGCACCTGAGGGACCCCCCCCCCCCTTCTTCACTTCCCCGTTGGCATCCGAGTGAACGAAGATATCGTCCATTCGCAAATCCTCCCCCCTCATGTCCTCCGCCAAATCAACCAACGAGAAGGATTGGAGGCCGCGTGCGGGCAGGATTTTTTGACTTACTTTGGCAGGAAAAAGGCTTGGATCTCAAGGGGATGTGTGAGGGCTAGGCCTGGGATCCAGGCTCTCCTAAAACTCCTTATCCAACATGGTACTCATCCTCTCCTGCAACTTTTGTGGGGGAAGAATGGTGGATTAAGCACAATCGGGGGTTGGGAGGGATGGAGATCTCACACATTAGCCGAGCGCGCCTCTTGAGAGGGAGGATTCTCCGGGAGTTGAAGTCATCAACCAACAGGGAATGGTGAAGCAATCCTTTACGAGTTCCTCTACTCGGGCAAGGAGAGGGCTAATCAGTGATCTTTCGGCATCGGAGAGCTTCTTTGACCAAATTGATCCTCAGCTGATTCCAAGTTTTGATGATGGGATGGAACCCCTTATTGGAACTCACGAATTTCCACCCGGTATAGTCATGTTCGAGTTGTGACCGATGATGGAACTGAGTGCATCCTGTAGTGCGCTTACCTCCTCGACGGGCATGGATAAAGTACCTCCACAATAGCAGGCTTGGGGAAAGCCCTAAGTACATCTTACAAAGGACCACAAAAGCTGCGGTGACCCAACATACCACTGCATGCTTCAGTACACTATAGTCGTTGACATAACATCAATGAAACACACTGCTCTCAGAAGACACATCTCGAAGAGCGGCATGTAAATATGAAACATCGCTTATTGGTAATACAATACCGAGTTGGATCCAAGACATGACTATAGATTAAAACTTGACTCTTTACAAAATATCTAGAGAACTTCCTCAAAATAATGAGGACAACAATATACAGAAGAATCTAGAAATAGCAACTCGAAGTCTATTTTAGAAATAGTTCTACTCTAACAATATATCTATGACTTGTAATTGCTATTATAGAAATTCTCTGTCTAATTAGGTTCTAGAATCTAAGGATTTATCTATACACTAGTCTTCAGCTTCTCTTCTATTGATCCTAAAGTAGTCGTCGACTTCATTGATCCCCACAGAATATCTTCAACTCTTCAAAATAGTTCTCTTCTTGAGTTCATCGTTGATTTTTCTAAGATGAGGAAGGGTTAAGAAGGTATGGTTGAGTGCGAGCGTACTCAGCAAGTTCACTAAAAGGACTGTTTGATGCACTATCTACAACCACAGACCAAAGGTCATAGGTTTTTCCGTAAACATTTTTTCAAAGGTTTCTTTTATTAGGAAAAGCTATGTCCGTCAGTCTTCACAGATTCATTAGAACTTCGTGGAGTTCCTTTCCTGCAGTGTTCATAGCTCCTTCACGGAACAGGGAGAAACATGTCACACTTTTATACATTCTATAGAGATGTGTTGCTTTACCCATGAGAGATCCTTATCCATGTTGCATCCAAGTCTTGAGCTTATACATACTTCATTGGTATGGGGCCCGGTATAAGGATCCAAGACGACCACTACCCTTCTCCGTGACCCCACGTGCCAACACAATCCACCAGGCCAACCACAACTCTGTTAAGCCCCTTTTCAGGCCAGCTACAACTCTGATAGGCCCATGAAGACTTTGTGAGCCAGTTGTGCCCCTCGCAGGTTCCATTTAAAAAAGACCGACCATATCTTCGGCAACCTCTCACAGATAATCTAGACACCAAACCGTGGGGCCTAAGGGTTCCCACCCATGTTGCTAGATCCGTGCAAGGAATCTCTATGTGATGTAAAGGTCGTCCGTTGACACCGGAAAGGAAGAAAATCCAGCTGACTTCCCTAGAGACCATATTGATCTCATGGTTAACGCGAATATACGACGCAAGAATCACTGGCGATATTTGTTGTTAAATCCTAGTTGATACATTCTCAAGCAGTGGTGGTTCCATTACCAGTCATAATAGATTAGCTAATCGCCTTGGAGCGGTAACCACTAGTTCAAGACAATTATGAAAATAGTGTTTTCTATCCTCCTTTTCGAGATACAGGTGATAACAATAGTAGATTACAAAAACTTGATAGAATATAATCAAAGGACATGAGAAAATGTGATTCTTGCATAGCGTTTTGCTCCTTGAGGCGTTCAATCTCGTTCTTCAGGTGTTGCATCTTAGCATCAGCAGATTCTTGCATAGCTTTCATTGCCTCCTCATGGCCTTTGACGGCATCAGCTAGGCCTTTCTTTAGAATGTTTTTCTCACCGTCGAGCTGCTGGATATGCTTGGATTGATCGACGATGCTCTTTGCCTTGTATATGGTCTCTGTAAGTCGGAATAAAGATAGCATTGTCAGAATTCGGATGAAGAGGTTCCAAGTGATAGATTGAGAGCTATTGGAGGAAAATAGACGCTTGCTATTTGCGATTTGTTCCTTTAGAAAGGTTGTTTCACGCTTTTCAATGTCCAGCGCTTCTTGCATCTTGGCATAGTTCTCATTGGCAGCCTTCCTCCGGGTATTCTCATTCTGCAAAGAGATGTGTACTTAGTTTGTCTTGCGCATCTAGTCGAAACTTATCAGTTTCACTAAATGCTCGGGGGCTATAGTATCATATTTTAATTCAGGTATGTTCTCTCTTTGAGTATCTAGCCGGGATTATTCATTCTAACTAGAAACTCGAGGGCTACACTATCAAGTTCTACACTTAGTTATTTGGAGCACTCAGGCCAATAACTACTGGTTTTCTGCCTAAGAGCTCGGGGGATACAGTGGGATATATTATAAAGTAAAAGGAAAAATCCTTCTTACTCCTGGGTGTAGTTACACCCACGTCTAATATACCACCATACGGAAGTATACGTGATACTTTATCAGTTTGAGTATGTTCATATACTATATCTAAGATACTTCAAATCAAGTTACACGAAAAAATTCAAATATAGTCAGAGTTTGCACTATATATCCGAAATACCTTCATATTTGTACGTAAAAAGAAGAGTATGTGAAAAACTTATACATACTACCTCAAAAGTAGTATATATACTACCAATTAGTCTTATAATACTTCATACAACGCGTAGATACTCTCCGGTATGATAGATACTGCCTAGATAGTGTGAAACATACGTGGGTGTAACTACACCCGGATGTAGTATGAATATGTCCAAAGTAAAATATAAAGATCAAAGACTTCCAATAGCAATAATCCTCAGATTGTTGGCCAAGTTGGCATATGCATTATGGAATGTCTGGTCATTGTTTTAAACAGCTACTTGTTTTAAACAACTACTGCCTATTGAATGAGACAATCCAGGCTCAATGTCGGAGGAGTCAGAGGCAGAGGAGTTGTAGAAGCCGGAGGCATGGATGAAGCCCTAGTCGTCTCCTGCGTAATAATAGCAGTTGAATACGTGGTGGCTCCTGGCTTGACCGTTGTTGTTGTTGCTGGTCCTTCTGCTCCCTCCACTAGCTGCTTCCCTTTATCGGTGGCATCCTTAGCCAGAGCTTCAACCACTTTGGAGGATGTACTCTCCATTGTCGCTTGGCCGCTGGGAGCAAGGTCCGTGCCAACAGGGCCTGAGACATATGGTGTTGGATTGATGTCTAACTCCATGTTGGGGGACGAAGTTCTAGTGAAGCCTGTTGCAGGCTTGGAGGCAGGAGTTGGGGGAGCAACGGGGGTTGATGACTTGGTAAACATTTCACGAATATTGTTGGAACATCCAACATCTTTCGAGGTCCACCTCAAACTGACACCGGATTTCTTCCTCAAACGTACAAAGTATAAGTACAGGGATTGAATAGGTGCAAAGCAAAGCTAAGTCAGAGAAGGAATATACTTACACCGCAGCTAGTGCCTTGGTCAAGGGGATGCCGGTGGATTTTTTCTTCTCCGCCTCTAAGGCAGCAGTGGATTTCTTGGAGACTCCACTGTCCGTTTTCTTCTTCTTCTTGCCATTGGAAGTGGCGTTAAAGGTGGAGCTCTTCCGCTTCCGTGCTGCCGGAGCAGGATGATCCTTGGAGGTATCATCATCAGACACAACCTGAATATCCTTCAGTCTTGGATCATAGACTTGGGAGGCCATCTGATCCGCCGCTAAGGTCGCCAGCTGATGGGTCAAAAATCATGTCAGATGGTTGATGCATTCAAGTCAGAAACTTTAGAGTACATATAAAAGCAATGAAGGAAACATAGTTACCTCTGGGCATTTGCTGCATTCGTACATGTCGAAGGTGATGTTGAAGCCACGCTTCTTGTCCTTCACCTTGAAGATGTCCTTTAACCGAAGCTTGATGGAGTCCTTGGAGAAGTTGTCCTCGGAAATCCGAATGGGATCTTTCCTCTCCTTGGAGTACTTGTGTATTAGCTCAGCGCGGTGCTGTAGAGGATAGATCTTCCTTGTGAACCAGAACATGGCTAGGTCCAGTCCGATTAATCCCCCATCTACCAGCCACTCGATACGCCTTACGGCATGAGAGGCTTCATCGTCGGACGGGAGGGGGGCTTGGGATCTCGAGGTGGTGGCCTCGGCGGCGGCTCCGTTGATGAAGTCGGGGTACGAGTCTTCACAGCTGGCCAGAGGAATATTTGGGCTGTAGAAATAAGTCCTCTACCAGTTCTTGCAGGACTCGTGGTCCACGATGTCGGGGAAACCGGTTAGGATTGATCTTAAAGCTAATGGTTACGCGGTTGGTCCTTGGACTCTTCGGACTCTCTCTTGACGATGAAGAAATAGATAAACAGATCTAACCTAGGTTTGATTCCTATGTATCCTTCGCACAGAGCTATGTAACTGCTAAGGAAGAAGTCGGATACTGGAAGGCTAACGCCATGTACAAACTGACATTTGAGGTAGACCTTTTCTCCGGCTTGGGGAGAAGGGAACATTTCGCCGGCCGGTGCTGTCCGCCAGACCAACCCTTTCGTCATTGTGAGGTATCCCTCGGTGATGAGTTCTTGCAATTGTTTGGCGGAGAGGTCAGAACCCCTCCACACTCCCTTGTGGGAGTCAGCATCCTCCTTCGTGGCTTCAAGCGTCGCTCTTTTCTGGTCGCCGCCGGTGGATTCCACCATGGTGGAGATAGGAACCACTACTCCCTCTAGCGGGACGGACACTTCCTTCGATAGCTTGATTGAAGCCTCAAGAGCTGCTGTCGTCGATGGAGCGCTATTGCCGCTGTCCATTGAGTGGATTGATGGAGGATGAGAAGGAGAAGATGTCTGGCTAGGGTTTTCTTGCTGAGAAGATCGAACATTCACGCGATGAGAGGAAGAAGAAGATGCAGGGAAGAATGTGGGTAAAGGAAATTATTCTAGCCGCATTAGATATTTATTGACCCAGGCATCAAGATTCGTGCATGGAAGATCTAATGGTCGCTGCACTGACGACGTGTGTACAAACATGCGCGGTAATTTCGCCACGTCCCTTTTTTGCCGCTTAACGTTTCGTATTTTGCGCGCGCGAAAATAGGTAATGATTAATTCACTATTATATGTGACTTTCTAGGTAGCGTACGCTATATCCTATGCCATCCTACAGACCGTAGCAGTGGAGTCACGTCTGAAGATTCCATGAAAGGCGGATACTATCTGACTATGGAAGAAAAGACTCGAAGATTCTCTGACTTACAAAATAAATACGGAGAGGATTGCAGGGTTTTTTGGGAGATCTTCAAGATATTGCTTGACGGAATGCCGACATCACTTAGACGGAGCATTCAAGACCAAAGGGCAAGACGGCGCGAGATCTCAAAGTCCTCCGAGGACTACTGTTGGGGATATGCTAAATGGGTATCACCATTGCATGTCTCTAATCCGGATAACCCGAGTGGCCCACAGTTGGTAGCACGGCCCATGACCTGCTTGGTGGTGTAGTTAGACGGATCCAGAAGGGAGGTCCATACCGGATAAAGGAAGGCTACGTTGCAGTCACCGACCTACTCGGAGCCTTGGAGTATAAGACACGAAGACTAGTTAGTATTAGTGTAGGACTCTATAACCTGTCTGACAAGGTCCATTTCTTATAACCCTAGGTTCTGGCGCATTTACAAGCCGGACCTGTGGGAGCCTTTAGGGCACAATTCATCACATCTCACGCAGAGAACCGATACGTGTAATTCGGCGTATTGCCATTATAGTGATTTGTAGTAGGAGTAGAATTCCGCCACTGTTGTGGGACATGAACCTGGGTAAGCTATGTTACCTCGTACCCGTCAACTAACCGCCTTCCCCTACCTCTCTAAATACGTTCTGTGAGGACCCCTCCATGGCATACTCGTCGGCAATACCACGACAGTGAGCCAAGAGTTAAAGTTTATCATTAAATTATAAGGAACAAGGTTATGCATCGAAGTTGCAATTGTTGCACCGTCGATTAGGATCTGCATAGATATAGAAGTATATATATGTGGTTATTTCTGAACTGGCTAGTATAGTTGTTTTGGCTAAAGAAGTTTGACACATCCCCCTCTAATGGGCGGGGAGGAGCCTCCCTCCTCTTCGACATCTACATCAGGGCGAGGGTCTGGGGGGAAGAAGGTTGCAGCGGCAGATGAGAGGAAAAAGCAGGAAACTGATTAGGGCTTGGCAAGTCCTTGTGGTGTGAGTGGTGACAACACACAGTCGTCCGCCTTCCCCGGCCCCTTTAAATAAGGAAGAAGGGGCCGGATCACTATGATTTCTCCTTTGGTAGGATGGCATCTCAAGGTGTGAACGGATACAAGTAGGATAAGTCCAGTTGAATATTAAAAATAAAATATAAAATGGATCCGTGACAGTGATGCACTTTTTTTTAGCTGGTTACCGATTTTTTAACACAAACAAGGAACGTCCATGGGGGAGAAGTTGTTAATAAGCAGGGAGATTGGTTATTTCAGCAGAGTCTATCACAGTCGCTGCTCTATGCTTGTAGTTCCATTATTGGCTTCACAAACTTCCCAGCCAGAGCAATGACGTACAGACTCCACATAGTGTTTGACAAGAATGAAGTCCTGAGACCCATCGTGATCCAAATCGTAGTTGCCCTCACTACCCTGCTCATGGTGTTCCGCTTCGGGATGGATGCTTTGCGGCATCGGTCCACAGACAACCGCATGAAGGTGTTTCTGATCACTCTGGACTCAGTAACCCAAGCCATGATCATATACAGCCTTGGGCTCATGCAACGCCCCTCCGGTAGCAACAGCTACTACAAGGTGTGGGCTGTCCTGTTGGTGACCCTCCGCTACAGCGTGAAGATAGGCCGGCCGGCGGGCATCTCCCTGAAGCAAACCCCGTTGGTAGACCTCATGTCCTCCTTCTGGGCTGCCAACATTCTTCGCTCTCAGGCGATGGAGATTCTCAAGGTAACTGGTTGGCTTCTTTGGTCGATCAACTCTTTACGCATCATCCATGGCTTCCTCTCCTCGGAGTTCGCCAACGATAGTCACAGAGAGAATATGAAGCTATTGACGGAGTACATGCGGCATGAGCATAAAGAAGCAGTCAAGACTCTGGACCCTAGCACGATGCGCGGGTACAGATACTTGGTGTTAGGAGAAGCCAAGAAGCTCAAGATGATGAAGAAGAAGAAACAAGTCGGCGGCACAGATCAAGCAAGAGACAGAGATAGAGATGTGGTGGAGGAAACTGAGAATATCAGGAGGCTCCTGCTTGCATTGAAAGAGGGCGACAAGGAGCTGGTGACCCTTGAGAAGATCTGGAATTCCGGTTTGGAACTCGACGAGGATATGAAGGACCTCTGCCTCTCCTTTGCCCTCTACAAGCTCCTCCGCAGGCGTTTCTTCAATTTCGGCATCCACGAGGCCAAGCTTCAGAAGACGAGACGGCTGGTCCTTGACGGGATCCTCGGCGAGCGCTGCAAATACTCCTCCCTGAGGGCGTTCCGTGTCAGCGAAGCCGAGGTGTCTTTCCTCAACGACTTCTTCAACAGCAGGCATGCCATAATTTTTGCAAAAGGCTTCCCTTTCATTCGGCTTATGCTGTCCATCATTCTGATAGGGGGGATCGGTGGTATGGCGTACGCTGTCCATATCTTCTCTAAGGTTGCTAAATTGGATGAGCTAGGCAAGGTTCATGTTCATCACCCAGTGTATTTCACATGGTTCCTCGTCTCATTTCTTGGAGTAAAAGAGATATGGGAGATCACTACTACCTTGTCCTCTGACTGGACCAAGATACTACTTCTATGCAAGTACGTGGAGAAGCCCTGGTGGTTTCGGGGCTCCGTGGCCAAGATTCTTGTGACCAAGCTCTGTAGGTTCAGAGTGTGGCCAAGATGGCACGGGAAGGTTGGCCAGCGTAACCTTCTCTTCTCCACATCCTTCCTGCTCAGAAATAGACGGTCTATGTACTTGATACATCTGTCCAAAGAAGTGAAGCAGTCTTTGATCAATTGCCTCAGGAGATGCTTGGGGAGCCATAAGCTGGAAAATTACCTTGAGGAGGCATTCAAGCAAACCAATGCAACCGAAACGTTACGCAGGGAGGTGGATGCAGCAGTCAAAGGGGTGGATGACGATGTGCACATTCTGCTGGTTTGGCACATTGCTACATGCTACTGCGAGATTCATCTCGCTGAAAGAAGAAACATCGAGCCAGTAGATTGTCAATGGGGCAGCCTTCAGCCAGCGCAAGCCTTCGGACAATATTTCGCGGACTCTGTGGTCTAGTTACATGACCGCTAGAACATTGTCGCATATTGTGCCTATGTGCTTACATTGCATCGTCCTCTAGTGCCCGGTAATAGCCTAATGGCCAGCTCTGTGCGGGCAAGGGTGCATCGAGAAAAGACTTGTCTTTTTGAAAGAGAAGATGACTCATATCCCCCTTGTGATTATTCCAACAATATGCTGGAAAGGCTTGCAGCATATGCGTCAGGAACCATCCCATTATATGACAACGAAGCGGGCAACACCATATTGAAGAAGGGGCTGATCTTGGCAAGAAGCTGACAGAAGCAACCACCCAAGACATTGAACCTCTGTGGATGTTCTTATCTGAGTTCTGGACCGGATTCGTGTTATACTTGGCGGCATCAACAAAGGCTTCTCAACACAAGATATATTTGAGCACTGGTGGGGAACTAATGACACACCTCTGGGCATTGCTATCCCATGCTGGCATTCTTGGAAACGTCAAGCACGGCGACCAAACCTTTGATACAGCACAAACGCCAGGCCCAGTTTTCGATGATTCTACGCAGGTTTAGGCAAAAAAATGTTTACTGTTATTTCCACGTCCATTCGATGTGAAAGATGTGTCACTTTTATTTAGTGCGAGTGTGCTCAACTATGGGTGCGTGTGTGTTGCCATTAATGTAATGAACTTTGTTCTGTTTGAATGATATATTTTCAAGGTTTTGTGGATTTTATTTGGTGCATACATCAACATGAGTCGATTAATTTCGTGATATATAATGAACTTATTACCAATATAATGGTACCGCACAATCATTGCATCACTGGCATAACAGAGGCCACTCCAATGATGGTGGTCAATTCAAAATATTTTGCACTGATTGCAATGCGAAACATGGAAAGGGACATGTAATAGAAATGTGAAACTGCAGAGTGAAGGACACCAATTTTTGTAGAAAAGAAGTTTCTTAATTTTTTTGAAACTCGATTGCTTAAATGATTGTTTATTTCGTGATGACAGCTGCCTCCTCGTTGATGCTGCCAGCTCGATAACAACTCGCCGGTAACCGCCAAAGGGAGTTACAAAAGCAAGTGCTTCAGCGATGCCAAGTTCACAAACCAAAGCATTAGTTAGGTTTACCACCCACTGCTCTCTGATCTAATAGGTGGCTCGGGCCAAACACGGATAGAGTATTCCCCCTGTCTCTCTGCCATCGATATTCCACCAGTTTTCTTGCATAGCCAGCCTTGGTACTTGGTAGCCCACACCGCACGCTCGCCCCTGGTGGTGTCGAGGATGGAGTGCATCGTCTGGAACTCGCCTGTGATAAACACTAGGTCTTGCTGAACCTGTTCCTTGAGCTGCGCCTCCTCCTCCATGGCCGACCTGACCCTGATCAGCGTTCCCTCCACCGCTGTCTTGGTCAGCCCAAGCACGAACTGCGCCATTCAGTCTAGAGTCTCTTGCTGTGTTTTGTGGTGTGGTGAAGCGCTAGCAACTGGTCGATGGGATTATGTAGAGCAGATGAGCTGCAATTCTAGACTTTGTTATACACAGACCGCTCAAAGATAACTGGAATGGGGATGGATGCAAGATATAAGATATTTTAGCTTTTGTATACGCATTTTAGTGTATAGATTCGGAGTGAACCTACACACTAAAAAACGTCTAGATATATACATCTATTATACAAAAGTTATTTTAAAACGGAGGGAGTAGGTGCAAAGTGTGAACCAACTCACACTTAAGTTTTGCAATGCTGCCACAACTGGACAGTAGTAAATACTATGTTCCATTGTCCGTACCTCATAAATAGTGGTTGATATTTTAACCAATGTGCATGTCGTAATACTCCTTTTATGGTTGCTGTTTTGGTATGCATATGATTGGATATATTTAAACCAAGAAAGACCAAGTAACATGGTTAGCTAGTCAACATAGTGGTTGGTCCATTGTCAAGTGTAAAAGCTAGCGGACGCCTCGATCCTATTTTTTATCTTAGTTTGGCAAAGTTTCATCCTAGGAGAGTTTATCACGCCATTGAAAAATAATACTACTATCATTCTTTAAATGGACAAGATGAGCTGCACCTTTCGCGTAAAAACATAGTATATGTTACAGCTTGATAATTAGCATTTTTGGCATTCTCGAAATGAATGTTGTAGTGTGGTTGAGCTGCTGAGTCGCCTGTGCTACACCGCGAGACAGAGAAGTGGGTAGGAATTGAACATGGGTGGGGTTCACAATCACAAGGTTGGGCTAGTGCGTGGTACACGTGATCTGTCCTAGCTCCACTTGTGTGTAGCCAGTAGGCTTCAATGTTTGCCGACAATGTCCCATGAAATCGATGGTCCTCTAGAGATGAACCAGTGTGTAGCAGCAGGCATCAAAGTTTGCCCATAATATGGAAGCTATGTCTTGCTTAAATAGATTGACCTCATAGTTAGCCCAGCATCTGTGACAGGTAGTACGTTGGTATAATTGAATAGTACGATTCATATAGTTGCAATGTGGGGTGCAAAGATTAATGGGGTTGGCCCAGCTGAGTACTACTCCCTCCGTTCAGAAATATAAGACGTTTTACTGAATTGAATGTATCTGACGTCTTTTTAGTATAAAGGTTCGTAGAGGTTTGGAGTGAGCATATACACTAAAAGATGTACAGATACATTTGTTTTTCAAGAACGGAAAAAGTACGTGACACTAATTGACACTGCACCTACTGCATGCATGTGCTGCCTGTGGAGGACCAAGCAGCTGTGAGTCATTCCGACCATGCCCAAGCGTTGGGCGTTCCCACACAACCGTACGTTTCAAGTTTCTCAGGGTTTTTCATTCTCCGGACTCTAAGCATATACTCCCTCCGTCTCAAAATAAGTGACATGGTTTTGTCTAAATATAAATATACCTACATATTAAAATATGTCTAGATACATACATATCTAGATAAACCACGTCACTTATTTTAGGACGGAGGAAGTACATAGAACAAACATACACTACTCCCTCCGTCTCAAAATAGATGTGTCAGATTTGTCAAAATTACCTTCTCTAAGGGGGGATCGGTGGTATGGCGTACGCTGTCCATATCTTCTCTAAGGTTGCTAAATTGGATGAGCTAGGCAAGGTTCATGTTCATCACCCAGTGTATTTCACATGGTTCCTCGTCTCATTTCTTGGAGTAAAAGAGATATGGGAGATCACTACTACCTTGTCCTCTGACTGGACCAAGATACTACTTCTATGCAAGTACGTGGAGAAGCCCTGGTGGTTTCGGGGCTCCGTGGCCAAGATTCTTGTGACCAAGCTCTGTAGGTTCAGAGTGTGGCCAAGATGGCACGGGAAGGTTGGCCAGCGTAACCTTCTCTTCTCCACATCCTTCCTGCTCAGAAATAGACGGTCTATGTACTTGATACATCTGTCCAAAGAAGTGAAGCAGTCTTTGATCAATTGCCTCAGGAGATGCTTGGGGAGCCATAAGCTGGAAAATTACCTTGAGGAGGCATTCAAGCAAACCAATGCAACCGAAACGTTACGCAGGGAGGTGGATGCAGCAGTCAAAGGGGTGGATGACGATGTGCACATTCTGCTGGTTTGGCACATTGCTACATGCTACTGCGAGATTCATCTCGCTGAAAGAAGAAACATCAGAGCCAGTAGATTGTCAACTGGGGCAGCCTTCAGCCAGCGCAAGCCTTCGGACAATATTTCGCGGACTCTGTGGTCTAGTTACATGACCGCTAGAACATTGTCGCAGTATTGTGCCTATGTGCTTACATTGCATCGTCCTCTAGTGCCCGGTAATAGCCTAATGGCCAGCTCTGTGCGGGCAAGGGTGCATCGAGAAAAGACTTGTCTTTTTGAAAGAGAAGATGACTCATATCCCCCTTGTGATTATTCCAACAATATGCTGGAAAGGCTTGCAGCATATGCGTCAGAACCATCCCATTATATGACAACGAAGCGGGCAACACCATATTGAAGAAGGGAGCTGATCTTGGCAAGAAGCTGACAGAAGCAACCACCCAAGACATTGAACCTCTGTGGATGTTCTTATCTGAGTTCTGGACCGGATTCGTGTTATACTTGGCGGCATCAACAAAGGCTTCTCAACACAAGATATATTTGAGCACTGGTGGGGAACTAATGACACACCTCTGGGCATTGCTATCCCATGCTGGCATTCTTGGAAACGTCAAGCACGGCGACCAAACCTTTGATACAGCACAAACGCCAGGCCCAGTTTTCGATGATTCTACGCAGGTTTAGGCAAAAAAATGTTTACTGTTATTTCCACGTCCATTCGATGTGTGAAAGATGTGTCACTTTTATTTAGTGCGAGTGTGCTCAACTATGGGTGCGTGTGTGTTGCCATTAATGTAATGAACTTTGTTCTGTTTGAATGATATATTTTTCCAAGGTTTTGTGGATTTTTATTTGGTGCATACATCAACATGAGTCGATTAATTTCGTGATATATAATGAACTTATTACCAATATAATGGTACCCGCACAATCATTGCATCACTGGCATAACAGAGGGCCACTCTCCAATGATGGTGGTCAATTCAAAATATTTTGCACTGATTGCAATGCGAAACATGGAAAGGGACATGTAATAGAAATGTGAAACTGCAGAGTGAAGGACACCAATTTTTGTAGAAAAGAAGTTTCTTAATTTTTTTGAAACTCGATTGCTTAAATGGTTGTTTATTTCGTGATGACAGCTGCCTCCTCGTTGATGCTGCCAGCTCGATAACAACTCGCCGGTAACCGCCAAAGGGAGTTACAAAAGCAAGTGCTTCAGCGATGCCAAGTTCACAAACCAAAGCATTAGTTAGGTTTACCACCCACTGCTCTCTGATCTAATAGGTGGCTCGGGCCAAACACGGATAGAGTATTCCCCCTGTCTCTGCCATCGATATTCCACCAGTTTTCTTGCATAGCCAGCCTTGGTACTTGGTAGCCCACACGCGCCGCCCTGGTGGTGTCGAGGATGGAGTGCATCGTCTGGAACTCGCCTGTGATAAACACTAGGTCTTGCTGAACCTGTTCCTTGAGCTGCGCCTCCTCCTCCATGGCCGACCTGACCCTGATCAGCGTTCCCTCCACCGCTGTCTTGGTCAGCCCAAGCACGAACTGCGCCATTCAGTCTAGAGTCTCTTGCTGTGTTTTGTGGTGTGGTGAAGCGCGCTAGCAACTGGTCGATGGGATTATGTAGAGCAGATGAGCTGCAATTCTAGACTTTGTTATACACAGACCGCTCAAAGATAACTGGAATGGGGATGGATGCAAGATATAAGATATTTTAGCTTTTGTATACGCATTTTAGTGTATAGATTCGGAGTGAACTCCACACTAAAAAACGTCTAGATATATACATCTATTATACAAAAGTTATTTTAAAACGGAGGGAGTAGGTGCAAAGTGTGAACCAACTCACACTTAAGTTTTGCAATGCTGCCACAACTGGACAGTAGTAAATACTATGTTCCATTGTCCGTACCTCATAAATAGTGGTTGATATTTTAACCAATGTGCATGTCGTAATACTCCTTTTATGGTTGCTGTTTTGGTATGCATATGATTGGATATATTTAAACCAAGAAAGACCAAGTAACATGGTTAGCTAGTCAACATAGTGGTTGGTCCATTGTCAAGTGTAAAAGCTAGCGGACGCCTCGATCCTATTTTTTATCTTAGTTTGGCAAAGTTTCATCCTAGGAGAGTTTATCACGCCATTGAAAAATAATACTACTATCATTCTTTAAATGGACAAGATGAGCTGCACCTTTCGCGTAAAAACATAGTATATGTTACAGCTTGATAATTAGCATTTTTGGCATTCTCGAAATGAATGTTGTAGTGTGGTTGAGCTGCTGAGTCGCCTGTGCTACACCGCGAGACAGAGAAGTGGGTAGGAATTGAACATGGGTGGGGTTCACAATCACAAGGTTGGGCTAGTGCGTGGTACACGTGATCTGTCCTAGCTCCACTTGTGTGTAGCCAGTAGGCTTCAATGTTTGCCGACAATGTCCCATGAAATCGATGGTCCTCTAGAGATGAACCAGTGTGTAGCAGCAGGCATCAAAGTTTGCCCATAATATGGAAGCTATGTCTTGCTTAAATAGATTGACCTCATAGTTAGCCCAGCATCTGTGACAGGTAGTACGTTGGTATAATTGAATAGTACGATTCATATAGTTGCAATGTGGGGTGCAAAGATTAATGGGGTTGGCCCAGCTGAGTACTACTCCCTCCGTTCAGAAATATAAGACGTTTTAGCTGTGAATTGAATGTATCTAGACGTCTTTTAGTATAAAGGTTCGTAGAGGTTTGGAGTGAACATATACACTAAAAGATGTCTAGATACATTTGTTTCACAAGAACGGAAAAAGTACGTGACACTAATTGACACTGCACCTACTGCATGCATGTGCTGCCTGTGGAGGACCAAGCAGCTGTGAGTCATTCCGACCATGCCCAAGCGTTGGGCGTTCCCACACAACCGTACGTTTCAAGTTTCTCAGGGTTTTTCATTCTCCGGACTCTAAGCATATACTCCCTCCGTCTCAAAATAAGTGACATGGTTTTGTCTAAATATAAATATACCTACATATTAAAATATACAGATACATACATATCTAGATAAACCCACGTCACTTATTTTAGGACGGAGGAAGTACATAGAACAAACATACACTACTCCTCCGTCTCAAAATAGATGTGTCAGATTTGTCAAAATTACCTTCTCTAAGGGGGATCGGTGGTATGGTACGCTGTCCATATCTTCTCTAAGGTTGCTAAATTGGATGAGCTAGGCAAGGTTCATGTTCATCACCCAGTGTATTTCACATGGTTCCTCGTCTCATTTCTTGGAGTAAAGAGATATGGGAGATCACTACTACCTTGTCCTCTGACTGGACCAAGATACTACTTCTATGCAAGTACGTGGAGAAGCCCTGGTGGTTTCGGGGCTCCGTGGCCAAGATTCTTGTGACCAAGCTCTGTAGGTTCAGAGTGTGGCCAAGATGGCACGGGAAGGTTGGCCAGCGTAACCTTCTCTTCTCCACATCCTTCCTGCTCAGAAATAGACGGTCTATGTACTTGATACATCTGTCCAAAGAAGTGAAGCAGTCTTTGATCAATTGCCTCAGGAGATGCTTGGGGAGCCATAAGCTGGAAAATTACCTTGAGGAGGCATTCAAGCAAACCAATGCAACCGAAACGTTACGCAGGGAGGTGGATGCAGCAGTCAAAGGGGTGGATGACGATGTGCACATTCTGCTGGTTTGGCACATTGCTACATGCTACTGCGAGATTCATCTCGCTGAAAGAAGAAACATCAGAGCCAGTAGATTGTCAACTGGGGCAGCCTTCAGCCAGCGCAAGCCTTCGGACAATATTTCGCGGACTCTGTGGTCTAGTTACATGACCGCTAGAACATTGTCGCAGTATTGCCTATGTGCTTACATTGCATCGTCCTCTAGTGCCCGGTAATAGCCTAATGGCCAGCTCTGTGCGGGCAAGGGTGCATCGAGAAAAGACTTGTCTTTTTGAAAGAGAAGATGACTCATATCCCCCTTGTGATTATTCCAACAATATGCTGGAAAGGCTTGCAGCATATGCGTCAGGAACCATCCCATTATATGACAACGAAGCGGGCAACACCATATTGAAGAAGGGAGCTGATCTTGGCAAGAAGCTGACAGAAGCAACCACCCAAGACATTGAACCTCTGTGGATGTTCTTATCTGAGTTCTGGACCGGATTCGTGTTATACTTGGCGGCATCAACAAAGGCTTCTCAACACAAGATATATTTGAGCACTGGTGGGGAACTAATGACACACCTCTGGGCATTGCTATCCCATGCTGGCATTCTTGGAAACGTCAAGCACGGCGACCAAACCTTTGATACAGCACAAACGCCAGGCCCAGTTTTCGATGATTCTACGCAGGTTTAGGCAAAAAAATGTTTACTGTTATTTCCACGTCCATTCGATGTGTGAAAGATGTGTCACTTTTATTTAGTGCAGTGTGCTCAACTATGGGTGCGTGTGTTGCCATTAATGTAATGAACTTTGTTCTGTTTGAATGATATATTTTTCCAAGGTTTTGTGGATTTTTATTTGGTGCATACATCAACATGAGTCGATTAATTTCGTGATATATAATGAACTTATTACCAATATAATGGTACCCGCACAATCATTGCATCACTGGCATAACAGAGGGCCACTCTCCAATGATGGTGGTCAATTCAAAATATTTTGCACTGATTGCAATGCGAAACATGGAAAGGGACATGTAATAGAAATGTGAAACTGCAGAGTGAAGGACACCAATTTTTGTAGAAAAGAAGTTTCTTAATTTTTTTGAAACTCGATTGCTTAAATGATTGTTTATTTCGTGATGACAGCTGCCTCCTCGTTGATGCTGCCAGCTCGATAACAACTCGCCGGTAACCGCCAAAGGGAGTTACAAAAGCAAGTGCTTCAGCGATGCCAAGTTCACAAACCAAAGCATTAGTTAGGTTTACCACCCACTGCTCTCTGATCTAATAGGTGGCTCGGGCCAAACACGGATAGAGTATTCCCCTGTCTCTGCCATCGATATTCCACCAGTTTTCTTGCATAGCCAGCCTTGGTACTTGGTAGCCCACACCGCACGCTCGCCCCTGGTGGTGTCGAGGATGGAGTGCATCGTCTGGAACTCGCCTGTGATAAACACTAGGTCTTGCTGAACCTGTTCCTTGAGCTGCGCCTCCTCCATGGCCGACCTGACCTGATCAGCGTTCCTCCACCGCTGTCTTGGTCAGCCCAAGCACGAACTGCGCCATTCAGTCTAGAGTCTCTTGCTGTGTTTTGTGGTGTGGTGAAGCGCTAGCAACTGGTCGATGGGATTATGTAGAGCAGATGAGCTGCAATTCTAGACTTTGTTACACAGACCGCTCAAAGATAACTGGAATGGGGATGGATGCAAGATATAAGATATTTTAGCTTTTGTATACGCATTTTAGTGTATAGATTCGGAGTGAACCTACACACTAAAAAACGTCTAGATATATACATCTATTATACAAAAGTTATTTTAAAACGGAGGGAGTAGGTGCAAAGTGTGAACCAACTCACACTTAAGTTTTGCAATGCTGCCACAACTGGACAGTAGTAAATACTATGTTCCATTGTCCGTACCTCATAAATAGTGGTTGATATTTTAACCAATGTGCATGTCGTAATACTCCTTTTATGGTTGCTGTTTTGGTATGCATATGATTGGATATATTTAAACCAAGAAAGACCAAGTAACATGGTTAGCTAGTCAACATAGTGGTTGGTCCATTGTCAAGTGTAAAAGCTAGCGGACGCCTCGATCCTATTTTTTATCTTAGTTTGGCAAAGTTTCATCCTAGGAGAGTTTATCACGCCATTGAAAAATAATACTACTATCATTCTTTAAATGGACAAGATGAGCTGCACCTTTCGCGTAAAAACATAGTATATGTTACAGCTTGATAATTAGCATTTTTGGCATTCTCGAAATGAATGTTGTAGTGTGGTTGAGCTGCTGAGTCGCCTGTGCTACACCGCGAGACAGAGAAGTGGGTAGGAATTGAACATGGGTGGGGTTCACAATCACAAGGTTGGGCTAGTGCGTGGTACACGTGATCTGTCCTAGCTCCACTTGTGTGTAGCCAGTAGGCTTCAATGTTTGCCGACAATGTCCCATGAAATCGATGGTCCTCTAGAGATGAACCAGTGTGTAGCAGCAGGCATCAAAGTTTGCCCATAATATGGAAGCTATGTCTTGCTTAAATAGATTGACCTCATAGTTAGCCCAGCATCTGTGACAGGTAGTACGTTGGTATAATTGAATAGTACGATTCATATAGTTGCAATGTGGGGTGCAAAGATTAATGGGGTTGGCCCAGCTGAGTACTACTCCCTCCGTTCAGAAATATAAGACGTTTTAGGCGTGAATTGAATGTATCTGGCGTCTTTTAGTATAAAGGTTCGTAGAGGTTTGGAGTGAACATATACACTAAAAGATGTCTAGATACATTTGTTTCACAAGAACGGAAAAAGTACGTGACACTAATTGACACTGCACCTACTGCATGCATGTGCTGCCTGTGGAGGACCAAGCAGCTGTGAGTCATTCCGACCATGCCCAAGCGTTGGGCGTTCCCACACAACCGTACGTTTCAAGTTTCTCAGGGTTTTTCATTCTCCGGACTCTAAGCATATACTCCCTCCGTCTCAAAATAAGTGACATGGTTTTGTCTAAATATAAATATACCTACATATTAAAATATGTCTAGATACATACATATCTAGATAAACCCACGTCACTTATTTTAGGACGGAGGAAGTACATAGAACAAACATACACTACTCCCTCCGTCTCAAAATAGATGTGTCAGATTTGTCAAAATTACCTTCTCTAAGGGGGGATCGGTGGTATGGCGTACGCTGTCCATATCTTCTCTAAGGTTGCTAAATTGGATGAGCTAGGCAAGGTTCATGTTCATCACCCAGTGTATTTCACATGGTTCCTCGTCTCATTTCTTGGAGTAAAAGAGATATGGGAGATCACTACTACCTTGTCCTCTGACTGGACCAAGATACTACTTCTATGCAAGTACGTGGAGAAGCCCTGGTGGTTTCGGGGCTCCGTGGCCAAGATTCTTGTGACCAAGCTCTGTAGGTTCAGAGTGTGGCCAAGATGGCACGGGAAGGTTGGCCAGCGTAACCTTCTCTTCTCCACATCCTTCCTGCTCAGAAATAGACGGTCTATGTACTTGATACATCTGTCCAAAGAAGTGAAGCAGTCTTTGATCAATTGCCTCAGGAGATGCTTGGGGAGCCATAAGCTGGAAAATTACCTTGAGGAGGCATTCAAGCAAACCAATGCAACCGAAACGTTACGCAGGGAGGTGGATGCAGCAGTCAAAGGGGTGGATGACGATGTGCACATTCTGCTGGTTTGGCACATTGCTACATGCTACTGCGAGATTCATCTCGCTGAAAGAAGAAACATCAGAGCCAGTAGATTGTCAACTGGGGCAGCCTTCAGCCAGCGCAAGCCTTCGGGCAATATTTCGCGGACTCTGTGGTCTAGTTACATGACCGCTAGAACATTGTCGCAGTATTGTGCCTATGTGCTTACATTGCATCGTCCTCTAGTGCCCGGTAATAGCCTAATGGCCAGCTCTGTGCGGGCAAGGGTGCATCGAGAAAAGACTTGTCTTTTTGAAAGAGAAGATGACTCATATCCCCCTTGTGATTATTCCAACAATATGCTGGAAAGGCTTGCAGCATATGCGTCAGGAACCATCCCATTATATGACAACGAAGCGGGCAACACCATATTGAAGAAGGGAGCTGATCTTGGCAAGAAGCTGACAGAAGCAACCACCCAAGACATTGAACCTCTGTGGATGTTCTTATCTGAGTTCTGGACCGGATTCGTGTTATACTTGGCGGCATCAACAAAGGCTTCTCAACACAAGATATATTTGAGCACTGGTGGGGAACTAATGACACACCTCTGGGCATTGCTATCCCATGCTGGCATTCTTGGAAACGTCAAGCACGGCGACCAAACCTTTGATACAGCACAAACGCCAGGCCCAGTTTTCGATGATTCTACGCAGGTTTAGGCAAAAAAATGTTTACTGTTATTTCCACGTCCATTCGATGTGTGAAAGATGTGTCACTTTTATTTAGTGCGAGTGTGCTCAACTATGGGTGCGTGTGTGTTGCCATTAATGTAATGAACTTTGTTCTGTTTGAATGATATATTTTTCCAAGGTTTTGTGGATTTTTATTTGGTGCATACATCAACATGAGTCGATTAATTTCGTGATATATAATGAACTTATTACCAATATAATGGTACCCGCACAATCATTGCATCACTGGCATAACAGAGGGCCACTCTCCAATGATGGTGGTCAATTCAAAATATTTTGCACTGATTGCAATGCGAAACATGGAAAGGGACATGTAATAGAAATGTGAAACTGCAGAGTGAAGGACACCAATTTTTGTAGAAAAGAAGTTTCTTAATTTTTTTGAAACTCGATTGCTTAAATGATTGTTTATTTCGTGATGACAGCTGCCTCCTCGTTGATGCTGCCAGCTCGATAACAACTCGCCGGTAACCGCCAAAGGGAGTTACAAAAGCAAGTGCTTCAGCGATGCCAAGTTCACAAACCAAAGCATTAGTTAGGTTTACCACCCACTGCTCTCTGATCTAATAGGTGGCTCGGGCCAAACACGGATAGAGTATTCCCCCTGTCTCTCTGCCATCGATATTCCACCAGTTTTCTTGCATAGCCAGCCTTGGTACTTGGTAGCCCACACCGCACGCTCGCCCCTGGTGGTGTCGAGGATGGAGTGCATCGTCTGGAACTCGCCTGTGATAAACACTAGGTCTTGCTGAACCTGTTCCTTGAGCTGCGCCTCCTCCTCCATGGCCGACCTGACCCTGATCAGCGTTCCCTCCACCGCTGTCTTGGTCAGCCCAAGCACGAACTGCGCCATTCAGTCTAGAGTCTCTTGCTGTGTTTTGTGGTGTGGTGAAGCGCGCTAGCAACTGGTCGATGGGATTATGTAGAGCAGATGAGCTGCAATTCTAGACTTTGTTATACACAGACCGCTCAAAGATAACTGGAATGGGGATGGATGCAAGATATAAGATATTTTAGCTTTTGTATACGCATTTTAGTGTATAGATTCGGAGTGAACCTACACACTAAAAAACGTCTAGATATATACATCTATTATACAAAAGTTATTTTAAAACGGAGGGAGTAGGTGCAAAGTGTGAACCAACTCACACTTAAGTTTTGCAATGCTGCCACAACTGGACAGTAGTAAATACTATGTTCCATTGTCCGTACCTCATAAATAGTGGTTGATATTTTAACCAACGTGCATGTCGTAATACTCCTTTTATGGTTGCTGTTTTGGTATGCATATGATTGGATATATTTAAACCAAGAAAGACCAAGTAACATGGTTAGCTAGTCAACATAGTGGTTGGTCCATTGTCAAGTGTAAAAGCTAGCGGACGCCTCGATCCTATTTTTTATCTTAGTTTGGCAAAGTTTCATCCTAGGAGAGTTTATCACGCCATTGAAAAATAATACTACTATCATTCTTTAAATGGACAAGATGAGCTGCACCTTTCGCGTAAAAACATAGTATATGTTACAGCTTGATAATTAGCATTTTTGGCATTCTCGAAATGAATGTTGTAGTGTGGTTGAGCTGCTGAGTCGCCTGTGCTACACCGCGAGACAGAGAAGTGGGTAGGAATTGAACATGGGTGGGGTTCACAATCACAAGGTTGGGCTAGTGCGTGGTACACGTGATCTGTCCTAGCTCCACTTGTGTGTAGCCAGTAGGCTTCAATGTTTGCCGACAATGTCCCATGAAATCGATGGTCCTCTAGAGATGAACCAGTGTGTAGCAGCAGGCATCAAAGTTTGCCCATAATATGGAAGCTATGTCTTGCTTAAATAGATTGACCTCATAGTTAGCCCAGCATCTGTGACAGGTAGTACGTTGGTATAATTGAATAGTACGATTCATATAGTTGCAATGTGGGGTGCAAAGATTAATGGGGTTGGCCCAGCTGAGTACTACTCCCTCCGTTCAGAAATATAAGACGTTTTAGCTGTGAATTGAATGTATCTAGACGTCTTTTAGTATAAAGGTTCGTAGAGGTTTGGAGTGAACATATACACTAAAAGATGTCTAGATACATTTGTTTCACAAGAACGGAAAAAGTACGTGACACTAATTGACACTGCACCTACTGCATGCATGTGCTGCCTGTGGAGGACCAAGCAGCTGTGAGTCATTCCGACCATGCCCAAGCGTTGGGCGTTCCCACACAACCGTACGTTTCAAGTTTCTCAGGGTTTTTCATTCTCCGGACTCTAAGCATATACTCCCTCCGTTCAAAATAAGTGATACTGGTTTTTTAAATATAAATATACCTACATATTAAAATATATGCAGATACATACATATCTAGATAAACCCACGTCACTTATTTTAGGACGGAGGAAGTACATAGAACAAACATACACTACTCCCTCCGTCTCAAAATAGATGTGTCAGATTTGTCAAAATTACCGTCTCTAAGGGGAGATCGGTGGTATGGCGTACGCTGTCCATATCTTCTCTAAGGTTGCTAAATTGGATGAGCTAGGCAAGGTTCATGTTCATCACCCAGTGTATTTCACATGGTTCCTCGTCTCATTTCTTGGAGTAAAAGAGATATGGGAGATCACTACTACCTTGTCCTCTGACTGGACCAAGATACTACTTCTATGCAAGTACGTGGAGAAGCCCTGGTGGTTTCGGGGCTCCGTGGCCAAGATTCTTGTGACCAAGCTCTGTAGGTTCAGAGTGTGGCCAAGATGGCACGGGAAGGTTGGCCAGCGTAACCTTCTCTTCTCCACATCCTTCCTGCTCAGAAATAGACGGTCTATGTACTTGATACATCTGTCCAAAGAAGTGAAGCAGTCTTTGATCAATTGCCTCAGGAGATGCTTGGGGAGCCATAAGCTGGAAAATTACCTTGAGGAGGCATTCAAGCAAACCAATGCAACCGAAACGTTACGCAGGGAGGTGGATGCAGCAGTCAAAGGGGTGGATGACGATGTGCACATTCTGCTGGTTTGGCACATTGCTACATGCTACTGCGAGATTCATCTCGCTGAAAGAAGAAACATCAGAGCCAGTAGATTGTCAACTGGGGCAGCCTTCAGCCAGCGCAAGCCTTCGGACAATATTTCGCGGACTCTGTGGTCTAGTTACATGACCGCTAGAACATTGTCGCAGTATTGTGCCTATGTGCTTACATTGCATCGTCCTCTAGTGCCCGGTAATAGCCTAATGGCCAGCTCTGTGCGGGCAAGGGTGCATCGAGAAAAGACTTGTCTTTTTGAAAGAGAAGATGACTCATATCCCCCTTGTGATTATTCCAACAATATGCTGGAAAGGCTTGCAGCATATGCGTCAGAACCATCCCATTATATGACAACGAAGCGGGCAACACCATATTGAAGAAGGGAGCTGATCTTGGCAAGAAGCTGACAGAAGCAACCACCCAAGACATTGAACCTCTGTGGATGTTCTTATCTGAGTTCTGGACCGGATTCGTGTTATACTTGGCGGCATCAACAAAGGCTTCTCAACACAAGATATATTTGAGCACTGGTGGGGAACTAATGACACACCTCTGGGCATTGCTATCCCATGCTGGCATTCTTGGAAACGTCAAGCACGGCGACCAAACCTTTGATACAGCACAAACGCCAGGCCCAGTTTTCGATGATTCTACGCAGGTTTAGGCAAAAAAATGTTTACTGTTATTTCCACGTCCATTCGATGTGTGAAAGATGTGTCACTTTATTTAGTGCGAGTGTGCTCAACTATGGGTGCGTGTGTGTTGCCATTAATGTAATGAACTTTGTTCTGTTTGAATGATATATTTTCCAAGGTTTTGTGGATTTTATTTGGTGCATACATCAACATGAGTCGATTAATTTCGTGATATATAATGAACTTATTACCAATATAATGGTACCCGCACAATCATTGCATCACTGGCATAACAGAGGGCCACTCTCCAATGATGGTGGTCAATTCAAAATATTTTGCACTGATTGCAATGCGAAACATGGAAAGGGACATGTAATAGAAATGTGAAACTGCAGAGTGAAGGACACCAATTTTTGTAGAAAAGAAGTTTCTTAATTTTTTTGAAACTCGATTGCTTAAATGATTGTTTATTTCGTGATGACAGCTGCCTCCTCGTTGATGCTGCCAGCTCGATAACAACTCGCCGGTAACCGCCAAAGGGAGTTACAAAAGCAAGTGCTTCAGCGATGCCAAGTTCACAAACCAAAGCATTAGTTAGGTTTACCACCCACTGCTCTCTGATCTAATAGGTGGCTCGGGCCAAACACGGATAGAGTATTCCCCCTGTCTCTCTGCCATCGATATTCCACCAGTTTTCTTGCATAGCCAGCCTTGGTACTTGGTAGCCCACACCGCACGCTCGCCCCTGGTGGTGTCGAGGATGGAGTGCATCGTCTGGAACTCGCCTGTGATAAACACTAGGTCTTGCTGAACCTGTTCCTTGAGCTGCGCCTCCTCCTCCATGGCCGACCTGACCCTGATCAGCGTTCCCTCCACCGCTGTCTTGGTCAGCCCAAGCACGAACTGCGCCATTCAGTCTAGAGTCTCTTGCTGTGTTTTGTGGTGTGGTGAAGCGCGCTAGCAACTGGTCGATGGGATTATGTAGAGCAGATGAGCTGCAATTCTAGACTTTGTTATACACAGACCGCTCAAAGATAACTGGAATGGGGATGGATGCAAGATATAAGATATTTTAGCTTTTGTATACGCATTTTAGTGTATAGATTCGGAGTGAACCTACACACTAAAAAACGTCTAGATATATACATCTATTATACAAAAGTTATTTTAAAACGGAGGGAGTAGGTGCAAAGTGTGAACCAACTCACACTTAAGTTTTGCAATGCTGCCACAACTGGACAGTAGTAAATACTATGTTCCATTGTCCGTACCTCATAAATAGTGGTTGATATTTTAACCAACGTGCATGTCGTAATACTCCTTTTATGGTTGCTGTTTTGGTATGCATATGATTGGATATATTTAAACCAAGAAAGACCAAGTAACATGGTTAGCTAGTCAACATAGTGGTTGGTCCATTGTCAAGTGTAAAAGCTAGCGGACGCCTCGATCCTATTTTTTATCTTAGTTTGGCAAAGTTTCATCCTAGGAGAGTTTATCACGCCATTGAAAAATAATACTACTATCATTCTTTAAATGGACAAGATGAGCTGCACCTTTCGCGTAAAAACATAGTATATGTTACAGCTTGATAATTAGCATTTTTGGCATTCTCGAAATGAATGTTGTAGTGTGGTTGAGCTGCTGAGTCGCCTGTGCTACACCGCGAGACAGAGAAGTGGGTAGGAATTGAACATGGGTGGGGTTCACAATCACAAGGTTGGGCTAGTGCGTGGTACACGTGATCTGTCCTAGCTCCACTTGTGTGTAGCCAGTAGGCTTCAATGTTTGCCGACAATGTCCCATGAAATCGATGGTCCTCTAGAGATGAACCAGTGTGTAGCAGCAGGCATCAAAGTTTGCCCATAATATGGAAGCTATGTCTTGCTTAAATAGATTGACCTCATAGTTAGCCCAGCATCTGTGACAGGTAGTACGTTGGTATAATTGAATAGTACGATTCATATAGTTGCAATGTGGGGTGCAAAGATTAATGGGGTTGGCCCAGCTGAGTACTACTCCCTCCGTTCAGAAATATAAGACGTTTTAGCTGTGAATTGAATGTATCTAGACGTCTTTTAGTATAAAGGTTCGTAGAGGTTTGGAGTGAACATATACACTAAAAGATGTCTAGATACATTTGTTTCACAAGAACGGAAAAAGTACGTGACACTAATTGACACTGCACCTACTGCATGCATGTGCTGCCTGTGGAGGACCAAGCAGCTGTGAGTCATTCCGACCATGCCCAAGCGTTGGGCGTTCCCACACAACCGTACGTTTCAAGTTTCTCAGGGTTTTTCATTCTCCGGACTCTAAGCATATACTCCCTCCGTCTCAAAATAAGTGACATGGTTTTGTCTAAATATAAATATACCTACATATTAAAATATGTCTAGATACATACATATCTAGATAAACCCACGTCACTTATTTTAGGACGGAGGAAGTACATAGAACAAACATACACTACTCCCTCCGTCTCAAAATAGATGTGTCAGATTTGTCAAAATTACCTTCTCTAAGGGGGGATCGGTGGTATGGCGTACGCTGTCCATATCTTCTCTAAGGTTGCTAAATTGGATGAGCTAGGCAAGGTTCATGTTCATCACCCAGTGTATTTCACATGGTTCCTCGTCTCATTTCTTGGAGTAAAAGAGATATGGGAGATCACTACTACCTTGTCCTCTGACTGGACCAAGATACTACTTCTATGCAAGTACGTGGAGAAGCCCTGGTGGTTTCGGGGCTCCGTGGCCAAGATTCTTGTGACCAAGCTCTGTAGGTTCAGAGTGTGGCCAAGATGGCACGGGAAGGTTGGCCAGCGTAACCTTCTCTTCTCCACATCCTTCCTGCTCAGAAATAGACGGTCTATGTACTTGATACATCTGTCCAAAGAAGTGAAGCAGTCTTTGATCAATTGCCTCAGGAGATGCTTGGGGAGCCATAAGCTGGAAAATTACCTTGAGGAGGCATTCAAGCAAACCAATGCAACCGAAACGTTACGCAGGGAGGTGGATGCAGCAGTCAAAGGGGTGGATGACGATGTGCACATTCTGCTGGTTTGGCACATTGCTACATGCTACTGCGAGATTCATCTTGCTGAAAGAAGAAACATCAGAGCCAGTAGATTGTCAACTGGGGCAGCCTTCAGCCAGCGCAAGCCTTCGGACAATATTTCGCGGACTCTGTGGTCTAGTTACATGACCGCTAGAACATTGTCGCAGTATTGTGCCTATGTGCTTACATTGCATCGTCCTCTAGTGCCCGGTAATAGCCTAATGGCCAGCTCTGTGCGGGCAAGGGTGCATCGAGAAAAGACTTGTCTTTTTGAAAGAGAAGATGACTCATATCCCCCTTGTGATTATTCCAACAATATGCTGGAAAGGCTTGCAGCATATGCGTCAGGAACCATCCCATTATATGACAACGAAGCGGGCAACACCATATTGAAGAAGGGAGCTGATCTTGGCAAGAAGCTGACAGAAGCAACCACCCAAGACATTGAACCTCTGTGGATGTTCTTATCTGAGTTCTGGACCAGATTCGTGTTATACTTGGCGGCATCAACAAAGGCTTCTCAACACAAGATATATTTGAGCACTGGTGGAGAACTAATGACACACCTCTAGGCATTGCTATCCCATGCTGGCATTCTTGGAAACGTCAAGCACGGCGACCAAACCTTTGATACAGCACAAACGCCAGGCCCAGTTTTCGATGATTCTACGCAGGTTTAGGCAAAAAAATGTTTACTGTTATTTCCACGTCCATTCGATGTGTGAAAGATGTGTCACTTTTATTTAGTGCGAGTGTGCTCAACTATGGGTGCGTGTGTGTTGCCATTAATGTAATGAACTTTGTTCTGTTTGAATGATATATTTTTCCAAGGTTTTGTGGATTTTTATTTGGTGCATACATCAACATGAGTCGATTAATTTCGTGATATATAATGAACTTATTACCAATATAATGGTACCCGCACAATCATTGCATCATTGGCATAACAGAGGGCCACTCTCCAATGATGGTGGTCAATTCAAAATATTTTGCACTGATTGCAATGCGAAACATGGAAAGGGACATGTAATAGAAATGTGAAACTGCAGAGTGAAGGGCACCAATTTTTGTAGAAAAGAAGTTTCTTAATTTTTTTGAAACTCGATTGCTTAAATGATTGTTTATTTCGTGATGACAGCTGCCTCCTCGTTGATGCTGCCAGCTCGATAACAACTCGCCGGTAAATGCCAAAGGGAGTTACAAAAGCAAGTGCTTCAGCGATGCCAAGTTCACAAACCAAAGCATTAGTTAGGTTTACCACCCACTGCTCTCTGATCTAATAGGTGGCTCGGGCCAAACACGGATAGAGTATTCCCCCTGTCTCTCTGCCGTCGATATTCCACCAGTTTTCTTGCATAGCCAGCCTTGGTACTTGGTAGCCCACACCAGCTCCAGTGGAAAAACTCAAGATTCGACTCCATCCACCGGAGCTGGCATGGGATTCTGGGAGAAATTCGACCGCGCTGGGTCTTGACCATCGCCATCGGCGGCGCCGTCCTCGCAGTCCTCATCGTCGCCTACGCCGCCTTGTTCCCGCCGGTGTTCACCTCCGAGGACGCTGTGCTGCAGCGGTTTGACCTCTCGGCTGGCAGGGATCCCACAAAATCCACCGTCTCCTACAACATCACCGTCATATTGGCCCTGCACCACCCCAACATTCACCGGGGTATCACCTATGCCCCCTTGGCGACCACCTTCTTCTTCAACGGCTCTCGCTTTGACGAGTCCACCGTGATCGAGGGGTTCTACCACAAGCCAAGGAAGATGGTCAGGTTGCCTCTCTCGGTGAGCGGTGTCGATAGTCCCGTCAGTCTTGCCGCAGCAGGTTTGCAGGAGTTTGAGAAGCAGAACGTGACGGGGAGCTTCGGCGTGGAGCTCAGACTGGAAACTGTGATGCAGTACAAGGGGCTCAAGAGGAGGTGCCGGCTGATTGTCATCTGCCCGCTCAAGCTGCAGGTTCTTCGTCCAGGGGTGGCCCCCGGCCCAGCCGCGACCAACTGCACTAGTGGTGAACACGGTGAGCATAATTTCTGTCCGACCCGATGCTATAGGATGGAAGAATATGGCCGACATTGTTCTTTATAAAAAAAATTTGTTGTATAAATAAAAATTCAGCACTAGTATCATTCCTTTCAATTCCATTCCTGGCATTTGGTGGATTTGCTGAAATGTGCGATGTTATGCAACTTATTTCCTCTTGAGAGCCGTACGTGACTTCAGAGTTTATTGGCATTGGGGTGTTACCTTGTTCAAGCGGCCGAATTCACAAGAGTCAAAGCCTGCTGCCACATTCACAAGGTTTTTTTTACAGTACCCTATACTGCTAGGAAGTACTTCCTCTATTTTAAAGTATAAAATGTTTACCTTATTTTTGTAATGTATGACCCATTTTATTGTGTAATTTTGAGAAAAATGAGTGAACATACCCAATAAAAGGCATGTTTGGTTTTCTCTGGTATAAGAGCATCTCTAGTAGACCCCTTATATGGCCAGACTCTTAAAAATAACTGTCACTATCTGGTTTTACGCCAAAAAAGTGGCCAGAACAGACACCTCAAACGAGACCGATCCTAAAAAAAACTTAAGGGTCCGTAAAAAACATACCCGCATACAGGCCGACCCGAAGCTGCCCCGTATCCCTAGTTTTTTGGCGCGACGGAACTTTCAGCCCCTCCTTCCGTGCCGCCACCGATCTCCCTCCCCTCGACGAGCCCGGCCTCCCCTTGCCCTTTTTCAATGCCATGGAAGCTACCCAGAATTCAATGACCGCTAGTTAGGTTGCGCCGGTGGAGGCGACCCTTGCACGCCCTCCGTCAGATCTGGTTGATGTCGGTGGAGGAGACCCCGTCGCGCCCGTGCAGGAGCCGGCCGCGCCGCCGAAGCGCAAGCGGTAGGGCTCGGTGCTGATCTCGGAAATGGGAAGGCCCGTTGCTGGTGCTGCCACTGGCGGTACTACGCCGCTGCCAACCGCATCTGCCACTGCGAAGCCGACGAGCAAGAAGATGACGACGAAGAAGAAGAGGAATGCGGTCCCCAAGAGACCGGCGAGCACCGTCAACGCCTCCAGCACCGCTACCGGCGAGCAAGATGGTGTGCCCACAAGGTATGAACCTTCTGTGTCCGTCGGAAATGTTTGTAATTCGTGATTTCGTATTGACTGTTCCAGTTTCGCAATTTGTAGCCCCATTTTGCATGAAGTTCCAACGTCATTCGTCAATTTGTTGAATGGTGCGCTCCAACGATTTGATGGTGACCAAGACATCGGAAGCAAAGAAGATCATGGCCATGGACCGAAGCATCATGGTGCGCAAGGTGGCCGTGGAGGAGAGTGTTGGGAATATGCCCTAGAGGCAATCATGTATGATGTTATTCCCAATGTATTCATAAGGTTATGGTCCATGTATGAACTGCTGATATGTATCATCGAATATGTGATTTGATTGTGGAACTATATATTCATGTTGTTCATACTAATTGTCCTTGGTTGTTGAGGTTGTCCTGGACACACAACTTAGACCAATGTGAAAGTCGGCAGATGACTAGATTCCACTTGTCATGGGCATAGGGATGCTATTCCGACTTACACGGATTCGGCTAAAGAGTTTAGCGAATCGGACTGACCCACATTGAGATGCAATGAACAAGTCGTCATTTGCATGTCTCAATCAATGTAATCCTTAGACCTGAGGTTATTGCACAATCCGAGTTGAGGATCACCGACTTAGGTTCTGTCAAACGTTGTTCCGTCACTGGCAGTTATAAAGGCGGAGTTCGGGTCGACTGAGAATCAAGCTGCGTGATGTGAATAACCGAGATGGGATTTTGCCCCTCTATCTAGAGAGATATTCTCTAGGCCCTCTCAGAAGATATGATTCGGAAAGCATGGCCATGCGCGTCTCGGATAAGTGTTAAACGAGGCAGCCGACTAACAGTTAGTCGGATGAATCACTTATCTCGGATCGAGAAAGAGAGTCGGACTATTTAAGGGATGACGATCATTCGCCTATAGTCCGACAAGGTATATCGTGAGGAAAAAGGGACTCAGACAAAAGTTGCATTGGAAGGTATGTCGTCATGACTTATTGGTACTTGGGAGTTGGCACGTTCTGCTAGGAGCCGCTACCAACTGATCGATCACGAGTGAGACTCGGAATCGTGTCCGGGTTACCATGAGCCTGTCGGGTCACACACTTAAGAGCGGGAGCAAGTTTGGGTTACACCCAAATAGGAAACCTATTTGGGTTGGACCCAAATAGAGACATGGACTTACTCAGCAAGTGAGACTTGCAGTGGCAAATATAGGCCTTTTAGTGAATGGGCCACAAGTGAGTGGAGCCCACTTTCACTCCCTATATAAGCTGGGGCACAGGTGCTTAGAGCATGAGGTTAGGTCACTCCATGTGTTGGAAACCCTAGCCCCAGTCCGTCCTGTCGCCGCCGTCGACCTAGCATCGCCATCGGCGCTCCTCCCGCGATGTGGATACCGGCGGAGGTGCTGTACGTTCAGCACTTCGACGATCGCGAAGAAAGTACGGATTGTGGATCGTGGAATCAGAACGGATCACGAGGACTGCACTGCATCAAGCGACGTGCTTCATCAATTCCGCAACTACGCGTCTAGTGGTAATCCTCGTGGCCTTCTACCTGAGCTGGATCTTGGGATCACCATGTAGGGAAATTTTTTTGTTTATCTCTACGTGGCCCAACAGTGGTATCAGAGCCGTTAGCTTCTGGTTTTAGGCTCGAGATCGCGCATATGTGATATGCGGTTAGCGTTAGATTGGATCTAATTGCAGTTTTGATGGTCGATCTATGAGATAGATCGGTTTTGTACAAAGTTGATTGGATCAACTGTACTCGGGGGAATGGATGATCTGGTTTCCGTGATCTAACTGCTAAGGTCGTGGAACGACATACCCCTACCGGTCGGTTTCCGCCATCGGGGTAGACTGTGACACGTAAACCCGGATGCGGTGATCGAAGATCAAAGAGTTTGGTCGAATCAGAGTCCGGATCGGATTTGGGTAAAATTGTTTTATCCAATGACGAAATCCATGTCCGGAATGCAGATGAGATCTGCGCTTTTCGGAAAAATCGTGGGGTGCTGCCCCTTCGATCCCCGCCCGCTATCCGGCTAGCGAGACCGTCGGCTTCGCCCTGTCGTAGCGCCTTAGTTGTCGTTGCGAGTTTCACAATGCCGGTAGATATCGTATCTATGCATAACTTGTTTTTGTAGGATGATGTTGTGAATGGTATGGCTTATGTGCATGTGATGTGTGTAATCCATACGTGATCTGCATATCACGGTTTTTGTCAGCCGGCTGGAGCCTAGGTGCTGTCATCTTATTGTATAACGGCCCGCATGTCGGATTTTCTGTGTAATTTGCATTACCAGCTAGTCTAGCTGTTTGAAGAATCCGGATGGCATGCAAGTCGGTGCACAAGTCGGCTACATGGTGTAAGAAGGCACGTGACAAGAGTTGACACTAGTCGGATTACAGGCTTTATGGAGATGGAGATCGCCATGAAGAGAGCCATACCATTTCATATTATAATTGCCTTATTTTGTGTTATTGTTATGTCTTTGTTTTACCTCTATTAGATAGTTGGTAGAAAGTAATCTCTCAAAGAAGGTCTAGTCGGTTTCCCCGCCAGTGCTGCACCATCACAAGTCGGACATTTTTGATAGTGGGCTCATAAAATTGAGGTGCTATCAATTCTTTCCGACTAGGTGGGTTCGAGTCGGACTCTTACAGCGGAAGCACTTGGTAATCTAGACAGGTTTATCACAATGGTTGTGGGACTTGGGGAAAAGTCGGATGGGAGCCGGGGCATGTGATGCCACCCATCCAAAAGGAGTCGTATCAGATACGATTGACAAGGAGTTGTCTACCTAGATCACTTGACGGCTAGCAGTGATGCTAAAGCTCACTAGTCGACTTGCTTATTTAGGGTCCTGAATCACTAAGTAACCATCGGAGGGGTGTTGGTTCTAGTGGGAGCAAAAATATTAAAAAGTTTAATATGCTTGCTCTTTTATGGATACATGTCTTAAGTGTTTTGCATATTTTCTGTTGTAGATCAATGGCACCTAGCAGTCTTCCTCAGATTTCCGATTTTGCTTTGAGAACCATCTTAGAGAAAGATAAGCTGAATGGAACTAATTTCACCAACTGGTATCATAATCTGAGAATTGTTCTCAAACAAGAAAAGAGGGATCGTGTCCTAGACAACCCACTTCCAGATGAGCCGGATGAGAATGCGACTGTCGCAGCCACCAATGCCTACCGTCGGATTTGTGATGAATCCACGGAGATTAGCTGTCTTATGCTTGCTCACATGGAACCGGACTTGCAGCAGCAGTTCGAGAATGTTGAGGCCTACGATATGATCGGAAGCCTCAAAAGTATGTTCCAGGCTCAGGCAAAGACTGAGAGGTATCAAGTCTCTCAGGCTTTGTTGAGCTGCAAGCTTAAGGATGGCGATCCACTGAGTTCGCATGTGATCAAGATGGTTGGTTACGTGTAGTCTCTGGAAAGACTTGGCTACCCCATTAGCGAAGAGTTCGCTACAGACATAATTCTGAACTCTCTTCCTAGTGCGTATGGCCAGTTCATATCAAACTACCACATGCATGGTATGGATAAGAAGATCACTGAATTACATGGGATGCTCAAGCAGGCTGAGGCGGATCTCAAGAAAGGTGTCAGTCAAGTGTTGATGGTACAAAACAAGGCTAAGTTTAAGAAGAGTTCTTGGACTAAGAAGAAGAAGCCAAAGTCAGGAGGTAAGGCTAAGGACCCAGTCCAAAGCGCTTCCTCAGGGACTAAGCCATCTCCTGCAGCCGGATCCACTTGCTTCTACTGTAAGTCGGATGGCCACTGGAAGAGGAATTGCAGCAAGTATCTGGTTGACAAAGCCAAGAGCGGAGGTGTGACTTCCGGCTCAGGTACGCTTGTTTGTAATGTTATAGACATCTATCTTGATGATGCACCTGGTAGTTCTTGGGTATATGATAACGGATCAGTCATTCACATCTGCAACTTGTTGCAGGGACTGGTAAGAACTAGGAGCGTGGCAAGAGGCGAGGTTGACATTAGAGTCGGCAACAAAGAAAGAGTTGCTGCGTTGGAAGTCGGCACGATGCAACTTCATTTACCTTCCGGATTCTTAATGGAGCTGAATAATTGTTATTATGTACCAGTGCTTAGTCGAAACATTATTTCTGCCTCATGTTTGATGAGACAGGGCTATGAGTCAAACATTAAGAATAATGGTTGTTCTTTATATTTGAATGATATGTTTCACGGCTTTGCACCCGTCTAGGACGGATTATTTATTTTGAATCTTGAGGGTGAATCTGTCTTTAACATAAATGTGAAAAGGTTAAAACCAAATGATCTGAATATGACTTACTTTTGGCATTGTCGGCTTGGTCATATAAGTTGGAAACGCATGAAGAAGCTCCATGATGATGGACTCCTAACTTCGTTCGACTTGGAGTCATTCGAGACATGCGAATCCTACCTTCTCGGCAAGATGACCAAGACACCTTTTGCAAAGAGTTGTGAAAGGGCGTCCGACTTATTGGGACTAGTACATAGTGATGTATGTGGCCCAATGAGCACGACAGCCAGAGGTGGTTATGAGTACTTCATTACCTTCACTGATGATTTGAGTAGATATGGATATATCTACTTGATGAAACATAAGTCGGAAGCCTTTGAAAAGTTCAAGGAATTCCAGAATGAGGTACAAAATCAACTTGGCAAGAAAATAAAGTTTCTTCGGTCGGACCGAGGAGGCGAGTACATGAGCCATGAGTTTGATGACCATCTGAAGAGTTGTGGAATAGTTCCCCAGCTCACTCCTCCAGGAACGCCGCAGAGAAACGGTGTATCGGAAAGGAAGAATCGGACCTTGTTGGACATGGTACGATCAATGATGAGTCGGATAGATCTGCCTTTATCATTTTGGGGATATTGTCTAGAAACTGCAGCGTTCACACTAAACAGAGTACCATCAAAGTCGGTGGAAAAGACACCGCATGAGATGTGGACTGGCAAGAAGCCAAGTTTGTCTTTTCTCAAGATTTGGGGTTGTGAAGCTTTTGTCAAGCGACTTCAGTCGGACAAGCTTACAGCTAAGTCGGATAAGTGTATTTTCGTGGGGTATCCGAGGTAAACCTTGGGTTACTACTTCTACAACCGAGAAGAGGGCAAAGTATTTGTCGCTCGAAACGGTGTCTTCCTTGAGAAAAAGTTTCTCAGTCGGGGAGTCAGTGGGAGTACGGTGCATCTCGAAGAAATTCAAGATATACCGGCTAGCAGCAAGTCGGCAAAAGCCTTAGAGGTTGAGCCGGACGTGGTATCTGAGCCAGAAATTGCACCGACACTACGAAGATCGGCCAGATTGCGAAGTGTTCGTGATGTGATGCTGTTGGACAGTGATGAGCCGGCAACTTATTCGGAAGCGATGGTGGGTTCTGATTCCGAGTCATGGCTTGGAGCCATGATATCCGAGTTAAAGTCCATGGATGAAAATCAAGTTTGGAACTTGGTTGATCTGCCAGACGGTGCAAGACCCGTCGACTTCAAATGGATCTTTAAGAAGAAAACTAATATGGATGGAAATGTTTCTATCTATAAGGCACGGCTTGTCGCGAAAGGGTTTCGACAAGTTCAAGGAGTTGACTACGATGAGACTTTCTCTCCTAAAGTGATGCTTAAATCAGTTCGGATCATGTTAGCTATAGCAGCCTATTTCGATTATGAGATATGGCAGATGGATGTCAAAACGGCTTTCCTTAATGGAAATTTAACCAAGGACGTGTATATGATACAGCCCAAGGGTTTTGTCAATCCGGCTAATGCTGACAAGGTATGCAAGCTTCGGAAATCCATTTATGGGTTGAAGCAAGCATCTCGAAGTTGGAACATTCGCTTTGATGAGGTAGTCAAATCGTTTGGCTTTATCAAAAGTGATCATGATTCTTGTTTATACAAGAAGTTTAGTGGGAGCAAAGTGAACTTTCTGATCTTATATGTGGATGACATATTACTGATTGGAAATGATGTCCAGATGTTGCAAGAGACCAAGAAATCATTGGAAAGGAGTTTTTCGATGAAAGACTTGGGTGAGGCGACTTACATACTAGGAATCCGGATATATAGAGATAGATCAAGGCGGCTCATTGGATTGAGTCAGAGTACATATTTGGACAAAGTGTTGAAGAAGTTTAACATGGAATCGTCTAAGAAGGGGTTCTTACTGATGTCCCATGGCGTAAAACTTAGCAAGACTCAGTGTCCTTCGACAACTGATGAGCGAAGTTGGATGAGTGCGATTCCGTATGCTTCTGCAGTCGGATCCATCATGTACGCTATGATTTGTACTAGGCCGGATGTTTCCTATGCTCTAAGTGTTGTGAGCAGGTACCAGGCTGACCCTGGAGAAATCCACTGGGCAGCAGCTAAAAATATCCTAAAGTACTTGAGAAGGACTAAGGATATGTTCCTGGTTTATGGAGGTGAGGATGAACTCAGTGTAAAGGGTTACACGGATGCGAGTTATCTCACAGACTCGGATGATTCTCGTTCGCAATCCGGATATGTGTTTGTAATAAACGGAGGGGCTGTGAGCTGGAAGAGTTCCAAGCAAGAGACGGTGTCTGTGTCTACGACAGAGGCTGAGTATATTGCTGCCTCGGAGGCGGCAAAAGAAGCCATTTGGATGAGGAATTTCCTCATGTATCTTGGTGTGGTTCAGGGCTCGTCCAATCTGTTAGACGTGTATTGTGACAACAATGGCGCTATTGCACAAGCCAAGGAACCTAGACAACACCAGAAGTACAAACATATACTCATGCGGTACCACCTTATTCGCTAGTTCGTGGATCAAGGTGATATCAAGTTATGCAAGGTACACACGGATGCAAGCATTGCGGATCCGTTGACAAAGCCACTTCCACAGCCAAAGCATGAGGCGCACCTGAGAGGTATGGGCATTAGATGCCTAGACATGTGATGTCGGACGATTGACTCTAGTGCAAGTGGGAGACTGTTGGGAATATGCCCTAGAGGCAATCATGTATGATGTTATTCCCAATGTATTCATAAGGTTATGGTCCATGTATGAACTGCTGATATGTATCATCGAATGTGTGATTTGATTGTGGAACTATATATTCATGTTGTTCATACTAATTGTCCTTGGTCGTTGAGGTTGTGCTGGACACACAACTTAGACCAATGTGAAAGTCGGCAGATGACTAGGTTCCACTTGTCATGGGTATGGGGATGCTATTCCGACTTACACGGATTCGGCTAAAGAGTTTAGCGAGTCGGACTGACCCACATTGAGATGCAACGAACAAGTCGTCATTTGCATGTCTCAATCAATGTAATCCTTAGACCTGAGGTTATTGCACAATCCGAGTTGAGGATCACCGACTTAGGTTCTGTCAAACGTTGTTCCACCGGGGCGCTTATAAAGGCGTAGTTCGGTCGATCGAGAATCAAGCTGCGTGATGTGAATAACCGAGATGGGATTTTGCCCCTCTGTCTAGAGAGATATTCTCTGGGCCCTCTCGGAAGATATGATTCAGAAAGCATGGCCATGCGCGTCTCGGATAAGTGTTAACCGAGGCAGCCGACTAAGAGTTAGTCGGATGAATCACTTATCTCGGATCGAGAAAGAGAGTCGGACTATTTAAGGGATGACGATCATTCGCCTATAGTCCGATAAGGTATATCATGAGGCAAAAGGGACTCAGACAAAAGTCGCATTGGAAGGTATGTCGTCATGGCTTATTGGTACTTGGGAGTTGGCACGTTCTGCTAGGAGCCGCTACCAACTGATCGATCACGAGTGAGACTCGGAATCGTGTTCGGGTTACCATGAGCATATCGGGTCACACACTTAAGAGCGGGAGCAAGTTTGGGTTAGACCCAAACAGGAAACCTATTTAGAGACATGGACTTAGTCAGCAAGTGAGACTTGCAGTGGCAAATATAGGCCTTTTAGTGAATGGGCCACAAGTGAGTGGAGCCCACTTTCACTCCCTATATAAGCTTGGGCACAAGTGCTTAGAGCATGAGGTTAGGTCACTCCATGTGTTGGAAACCCTAGCCCTAGTCCGTCATGTCGCCACCGTACCAGACCTAGCAGTCCATCGCCGGCGCTCCTCCTCGTACTTGTGGATACCGGCGGAGGTGCTGTACGTTCAGCACTTCGACGATCGTGAAGAAAGTACGGATCGTGGATCGTGGAATCAGAACGGATCGCGAGGACTGCACTGCATCAAGCGACGTCCTTCATCAATTCCGCAACTGCGCGTCTAGTGGTAATCGTCGTGGCCTTCTACTTGAGCGGGATCTTGGGATCACCGCGTAGAGAAAAAGTTTTTTATCTCTACGTGGCCCAACAGAGAGGAGATCAGCTGCTGAGGAAACCAAGGCGTTGGCCAAGCTCCTTGCCATGGAAAACAAGATCATGGCCATGGACGACATCACGAAGGAGTGGCATTATGGACGACATCATGGACGACATCATGAAGGAGTGGCATTATGAGGCATGGAGGGACATCCTAGAGAGGAGGAGGGAGGCGGCGAGGGGGAAAGGCCATGCTCGGGCTAGGGTTGATCGTACTACTGATGATGCTCCGAGAAGTGGCCACGATGCCGAAGCTGATGCATGATGATCATCGTTGTTTGTTGCAGACATATTTTGGGTGGTCGTGAGAAAATATGTTTAAACTTGCTGAAATGTCAAAACTGTCGTATTTCTATGTGTTGGTCATTCGATTTGAGGGTTCGGGCAGTGATTCGGCGGAACGGACTATGCAAACTACAACAAAAATATATTCTTTTTTAGGTTTGCATATAGGAGTCTGTTCCGCTCCGGCTGTTTCCGCAGTGAAAATCGCACTTTTCTCGGCCCTTAAACGCGTCATAAGAGGCAGACGGATAAGGGGTCTGCTAGAGATTCTCTAACCCATCCCCTTTCGGCGCTTAGAGGAGTATATTTTCTCCTCTAACAGCCAGACCCGACTCTAACCCAACCCCAAACGGGCTTTAGAGGAGAAAATTTTAGTAGTCGGCCTCCTCGGCTCGCAAATATACGTACCGTGATCCACGACTCACAAATGTATTCTCCTCCACGCCGTTACCACTGCCTCGCTGCACAGCCGCACCATTCCCATCGGTGTTGCCACCACCGGCCATCTTTTTCCTTTGCTGACTGCCCGAAGCACCACCATCCTATTTCCCCCCATCTGGCCCAGTCACCGATGCTAGCCATCGCCAGAATTGCCTCCTAGAGCCGCCGCATCGAGGTGGATCTATCCTACGGTAGGAACCTATAGAAAGCTTGTTTCCGGCTACAGCGAGGTCGATTTCGGTCGGGAAAAGCCGTTGGAGGGGATGCAGGTGGTGTAGCTCGACCACGGCCGACAAGTTTGTGGCCAGAACCGAGGTCCGTGGCCGGATTCCGACGAACTTTGGCTAGCGGCGGAGACGTCGGTTAGTCGTCGCGGTGCCGCCAGGAGGGCATTTCTCGGCCACGACATTGTCATACGGTCATCGCCTAGCCCCCACGGTCGCCTAGCCCCCTTTTGGTCGGCGCAATGCCTCGGCCACGAACTGCACCGCCCCACACACAAGGTATTTGACCGTATTCCCATATGACCTTTGGCTTCGTTTTTTGCCTTTGTTCGTGGCCTAGTTTGACCGAGAGCACCTTCGGTTGTAGATGAGGAGGTTGAGAGAGATGATTTTCGACAATTCTTCATCCGAGAAGGAAGACGAAGAAGACGGAGATTTGGAAATGGCAATGATCATGGTTTTGAACGAAGATTTTTGGGCACCTAGAAGAGGATCTTAGTCCGGCAATGCATGGATCAACCGCAACGGAGACGTGGGTCATGCCAAGATCATGAGAGATTATTTCACCCCCAATGCAACCTACACCGACAAGCAATTCTGGCGCTGGTTTCATATGCAAAAGGACTTGTTCCTTACCATCATAAGAGCCGTTGAAGACCATGATGATTGGTTCAATCTTCAGAGGAGTGCTACGGGAGAGATTAGTGCTAGCCCGGTGATGAAGTGTGTGGCTGCCATGAGGGTACTTGCATACGGTTGTTCGGCCAACGCCATTGATGACAATGTTCGCATTGGGGAGGATACAATGTTGGAGTCCGTGAAAAGGTTTACATAAGTTGTGATTGATATCTTAGGGCCAGAGTATTTGAGGGCATCCAATGAAGAAGACACGAGAGGCTTCTTGCTGAAAATGAAGAAAGAGAATGGCTTGGGATGCTTGGTTCAATTGACTCTATGCATTGGACCTAGAAGAATTATCCAGCTGGTTGCAAAGTCCAATACAAAGGCCACTGCAAAGATGCAGCAATCATCCTTGAGGTAGTTGCCTCACATGGTCTATGGATTTGGCATTCATTTTTTGGATTGCCTAGCTCTCTCAATGATCTGAATGTGTTGTCGAGGTCACCACTTTTCTCAAGGCTTGTGAAGGGTGAAGCTCCTCCTTGCAACTTTGAGATCGAAGGCCATCCGTACACAAAAGGGTTATTATCTTGCTAACGGGATCTACCCTTCTTGGTCCATATTTGTGAAGACAATCTCCAGACATCTTTGCAATAACCTGAAGAAATCACACTTTGCCACAGAGCAAGAGACAACAAGAAAATATGTGGAGAGAGCTTTCAGTTTGTTTCAGAAGCGCTTTGGCTTTATTCGTGGACATGTCGAGTATTGGAAGCCAGAGGTCCTCTAGAATATCATGACATGTTGCATCACTTTGTATAACAAGATCATCTAAGATAAGAGAGACATGGTTGATGACTATAGGTACATCTCAAATGAAGACCCTATTGTGCCTGAGAATGATCTATCTAGGATCGATATGTTCCTCATAATGCACCGAAGCATCGAGAATAAGGAGGCACATACTCAGCTACAGGTTGTTGAGCATCTCTAGCATCTCCATGGTTTGTAATATTGAACAATTTGATATATTACATTTATTTGGGTTTGTAATAATTGATAATTTGATTTATTACACTTATTTCGGTTTGTAATATTCATACCTTGGTTCAAAAGTTTTGATTTGCAAAAAAACAAATTTTACTCCTTTATTTTGTTGTGATCGATTCCACGGCGCTAAGTTTGCTCCTCTAAAAGTAGGGGGCTAACCCCTCCAAAACATAGCAAGGGAATAGTTAACTAAACTGGTACATGCGCGTGTAGAGGAGGAGGCGGAGGATATTGTAAAACCCATCTAGGATCTCGTCCCTCTCACCGGCGACATCACAGGTCCGTTCCGCCTACAGTCTGCTCCGCCTCTGGTGGCCTTATTGTCTTCGAGGTGTGGCAGGCCTGAAGATCATTCAATCGGACATCTTCCACAAAGTGAAGTGTGGGAAGGTTCACGTTTTTTGTTTAGACTATTTTCGGTATCTTGTTTAGGATGTTAAAGCGGAATCTACATCGTGAAGTCAGAATGAGGTATTCTTCGTCCTATCCTCGTTTCGGTGCTGTGCCTAGTGTCGACGGAGGGCACGTAGAGTCATGTGTCCGACAGATCTTTTGGGATTCGATTGTTTTTTGTTTTATTTGGTGTGGTTTCAGGTCAGTTCCTTCCTATCTATGATTGTTATCTTCGAGATGGTTGTTGCTCTGGTACGTTGGTTCTTTGAGGCCTTAGCATGACGTCTTCTCGTTCGTCTAGTACAACAAACTCTACTACGACAAGTTTTGCCCGGTTCCAATGATGGAGGGGCGAGCATGGCGCTGCGCCCTTGGCACGTGCTAGTGTATGTAATCGTCCTAGGTGGTTGGATGACATATTTGTTATTTTTATTACTTTTTAGCTTCTTTGTACTACTGTTGATGATTATTAATAGATCCATAAAATTTCGTAAAAATAAACTTTAGTAAAGGAAATATGGTCTTTTTAATTAATTAGGTAATTAATACTTCCTCTATCCTAAAATATAAGGCGTCTAAGGATTAGTTAATAGCAAAATTTTACTAACTTTGACCAAATTTTTTTTTTGAGAAGAAACTGTAATTTTATTTAAGTAGTCCCCAAGTCCAGGAGGATCCTTTGTTTAATACAATCCGGTGTACATGCAACCACACTTTACAAAGATTATTATCACAGCCTTCCTTTGCCATTTCGTGAGCAGCTTCATTAGCTGAACGTCGAACCGATCGCACCAAGGTATCCTGAAAGCCTCGCAGGAGAGATTTTATTTCACTAACCAGAGGGCCGTGCACCGACCTGTCCAGCTCTTCCCTTTTCAGCTTTGCTGCAACCTTGACACTGTCCGTTTCTAAGACCAATTTTGTAACCTGCATTTCTTTTGCAACCTGGAGACCCCTCCCACGTGCCAATAGTTCAGCACATTCCGCATCAGCGACGTCAGGGAAAAAATGGCAAGCTCTTGCCATGAAGCTCCCATGGTGGTTGCGAAGCACAACACCACCGCCACCCCGCGCCTCCGATGGTCTAAACGCGCCGTCCACATTAGCTTTGCACCAACCCTCATCCGGCGGCCGCCAAGCCTCCAGAGCCTTAGACGTTGGTGCTCTTGGTTTGTGAATGTTTAACCACTCCTCCACTCCTGCTAGAGTTCTACGCGCACAATCTGACCAGGGTCGACGAGATTGGAGGAGTCCCTGGCTTCATTTCTCTCTTGCCATAGGTTATAAACCAACATGAGCATCCACATAACCGATTTATCGTCAGCCTTACCGATCCAATCCAGGAGCCATATCTGAAGCTCAGAGTGGCTTCGCAGCCCATCAGGGGGTTTATCCAGCGATATACCCGTTTCCTCCGAGAAAATCTTCCAAGTCATCGCTGAGTGAGAACAGCCCCAAAAGCGGTGGATTAAACTCTCCCCTTTGCCGCACACTAGACAGCTTACACCATCTTTGATTTTTCTGTGTCTGAGTTCAGTACCCACTGCCAGGCCATTCTCAATCAGACGCCAAAAGTGGACTTTGATTTTTCCTGGAACATTTGCTGCCCAAAGCGACAGCCACCCCTTATGCACATCACAAGAATTTGAAGAGCCGACCATCCCAGAAGCCTCCCTCTTCTTCTGCATAGCTAAGTGATAGGCCGATTTGACAGAAAACACACCGGATTTGGTGTAGTTCCATGCAAGAAAGTCCTCCGACCCGGGTCTACCCACTCTTGTGCTTAGGATGTCCTAGACGTCACGATCATAAAAGAAGGACTGCACCTTCTGCTCATCCCAAGCGCCACCACCTGGGACAAGGAGCTCTCTAACAAGATCAGGTCCCACCTCTTTTTTGCACCCCAGTGGATGCTGCGCACTAGACCTGGGAATCCATCTATCCACCATAGCTTTAATTTTGGATCCGTCGCCAATACGCCACACCAACCCCGCTTTGAGAAGCTCCCTCCCATGGCAAATATTTCGCCACGTGAACGAAGCTCTTTTTGGGCATGTCGTAGTCAGGACGTCCTTCTCCTTGTAGTATCTAGCCTTTAGCACCTGTGCGCATAAAGACTGGGGGTTTGTGATCAGCCGCCACCCTTGCTTGGCCAGAAAAGCCTGGTTAAAACTTTCGTAATCTCTAAACCCAAGTCCTCCTCTGTTTGTGCTCCGGCACATACTCTCCTAGGCCACCCAGTGGACCTTCCGCTGCTCTTTCGAGTCGCCCCACCAGAAGTTCGAGGAAACCGAGCTAAGTTTCTTACACTGTTTCTTCGTAAACTGGAAGCAACTCATCGGGAAAGCTGGAATGGCCTGAAGAACCGATTTCACCAAGACACCTTTGCTCCCTTTGACATGCCCTGGCCTTTAAAACCTTTTACTTTCCCCCAAGAACGGTCAGTGATGTACTGGAAACAACCCTCCTTTGACCTTCCCACTACCTTAGGCAGTCCTATGTAGCGTTCTGATAAGGCTTCGCAAGAGATCCCACTAATATTCTTCAGGTCACTCTTCACACTATCCGAGCAACCAGGGCCAAAGAAAATTGAAGACTTCTGCAGATTTACTCGTTGTCCTGAGCTCACCTCATAATCATGGAGGACCCTGCGCAGCTCCTGTAGACTACCAGGGGTAGCTTCCAGGAAAACAATACTATCGTCTGCAAAAAGAAGGTGAGTAACATGCGGCCCATCCACCCCAAAATCCACCCCCCCCTTCAAAGCATTCAGTCTTTGAGCTTCCTTTAGCAACACAGAGAACCCTTCCATGCAAAATAAGAAGAGGTACGGTGAGATTGGGTCCTCCTGCCGAAGGCCCCGAGAGGGGAGGAAAGCCTCCGAGAAACCACCATTGAGCTTAACGGTGAACCTCGCCGAACGCACACATCTCATCACTGTACTTACCCAAACCTCCGAGAATCCCAATTGGAGCATCACCCTCTCCACAAAAATCCACTCGACACGGTCGTAAGCTTTCATCATGTCTAGCTTGATCGTGCACAAAGGCGTCTTCCTTTTCCGTGATCTGATAGCATGAGTACATTCATAGGCCACCAACACATTGTCAGTAATAAGCCTCCCCGGAACAAACGCACTTTGTTCCTCAGAAATTAGAATTGGCAATATATTCTTCAAGCGGTTCACCAAAACCTTCGAAGCCAATTTATAAAGAACATTACAAAGGCTAATTGGCCCAAATTTTACTAACTTTGACCAAATATTTAGGAAAAGAGATATACATCTAAAATATTAAATGGATACATTAGTAGAATATTGAATCTATTGATATTGGTTTAAAATTGTAAATGTTCATCATTTTGTATATAAACATTATCAAATTTAGAAAACGTTGACTTTTAAGTGCGTTATATTTGGGATAGAGGGAGTATTAAATTTGGTTAGTCTTTGCCTAATCGTCTTTCCTGTGTGTGCGTTGTCTGCTGCTGCAAGCAATTCATCAAGGTGCTCGTGTCTCCGATAGTCCAGCTCTGCTAATCGATCAGATGGAAAAGTTAGGGAATCTCCACCAGGCCGACCCAAACGCGTCCGTTTCGGTCACGTGTTTGGGTCGGCCCGCGGCCGCTTTGAGTTGATGGTTGTCCGGCCGACCGTGTCTAGCCGCGTGACCCAAATTTCCGCACCTGGCCACGTTGTATTTTTTTCTAAATTCAAACCGGCACGATTCGTGCATAAAATAAACTGACAAAGTTCATTCATAATTATACAAAATATATTACATTCAAAAAGATAAAAAAGGAAGAAAAAATCTGGCCCTGGCCCTAGCCCTAGCTAAAGACGGTCTCCCCGTCACTATCGCCGTCGCCCCGTCCATCTATGGATCGAGGTCGATGTACTCCGGCGGCATCCAGAGGTGTGGTGGCGGCAGACCCGGAGCTGACGCCGGAGCGAGAGGTGCCGGGTGGTCGATCACCTGGCCTAGCCATGCGTCAGTTTCTGTCGGCGCGGGCGGAGTGTACCACCCGGTGCGGGTGGGGCAGACCACTCCGACGCGGGCGGAGCAGCCCAACCCCGTAGCGGTTGTGGCGGGGGTGGTGGCAGTGGCAGCGGCTGCCCCGCGTTCACCTGTGCCACCAGGCCGATGAGCTGGACGGCCTCCTGGTAGCCAGCCCACATGGCCTCCTCATCCCTGGCGCTGGACGTGATGGCCTGCTCGAGGATGGCGTCCTCGTTGTAGCCCCACGCCAGGGCTGCCTGGTACTCCGGGGGCAGGTGCGTGGCGGCGGATGCGGAGGACGACCCCTCCGCCTCGTCCTCCTCCTCCTTGACGACGATGTTGTCGTCGTTGCCGCCGCCGAGGTCGGCATCTGAGTGGTTGACGACACCGTCGGAGGCGACCTCGATGGCGGGGAGGTTGCGGGGGCCCAACAGGTCGAACTCGCCGCTGTAAATGATGAGGCGGCGTGCCGTGTGCTCCCAGTCGAGAAACTTCCTCCAGAAGACCGGGTTGTGGTACGCGTGGTCGTACTGAAAGGCCTGCGGGAGCTTGCGAATGCGGAGGACTCTCTCTCTCCAATGGACCACACCGCCGCCTCCACGGAACTAAACTACACTTCGCTCGCATGTCCGCGTTTTATCATCGTAACATTGTATGGTAGTCGACGGAAAGCTACCATGGGCGCATATACCCTAGCGCACCGCCGGCGAGAGGGGCGACAAGCTAGCGAGCGGCGGCAGATGCCCTAAGCAGGTGACATCGAGATTAGCGATCTGATTTCAATGTGACGAAGCGATCGATAGGCACTTTTATCGGCCAGTTGGGCTCCCGTGTGCGTACCAAATGAATCAGTATTATTTTGGGCTTAAATACTAATTAACGCCAATACCTACGACCATTCACCTATATAGGCTGAAATCGTCGAGGGCTCAACTGCCCCTGATTGTATGGGCTGAAATCGTCGAGGGCTTGTTTTGCTTGGCAGGTTTTGTAGAGTATTTAGCCGGCCATCATGAGATCACGAGAATTATTGTTTTTTTTACGAAATTCTACCGATTTATTAATAATCATCAATAGTAGTATAAAGAGGCAAAATAGTAATAAAAATTACAAGTAGGTCATTGGACCACCTAGCGACAACTACAAACACTAGAACGAGCCGAAAGCGCGCCGTTATCCTCGCCTCTCAATTACTAGAGCCGGACAAAACTTATCGTAGTAGAGTTTGTTGTACGCCTATTATGCATCCAAACAAACGGATCAAAGTTCGGCTCCGGTACATAGCCCATAGGCTCCCTCGAGAAGCAGAACTCATATCCCTTTATGTTTAACAACTGCATCAGAAGGTACGTAAGGACCAAATTGATCACTCTTCTTGTTTAATGTTCCACTATCATACATAGCCACCAGAATGCAAACTACTCCACAGCGCCTCAAATTAGTGAGACCAACATCAAGAGATCTTATTTTTTTATCGAACACCCATCAGAGATCTGATTGCCCATAGACCCAAGAAACTGGTTTGGAATCCGAATGAATAAAGTATCTTCACATCCCAAACCAGTCATAAAAGGTGGATGCCTCGGAAGTTTTAGAACATGACATCTCGAAGAGTCAGATGAGAAGTATTATCACAAATGTAGCACTAATGGGTAATAGTGCAATCCTTTGTGGCATGATAATCCACCCCACACTTCCAGCAACACCCGAGCTTTTTACCATTTCCTTTAACGATAGTAGGTCCCATGGTATCAAGAATCACCGCATAACCTCTCCGAGGCACCAAAGGCACAGGCACATCAGAAATGGGACCGTACCTCGTGTCTGATTCAGGGCCACAAACAGATATGTACCTGTCCCTGAAAACTGATAATGTGTCTACTGTCGAGGTACCACTGGTGGACCAAAATTTGGGGGCACATACCTTCCAGGAGGAAGCGGCTGAATAAGAAATTTTTGCTGAGGCATCAATGACAGAAATTGAGGCTGATGTTCCTCTGCGATAGTCCCAGCATGATATGGCAGAAGATACTCGCTATGATTTTTAAAACTAACTGAACCCTAAGGCATTAGCATAGGCTTTTTCTTGTTCTTCCTTCTCTATTTGGAGCCCTCGGCACTGACCACAAATGACCCGCAGTAGTGACTGGTCCATGCATAGTGGCCTGCCCTATAGTAGGATTACCATGGGGTGCGGCACCACCCACCACAACCTGTCCGTAGCCAGGAGGTCCCAACACCATTGTACCGGGCGGCCCAACATAATGGTCGGGCATTGCATCATAGCCATACATTGGCGGATTGGCATGTGGGGGCATCAAGGCCCCGACAACAACATGCGTGACTGTGTCCACAATAACATTGTCGAATGCCGTCGAGACACCACAATAGTGTAAGATCTGCCGGTTGCAGGTGACGACAAAGTCCGGGAAGAAAGCGATGGTGATGGAGGAAACACTGGTGGCGATGGATACGCCTACGAAGAGGTTGGAGAAGGCGATGACGCGGTAAGGTTGGGTGTCGACGAAGCGGGAGAAGCGATCTCCAACCCTAGTGCATCATCGCCTTCTCGCAGTAGGTTGTGAGCATCAACAATGTCTATGAGAAGCGATGACACGATCAGATGGGTCGATCGACACGCTCATATTCTGCGCCCACAGACATCGCAGCCAACAATGGAGATGCTCCTGAGTGAGAAAAAAGAGGCCGTGGTTAGGGTAAAAACCCTAGCAGCCGCCACGATCTTCGTCCTCGCCGTCTGCGACCGAGCATCGACGGGTCCCCGCCTCCTCTGCTTGCCGCTCCGGCGGCGGGAGGAGGTGGGGACCTCGGACATGCGATCGGCGGTGTAGAAGGGTCCTAAAGTTAGAGTTTGGTCATCCGACATCGTCGTTATGGTGGCTATGGCGGCGTTGTGCGGTACAAGAATAAGGTATACCCGCCTCCTCTTCCACCTCGTCGGCGACGATCCTGCTGCTGGCATTGAGGAGGGTGGGGATTCGTCTGGTCGCCGCTTCCATGGAGTGGTGGATCCCGTCCAGTCTACGTGTGTTCTGGATCTCGTCCAGTCTACGTGTGTTTTAGGTTTGGTGTTATAAGTTTCGGATCAATTCAAGGGTTCAATGACGACAACTTCATCTCTAGGGCGCTGGTCCTTAGGGGCACATGCACGAAGACTTCCCGACTGTCATCAACAATGGCATGCCGGCTCCGGTAATGGAGCGGCGACAGCGGCGCATCGGCGGCTCGCTCTGGCGGCAGTAGTGGTCGTTAGGTGGTCCAAAGACCTCGATGTAATTTTTATTATGTTTAGGATACTTTGTACTTCTTATAAACTCATGAAATAGATCCGGATCTTTTCCCGCAAAAAAAAACAATGTAGATGCTCCTAGGAAGATGCGCGCCCCAGATCTGTAGTATGCAGTTGTGGCCCACAACTTGGAGTTTGAGGGCGTGTTTTGTTCCCGTGCGAGTTTTTCCCCACGCATGCAACTTGCACGCACGGGGATTGCACGCGCGGATCAGGCTCTAGGCCAAAATCTCCCAGTTATTTGGTAGCCTGTGTTTTAGTTTCCCGGTGAGGGGAGCACAAATGGCCACTTTGTTTGGTTGTATGCTTTTAGTCTTCTGAGACAAAGTTAGGCCGTTTGGTTGCGGTACGCAAGGCTGATTTCTCACCTTTAATCTTACATTAGTAACCTAACTACCAGGAGAAGTAATAACATGACGATGAGAACGCTGCCGCCATCAGAGCCAGTGACGCTCACGACGCTAACGTCGAGGATACCCAACCCACCAACGGGCGCGCCTTCGGAAATACCTCATCGGCGAGCTCCTAGAGGTGTTGATAAGTTCCCGTTTGTCGCCATGGATAGAATCAAACCATGCTTAAACTAATGTCAGCAGCAAAAACTTTAACAACCTAAATACTAGTAGAACCACTACTTCTTTCTGTTTCCCATGTTGTGCGTCGTGAAAATATCATGGCTTTGCGGAGACTAAATATGCCCTGAAATCACTACTTCCTTGTTAGAGGCTGGACGTAGGTGCCACCGCAGACATGTGCGTGAGAGAAAGGGTCGCGTCAAAGACTCCATTAACAACTATGCTAACCGACTATTTACCTACACTAGTACTTGTTATGATGAAGTTATGAACTGCTGCTGGACTAACTCTTGTTGTTCGGACTTGCTGATAATAAAAGCTGAGTAATGAAACACTCCTCCAAACTTCGATAGAGTCAGTCCATAGTGCCACTAATCTGATTGACGAAGCATTATAACCATTGTTTGTATGGGAGGACCCCATCCTCGTAGCCTATTTGATCCACCTTTGATGCCATTCCTCTGGTATGGTTGGGCTGATTTTACGAGTGTGGTCACCCATCTATAAGAAGGTTCCGGAGCAAGGCGTTGTCCAGAATTGGAAACGTGCCAGATTCGCTTCTGCATAAGACAAAATCTATAGATGAGCCGTGGCTATATAGTGAGTGTCTTGGTAGTGCAAATAGGTGGGTAAGTGAACCAGACCGCCTTATGGATGTGATCCTAAAGTATCGGTTGTTAATGGTCCACTTAAATAGGTGAAGTATATGCAAACCTCTCGAGAGTGTGAATGTAGATATCAAGTCTTGTTCCTGGGTTATGGAACGTCAGTGTCGATCACACTATCATCTCTTGTTGAGTATGGGAGGTTTTCACTAAAGTTTGATAAAAGATGCCCAACGACTTGACCTCACTAAGTGAACAATGAAGATGATGCAGGGAAGGATACTTGAGATATTGAGAAATTGGGTAGCGGTGAGAGTGCTGGGAGCCTCAGAGCTTGCATAACTTTTTAAGTCATCGAGAATGAGTGCATGAGTTTACACGATATATATATTTGAGTTAATTATGATACTTGGTACCATTTGGTACTATCATCGACCTGCCACAAGTATGTCCATTGTTTGATTGCGATACTCGATCCAACCCCTCCTGGCTTGGACTGGATATCCGCAATACCCCTTGTTTGCTATGCCATGCTACTTTCTTTCTATATTGCAGATTATTGCTGTTATGATATTTTTTGCATGATCACTGGATGGTTTATAGATTGTGATTATCTTTCTTGCGAGTACATCATTGTACTCACACTATCTTTTCATGTAGCCAGGTTTGGAGAGGATTCATCTTCTACTCAAGCAAGATGCTAGATCGTCAGAGATGCTAGGATCAGTAGCCTAGCTAGAACCTATGGAGTGAAGCCGCTCCAAGCCGTTCTCTCACAATATGTCTTCCGCTACTATTTAAACCTTTGTACTATGCCATGCTTGATTGGACAGATTTTCCTACCGTGATGGGCCTGATGGCCAGGTGAACCTTTTATAGCACTTTGTGCTTGTTTGTGTAATGATTTCTATCATTGTGGTATTGTAGAACCGTACGGCCAGTTATCTTGGGATGGCGTATGCAGCGATCACCGCTCTGGCACTGTGCGTCAGTGGGATACTAAACATTATCAAAACTAGGCGGTTTCTGCATATATACACCCTCCGACTGTAAATCATGGAGGAGTGTATTACAAACATCAACTTGTCACAAACTCAAACCTCGCGAGACTGCAAGTGAACCAAACGAATGGTGGCTGGCTTCACAACAGGACAGAATGTGTCACCATAGTCGATGCCTTGCTGCTGAGTAAACCTGTGAGCAACTAGTCGAGCCTTGTGTTTGTAAATAGACCCATTTGCACGCTGCTTTGTCTTGAAAATCCACATGCTACCCACGAGATTAACTTTAGGAGGCCGAGGAACCAACACCCACGTGTTGTTGTGACAAAGCACAACAAAATCTCCAGCCATGGAAGCATGCCACACTGGATCATGAAGAGCGTCGTGCTGTGAAAGATGCATCGCAATTAAGGCTCAACACATGGGATTATACCGAACCGTCCCATATGTATATTTCTTGGGGCGTCGAGTGTCATCCCTGGTGCGCGTGACCATAGGGCGAAGAGGCTCGGCGGTCGTAGTAGACTGTAATGAAGGCGAGGTCAGTGAGGATGCACTACTGGGCGATGTAGCAACATCATTGGGTGACGGCGAGTCAACGTGATATGTGGTCATCCCACAAACTGGCGAAGTAGAGTCATTGAGCAGGCCAATGTGGGAGGATGTCCCAGCACACTGCACAAACACCTAGGAAGGTGTGCTATGTCATTCACGTCGATTGACTCCCGGTGCACGCTGATCGGTTCCTGGCACTGAACAACGCTTGGGGGAGAGAATTCCTACACAGGAGAAGCACTGGCCTGGCTAGGTAAATTAGTAGGAAAGTAGGTTAGGTCATAATTACACACAGGAACACTTGTATCCAATTCAGTGATGGAAAAGAGATAGCCTCTTTGAGAGTAGACACATCACCCTTGACAAGGGACTAGCAAACGGAAAAACCGACACATAAATGACTACATCGCATGAGATGTATATGGGACCCACAGATCGATCTAAGCACTTGTACCCCTAATGCATAAAACTATATCCAAGAAAAACACACATCTTGGACCAAAATTCTAATTTGTGTGAATTATACTTACACAAACTAGGCCAACAAGCACACCCAAAAATGCGAAGAAAGGAATAATTGGATGGAGTTTTAAGGGGACGATGGACATGTCCTGACCGAGCACATGGGTAGGCAATGCGGTTAATGAGATAATACACAGTAAGAAAGACTTCACCCCAACAGCGCAATGGGAGAGATGAGTGGGCCAACAAAGCGAGGCCAGTTTCAACCACGTGTCGGTGTTTGTGCTCAGAAATACCATTCTATTGGGAGGTGTGAGCAAGAGACTCGGTGAGAGATGCCCGTACGCTAAAAATAGCAATGCAGCTTGTGATACTCACCACCCCAATCATACTGAACAATTTTTATGTTATCATCCAGAAGACACTCAATATGTGTTTGATAAGCATAAAACACTTGTTCAACATTCGACTTAATTTTAAGAAGATAAATCCAACAAAAACAAGAATAGTCATCGATAAAACTCACACAATACTTGAACCCCCAGAGGAAGCATGAGTAGGGCCCCAAATATCAGAATGAACTAATTCAAGAGACATAGTAGAAACACGAGCTGAAGCACTGTATGATAACTAACGACTTTTACCACATTGACAGGTATCACAAACTAAAGGAGGATTGTCTGAACATGAACACTCTAGATCATTATTCCTACAATGAAACTAACGATATTATTGACAGAGATGCTGATGCCACTGGGACGTTATACGACGTTTGGCATGGAGATGGAGAGGCAGCTCGCCCGAGTGGAATAAGGTAGAGCCGCCTTGGCTTCTACCTCGAAGAACTCTCCTAGTGGCCTTGTCCTTAAGAAGGAAAAAATATTTATGGAACTCAATAAAGATATATTTATCCGACACGAGACGGTTTTCCATTTAAGAAAACCGTGGCCGTGACAGTCGGTAGTGGGACGATGGGACAAATGAGCGAGAGCTGCAGCGATCCAGAAGATGATCCAAATGACGCCATCGCACGCGTGGAGGAGAGGGAGGTGGCGCACGGAAAAGAGAGAGGTGGCAACAGCGGGGAAATTTTGGATGCCAAGTTTGATTTAGGCGAATCTAGACAAAACCGAGTTACTTATTTTTGCAGCGAGGGAGTATTACAGATTCTCGACAATGTGATCTGATTGACTCAATTCGAGAAATTGGACTTCATAGAGTGTAGCACCTAGCCTTGGACTTTCTGCATGGGCTTATCTGTTTTGTACCATCCGTAGTTAACACCTTTAGAGTTGGTTTCCTTGATCTCACTCCTCTACAGTTGGGAAAAGAACATTGATGAACTTTCGTTCTAGTACGTTTCAGACTCGAATCCGATTACCGGTCGTTAAAAATTCTCACGGCCTTTCCATCCATCTTAAAAGGACGCAGAGTGCCATCGATCCGAACCTCCGTACAAACTAGCAGCTGAGCAAAATACATAGTGTGGGCAATCCTTTGTGATAATATTCTGCCCGGTTAAAGGGCAGACCTATGTCTTCCTGTCCAGTCTGCGATTTCTCACGCTGAACGCTGGACACCCTCGGGCCATGAGCTGCCCGCCTAGGGCTTGGAGGCCCGAGAAGCTGCATTAGCCAAGACATGGGAACAAAGTTACAAACAGGCCCCTCAGAATAGGTGATTAGGAGACGAGGCTACAAATTGTACAGAAAAGACTCTAGGAAAAACCTAAAAATGTGATCTGGTCTCCGGTCTTCCCCGCCGAATCTGACCGACCTCCAGACCTTGGATTCGAGCCACTGCTGGGGAACAAGCCATTTGGGGTGACGCCGACTATGGATCCTGCGCCAAAAACGAGGAAGATATTCTTGTTAGGCTCTTTGGTCAGACGTAATAAGAGACTCCAGTGCCCGTAGCACCACAGTATGGAGGGGCCTCTCCAGCCATGGGCAACAGTGGCAACACTTCGCCTCCGTTTGGGTACTCCACAAATCACAACTTCAAGTTCTTCAGGCTGAGCACTAGATCCTACTGGAAAGGATGATCCACCGCCTCCATGACAGAATGATGTCACAATTCTTGGCACCACGGTGCCAACAACACCTCCGTGTTGAGAGGTGTGCTTCGGTGCCCCTCCCTAAACTTAAGTTTGTATGAGCCAATTTTATTCTTAGCCCATCAAAACCCATATCCAGGCCATGCATATCTCCGTATAGGTGTACTCGGTTGACCTGGGTATATTTGATGTTTCTACCGGCTGATCCCACCTTCTGTTATCGTGATCTACGTCTTTGAATGCCACATTTTGAATTTTTGTTCTTGCTACTATATACCTCCCGATTTCCGCCTCCCGTAGGCACATGAGTATACCCGTACTGTAAGTATATGTCTAAGTGGACCATACGGGCTTCAGATGGGTCTGTAAAATATTCAAAACAAGTCGGTATCGAGTATTTGGTTGTAAAAGTTTGAAGAGGAGGGGGGATACAGAAGTAAAAATTCTCCATCTTGAGGATGAAGAGAATCACACGCCTCTCAGCTCCCCCTCGCCTTCACGGACGGCTAGGGGAAGCTCTTTCGCACCATGCAGCACACCTATTGGCCTCACCCCCTCACCACCACGGCCGGCCAGGTGAAGCTCCACCGCACGAAGTCATTGCATCTATAAGCACCATTTCATGGGCTACCCTGTTACTTGATACATGAAATAGAAAGGCAGTTCTATAATAATATATTGCTATGTTCGACTCTGGTTGACATCACGGTGTTCAAGCGAATTAACGAACAAACAAATGTGTCCCGACCCACACAGCATAAATGCGACATCTATAAGTTGACAAACAAAGGTCCAATTCTTTTGAGCTTCTATCCCGGCTTATAGGTCCCAGGACGCTGAATCCCAAAAGAAGTCACGACTAGTTTCTGAGTAGTTTTGCCCCACCGCGAAGCCACAATCATGTCTCTACATAGAAAATGCTAGCTATCAGTTTCTAGAGAGTTTCCGGAGCTTCTCCACTCAAACCCGAATACGTACATATATGTACACATTTTGTTGCCTATATTTAGAGGATCTCTAGCAAATGATGTATAATAAAGCATCCAAAACTAGTGCCCTAAGAATTATAGAACACAAAAAACTGGAATATAATGCACCAACGTAGTTTCTTCTTTTCAAGATGACGCAAAATTGTTCCCCATCGATGGCAAATAGAAACCCTCATTCATTCATTTCCCTCATCCAATAGGAGTCTTCTGGTTGCTCGGCGTCCACGCCCAAGCAAAACAACTTGTCTTCCGTCATGGTGTAGTTTTCCATTCTTACCCTCAGATATGCATCCAAGAAACTCTCATCATCCAAATCAAGATTGTCCTCATTATAATTTGTTTCATATTCTTGTGATGTGGTTTTTTGAGAGACATATTTGTGGGAAGCAACATTCATACTTTGCAAAAATGCATCAGCGCCGACACTACATACATCAACAATGGATAGACAACACACTGAATTTAACTAAACAACTAGAAGATTGATAAAAAATTAAAATACAAAAAAACATGAAAACAACACTATGACATATCATTGAACACGAAGGCGGCCGCAAACGCAAACGCTGACATCGGCTCATCTTCCTCGGTCGGTGGCGGGGGCGGTGGGATATCTGCTTGGTCGGACAGAAGCTGAATACGAGGCATTGGCCAATGGCATGGCAGAGGTAATTTGGATGCAGTCGCTTCCTCGAGAACTTCCTGTTCCACAGCCACGCGCTCCAGTGTTTTGGTGTGATAACCTCACCGGTACCTACCTACATGCTAATCCGGTGTTGCACGCTTGGGCTAAGCACATCGTAGTTCCCTTTCACTTAGTCAGAGAAAAGGTAGCCCAGAGTGCTCTCGATGTTCGTTTCGTCTCCTCTAAAGATCAGGTGGCTGCCGCGTTTACCAAGCCTTCAACGAAGCTCAAGCTTGAGAGTTTGAATTCCAATATGAACTTAGTTTCCATCAGATGAAATTGAAGGGGAATGTTAGACTAACTACCATATAAATTAGTATCACCATCCGATCACTGTTTGATCTGATCCCTTGAGTAATATGACAAATAGAAGTCCAGCCCGGGAGGCATTATCATGGCAAATACAGAGTTTCACTGACCATGGGCACAAGGCCGATCTAGAGGGTATTCTAGGACATGAGACACATTTTATGGTTGGTCCACTGAAAAAAGATCTATGGGTTGCTCTATTCATCTCAATTGGTTGCACAATTAACCTAGTGCGATAAGCAAATGCAAGGCGTAGCTCGTCAGACCTGATAGGGCCAAGGCGGTGCAACACGATGCCCAAAAGGAGGGTAGCCGCAGGTGACAGTCCATCAACGATGCCGAGACCTGCTCCAAACCATAAAAAAAATAGAATTTTTGTTCAGACGGCAGCTCGGAGGAAGAACAAGAACTACAAGGTCATGGTTAGGCATGAGTCCAATTCTCGGTCGGACGTGTCTGGCGTTGTTCAGCATTTCCCGAGGCAAAAAGCTCACGACGACTTATCATCGACATTCCAAGAGGCAAGAGGGGGAGGGGAGACATTCCTAGAGGCATGAGTCCAATTTATAATACTCACTCTGATTCATAATAAGTGTCCCTCATTTTGTACTAACATAGTACAAATTTATACTAGATGAGCGACACTTATTATAGCTCATAGGGAGTAGTACTTATAAATTATTTGATACCAATATTTTTCATCCATTTTAAATATTATCTTTGTTTTACCATTTGTATTAAAGGCCTGGGCCCCAGAAATCTCAGGACCGGCCTTGTAGCTTGTCATGATTTTCATCGTTGCACAGAACTATCCTCTTCACTCCTATGAAATCAGCTAGGACGTGAGTAATCTCATGCCTAAGATCCCAGACACGTTTGCTCATATTTTGATAGCACAAAAAACCTATGATACACATCACATTCGTGATGCTACCACATGGGTAAGATTGAACTAACCGTTCTTTTTTCTTGTCATATACCAAGGCACCTAGTTAGGCTCCTCACAGGGCTGGTCCTGCCATCCTGGACGCTAGTGAGTATCACAAAATTTTGGGGACCCTATGCGGCTGCAGTGGGTTCATATGCTCAGTGATGGGCCTGGCCCCTCAACTAGCAGCCATACCTTGTGTCATGGTCTTGAGCACCTAAGATACTGCAACAAGTGCCTTGCCTTGGTCACAAGCTTGGACACACAATGTGATCGCGCATGCCTCATGTTCCCATTTCAGAAGTGTCGCACATACAAATATGGCTCCAATATTTTATTTTTGAGGAATTTGACTCCAATATTGTCATCGCCTGGAAGTACGCATTGACACACATCTATCATTATAACTATGGACAATGCGCTGATAAGGGATGGTTGGTCACTTCTGCTTCAGTACTCCTCCCTGTTCAAACATAAACACAATAACGGCTGATATCGTTCCATACTGTTTCATAACTAAGGGAACGATAGACATTAATAAATTAGTAATTTACCATTAACGATTAATTAAGCCTACAGAAATCCGTATAATCCAATTGAATATGTATACACCGGACGAGACGAGTCTGTTCTCGGGCCGGTCAGCCTCATCTAGCTGCCGCGCTCTCCAACTCGGAAGTCGCTCATGGCGAGAGCGCCGCCGGCGATGCAGTGGAGGCCAGATGGTGATCGATCTGGAACTCCACCGACGAGTGGAAGATCTGGAGTCCTCACGACTGCAGTTCGGCACTTCTGGCGGCATCCTCCCTGTATAATTGAATGTGTGTGTGGCCGATGAGAAGACCACTGTGGCGCTCCCGGACGTTTAACCGGTTTTCCATGGCCATGCCCGGAAGGATGTGGTATGTAATAATAACCCGGTCCGTTTGATTCTGATGAGATCCAGTATCCGTATACGTATATGCACATCACGAGCTTCCTGATTGTTTGGTTTCTCCAATTTGACTTGAACCATCACCGGTGAGCCAAGCTCCAGACTCCATTATCGGCCAGTGCGGCTTCTTCTTTTTCCTCTTTGATCTACAATGAAGGAACAAAGAGCCCTTGCTACGTGGCCGTAGGAGCCGCAGTCTTGCAGAGACGTTGGCCACCGTAAAAAAAAATTGAAACCACGAGCGAGACGTGGGGATCACTGTGGGAATACCTTATAGCAATAGGCAGGTATACTGAGCTTTGATATTGGAAAATCTGACTAATCTGTTTAATTAGCTAATTAGGGGCAAATGACTATCTTACCCTTTTAAATTTAGGGGGGGAGGGGGGAGCACTGAAGCAGGGCTCATGGTTGGTGGGTATATTAACCGTTCTTAACCCTTCTCACGATCAAACGTATCATCTAGGACGGCCACAACTCATCTGGTATAGAAAAGCTCAATGGAATGCCTATTTCGCTCTAATGTAAAAAATGTGGATATTGTTTACTCTAACACATTCTAATTAGATATAATAACTCATACTTTCACGAACCTTAAATTCAATCATCTTAGGTTTTTGTGTCAGAGTCTAGGATTGTATATAGAGAGAGCGCACTCACGTGTTTCCATTTTTGGACACTGATTACAAAATTGACACATCCTCGAGACACTTCCACCCAAACGGTCTTTCCTCCACTGTCGATGTGACTTCGCCATTAGTTACATGATTGTAGTCAAGGGTCCAATGTCCTTTTCTGAGATCAGTTTCAGTGTTTCACCTGCGTCCTATATGATGTTATGTACCAGCTTTTGTAATATATTTATCTGTTTGGATATGAACTTGTTAACTGTTTTGCCGATGTTTTGAATACATTACCACCATATAGTCAAGCCATTGCCCTAAGTAGCATGTACTTACAATTATCAGGTCATGTGGCAATTGCAAATATATGGTGGTTAGTATTACTCAAAACCAAGGTGAATGTGTAGTTGACACATTGTTTAGTAACATTTACTAATTCCCTTAGGAGACTATAAGTTTACAAGTTACCACCAAGGTTGTGGTGGCGATGCATTTAATAAATTCTTTGTAACTATTAAAACTACAATGGTCGTAACTTGTTACACTATAGTTAATATTCATCTAGGTTACCAATACATATACCTGGACCTGGGGCCAGAGTTTTGCAGCTTGCACCAAGACTTATGGGCTCGCCCCGCTAGCGTCTCCGTGCACCTAATTTGTGTGCCCGTTGCGTCAGCCTGGACACGGGCAGGTCGAGGGCGTGTCCTCCCCGCGCGCTACTGGCTCACCCACCAGCGACTGACGGGATGTCGCGCGAGAACCTGCGCGTGCTCGCACGGGCAGTTTTTTCTTTTTTTATATTTTGAATGTAATATTTTGTATAATTACGTACGAACTTTGCCGGTTTACGCGCGAAATGTCTCGGTTTGAAATTCGGGGAAAAAAGGTGTGGCCTTGTTGGCCATGCGGACATATGGGTCGCGCCGCTTGGCGTGGCTGACCAGACATGCCGGACCGCGACCCAACCCAAACGGATAGAAACGGACCGTTTTGGTCGGCCCAGTGAAGATGCCGTGAATTTTGGCATTTTGGGTACCGATCTAGGCAGAGGCGCTAGGATCTGGATCGAGCGAGAGCAATTTGGCTAACCTTAAAATTTTGGGAATTTGGTTAATTACTCGAAGATAGGTACCAGAGGTGCATGGAGTCTCATAATGGTGTACATGTTTTTTGCTACCAACACTCAAAATGGCTAACACTATTCCAAACGAGAAGTATCTGTGTACATACCACGAGTCCCATTATATATTCAACCGGAGAATCTTATTATTGATGGTATCATCATTCACTTACCTAGATGTACCTAATAATAATAATGGCAGACGATGCATATCACAAACATGCTCGGCTCAATATATACTATACTCCCACCTCTGGTTTGTTCTCGTCCATCTCCCTTCCACCACATAAATACCATGTCATATATCTTGTCTATAGCTGCATCCCTTCTCGGTTACTCGTAGGCATGAGAGGTATTGGTAAGTTCCCCACAACTAACTTGCGGGATAGTACAACAAAATTTTAGTATTTCATACCGACAGAAGCACTCCGGGGATTTCATTAAGTTCCCTTGATTAGACACTACTACATAAATTGTAGCTTTAGCATTAGCGCGTGTAGTACTTTTGTGCCTGGATGTTCAAAAGTAGTCTCCGTGTTGTTAAGACTTGGACTTATTAGTTCAAGAAATGGATTGGATGCTTGTAAAATTGCTGCCCTCTCCACCGAGGAATCTAGCTACAACATGCTCCTAAAGACGAAGGTGGGATATGTGTTCATGATCTTGAGATTAAGAAGTCTGCTCTTCTTGGTAAATGGATCTTCAGATTACTTTCTGAAGACTGGGTATGGCAAAATCTCCTAAAACGAAAATATGTTGGCTAGAAAGCTTTGTCCCAAGTTGTTTAGAAACCTGGGGACTCGCATTTCTAGGCAGGTCTAATGGCTACGAAGAAATATTTCTTCCGCTTTAGATTATTTTCAATTAAGGATGGACTGGAAATACGATTCTGGGAGGATAAGTGGCTTGGAAATGCGACACTCTGGGATCAGTACCCTGCGTTGTACAATATTATCCGCCATAAGGGGGATATGATCGCCAAGGTTTTTGAGACATCTCCCCGTCGGGCACTCGACTCATCGGTGAGTCGCCGTCGTTTTTGAGATGGGCATTGAGCGCCCGCTGGCGGCGGAACTCCTTGTCTAGGTACCAATGGTATGCCATTAGTACCTCTTGTGAAAAGCCGAGGGGCAAAGGTGGGACGCCCGTCAGGGCCTGCTTAACCTTTTACCACTCCTCAACTGTGAGGTGGATCTATGGACGGTTGTTGTTGTTGTTGTTGTTGTGGTTAGCTCCATTCTCGGCCTCATGTTCAGTGCCGGTGCCGGTACCATCACCAAAACACCGGCAGTGTTGGCGTTGATGACGGCGTAGTGTTAGTCATTGAGGTAGACGTTGCCTCCGGAGATCTCCAGATCGGATACGACATCATCATTGCCTTTGAGCGGATCCCTCAGATCGGAGTCGCAACTATTGTTGCTATCCGGGCCTTAGGCCGAGGAGGAAGCGTTGAGCTCGCTGAGGGTCATGAGTGGTGGCAGAATCCATGAAGATGGTGTAATCGATGGTGGGGTCGAATGCTCGGGGACCGATTGGATCTAGTCCGAGATGCGTAGAGTGCCGGTCTTGCCGACTTGGAAGTTAAAGCTCCTGATCGTCAGTCATGTTGGTTCTAGCATTGAGGGAGTCAAAGGCAAAGCGATTGACCGACGAGTGGATGGTGAAGTCGAAGGATCTGAAGCAGCTCTATTAATCTGAAGCCGATGAGTCATAGATCGCCGGAGATGGGTGATACATTGCAAATGTATCTATAATTTTTGATGTTCCATGCTTGGTTTTATCCACTTTCTTATGTTTTGTTCTAACTTTGTAGTACTTTTCATATGATTTCTTGGACTAACCTATTAACAAGAGCCATAGTGCCAGCTGCCTGTTTTCTGTTGTTTTTGGTTCCAGGAAAGTCAGAAAATGAATATTCTCGGAATTGGACGGGACAAAAGCCAAAGTGCCTATTTTTCCGGAAGTCATCAAGTGCCAGAATACGAGACGGAGAGGGGCCAGAGGCCGGCCACACCACCTGGCCGCGCGGCCAGGCCTGGCCCGTGCCAGGGGGTGGTGTGGCCGCTCCCGGCACACCCTCGGCCTCTTCTTTCGCCTATATATTGCCCTCGGGACGAAAACCCTAAGTGCCCGATCAAAAATCCACGAAAGAGTCTGTAGCCGTCGTCATCTCCATCCCTAGATCGGGAGGAATCTGAAGCTCTTCCTGGCACCCTGTCGGAGAGGGGAATTCACCCTGGAGGCCTTCTTCATCACCATGCAAGCCTCCGGTATGATGCGTGAGTAGTTCATCCTTGGACTACGGATCCATGTAGTAGCTAGATGGCTGGTTCTCCTCCTTTGTGCTTTCATGTTTAGATCTTGTGAGCTCTGTTCATGATCAAGATCATCTATTTGTAATTCTGCATGTTGTGTTTGTGGGGATCCGATGGATATTGAGATGTTATTTCAGATTGATTGTTGATTCTATCATGTCTTTGTTATTTGTGATCTTGCATGCTTTCCGTTGTTAGTAACTATCTTGGCCAAGTAGATGCTAGAAACTCCAAGAGTTAGTATTTATGCTCGATAGTGGGTTCATGCCTCTGGTAATCTGGGGAAGTGACAGAAATCTCTAAGGTACTAGATGTGTTGTTGCTACTAGAGAGAAAACAACAATCTTTTTTTCATAGAACAATCGTATTGTTTACTTTACACGGTTAAGTAAAGCAATAATCATTGCTTGCAACTTAATCTTGGAGGGGTTCGGATGATAACCTGAAGGTGGATTATTAGTCATAGATGCAGTTGGATGACGGTCTATGTATAATGTTGTAATGCCCAATCAAGTTTCAAAGGAGTCAAGATGATTAGTATATGCATGTATTGCTTTCTTGGTGTTTGTCAATTGCCCCGCTGTAATTTGTTCACCCAGCATGTTATCTATCTAAGGAGAGCCACCTCTAGTGAACTATGGATCCCGGTCATTTTCTTTACATACAATCTATAAACTGTTTACTGTTTTGTGTTTATTTTCTACAAACTTTTACTTCTTTCTTTTCGATACGTTTAATCCTTTGTTTTCGCAAAACACGGTGAGATTGACAACCTCATCACAAGTTGGGGACAAAGTTCTGTGGTTGTGTTGTGCAGGTCTCCATGTTGCTACTAGCACCGGTAGTGCGCTCTGCCAAAGCTTAGCTAGTAACACCTTTGGGGTGTTTCCTTGCTCCTACTAGTTCGATTAAACCTTGGTTTCATAACCGAGGGAAACTTGCTGCTGTGCTCATCATACCTTCCTCTTGGGGTTCTCAACGAGCTCTACATCAACACCGCCATCAAGCATTTTTATGGGCGCCGTGCATTGAGCCGTCAAGCATTTTTCCGGGGAACAAAGAAGAAGAAACTCCCACGTCAACTACACGCCATTAAAGATTTTTCTAGCGCCGTTGCCGGGGAGTCAAGGACATCTTCACAAGGGGAGTCCCTCATAGCCAATCTCTTTACTTTGTTATTTTTGTTTTGCTTAGTTTCTTTTTGCTTTGTTTGCTTGTTTTGTTATCAAAAACACAAAAAAATAGTTTTACTTGTTTGCTTTCTTTACCAAAAACACAAAAAAAAAATAAGTCTCCTTTAGTTGTCACCTCTTCCTTAGCTCACCATGTTGATCCCTTTCACCCTGAAAGACCTTTCAATTGGTAGTGGTTCTATAATTGGGAAAGATAATATTGAAGAATTCTTTAATCATGTTAGTAAGCATGAAGATACTGAGGATAGATCCCTTGCAGAACTTGCTCCAAACTATGAGATTGCTGCAGCTTCTTTAATTCACATGTTAGAAGCTAGGTTTGTTAACCTCAAACCCTTAATGCAAGTAATGTTTCTTAAGCTTAAAGAAATTGAGGACCCTGAAAAGAGGGATTTTATTCTAGAAACTTTGTTTAAGGAGTTCTATGATGTTGCCAAGGAAGCTAGGAAAGTCTTTGAACGTTTCAATATGCTAGGCTCATGTGTAGATGTTGTTGGTACACGAGAAAAGATGAACAAAACCGAACCTAATGGGGAGGAACCTTAGATACCAATGCCCTTTAAACTAGTAGCAATACATGATGCCATAGAAAAGAATCTTGATTGGATTGTTCCTGCAAACCCTTTTGATGAGAATAGTGAACCTAAGAGAATTGAGAGAGGATCTTCTAGAACTTATTTGGATGATATACCTTGCCTTGTTGAAAATATTTCTGATATTGATCTTAATGCTTCTTCATTTGAGAACACTTGATTCTTTCTTTTCTTCTTATGCCTAACTTAAAGGCGTTAAAGAAAAGTACTTATTGGAAGATAACCCAAAAGTTTTAGATGAGTCTTGGAAGTTATTACCTCTGTAATAACCGCTCCTTATCCTTTTTATTTGCTTTTTGTGTTAAGAGTAACCTCTAATGAGAGAGAAGTAATGATTGGGAAAGTTGTTGTCCCGAAATAGATTTTTGTGCTTCACCGTAAAAATTCGTGTAAAATCTCTGAACGTCTTTTTGAGGCGTGAATTTTTGTGCTTCTGCCCAGGTTGTTATCTAACTTTCGTTAGATCAACACTTTTTGATTTGAGCAACAGAAGGTCTTAGAAAAAATTCGTCTTTACCTGCTGGTCTGTTTTGACAGATTTCTGCCATTTTCTGCATTTGCTCCTTGTTGGTTCCTTCTTGAGTTCTTTTGGGGAATTGAGCTTTTTGAGGGAAGTGCTACAGTAGCTAGTGGTCGAATGGAAGTTTATTTGGTGTCAGAACTGACCCTTAAGACTTATTTATCTTGAGTGCACTAATGTTGCTAATGAGATTGTGTGAAGTTATGAAGGAAATTTTTTAGGTGTATGAAAGGAATGAGTAATGAGATGAAGGATGGACTAAAGCTCAAGCTTGGCGATGCCACGCGTGTCACCCCAAGAAATATCTAAGAAGTACAAGCGTCAAAGCTTGGGGATGCCCAAGGCATTCCCCTTCTTCATCAATAAAAAATCCAGGTTTCTTCCAAATGCTTCATTTTTATTGTTTCATGCACAGTTGTGTTGTTCTTGGAGCGTCTTCTTTTTAGTTTTCGTTTTGGTTTTTAGTTTGTTTGGTTTGCTTAGTTTTCTGAATAAATTGGTTGGACCCCCTCTTTCATCATTGGTTTGCAAATAGTTTGGTTTGGTTTGGAAAAGAGTAGGAAAGTTCATGCTTATGTGGTAAAAAGAGCTTGTTTTTGACTGTGGCCTATGCTTTGTCATGCCATCCTTGATATTGTTTTGGATTTATGCTTAGTATTCTTTGCTGTATCATGACTTGTTATAAACAATTGAGATTGCTTAATGTACCTTGGATGAATCATGCGTTGTTTTAGCATATTAAAGCATAGTATAGTGGTATTCTCCTTTGATGCTTTGTTTGGGTTGACTTGGCGCATGCTCACACCATGTTATGACTATGTCAAGTCACCATAGCCTTTATGATCCTTTAGTTTTCAACTTGTAGTATCAATTTATGCTTTGATCAATGATGTTTTGTCGCTCTATATGATTATGGCCATTATTGCTCTCGTAGTTTGTCGCTCTCAGTCTTTTGCTAGCCTCCACAACCAAGTACGAGTTCCACTCATGCATCCAGCTCCCTAAACCAAGTTATTCCAAATAGTCCACCATACCTACCTACTATCTTATGCTATTCCAAGTATATTCATGCTTTTGTTTACCTTCCAAATTAAACTTGTTATGAGAAAACTAGTGATTAAAGCTCTCACAAACTTTATGGCACACTTTACTTTATTGCCTCTAATAAACTTGAACCATTGGGTCCTTCTTTGTTGTGTATATGCTTGCGCTTTATTAGTTGAAATTAGCAGAACCATGTTTCATGGGGAATGCTTTCAACATTGCACTTGTACTTTGTACCCCGTTGATATCATATTCTTTTGCTTACGGATCCCGGCGGTGTGAAATAAAAGTGGAACTTGTAAGATCATGGAGTTTGTATGTGTGTTAGAGAAACGCCTGGGCCGCTAGCCTAAGCCATGCCTAATCATGGTGGAAACTTACAGCATCACCATAATGAGCATTCTATGAAGCATCCTCAATAAAACCTATGCAAATAGCAAATAAAAAGATCACTGAGATGCTCATTGTCGCTTGCCTTGTCATTTTGATTATGGGAAAGCTCCCATATCATGTGCAAGGGGTACCCCGTTGGCGGTTCTTAATGATACGCATATACTTACAATGACAAGAGCTTACTCGTGACTGAAGTTGAGTAGCATGAGAATCGGTCTTCGTAAGTAAGGGGCATGATATTTCGGTTTATAACTTGTCAAGCATATCCTCTTAGTTGTGTCACTTTAAGCTTAATCACCTTAAAGATGCTTATGATAGGGGCAATGAGAGTTGAAAGATATAAGTACCATAATTTTTGGAAGCTCTTTATGAGACTTGAATCCCTACTTCCTTTTACAAAGGCCTTTCTTCCACCATTATATTGAGTCTCCACCTTCTATCTTTATGCACCTACTTTGAGAGCATAGTGGCCATTCTTAGTTCTATGTGCATTGTCCCAAGACTAGTTGATTGATGCATAACTTGATATTGCTTGTTTTAAACTATTGTATCTAGTCACTCTTATGAACTTTGAAGGTGTCCTATGCATTTATATTTGCTACTCTATTGAGGGACAAGCTGAATACTATTATGCTATGTTTTCTTTATGTGAAACAAATAAACGTCTTGCAAAGCATTGTTATTTATGAATCTTTTGTTTGTGCATTTTCATGTTGCATCATAGTTTCTTTGCTTATTGCTAGAACTTTGTCTTTCATATTATGATTGAAGTACTATGATCCCAGCTTTGAATGTTTTACAAATACTTTGATCAAGTCTTTGATGGTGCATGTCACCTCAAAAATTATTCTTTCTTTTTATCACTTACCTACTCGAGGATGAGCATGAGTTAAGCTTGGGGATGTTGATACATTGCAAATGTATCTATAATTTTTGATGTTCCATGCTTGGTTTTATTCACTTTCTTGTGTTTTGTTCCAACTTTGGAGTACTTTTCATATGATTTCTTGGACTAACCTATTAAAAAGAGCCACAGTGCCAGCTGCCTGTTTTCTACTGTTTTTGGTTCCAGGAAAGTCAGAAAATGAATATTCTCGGAATTGGACAGGACAAAAGCCAAAGTGCCTATTTTTCCAGAAGTCATCAAGTGCCAGAATACGAGACGGAGAGGGGCCAGAGGCCAGCCACACCACCTGGCTACGCGGCCAGGCCTGGCCCGTGCTAGGGGGTGGTGTGGCCGCTCCCGGCACCCCCTCGGCCTCTCCTTCCGCCTATATATTGCCCTCGGGATGAAAACCCTAGGTGCCCGATCAAAAATCTATGAAAGACTCTGTAGCCGTCGTTATCTCCATCCCTAGATCGGGAGGGATCTGAAGCTCTTCCCGGCACCCTGCCGGAGAGGGGAATTCACCCTGGAGGCCTTCGTCATCACCATGCAAGCCTCCGGTGTGATGCGTGAGTAGTTCATCCTTGGACTACGGATCCATGTACTAGCTAGATGGCTGGTTCTCCTCCTTTGTGCTTTCATATTTAGATCTTGTGAGCTCCGTTCATGATCAAGATCATCTATTTGTAATTCTGCATGTTGTGTTTGCGGGGATCCGATGTATATTCAGATGCTATTTCAAATTGATTATTGATTCTATCATGTCTTTGTTATTTGTGATCTTGCATGCTTTCCGTTGTTAGTAGCTATCTTGGCCAAGTAGATGCTAGCAACTCTAAAAGTTAGTATTTATGCTCGATAGTGGGTTCATGCCTCTGGTAATTTGGGGAAGTGACACAAATCTCTAAGGCACTAGATGTGCTATTGCTACTAGGGAGAAAACAACAATCCTTTGTTCATAGAACAATCTTATTGTTTACTTTACACGCAGTTCATAAAACAATAATCTTTTGCTTGCAACTTAATACTGGAGGGGGTTCGGATGATAACCTAAAGGTGGATTATTAGTCATAGATGCAGTTGGATGGCGGTCTATGTATAATGTTGTAATGCCCAATCAAGTTTCAAAGGAGTCAAGATGATTAGTATATGCATGCATTGCTTTCTCGGTATTTGTCAATTACCCCGCTGTAATTTGTTCACCCAGCATGTTATCTATCTAAGGAGAGCCACCTCTAGTGAACTATGTATCCCGGTCCTTTTCTTTACATACAATCTATAAACTGTTTACTGTTTTGTGTTTACTTTCTGTAAACTTTTACTTCTTTCCTTTTGATACGTTTAATCCTTTGTTTTCTGCAAAACACAGTGAGATTGACAACCTCATCGTAAGTTGGGGACAAAGTTCTGTGGTTGTGTTGTGCAGGTCTCCATGTTGCTACTAGCACCGGTAGTGCGCACTGCCAAAGCTTAGCTAGTAACACCTTTGGGGTGTTTCCTTGCTCCTACTGGTTCGATTAAACCTTGGTTTCATAACTGAGGGAAACTTGCTGCTGTGCTCATCATACCTTCCTCTTGGGGTTCCCAACAAGCTCTACATCAACACCACCATCAAGCATTTTTCTGGGTGCCGTGCATTGAGCCATCAATGGGGCCGCCAAAATCTTGACATCACCACGCGGACTTCCCACATATGGCACCAATTGGCGTGGGGTGACCACGTCAATGTCCATGGTTGATGGACTTGGGTTTTGAGGAAGAGCGCACGCTAGAAATTTCATCGTCTAACAAACAAGCAACATGGGGACATGGTGTTTAGCCAGGTTCAGGCCCCCGGAGGGAAAATCCTACTCCTGCTTGTCTTCTATTGATTAATGTAGATCCGAAGGATTGCAGGGGTGCCGAGAAGGCGATGGTGCGCAGATGAAATCTATCAGTTTATGGCGGGGGTGTTGATTACCCTCGTTGTCGCTCCCTCCTTGCCGTTATATGGGGAGCCATGTCTCAGGATGCGTCTGAGTCGGTTACAGAACGAGGGTGAAACCCTAAACATGCCTATCTAGTCTTGTCGTGTCCGTCAAGGAGTCGTGCCTTACACGTGCTCAGATTCACCCAGAGCTTCATGGGCTTCACCGTCCTTAGCGGATCATCACATGGGCCTCCCGCAGAGTCGAGCCAAATAGGCCAAAGGTAAGTACCCATAGATTATACCTATGTCAAGGTTCGATGCTTATTTACGGAGGTGTGTATGCGGTTGGAGGACACGGCGAGTGATTTTTTTACCCGACATGGATGGCAGCATAATCTCTGGATTGGCCCTCCTTTTTAGGCATTTTGCACCTGCTCAGTTTGATATGTAATTCACCTATTATCTTTTTTAACTTGTAGATGGATGTCGGCCGTGTGCATCCTAGATATGTAGATTTCAGGTGCAATGCTTAATAACTCTCTAAGTAATAAAAACGTCCTTTATCGAAAAAGCTACAACATGCATCTCCCTGCCATTTACCAAGGCATCTAGTTAGGCCCTTCACATGGATGGTCATGGGGCATGGCTACTTAACTAGCAGCCATATACCTTGTGCCATGGTCTTGAGAAGCTAGGATACTGCAACGAGTGCTTTGCTTTGGTCTTTGGTCTCAAGCTTCGACAGATAATAATTCCACATTTCTCTTGTCCCCAATTCAGAGCTGCCAGACTCACAAATATGTCTCCAATATTTTATTTTTGAGGAATTTTACTCTTGAAAAATCCCCTTCCTCTCCCGAGCCGCTCCGGCAATCGGCCAGGTTCCTCTCCCCCTCTCCGCCCTCCTCCCTTGTCACCAACAAAGGGAACGACCGGGCGAATCCTAGACAAAGCCGGCGGTGACGGGGGTCTCTCAACTCTTTGCACACCTGGGGCTGACATGGGATGCGGTGGCGTCCGTCCGTGGCGATGCCGACACGTTTCCTCGTTACACAATTTGATTGAACAAAATACCTATGATACACATCTCATTCGTGATGCTGCCCTGAGCAGGGAATCTAGCTACAACATGCATCTCCCTGCCTTTCTTCTACCTCGCTAAGATTGAACTAACGGTACTTTTTTCTTATCATATACCAAGGCCGCTAGTTAGGTTCCTTAAATGGCTAGTCGTGCCATTCTAGACGCTAGTGAGTATCACCAAATTTCAGGGACCCTATGGGGCTGCATTGTGTGCATATGCTCAGAGCCAGGCTTGGATCCTCAACTAGCGGCCATACCCTGTGCCATGGTCTCGAGCACATAAGATACTACAATAAGTGCCTTTCCTTGGTCTCAAGCTTGGACAGGCAATGTGATTCCACATGCCTCCTGTTCCCATTTCAGAAGTGACGCACACACAGATATGGCTCCAATATTTTATTTTTGAGGAATTTGACTTCAATATGGTCATCGCCTGGGCCTACACATTGTCACACATTGACCTTTATAATTGTGGACAACGTGTTGAGAAGGGATGGTTGGTGGGTACATTAACCGTTCTTAAACCTTCTCATGACCAACATATCATCTAGGACGACCACAACTCATCAGGTTAACCAAGCAGAAAGGATTCAACAATGTAAATTTATTTGTCTTCTTAACGTCAACTTCGAAATCTTTACGAAAACCGCAACAATTAGGCTGAACTCGGTTGTTGACCATGTTGTTTGTCCGATACAGACTGCTTCCATGGAAGGAAGAAACATCCTAGATGGAGTAGTAATCCTGGATGAAACAATTCACGAATAGTATCAGAAATATATGAATGTAGTAATTCTAAAAATTGGCTTTGAAAAGACATATAAAAAGTCAAATTGTCTTTCCTCAAATAAACTATCAGAATGAAAGGTTTCTGTGTAGATTGGTGTTCTTTAATCCATAGTTTCATTTCTAGATGTTGGCAGATAATTTCAAATGAAAAAGGGACTAAAATAAGGTGACATATTATCTCCAATATTATTTATTATAGTGGATAATATATTAATTATCATGATTGAACGTGGAAAAGTTGATGGCCAAATTGAGGGAATTATTCCACATCTAGATAATGGTGGACTTTGTATCCTTCAATATACCGATGATACGATTATATATATGAAACATTACCACTAAAAAAGAAAGAAAACTGAAATTAACTTCATTAGCTTTTGAGCAGCTTTCATGACTCAAAATAAATTTACATAAGAATGAATTGTTTTGTTTTGGTGAGGCCAAATACGAGGCTGATCTGTATGCCAAGTTATTTGGTTGTGTGCAAGGCCACTTTCTTATTAGCTACTTGGGTATCCTGATACATTATTGGAAACTTACAAATGTTGAATGGTCATTGACACAGCTCTGGCGTTCTGCTCCTCCTAGCAGGACAAGAGGTTGATTGTCCTGGACGGCACCTCCACTCTATGTCAGGGTCATGATGAAAACAATTGTCCTCCTCGCTGGACCTAGAACAACTGCCTGATACATTGTAGTCGAGGGCATGGATCCCCTTGTTATGTGTGTCGGTGTTCTCGCAGTTGCCTGGGACTATGCATGTTACACTTTCCTCAGCTCGGTTTCTAGATCGCCTATATTTTCACCATCTGCCGTCTTAAGGACCTCCCCAATCTCATTGATCCGTACGGACCTACGAGATGACTCACCGAAAGGGATCTCGGGCTGTCCCAATATCCCCCCGGGCAAAGCACTTCTATGCCCGAGGTCCCTAGGCTCCTTGGGGGTTGTAAGGTGGTATGTTATACCCTCCCTCGTATGAACAGGCACTGACACCTCTCGAGTTGTAACATGCGTGATGACTAGAAGCTAGGCTGGTCATACATTACCCTGATAGGACAGGAGATGGATCAAATTTGTACTCGACCAGTGTCGGGTTCTGTGAGTATCCTATAGAGACTTGGGGGTTGTCCCTCATGAACTGCAACTTTGTGGGTAGGACATGTGCCTGCACGAACAACCGCTACAAGGTGTCTGATAGTCATAGCCATTGTCGTAAGTCCTTGGCGTCGTGGGGTAGGTCTCGAGTAGCTGACACTCCATATGGTGCCTCAATCGATTCGTAGTATCTCTTTTCAATGGCAAATATTTACAGGTAAGGGTCTGCCCTAGTGGTCGGTGCCGCATATCCAGCCCCCGGGGATTCCACAAGGCAAGGAGGCTCCATAATCTCATCTAAGCCTGCTGAAATTATCAGAAGGGTTGTTCGTTGTTGTAAATCTGATCTGCATGATGTGTTCACCCTCTGCCTGGCACGCCAACTGGTGAATGATAGTTTTTAGGTCCTTCGACTGTTCGGCAATCACAATCCCGAGGGTTGGAAGAATATTTATTTGTTCGGTGGGGGGCTCGAGCCAACTGGTTCGGATCAAGACAACAAGGAAGTATGTGAAGAAGATCTTTCTGAGTTTATTGATGATGTGATTACAAAATCGTACAGTATTAGATAAAAGGTGGATTTCGACAGGCTTATAGACACGATCTGACAAGACTGAAGGTGTCAAGGATTTATGGCTTTGGAGACTACATCGACTAAGGCTTCGCTTGGCTTAGATCAATTACTTGGGTGCGAATGAATGTTCTTCAGGTATATATAGGCGTCGGTGATAAGAGTATCCATGTTGGACATTGAGGCCTGGATGTCTTGTACGTTAGGTGGATTTTGCAACTGTCTTTTATATATTAGCTGCTACGAGAGTCCTCGCAGAAGGCGGGCGCATGTCGATTGGAGCTTCTAGAAGAATGCCTTCACGTCGTGGATGGAATGGGATCGTGGGGTCTGAAGCGGGTGCCATGTCGAACAATGAAGGCTACTGCATGAGCTCATTTCTCTCTAACAATACCTTTTTCTATTGAACCTCTCGAATCATTGGGCATGAAATTTTTTAGCTAGTTCGCACGCATTCATACCACACATGTGTGTTACCCAACGCACCCACTGCGATCGAGCCACCACTCATTTAACACATGTTACCAAATTAAATATTTGAGAGATGACACGTGAGTACATGATACACAACCTTAGCTCTATATATAGCATACATCCTCCTTGTTTGCTCTCATGCATCTCGGTTACTTATACGCAGATAAATAGGACCATGTGCTATATCTGGTCTTTTGAAGTTCCGCTTCTCGGTTACTTATAAGCATATGAATAGGAGGTACCAGAAATTTCCCAATAGCGTTTCTTGCATGTTCAGCTGTTCATTTCTTCACATCGTCCTGCTCGTTCATCTGGTCCTTATGGGATAGCATATATAGGCCATCTGTTATACTGTTTATATCCCTAATTATCATGCCTTCAACCATGGACATGGCGACGGAGGACGCAAAATCTCCAGCCCAATCTCCACTCAGGAATGATAGTTGTACTGCAAAGGACCTAGCTGAAAATTTCTAGTCACTTAGGGCCTGTTCGGTATGGAGGAATTGCAAAGGAATTTCAAAGGTTTTTTTTTCTATGGAATTTTTTCCTTCAGTAGCGCTCGGAGCAAAGGAAAGTAGACTAGCGATTCCTCAGGAAAGGTTTCCTTTCCTATGCTTATGACAACATTTCACAGGAATTGTAAAATCCACCTCATTCTCTTGGTTTCGCTGATGCCCGAGGCGAGATGCTCTGGCCGTTGTCAGATAGCCCCTTAAAAAAGGCTTATGTGTACGCTAGGCCATGGGATTAGCAGCAGAGTCTGCTTGTGTCTGAATAAAATAGTGTTAAACAGTGCTCCATTAGTGCCTCTCCGTCTGAAACCGGACCAAAATATTCCTTCTTTCCAAACACCTCAAATTTTTCGTTCCTCTGTTTCAGAAGCCCGTAGGATCACACTTCATGCACCATCCTATTCCTATGCAGGTTCCGATTCCTTTGATTTGGATTCCAGCGTCCGAACGGGGCATTACAGTAGTTCGGAAGAAAAAAGTAAGACATGGGTTTGTTGTACGGACCAGTGTCACCAGGTTATAAGTCTTTCTTATTTTGCTGACCACATCTGCATCCAGCCATTCTGCGACATACATAGGCAAGCCGCCAGTGTTGCTAACCACATCTTCAACACTTGGCAAATCTTACACAAGCTAGTGTGTAACCTAGTAACTGTGTAATGTACATAACTAAGGTCCCCTGTCTTTCCAACCTGACGTTTCTAACTGGTCCGGGTATGATACCCAAGTGCAAGTGTGCAACATGACCTTGGCATTCGGCTCTCTTCGCTGTCTCCAGCGTAGATACTATAAAGATCATTGTTGAGGCACACACTGTAGGTTATTCAATCCAAGTAATTGATATCCATAGTGAACCAATTAAGGAAACTACTATAAAGACCATCGTTGAAATAAAAGCATTCAATAAAGATACAACACAGTTCGCATCAATCAATAGACATATATCACAAAAGCTCTTAATTAATTGACGTGTTTGAAACCATGCATTTTGGATTCATCTGAGCAAATAAATGGTAGTCTTGAGGTTAACACTCTCCCAACTTATCCACAAAAGTAACTTCTCGTGAGTAAGTACACGTGCAAAATAAAAGTCATTTTTTTATATCAGATAAGCAACCATTTGATCTTGTGTATTGCAGTTAAATTTGCAAACTGTTAGAACAATTACCCGGGGAGGTTATTACTTCAGGCAGCCGTTGACCATCTGAAAGTTTGGTAGATGAATGTTTTATTGTCGAAAAATCTTTTCTAGACCAACACGTCTCATTTTTTAAAGAAGAGTTCGATCTAAGTTACTTCGTGCCATGAATTTTCAGGATATAGAAATTATTGTATAAAACTCTCAAAAGAATAAATATTAAGATAGAATAATTTTAGCTGTTTTTATTTATATTGAATGCTAACATGGTTTTAATTTGCATTAGCTTTATAGACTTATACACATGATTTCTAAGCTACTTTATTATTACCGTTGTTTTAGAGCACACCGTGTCAGGTTTGTTGATAATTCAACTGGTAATTCCAGGTGCACACCCTTGTAATCAATTTACAGAAAAATAGGAGTGATGACCGATTTTTAACTTGCAAAGCACGTGAAGCTGACTAGAATGGTCATTGGTGTGCTCGTACCTTCTAAAACTAACGCTCACCTCTTTAGCAGTGCTATTGCCATTCCATCCACGGTTTCATCCATGAATGTGAGGGCAACCTACTACGACAGAGAGCATTACAACCTGATGGATGTGTGAGTAGTCTTCCTTAACAGTAACTTCATATCCAAGATACAAAAGTGTCAGAAGGTCGATGACTATTTTTGTTTTGCGACCTACTTATATGTTCTATGCAGCAACAGAACATTGTCGATGAGTACATCGTTCCCAACACTTGTGGGTCAAGAGTAGTTTTGAATGAGACGGGCAAGTGTGAAAAGGGTTTGTACAACAAGCAGTAGTAGGAAAGAGAGGCATTAGAATTCGCTTGGTCACCACGTCCTCCGCGCCTAGTTCCGGCCATAGGAATTTAAGCAGCATCACAATAGCCTGACAACATCCAAATTCAACATTTCCTCTTCACCACACAATACTAGATGCAACGCATGCATCCCTCTACACCTAGAGGAGGAGCCCAACGAATGCGCAATCCGAACATACGTTTTGTGTTGAGACTTGTCTTGCTCTGCAGATCCCACAAGCAGCAATATTGTTCAAGCTGCCATGGCCATGGACGATAGGGATGTCATCGTCCGTCACATTGACAGGTAGTGCTGCCGTCCATGCTTTTTTTCGTTTTGGATCACATATGATTCTGTTATTGCGAGCGTGTGTGTTGATATGCATCGGCTACCATTTTTGTTTTTAGACCGTGTGTGGATAAGACACTATGGCACAAGTTTCTATTTCTGTAACCATGCGTGAACCAATCCCACCGCACGCGGTTTTTAAAATCTTGGGCGTTTCTAACCCTCATCGTCCACCCATCGATGGAGATGGTCAGGGAAACCGTGTGGGAATCCTTATTTCCACCGTGTGTAATGAGCCTTTCTGTACTAGTGTGCTTAGTACGAGAACTACATAGATCATCGAACTTTTTGATCCAACAAACATTAACATAGCCGGATCACCGTTGGTCCCCAGCCTTGGCGCCTGTGATAGAGCTCAATGGCTACCAGAAAGAAATAGTTTTCACAAACAGGGTATGCTCAATAGTATGTTATTACTCCGAGTATAGTCTATCATTGCCGGAACAATTTGAATTATGTAGAAACCCTCACAACAATCATCGTCAGTGGAGAATTTTCGACATGATGTCGTCTATCAACACATCATGTTAAATGAAGTATATATATAGAGTCACCGCAGCCTGCATATGGCAGATCCGAATAAGCAAAAATATGCTAAAGACCGTTTAAACGATTTGCTAAGGAAGCTAATTCTTGTGTTAAGACAGCATCATCTCTATCACCTACACTCTCCTGCTCTTGTTCCTTATAGCAAATAGTACATCTGTTATCATCAAAATAATTAGAGGATAACTTTCTCTAACTTTCTACTTCCTAACCGGTAACCATAGATGTTGTAAAAGTGAGCACAATGACGATGATTTAGCTTTTACCACACTATTCGGTGGCTAGCCAAACTTTCCGTATAGTAAAACAGGCAACTATATTTCAGTCTTCATTTTTAGAAGACCAAATTTAAAATATAAACCCAAAAACAAACACTTAACGTCCACCCCTATTCCCCACTGCTCACAACGCCATTCTTGAGGGGCATCTCATCTACTCACCACCAACTATAGAGCCACACACCCAGATCGTTCGGATCGGCTCCCACACACATTCATGATACATATGGTAGGATGGACCAGCCCAGGACGACGGTGATCCCAACATCTTACACAAAACCACGTGCACGCTCTATACACAAAAACACGTGCACAAACCTGCCAGAATGCCACGCCAATCCTCATGTTAGGCCATGTGTCCGCCACGTAACACGTGTGCATCCACTGTGTTCGCACACCGCTCCGATCATCCACACTGCCTCTCTTCCCCACAAAATCCACGACCTAGCGGTTTAGATCTATATGGGTCATTAAGATGAACTGTTAGAAAAAGTGAAATCAATATGCACGACAGTGGCATAGATGATAACGCCAACAAATATATCAGTCGGCCAGACTGTGCAAGAAGAAAAATGTAGGCAGTGAAGTGAAGTGCGCCTTTTTATCTACTATAGTATATATGGTTGCTGGTGTGCTTGTACCTTGTAAAACCAACGGTCGCCTCTTTAGCAGTCCTATTCCATTATTCCATCCATAATTTCATCCATGCCCGTGAGGGCAACCTACTACGACAGAGAGCATTACAAACCAACGCACGTGAGTGTAGTCTTTCTTTGCAATGGCTTCATATCCGATATAGGAAAGTGTCAGAAGGTGGATGAATATTTGTTTTTAGTGTCCTATACTTATATGTTCGACGCAGCAACACAACACAACATTATAGTACTACATTGTTTCCAACACTTGCGGGTCCAGAATAGTTTTGAATGAGACGACACGGGCAGGGGTGAAAAGGATCGTTACAGCAAAGCTGCAGTAGGAAAGAGAGGCATCAGAATTCACATCATCGCCATGTATCTCATGTTACCACCGCGCCTAGATCGAGTCTTGGGAATTTAAGCAACATCACCATATCCCGGCACCGTCCAAAGTCAAGATTTCCTCTTCACCACCCAATACTAGGTGCAACACATGCATCCCTCTATACCTAGAGGAGAAGCCCAACGAACACACAATCCAAACATACGTTTTAAGTTGAGACTTGTCTTGCTCTCAAGCTCCCACAAGCAGAGAGTTTGCTCAAGGTTCCATGACCATAGAGGAGGAGGCTAAGAAAAAGCGTCCTGCCAGCACTTGGGCATAGCCTTCGCAAGATTCCTCACTAGCTGCACCCTGCGCATCAGCAGGCACAATGTCGTTCTAGTCTGCAGTCTGCACGCATGCGTGTCGGCTGTAAACTCTGTATTTTGTCAAGTGTTTCATCCTTAACTATAGAACTCCATCTAAACCACAACTTGCTAAAAAGACTAAATTGTGAAACAAATAGACTATAGATAGCATATGTATCGCCCTAGGCGAAGAAGTACTTATTTAATACGTTGGCTTTTGATTCAGTGTCCTGACCGTTTCTAATCAGCATCCTTCGTCACTTGGGCTTTGGTTTGGTCATGGAGGTGCCATGACGTCTCCACTCCCTTTCATAAATCAATGTACCTAGATGATGTTGTCATGTTAGTCTCTCCGTAGGACTCATCCGTGCGGTACTCAATTACTTGGGGGTGTCTTTGGGAAAGCGTCGGGGATATATATGTGGAACGCGCGACGGCCGAAATGCATCGAAATAACCGTACAAACTTAAGGTGTCCATGTCGAAGATGCAAACGAGCGTGTTTGTTCGACCCCTCTTCAGTCATATTGCAGGACCACCTTCTCAGACATGGTTTCATGGAGGATCACAATCAATGTGATCGCAACCAATGTTGGAGGACCCATGTACTTCACCGGTCGTACCAAATAGCGGCTCGTTGCTTAGGCCATGCACCACCAATTGTACATGAGTCAGTGGCGTGTATATACTACACGCCTATAGTAATAATCTTTCAGCGACGTGACTATATTACCCATGCCCCCATCACCACATGGCAAAAAGCCTGCACTAAAGCAGCTGAGCCGCTGTCTTAATGGCGCTTCCCTCTTCTCCCCTATTCAGTTTGCCCCTTCCCCGCCTCCTCACGCCCCGACGCTTCCGCTTTCCGACTTCCCCATTTCCCCAATGTGCCGACTATTTAAAGACCCATCGGCTCAGCCATGGGAGCAGAGATCACAAGAACATACACTACAATGCAGACAACCATGGATGGAGCTCCAAGGGTAAGGGGCAGGGGTTGTTGCCTTGGACCCAGCCATTCGCCACCGTTGACGCCGCCTCACGGAGGCAGGGCCATGGCAAGCCTAGCGGCGGGGAATCAAGCCTGTTTCCGTGACTGCAGACGTTCGTCTTAGTCTCCGTCGCTGTTGCCGCTTGTGCTAGGCGAGTTTTCCGTGGGTCTTGGGACAGTTCTTGGGACATGCAGCGTCTCCCAAAAAATTTGAGATGCCCCATGGCAAAGAACCCTATGAAGTAGATCAGTGGGAGGAAAGCAGTCGTGGGAATTGGCACGTCGAAGTGTTGTTCGCTGGCGACTGCCAGATATACCACCACCACGGCTAGAAGGAGTTCGCCGAGGCGAACAACCTCGATGAAGGTCTCTTCCTGGCATTGAAATACTACGATGACCAGGTGTTCACAATCAAGTTCTACGATTACACCATGGATCGTAGGCGCTACTACATCGTCGAGAAGGAGGGTCACGATTGTAAGATAGGAAAAACCACACGTTAGGTGGCCTTGTATTGCTCATTATATAAGAGGATTACTAGGAGTCTCGGTTGCATACAACACGAACATATATATAAGGAATACACACATATACGTATCCTACATCTATACAAACACGTGTAGGATATATATTCTAACACCCTCCCTTAGTCAAAACTGGGCAGCCGGCGAATGTTGAGACTGTCCCGAAAGTCCAAGAAGAGAGACGATGGTAATCCTTTGGTGAAGATGTCCGTGAACTGTGATGAACTAGGAACTTGTAGCACCTTAACCTCGCTAGTGGTCACGTGATCTCTGACGAAGTGTAGATCAATCTCCACATGCTTGGTATGCTGGTGATGCACTGTATTATGTGTCATGGAAACAGAGCTCACATTGTCACAGAAGACCACTGAAGCATCATGCACCGGTCGATGAAGCTCCAAAAGTAGTTGTCGAAGCCAACAAGATTCAGCCACCACATTTGCTACCGCCCAATACTCAGCCTCCGCACTCGATCGAGAAACAGTGTGGTGCCGCTTAGCCGACCAAGACACCAAATTCGCGTCGAGGAACACACAATAGCATGAAGTAGACCGTCGAGTGTCTGGAAAACCTGCCCAGTCAGCGTCAGAGTAGGCCAGCAATTTATTCGATGTGCGTCGATACAAAGTGAGACCATAGTCGGTGGTGCCGCGGATGTAGCGTAGAACACGCTTCACAAGGAGCAAGTGATTAGCCCCTGGATCATGCATATGAAGACATATTTGTTGTACTGCATAGGAGATATCTGGCCGAGTGAAAGTGAGGTATTGGAGATCTCCTTCAATACTGCGATATTCTGTAGGATCAGCCACGGGATCACTAGACTGAGCTGCAAACTTAGAAGCTGTATCAATTGGAGTGGAGATAGATTTACACTGTAACATACCAGCTTTGTCAAGAAGCTCCAATGCATACTTCTCCTGTGAGAGGAACAAACTGTCCTTAGTGTGTCTGACTGAGATGCCCAGAAAATAGTGAATCTCACCCATATCTGTCATGCTGAACTCTTTACGAAGAGAAGCAATTAAACTGTGCAACAAAGTCGGAGAAAACGCTGTCAGGATAATGTCATCCACATAGAGCAGGAGATAGGCCATGTCAGTGCCACGCTGATAGACAAACAGGGAGCTATCGGACTTGGATCCAACAAAACCAACAATAGCAATGAACGAAGAAAACCGTTGAAACCATGCTCGAGGCGCCTGCTTCAAACCATAGAGAGATTGTCGAGCATACACGGTCTCGATGAGTGTGCCATTGAGGAAGGCGTTCTTGACATCAAGCTGATGAATCGGCCAGTTACTAGAGAGCGCAAGTGATAACACTGTGCGTATGGTGGCTGGCTTGACCATAGGGCTGAAAGTCTCATCAAAATCAATACCTTCGCGCTGAGTAAAACCCCGGAGGACCCAACGAGCTTTGTATCGTTCCAACGAACCATCAGACTTCATCTTGTGACGAAAGATCCACTTGCCGGTGACAATGTTGGCATGGCGAGGAGGATCAACCAAGTCCCAAGTGTTGTTGGAGTGGAGCGCACTGTACTCTTCAACCATTGTAGCATGCTAGTTGGGGTGTTTGAGAGCACCATGATAAGTCTTCGGTATTGGAGACAATCCTTCAACATGAAGATCAAAAATCGTCTTGGGCTGCACAATGCCATGCTTGGAACACGTGAGCATGGTGTGAGACAGTTGCGGCGGTGGTGCTCGAGGACGACGAGCCCGAGGAGCGTCCGTGGTGGGAGGCGGGTAGAAGTCGTGGAAGGCTCCAGGGCACCATCATCCGTAGACGCGGCGGGCGAGGGAGAGGACGAGGGTGATCCTGACGGTGATGATCCGGCCGAGGAAGGGCCAGGCGAGGTGGCCCGAGGCGGCATGCGCGGGGCGGGAGATCCTGCCACGGCAGGAGAAGTGCCCGCGGCAGGCTACCGAGAAGCCACGGCAGGCTGCCGAACACCCACGGCAGGCTGCCGTGTGGCCGCGGCAGAAGTTCCCGCGGTCGGCGCGGTGAATGGCATCGGCAACATCGGCTGCTCAACCTCCAGAAAGTCATAACTTTGCAAAGTAGGAGTAGAGGATGGTGGTGATGCGTTAGAGGCAAAGGGAAGGACAGACTCATCAAACACAACATGGCGAGAGATGATGATCTTTTGGGTGGAACGATCAAGGCAGCGACATACATGATGTGAGATGGATACCCAAGGAACACACACCGCACGGAGCGAGGCGCAAGTTTATGCGGTTCAACGACGATGGTGTTGGGGTAGCATAAGCATCCGAAGACCCTAAGACCAGCATATGCAGGGTCGACACCATGAAGGGCTCGAAAAGGCACGTGATCCGCGATGGCCTTGGAAGGCAGCCGATTGTGCAACAGCACGGCTGTATGGAGAGCCTCGACCCAGAAGCGAGGTGGCATGCTAGCTTGAATTAGAAGAGTGCGAGTGATGTCGTTAAGGGTGCGAATAATTCTCTCGGCTTTACCGTTTTGTTGTGAAGTATAGGGACATGAGAAGCAGAGTGCTACCCCATGGCGTTGGGCAAACGATTGTAGGGAGGAATTATCGAACTCACGACCATTGTCACACTCGATGGCTTTCAAGGGTGCATAAAACACGATTGGTAGAAGAAAAAGGTAGACGAACATGGCGACCTAATTGACAAGCATGACACAAACTAGATTTATTTTTATCCCTAGGAATAATGTAGGAGCGAGCTAATGACTCCATGACCGGCCGTCTAGGGTGTCCAAGGCGCCGATGCCACATAGAAGGGTCGACAATGAGGAAGGCGTGTGGGCTGCTGGGGGAGGAGGTGTTGACAGGGTAGAGGGCTCCGGGACTATTGCATCTGAGAATCTCGGTCCCGGTTAGAAGGTCCTTCACAGAAAAACCAATAGGGTCAAATTTGATGGAAACATGATTATTAATGGTGAATTGACGAACGGACATGAGGTTTTTTTACTATATCAGGAGCTACTAAGACATTGCGAAGATGCAGAGGACTCGAGGGAGTGGAAATAGGAAAACGTGCATGCCCGGTAGCGGTGATCGGAAGGGTGGAACTGTTACCGACAACGACAACACGAGAGGAAAATGAAGGAGGAGACACGGAGGTGAGCATACTGGAGTTCGATGCGAAGTGGGAGGTGGCGCCAGTGTCCATGACCCAATCGGTCATGGGCGCTTGAAGGGGCTTGTTCGTCTGCGGTACCAAAGTTGGCAGGCCAGCGCATGGCGGTACCTAAGTTGCCTGAAATTACCGCGTTTCGAAAAGTTGGGCCGCCAACTACTGAGAGGGGCCATTTCGAGGCAAACTCATCTCACCCCTGCCAAATACAAACATTCCGTTAAACCGCCCCGTGAAGTAGACGGTCGGGACCCACATGTCGGTTATCTGTCCGTGACGCGGGCGCCAACGCGGCAACCTCTTAGGCAAATCGAGTACATAAGTGGATTGGATGCGTTGACCAATTTCACAAATCCATTCCCAGCTTTCCCCTAGCACCGGCGGTGTCGGAATCCACCCTCCAGGCAGGACGATCCCTTCGGACATTTGACTTTCGGGGCCAAGTTGCTGCGCCCAGTCGCTGATACCGAGCTCCAATGGTGCATGCCGTAACCGCTATGAGCTCTAGACCGCCTCGGCCGAAATGAGCAGCTCGGAGGATGGCAGATCCTACTATCAAGAAAGAAGAAGTTTTGTCTACAAGCGGGTGATCTACCCTTCTCTTTGCTATTCGCACTAGTTACAACTGCTAGCTGGCTACTGAACCTCAAATTGTTTGTTAGCCCATCGCTGACAAACATATTTTGTCCACAGTTTTCTGTCAAGTGGGATCTGCGCGGACCCCCCTTACCTGGTTACTGTAGTCCTCTATAGGTACGACTCTAAGGGAAACAGGTATGGACACCATTGTTTCACAATGGAAGAAGCGCCTGCGCAGATCTGCACTATATCTGGTATGGTTGCTGCTCTGCGTAATCATGTTGAAGTATGACCGAAGCAGACTGCAAAGTTCAGCTTCATGGATGAACGTGGCATCCATGTTCCTATATCGTGTGACAGTCAGCTAATTGGGTTGATGAAAAGGTATGCTTCAGATTGCATGTTTGAGTTGAATTGTGATGTACTGGATGTGGAAGCTGCTACAACTGGGAGTCGCCCTTCTATTCTTGGACAGGGTGGTTGCTCGAAGGCAATTAACTCCTGGTAAGCAAAGGTCGCTTGGGGTTCGCATGTTTGTGCTGAATTGTAATTTTTGTTTTATTTACTCTGTAGATATTGGGCAGTTATGCAACAGTCTTGTTTCTTTGAAAGGAAGCGCCACAAGGTTAGAAATATGACTGCCGGGTCAGTCATTTTGCTGCCTGAAGAAATTAAAAACGAGTGGAAAGATGATGCTGGACACGATTCTGTTGCCCATTATCCTGGCGATGCAGAGTACGTGAAGCTAAGAAAATTGGCACCGAGGAAGAGGAAGAAGGCAGAAAATGAAGAAGCCATTGGACGTGAAGGCTTGGCACCCAGGCTGCGAAAGAAGGCTGCTGGCAATGAAGATGCATAGTAATGTGTTGAACTTGAACCTATATATGTAATTCTGTTAAATTCTGACCACTCTGTGTGTGGCATGTTGCTGGGCAAAACAATCTACCCACGTTCTCTGAGTAAAATGTACCGCGACTTAGGGTTTGGAAACACCCGAGTCGGTAGTTGAATCCGAAATTGTGATTGTGCCACTGCTATCTGAAAACAATGATCCACCGGTTCCATGATTGCTGAGAGGCAGGAGGTCTCCAAATATGATGGAATGTAAGTGGCACATAAATAAATTATTTAAGCTGCCACACTCCACGAAGCAGCAACTTATTTCAGATGCTGCACAGCAACATGGCAACATAAACATCAATGTTCTCACCGATAATGCCCAGATGAGGAGGAAATGGGTACCACTTTCTGGCCTAATCTTGAGCCCGTCTATCTCATCGCCTCTGCTCTTCCTGCATCCCCGTGATCTGGCGAAGCTCCGGATCTCCAAAGAATCGGGTGTACGTGCTTCCACTTTATAAATTGTGGTTGTGCCATTTGCATGAGGCACAATCCACGTAGATTACGTTTAAACAAACCACCAGTGTCAGAATACACTAGTAGAAAAGGTGTCTTTGGTCCACGGTTACGTTCCCAATCCGGGACAGAGATCTAAATCGAGGCAGAAATTGATCTAAATCACAAATTCTTCAACAAATTAATGTGGGATCAGACCAATTTTTTCCTCCCTGGAATCGGGGACCAATAGTTCAGACCGCTAGGTCAACAAGTACAAATATTACAACTTAAAAAGGCACGAAGCTTAAGCTAAATAGAACTAGTTATCACACATCTCCTTGATCTTCCTAATCTTGGCCCGATGCGCATCTTTCTGCGAGAGCAAGGATCGAATTGTCTGCTCCTTCCTTTTAGCATCTTCCTTGCACAGCTTCAATTGTTTCTCTGCATTTTTCCTCATGCACTTGTCAATACTCGTAGTTGTGTACTGCAGGACTTTGGTCTGGTGGGGATCGTTCCTTGCTTGAGTCAGTTCTTGCTCTGCTTTAGCCTTCAGGGCCAACGCCGCGTCCCTCTCCTTCTCGACTTTGATAACCTTGTCTTGCACCCACTTGAGATCTCGATTATGCTTGGTCGTGTCAACTGGTTCCCATAGATTCATCTCAACACTGTCAAGAAGTGAGCTGAATACGGATTCTTTCAACTCGACAGTCATTTCCCATAGTTTGTCCAGCGTTTTCTGCATCGATTTGGGCCACTCTGGATCTACCCATTTGACAACACCGCAACTTCCGCCTTGCATCATTGAAATAGAGATGAGACAACTCACATTGAAATCACCATCCCTGTCGTCACGACGCGTTTCCTCGCCGTCTCCCCTTGAACCCATGGCGAGAGGGGTGGAGGGGTGGCTGCCGGAGAGGGGATTGGGATGGAGGCGCCGTCGGCTAGCGGCTACGGCAGGATGGGAGTGAAGTGGGGAAAGTGGCTTCGAGGGTAAGGAAGAGAAGTACGGGGAGGAAGAGAAGTAATAGGGACATGACACTGGGATGTGGCCCACTGAACTCGTGAGACGTGACACTCAAAGGGGAGCGCCCGGTGTTGCCGCTTGTCCAAAGCAAGCATGGCCAATCATGCCTTGAACACTCATGGATCGCTCTCACGAAGACTATCCCAATCGTCCAAGCGCCCCAATCAAACGGTATGTAACAATCGTCAAGCAGAACAACTATGTTAGGCCGTGCGTTCTAGAAGACTCGGTCCAACGGCTACCCATGCAATGACACTGGGTGTGGTTCATGAAAAGAACAGACATGCAATGACACTGGCTATGCTTTATGAAAATAACAGACATGCAATGACACTGGTGGATCCTTATGTGGTTCATGAAAAGAACAGACATGCAATGACACTGGTGGATCCTTATGTGGTTTGTTTAGAAGAACACACATGCAATGACACTCGGTGTGGTTCATGAGAAGAACACACACGCAATGACACTGGTGGAACTTATGTGGTTTGTTTAGAGGAACAGACATGTAATGACACCGGTGGATCCACATGTGGTTTATGGAAGTAAAAGACATGCAATGACACTTATAGATCCTTATGTGGTTCATGAAAAGAACAGACATGCAGTGAAACTGGGTGTGGTTCGTGAATAGAATAGACATACACTGACACTGGGTGTGGTTCATGAAAAGAACAGACATGCAATGACAAAGCTGGGCCCATCCTTATGTGGTTCATGAGAAGAACACACACGCAATGACACTGGTGGATCCTTATGTGGTTTGTTTAGAGGAGCAGACATGCAATGACACCGGTGGATCCACATGTGGTTTATGGAAGTAAAAGACATGCAATGACACTGGTAGATCCTTATGTGGTTTATGAAAAGAACAGACATGAAGTGAAACTGGGTGTGGTTCGTGAATAGAATAGACATGCACTGACACTGGGTGTGGTTCATGAAAAGAACAAACATGCAATGACAAAGCTAGGCCCATCCTTATGTGGTTCATGAGAAGAACACACACGCAATGGCATTGGTGGATCCTTATGTGGTTTGTTTAGAGGAACATACATGCAATGACACCGGTGGATCCACATGTGGTTTATGGAAGTAAAAGACATGCAATGACACTGGTAGATCCTTATGTGGTTCATGAAAAGAATGTACATGCAAAGGAAACTGTGTGGTTCGTGAATAGAACAGACATGCACTGACACTTGGTGTGGTTCATGAAAAGAACAGACATGCAATGACATTGGTGGGCCCATCCTTATGTGGTTCATGAAAAGAACAGACATGCAATGACACTGGTGGATGCTTATGTGGTTTGTTTAGAACAAAACACATGCAATGACACCGGTGGATCCACATGTGGTTTATGTAAGTAAAAGACATGCAATGACACTGGTAGATCCTTATGTTGTTCATGAAAAGAACAGACATGCAGTGAAACTCGGTGTGGTTCATGAATAGAACAGACATGCACTGACACTGGCTGTGGTTCATGAAAAGAACAGAATGCAATGACATTGGTAGGCCCATACTTATGTGGTTCTTGAAAAGAACAGACATGGAATGACACTGGTGGATCCTTATGTGGTTTGTTTAGAAGAACACACATGCAATGACACTTGGTGTGGTTCATGAAAAGAACACACATGCAATGACACTAGTGGATCCTTATGTGGTTTGTTTAGAGGAATAGACATGCAATGACACCGGTGGATCCACGTGTGGTTCATGAGAAGAACACACATCCAATGACTCTGGTAGATCCTTATGTGGTTCATGAAAAGAAGTGACATGTAGTGACACTAGGTGTGGTTCATGAAAAGAACAGACATGCACTGACACTAGGAGTGGTTCATGAAAAGAACATACATGCAATGACACTGGTGGATCCTTATGTGGTTTATGGAAGGAACAGACATGCAATCACACCGACGGATCCACATGTGGTTTATCGAAGTAACACACATGCAATGACACTGGGTGTCGTTCATGAAAAGAACAGACATGCAATGACACTGGTAGATCCTTATGGCATTCATGAGAAGAACACACACGCAATGACACTGGTGGATCCTTATGTGGTTTGTTTAGAGGAACAGACATGCAATGACACCGGTGGATCCACATGTGGTTTATGGAAGTAAAAGACATGCAACGACACTAGTAGATCCTTCTGTGGTTCATGAAAAGAACAGACATGCTGTGAAACTGGGTGTGGTTCATGAATAGAACAGACACGCAATGACACTAGTGGGCCCATCCTTATGTGGTTCATGAGAAGAACAGACAGGCAATGACACTAGTGGATCCTTATGTGGTTTGTTTAGAGGAACAGACATGCAATGACACCGGTGGATCCTTATGTGGTTTATGGAAGTAACACACATGCAATGACACTAGGTGTGGTTCATGAAAAGAACAGACATGCAATTATACTGGTAGATCCTTATGTGGTTCATGAAAAGAACAGACATGCAATGACACTGGTGGATCCTTATGTGGTTTGTTAACAGGAACAGACATGCAATTATTCTAGCCGTGGTTCATGAAAAGAACAGACATGCAATGACTCTAGACGTGGTTCATGAAAAGAACAGACATGCAATGACACTGGTGGATCCTTATGTGGTTTATGGAAGGAACAGACATGCAATGACACTGGTGGATCCTTATGTGGTTTGTTTAGAAGAACACATATGCAATGACACTGGGTGTGGTTCATGAAAAGAACAGACATGCAATGACACTGGTAGATCCTTATGTGGTTCATGAGAAGAACACACACGCAATGACACTGGTGGATCCTTATGTGGTTTGTTTAGAGGAACAGACATGCAATGAGACCGGTGGATCCACATGTGGTTTATGGAAGTAAAAGCCATGCAATGACACTGGTAGATCATTCTGTGGTTCATGAAAAGAACACACATGAAGTGAAACTGGGTGTGGTTCAAGAATAGAACAGACATGCACTGACACTGGGTGTGGTTCATGAAACGAACAGACATGCAATGACACTGGTGGGCCCATCCTTATGTTGTTCATGAAAAGAACAGACATGCAATGACACTGGTGGGCCCATCCTTATGTGGTTCATGAAAAGAACAGACATGCAATGACACTGGTGGATCCTTATGTGGTTTGTTTAGAAGAACACACATGCAATGACACTCGGTGTGGTTCATGAAAAGAACACAAACGCAATGACACTGGTGGATCCTTATGTGGTTTGTTTAGAGGAACAGACATGCAATGACACCGGTGGATCCACGTGTGGTTCATGAGAAGAACACACATCCAATGACTCTGATAGATCCTTATGTGGTTCATGAAAAGAACTGACATGCAGTGACACTGGGTGTGGTTCATGAAAAGAACAGACATGCACTGACACTAGGAGTGGTTCATGAAAAGAACCGACAGGCAATGACACTGGTGGATCCTTATGTGGTTTATGGAAGGAACAGACATGCAATCACACCGGTGGATCCACATGTGGTTTATGGAAGTAACACACATGCAATGACACTTGGTGTGGTTCTTGAAAAGAACAGACATGCAATGACACTGGTAGATCCTTATGTGGTTCATGAGAAGAACACACACACAATGACACTGGTGGATCCTTATGTTGTTTGTTTAGAAGAACACACATGCAATGACACCGGTGGATCCACATGTGGTTTATGGAATTAAAAGACATGCAATGATACTGATAGATCCTTATGTGGTTCATGAATAGAACAGACATGCACTAACACTAGGTGTGGTTCATGAAAAGAACAGACACGCAATCACACTGGTGGGCCCATCCTTATGTGGTTCATGAGAAGAACAGACAGGCAATGACACTGGTGGATACTTATGTGGTTTGTTTAGAGGAACAGACATGCAATGACACCGGTGGATCCTTATGTGGTTTATGGAAGTAACACAGATGCAATGACACTGGGTGTGGTTCATGAAATGAACAGACATGCAATGACACTGGTAGATCCTTATGTGGTTCATGAAAAGAACAGACATGCAATGACACTGGTGGATGCTTATGTGGTTTGTTTAGAGGAACAGACATGCAATGACTCTAACCGTGGTTCATGAAAAGAATAGACATGCAATGACCGTAGCCGTGGTTCAAGAAAAGAACAGACATGCAATGACACTGGTGGATCCTTATGTGGTTTATGGAAGGAACAGACATGCAATCACACCGGTGGATCCATATGTGGTTTATGGATGTAACACATGTGCAATGACACTGGGTGTGGTCCATGAAAATAACAGACATGCAATGACACTGGTAGATCCTTATGTGGTTCATGAGAAGAACACACACTGCAATGACACTGGTGGATCCTTATGTGGTTTGTTTAGAGGAACAGACATGCAATGACACTGGTGGATCCACATGTGGTTTATGGAAGTTAAAGACATGCAATGACACTGGTAGATCCTTCTGTGGTTCATGAAAAGAATAGACATGCAGTGAAATTGGGTGTGGTTCATGAATATAACAGACATGAACTGACACTAGGTGTGGTTCATGAAAAGAACAGACATGCAATGACACTGGTAGGCCCATCCTTATGTGGTTCATGAGAAGAACAGACATGCAATGACACTGGTGGATCCTTATGTGGTTTGTTTAGAGGAACAGACATGCAATGACACCGGTGGATCCAGATGTGGTTTATGGAAGTAACACACATGCAATGATACCGGTGGATCCACATGTGGTTTATGGAAGTAACACACAAGCAATGCCACTAGGTGTGGTTCATGAAAAGAACAAATATGCAATGACACTGGTAGATCCTTATGTGGTTCATGAAAAGAACAGACATGCACTGACACTTGGTGTGGTTCATGAAAAGAACAGACACACAATGACACTGGTGGGCCCATCCTTATGTGGTTCATGAGAAGAACAGACAGGCAATGACACTGGTGGATCCTTAGGTGGTTTGTTTAGAGGAACAGATATGCAATGACACCGGTGCATCCACATGTGGTTTATGGAAGTAACACACATGCAATGACACTGGGAGTGGTTCATGAAAAGAACAGACATGCAATGACACTAGTAGATCCTTATGTGGTTCGTGAAAAGAATAGACAGGAACTGACACTAGGAGTGGTTCATGAAAAGAACGTATGCAATGACACTGTGGATCCTTATGTGGTTTATGCAAGGAATGACATGCAATCACACGGTGGATCCATATGTGGTTTATGGAAGTAACACACGGTAATGACACCGGTGTGGTTCATGAAAAGAATAGACATGCAATGACACTGGTAGATCCTTATGTGGTTCATGAGAAGAACACACACGCAATCACACTGGTGGATCCTTATGTGGTTTGTTTAGAGGAACAGACATGCAATGACACCGATGGATCCACATGTGGTTTATGGAAGTAAAATCCATGCAATGACACTGGTAGATCATTCCGTGGTTCATGAAAAGAACAGACATGAAGTGAAACTGGGTGTGGTTCATGAATAGAATGTATATGCACTGACACTGGGTGTGGTTCATGAAAAGAACAGACATGCAATGACACTGGTGGGCCCATCCTTATGTTGTTCATGAAAAGAACAGACATGCAATGACACTGGTGGGCCCATCCTTATGTGGTTCATGAAAACAACAGACATGCAATGACACTGGTGGATCCTTATGTGGTTTGTTTAGAAGAACACACATGCAATGACACTCGGTGTGGTTCATGAAAAGAACACACACGCAATGACACTGATGGATCCTTATGTGGTTTGTTTAGAGGAACAGACATGCAATGACACCGGTGGATCCACGTGTGGTTCATGAGAAGAACACACATCCAATGACTCTGATAGATCCTTATGTGGTTCATGAAAAGAACAGACATGCAGTGAAACTGGGTGTGGTTCGTGAAAAGAACAGACATGCACTGACACTAGGAGTGGTTCATGAGAAGAACACACACGCAATGACACTGGTGGATCCTTATGTGGTTTGTTTAGAGGAACACACATGCAATGACACCGGTGGATCCACATGTGGTTTATGGAATTAAAAGACATGCAATGATACTGATAGATCCTTATGTGGTTCATGAATAGAACAGACATGCACTAACACTAGGTGTGGTTCATGAAAAGAACAGACATGCAATCACACTGGTGGGCCCATCCTTATGTGGTTCATGAGAAGAACAGACAGGCAATGACACTGGTGGATCCTTATGTGGTTTGTTTAGAGGAACAGACATGCAATGACACCGGTGGATCCTTATGTGGTTTATGGAAGTAACACAGATGCAATGACACTGGGTGTGGTTCATGAAATGAACAGACATGCAATGACACTGGTAGATCCTTATGTGGTTCATGAAAAGAACAGACATGCAATGACACTGGTGGATGCTTATGTGGTTTGTTTAGAGGAACAGACATGCAATGACTCTAACCGTGGTTCATGAAAAGAATAGACATGCAATGATCAGAGTGGTTCATGAAAAGAACAGACATGCAATGACACTGGTGGATCCTTATGTGGTTTATGGAAGGAACAGACATGCAATCACACCGGTGGATCCATATGTGGTTTATCGATGTAACACATGTGCAATGACACTGGGTGTGGTCCATGAAAATAACAGACATGCAATGACACTGGTAGATCCTTATGTGGTTCATGAGAAGAACACACACGCAATGACACTGGTGGATCCTTATGTGGTTTGTTTAGAGGAACAGACATGCAATGACACTAGTGGATCCACATGTGGTTTATGGAAGTTAAAGACATGCAATGACACTGGTAGATCCTTCTGTGGTTCATGAAAAGAATAGACATGCAGTGAAATTGGGTGTGGTTCATGAATATAACAGACATGAACTGACACTAGGTGTGGTTCATGAAAAGAACAGACATGCAATGACACTGGTAGGCCCATCCTTATGTGGTTCATGAGAAGAACAGACATGCAATGACACTGGTGGACCCTTATGTGGTTTGTTTAGAGGAACAGACATGCAATGACACCGGTGGATCCAGATGTGGTTTATGGAAGTAACACACATGCAATGATACCGGTGGATCCACATGTGGTTTATGGAAGTAACACACAAGCAATGACACTAGGTGTGGTACATGAAAAGAACAAATATGCAATGACACTGGTAGATCCTTATGTGGTTCATGAAAAGAACAGACATGCACTGACACTTGGTGTGGTTCATGAAAAGAACAGACACACAATGACACTGGTGGGCCCATCCTTATGTGGTTCATGAGAAGAACAGACAGGCAATGACACTGGTGGATCCTTAGGTGGTTTGTTTAGAGGAACAGATATGCAATGACACCGGTGCATCCACATGTGGTTTATGGAAGTAACACACATGCAATGACACTGGGAGTGGTTCATGAAAAGAACAGACATGCAATGACACTAGTAGATCCTTATGTGGTTCGTGAAAAGAATAGACAGGCACTGACACTAGGAGTGGTTCATGAAAAGAACAGACAAGCAATGACACTGGTGGATCCTTATGTGGTTTATGCAAGGAACAGACATGCAATCACACCGGTGGATCCATATGTGGTTTATGGAAGTAACACACGTGTAATGACACTGGGTGTGGTTCATGAAAAGAATAGACATGCAATGACACTGGTAGATCCTTATGTGGTTCATGAGAAGAACACACACGCAATGACACTGGTGGATCCTTATGTGGTTTGTTTAGAGGAACAGACATGCAATGACACCGATGGATCCACATGTGGTTTATGGAAGTAAAATCCATGCAATGACACTGGTAGATCATTCCGTGGTTCATGAAAAGAATGTACATGAAGTGAAACTGTGTGGTTCATGAATAGAATGTACATGCACCGACACCGGGTGTGGTTCATGAAAAGAACAGACATGCACGACACCTTGGTGGGCCCATCCTTATGTTGTTCATGAAAAGAACAGACATGCAATGACACTGGTGGGCCCATCCTTATGTTGTTCATGAAAAGAACAGACATGCAATGACACTAGTGGATCCTTATGTGGTTTGTTTAGAAGAACACACATGCAATGACACTCGGTGTGGTTCATGAAAAGAACACACACGCAATGACACTGATGGATCCTTATGTGGTTTGTTTAGAGGAACAGACATGCAATGACACCGGTGGATCCACGTGTGGTTCATGAGAAGAACACACATCCAATGACTCTAATAGATCCGTATGTGGTTCATGAAAAGAACAGACATGCAGTGAAACTGGGTGTGGTTCGTGAAAAGAACAGACATGCACTGACACTAGGAGTGGTTCATGAAAAGAATGCATGTGAAATGACACTGGTGGATCCTTATGTGGTTTATGGAAGGAACAGACATGCAATCACACCGGTGGATCCACATGTGGTTTATGGAAGTAACACACATGCAATTACACTGGGTGTGGTTCATGAAAAGAACAACATGCAATGACACTGGTAGATCCTTATGTGGTTCATGAGAAGAACACACACGCAATGACACTGGTGGATCCTTATGTGGTTTGTTTAGAGGAACAGACATGCAATGACACCGGTGGATCCACATGTGGTTTATGGAAGTAAAAGACATGCAATGATAATGATAGATCCTTATGTGGTTCATGAATAGAACAGACATGCACTAACACTAGGTGTGGTTCATGAAAAGAACAGACACGCAATCACACTGGTGGGCCCATCCTTATGTGGTTCATGAGAAGAACAGACAGGCAATGACACTGGTGGATCCTTATGTGGTTTGTTTAGATGAACAGACATGCAATGACACCGGTGGATCCTTATGTGGTTTATGGAAGTAACACAGATGCAATGACACTAGGTGTGGTTCATGAAATGAACAAACATGCAATGATACTGGTAGATCCTTATGTGGTTCATGAAAAGAACAGATATGCAATGACACTGGTGGATCCTTTTGTGGTTTGTTTAGAGGAACAGACATGCAATGACTCTAGCCGTGGTTCATGAAAAGAACAGACATGCAATGACTGTAGCCGTGGTTCATGAAAAGAACAGACATGCAATGACACTGGTGGATCCTTATGTGGTTTACGGAAGGAACAGACATGCAATCACACCGGTGGATCCATATGTGGTTTATGGATGTAACACACGTGCAATGACACTGGGTGTGGTTCATGAAAATAACAGACATGCAATGACACTGGTAGATCCTTATGTGGTTCATGAGAAGAACACACACGCAATGACACTGGTGGATCCTTATGTGGTTTGTTTAGAGGAACAGACATGCAATGCCACTGGTGGATCCACATGTGCTTTACGGAAGTTAAATCCATGCAATGACACTGGTAGATCCTTCTGTGGTTCATGAAAAGAATAGACATGCAGTGAAACTGGGTGTGGTTCATGAATATAACAGACATGAACTGACACTAGGTGTGTTTCATGAAAATAACAGACAAGCAATGACACTGTTAGGACCATCCTTATGTGGGTCATGAGAAGAACAGACATTCAATGACACTGGTGGATCCTTATGTGGTTTGTTTAGAGGAACAGATATGCAATGACACCGGTGGATCCACATGTGGTTTATGGAAGTAACAAACATGCAATGACACCGGTGGATCCACATGTGGTTTATGGAAGTAACACACATGCAATGACACCGGTGGATCCACATGTGGTTTATGGAATTAACACACAAGCAATGACACTGGGTGTGGTTCATGAAAAGAACAAATATGCAATGACACTGGTAGATCCTTATGTGGTTCATGAAAAGAATAGACATGCACTGACACTTGTTGTGGTTCATGAAAAGAACAGACACACAATGACACTGGTGGGCCCATCCTTATGTGGTTCATGAGAAGAACAGACAGGCAATGACACTGGTGGATCCTTATGTGGTTTGTTTAGAGGAACAGATATGCAATGACACCGGTGCATCCACATGTGGTTTATGGAAGTAACACACATGCAATGACACTGGGAGTGGTTCATGAAAAGAACAGACATGCAATGACACTAGTAGATCCTTATGTGGTTCGTGAAAAGAATAGACAGGCACTGACACTAGGAGTGGTTCATGAAAAGAACAGACAAGCAATGACACTGGTGGATCCTTATATGGTTTATGCAAGGAATGTACATGCAATCACACCGTGGATCCATATGTGGCTTATGGAAGTAACACACGTGTAATGACACTGGGTGTGGTTCATGAAAAGAATAGACATGCAATGACACTGGTAGATCCTTATGTGGTTCATGAGAAGAACACACACGCAATGACACTGGTGGATCCTTATGTGGTTTGTTTAGAGGAACAAACATGCAATGACACCGATGGATCCACATGTGGTTTATGGAAGTAAAATCCATGCAATGACACAGGTAGATCATTCCGTGGTTCATGAAAAGAACAGACATGAAGTGAAACTGGGTGTGGTTCATGAATAGAACAGACATGCACTGACACTGGGTGTGGTTCATGAAAAGAATGTACATGCAATGACACCGGTGGGCCCATCCTTATGTTGTTCATGAAAAGAATGTACATGCAATGACACTGGTGGGCCCATCCTTATGTTGTTCATGAAAAGAACAGACATGCAATGACACTAGTGGATCCTTATGTGGTTTGTTTAGAAGAACACACATGCAATGACACTCGGTGTGGTTCATGAAAAGAACACACACGCAATGACACTGATGGATCCTTATGTGGTTTGTTTAGAGGAACAGACATGCAATGACACCGGTGGATCCACATGTGGTTCATGAGAAGAACACACATCCAATGACTCTGATAGATCCTTATGTGGTTCATGAAAAGAACAGACATGCAAGTGAAACCTGTGTGGTTCGTGAAAAGAATGTATATGCACGACACTAGGAGTGGTTCATGAAAAGAAATGCATGTGAAATGACACTGGTGGATCCTTATGTGGTTTATGGAAGGAACAGACATGCAATCACACCGGTGGATCCACATGTGGTTTATGGAAGTAACACACATGCAATTACACTGGGTGTTGTTCATGAAAAGAACAACATGCAATGACACTGGTAGATCCTTATGTGGTTCATGAGAAGAACACACACGCAATGACACTGGTGGATCCTTATGTGGTTTGTTTAGAGGAACAGACATGCAATGACACCGGTGGATCCACATGTGGTTTATGGAAGTAAAAGACATGCAATGATAATGATAGATCCTTATGTGGTTCATGAATAGAAATGCATGCACTAACACTAGGTGTGGTTCATGAAAAGAATGTACACGCAATCACACTGGTGGGCCCATCCTTATGTGGTTCATGAGAAGAACAGACAGGCAATGACACTGGTGGATCCTTATGTGGTTTGTTTAGAGGAACAGACATGCAATGACACCGGTGGATCCTTATGTGGTTTATGGAAGTAACACAGATGCAATGACACTGGGTGTGGTTCATGAAATGAACAGACATGCAATGACACTGGTAGATCCTTATGTGGTTCATGAAAAGAACAGACATGCAATGACACTGGTGGATGCTTATGTGGTTTGTTTAGAGGAACAGACATGCAATGACTCTAACCGTGGTTCATGAAAAGAATAGACATGCAATGACTGTAGCCGTGGTTCATGAAAAGAACAGACATGCAATGACACTGGTGGATCCTTATGTGGTTTATGGAAGGAACAGACATGCAATCACACCGGTGGATCCATATGTGGTTTATCGATGTAACACATGTGCAATGACACTGGGTGTGGTCCATGAAAATAACAGACATGCAATGACACTGGTAGATCCTTATGTGGTTCATGAGAAGAACACACACGCAATGACACTGGTGGATCCTTATGTGGTTTGTTTAGAGGAACAGACATGCAATGACACTGGTGGATCCACATGTGGTTTATGGAAGTTAAAGACATGCAATGACACTGGTAAATCCTTCTGTGGTTCATGAAAAGAATAGACATGCAGTGAAACTGGGTGTGGTTCATGAATATAACAGACATGAACTGACACTAGGTGTGTTTCATGAAAATAACAGACAAGCAATGACACTGTTAGGACCATCCTTATGTGGTTCATGATAAGAACAGACATTCAATGACACTGGTGGATCCTTATGTGGTTTGTTTAGAGGAACAAATATGCAATGACACCGGTGGATCCACATGTGGTTTATGGAAGTAACACACATGCAATGACACCGGTGGATCCACATGTGGTTTATGGAAGTAACACACATGCAATGACACCGGTGGATCCACATGTGGTTTATGGAAGTAACACACAAGCAATGACACTGGGTGTGGTTCATGAAAAGAACAAATATGCAATGACACTGGTAGATCCTTATGTGGTTCATGAAAAGAATAGACATGCACTTACACTTGGTGTGGTTCATGAAAAGAACAGACACATAATGACACTGGTGGGCCCATCCTTATGTGGTTCATGAGAAGAAGAGACAGGCAATGATTCTGGTGGATCCTTATGTGGTTTGTTTAGAGGAACAGATATGCAATGACACCGGTGCATCCACATGTGGTTTATGGAAGTAACACACATGCAATGACACTGGGAGTGGTTCATGAAAAGAACAGACATGCAATGACACTAGTAGATCCTTATGTGGTTCGTGAAAAGAATAGACAGGCACTGACACTAGGAGTGGTTCATGAAAAGAACAGACAAGCAATGACACTGGTGGGCCCATCCTTATGTGGTTCATGAGAAGAATGTATGTGCAATGACACTGGTGGATCCTTATGTGGTTTGTTTAGATGAACAGACATGCAATGACACCGGTGGATCCTTATGTGGTTTATCGAAGTAACACAGATGCAATGACACTAGGTGTGGTTCATGAAATGAACAGACATGCAATGACACTGGTAGATCCTTATGTGGTTCATGAAAAGAACAGATATGCAATGACACTGGTGGATCCTTATGTGGTTTGTTTAGAGGAACAGACATGCAATGACTCTAGCCGTGGTTCATGAAAAGAACAGACATGCAATGACTGTAGCCGTGGTTCATGAAAAGAACAGACATGCAATGACACTGGTGGGTCCTTATGTGGTTTACGGAAGGAACAGACATGCAATCACACCGGTGGATCCATATGTGGTTTATGGATGTAACACACGTGCAATGACACTGGGTGTGGTTCATGAAAATAACAGACATGCAATGACACTGGTAGATCCTTATGTGGTTCATGAGAAGAACACACACGCAATGACACTGGTGGATCCTTATGTGGTTTGTTTAGAGGAACAGACATGCAATGCCACTGGTGGATCCACATGTGCTTTACGGAAGTTAAATCCATGCAATGACACTGGTAGATCCTTCTGTGGTTCATGAAAAGAATAGACATGCAGTGAAACTGGGTGTGGTTCATGAATATAACAGACATGAACTGACACTAGGTGTGTTTCATGAAAATAACAGACAAGCAATGACACTGTTAAGACCATCCTTATGTGGTTCATGAGAAGAACAGACATTCAATGACACTGGTGGATCCTTATGTGGTTTGTTTAGAGGAACAGATATGCAATGACACCGGTGGATCCACATGTGGTTTATGGAAGTAACACACATGCAATGACACCGGTGGATCCACATGTGGTTTATGGAAGTAACACACAAGCAATGACACTGGGTGTGGTTCATGAAAAGAACAAATATGCAATGACACTGGTAGATCCTTATGTGGTTCATGAAAAGAATAGACATGCACTGACACTTGGTGTGGTTCATGAAAAGAACAGACACACAATGACACTGGTGGGCCCATCCTTATGTGGTTCATGAGAAGAACAGACAGGCAATGACACTGGTGGATCCTTATGTGGTTTGTTTAGAGGAACAGATATGCAATGACACCTGTGCATCCACATGTGGTTTATGGAAGTAACACACATGCAATGACACTGGGTGTGGTTCATGAAAAGAACAGACATGCAATGACACTAGTAGATCCTTATGTAGTTCGTGAAAAGAATGCATGTGCACCCTACACTAGGAGCGGTTCATGAAAAGAACAGACAAGCAATGACACTGGTGGATCCTTATGTGGTTTATGGAAGGAACAGACATGCAATCACACTGGTGGATCCATATGTGGTTTATGGAAGTAACACACGTGTAATGACACTGGGTGTGGTTCATGAAAAGAACAGACATGCAATGACACTGGTAGATCCTTATGTGGTTCATGAGAAGAACACACACGCAATGACACTGGTGGATCCTTATGTGGTTTGTTTAGAGGAACAGACATGCAATGACATCGATGGATCCACATGTGGTTTATGGAAGTAAAATCCATGCAATGACACTGGTAGATCATTCCGTGGTTCATGAAAAGAACAGACATGAAGTGAAACTGGGTGTGGTTCATGAATAGAACAGACATGCACTGACACTGGGTGTGGTTCATGAAAAGAACAGACATGCAATGACACTGGTGGGCCCATCCTTATGTTGTTCATGAAAAGAACAGACATGCAATGACACTGGTGGGCCCATCCTTATGTTGTTCATGAAAAGAACAGACATGCAATGACACTAGTGGATCCTTATGTGGTTTGTTTAGAAGAACACACATGCAATGACACTCGGTGTGGTTCATGAAAAGAACACACACGCAATGACACTGATGGATCCTTATGTGGTTTGTTTAGAGGAACAGACATGCAATGACACCGGTGGATCCACATGTGGTTCATGAGAAGAACACACATCCAATGACTCTGATAGATCCTTATGTCGTTCATTAAGAGAATGTACATGCAAAGGAAACTGGGTGTGGTTCGTGAAAAGAATGTACATGCAATCGACACTAGGAGTGGTTCATGAAAAGAAATGCATGTGAAATGACACTGGTGGATCCTTATGTGGTTTATGGAAGGAACAGACATGCAATCACACCGGTGGATCCACATGTGGTTTATGGAAGTAACACACATGCAATTACACTGGGTGTTGTTCATGAAAAGAACAACATGCAATGACACTGGTAGATCCTTATGTGGTTCATGAGAAGAACACACACGCAATGACACTGGTGGATCCTTATGTGGTTTGTTTAGAGGAACAGACATGCAATGACACCGGTGGATCCACATGTGGTTTATGGAAGTAAAAGACATGCAATGATAATGATAGATCCTTATGTGGTTCATGAATAGAACAGACATGCACTAACACTAGGTGTGGTTCATGAAAAGAACAGACACGCAATCACACTGGTGGGCCCATCCTTATGTGGTTCATGAGAAGAACAGACAGGCAATGACACTGGTGGATCCTTATGTGGTTTGTTTAGAGGAACAGACATGCAATGACACCGGTGGATCCTTATGTGGTTTATGGAAGTAACACAGATGCAATGACACTGGGTGTGGTTCATGAAATGAACAGACATGCAATGACACTGGTAGATCCTTATGTGGTTCATGAAAAGAACAGACATGCAATGACACTGGTGGATGCTTATGTGGTTTGTTTAGAGGAACAGACATGCAATGACTCTAACCGTGGTTCATGAAAAGAATAGACATGCAATGACTGTAGCCGTGGTTCATGAAAAGAACAGACATGCAATGACACTGGTGGATCCTTATGTGGTTTATGGAAGGAATGTATATGCAATGACACCGGTGGATCCATATGTGGTTTATCGATGTAACACATGTGCAATGACACTGGGTGTGGTCCATGAAAATAACAGACATGCAATGACACTGGTAGATCCTTATGTGGTTCATGAGAAGAACACACACGCAATGACACTGGTGGATCCTTATGTGGTTTGTTTAGAGGAACAGACATGCAATGACACTGGTGGATCCACATGTGGTTTATGGAAGTTAAAGACATGCAATGACACTGGTAGATCCTTCTGTGGTTCATGAAAAGAATAGACATGCAGTGAAACTGGGTGTGGTTCATGAATATAACAGACATGAACTGACACTAGGTGTGTTTCATGAAAATAACAGACAAGCAATGACACTGTTAGGACCATCCTTATGTGGTTCATGATAAGAACAGACATTCAATGACACTGGTGGATCCTTATGTGGTTTGTTTAGAGGAACAGATATGCAATGACACCGGTGGATCCACATGTGGTTTATGGAAGTAACACACATGCAATGACACCGGTGGATCCACATGTGGTTTATGGAAGTAACACACATGCAATGACACCGATGGATCCACATGTGGTTTATGGAAGTAAAATCCATGCAATGACACTGGTAGATCATTCCGTGGTTCATGAAAAGAACAGACATGAAGTGAAACTGGGTGTGGTTCATGAATAGAACAGACATGCACTGACACTGGGTGTGGTTCATGAAAAGAACAGACATGCAATGACACTGGTGGGCCCATCCTTATGTTGTTCATGAAAAGAACAGACATGCAATGACACTGGTGGGCCCATCCTTATGTTGTTCATGAAAAGAACAGACATGCAATGACACTAGTGGATCCTTATGTGGTTTGTTTAGAAGAACACACATGCAATGACACTCGGTGTGGTTCATGAAAAGAACACACACGCAATGACACTGATGGATCCTTATGTGGTTTGTTTAGAGGAACAGACATGCAATGACACCGGTGGATCCACATGTGGTTCATGAGAAGAACACACATCCAATGACTCTGATAGATCCTTATGTGGTTCATGAAGAGAACAGACATGCAGTGAAACTGGGTGTGGTTCGTGAAAAGAACAGACATGCACTGACACTAGGAGTGGTTCATGAAAAGAACAGACAGGAAATGACACTGGTGGATCCTTATGTGGTTTATGGAAGGAACAGACATGCAATCACACCGGTGGATCCACATGTGGTTTATGGAAGTAACACACATGCAATTACACTGGGTGTTGTTCATGAAAAGAACAACATGCAATGACACTGGTAGATCCTTATGTGGTTCATGAGAAGAACACACACGCAATGACACTGGTGGATCCTTATGTGGTTTGTTTAGAGGAACAGACATGCAATGACACCGGTGGATCCACATGTGGTTTATGGAAGTAAAAGACATGCAATGATAATGATAGATCCTTATGTGGTTCATGAATAGAACAGACATGCACTAACACTAGGTGTGGTTCATGAAAAGAACAGACACGCAATCACACTGGTGGGCCCATCCTTATGTGGTTCATGAGAAGAACAGACAGGCAATGACACTGGTGGATCCTTATGTGGTTTGTTTAGAGGAACAGACATGCAATGACACCGGTGGATCCTTATGTGGTTTATGGAAGTAACACAGATGCAATGACACTGGGTGTGGTTCATGAAATGAACAGACATGCAATGACACTGGTAGATCCTTATGTGGTTCATGAAAAGAACAGACATGCAATGACACTGGTGGATGCTTATGTGGTTTGTTTAGAGGAACAGACATGCAATGACTCTAATCGTGGTTCATGAAAAGAATAGACATGCAATGACTGTAGCCGTGGTTCATGAAAAGAACAGACATGCAATGACACTGGTGGATCCTTATGTGGTTTATGGAAGGAACAGACATGCAATCACACCGGTGGATCCATATGTGGTTTATCGATGTAACACATGTGCAATGACACTGGGTGTGGTCCATGAAAATAATGTATATGCAATGACACCGGTAGATCCTTATGTGGTTCATGAGAAGAACACACACGCAATGACACTGGTGGATCCTTATGTGGTTGGTGTAGAGGAACATACATGCAATGACCCTGGTGGATCCACATGAGGGTTATGGAAGTTAAAGACAGGCTATGACACCGTAGATCCTTACGTGGTTCATGAAAAGAATAGACATGCAGTGAAACTGGGTGTGGTTCATGAATATAATGTATATGAACCTGACACTAGGTGTGTTTCATGAAAATAATGCATGCAATGACACATTAGTAGGACCATCCTTATGTGGTTCATGATAAGAATGACATTCAATGACACCGGTGGATCCTTATGTGGTTTGTTTAGAGAACATATGCAATGACACCGTGGATCCACATGTGGTTTATGGAAGTAACACACATGCAATGACACCGGTGGATCCACATGTGGTTTATGGAAGTAACACACATGCAATGACACCGGTGGATCCACATGTGGTTTATGGAAGTAACACACAAGCAATGACACTGGGTGTGGTTCATGAAAAGAACAAATATGCAATGACACTGGTAGATCCTTATGTGGTTCATGAAAAGAATAGACATGCACTTACACTTGGTGTGGTTCATGAAAAGAACAGACACATAATGACACTGGTGGGCCCATCCTTATGTGGTTCATGAGAAGAATGTATGCAATGACACCGTGGATCCTTATGTGGTTTGTTTAGAGGAACAGATATGCAATGACACCGGTGCATCCACATGTGGTTTATGGAAGTAACACACATGCAATGACACTGGGAGTGGTTCATGAAAAGAACAGACATGCAATGACACTAGTAGATCCTTATGTGGTTCGTGAAAAGAATAGACAGGCACTGACACTAGGAGTGGTTCATGAAAAGAACAGACAAGCAATGACACTGGTGGGCCCATCCTTATGTGGTTCATGAGAAGAACAGACAGGCAATGACACTGGTGGATCCTTATGTGGTTTGTTTAGATGAACAGACATGCAATGACACCGGTGGATCCTTATGTGGTTTATCGAAGTAACACAGATGCAATGACACTAGGTGTGGTTCATGAAATGAATGTATGCAATGACACCGTAGATCCTTATGTGGTTCATGAAAAGAACAGATATGCAATGACACCTGTGGATCCTTATGTGGTTTGTTTAGAGGAATGTATATGCAATGACTCTAGCCGTGGTTCATGAAAAGAAATGCATGCAATGACTGTAGCCATGGTTCATGAAAAGAATGCATATGCAATGACACGGGGGGGTCCTTATGTGGTTTACGGAAGGAACAGACATGCAATCACACCGGTGGATCCATATGTGGTTTATGGATGTAACACACGTGCAATGACACTGGGTGTGGTTCATGAAAATAACAGACATGCAATGACACTGGTAGATCCTTATGTGGTTCATGAGAAGAACACACACGCAATGACACTGGTGGATCCTTATGTGGTTTGTTTAGAGGAACAGACATGCAATGCCACTGGTGGATCCACATGTGCTTTACGGAAGTAAAATCCATGCAATGACACCGTAGATCCTTCGTGGTTCATGAAAAGAATAGACATGCAAAGGAAACTGGGTGTGGTTCATGAATATAATGACATGAACTGACACTAGGTGTGTTTCATGAAAATAATGCACAAGCAATGACACTTAAGACCATCCTTATGTGGTTCATGAGAAGAAATGTACATTCAATGACACCGGTGGATCCTTATGTGGTTTGTTTAGAGAATATATGCAATGACACCGGTGGATCCACATGTGGTTTATGGAAGTAACACACATGCAATGACACCGGTGGATCCACATGTGGTTTATGGAAGTAACACACAAGCAATGACACTGGGTGTGGTTCATGAAAAGAACAAATATGCAATGACACTGGTAGATCCTTATGTGGTTCATGAAAAGAATAGACATGCACTGACACTTGGTGTGGTTCATGAAAAGAATGCACACAATGACACCTGTGGGCCCATCCTTATGTGGTTCATGAGAAGAATGTATGTGCAATGACACTGGTGGATCCTTATGTGGTTTGTTTAGAGGAACAGATATGCAATGACACCTGTGCATCCACATGTGGTTTATGGAAGTAACACACATGCAATGACACTGGGTGTGGTTCATGAAAAGAACAGACATGCAATGACACTAGTAGATCCTTATGTAGTTCGTGAAAAGAACAGACAGGCACTGACACTAGGAGCGGTTCATGAAAAGAACAGACAAGCAATGACACTGGTGGATCCTTATGTGGTTTATGGAAGGAACAGACATGCAATCACACTGGTGGATCCATATGTGGTTTATGGAAGTAACACACGTGTAATGACACTGGGTGTGGTTCATGAAAAGAACAAACATGCAATGACACTGGTAGATCCTTATGTGGTTCATGAGAAGAACACACACGCAATGACACTGGTGGATCCTTATGTGGTTTGTTTAGAGGAACAGACATGCAATGACACCGGGGGATCCACATGTGGTTTATGGAAGTAAAAGACATGCAATGACACTAGTAGATCCTTCTGTGGTTCATGAAAAGAACAGACATGAAGTGAAACTGGGTGTGGTTCATGAATAGAACAGACATGCACTGACACTGGGTGTGGTTCATGAAAAGAACAGACATGCAATGACACTGGTGGGCCCATCCTTATGTTGTTTACGAAAATAAAAGACATGCAATGACACTGGTGGGCCTATCCTTATGTGGTTCATGAAAAGAACAGACATGCAATGACACTGGTGGATCCTTATGTGGTTTGTTTAGAATAACACACATGCAATGACACTCAGTGTGGTTCATGAAAAGAACACACACGCAATGACACTGGTGGATCCTTATGTGGTTTGTTTAGAGGAACAGACATGCAATGACACCGGTGGATCCATGTGTGGTTCATGAGAAGAACACACATCCAATGACTCTGGTAGATCCTTATTTGGTTCATGAAAAGAACTGACATGCAGTGACACTGGGTGTGGTTCATGAAAAGAACCGACATGCACTGACCCTAGGAGTGGTTCATGAAAAGAACAGACAGGCAATGACACTGGTGGATCCTTATGTGGTTTATGGAAGGAACAAACATGCAATCACACCTGTGGATACACATGTGGTTTATGGAAGTAACACACATGCAATGACACTGGGTGTGGTTCATGAAAAGAACAGACATGCACTGACACTGGTAGATCCTTATGTGGTTCATGAGAAGAACACACACGCAATGACACTGGTGGATCCTTATGTGGTTTGTTTAGAGGAACATACATGGAATGACACTGGTGGATCCACATGTGGTTTATGGAAGTAAAAGACATGCAATGATAATGATAGATCCTTATGTGGTTCATGAATAGAATAGACATGCACTGACACTAGGTGTGGTTCATGAAAAGAACAGACACGCAATCACACTGGTGGGCCCATCCTTATGTGGTTCATGAGAAGAACAGACAGGCAATGACACTGGTGGATCCTTATGTGGTTTGTTTAGAGGAACAGACATGCAATGACACCGGTGGATCCTTATGTATTTTATGGAAGTAACACAGATGCAATGACACTGGGTGTGGTTTATGAAATGAACAGACATGCAATGACACTAGTAGATCCTTATGTGGTTCATGAAAAGAACAGACATGCAATGACATTGGTGGATCCTTATGTGGTTTGTTTAGAGGAACAGACATGCAATGACTCTTGCCGTGGTTCATGAAAAGAACAGACATGCAATCACTGTAGCCGTGGTTCATGAAAAGAACAGACATGCAATGACACTGGTGGATCCTTATGTGGTTTATGGAAGGAACAGACATGCAATCACACCGGTGGATCCATATGTGGTTTATGGATGTAACACACGTGCAATGACACTAGGTGTGGTCCATGAAAATAATAGACATGCAATGACACTGGTAGATCCTTATGTGGTTCATGAGAAGAACACACACGCAATGACACTGGTGGATCCTTATGTGGTCTGTTTAGAGGAACATACATGCAATGACACTAGTGGATCCACATGTGGTTTATGGAAGTTAAAGACATGCAATGACACTGGTAGATCCTTTTGTGGTTCATGAAAAGAACAGACATGCAGTGAAACTGGGTGTGGTTCATGAATATAACAGACATGAACTGACACTAGGTGTGGTTCATGAAAAGAACAGACACGCAATGACACTGGTAGGCCCATCCTTATGTGGTTCATGAGAAGAACAGACATGCAATGACACTGGTGGATCCTTATGAGGTTTGTTTAGAGGAACAGACATGCAATGAGACCGGTGGATCCACATGTGGTTTATGGAAGTGACACACATGCAATGACACCGGTGGATCCACATGTGGTTTATGGAAGTAACACACATGCAATGACACTAGGTGTGGTTCATGAAAAGAACAAATATGCAATGACACTGGTAGATCCTTATGTGGTTCATGAAAAGAACAGACATGCACTGACACTTCGTGTGGTTCATGAAACGAACAGACACACAATGACACTGGTGGGCCCATCCTTATGTGGTTCATGAGAAGAACAGACAGGCAATGACACTGGTGGATCCTTATGTGGTTTGTTTAGAGGAACAGATATGCAATGACACCGGTGCATCCACATGTGGTTTATGGAAGTAACACACATGCAATGACACTGGGTGTGGTTCATTAAAAGAACAGACATGCAATGACACTAGTAGATCCTTATGTGGTTCGTGAAAAGAATAGACATTCAATGACTCTAGTCGTGATTCATGAAAAGAACAGACATGCAATGACACTGGCGGATCCTTATGTGGTTTATGGAAGGAACAGACATGCAATCACACCGGTGGATCCATATGTGGTTTATGGAAGTAACACACGTGCAATGACACTGGGTGTGGTTCATAAAAAGAACAGACATGCAATGACACTGGTAGATCCTTATGTGGTTCATGAGAAGAACACACACGCAATGACACTGGTGGATCCTTATGTGGTTTGTTTAGAGGAACAGACATGCAATGGCACCGGTGGATCCACATGTGGTTTATGGAAGTAAAAGACATGCAATGACACTGGTAGATCCTTCTGTGGTTCATGAAAAGAATAGACATGCATTGAAACTGGTGTGGTTCATGAATAGAACAAACATGCACTAACACTGGGTGTGGTTCATGAAAAGAACAGACATGCAATGACACTGGTGGGCCCATCCTTATGTGGTTCATGAAAAGAACAGACATGCCGTAACACTGGTGGATCCTCATGTAGTTTGTTTAGAGGAACATACATGCAATGACACCGGTGGATCCACATGTGGTTTATGGAAGTAACACACATGCAATGACACTGGGTGTGGTTCATGAAAAGAACAGACATGCAATGACACTGGTGGATCCTTATGTGGTTAGTTTAGAGGAACAAACATGCAATTACACTGGTAGATCCTTATGTGGTTCATGAAAAAAACAGACATACAGTGAAACTAGGTGTGGTTCACGAATAGAACAAACATGCACTGATACTGGGTGTGGTTCATGAAAAGAACAGACATGCAATGACACTGGTGGGCCCATCCTTATGTGGTTCATGACAAGAACAGACATGCAATGACACCGGTGGATCCTTATATGGTTTATGGAAGTACCACACATGCAATGACACTGGGTGTGGTTCATGAAAAGAACACACACGCAATGACACTGGTGGATCCTTATGTGGTTTGTTTAGAGGAACAGACATGCAATGACACCGGTGGATCCTCGTGTGGTTCATGAGAAGAACACACATCCAATGACTCTGGTAGATCCTTATGTGGTTCATGAAAAGAACTGACATGCAGTGACACTGGGTGTGGTTCATGAAAAGAACAGACATGCACTGACACTAGGAGTGGTTCATGAAAAGAACACATAGGCAATGACACTGGTGGATCCTTATGTGGTTTATGGAAGGAACAGACATGCAATGACACCGGTGGATCCACATGTGGTTTATGGAAGTAACACACATGCAATGATACTGGGTGTGGTTCATGAAAGTACAGACATGCAATGACACTGGTAGATCCTTATGTGGTTCATGAGAAGAACACACACGCAATGACACTGGTGGATCCTTATGTGGTTTGTTTAGAAGAACACACATGCAATGACACTCGGTGTGGTTCATGAAAAGAACACACACGCAATGACACTGGTGGATCCTTATGTGGTTTATGGAAGTAACACACATGCAATGACACTGGGTGTGGTTCATGAAATGAACAGACATGCAATGACACCGATGGATCCTTATGTGGTTTATGGAAGTAACACACATGCAATGACACTGGGTGTGGTTCATGAAATAAACAGACATGCAATGACACTAGTAGATCCTTATGTGGTTCATGAAAAGAACAGGCATGCAATGACACTGGTGGATCCTTTTGTGGTTTGTTTAGAGGAACAGACATGCAATGACTCTAGGCGTGGTTCATGAAAAGAACAGACATGCAATGACTCTAGCCGTGGTTCATGAAAAGAACAGACATGCAATGACACTGGTGGATCCTTATGTGGTTTATGGAAGGAACAAACATGCAATCACATCGGTGGATCCATATGTGGTTTATGGATGTAACACACGTGCAATGACACTGGGTGTGGTTCATGAAAAGAACAGACATGCAATGACACTGGTAGATCCTTATGTGGTTCATGAGAAGAACACACACGCAATGACACTGGTGGATCCTTATGTGGTTTGTTTAGAGGAACAGACATGCAATGACACCGGTGGATCCACATGTGGTTTATGAAAGTTAAAGACATGCACTGACACTGGTAGATCCTTCTATGGTTCATGAAAAGAACAGACATGCAGTAAAACTAGGTGTGGTTCATGAATAGAACAGACATGCACTGACACTGGGTGTGGTTCATGAAAAGAACAGACATGCAATGACACTGGTAGATCCTTATGTGGTTCATGAGAAGAACACACACGCAATGACACTGGTGGATCCTTATGTGGTTTGTTTAGAGGAACAGACATGCAATGACACCGGTGGATCCACATGTGGTTTATGAAAGTTAAAGACATGCAATGACACTGGTAGATCCTTCTATGGTTCATGAAAAGAACAGACATGCAGTAAAACTGGGTGTGGTTCATGAATAGAACAGACATGCACTGACACTGGGGGTGGTTCATGAAAAGAACAGACATGCAATGACACTGGTGGGCCCATCCTTGTGTGGTTCATGAAAAGAACAGGCATGCAATGACACTGGTGGATCCTTATGTGGTTTGTTTAGAGGAACAAACATGCAATGACACCGGTGGATCCACATGTGGTTTATGGAAGTAACACACATGCAATGACACTGGGTGTGGTTCATGAAAAGAACAGACATGCAATGACACTGGTAGATCCTTATGTGGTTCATGAAAAGAACAGACATGCAATGAAACTGGTGGATCCTTATGTGGTTTGTTTAGAGGAACAGACATGTAATGACTCTAGCCGTGGTTCATGAAAAGAACAGACATGCAATGACACCGGGTGTGGTTCATGAAAAGAACAGACATGCAATGACTTATGTGGTTAGTTTAGAATAACACACATGCAATGACACTGGGTGTGGTTCATGAAAAGAACACATAGCCAATGACACTGGTGGATCCTTATGTGGTATGTTTAGAAGAACACGCATGCCATAACACTGGGTGTGGTTCATGAAAAGAATAGACACGCAATGACACTGGTGGATCCTTATGTGGTTTGTTTAGAGGAACAGACATGCAATCACACTAGGTGGATCCATATGTGGTTTATGGAAGTAAAAGACATGCAATGACACTGGCTGTGATTCATGAAAAGAACATACATGCAATGACACTGGTGGATCCTTATGTGGTTCATGAAAAGAATAGACATGAAATGACACTGGTGGATCCTTATGTGGTTTGTTTAGAAGAACACACATGCAATGACACTGGGTGTGGTTCATGAGAAGAACTGACAGGCAATGACACTGGTGGATCCTTATGTGGTTTGTTTAGAAGAACACACATGCAATGACACCGGTGGATCCACATGTGGTTTATGGAAGTAAAAGACATGCAATGACACTGGTAGATCCTTATGTGGTTCATGAAAAGAACTGACATGCAGTGAAACTGGGTGTGGTTCATGAATAGAACAGACATGCACTGACACTGGGTGTGGTTCATGAATGGAATAGACATGCAATGACACTGGTGGGCCCATCCTTACGTGGTTCATGAAAAGAACAGACATGCAATGACACTAGTGGATCCTTATGTGGTTTGTTTAGAAGAACACACATGCAATCACACTGGTGGATCCACATGTGGTTTATGGAACTAAAAGACATGTAATGACACTGGTAGATCCTTATGTGGATCATGAATATAATATACATGCACTGACACTAGGTGTGGTTCATGAAAAGAACAGACACGCAATGACACTGGTAGGCCCATCCTTATGTGGTTCATGAGAGGAACAGACATGCAATGACACTGGTGGATCCTTATGTGGTTTGTTTAGAGGAACAGACATGCAATGACACCGGTGGATCCACATGTGGTTTATGGAAGTAACACACATGCAATGACACTAGGTGTGGTTCATGAAAAGAACAAACATGCAATGACACCGGTAGATCCTTATGTGGTTCATGAAAAGAACAGACATGCAGTGAAACTGGGTGTGGTTCATGAATAGAACAGACATGCACTGACACTGGGTGTGGTTCATGAAAAGAACAGACATGCAATGACACTGGTGGGCCCATCCTTATGTGGTTCATGACAAGAACAGACATGCAATGACACTGGTGGATCCTTATGTGGTTTGTTTAGAAGAACACATATGCAATGACACTAGGTGTGGTTCATGAAAAGAACAAACATGCAATGACACTGGTAGATCCTTATGTGGTTCATGATAAGAACACACACGCAATGACACTGGTGGATCCTTATGTGGTTTGTTTAGAGGAACAGACATGCAATGACACCGGTGGATCCACATGTGGTTTATGAAAGTTAAAGACATGCAATGACACTGGTAGATCCTTCTGTGGTTCATGAAAAGAACAGACATGCAGTAAAACTGGGTGTGGTTCATGAATAGAACAGACATGCACTGACACTAGGTGTGGTTCATGAAAAGAACAGACATGCAATGACACTGGTGGGCCCATCCTTGTGTGATTCATGAAAAGAACAGGCATGCAATAACACTGGTGGATCCTTATGTGGTTTGTTTAGAGGAACAAAATGCAATGACACTGGTGGATCCACATGTGGTTTATGGAAGTAACACACATGCAATGACACTGGGTGTGGTTCATGAAAAGAACAGACATGCAATGACACTGTTAGATCCTTATGTGGTTTATTTAGAGGAACAGACATGTAATGACTCTAGCCGTGGTTCATGAAAAGAACAGACATGCAATGACACCGGTTGTGGTTCATGAAAAGAACAGACATGCAATGACTTATGTGGTTAGTTTAGCATAACACACATGCAATGACACTGGGTGTGGTTCATGAAAAGAACACATAGCCAATGACACTGGTGGATCCTTATGTGGTAAGTTTAGAAGAACACGCGTGCAATAACATTGGGTGTGGTTCATGAAAAGAACAGACACGCAATGACACTGGTGGATCCTTATGTGGTTTGTTTAGAGGAACAGGCATGCAATCACACTAGGTGGATCCATATGTGGTTTATGGAAGTAAAAGACATGCAATGACACTGGTTGTGATTCATGAAAAGAACATACATGCAATGACACTGGTGGATCCTTATGTGGTTTATTTAGAGGAACAGACATGTAATGACTCTAGCCGTGGTTCATGAAAAGAACAGACATGCAATGACACCGGTTGTGGTTCATGAAAAGAACAGACATGCAATGACTTATGTGGTTAGTTTAGCATAACACACATGCAATGACACTGGGTGTGGTTCATGAAAAGAACACATAGCCAATGACACTGGTGGATCCTTATGTGGTAAGTTTAGAAGAACACGCGTGCAATAACATTGGGTGTGGTTCATGAAAAGAACAGACACGCAATGACACTGGTGGATCCTTATGTGGTTTGTTTAGAGGAACAGGCATGCAATCACACTAGGTGGATCCATATGTGGTTTATGGAAGTAAAAGACATGCAATGACACTGGCTGTGATTCATGAAAAGAACATACATGCAATGACACTGGTGGATCCTTATGTGGTTCATGAAAAGAATAGACATGCAATGACACTGGTGGATCCTTATGTGGTTTGTTTAGAAGAACACACATGCAATGACACTGGGTGTGGTTCATGAGAAGAACTGACAGACAATGACACTGGTGGATCCTTATGTGGTTTGTTTAGAAGAACACACATGCAATGACACCGGTGGATCCACATGTGGTTTATGGAAGTATAAGACATGCAATGACACTGGTAGATCCTTATGTGGTTCATGAAAAGAACTGACATGCAGTGAAACTGGGTGTGGTTCATGAATAGAACAGACATGCACTAACACTGGGTGTGGTTCATGAATGGAACAGACATGCAATGACACTGGTGGGCCCATCCTTACGTGGTTCATGAAAAGAACATACATGCAATGACACTAGTGGATCCTTATGTGGTTTATTTAGAAGAACACACATGCAATCACACTGGTGGATCCACATGTGGTTTATGGAACTAAAAGACATGCAATGACACGGGTAGATCCTTATGTGGATCATGAATATAATATACATGCACTGACACTAGGTGTGGTTCATGAAAAGAACAGACACGCAATGACACTGGTAGGCCCATCCTTATGTGGTTCATGAGAGGAACAGACATGCAATGACACTGGTGGATCCTTATGTGGTTTGTTTAGAGGAACAGACATGCAATGACACCGGTGGATCCACATGTGGTTTATGGAAGTAACACACATGCAATGACACCGGTGGCTCCACATGTGGTTTATGGAAGTAACACACATGCAATGACACTAGGTGTGGTTCATGAAAAGAACAAACATGCAATGACACTGGTAGATCCTTATGTGGTTCATGAAAAGAACAGACATGCAGTGAAACTGGGTGAGGTTCATGAATAGAACAGACATGCACTGACACTGGGCATGGTTCATGAAAAGAACAGACATGCAATGACACTGGTGGGCCCATCCTTATGTGGTTCATGACAAGAACAGACATGCAATGACACTGGTGGATCCTTATATGGTTTGTTTTGAAGAACACATATGCAATGACACTGGGTGTGGTTCATGAAAAGAACAAACATGCAATGACACTGGTAGATCCTTATGTGCTTCATGAGAAGAACACACACGCAATGAACACTAGTGGATCCTTATGTGGTTTGTTTAGAGGAACAGACATGCAATGACACCGGTGGATCCACATGTGGTTTATGAAAGTTAAAGACATGCAATGACACTGGTAGATCCTTCTGTGGTTCATGAAAAGAACAGACATGCAGTAAAACTGGGTGTGGTTCATGAATAGAATAGACATGCACTGACACTAGGTGTGGTTCATGAAAAGAACAGACATGCAATGACACTGGTGGGCCCATCCATGTGTGGTTCATGAAAAGAACAGGCATGCAATGACACTGGTGGATCCTTATGTGGTTTGTTTATAGGAACAGATATGCAATGACACCGGTGGATCCACATGTGGTTTATGGAAGTAACACACATGCAATGACACTGGGTGTGGTTCATGAAAAGAACAGACATGCAATGACACTGGTAGATCCTTATGTGGTTCATGAAACGAACAGACATGCAATGACACTGGTGGATCCTTATGTGGTTTGTTTAGAGGAACAGACATGTAATGACTCTAGCCGTGGTTCTTGAAAAGAACAGACATGCAATGACACCGGTTGTGGTTCATGAAAAGAACAGACATGCAATGACTTATGTGGTTAGTTTAGCATAACACACATGCAATGACACTAGGTGTGGTTCATGAAAAGAACACATAGCCAATGACACTGGTGGATCCTTATGTGGTAAGTTTAGAAGAACACGCGTGCAATAACATTGGGTGTGGTTCATGAAAAGAACAGACACGCAATGACACTGGTGGATCCTTATGTGGTTTGTTTAGAGGAACAGACATGCAATCACACTAGGTGGATCCATATGTGGTTTATGGAAGTAAAAGACATCCAATGACACTGGCTGTGATTCATGAAAAGAACATACATGCAATGACACTGGTGGATCCTTATGTGGTTCATGAAAAGAATAGACATGCAATGACACTGGTGGATCCTTATGTGGTTTGTTTAGAAGAACACACATGCAATGACACTGGGTGTGGTTCATGAGAAGAACTGACATGCAATGACACTGGTGGATCCTTATGTGGTTTGTTTAGAAGAACACACATGCAATGACACCGGTGGATCCACATGTGGTTTATGGAAGTAAAAGACATGCAATGACACTGGTAGATCCTTATGTGGTTCATGAAAAGAACTGACATGCAGTGAAACTGGGTGTGGTTCATGAATAGAACAGACATGCACTGACACTGGGTGTGGTTCGTGAATAGAACAGACATGCAATGACACTGGTGGGCCCATCCTTATGTGGTTCATGAAAAGAACAGACATGCAATGACACTAGTGGATCCTTATGTGGTTTGTTTAGAAGAACACTCATGAATCACACTGGTGGATCCACATGTGGTTTATGGAACTAAAAGACATGCAATGACACTGGTAGATCCTTATGTGGATCATGAATATAATATACATGCACTGACACTAGGTGTGGTTCATGAAAAGAACAGACACGCAATGACACTGGTAGGCCCATCCTTATGTGGTTCATGAGAGGAACAGACAGGCAATGACACTGGTGGATCCTTATGTGGTTTGTTTAGAGGAACAGACATGCAATGACACCGGTGGATCCACATGTGGTTTATGGAAGTAACACACATGCAATGACACCGGTGGATCCACATGTGGTTTATGGAAGTAACACACATGCAATGGCACTAGGTGTGGTTCATGAAAAGAACAAATATGCAATGACACTAGTAGATCCTTATGTGGTTCATGAAAAGAACAGACATGCACTGACATTGGTGGATCCTTATGTGGTTTGTTTAAAGGAACAAACATGCAATGACACTGGTAGATCCTTATGTGGTTCATGAAAAGAACAGACATGCAGTGAAACTGGGTGTGGTTCATGAATAGAATGTATATGCACCGACATCGGTGTGGTTCATGAAAAGAACAGACATGCAATGACACTGGTGGGCCCATCCTTATGTGGTTCATGACAAGAACAGACATGCAATGACACTTGTGGATCCTTATGTGGTTTGTTTAGAAGAACACATATACAATGACACTGGGTGTGGTTCATGAAAAGAACACACACGCAATGACACTGGTGGATCCTTATGTGGTTTGTTTAGAGGAACAGACATGCAATGACACCGGTGGATCCACGTGTGGTTCATGAGAAGAACCGACATCCAATGACTCTAGTAGATCCTTATGTGGTTCATGAAAAGAACTGACATGCAGTGACACTGGGTGTGGTTCATGAAAAGAACAAACATGCACTAACACTAGGAGTGGTTCATGAAAAGAACAGACAGGCAATGACACTGGTGGATTCTTATGTGGTTTATGGAAGGAACAAACATGCAATGACACCGGTGGAGCCACATGTGGTTTATGGAAGTAACACACATGCAATGATACTGGGTGTGGTTCATGAAAAGAACAGACATGCAATGACACTGGTAGATCCTTATGTGGTTCATGAAAAGAACAGACATGCAATGACACCGGGTGTGGTAAATGAAAAGAACAGACATGCAGTGACTTATGTGGTTTGTTTAGAATAACACATATGCAATGACACTGGGTGTGGTTCATGAAAAGAACATATTGGCAATGACACTGGTGGATCCTTATGTGGTTTGTTTAGAAGAACGCGCATGCAATGACATTGAGCGTGGTTCATGAAAAGAACAGACACACAATGACACTGGTGGATCCTTATGTGGTTTGTTTAGAGGAACAGACATGCAATCACACTAGGTGATTCCATATGTGGTTTATGGAAGTAACATACATGCAATGACACTGGCTGTGATTCATGAAAAGAACAGACATGCAATGACACTGGTGGATCCTTATGTGGTTCATGAAAAAAACAGACAGGCAATGACACTGGTGGATCCTTATGTGGTTTGTTTAGAAGAACACACATGCAATGACACTGGGTGTGGTTCATGAGAAGAACACACACGCAATGACACTGGTGGATCCTTATGTGGTTTGTTTAGAGGAATAGACATGCAATGACACCGGTGGATCCACATGTGGTTTCTGGAAGTAAAAGACATGCAATGAGACTACTAGATCCTTATGTGGTTCATGAAAAGAACAGACATGCAGTGAAACTAGGTGTTGTTCGTGAATAGAACAGACATGCACTGACACTGGGTGTGGTTCATGAAAAGAAAAGACATGCAATGACACTGGTGGCCCCATCCTTATGTGGTTCATGAAAAGAACAGACATGTAATGACACTGGTGGATCCTTATGTGGTTTGTTTAGAAGAACACACATGCAATGACACCGGTGGATCCACATGTGGTTTATGGAAGTAAAAGACATGCAATGACACTAGTAGATCCTTATGTGGTTCATGAAAAGAACAGACATGCAGTGAAACTGGGTGTGGGTCATGAATATAATAGACATGCAATGACACTGGGTTTGTTTCATGAAAACAACAGACATGCAATGATACTAGTGGGCCCATCCATATGTAGTTCATGAAAAGAACAAACATGCAATAACACTGGTGGATCCTTATGTGGTTTGTTTAGAAGAACACACATGCAATGACACTGGGTGTGTTTCATGAAAAGAACATACACACAATGACACTGGTGGATCCTCATGTGGTTTGTTTAGAGGAACAGACATGCAATGACACCGGTGGATCCACGTGTGGTTCATGAGAAGAACACACATCCAATGACTCTGGTTGATCCTTATGTGGTTCATGAAAAGAACTGACATGCAGTGACACTGGGTGTGGTTCATGAAAAGAACAGACATGCACTGACACTAGGAGTGGTTCATGAAAAGAACATACAGGCAATGACACTGGTGGATCCTTATGTGGGTTATGGAAGGAACAGACATGCAATCACACCGGTGGATCCACATGTGGTTTATGGAAGTAACACAGATGCAATGACACTGGGTGTGGTTCATGAAAAGAACAGACATGCAATGACACTGGTAGATCCTTATGTGGTTCATGAGAAGAACACACACGCAATGACACTGGTGGATTCTTATGTGGTTTGTTTAGAGGAACAGACATGTAATGACACCGGTGGATCCACATGTGGTTTATGGAAGTAAAAGACATGCAATGATAATGATAGATCCTTATGTGGTTCATGAATAGAACAGACATGCACTGACACTTGGTGTGGTTCATGAAAAGAACAGACACGCAATTACACTGGTGGGCCCATCCTTACGTGGTTCATGAGAAGAACAGACAGGCAATGACACTGGTGGATCCTTATGTGGTTTGTTTAGAGGAACAAATATGCAATGACACCGGTGCATCCACATGTGGTTTATGGAAGTAACACACATGCAATGACACAGGGTGTGGTTGATGAAAAGAACAGACATGCAATGACACTGGTAGATCCTTATGTGGTTCATGAAAAGAACAGACATGCAATGACTCTAGCCGTGGTTCATGAAAAGAACAGACATGCAATGACTCTATCCATGGTTCATGAAAAGAACAAACATGCAATGACACTGGTGGATCCTTATGTGGTTTATGGAAGGAACAGACATGCAATCACACCGGTGGATCCATATGTGGTTTATGGAAGTAACACACGTCCAATGACACTGGGTGTGGTTCATGAAAAGAACAGACATGCAATGACACTGGTAGATCCTTATGTGGTTCATGAGAAGAACACACACGCAATGACACCGGTGGATCCACATGTGGTTTATGGAAGTAAAAGACATGCAATGACACTGGTAGATCCTTCTGTGGTTCATGAAAAGAACAAACATGCAGTGAAACTAGGTGTGGTTCATGAATAGAACAGACATGCCCTGACACTGGGTGTGGTTCATGAAAAGAACAGACATGCAATGACACTGGTGGGCCCATCCTTATGTGGTTCATGAAAAGAACATACAGGCAATGACACTGGTGGATCCTTATGTGGTTTGTTTAGAAGAACACACATGCAATGACACTGGGTGTGGTTCATGAGAAGAACAGACACGCAATGACACTGGTGGATCCTTATGTGGTTTGTTTAGAGGAACAGACATGCAATGACACCGGTGGATCCACATGTGGTTTATGGAAATAAAAGAGATGTAATGACACTGGTAGATCCTTATGTGGTTCATGAAAAGAACAGATATGCAGTGAAACTGGGTGCGGTTCATGAATAGAACAGACATGCACTGATACTGGGTGTGGTTCATGAAAAGAACAGACATGCAATGGCACTGGTGGGCCCATCCTTATGTGGTTCATGAAAAGAACAGACATGCAATGACACTGGTGGATCCTTATGTGGTTTGTTTAGAAGAACACACATGCAATGACACCGGTGGATCCACATGTGGTTTATGAAAGTAAAAGACATGCAATGACACTGTTAGATCCTTATGTGGTTCATGAAAAGAACAGACATGTAGTGAAACTAGGTGTGGTTCATGAATTGAACAGACATGCAATGACACTGGTTGTGGTTCATGAAAAGAACAGACATGCAATGACACTGGTGGGCCCATCCTTATGTGGTTCATGAAAAGAACAGACATGCAATGACACTGGTGGATCTTTATGTTGTTTGTTTAGAAGAACACACATGCAATGACACTGGGTGTGGTTTATGAGAAGAACACACATCCAATGAACTTTAGTGGATCTATCTTGATATAATTTGATGTATTCCATGATGTATTTCATTGTACAAGACACTTTCCATTTTTATACTACTCAGTTTTGCCCTTGGTTTTATGTGGTACTACTTAGTTTTGCCCACCCCCTCTCTATCTTTCGTAGAAGCCCAAAACTATGCTCACCCTGTCTACTACTCCCTGATTGGTTGTCACAGTTGTCATGCGGATCGTGCGCACCAACCGTTGATTCTGTGCGATCCAACAATGATCGTTGCACACCTCGTGCCCTTCACAGTACAACATGAGACAGCACGGACGTCTCCCTCCGTGAGACTTCTATAGGAAGGAACACGATGCCGTCCATCGAAAAAGTCGTCGAGCGGTCATGTCAAGTTTAATCAAGTCTGAAAAGCCTACTACTGCTACTACAACTCATGCACAGGGCAACGGGGTCATCGAGTGCACGGTTGTCGATGGGACGCTGCAATTTATTGCCACTTGATTTTAATCAGACATATCCCATTTATACGCAGCGCTCTCAATCTCACTTCCAACTGGGCCCTACCGCTAGTAAATTCCATGAGTCAAGGGCCCCCTCGAGTAGATCTAACGTTGCTAGAAATTAGTTCCGCGCCACTTGCATGCAGTGGAATCGAGGTCTGCCATGAGCGTGTTTTCAATGCAGGTCTAAAGTGGAGATCGTGGCTATTTTAAAAAAAGGGAACCGAAAAAAAGGGTGGAGATCGTGGTAGCCCCCCGCCCCCCACCCCCACCCCCCGCCCACCACACGTGTCCACTCGAGGACTACGAATGGTCCGGTGTTTATAACCCCCCTCGACCTTCTTCTTCCATGAGCTCGTGTCATTTCCCCCCAGTCTGTCTAGTCCCAATACCCCAATCTACACCTGCACGCACGCTGAATCTCCCTCGTTTGCACTACCTCCTTCCCTTGGTGCGCCATGAAGCATACGCGTGGAGAAGATCCGGAGGTGAAGCTAGTTGAAGGCAAAGCAGCAGATGGCTCGGTCGTCGCCAAGCAGATGGAGGCATCTTCTCTGGGCACGAACGCCGCTCGTCGCCGCGCCGTCGAGGGTGCGAACTCATCCGTCCAGCCAGTAGCCGTCGCCGCCGAGCAGCAGGTGGTAGCCGTCGCCGCTGAGCAGCAGTTGTTAGCCATCACCGCCGAGCAGCAGGTGGTAGCCATCGCCACCGAGCAGCCGGTAGTAGCCATCGCTGCCGAGCAGCAGGTGGCCGACAACGTCGTGGTGCCAGCGGCAAATCTAGATGGGGGCAGGCGGCAGGCGGAGGCAATCCTGTGATCTACATCGACGACCCCATCGCCGTTCAAGAAATCTTCGACGCAATCTTGGAGAATGATGAGTTCGAGGAGGAGGTCCCTGATGAGGAGTCTGAGGTACTACATTGATAGCTTCTCTAGTCGTAGCTGCAGTTTTCACTGTTCATACATAGGATTTGCTCAATTGTGTACAGATTCTTTTGCTCTTGACGTAGGGTAGTATATATATGATTTGATCGGTTGATTGATGCATCTGCCATCTAGTCACGAAACCCCAATCCGTCTAGTCATAAAACCCCAATCTGCTCATCTGCCATCTAGTTGAGTTTGCTAGTTGAGTGTTGATTTCGATACACAGCAGGCCTATAACATTACATTTCTATTCCTTACCGAGCCCAATGATTCAATTTTTCCCCAAAATAGTGCAAGGGCATCTGATGGTCTCGTTTTCTTAGGGATGGTTAGTGGCCCTGAGGCAGCAATGCACATAAACAATATAGGTTGTGCTATTGGTATTTTGGTTCTCCGACTCCATCGCTGAAAAAAATAAGGCCCTACTTTTTTCTCTCATATGGAACCTAAATATATAATATTTGTATTGTTTCTGATCTATGAATGCGTTGTATGATGCATTTGTATATCCCTGAATATTGTTTGGTACGATTACATTTCAATTTCTTATTGTGGCCAATGATTCAAATTTGCCCCAAAGAGAGGCAGACACATTAGTGTCAAATTTTTACAGGGATGAGTGACCGAACCTGGGGCCATGTACAAGATCAATATAAGTTGTGCAATTGTTACTTGGTTCGCTTACGCCATCTCTGTAGAAACTTATGCGGCTGCAATCTTTATTCTACATTCATAGAACTATGATATTTGAATTATCTATTCCATGCATTCATAGTGTATAAGAATTACATTTTAGTTTGTCACCGAGGCCGATGATTGAAATTTGCCCCAAAAGAGTTCAAGTGGAGACACGTGTGTCGTGTATTAGGGATGGGTTGGTGAACCTGAGGCAGCAATGCACACAAACAATATAGGTTGTGCTGTTGGTACTTTGGTTCCCCAACTCCATCTCTGAAACAAATTTTGAGGCCCTAGATTTATTCTCATATGGAACTACATATATGATCCTTGAATTGTTTCTGATCTTTTAATGATTGGTATGATGCATATGTATATGAATGGGTTTGATCATAAGTATTTTTAACATGCACCTGAAGATTAATTGTTTGGTTTTTTATTTATAATTACAATATTTAGGCTTGTTTTTGTACCTGACTATGTATATCCCTGAATAATGTTTTGTACAGTTACATTTCAATTTCTTCTTGTGGCCAATGATTCAAATTTGCCCCAAAAGAGAGGCAGACACATTGGTGTCAGATTTTTTTAGGGACCAGTTAGTGAACCTGGGGCAATGTACAACAACAATATAGACTGTGCAATTGTTACTTGGTTCACTCACGCCGTCCCTGAATAAACTTTTGAGGCCGCAATCTTTATTCTACATTCATAGAACTATGATATTCAAATTATCTATTCCATGCATTCATAGTGTATAAGAATTACATTTTAGTTTGTCACCGAGGCCGATGATTGAAATTTGCCCCAAAAGAGTTCAAGGGGAGACACGTATGATGATGTCGTGTTTTGGGGATGGGTTGGTGAACCTGAGGCAGCAATGCACACAAACAATATAGGTTGTGCTGTTGGTACTTTGGTTCGCCTACTTCATCTCTAAAACAAATTATGAGGCCCTAGATTTATTCTCATGTGGAACTACATATATGATCCTTGAATTATTTCTGATCTTTTAATGATTGGTATGATGCATATGTATATGAATGGTTTTGATCATAAGTATTTTTAACATGCACCTGAGGATTAATTGTTTGGTTTTTTATTTATAATTACAATATTTAGGCTTTTTTTGTACCTGACTATGTATATCCCTGAATAAGGTTTTGTACGATTACATTTCAATTTCTTATTGTGGCCAATGATTCAAATTTGTCCCAAAAAAGAGGCAGACACATTGGTGTCAGATTTTTTCAGGGACGAGTTAGTGAACCTGGGACGATGTACAACAACAATACAGGCTGTGCAATTGTTACTTGGTTCACTCACGCCCTCCCTAAATAAACTTATGAGGCCGCAATCTTTATTCTACATTCATAGAACTATGATATTCAAATTATCTATTCCATGCATTCATAGTGTATAAGAATTACATTTTAGTTTGTCACTGAGGCCGATGATTGAAATTTGCCCCAAAAGAGTTCAAGGGGAGACACGTATGATGGTGTCGTGTTTTAGAGATGGGTTGGTGAACCTGAGGCAGCAATGCACACAAACAATATAGGTTGTGATGTTGGTACTTTGGTTCGCCTACTCCATCTCTAAAACAAATTATGAGGCCCTAGATTTATTCTCATGTGGAACTACATATATGATCCTTGAATTGTTTCTGATCTTTTAATGATTGGTATGATGCATATGTATATGAATGGGTTTGATCATAAGTATTTTTTAACATGCACCTGAGGATTAATTGTTTGGTTTTTTATTTATAACTACAGTATTTAGGCTTGTTTTTGTACCTGACTATGTATATCCGTGAATAATGTTTTGTACGATTACATTTCAATTTCTTATTGTGGCTAATGATTCAAATTTGTCCCAAAAGAGAGGCAGACACATTGGTGTCGGATTTTTTCAGGGACGAGTTAGTGAACCTGGGGCAATGTACAACAACAATATAGGATGTGCAATTGTTACTTGGTTCACTCACGCCGTCCCTGAATAAACTTATGAGGCCACAGTCTGATGCAATTATTTGTCATTGTATTGAGATGAAATGATATATGAACCGATCAAACTATTTCTGAAATGCTTTATCTTTGATATCCACGGATATATTATCTTACATATAAATGTTGTGAATTCTTGAGTTGTAATACAATTCAATCATATGTTCTTAAAAATCAACAGGAGGATGATGATGAATTGGACGATAACAAGGAATCCAGGGACAACAAGAGCCGCTACGTGCTAAGGCGGTTACGGTGTGGGCTAATCCGTTTCCACCGTAGGGGGAGACTGTTTTGCCCATTCTGTGGCAGAGCAATCAATGTGAACCTCAACAGCATGATCCAGCACGCGGAGGGCGTTAAGGCGAGGCAGAAGCCATAGGCCGATTACCTTGGCGTGCACGCAGCCTCACGGCAAATTCTCCTAAGTATGTCAGGACTGACCTGTATCCCATCGACTAGGCTGTCGCTGCCTCCTGCTGATAAACCCCTGCCCTGCTAGGCGTCTCCATGTCCCGGCCTCCTGCTGTAGCCCCTGCTTTTATTTTGTTCTAGTTAATTATTAACTATGTGTGGCATGTAAGACAATATATCCGTGATGTCTCTGGTGAACCTTATATATTAATCTATTACTTTATATGGAGTGCCTTAAAGTTTCTAGTGTTAAATTATATTTACTGATCATGCTCATGCACACTACAAAATATTTCCAGTGCTCGATTATATTATAATTGTCAAGAAATACATCAACAAGTTAAATTGGGTCAAATTTTGTATTGAAGTAACTAAATGTATCACACACATAATAAACTAGAAACTAAAATCTAGTTCAAACATATAATGTATCGCCACCACTTGTTGTCGTCCTTGACTTGCTTCCCCTTTAGCCGCTTGATGTCGCCACCGTCCCAAGATCCCTGCTCGTCCTGAAACCGCTTTATGTCCTCCTCGCGCTTCTTCTCCTGGGCTAGCTTGCAACCAGGGCATAGCTCTCTCGCGAAAAACCCTGCCTTAACCATCCCATCTTTCATGGTAATGAGCTTACTGTACAACTCGTACGCCATGTAGGCGTCTCTGGCTACATACTCGAGGCGCGCCTAGCTCATCGGCTTCCACTCCCAGTAGTCGTGATCGAGTCGCTTCAATTTCTTCAGTTTTTCATAGGATTTATCGATGATTTCCGCTGCCAGATCACCCATGCCATCCTTCGCTGGGTATGATTTGATCTTGTACAAATTTTGGATGTCGATGTGGTGCCCCTCTGGGATTTTTATCAATGCACGAGAAAGCATAATTGTGTCATTTGTGATATCCACGCTAGTGAAAGTTATCCCTTTCCTACACAAGAACTCGACCAGAGCCGGACAACGCATCTCAGTTGGTTTACCCCTGCACTTAGATGGTTCTAGGGATGTAAGGGAACAAGGGATGCAGAAGTGGTGATCTCAAATTTAAATTTCACATACCTGCAGAAGTGGTAAACGAGGACCTCCTCATGTATGGACATTTGCACGACAGCGATCTCTTGTGGGGGATTTTTTCGCTTATTTGCAAGGGTGTACTCCAAGTCTAACCCCACAAACTTGTGCTTCTCTTTCTCAAGCAATTTCTCAAACCTGGCGAGAGTTGTCTCCACAGTCGCTTCATCTGTGTACACCACTGTCAAAGTCGTGGTGCCATGGGAAGGAACCAAGTGGGTCTCTGTTGTGCGTTTCCCATCATCCATGCCGCAAGGAAATGGGTGAAAGGAACTGCCTTCGAGAGGAAGAAGAAGATGAACCGACGGTTCCAGAACAGAGGAAGAAGAAGCGCCTAGGAAAAACTGCAGAGGAATGACTGCAGAAGAAACATGGTAACTGCAACTTTCGGTTCGAGAACTCGCTGTGGTTACATGGAGATCGTGGCAGTGCCGCTGGTTCAACAAGTAGGGCCAGTTCCTGCGAGAATATGAAATTAGCTGTGCATTTTTCTATGCGAGAAATTGAGAGAAGTCATTTATATTTTGTCTTTCATAATTAAACATAATGAAGTTGGTACAGCCCAAGAGATTTGAACAAACGAGATTTGCTAGTTTAACATACAACAACACTTACAGGCCCAACATGGCAGAACTTGGAGAGCCCCAGAACTTGAGCTACCACAGAGACCTCGACAGAGGTGGCAGAATTGGTGCGGGTGCAACCACGGTGACGACGAGCTCGGATTCTAGAGGAGGAAAACAGAACCGAGCATGGTCGACAAGGTGATAGATCTCACCGAACCACTCGCCCCGACCGTGCCATGGGTGCGTCCATGGTGAGGGCGAGCTCTGACTCGGGATGGGGAGGAGAGCGAGGCCGAGTAGCTTCGTCACTTCCCAGCTCTGCGCCATGGCCGTGACCATAGATTGCCGCTCCGAGGAAGAAGATGAGTAATGGAGGCGCCAACGCTGCAAGCCTACAGGGAGGAGAGCTGGGCCGAGCAGGTTCGTCCACGTCCCAGCTCTGTGCCATGGCTGCGACGCCCCACAGATTGCCGCTCCGGGGAAGAAGAAGACGCGTAATAGATGCAAGCGCCAACGCTGCAAGCTTAATTGACACCTAAGCGACAGGAGCGACATAACGGCGAGAACTGACAGGGGGGCCCAACTTGACGGCCGTTAGCCTGATTTTTTGTATTGAAACATAAAGTTGAATTCGTGCCAAAAAAGACCCTCTGAGTATTTGGCATGCCAACTATAGTCATCGCGGATGATATCAGGGAACTCAGGTACCGCGTTGCCTAGACACCCCAACTTTTGGGCCGCAAAATGATATTCTCCGCTTGAAGGCCCATCGTCTGGAACTGATTCATCAGCGCGGACTGGTCCCATGAGGCAGTCGATGAAGCCGGTGATGACGGGGGTGCAGTGCTGAGCCCATACGCAGGAGCCTGACGAGCATAGCAGCCGTAGCCGTAACCATAGGCGTGCGGCACGGTGTAGGGCCCTTGCGTGTAGAAGGCGTGTTGCGGGGGCGGGGGCGGTGCATGTAGCTGGGGGGTCGAGCCTGCATACCAGGGCCGTATGGCCACATATGGATCACGCCGTTCCAGGGAAGGAGCGGCATGGGCCAGGTTGGACGATCGGCGGCCGGAGGTGTGACGACAGGGCCGACTTGGACGATGGTGGTGTCCTTGGCAGCATCCTTTGCGGCCTTCTTCTTTTTCTTTTTCTTGCCACTATTGCCCCTTCCGGAGTTGGGGGCGGTAGCGTTGTTGGAGTAGAGGGCTGTGTCGCCGTTGCCATTGCGCGAGCGACGATTCTTGCGCTTCATGTCTTGGAGCACGAGAAGAGAAGGACACTTCTCAAATGAGATGTTGGGCATGAGGGATATGAGATCGGCGACGCCCTCGTATTACTCGAAAAGTCCATTGAGGCAGTGGATCACCAGCTTGGCATCGTCTTCCAGGGAGTCGAGATCCGTGAGACCATCGGTGAGGGCCTTGATCTTCTTCAAGTACTCCGTCATGTTCATCTCGCCCATCTTGATCTCGCCTAGCTCGGTGGAGAGGTGGAGCTGGCGGATGATCTTGTGGTCGTTGAAGAGCCCGTTGATGCTTGTCCACAGCTCGACGGCGACGGGGTCTTCGCCCGGTGTTGAGGAGGCCGAGGGACACGGACCAGAGAGCTGCACTGCAGCATCCAAGAGATCCCACTGAGTCGGAACGACGTAGCAGGCGTCGACGTGGTCGAGAAGCGCATACTTGCGGAGGGCGGCGCGGAAGAAGGTGCGCCATTGGCGATGAACACCGGTGTCGAGGGCCAGCTCGACGGGGACGTGCCCCTTGATGGAGTGGAGGCCGACGACTTAGGCTTGCAACAAGGTGAGCGAGAATGCCCCCGCGCTGGAGGAGGGGGTGCTGGCGAGGGCGAGCTTCGACTGGGCGTCAGCAGCTTCTCGGGCCTCGCGGTCTTCTTTTTCCTTCGCGTCTTGCACGATCCGTGCGGCGTCGTCACCCATTGCAGAGGGGCAGCAAGACTAGAAGGGGAGAGGTGGGTGGTTTGCAGAGGCCGGGTGCCGAGATCGGCTGCGGCGGCACCGAGATCGGCTGCTGCGGCGGTGGGAGAAGCGGGAGGAGGCGCAGGTCCAGTTAGGGTTTTGCGTCTGATACCATGTAAGATAGGGAAAACCACATGTTAGGCGTCTTGTATTGCTCATTATATAAAAGGATTACAAGGAGTCACGGTTGCATACAACACGGACATATATACAAGGAATACACACGCCTACGTATCCTACATCTATACAAACACGTGTAGGATATGTATTCTATCAACAATGACACCGAGGTTGAGCACCAAGTCAAGATCGAAAGCGACGACGCCACCGCGTATCCTACCCATGGTCGCTGCCGGACGGTGCGGAAGCACATCTCTGGTGGCAGTTGTATTTTGTCTTTTGACCTATCACTAGTAGAAAACAGACCTTTGGTCCAGGGGTATTAGCCCCGGTTTTGCTACAAACCGGGACTAATGCCCCGGTCCAACGGCTAGAACTGGCCCTAGGGGGTGGCAGGCACTAGCCCCGGTTCGAACGGGACCTTTAGCCCCGGGTCGTGTAACAAACCGGGGCTAAAGGGTTTCAGGCAGGCAGTCGGGCGCTGCACTTTTAGTCCTGGTTTGTTATAAGACCCGGGGCTAAAGGTGGACCTTTAGCCCCGGTTCTAGACACGAATAGGGGCTAAAGGTCTGGCTATATCTTCTTCCCCTGCCCGAGCCACCATTCAAGCTCGTGGCTGTCCTCTCTCTCTCTCTCTCTCTCTCTCTTTCTTGCTTCAATCTCGAGTTCATGCCCTTTTTTCCTCAAGATTTGTCTATATTTTGTGGTGCCCCATCTATCCAAAGGTTCTAAAAGGTGAGCAACTTCATCCTTTGAACTCTCATTGCTATATTAGCTCATTTCATGCTCTATCTTATAGATGGATTTTTGGATTTAGTTTGGTAGTAATTTTTGCAATGATATCATGAGATCGATGTTTAGATTCTATCTATATCTTGTATTAATGTAAGGAACTCTAAGGTAAATATCACAATATGTGGATTCTATCTATATATATCTTGTTTTGGCACATAGTCTCGAAATTTGATTTTAGAAGCACACACATGCGTGAGTTCATCATTCTAACTAGCTAGCTGGGCAAAATATCCTTCTTTGTCTACCTGCATTCAACAAACTGAAAAAATTATAACAAAGATAGGGTTAATTCATAAAATCTTGATAAGAAGACATCACAATTCGCATATTAGGGAGTGCCTCTATGACGAGCTCCTCGAAGATGTCTGAGGACAGGATCCTAAGACATCTTCGAGAAGCTCTGCCATAGTGGTGTCCCTGCTCTCCCACACCATCCTTCGGTTTATATCTTCTCTAGCTAAATCAGTATGCTGGTGGAGCTAACTAATTTCACATATTAGAGTGTTTTCACGGCGAGCTCCACGAAGATGTCTGAGGACGAGGTCCTAAGACATCTTCGAGAAGCTCCGCCGTAGTGGTGTCCCTGGTCTCGCACACCATCTTGCAGTTCTTCACAAGAATGCATACCTATTTATAGATTAAGCAACACAACATAGTGTCGGGCACTGATGACATAATGTCGACACACTCACCCTGGCATAGTGCTGCCACCCACCCAAAATAGTGTCGGCATTTAATTTATCGGGCTTAGTCAGCCCATCGAGGACATAGTGTCGACATGTTGTCTCCACATCCACATTTAGTCCGGTTGGTGCCTCAACCGACTAAAGGTTCATCATATCTTTAGTCCCGGTTGCTGGTTTTAATTTTGTTTTTTAGATTAGTACTAATTAATTATGATTATGCTGCCACCCACCCAAAATAGTAGAGTCATTTAATTTACTGGCTTAGTGCTACCCACTGAGGACATAGTGTCGACATGTTTTCTCCACATCCACATTTAGTCCCGGTTGGTGCCTCCAACCGGGACTAAAGGTTCATCATATCTTTAGTCCCGGTTGCTGGCTTTAATTTTGTTTTCTTAAGATTAGTACTAATTAATTATGATTATGTTTGATGTACTTAATTAATTGTATAATGCCGATGAGCCGGCAATGGATGTACGCTGTCCGACTCTCTAACGAGTTCATTAAAGGCGTGCATTCTGTTCTTCTTGTGGCCGAGGCAAACAAGCGGAATGGTTTTATGTCTTGTCCATGTGGTGTCTATCAGAATCATAAAGAATACTCTTCCTCAAGAGTCCTTCACAGCCACCTGTTTCGGTCCGGCTTCATGACCGGCTATAATTGTTGGACCAAGCACGAAGAAAGAGGGGTTATGATGGAAGACAACGAAGAAGAAGAGAATGACAACGACTACCCTGAATATGATGGTACTACAATGGAAGACATTGATGAAGAAAAAGATGAAGAACGGGCATCAGATCTGCCCGATGATGATCTTAGTCGGGCCATTGCTAATGCCCAGGAAGAATGCATAACTGAAAGGGAGAGGTTGAAGTTCAAGAAGATGTTAGAGGATCACAACAAATTGTTGTACCCAAATTGTGAAGATGGACACAAAAAACTGGGTAGCACACTGGAATTGCTGCAATGGAAGGCAGAGAACGGTGTGACTGACAAAGAATTTGAAAACTTCCTGAAAGTAATGAAGGAGTTGCTTCCAAAGGATAACGAACTGCCCGCCAGTACCTACGAACCAAAGAAGGTTGTCTGCCCTCTAGGATTAGAGGTGCAGAAGATACATGCATGCATTAATGACTGCATCCTCTACCGCGGCGAGGAGTACGAGAAGTTGGATGCATGCCCAGTATGCACTGCATTGCGGTATAAGATAAGACGAGATGACCCTGGTGATGTTGAGGGAGAGCGCCGCATGAAGAGGGTTCCTGCCAAGGTGATGTGGTATGCTCCTATAATACCATGGTTGAAACATTTATTCAGGAACAAAGAGCATGCCAAGTTGTTACGATGGCACATGGAAGACCGTAAGAAAGACGAGATGTTGAGACACCCCGCTGATGGGTCGTAGTGGAGAAAAATCGAGAGAGAGTTTCCGGACTTTGCAGGTGATGCGAGGAACTTATGAGTTGGTCTAACTACAGATGGCATGAATCCTTTTGGGGAGCAGAGCTGCAGTCATAGCACCTGCCCTGTGACTCTGTGTATCTATAACCTTCCTCCTTAGTTGTGCATGAAGCGGAAGTTCATTATGATGCCAGTGCACATCCAAGGCCTGAAGCAACCCGGCAACGACATTGATGTGTACCTAAGACCATTAGTTGAAGAACTCTTATAGTTGTGGCACAGACAAGGTGTACGTGTGTGGGATGAGAACAAGCGGGAGGAATTTGACCTACAACCGTTGTTGTTCATAACAATCAATGATTGGCCTGCTCTTAGTAAGATTTCAGGACAGACAAACAAGGGATACAATGCATGCACACACTGTTTAAACGATACTGAAAGTATATATTTGGATAAATGTAAGAAGAATGTGTACCCGGGGAATCGTCATTTTCTTCCACCCATGCACATCCTAAGAAAGAAAGGTAAGCATTTCAATGGTGAGGCAGACAGCCGGTGTAAGCCTATCCGTCGTACTGGTGATGATGTATTTGACATGGTGAAGGATTTAAAAGTAATCTTTGGAAAGGGTCCTGGTAGACAATCTGTTCTGAAGGATGATGTCGGACACACACCCATGTGGAAAAAGAAATCTATATTTTGGGAGCTACCCTATTGGAAAGTCCTAGAGGTCCGCTCTGCAATTGACATGATGCACCTGACGAAGAATCTTTGTGTGATGCTGCTACGCTTCTTGGGCGTGTATGGGAAGAGCAAAGATACACCTGAAGCACGGCAGGACCAACAACGTATCAAAGACCGAGACGGCATGCATCCAGAGCTGTTTGAAGGTACTGCTAGCTACGCTCTTACCAAAGAAGAGAAGGAAATATTTTTTGAAGTCCTTTACAGTATCAAGGTCCCGTCTGGTTTCTCGTGGAACATAAAGGGAATAATAAATGTGGCAGAGAAAAAATTTCAGAACCTAAAGTCTCATAACTGCCACGTGCTTATGACCCAGCTGCTTCTGATTGCATTGAGGGGACTCCTGCCGGAAAATGTTCAAGTACCCATTGTGAAGCTATGTGCGTTTCTCAATGCAATTTATCAGAAGGTAATCAGTCTAGATAGTCTACTAAGGTTACAGAAAGATGTGGTCCAATGTCTTGTCAGCTTCGAGTTGGTGTTCCCACCATCCTTCTTCAATATTATGACTCACCTCCTAGTTCACCTAGTCGATGAGATTAACATTCTTGGTCCTGTATTTCTACACAATATGTTCCCCTTTGAGAGGTTCATGGGAGTGTTAAAGAAATATGTTCATAACCGTGCTAGGCCAGAAGGAAGCATATCAAAGGGATATGGAATAGAGGAGGTCATTGAGTTTTGCGTTGACTTTATTCCTGACATTAAGCCCATCGGTATTCCTGAATCACGGCATGAGGGTAGAATTAGTGGAAAAGGCACGCTAGGAAAGAAAGAAAGGATATGTATGGACGGACATTCTCTCACTAAAGCACACTACACAGTTCTGCAAAGTTCCACCTTGGTGGCTCCGTATATCGAGGAACACAAGAATATTATACACTCCAACAACCTGGGGAAGCCTGGCTCCTGGATTAGAGATGAACATACGAGGACTTTCGGCGGTTGGTTGCAGACACATATCATGAATGACATAAATGTTGGAGAGCAGTTGTACTTGTTGGCAAGGGCACCATCTTCGACTATACTGACTTTCCAAGGGTATGAGATAAATGGGAATACATTTTACACGATCGCCCAAGATAAAAAGAGCACCAATCAAAACAGTGGTGTCCAATTTGATGCAACAGACGAGAATGGGCAAAAGGATACATATTATGGTTACATAGAGGAGATATGGGAACTTGACTATGGACCTTTTTTTAAGGTTCCTTTGTTTCGGTGCAAATGGGTCAAGCTAACAGGAGGCGGGGTTGAGGTAAACAAAAAATACGGAATGACAACAGTGGATCTCAACAACCTTGCGTATAGAGATGAACCATTTGTCCTAGCCAATGATGTGGCTCAGGTTTTTTATGTGAAGGACATGTCTACCAAACCGAGAAAAAGGAAAGATAAGCAAAAGAATACATCATCCGATGAGCCAAAGCGCCACATAGTTCTTTCCGGAAAAAGAAACATCGTGGGGGTGGAGGATAAGACAGACATGTCAGACGATTATGACAAGTTTCATGAAATTCTGCCCTTTGCTATGAAGGATGACCCAAGCATCCCGTTAAGTAAGGAAGATGCTCCATGGCGACGGATTAGAAGAAATCCCTAACATGTGTGGATGTTAGTGATGTACAATATTATTAAACCTTTATTTTTGATGATCTTCTTATATGTATATGGATATGAACTATCTCGATCTCAATAGGTTGTATTGCAACTTGTTGTGGCCAGACATTTATTAATATTAAAACTTAAAAATTAGTCATAATCATATCTAGCCCTGTAGTACACAGCTTCTGGATCGTCTTCGGAATCGTCATTGTCATCGTCGTCGCTCGTAGCACGCGGATGGATCCTCATCCCTTCCTCGTAGCACACGGATGGATCCTCCGGCCTCGGATTCACGACGCGCGGGGAAGGGGCTCCCGGATGATGACCCCAGTACGCCCTAGGCCTTCACCACCACCACCATTCTTGTGGCTATCACAGAAAGTGCAGTACCTCAGCGAGGATGGTCTCCCACGGCGATGTAGCGATCACACCGGGCGATAGTCGGTTCGCCCACCACGTGGTGACCAGCCTCATTGTGGTTCATCAAGGTCGTCAACCTCGTACCTGGCGAGCTCCCTTTCCCGCCAGTTTGCGAAGAAGGCATTCCAGGTGTCGAGGTTGTCAGGATCCCAATGGGGATCCATCCGCTGCTCCGGCGTGAGCTCGAGGTAGAAGTGGTTCGTGATGGCCGCCTGGCGGGCCGAACCTTGAGGCACAGGAGGAACAAGAACCCCTCCAAGCCAAAGATCCAGCAATGGTAGCCGTACCCGTGGGCATGGGTATGAGGCGACAAAGCCTGTCTCTCCTCGAGCGTTAGAAAAGCCCAGTAAGCGGTGTACATTGTTGTGAGAGAGAAGGTGTGGATGGACATGGCGGTCGGCCTAGATATAGAGGGACATGACGGGAAGCGGGGGAAATGGCGGGAGAACATGGCGGGAAGCGGGGGAAATGGCGGGAGAACATGGCGAGAAGCGGGGGAAATGGCGGGAAAATATGTTTTAGTCCTAGTTAATAGTTTTAGTATTAAATATTATATTTCTAATGACTCTATTATTTTTTGTGAATATTTTGGTATATTATATGTATTTTTCCATTTTTAAATAATAAACTATATTTTTATTATTTTTTGTGAACATTTGTACTAAATATAATACTTGTTAAACAATAGATAATTTCATTTAAGTTGTATAATAAAGTATGATAATAGATTTAAATTATAGATCTTCTTTTTCTGAAAATTTTGATATATAATACATAATTTTCTGAAAACTATAAACCATTTTTGGTTTTGGCGCCAAAAATAAAGGGTGTTGTAATACAAACTGGAGATAAAGGGTGACCTTACAAACCGGGGCTAAAGGGGTGTGGCGCGCAGGAAGTGCAGCGGGCCGAAAACACCTTTAGCCCCGGGTTGTAATACAAACCGGGGCTAAAGGGGGGTGGGGGTATAAATAGCCCACCCCCAACCCCGGGTTGTGCCACGACCCGGATCAGTTTCTTCTCCCGAGGTCAGAAGTTTCGTTTCAGTCCGCTATGCCGCTTGCCGAGGCTGTCCCGCGCCAGATCTGCATTCTCCCAGCCTGCCCCAGCCCATTTCTAAATCGCCCAAGACGTGCTGCCGCTATCGCCGCCGCCACCGCCTCGGTGCACCGCCGCCTGCCTGCCACACTGCCCATCGTCTATCGCCGTCACCGCCCCCTGCAGGTGAGGGATTTTGTGATTTTATTTAGTTAGGGATTTTAGTGATTTTGTTAGTTAGGGATTTTATTTAGTGATTTAGTTAGTGAATTAGGTAGTGATTTTATTTAGTTAGGGATTTTATTTAGTTAGGGATTTTATTTAGTGATTTAGTTAGTGAATTAGATAGTGATTTTATTTAGTTAGGGATTTTATTTAGTGATTTAGTTAGTGAATTAGTTGGTGATTTTATTTAGTTAGGGATTTTATTTAGTTAGGGATTTAGTTAGGGATTTTATTTAGTGATTTAGTTAGTGATTTAGTTAGTGATTTAGTTAGTGATTTTATTTAGTTAGGGATTTAGTTAGGGATTTTATTTAGTTAGGGATTTTATTTAGTGATTTAGTTAGTGATTTAGTTATGTATTTTAGTAGTATTAGTATTAGCTAGTATTAGTATTAGGTTAATTGTATAGGTTAGTATTATCTAGGGTTAGTTAGGGTTAGTTAGAATACTTAGTTAATTAGGTTTAGTTTAGTTAGTGTTAGGTTTAGGGTTAGTGTTATTGTTTAGTTAGTTAATTATGTTTTATGATTGTAATTTATTGCTATTATTTAGTTATGCCGTGTCCACCTCGTCCGAGCCTACTGGACTCCGTCGGAGATGTCCGAGTCTAGGCTTCGCCGGGTTAGCACTGGGAGGTGCTACCTGTCAGGAATCGTACCTTGGTGAGGAATCCGGGTATCATCGTCGACCCAAAGCTTCTTTGGTGGCGTCCACGAGGTCCAGGAGCGGTGCGGAGGGAGCCAGCCCCCGAGGAGGTGGTACGTCGTCGTATCAGGGAGGATGACGAGCATGTATGACGATACATGTATCTTTTGGAGACTAGGTTCTCCAATATCTGGCAGGTTCACGGATCTCACCCGAGCTATTCTCTGGTGATGGTTCCTCTTCTGTGGCTGCAGAGCTCCTGTAGCCGCAAACAGCGGCTGCTCGCTAGTTTGATATGAGCGAGATGTATGAATAATGTACTTTATATTGTGAGCGAGATGTATTAATAATGTACTTTATCTTATATTATTGTACTTTATCTTAATCACTAAGTACTATATCTGAGTTGTCACAGTTCTAATATTCTTTTACTTAATGCAATATTCTTTTTCTGTATTAGTTAAGCTATGGACGGTAGACAGAATGAAGAGGAGCTTCTCAACATTATAGATGAGGGTACTGGGGGTCTTATTATGATGGCTCCGAATATCTTAATTTGTCTGGAGGAGACGATGGTGGAGAAAATAGTGGAGACGATGGTGCTGACCATGGTGGACACCATGGTGAAGACACCATAATAATGACAAACTCCGCCGAGGTATATAAAGCCTCTATCGATCGTTCACTAGTATAGATGCACTAATTGATTCGTATATATGTACTGACGAATGTTTCTTCTCTTAGACCTCCGCTTCCGGCCAATCTTCTACAAGGACAAGAGGCCCGACACACAAGTTCCCGCTGATGTCCGTTTCAGCATTGACTTAGTCTCTTCGCAAGGTCAACCGCTGGAGCCCAAACAATCTCCGAATGCATTTACAAGTCAATGCAGAGTGATTGTTAGAGACAAAGTCCCGATCACCACGCAAAATTGGAACAAGTCAGGAAAGAAAAAGGATCCAGCTTGGGCTAGTTTTGTAGATGACAGAGCGAAAGATACGATGTGGAATTCTCTCATGACACATTTCACCCTACCAGTCTTGGAGACTGATGATCTCACACAGCAAATGACGAAGAAAGTCAGGCACTTTGCTCTTAAGAAGATGGCCAACTATTCAAGAAATGGAAAAAAAGATTGTACCACCAGTATGTCTTGAAGAGAAAAACATCTCCATTCACTGGACCACTAGAGTTGCAACAAGATAACTGGGCCGCATTTGTGGAATACAAGACCTCGGAACCAGCTAAGGCAATATCAGCAAAAAATAAGTTGAATATAGCCAAAAAGAAATATCACCATCATATGGGCACAGGTGGCTAGAGAAGTGCCATGCCTAAGTGGGATAAAGCTGAGGCTGACCTGGAGGCTAAAGGGGTCACTCCAGCTACGTCTAGTTGGCCCTTGAGGTCAAGAAATTGAGTATTCGGGCATGGGGCATCATTAGACCCGTAAACAAAGTAGATTGTTGCAGCCGAAGAAATTTCTTCACCCAAGAAAGAACTTATTAAAGTGATAAAAGAGGTTGAAGAGGGAACGTTTGTTCCCGACAGAGAGAACGATGAGCTGGCAAAGGCTCTCGGGAATCCTGAAAAGGCTGGACGAACAAGAGGGTTCGGACCTTCTTATCCATGGGTTATCGGGTTTTCCGAGCACCTTGACACGTACAGAAGCCGATCGAGAAGAACAAAGCGGCAAAAAGAGGAGGATACGGCGCGGTTCGCGAGGTTTGAAGCCATGCTGCAGGAGCATCGCCAGGAGCTTAATGAACTTAAAGGACTCCGACAGCAAGATCCTGCACCAGACAGTATAGTCAGCCCATCGCAACGAAAAAGCAGCGTGGCTTCCACGGAGGGCCACGGTAATGATGCAACGATGGATGTGTACCCCGTGGATGCAATTAAGGAGAAGACTAGTTGTGAGCTGCATGTTGAACTGAAGAATATTTCCATGAAGGTGGCGGTCGGCTTTGCTTTACCTTCTGCACCGGGAACGACCTACCATTGCAATCCGATTCCAGCTGGCTATGCTCGTGTCGGTGTGGATGAAATTCTACCTATGTGTCAGTCACTACAGCTTGACATCCCTGGAAGTGAAGGGGAGACGACACTGGGAGAAGTCACGAGTGGCTTCATTCTTTGGAAAAAATAATACATCAAGTTTCCAGGCTCGACACCAAGGCCACCTTCTCCACCGAGAAACAATCCATCACCTCCAAGGAAACCATCTCCTCCCAGTGCACCGTCTCCTCCAAGTCCACCTCCAAGTGCACCGTCTCCTCCCAGTAATAGTCCAATCCATGACCCCAACACGGGTCCATCTCAATTTACGCAGCTGCCTCCACCCACTAAGGGCCAAAAGCGGAAGAATACCACCGCTCCGTCGAGCGATAACCGACGCCCAAAGCGACAGTTGTCGCCCCTCCCAAGAGTATCGCCGGTTCCTCCCAAGAGGGCTTACGACCTGACCGATGAGGAGACCGATGTGGTCGTACGGGCCGAAGTGGATGCTCATTTTAAAAAGAAACAACCTGAGCCAGAGGTCCAAATAAAACCAGAAACCAAGGAGCACTTTAGGAAATTACTGACGCAGCCATCCCAAGCTCAGTTAAATGCGCCAGATGACTATACACGATGTCTTCAGAAGACACTGAAACAGAAGAGATCAAGCGGTAGAGGAAGCATCACAAAAGAGGTTCCCCAGCAGGGGGAACAAGCAAAACAATCAAGTGGTAGCAGAAGCATCAGAATAGACGTCCCCTAGCCGGGGAAACAAGCAAAACAATCGAGTGGTAGCCGAAGAACCAAAAGAGATGTTCCCCAGCTGGGGAAACAAGCAAACCAATCGCTCCCCCACTCCAGGTGAACATACCCGAACCTCAACTATATGAGGTAGAACCTATGGATCCGGAAACGGCTAGGATATTGGCCGAGCAATGTGTTATGCCTATTCATGAAATTATTCACGGCGATATGCCCAAGGCTGAGGTAGCACCCAAATTTGTTCACGGGGAGCCTCTGGTCAGTTCTGAGAGGCTTCGGGATATGCCAACACAAATGCGACGATTTCATGAATGGTACATGACAACATCAAAAGAACAGCGAAATTGGCTCTTATTGAAAGTTCAAAAATCGCATTACTTCATTGAAGACGAGGTCCCTATTGAATTTACAGAATTATTTCAGTTATTCAATCTAAAGGAACTCGACAAAACTATCCTCAGTTCGTATTGTCTGTAAGTGATTACTTTATTTATATAATTAGGTCTCTATATCAGCTTGTTCAATTCATTGTCGGTAAGTATACTCACTATATTCTTTTGTACGCTATATATAATGATGCAGAATGAAGTTGCTCGATTTTAAAAGAAAGGCTATCAATGGATTTGGGTTCATTGACCCATATCGAGTTCATGGAGCTATACTAAAGGATAAACCACTGGAGACCGAGCACAACTTATTGCGGTTTCTCACGAAACAACATTTCTATAATGAAATACTATTTCCTTACCACGACGGCAAGTGAGTTTTTGTACACATTAACTTTTGCTTACTCGATGTTCAGTGTAAATGATGAGTTACTGACGTATGTAAACCTTGCGTAGGTACCACTGGATTCTTCTCAGCATTTCACTTGACTTGGGCAGAGTTCACATCATGGACTCACTAAACAAAGACATTGAAAACTACCGCAGCATTATCGATGCACTCCAGAGGTAATTTCAACCATTATCGCACTATATCGGTTTCTTTCGTTCATTTTCTGGAATATCAAGTAGTTATTAACTCATACATTAATTTTCTTTGTTGGGTAGGGTTTGGACATAGTTCAAGAACCATGTCCGCGGTCAATGGCGTGAGGAGCTATTTTTTAAATCACTCTCGGTAAGTAGTACGAGCTAAGTCCGCGCATCTATTTAATTCTAGTTTATGTGCATTTATCATGCTATAGTTATTATTTGATTGAATTCTATTCTTGTAAAGTGCGCGAGGCAGCCACAGGGAACTAATCTATGTGGATTCTACGTGTGCGAGTTCATTCGCATCAGTATTGAGAAGCCCTCGGAAAATATTCGAGTAAGTAAACAATATATTCAACCTTTATTTTTATTACAAAAAGTTGTGTTGAGTCTAATTCATACGATCTCCTTTTTATATTTCCTTCGCGGCTTGCGCGATCCGTGCGGCATTGTCACCCATTGCAGAGGGGCGGCGAGGCTAGAAGGGGAGAGGTGGGTGGTTTGCAGAGGCCGGGCGCCGAGATCGGCTGCGGCGGCACCGAGATCGGCTGCTGCGGCGGTGGCGGAAGCGGTAGGAGGCGCAGGTCCAGTTAGGGTTTTGCGTCTGATACCATGTAAGATAGGGAAAACCACACGTTAGATGTCTTGTATTGCTCATTATATAAAATTACAAGAAGGCCCGGTTGCATACAACACGGACATATATACAAGGAATACACACGCATACGTATCCTACATCTATACAAACAAACACGTGTAGCATATGTATTCTATCAACAATGACACCGAGGTTGAGCACCAAGTCAAGATCGAAAGCGACGACGACGCCACCGCCGTATCCTACGCATGGGCGCTGCCGGCCGGTGCGGAACCACATCTCTGGTGGCAGTTGTATTTTGTCTTTTGACCTATGTATGTAAATTAGTTGGATGAGGGAAAACAAATGGACTAGTTGTGTTTTTTTTGTCATATTTTATCTATTTTCTTGTTTTAAATGGACTAGCTATGTATTTTCCATTGTATTTGTTGTCTTTTTTAATTAAAGGGGGCGTGCGTTCCTCTGTGTATAATCTTATTCATTCGTCTCAGTAAACGATTCACTTCATTAAGCGTTCTGCCTGACGTCCGTGGGGGCGTAGAGAGGAGTCTAGAAACTGTAAAATCAAAGGAACCGTTACTGATAAGTTGCACCTTAAAGGAACTGGCAGAACACGAAAAACGTTGCCAAAAAAACCCTTTATCAGCGATGGATTTGGGCTGCGTTGGCACATAGGTCTTCACAAAGAGATTGGTCCATGGCAACATAGCATATTTCCATTTCCGGAGAAGGTTTTTACCCGTGTCCGTAGGGTCGCTCCGGTACAAGTACTGGCCGCTGCTACAGACCATCTAGGACATTTCGCTATAGGCTTCGTCTATTTTATTTTTGGCTACAGTACACTGTACACGCCATAGTATTTAATCTTGTCAGCCATTTTTTGTATCTAACGACAAAGTGGGCAAGGCAATGCACTTTTCTTGCGTGCCCCGACTAGGTCAAGGCACTTGATCTCACTCCGTTTAGGACTTTAGGTTTCTATGGAGCCATCACTCTTGCCTCTTTTCCTCACGACCTAACCATGAGAGAACACACAAACCCTTAACCTGATATATACTATGTACCTTTTCATCCAAAGTCACTAGATAGGGGTTTGCTTCCATGATTCAGTAGTTCCCACTCCTGTGACATGCTTCACCTTGTCCTCGTTTGCTTGGCTTCTAGTTACTCATAGACATGGGAGGTGTCCGGAAGATATCACAAAAACAAAGAAGAGTGAAGAAACAACTACTATCATCCCATATGTAGTTTGCTTAACATTCTGAGTTTGGGGTATTGTGAATGGTATCCGCTTTAATACAATAGGTTTCATATGAGGCGTAATAGCGGACTATGGCAGTAAATCATTCGGCGAGGACGATGATGGATGGATGGGTCAAACACAGAAGTATTGCTCTTGTGTGGCATGACTGATGCTTTTTGTAATTGGTTGACTCACTCGACTCATCCTTTGCTCTGACCTTACTTCTGGGTTAATGCTAAGTAATCAAAAGGGTCAACTCCCAATCTGACCCTTTCTTCTATTAAATAATTAGATTAGAGTTTGGTTCGAACAACACATCATTCCGTAGACAATTTTATTGAGAAATCAGCTCAAAGACAATTCGACTTTATGCATGATGCACACAAAAATTATCCGTCCATGTGCCTTTGAATATCTTCCACTGTCCACACATCTCATCGGTTAAATCCATCACCGTGTCATGTACAATAAATTTCCCTCTCCTTTTGCAAAGCATTGAATTTCCACAAACATTGCCATCCAGCTCAACGCACATTTTCACATGGCTCGCAGCAACAGCGCTAGTAAATGCCACATCGATCCTCCCTTGCTAGGCTCTCTATCCACATAAATCTTGCGCACACTTCGCCCTAGGTTCCGCGCAAAACAAATTTTGGCGGCCGGTTGTACCAGATTTATGCTTGCAAAACATTAAATAGTTCTTAGTGGCGATAAAATTTATACGGAAAGTATATTTAGCATCAGCGCATGTAGTAGATTTCAGCCCGGATGTTTCCAAAAAGGTTTCGTGATGGAGAGAGCGTGCCTAGCTGCTTGTAAATTGTCTTAGTTCTGTTTTTTCCACTTCAAAAGAAGTCGATGGAATGGTCCAGTTTTGAAGGACCTGGATTTAATAATAAAATGATTCTATCACTGAAGCTAGCAGTCTGCATTACGAAACGACTTGATTACGTGTAAATCTAACTTTATTTTTAAGCCTTTTTCTAGTGTAAACACATGGCACCAACAAGTTTTTCTACGCGTAGCTGATGGAGTATATATCGGACAACTAAGATGATACGAATATACGATAATTGTTCGATAGATTCTTGATTTAGAGAAACCTATTTTAAAACAAGAAATTGATGGTGCTACGTACGTCAGCATGAACAAACAAGGGACAGAAACACTAAGAAACAAATCACGGCCAACAAACTCGCCAGGAAGATTTAACGACTATACCTAAATAAAAGTACTAGTACAAGATAGACTAAATACGAATCTAAAGCTAGCCGATCTCAAGATCGGGACTAAATAAATCATCAATCACTTCAGGATTCAGACGTTTTGATGATGATCGTCCGTAGATGAGGATCCCTCCTTGTTGGCGTGCTTCTGCTGCAGTTCCCGCCACATGGCCGCAGAAGCCACGCATCCCGGGCATTTGCCTTCGCCCGGCAGCAACCGTTGTAAAAGAGTCAAAGTGGAGCCGTCGACGATGTCGTAGTCCGCCATTGTGCGATCCTCTTGAAGCTGCTTCCCCGTGTGGGTTGTGAAGAGGCGCTGCTTCTTGATGGGCAGACCTATTTGGTCGTGGATCTTGGCCATGACGCTCTCCACGTCCAGGTTTAGGGTTTTGTATTGCATATATACCATCCTGACGTGGATCTGCATCTTCTGGATTGGTGGATTGTTGGCCCGGCGAGATCACGTCGCAAGTTCCGGAGACGAGGGCAAGCTAGGCAGCTCGATCGATTTGACACGAGCAGCCAGGAATACACGAGCTCGATTTGACACGAGGGCAAGCTAGACACAGACAGACGTCTCGTACCTGGATCGACTTATCTTACAGGGCCAGGAATACACATGTATAAATAGTACCGGAACCTTGAAGCTATCCTAGTCGGTGACTAACTCTAGAGTACGTACTACCTCTACTCGGATACATGCACATATTCTATTTGGATTCTCTTTTGCTACGACCGTGGAGGCAAGGCTTAATTACCTGATTTCCCACGAAAGCTGGTTCTACAATAACTCGTGTTCTATTGTTCTCCGTGGCGGTGAGGACCCCGGCACAAACCCTAGCGTGCCAGTGCCGGGTGCTGTCCGACGGCGCCCCCGCTCCCAGGTCAAAGATGGCGGCACTACTAGAGAAATGGCTATAGGAGACGCATTTAGATTTAGACCATATGCGTCTCCTATAAAATAGGCGAGGCGCACTGCCTTGGCATGTGCCTCTAGTATCAAAATAGGCGAGGCGCATATATATTATTAGGATGCGCCTCCTATAATCCCTGTACGGACGAAATCTGACAGCCCTAGATTATGCGAGGCGCATTCTAATAATATACGCCTCCTATATATCAGATAGGCGATGCGCATGTGGGAAGAATGCGCCTCGCATAAGCTGCGTGGGCTCGGGAGAAGATCTGTGGTCAAATATGCGAGGCGCATATGGTCATATGCGCCTCCTATACTTGAAAATATGCGAGGCGCATACAACGGAGTGCGCTTCAAGTATCTCCTGCGGGCCCGGTGGAGGTAGGTGGCCGTATAATTTAGACTATAGGAGCCGCATATGAAGCAATATGCGCCTCCTATAACCCGGTACCACCCCGCCATCCCCGATCGCCTTTTAAGTTTTGTAAAAAATAAACAAAAATGGTAAACACTTCAAAAAAAATTCCTTTGAGATGTAGATAGATTTTAGGGTATAGTTGTAGACAAAATTTAAAAACATGAATTTCGATGTATTTTGCAAAAAAAGTTCATGGAACGGTAAAACGGCCCTAACTTTTGCATACGATGTCGGAAAAAAGTTTAATATATTAAAATGATCGTCTCGAAATTTTCTACTCGATTTCAACGGCTGGAAGATTTTATAGATTCCCCAAATTCGAAAGGAGTAAAAAGTTATGGCAGGCAGAAGTTTTGTTTTCGCAAAAAAACAAAAAACTATTCGAGGCGCATATCATATGATATGTGCCTCGCATAAGTGAAGCCAGATTCAAATTCGAAACAGCCACCTAACACTCCTATATAACACCTACCACCTCTCCTCCTCCTTCTCCTTCTCCTCCACCTCTCCTTCTTCTCCCCTTCTCCTCCTCCTCCTCTTCCTCTAGCGACCTTCTCCTCCTTCGACGACACACCTATAACACGTTGTTCCGCTGCAGGGATTCCTAGCCGGATATCAACTTCCGCACTTCCAGTGGGATCGGGGAGCCGGAGGTCTCATCATACACCGAATGTGTACGGAGACACGAGGTGCAACACTTGGGGCACTTAAATATCGTGAGCCGGAGCTACTGCATGATGAAGAAGGAGGAAGGGGTGACCTGCGAGGAGCTTCGCGACCTTGAGGTCGGCTATGAGTTCGACTACATCAACCACGTTCCTCTCAGAACGTTAACCACGTACGGTCTATAAGGGTATGTATTCTATACGCTCCGACCGTTTCTCTATTACTACATGGATAGATCTTGGGCGTTAGGAAGTTCCAACATCGGATTTTTTTTGTTTTCTGCTACGGAACCCTTCAATACCTAGGGGCGCTGGAGGTTCACGCGGGTGCAGCTGTCGGACGAGATCACTGGAGAAGAAATATATGAGGCGCATTCGAATCAATATGCGCCTCGCATATGCAGAATATAGGAGGCGCATATTCAGAGTATAGGTTGATATGCACCTCGTATATCCAGGATATAAGAGGCGCAAATCATATGCGCCTTGCATAGCATTTTTGGTGCGCCTCGCATAGCGTTTTCCCTAGTAGTGCGGGCCAGGGGCCAGCCCCAGATCTTGGAATGCTCGGGCGGCCTCTTGCCGTTCGAGGGTGGTGTTTTGGCGATGGCGATAAAGATTCTTGGACGCGATGTTTACAATGGTGGTGTTCTCATTTTGGCAGGGCATAGTGTATGTTGGTATGCCGGTTTGAGCTCTGAGGTGAGTTCTGGTCCGCCGATGATGACGTTTCCCGAATGTCTAGGGATATGGTTCCCTCTTATGAAGGCAGAACGACAATTGCTCCTGCAACCAGCGTGTTACTCATATTCTCCGGTGTAGTTCTCCCTAAGGGCTCCTTGCTTGTTGTTGGGCACCTCCGGTTGACCCGGTTTACTGCCTTTTCCTAGTTCACCTTGTGCTTCTAGTTTATCTGTGCGTGTGTGTGTTGGGTGTTGGTTGTAATCTGGATAAGAACTCTTGTATCTTCCGTTAAGTTGGTGTTATTAATTTAACGCTGGGCCTCGACCTTCAGTTTAAAAAGAGAGCTCTTTGGTAGTACCCTCAAATGAACCGTAACCCTCCATTTTGATCAATCTAATGGACAAAAGGAGTTTTTACTAGTGTGGAAAACGGGACCAGTACGATTTTTACTGGTTACGTCCTAGGGTAAATCCCGCACGCGTTAGTTGATGGACCAGGCCCAGTAGTAGATCCCATATATGCCTACTAGGTACCAGTGTGCAAATCCTAACTAATTGTCGGTCAAAATAAACCTAACTTATTGTCCCATTCCACCGTCGAGGTGCAGGCCCGCATCATCACCGACGGAGAGCCGCCCCTTCCCCTCTCCTTGTTTCCCTCTCAGTCGTCACTCCTCCATCCCTTCACCTAGCCTTCTCCATCCGTTGTGCCCTCGACGCCTTAGGCATCGGCCGTCAGAGCCGATATAAGCCGCCGACCTGAATCCCTCGAGTTGCACGCGGCAAGTCGTTCTTATCCGGGTTGGTATCATAGTGGACCACTCACCGCCGGTGGCAGAGGGCGGGTGCCTAGGAGAGAAATGCGTAGATGTCGATAGTGACGGGCTCCGGCGCCTGGGCGGCTGATACCTTCGATCCGGATTACGGATGTAGTATAGCTCTTTTTTCCTAGTAGACCTAGGTTTATCGAATCCTCGGGAAGCAAAAGAATAGTGAAGTTACTTTAACGGACCTTCGAGAGTTTAAGAATTCCTTTTGTGTTTTTACCGGACCAAGAGTTTGCGTCTTTTGTTGTTGTCGATGATGGAGAGAGAGGGCCTAGGGAGTTTGGTTTCACCTGTAGCTGTACAAAACATCTTATGGGAATAAAAGATAGAAATAAAGTATTCATGTAATTGTTAGAGCAAGATAAATTATATGTGGGCAGTACATCCATAATTGATATTGCCTCCACAACCGCTTATAGCAATAACCTACTAGTCTCATCCATAGAAGAAAGAGAACTAATGATATACATAGTGACGTCACTGTTAATCCCAAGTAAATCCCCCACATATAGTCGTACTACCCCTTCTGTCACTGGGGTTCCCAAACCTGCAGATTAATCATTACTCATACTCCCTATACCTGGCTCAATCCTCGGGGTCTTGGGTACCTGACAAGTCCTTAGATTGAGGCAAGAGAGGATACAATAATCATCATGTCATACAAACTAATACATGATCCCATCTACGATAAATAACATGCACAAAAAGCTACATGGCTAGGCCGAAGCACTTAGCCCAAGGAGAATTACTCACACATAGAGATGGGATCAAAGATCATAAACATTATAGTGGAAATCATAAGATTTATAGCAAATATCTTACAATGTCGCCAATCGAAGATTTGATCTACTATTACAAGTGGTGGAATATGGCTATGGTGGTGGAGAAGGGTTTGAAGATTAGATCTAAGTCTATTCCTCCGGTGGCTCTTTCGTGTGGTGGATCGAGATCTGGAGGCGGCTGATGATCTGGGGCAGGGCAGGGCCCTTTTCTCGTCGCCCGAGGCCTCTTTATATAGGGGTCCCTTCACGAAAGTTGTTCTGTTTGACCTAGCGGTGTCGACGGCAACTATACGACCGGAAATATACGGCCAGAATTTTGTTTCGGTCATATAGTTGGTCGTTAAAGTGGCTGCCTCCGCTCACGGCTCCTTGTTTCTTCTGGTTGTTGGAAATCTCATATATTTGACTTTAATGTAGTGATTCCCATCATCAAACGTTATTATCTGCGCAGGAATAGACTTAGATGCATCAGTGACCTGCCCATCCTAGAGGTAAAATATGAATAGTATCCAGTTTAAATGTGGACGTAGATGGCTATATTTCAGAGCCATCAGTGACCTGCCCATCCTAAAGGTTGTGAAATATAGCCATCTACATCCGCATTTAAACAAGATAGTATTCATATTTTTGACGTAAAATATGAATAGTATCCAGTTTAAATATGGACGTAGATGGCTATATTTCAGAGCCATCAGTGACCTGCCCATCCTAAAGGTTGTGAAATATAGCCATCTACATCCGCATTTAAACTGGATAGTATTCATATTTTTGATGAAATATCTCTCTAAAGCCTACCACTAATGCCTAATGATCAAAGGGGTATGCAATCCTTTCTTTCTATTTTTCCCTGCGTAGATAATGACGTTTGATGATGGGAATCACAACATTAAAGACAAAGATACGAGATTTCAAACAACCCAAAGAAACCAGGGATAGTGAAGTGGATACAGAAGCTTTAACGACCAACTATACGGCAGGAATAAAATTCTGGCTGTATAGTTCGGGCCGTATAGTTGCCATCGACACCGCTAGGTCAAACAGAACAACTTTCGTGAAGGGGCCCCTACTTCGGGCGACGAGAAACAGCGCCCCGGAGAGCCGCCGCAGAACCCTAGAAACCTGCATCCACAACACCGAAGAGCCGCCGGAGGAATAGACTTAGATCTAATCTCCAAACCCTTCTCCACCACCATAGCCATATTCCACCACTTGTAATAGTAGATCTCATCTTCGATTGGCGACATTGTAAGACTATTTTCTATCAATCTCATGGTTTCCATTGCAATGTTTATGATTGTTGACTTCATCTCTCTATGTGTGCGTAATTCTCTTTGGGCTAAGGGCTTCAGCCTAACCATGTAGCTTTTGTGCATGTTATTTATCATAGATGGGATCATGTATTAGTTTTTATGACATGATTATTATTGTATCTATCTTGCCTCAATCCAAGGACTTGTCAGTTGTAGCACCCCATCTGTCTAACATATGTAATGCTACATGGTTTAGTAATATAATGGCTACTTCCTACATATAATTGTTGCATCATAATTATATCATGCTCATGTCATCATGCCACCTTGCATTTGAGCGTCATATAAAACCCCTTTTCCTTTGGTTCTTATCTCATATGCATTATTAATTGTATTTGCCTCTTGATATATTGTATTTGGTTCTTGATAAATGCTTGATGCCCAAGTTGAGTTGGGGGCATGTCTTTTATTAACTCCACCACCTGTCTTGTCACCATCCCATAATTCCACCATTCCACCATATGTGAGCTTGGCATTTTATTTGAGTTTACCTCTAGCTCATGTGGGTTAGGATGGATCCACTTCTACTTCCACATGCTTCCATATATGCATCATGTTGTTTTCACAATGTTGATATGAGGAGAGCCACATGGCCACCTTTGCATGTTATGTGAGTATTTTTCCCTTGTCTAGCTTCCAAATGAGTTGGTTTGGAGTATTTGATCATGTATGAATATAATTGTGGCTATATATTTACCTAGTGGGACATACACACTAGCATGACACCTTATATTCAAATATGGGCATTCTCCATCCATTCTACTTGGGACACAACTCTTTTCTTTTGCTTGGACTTAAATCCATATTGTTGGAATGCATTTGAATAAGTGCCATGTTAATTTATCTATTGTTTTCACAAGAATAGACATGGCATTTAATGCTCATGCATGGGCCATGCAAACCTCACCACCATCTTTGTCTCCTTGGTTTTTCTTTGTTTTTGAGTGGGTCTTTTCTTTGTTGAACTCTCTATCTCTCTTCTAATCATCACCATGGGTCCAACCAAAAACCACTCATCTCCATCTCCTCCATACCCCCATGCACTTGATCATGAACAAAAACCCTACACTCCAAGCTACTCGTGCCACATCTACACATGCATGTGTGCCCACATGTGACTCTCTCTTTTTCTCTTCTAGCTTAGTGGTGTCTCTCTCTCTCTCTATCTACACCTAGCAAAACCCTAGCCTCCCTCACCCCTCTTTTCTTTCTACCATGCCGAGTCCCCCTCTAGCCCTAGACCTAGCCGAGCACCTTCCCCACTCGTTGCTCTCTCTCCCTCGCTGCCAAGTAGGACCTACTCTAACCACCCTACCACCACCCCAACCAGCTACCCCATCTACCCCCCTTTTTAAACCTAACCCTAACCGAGCCTCACTCTAACCCTAGCTTCCACCGAGCCTCTCTCTCTCTCACTCTCGCTGCAAGCTGACCCCACCCGAGCCAGGCCTTCCCTCCCTCGGTCGAGCCCCACCGGCAGCCCCTCTGCCTGGCCTCCCACGTCGTGCACGTGAGAGCGAGGCAAAAGGTGGCCGAAGCCACCTTTACCCACCGTCGCCCCCACGGCATCTCCCAGCGCCCTCCCTCCTTCTTATCCCCTACCGACCCCCGTCTCTGCCGTGCCCCAACACCCCTCCCCTGGCCGCTGTGCCGTTCCTCCCCTCCCCTGCTACTCCATCTCCACCCCGGCGAACCACCTTCAGACTCCTCCTTCTCCTCCACGAAACCCGCGGCGGCGTGCGGTTGTTAGGGTTGTCGGGGAAGCGGCCGACCTCCACGACGTCGCCCTGCACGCCCCAGCGAGGAGGAGCCGGACCCTGCGCTGCATCGTCGTCGACCTCGCCTCCAAAACCCTCGCTCCCTGGCTTCTGCGTCCTCGTCGCTACATCGCCTCCCCGCACGATCCGACCACACCGACCTCTCCGCGGTAAGATCCTCTTCCTCCTAGACACCCCCATCTTCGCCGTCGTCGTCTGGCCTCACCGGGCCAAACACCAAATAGCCTCTGTGCACTGGCGGTCTCTGCGTTCGCTCGTCGCTGCGCCTCGTAGACGGCCTACCTAGCCCCCGTCCACCCTGCTGTCACCATCCAACGTCTGCCGCACTGGTTTCCACCCTCAGCGCGGACGCCCCGTGTCGCGGGATCGAGCCCCCGCGCCGCGCTCTGTCGTGGTCGACACCGTCATGTCCGCGTGTTTTCAGGAAGATCTACAGGGGCCTGTGGACACTTTTCAAATCGCCCCCCCTTTTGTTTTTTCTTAACCCGTGATACCTCTGGGTCCACCGGTCAGCCGCCCTAGCTATCTTACAGAAACCCCCCAGGGTTCCCCCGCCTCAACCCGCAGTCCCCGGATCCGCGACGTGTCGCCCACTGGCTGGCCGCGCGCGCCGTGGACCCGCGAGGCCGCCAGCCCCACCTGTCAGCCGCATAGTCTAGATAAGCTCGCGGTAAGGAAAGGTGTTGCGCGCCGAATCCGCCCAGTCAGCAGTGACCCCACCTGTCTGTGACTGTGGCTACGAGAGGGCGAGTATAAAAAGTTTTCTGTTTATCTGTTTAAACAAAACAATTTAGAAATGTTTAAATAGAAATTCAAATCTGTTTTTAAATAACTTTTAAATCATATTTCCAAATAATGCATGTAATATATGTTTTTGAATCAGAAAAATGTGAGGAATTCAAATATGCCATTCAAAATAATGTTTGAGCAATTTCAATTTTCGAGATGATTAAAATTACAATAAAATGCCCTTTTCTTAATTAATTCATAACTTTAAGTCTATAACTCCAAATTTGACAAATAATATGTCTAACTCGATCAGCGCGACGAGCCCGTTCTATCTGTGCATTCTTTGTTCTGAATTGCAGCATGCATCATATAAATAATAAGTATACAGCAAGTGTTATGAGAGCAAACCGGAATAAAAACTCAATGAAATGCTTTAATCTTGTACCCCACACCTCACCCATGCCATGCTACTTTATTGCCATGCAATTGTGCATCATTCATCATGGCATGCTTGTTTGCTTGTCGCATTTCAATACATATGCTTGTGCACTTTATTTATGTTGGCCCTTGTTTGTTTGGTTCTTCTTTGAATAGACGCTGAGCAGGGGATATATCAGGAATCCCAGGAGCACTACCCAGATCCTACTCTCGCTTCAACTGAGCTGCCAGGCAAGCACTACCACATGCTTGCATACATATAGTACCTATTGCCTCTATCTTATTCTTGCATCATTGAGTCGCGATTGCATTAAATTGAATCCCAAGTACTGCATAGCCTTTACTTTTAAACCCCACCGAAGCTTGTTCCTCCATCCCATGAGCCATTACTACAGGAGTTGTTTGAGCCATGAGGGTCGTAGAACAGCATGTGTAGGGTATGTGAGTGTCTGATGGATAACGAGGTACCTAAACAACTTAACCTGAGTAGTAATGGGATAACTAATGAAAGTGGCACCGGTGAGCAATATCTGCTATTTGGTTCTTCATGCTCACTTATGTCCCGTAGGACCCCGAGTACTTGATTCATGTTCCTTGACTATTCGCACTATCCACATTCGGGAGGCCTTATGGACCCCCCTGAGCCAGAGCTTGATTCATTCTTATTTCTTGGGGCCACAAAGTAGTTTGGGGCTTTATTACTATCCTGTACTTATGTCATGCTTTACCGCTTTATTTAAGATTGTGCGTGGAGCACCTGTACTGTTTTGGATGCGGAGTGTTTTCGCGGTATCGACAAGCCCAGTCACACTTTCGGGTTCCCAGTCGTTTACAGCCATTGACGCAAACCTTGGGTCCGTGTCGGAGCCGGCCAACTTCGTTGCGGGTAGCTTAATGGGGTGTCCCCCTGAAACATTTCTGAATCCTGTGATTGCTTTGTCGTGAATGCCTCGTTGGGTTTTGATTTGGTTTTTCCAAGGTTGATCGAGTGTGTGTTGCTATTTGTGCACCCCTGCAGGTAAATCTTTCGAAAGCCGTGGTTCATGTTATGGACGACTTGGAGCACAGTTTCTCGATCATAGACAAGTATAACTAAAGTACCGCTTTTAATTTGACTAAGTACTTGACTAGTAAATAGTGCAATACTCATGGAAGGATTAATAAAACTGCCAACGGATGGGTTGTTCGTCCGCTTTCTCGTTGGTAAGCGAGAAGGAGGATGGATCTGTTAATATTACTGTTATAACTGTTGTTACTAAACGGACATCCGTCTATCATTGGTTAGGCAGATGGTTAGCGAGTATCTATAGCCTTGTTAGTTATTATCTTTTGCTGCAATTGCGTCACCCCAGGTCATGTCTCCTTTAGAGGCATAAAGACTTGTTGAGTACCACTAGGGTCTCACGCGATAAATTGTTTGATTCAGATGAACAGGTATATTCGCAAGATGGATACTGGCGTTGCAATATTTCTATTTCTTTTAGATGGAATGGCTCTGAGGACTGTTGTATGTGGCTTGCATACATACTCACTTGTGTATGTAGTTGATCCCTTCGCCTGCCGATTACGCCGCTCGTTCTTGTCCCGATGTTCTGAAAATGGTTAGGACGGCCGAAAGGTCTACCTGTGAGTGGTCCTTGGCCCCACCGTACTATTTTAACCATTTTCGCTCATACAGGCATGTAACTAAGAGCGTAATTCACCGAGGTAGTTACATCAGGTACCCAAGACCCCGAGGATTGAGCCAAGTATAGGGAGTATGAGTAATGACTAATCTGTAGGTTGAGAACCCTAGTGACGGAAGGTGTAGTATGGCTGTATGTGAGGGATTTACTTGGGATTAATGGTGACTTCACTATGCATATCATTAGTTCTCTTTCTTCTATGGATGAGACTAGTAGGTTATTTCTATAAGCTGTTGTGGAGGCAATAGCAATTATGGATGCAATGCCCACATATAATTATATTTCTCTAACAATTACATGCATACTTTATTATTATCTTTTATTCCCATCAGACGTTTTGCACAGCTACAGGTGAAATTGAAAGCCCTAGGCCCTCTCTCTCCATCATCGACAACAATAAAAGACAACAAACTCTTGGTCCGGTAAAACATAAAAAGAATTCTAAAACTCCCGAAGGTCCGTTAAAGTAACTTCACTATGCTTTCTGCTTCCCGAGAATTTGATAACCTAGGTCTACTTGGGAAAAAGAGCTATACTATATCTGTAATCCGGATCGAAGGTATCAACCCTTTTTCTGGCGTCATTGCCGGGGAAGCAATAGCTACCCTGGTGAGGTTAGTAGGAACCTTGCTAGTTTTAATTCTTGTTTTTAATTTTGTTAGTTTGCTTTCAGTCTTTATTTGAAAAACCAAAAAAATTAGTTAGTCTTTAAATTCGTGTTTTTACTATCATAAATCTTTGTTTAGATAATGCAAAAACATAGGAAATATGGCTGAAAAGAAGCTTGGAGAGTTTGCAACTCCCAACAATGATTATTTGTGTACTCCTATTACCCAGCCAGCAATTACTGCTGATGATTATGAAATTAAGCCCCACTATTTAAGTTTGGTTCAACAAAATTAATTTGGAGGCTCTGCTGTTGAGGACGTAGGTATGCACTTGAATACTTTCACTGAAATATGTGATATGATGCGCATAAAAGATGTTGACCCCGATGCGGTCAAATTACGCTTATTTCATTTCTCTCTGAGAGGAAGAGCAAAAGAATGGTTGCTATCTTTGCCTAGAAATACTATTGCATCATGGGTGGAGTATACTTCTTTATTTATGCCTAATTTTTCCCACCTTCAAAGACTATGCAACTAAGATCTAATATTACTGGTTTTAGACAGGAAGAGCGTGACCACTAGCGCTTGCATGGGAGAGGATGAAAGAATTCATGAGAAATTGTCCCAGTCATGGGATGGAAGATTGGTTAATTTTCTGTTTATTTTATAATTTCCTTAAACCTATGTCTAAGTCTATGCTTGATACTGCAGCTGAGGAACATTTATGGGCAAACATATTACCGAAGCAAAGCAGTTGCTAGACAATATGCAAGACAACCATGCCCAGTGGCATGTGGATAGATCAAACACGAAGAAGGTGAACTCTGTCTCACCACAAGAAAATGAAGAACTCAATGCTAAGCTAGATCAGCTCATATTAGCCGTAAAAGGTAAGGAAAAACAGGTAAGAGATATCGCAGAATCAAATATTGAAGAAATAGAGTCCATAGCTCGTAATGATTATAACCCTCCTTGGAAGAAGAATTATAATCCTAATTTTTAGAAATATTATTCTAGTCCTGTAGGTAACTCTAATAATAATATGGGAACTAGTAATAGTAGTCTCCAAGAAACACTTAAGTCCTTTATAAACTCACAAAATGAGCAAAACTATATCCTAGTTAAAATAACGGAGAACCATGATGCTATACTTGGTAAATTATCTAACCAAGCTGTAAGTGTGAGCAATGATTTGCAGGCCCTCGAAGAAGGAACTAGGATTGTTGAGGCACAACTATGTAAGATAACCGAGAGTCAAACTCTTATTCTAGCTAAATTTGCAGGTAGAGCTGAGCCCAATCCTGTTGAAGACCTCAAGATGATAAGAATCCAAAGGGAGGAGCATGAAGAACTTGATTATAGTAATGCTCCTTCACCAAATTACATCGTTGGAGATCTTGCAAAAAGGATTAATATCAAGATTCAGGTAAGTGAAGGGAATGAGGAAGCTATGTACCAACACTTCGTTAATCAGGTAGCAACAAAGGTACGTGAGCTTGAGGAAGAATATAAGAAAATTGCTGAAAAATTACTTGTGAAGCTTGATGATATATTTGAGCCTACTATTAAGATTAAAATTGGGACCAATGAGATAGCTGCACTTTGTGATCTAGGTGCAAGCGTTCCAACAATTCCAAAAAGTCCTTTTAATAAGTTAAATCTTGGCTCCTTTAAAATCACCGAGTTAAAATTACATCTAGCAGATTCTACCTACAAACAAGCTGTAGGGATTAAACAAAATACTTTAGTATACATTAAAGGTTTTCATACTCTTATTGATTTTGTTATTGTTGACATGTCCGAAGATTCTACTGCTCCTATTATATTAGGCCGTCCATTCTTAAGGACTATTAAGGCTTTGATTAATCTACATGAAGGGAACGTGAAGCTTCAATTGCCTTCACGGGATCCTTTTGTTATTCATGTTCCCAAGAAGAAAAAGCTTAGCATGATTAAATGGAGGCTATCACTTTGAAGTCCGACTATTTTGGAGTGGGTGTTCCACTCATCTGGCCTAATGAGCAACATTGAGGTCAAGCTATTGACCATACAAGTGCGCTTCATGGGAGGCAACCCATGTGAAATAAAGGTTTGAGTAAAGTTTTTAAGTTTTAGTTTAAGTTTTATGTTTAATAAGTGTAGCATCCCAATTGTCTAACAATTGCAATGCTACTAGACTAGTCTATATAATGCTACTTCCTACATATAATTGTTGCATCATAATTATATCATGCTCATGTCATCATGCCACATTGCATTTGAGCATCATATAAAACCCTTTTCATTTGGATCTTATCTCATATGCATTGTTAATTGTATTTGCCTCTTGATATATTGTATTTGGTTCTTGATAAATGCTTGATGCCCAAGTTGAGTTGGGGGCATATCTTTTATTAACTCCACCAACTTTCTTGTCACCACCCTATAATTCCACCACCCTACTACATGTGAGCTTTGCATGTTAATTGGTTTTACCTCTAGCTCATATGGATTGGGATGGATCCACTTCTAATTCCACATGCTTCCATATATGCACCATATTGTTTTCACATTATTGATATATGAGGAGCCACATGGCCACCTTTGCATGCTTTGTGAGTGGCATCCCTCTTTCTAGCTTCCATATGGATTGTATTGGAATATTTGCTCATGTTGGAATATTTTGAGGATATTATGCACCTAGTGGAATATACACACTAGCATGTCCAAATTATATTCAAATTTGAGCATCTCCATCTACTCCACTTGGAACATCTTTCTAATTCTTTTAGCTTGGCCTTACTCCATATTTTGGAATGCATGTGTATAAATGCCATGATTATTATTTTGTTTTCACAAGATTAGACATGGCATTTAATGCCCATGCATGGGCCATGCAACAAGCCTCACCATTCCATTCTTTTGGTTTCTACTTTGATTTTTGAATGGATCCTTTCTTTTGTGAGCTCCCCTTTTTCTCTCTCAACCTCCTCATCTGGATCTTTGTTTTCCTTGCCATGTGCATCAAGCTCTCCCTACCTCTCACCTCCCCTTCTTGCTTGATCTAGTTGGATCATGCTAGATCCCTAACCCCTACCCCTCTTATCCACCATGCCACACCCTTGTCACCCTCATGTGATGCTCATGGGGATGAAACCCTAACCCTCACCTCACCACCCTACTCTCACCATGCCGAGGCACCTATCCCTCTCTCTGCCAGCAAGGGCCCACCCTAGCCCCCTCTCTATCCCATGCCGAGTTACCCCAACCCTAGCTAACCACTCCCTCCAACCCTAGCCATACCCGAGCCTCCCCTCTTCCTCTCCTCTCCCTCTCTCCCTGCCAGGCAAACCCCATACCCGAACCACCCTGCGCCCCTGGCCCAGTTGCAGACCCTGGCCTCCCTACCCCTGCCCTAGCCGTGCCCAGCACGTGAGGGATAAAAGGTGGCCGAAGCCACCTTTTTCCTCCCAAGCCCCCACGGCACCCCTCTCCTCTCCCTTCCCTATCTACTCCATCCTCTCTGCCTGTTGTCGCCAGATCCACCAGAGCCTCGCCTTCCCCTCCTTCCCCACCTACCGCCACACATCCCTCTTCCAACCCCGGCGATCCACCGTCGGCCTCCACCCTTCCTCAACAAAACACGGCGGCGGGCGGGTGTGTTGGTGTTAGGGAAGACCGAGGCGAACCTTTGCATCATCCCCGTACACGCAGCCGAGGAGGAGCCGCCCTGTACCTGCTGGCCATGCCGACGTCCCGACGAAAACCCTAGTCGGCTATGCGTTTGCAATGCCGTCGATCCTCTGCGCCTCTCGCCGTGCCACCACCACCAACGTCACCGCGGTGAGCCCCCGTTCCCCCCAGACATCCTCTCTCTGAGATCCGCTTCCTTTGCACGCCAGGCGTTCCGACGAGCACCCTCGGTGCACGGTGTTCGCCGGCAGTCGTCCCGTTAAAGCGTTAAAGTTAGGCTTACGGCTGGCAGCAGCAACCCAATCAATCCCACTAAGCGCTTTGGTCACGCGCTACTTGCGCATGAAGCGAAGGTGTTAACGTTCGATCCTCACCGTCACCGCACTTCGATTTACACAAAAACAGAAACACAAAAAAAAAAAAACGTTGGCATCCCCCCAACCTTTTGTTTCATCAACCCGCGCTCCCTCTAGGCCCACCTGACGGTCTCCTTGGCCATTTTACAGAAAGGGACCGGAGGTTCCAAAAATCTCAACCCGCAGTCCCCGCTGTGCCGCGTGGCACCTCCCCTGTTCGCCCGCTGTCGCGTGGGCCTCTTTCTGCACCGGACCCACCGGTCAGTGCCTGCGGCTGGCTATGCCCACGGTGAGAGATGCTTGCAGCGCACAGTGTATCGCCAGCTCAGCGTGGACCCGCTTGTCAGCCGCTCGGGCTAGATCTGCTAGAGTAGAAAAAGTCTGGGTGTTTGTCTGTTTTAAATAAAACAATTTCGGAAATGTTTAAATATGAATTTAAATCTGTTTTTAATAACTTTTGAATTATAATTCCAAATAATACATATAATATATGTTTCTAAAACAGAAAATGTGGGGAATTCAAATATGCCTTTTAAAATATCTTTTGAGCATTTTAAATTTTCGAAATTATTTAAATGTAATAAAAAGGCCTTTTCTTAATTAATTAATAACTTTAAATCTACAACTCCAAATTCGACAAATAATATGTCTAAATCGATCAGCGCGACGAGCCCGTTCTAACTATGCTTTCCATGTTCTGAATTGCAGCATGCATCATATAAATATTAAGTGGACAGCAAGTGTTATGGGAGCAAAACATGACTAAAACTTAATAAAATGCTTTATTCTTGCACCCCACACCTCACCATGCCATGCTACATTATTGCCATGTAAATTGTGCATCATTCATCATGGCATGCTTGTTTGCTCGTCGCATTTTATATATATGCTTGCGCACTTTATTTATGTTGGCCCTTGTTTGTTTGGTTCTTCTTTCGAATAGACGCTTTAGGTGGAAAATACCAGGAATCCCAGGAGTACTACCCAGATCCGTCTCTCGCTTCAACTGAGCTGCCAGGCAAGCTTTACCACATGCTTGCATACATATAGTACCTATTGCTTATATCTTATTCTTGCATCATTGAGTCGCGATTGCATTAAATTGAATCCCAAGTACTGCATAGCCTTTACTTTTAAACCCCACCGAAGTTTGAGCCATGCGAGTCGTAGAACAATATGTGTAGGGTATGTGAGTGTCTGATGGATAACGAGGTACCTAAACAACTTAACCTGAGTAGTAATGGGATAACTAATGAAAGTGGCACCGGTGAGCAATATCTGTTATTTGGTTTTTCATGCTCACTTGTGTCCCGTAGGACCCCGAGTACTTGATTCCTGTTCCTTGATTATTCGCACTATCCACATCTAGGAGGCCTTATGGACCCCCCTGAGCCAGAGCTTGATTCATTCTTATTTCTTGGGGCCACAAAGTAGTTTGGGGCTTTATTACTATCCTGTACTTATGCCATGTTTTACTGTTTTATTTAAGATTGTGCGAGGAGCACCTGTACTGTTTAGGGATGAGGGCACGATTTCGCGGTATCGACAAGCCCAGTCACATTTTCGGTTCCCGATCGTTTACGCCGTTCGCAAAACCCGGTCTGTCTCGAGCCGCCAACTTCGCTATGGTAGCTTATTGGGGTGGCCCCCTGAAATATTTCTGAATCATGTGATCGCTTTGTCGTGAATGCCTCGTTGGGTTTTGATTTGGTTTTTCCGAGGTTGATCGAGTGTGTGTTGCTATTTGTGCACCCCTGCAGGGTAAATCTTTCTGAAAGCCGTGTTCGCGGTTATGGATGACTTGGAGTACAGTTTCTCGATCATAGACAAGTATAACTAAAGTACCGCTTTTAATTTGACTAAGTACCTGACTAGTAAATAGTTCAATACTCATGGAATGGTTAATAAAACTGCCAATGGATGGGTTATTCGTCCGCTTTCTCGTTGTTAAGCGAGAAGGAGGATGGATCTGTTAATTATACGGTTATAACTGTTGTTACTATTTAACGGACATCTGTCTATCATTGGTTAGGCAGATGGTTAGCGAGTATCTATAGACTATTAGCTATTATATTTTGCAGCAATTGCGTCACCCCAGGTATATGTCCCCTTTAGAGGCATACAGACTTGCTGAGTACCCCTAGGGTCTCACACGATAAATTGTTTGATTCAGATAAACAGGTGTATGCGCAAGATGGATACTGGGTGGAGGAGACAGATGATGTTGGCAACGATCACTCGGTGTAGAGATTCCGGGGATGGGGATCCGCGAGATCTGTGGGCGGGATGTGTTTATTTATGTGGCATCTTATGCCGATTTGCTTCTTATCCGTACTCGGATCTTGTTTTCTGCTTCCGCCTGATACTCTAATGTTTGATGTATGAGGAGCTATCCTAAACTATTATCTCTATCTAGGATATTTGGATCTTGCCGTATGGCGTTGCAATATTTCTATTTCTTTTAGATGGTATGGCTCTGAGAACAGTTGTATGGTGGCTTGCATACATACTCACTTGTGTATGTAGTTGATCCCTTCGCCTGCCGACTACGCCGCTTGTTCTTGTCCTGATGTTCTGAAAGTGGTTAGGACGGCCGACGGGTCTACCTGTGGGTGGCCCCTGGGCCCCCACCGTACTATTTTAACCACTTTCGCTCATCCAGGCATGCAACTTAGAGCGTAGTGTCCGAGGTAGTTACAATAAGGAGTGCTAGAAAGCTCCAATTGAGGATAAGAAGTTTGGTAGTACTAAAAATCCTGCTTTATATTTGTTGATGTTGGTCGACAATTTTTACTGTCATTTTTCTGTCAAAAACAAGGTGTTTCGCTAAGTTTCAGGATAAGAAAGAATTCTCGAAGAAATATAATTTTTTTGATGACTACAGAAGGTTTAACGACCAACTATATGGCAGGAATAAAAATTCCAGCCGTATAGTTTGGCCGTATAGATATCTTTGCTATCGACAAATTTTCTTTCTTAGGTACTGAAGGTTTAATGACCAACTATACGGTGGGAATAAATATTTCGGCCGTATAGTTCTGGCCGTATAGATATCGATGCCTTTGTAAAATTTCTTTTCCAGGTACAGAAGGTTTGACGACCAACTATACGGCGGGTAAAAAAATCCAGCCGTATAGTTCTGGACGTATAGTTGCGCTCCAAGGTGAAAACCCTAAATTTTTTACATGAGACTAACTATACGGCGGGAACGAATTGTTTCGGCCATATAGTTTGGCCGTATAGATACGTCCGACCACAAAATCGCCACGGGAAGGTACCCCCAACACAAAAACTTCAATCCTTTTTCTCTATTCTACCTCCAAACAATCTCAAAACCTCAAGATATCTTCATCTCTATGTAATTTCGTTCGATTTCCTCGCACACAAGTGATCTGCGGTATGTTTCTCCTCTGATCCTCCAATTACTTTTTGCAAATTAATTCTTGATCTATTATTATTATCAATCTAGGATGAGACCCACTATGAACTAATTGCCATGATTATCTTGCCTAGATTATTATTTTGAGGGGACTCTTTAGTGTGCTAAGGAGGAATATGTTATGCTTATTTTTGTTGGATCAAAAAGTTTTATTGTTTGTCTTTCCTTATTATTTTAGATGATGAATACAAGGAGCCAAACTCGTGCTCGTGCCACCGCTAGTGCTTCTTGGGCTGCCGCTCAAGAACGCATGGGGATACATGTAACACCCCGTTCACTCCTGGGCCCAGGGGGTGTCACTCCTGGCAGCTTAATAGGATATCTAGACTAGCTCCACAGACCAACACTAGTCTTTTCTGCACACTTTGTCCTCACTCGTGCGCACCCGGTTACCCACTTCCCGGTCGGTCACCCATCCTAGAATTGCTCTAGGCCAAGCACGCTTAACCTTAGAGTTCTTTTCGAATGAGCTTCCGGAAAAGAAGTTGCAACTTGTTGGTATGAGTATTCTATCAATCCTATTAAGCCATGTGCCTGGTCTCACATACACCCACTCTTTAGAAGATCGATGCCCTCATCGATCAAGCACACCCCAGGAACGTTCCCTCTTGGCATGCGCATGCGTCGATTCGGCACATGTGCCATGCCGTGTCCACTCCGGGCCACACGCGTCATGCTCCACATGTCCCTCCACTGACCCGCACACACCCGTGTAATCGCAAGGGTCAGCTCTGATACCAGTTGTAACACCCCGTTCACTCCTGGGCCCGGGGGGTGTCACTCCTGGCAGCTTAATAGGATATCTAGACTGGCCCCACAGACCAACACTAGTCTTTTCTGCACACTTTGTCCTCACTGCATGCGCACTGTTACCCACTTTTCGGTCGGTCACCCATCCTAGAATTGCTCTAGGCCAAGCACGCTTAACCTTAGAGTTCTTTTCGAATGAGCTTCCGGAAAAGAAGTTGCAACTTGTTGGTATGAGTATTCTATCAATCCTATTAAGCCATGTGCCTGGTCTCACAATACAGTTCAGGGATGAGCTCAAACGTGATCGCTTCAATAGGATCAAGAACCGAGAAGTGAAGACAACCAAGTGGGCTTGCCCCATTATATTGAATCAACTCGGTATTTCTAATGACTTTAATTTACTTTGCAATATGGTTGGCTTGCAAAATTTTGTATTCAATGATGTGCCTACTTATCGCCGGTTAACTCTTGAATTTCTAAGTTCTTTGCAAAGCACCGTTAAAGCATGGCATGGAGAGGACATGATTTCTATCCAACTTATGAACAACAATTATGCTTTATCACTAGATGAATGATTCGCATGTTTTAATTTTCCAAACAATAATGCTAATGCCTTACGCACATCCTTTGCTGGCATAGACCCTTCCCCGGAACTTTATTATAATGGAATGAGTTTCACTTCTAGAGTAAGCAAGGGGAAGAATATTCAATATCCTACAATTCGCTATTTGTTCTATGTTATTGCTAACACCATGCAGGCATGAAATGAGTAAACGAGACTCATTGATGAGGACATCTTAGTCCTCGCAAATGCTTCTTTCAACAACATCGACTTGTCACTCAACTTGGGCGCAATTCTTGTGCACTACCTAGAGTACCAATCCTCCCAAAGCTAATGACCAATTACAGGTGGAGGTGTCATCATCGTGCTCGCCATTTGCCTAGGCATCGACCTAGGTGAGTTGCAACCAGTGCTAGGTGAGTGACATGTTGGTTTCTCTACTTTAAAAACTTGTGGAATGCTCATTAGGAGAGGTGGTGTTTATTACTTACATATTGCTGGAGCTAGGCGTCTCTACTTGTAGGTTGAGCAACACCAACCCAAGGAGGGGACCCAGATGAAGATGAGGACCAAGAAGAGGAGCAAGAAGTTCCTTATCAAGAGGAGCATCCACCAACCCGGTTCGCTACATACCAAGACTTCCAAGAACTTGGAGGAACTGTGGAGAGGATGCATAACCTCTCCTTGAACCTCTGAGAAACAACTAGTAATTTATCAACTCAATTTGCGAACTGGAGTTACGACTTTTCCCGCCACCACAATGATTTGAAGGGCTTGCAAAAGCCTAAGCTTGGGGAAGTTTCCTCATTATCTTTATTTGGCATTCATTTGCTTTTATTTATTTCTAGGTTATGTTTTTAATTCGAGTTTATAAGCACTCGTGTTGGCTTCCCCAACACTTTATCTTAGTTATTTCTTTTTGTTTTCGAAATTTTCTAGATGAGCTTTGCCGCCAATTTTTCTATTCTTTAATTCTCTCTCTTAAAAACAAAAAAAATAATTTTCCATTTATCTTTATTTTCCCTCTTCCGTCCTTTCTATTCTCCTTGTGGCTTTCACATATTTGCAGGAGAGTGATCGACTTCGAGTTTCCAAGAAGCAAATCAAAAGGGAAGAGAGAAGTGAAACCTATCATGATAGGTATGCCTTAAGACTCCCCACTTTTTAAGTTTGAGAAACCCATGCTAGTTAGTAGTAAATGTTAAAATATTATATTGGTGGAGTGAGTCTTTATACTGTAGTAAAAAAAATCATGGGTATTTAGTGGGGTATGTTTTGTTCTAGCTCTTGCAGTTAACCAAGTCTTGCCTAAAAATTTGCTAAAAAATTGTAATAAGAAAAAGTCTCACAATTTAAGGGTTGGGTGTTGTAGTGTTTAGTCTTGAAGTCTTATTTCTAGAGACACTCAACACCATAGAAAATAATGATTGACTTGATAGCTCTCTTTAAAAGGATTTGTTCAATTGAATTAATGTTTAGCGGTTTTTGTGAGCATGCCAAAGTTTGACTTGTGAATCATAAGAATGATATAGCTTTATGCGTGTCAAACTTCATGGGATGCCAACAGCTCCGCTAGCCTACGAACGATCTTCATGGAGGAAACTCCTAAATTTCGGCTATGAGTTGATTAAACATATGTAGCAGCAATGCTATAATGGGTAAGATTCTTGGCATTCTCGGGTAACTATGTTCATGATGGAATCACTCCTCTGGCTGATATGAGTAACCATTGTGCAAAAGGAACAAAAACCTTGGTGATACCAAGAGTGTCCATCATAGCCTGATAAACTAATTAAAAAATTGGCTTGCTCTCAATTACTTAAGAACTGAAATTATTGAAGGACAATGAACATAAAAGTAGTGCTTGAAAATTCTTGACTTATTGATGTGGGAGAATTGAGATACTCTAGTGTATATGTTTTTCATGACAACTCTCAATTTTACATGATTATACTTTATTGTTCAAAGGCAAGTCTATGAGTTGATTACATGACATGGAATAAGGTTTACCCATTTGAATCATCCATGTTAACTATACTTTTGCTGTGCTATAAGGATGCATAAAAACCCATATGATATGATTGTCATTACTCTATCTATGCTGAAGTTTTTCAGATTAATAAAGTGGAGGAAACATGAGACTACCAATCATGAGTAAGATCATCATCTCGTTATTTCAGTTTAAATGATGAGTTCCTTTTTGATTTTGGTTTTCTTGCTCGAGGACGATCAAGTTTAAGCTTGGGGAGGTTGATGGCTGTGCAATATAGCCATCTACATCCGCATTTAAACTGGATATTATTCATATTTTATGAAATATCTCTCTAAACCCTGCCACTAATGCTTAATGATCAAAGGGGTATGCAATCCTTTCTTTCTATTTCTCCCTGTGCAGATAATGATGTTTGATGATGGAAATCATAACATTAAAGTCAAAGATACGAGATTTCCAACAACCAAAAGAAATCAAGGGTCGTGAAGTGTAGACAGAAGCTTTAACGACCAACTATACGACAGGAATAAAATTCTGGATGTATAGTTCTGGCCGTATAGTTGCCATCGACACCGCTAGGTCAAACAGAACAACTTTCGTGAAGGGATCCCAATATATATAAATAGGCTTTGGGCGACGAGAAACAATGCCCCGGAGAGCTGCTGCAGAACCCCAGAAACCTGCAGCCACAATACCAGAGAGCCGCTGGAGGAATAATAGACTTAGATCTAATCTCCAAACCCTTCTCCACCACCATAGACATATTCCACCACTTGTAATAGTAGATCCTATCTTCGATTGGCAACATTGTAAGACTATTTTCTATCAATCTCATGGTTTCCATTGCAATGTTTATGATTGTTGATTTCATCTCTATGTGTGGGTACTTCTCTTTGGGCTAAGGGCTTCGTCCTAGCCATGTAGCTTTTGTGCATGTTATTTATCATAGATGGGATCATGTATTAGTTTGTATGACATGATGATTAATGTATCCTCTCTTTCCTCAATCCAAGGACTTGTTAGGTACCCAAGACCCCAAGGATTGAGCTAGGTATATGGAGTATGAGTAGTGACTAATCTACAGGTTGGGAACCCTAGTGACAGAAGGGGTAGTACGGCTATATGTGAGGGACTTACTTGGGATTAATGGTGACATCATTATGCATATCATTAGTTCTCTTGCTTCTATGGATGAGACTAGTAGGTTATTGCTATAAGCGATTGCGGAGGCAATAGCAATTATAGATGCACTGCCCACATATAATTATCTTGCTCTAACAATTACATGCATACTTTATTATTATCTTTTATTCCCTTCAGATGTTTTGCACAGCTACAGGTGAAACCAAAAGCCCTAGGCTCTCTCTCTTCATCATCGACAACAATAAAAGACAGCAAACTCTTGGTCTAGTAAAACATAAAAAGAATTCTAAAACTCCCGAAGGTCCGTTAAAGTAACTTCACTATGCTTTCTGCTTCCCGAGGATTCGATAACCTAGGTATACTAGGGAAAAAGAGTTATACTACATCCGTAATCCGGATCGAAGGTATCACATCCTCGTCTCCAGTGAGGGAGCTGATCATCCGGGACGACGAGTACATGCTGCAGCAGCGGCCTAACGGAAGGACTTGGGCGTCGGTGCCTGGCACTTGGCTTGTGGTGGTGTTCCTCCCTCGGACGCGCCCATGCCATGGACTTGTGGCAGGCTGATGCCACTAGTGGAAAACGGGCCTCCAGTCCCGAACCGTAAGGGGCTTTAGTGTCGGTCCTGGTAACCGGGACTAGAGGGGCGGGACTAAAGGCCCACCCATTAGTCCCGGCCCTCTTACCAGTCGGGACCAATGGGCATCCACGTGGCTGTCTCTGCGGGCGCTGGGTGCTCCCCCATTAGTCCCGGTTCGTATTACGAACCGGGACAAATTGTCCTCTACCACGGCAGAATTTTAGGCACTTTCTCTACCGCGGCAGAGAATTTAATTTGTATTCTTTTTTTTCATTTCAAAATAGTTTTCTACGCTACCACATACCGTACATGTTCGTGCATACATAAGATAATTCTCGTAAGATCGAGCATACAAATATATACATGATAGTTACACATGGAGATCACAATTATCGGGACTAGAGCCCGTCTATTCAATTAAACGGTCGGGGATCATCGGCGCCTATTCACACTAAATTCTCCGGCGTCATCTATCATCTCGTTCATCAAGAATCCTTCCAGTTCTTCAGCAATTGCTACTACGCGTTGCTGTGGTAGGAGCTGATCCCGCATTTTCTCGAACTATATAAGAAAAGGAGATCAATATGAATATAAATCATGATAACAAAAAGTGACGGTAATAAAAAATAATGTTATGAATGTATTGCTTACATCGACTCTATAATCATTCAGCTCACTGGTAAACGTGCGAATGAACTCGCAAACATAGAATCCACATAGATTCGTCCCCCTGTGATCGCCAAGACTTTACGAGAATAGAATTCAATCAAAATAATAATCATGCATCATAATTGTATTGAAACTAGAAGTAAAGAGATGCCTACTACTACTTATCGAGACCGCTTAAACGCGACTTCTTAGTAAAGTCACCTGTAACCGCACTCTTGAACTGGTTCCAAACCCTACCCGGTAAAGAAAATGAATGAGTTATTTATTATGTGATATCTCAGGAAATCAACAAAAGAGACCGCTGTAGCACAAAAATTACCTCTGGAGCATGTCCTGCATGTCACTAAACTGTTCCAGGGGTCTCTTTAATGGGTCCATGACTTCAACTCTTCCCTTATCAAGTTGAATGTCCATGAGAATCCAGTGGAAACTGTACACGTTTATATATACATCAGTAACTCATCAATTACACTTAACATCGAGTAAGCAAAAGAGAATGTGTACAACAGAGTAAGACACTCACGCGAAATTGTAAGGAAACAGTATGTGGTCACAGAAATTTTGCTCCGTTAGAAACCTTAGAAGGTTTTCCTGTGTTTCCTCGGGTTTTTCTCGGAATATTCTTGGAATTGGACGGGACAAAAGCCAAATTCATTATTTTACCATGGGACATCTGGAGCCAGAATACGAGACGGAGAGGGGTTGGGGCCCGGCCACACCATCTGGCCGCGTGGCCAGGCCTGGCCCGTGCCAGGGGGTGGTCTGGCCGCCCCAGGCACCCCCTCGGCCTCTCCTTCGGCCTATATATTGCCTTTGATACGGAAACCCTAAGTATCCGATCAAAATTCCACAAAAGAGTCTGTAGCCGCCGTCATCTCCATCCCTAGATCGGGAGGGATCTGAAGCTCTTCGGCACCACGAGAGGGAATTCACCCTGGAGGCCTTCTTTATCATCATGCAAGCCTCTGGTGTGATGCGTGAGTAGTTCATCTCTGGACTACGGGTCCATGTAGTAGCTAGATGGCTGGTTCTCCTCCTTTGTGCTATCATGTTTAGATCTTGTGAGCTCCGTTCATGATCAAGATCATCTATTTATAATTCTGCATGTTGTGTTTGTGGGGATCCGATGGATATTGAGATGCTATTTCAGATTGATTATTGATTCTATCATGTCTTTGTTATTTGTGATCTTGCATGCTTTCCATTGTTAGTAGCTATCTTGGCCAAGTAGATGCTAGCAACTCCAAGAGTTAGTATTTATGCTCGATAGTGGGTTCATGCCTCTCGTAATCTGGGGAAGTGACAGAAATCTTTAAGGTACTACATGTGCTGTTGCTACTAGGGAGAAAACAACAATCCTTTGTTCATAGAACAATCGTATTGTTTACTTTACACGCAATTCGTAATGCAATAATTTGTTGCTTGCTTTATTGAAAACACAAAAAATGACTACTCTTTAAAACACTAAGTTGTGTGACTTCACTAGCACCAACAACAATGATTTTATGAGCACACCTATTGCTCCACATGTTCCTGAAGCTACTTTCTTTGAGATTAAACCAGCATTACTCAATCTTGTTATGAGAGAACAATTTTTTGGTATTGGTAATGAAGATGTTGCTGCCCATCTAAATAACTTTGCTGAACTTTGTGAGATGCAAAAGCATAGGGATATAGATGGAGATATTATTAAGCTGAAATTGTTTCCTTTCTCCTTGAGAGGAAAAGCTAAAGAGTGGTTAAATTCCCTAACTAGGAATAGTACTGATCCTTGGACTAAATGCAAAGATGCTTTCATTGAAAAATACTATCCTCCTGCTAAGATTATATCTATGAGAAGTGAAATAATGAAGTTTAAACAATCTAATAATGAACATGTTGCTCAAGCTTGGGAAAGAATGAAATCTTTGGTAAAGAATTGTCCCACTCATGGACTAACTTCTTGGATGATCATCCAAACTTTTTATGCAGGATTGAACTATTCTTCAAGGAACCTATTGGACTCTGCTGCTGGAGGCACCTTTATGACCATTACTTTGGGTGCTGCAACTAAGCTTCTGGATAATATGATGGTTAACTATTCTGAATGGCATACTGAAAGAGCTCCACAAGGTAAGAATGTAAATTCTGTTGAGGAAACCTCCTCCTTGAGTGATAAGATTGATGTTATTATGTCTATGCTTGTTAATTGGAAAGCCCATATTGATCCAAATAATGTTCCTTTAGCTTCTTTGGTTGCTCAAGAAGAGCAAGTTGATGTGAACTTTATAAGGAATAATAATTTGGCAATAATGCTTATGGTAATAACAATTATATGCCCTATCCTCCTAATAATGCTTATGGTTATAATGGCAAACCTGGATTACCTAGTGAAGGAAGGATTCTAGAGGTTGAAAGGGCCACTAAAAACTTCATGCAAATGCAATATGAGCAAAATAAGTTATTTACTAAAACTATGGAGGAACAATCTACCATTTTGAAGAATATTAGCCATCAACTTGAGAGTTTAAATAGGGAAATTCCTAGTTTACAATTAAAACTTTCTAATGCTGAAAGAAATATATCATCTTTGTCTGAAGCACAATCTTCTTTGATTAATAAAATGGCTGGTAAACCTGAAACTAATGATAATCCCTTTGCAGCTACTAATGCCATACAAGTAAGAATTGATGAAAATGTTAGACTATTAGCTGAATTACATGCTAAGTGGGAAAGAGAAGATGAAATTCCTAGAAACATTAGTGTTTCTACTATCACTACCACTAGTGTTGAGGCTAGTAATAGCTCTACTACCTTAGATGATAATTATGGTTTTGATCTTGATGGTTGCAATATCTCTGAAGTTATTAAGTTCCTACAAAAGCTTGCTAAAAGTCCTAATGCTAGTGCTATGAACATGGCCTTTACAAAACACATTACTGATGCTCTCATAAAGATTAAAGAAGAAAAGATGAAACATAAAGCTTCTATTCCTATAAAACAAGAAGATGGTTGGGAACCCATCATAAATATGAAAGTGAATGATTTTGATTTCAAAGCTTTATGTGATCTTCATAATAGTGTTTTTATTATGCCTAGAAGGATTTATGATATGCTTGATTTGCCACCACTTGAAGATTGTTATTTGAATGTCCCACTTGATGATAATGCTAAAAATAAACTCATGGGGAGTATTAATGATGTTCTTATTATGGTTAACAATGCCTATGTTCCCGTTGATTTCTATGTTTTGGATGTTGAATGCAATGCTTCTTGTCCTATTACTTTGGGAAGACCTTTTCTTAGAACTGTTGGTGCCATTATTGATATGAAAGAAGGCACCATTAAATATCAACTCCCACTCAAGAAAGGTATAGAACACTTCCCTAAGAAGAGAGAGAAGATTTCTTTTGCCTCTCCTATGAAAACAAAATTTGCTCTTAATGCTTCTTCATTTGAGAACACTTGATTCTTTTTCTTACTTCTTATGCCTAACTTAAAGGCGTTAAAGAAAAGTACTTATTGGGAGATAACTCAAAAGTTTTAGATAGTCTTGGAAGTTATTACTTCAGTAATAACCGCTCCTTATCCTTTTATTTGCTTTTTGTGCCAAGAGTAACCTCTAATGGGAGAGAAGTAATGATTGGAAAAGTTGTTGTGCCGAAATAGATTTATGTGCTTCACCGTAAACATTCGTGTAAAATATCTGTACGTCCTTTTGAGGCGTGAATTTTTGTGATTCTGCCGCAGGTTGTTATCTAACTTTCATTAGTTCAACACTTTTTGATTTGAGCAACAGAAGGTCTTCTAAAAAAATCGTCTTTACCTGCTGGTCTGTTTTGACAGATTTCTGCCATTTTCTGCATTTGCTTCTTGTTGGTTCCTTTTTGAGTTCTTTTGGGGAATTGAGCTTTTTGAGGGAAGTGCTACAGTAGCTTGTGTTTTAATGGAAGTTTTATTGGTGTTAGAACTGAACCCAAAGACCTATTATCTTGAGTGCACTAATGTTGCTAATAAAGATTGTGTGAAGTTTTGTATGAAGGAAAAATTTCAGGTGTATGGAAGAAATGAGTAATGAGATGAAGGATGGACTAAAGCTCAAGCTTGGGGATGCCACGCGTGTCACCCCAAGAAATATCCAAGAAGTACAAGCGTCAAAGCTTGGGGATGCCCAAGGCATCTGATACATTGCAAATGTATCTATAATTTTTGATGTCCAATGCTTGGTTTTATCTACTTTATTGTGTTGTGTTCCAACTTTGGAGTACTTTTCATATGATTTCTTGGACAAACCTATTAACAAGATGCCACAGTGCCAGTTGCCTGTTTTCTACTGTTTTTGGTTTTAGGAAGTCAGAAAATGAATATTCTCGGAATTGGACGGGACAAAAGCCAAAGTTGATATTTTCCCGGAAGACTCACGGAACCAGAAGGAGGGTAGCATGAGGATCAGTCTTTGTAAGTAAGGGGCATGAGATTTCGGTTTATAACTTGTCAAGCATATCCTCTTAGTTGTGTCACTTTAACCTTAATCACCTCAAGATGCTTATGATAGGGGCAATGAGAGCTGAAGGCTATAAGTACCATAATTTTTGGAAGCTCTTTATGATTCTTGAATCCCTACTTCCTTTTTACAAAGGCCTTTCTTCCACCATTATATTGAGTCTCCACCTTCTACCTTTATGCACCTACTTTGAGAGCATAGTGGCCATTCTTAGTTCTATGTGCATTTTCCCAAGACTAGTTGATTGATGCATAACTTGATATTGCTTGTTTTAAACTATTTGTATCTAGTCACTCTTATGAACTTTGAAGGTGTCCTATGCATTTATATTTGCTACTCTATGAGGGACAAGCTGAATACTATTATGCTATGTTTTCTTTATGTGAAACAAACAAACGTCTTGCAAAGCATTGTTATTCATGAATCTTTTGTTTGTGCCTTTTCATGTTGCATCATAGTTTCTTTGTCTTATTGCTAGAACTTTGTCTTTCATGTTATGATTGAAGTACTAAGATACCAGCTTTGAATGTTTTACAAATACTTTGATCAAGTTTATGATGGTGCATGTCACCTCAAAAATTATTCTTTCTTTTTATCACTTACCTACTCGAGGACGAGCAGGAGTTAAGCTTGGGGATGTTGATACATTGCAAATGTATCTATAATTTTTGGTGTTCCATGCTTCGTTTTATCTACTTTCTTGTGTTTTGTTCCAACTTTGGAGTACTTTTCATATGATTTCTTGGACTAACCTATTAACAAGATGCCACAGTGCCAGTTGCATGTTTTCTACTGTTTTTGGTTTCAGGAAGTCAGAAAATGAATATTCTCGGAATTGGACGAGACAAAAGCCAAAGTTGATATTTTCTCGGAAGACTCACGGAGCCAGAAGGAGAGTCGGAGAGGGGCCACAGGGTGGCCACACCATCCCATGGTGCGGGTCCCCCAGGCCGCGCTAGGGCATGGTGTGGGCCCCCTGGCCGCCCACCGACCTTTCCCTCTGGCCTATAAGAAGCCTCCCGAGGCATAAACCCTAAATCGTCAACCAGAAATCCACGAAAAGAAGTGAGCCTAGCTCATTTGGTTAGGGAAGTGGATGTACAACCCGGCCACCCAGGTTCAAGTCTTCACGGACGCGGACTTGGGGTCTTATTATTTCAAAAAAAACTCGCTGTAGGGGCTTCCCTTACCGCATTCCTTTCAAAAAAAAGAAATCCACGAAAAGTTCCGTTGCGCCGCAGCCACCGAAGGGGAGACTCGAGGGACAGAAAGTCTCTATTCTGGCACCCTGCCGGGACGGGGAAGTGCCCCCGGAGCCATCTCCATCGATCTCCACCACCATCTCCACCACCGTTGCTGATTCCCATGATGAGGAGGGAGTAGTTCTCTCTCGAGTCTAAGGGTTCTACCGGTAGCTATGTGTTCATCTCTCTCTCTATGCATGATCTTATTTAGATCATGAGCTTGAGGTGTGCGGTTATAGCCCTACCATCGATTAGAGTGTCCAACCGGAGAGTAGTTAAGAGTAGTATCATAAAGAGAAGATATTTATATGAGAGTGTTCACTAGTGAAAGTATGATCCCTAGGCCTTGTTTCTAAGCATTGAAACTTCGTTTGCTACTAGATCTGTTACATGTTTGCTTGCTTCTATCTTTATTTCAGTTTTACTTTAGTCTTTTCCATGCCATCAAGCTATCTTCTATCACCGTTACCGCTTATAATTATCCATACCACTTGTATTTCACTATCTCTTCGCCAAACTAGTGCACCTATACACCTGACAAGTGTATTGGGTGTGTTGGGGACACAAGAGACTTCTTGTATCTTGATTGCAGGGTTTCTTGAGAGGGGATACCTTTGACCACTTCCTCCCTGAGTTCGATAAACCTTGGGTGATCCACTTAAGGGAAAACTTGCTGCTGTTCTACAAACCTCTGCACTTGGAGGCCCAACAACTGTCTACAAGAATAGAAGTGCGTAGACATCAAGCTATTTTCTGGTGCCGTTGCCGGGGAGGTAAGGTAAAAGGTACTCACATCCTCCGGTGTGAGTGCTCAAAGTTATTTCCTTTAGATTCTGCAATTTTGTCTTTTGTTTCTTGTTTTCACTAGTTAGGCTTAATGGAAAACAACAACAAAATTAGAGAGTTTTATAGTATTTATCTTGAGTTAGGACATGAAGTGTTCGAAGAGAAAATTAAAAAACCTATGGAACTTTATTTGCATGCTAATAGCAATGTTGTTAGTATGAATTCTTTGGACACCATTATTGCTAATGCTATGGAAAAGTCTAAGCTTGGGGAAGCTAGTTTTTATGAAAATGATCTTTTTAGTTCCCCAGCTTTGGAAGATAGCTATTCTATTGCTTATGATGATACCAAACCTCCAATATATGATGATTACAATAATGAATATGATATTTTCAGTCCACCTACTATTGAGGAGAAAATTAATGATTACAGTATGCCTCCTATATTTGATGATTATGGTGATGAGAATAATAATGATAGCTATTTTGTTCAATTTGATCCTACCACAATTAATAAGAATGACTATGTTTATGTGGAGAGTAATAATCATTTTATGCATGTGGCTCATGATAAGAATGTTTTATGTGATAGTTATATTGTTAATTTTATTCATGTTGCTACTGAAAGTTATTATGAGAGAGGGAAACATGGTTCTATGCATCTCGATAATATTAAGTTCCCCTCTTTATGTTGAAAATTTTGAAGTTGCACTTGTTTTGCTTTCCTATGCTTGTTGCTTTGTGCTTTCATGACTTATTTCTTTACAAGATTCCTATGCATAGGAAGTGGGTTAGACTTAAATGTGTTTTGAATTTGCTTTTTGATGCTCTCTTTTACTTCAATTCATATTTCTTATGTGAGCATCTTCTCAAACAATCATGCCTAACTTAAAGGCGTTAAAGAAAAGTACTTATTGGGAGATAACCCAAAAGTTTTAGTTGAGTCTTGAAAGCTCAGTAATAACCGCTCCTTATCCTTTTTATTTGCTTTTTGTGCCAAGAGTAACCTCTAATGAGAGAGAAGTAATGATTGGGAAAGTTGCTGTCCCGAAACAGATTTTTGTGCTTCACCGTAAAAATTCGTGTAAAATCTCTGAACTTCTTTTTGAGGCGTGAATTTTTGTGCTTCTGCCCCAGGTTGTTACCTAACTTTCGTTAGTTCAACACGTTTTGATTTGAGCAACATAAGGTCTTAGAAAAAATTCGTCTTTACCTACTGGTCTGTTTTGACAGATTTCTGCCATTTTCTGCATTTGCTTCTTGTTGGTTCCTTTTTGAGTTCTTTTGGGGAATTGAGCTTTTTGAGGGAAGTTCTACAGTATCTAGTGTTCTAATGGAAGTTTATTTGGTGTTAGAACTGAACCTTAAGACCTATTATCTTGAGTGCACTAATGTTGTTAATAACGATTGTGTGAAGTTTCGTATGAAGGAAAAAATTTAGGTGTATGCAGAGAATGATGTAATGAGATGAAGAATGGACTAAAGCTTAAGCTTGGGGATTCCACGCGTGTCACCCAAAGAAATATACAAGAAGTACAAGCGTCAAAGCTGGGGGATGCCCAAGGCATCCCCTTCTTCATCAATAAAACTCCTAGGTTTCTTCCAAACGCTTCATTTTTATTGTTTCATGCACAGTTGTGTTGTTCTTGGAGCATCTTCTTTTTCGTTTTCATTTTGGTTTTTCGTTTGCTTGGTTTTCTTAGTTTTCTAAATAAATTGGTTGGACCCACTCTTTCATACATTGGCTTGCAAATAGTTTGGTTTGGTTTGGAAAAGAGTAGGAAAGTTCATACTTATGTGGTAAAAAGAGCTCGTTTTTGACTGTGGCCTATGCTTTGTCATGCAATGCTTGATATTGCTTTGGCTTTATGCTTAGTATTCAATGATGTAGCATGACTTGTTATAAACAATTGATATTGCTTAATGTGCCTTGGATGAATCATGCGTTGTTTTAGCATATTAAAGCATAGTATAGTGGTATTCTCCTTTGATGCTTTATTTGGGTTGACTTAGCGCATGCTCACACCATGTTATGACTATCTCAAGTCACCATAAGCCTTTATGATCCTTTAGTTTTCAACTTGTAGTATCACTTTATGCTTTGATCAATGATGTTTTGTCGCCCTGCATGATTATGGCCATTATTGCTCTCTTAGTTTGTCGCTCCCAGTCTTTTGCTAGCCTCCACAACCAAGTATGAGTTCCACTCATGCATCAAACTCCCTAAACCAAGTTATTCCAAAGAGTCCACCATACCTACCTACTAGCTTATGTTATTCCAAGTATATTCATGCTTTTGTCTACCTTCCAAATTAAACTTGTTATGAGAAAACTAGTGATTAAAGCTCTCACGAACTTGATGGCACACTTTACTTTTTGCATCTAATAAACTTGAACCACTGGGTCCTTCTTTGTTGCGTATATGCTTGCGCTTTATAAGTTGAAATTAGCAGAACCATGTACCATGGGGAACGATTTCAACATTGCACTTGTACTTTGTACCCCGTTGATATCATGTTCTTTTGCTTACGGATCCCGGCGGTGTGAAATAAAAGTGGAACTTGTAAGATCCTGGAGTTTGTATGTGTGTTAGAGAAACTGCTGGGCTGCTAGCCTAAGCCATGCCTAATCATGGTGGAAACTTGCAGCATCACCATAATGAGCACTCTATGAAGCATCCTCAATAAAAACCTATGCAAATAGAAAATAAAAAGATCGCTGAGATGCTCATTGTCTGCTTGCCTTGTCATTTTGATTATGGGAAAGCTCCCGTATCATGTGCAAGGGTACCCGTTGGTTCTTAATGATACACATGTACTTACAATGACAAGAGCTTACTCGTGACTGAAGTTGAGTAGCATGAGGATCGGTCTTCGTAAGTAAGGGGCATGAGATTTCAGTTTATAACTTGTCAAGCATATCCTCTTAGTTGTGTCACTTTAACCTTAATCACTTCAAGATGCTTATGATAGGGGCAATGAGAGCTGAAAGCTATAAGTACCATAATTTTTGGAAGCTCTTTACGAGACTTGAATCCCTACTTCCTTTTTACAAAGGCCTTTCTTCCACCATTATATTGAGTCTCCACCTTCTACCTTTATGCACCTACTTTTAGAGCATAGTGGCCATTCATAGTTCTATGTGCATTGTCCCAAGACTAGTTGATTGATGCAAAACTTGATATTGCTTGTTTTAAACTATTTGTATCTAGTCACTCTTATGAACTTTGAAGGTGTCCTATGCATTTATATTTGCTACTCTATGAGGGACAAGCTGAATACTATTATGCTATGTTTTCTTTATGTGAAACAAACAAACGTCTTGCAAAGCATTGTTATTCATGAATCTTTTGTTTGTGCCTTTTCATGTTGCAACATAGTTTCTTTGTCTTATTGCTAGAACTTTGTCTTTCGTGTTATGATTGAAGTACTAAGATCCTAGCTTTGAATGTTTTACAAATACTTTGATCAAGTTTATGATGGTGCATGTCACCTCAAAATTATTCTTTCTTTTTATCACTTACCTACTCGAGGACGAGCAGGAGTTAAGCTTGGGGATGTTGATACATTGCAAATGTATCTATAATTTTTGATGTTCCATGCTTGGTTTTATCTACTTTCTTGTGTTTTGTTCCAACTTTGGAGTACTTTTCATATGATTTCTTGGACTAACATATTAACAAGATGCCACAGTGCCAGTTGCCTGTTTTCTACTGTTTTTGGTTTCAGGAAGTCAGAAAATGAATATTCTCGGAATTGGACGGGACAAAACCCAAAGTTGATATTTTCCCGGAAGACTCACGGAGCCAGAAGGAGAGTCGGAGAGGGGCCACAGGGTGGCCACACCATCCCATGGCGTGGGTCCCCCAGGCTGCGCCAGGGCATGGTGTGGGCCCCCTGGCCGCCCATCGACCTTGCCCTCTGGCCTATAAGAAGCCTCTCGAGGCATAAACCCTAAATCGTCAACCAGAAATCCACGAAAAGAAGTGAGCCTAGCTCATTTGGTTAGGGAAGTGGATGTACAACCCGGCCACCCAGGTTCAAGTCTTCACGGACGCGGACTTGGGGTCTTATTATTTCAAAAAGAAACTCACTGTAGGGGCTTCCCTTACCGCATTCCTTTCAATGAAAAAGAAATCCACGAAAAGTTCCGCTGCGCCGCCGCCACCGAAGGGGAGATTCGAGGGACAGAAAGTCTCTGTTCTGGCACCCTGCCGGGACGGGGAAGTGCCCCTGGAGCCATCTCCATCGATCTCCACCACCATCTCCATCACCGTTGCTGATTCCCATAATGAGGAGGGAGTAGTTCTCTCTCGAGGCTAAGGGTTCTACCGGTAGCTATGTGTTCATCTCTCTCTCTATGCATGATCTTATTCAGATCATGAGCTCGTAATCTATAGATCTACCTTGCTACTCAAGTGCTTTAATAGATCTCTGCTCTCCCCATGTGTGTGAAAGTGACATCATGCTCACCATGGTGGCACTTAGGCTAGAGATTACAAATACTTGTTATGAGTTATATTTGGAGTTGGATGTCTTTATGAAATTGTGGTGTTTGTTGGAACCATCTAGTACTCAAGGTGACAGTGTGGGGTTTTCTAAATGGGGAAGGCTTACTTTGAGGTGTACTGTTATAGCCCTACCATCGATTAGAGTGTCCAACCGGAGAGTAGTTAAGAGTAGTATCATAAAGAGAAGATATTTATATGAGAGTGTTCACTAGTGAAAGTATGATCCCTAGGCCTTGTTTCTAAGCATTGAAACTTCGTTTGCTACTAGATCTGTTACATGTTTGCTTGCTTCTATCTTTATTTCAGTTTTACTTTAGTCTTTTCCACGCCATCAAGCTATCTTCTATCACCGTTACCACTTATAATTATCCATACCACTTGTATTTCACTATCTCTTCGCCGAACTAGTGCACCTATACACCTGACAAGTGTATTGGGTGTGTTGGGGACACAAGAGACTTCTTGTATCTTGATTGCAGGGTTTCTTGAGAGGGGATACCTTTGACCACTTCCTCCCTGAGTTCGATAAACCTTGGGTGATCCACTTAAGGGAAAACTTGCTGTTGTTCTACAAACCTCTGCACTGGGAGGCCCAACAACTGTCTACAAGAATAGAAGTGCGTAGACATCAACAACCCCCTCTTCATTAATAAAAATCCCAGGTTTCTTCCAAACGCTTCATTTTTATTGTTTCATGCACAGTTGTGTTGTTCTTGGAGCGTCTTCTTTTTCGTTTTTGTTTTTTGTTTGCTTAGTTTGCTGAATAAATTGGTTGGACCCCCTCTTTCATTACATTGGTTTTCAAATAGTTTGGTTTGGTTTGGAAAAGAGTTGGAAAGCTCATGCTTAAGTGTTAAAGAGAGTTTGTTTTTAACTGTGGCCTATGCTTTGTCATGCCATGCTTGATATTGTTTTGGATTTATGCTTAGTATTCTTTGCTATAGCATGACTTGTTATAAACAATTGAGATTGCTTAATGTGCCTTGGATGAATCATGCGTTGTTTTAGCATATTAAAGCATAGTATTGTGGTATTCTCCTTTGATGCTTTATTTGGTTTGACTTGGCGCATGCTCACACCATGTTATGACTATCCCAAGTCACCATAAGCCTTTATGATCCTTTAGTTTTCAACTTGTAGTATCACTTCATGCTTTGATCAATGATGTTTTGTCGCTCTGCATGATTATGGCCATTATTGCTCTCTTAGTTTGTCACTCCCAGTCTTTTGCTAGCCTCCACAACCAAGTATGAGTTCCACTCATGCATCCAACTCCCTAAACCAAGTTATTCCAAAGAGTTCACCATACGTACCTATTAGCATATGCTATTCCAAGTATATTCATATTTTTGTTTACCTTCCAAATTAAACTTGTTATGAGAAAACTAGTGATTAAAGCTCTCACGAACTTGATGGCACACTTTACTTTTCTTGCCCTTAATAAACTTGAACCATTGTGTCGTCTATGTTGTATATGCATGCACTGATTTGTTGGGGATTAGCAGAACCATGATGTCATGGGGAACACTTTCAACATTGCACTGGTACTTTGTACCTAGTTGATATCATGCTCTTTTGTCTATGGATGTCGTCGGTGTGAAATGAAAGGGGAGCTCGTAAGTCCATGGAGTTATGTATATGTGTTAGAGAAACGCCTGGGCTGCTGGTCTAATCCATGTTGACATGGTGGAAACCTGCAGCGTAACCATAATGAGCTGTCTATGAAGCATTTTTCTTATAAAAAAGAGTCCTATATTGAGAAAAAAAGAGAAAAAGAAAAAAAGATATTATGAAAAGAGGAAAGAGAGAAAAAAGCACCATATTCCCATGGTAAATAAGAAGATTGCTGAGATGCTCGTTGTGTGCTTGCCTTGTCATTTTGATATGGGGATTCTTCAGTATCATCGGGCAAGGAGTACCCCGTTGGTGGTTCTCTATGATACACATGTACTTACAATGACAAGAACTTACCGGTGACTAAACTTGAGTAGCACGAGGAGCGGCCCTCATATTCAAGGGACATGAGATTTCTAACTTATACTTCGTCAAGCATGTACACCATAGTTTGTTCACTTTAACCTTAATCACTTCAAGATGCTTATGATAGGGGCAATGAGAGCTGAAAGCTATAAGTACCATGATTTTTGGAAGCTCTTTATGAAACTTGAATCTCTGCTTCCTTTTATGAAGGCCTTTCTTCTACCATTATATTGAGTCTCCACCTTCTACCTTTATGCACCTACTTTGAGAGCATAGTGGCCATTCTTAGTTCTATGTGCATTGTCCCAAGACTAGTTGATTGATGCATAACTTGATATTGCTTGTTTTAAACTATTTGTATCTAGTCACTCTTATGAACTTTGAAGGTGTCCTATGCATTTATACTTGCTACTCTATGAGGGACAAGCTGAATGCCATTATGCTATGTTTTCTTTATGTGAAACAAACAAACGTCTTACAAATCATTGTTATTCATGAATCTTTTGTTTGTGCCTTTTCATGTTGCAACATAGTTTCTTTGTCTTATTGTTAGAACTTTGTCTTTCCTGTTGTGATTTAAGTACTATGATCCCAGCTTTGAATGTTTTACAAATACTTTGATCAAGTTTATGATGGTGCCTGTCACCTCAAAAATTATTCTTTCTTTTTATCACTTACCTACTCGAGGACGAGCAGGAGTTAAGCTTGGGGATGTTGATACATTGCAAATGTATCTATAATTTTTGATGTTCCATGCTTGGTTTTATCTACTTTCTTGTGTTTTGTCCACACTTTGGAGTACTTTTCATATGATTTCTTGGACTAACCTATTAACAAGAGCCACAGTGCCAGCTGCCTATTTTCTGCTGTTTTTCGTTTCAGGAAGTCAGAAAATGAATATTCTCGGAATTGGACAGGACAAAAGCCAAAGTCATTATTTTATCGGGGGACATCTGGAGTCAGAATACGAGACGGAGAGGGGATGGGGCCCGACCACACCACCTGGCCGCGTGGCCAGGCGTGGCCCACGCCAGGGGGTGGTCTGGCCGACCCACAGCACCCCCTCGGCCTCTCCTTCCGCCTATATATTTCCTTTGATACGGAAACCCTAAGTACCCGATCAAAATTCCACGAAAGAGTCTGTAGCCGCTGTCATCTCCATCCCTAGATCGGGAGGGATCTGAAGCTCTTCCCGACACCCTGCCGGAGAGGGGAATTCACCCTGGAGGCCTTCTTCATCATCATGCAAGCCTCCGGTGTGATGCGTGAGTAGTTCATCTCTGGACTACGGGTCCATGTAGTATCTAGATGGCTGGTTCTCCTTCTTTGTGCTATCATGTTTAGATCTTGTGAGCTCCGTTCATGATCAAGATCATCTATTTGTAATTCTGCATGTTGTGTTTGCGGGGATCCGATGGATATTGAGATGCTATTTCATATTGATTATTGATTCTATCATGTCTTTGTTATTTTTGATCTTGCATTCTTTCCGTTGTTAGTAGCTATCTTGGCCAAGTAGATGCTAGCAACTCCAAGAGTTAGTATTTATGCTCGATAGTGGGTTCATGCCTCCGTAACTGGGAAGTGATGAAATCTCTAAGGTACTAGATGTGTTGTTGCTACTAGGGATAAAACAACAATCCTTTGTTCATAGAACAATCATATTGTTCTGATACGCATGATTCGTAATGCAATTATCCATTGCTTGCAACTTAATACTGGAGGGGGTTCGGATGATAACCTGAAGGTGGATTATTAGTCATAGATGCAGTTGGATGGCGGTCTATGTATAACGTTGTAATGCCCAATCAAGTCTCAAAGGAGTCAAGATGATTAGTGTCTGCTTGTATGCTTTCTCGATGTTTGTCATGCCTCGCTATAAATTGTTCACCCAGCATGTTTTCTATCTTAAGGAGAGCCACCTCTAGTGAACTATGGACCCCGGTCCTTTCTTTTACTTTCAATCTACAATCAAACTGTTTACTACTTTGTGTTTACTTTCTGCAAACTATTACTTCCTTCCATTCGATACATTTAATCCTTTGTTTTCAGCAAGACCGGTGAGATTGACAACCTCATCGTAAGTTGGGGGCAAAGTTCTGTGGTTGTGCTGTGAAGGTCTCCACGTTGTTGCTGGCACGGGTAGTGCGCCCTGCTAACGTTCAGCTAGCTACACCTTTGGGGTGTTTCCTTGCTCCTACTGGATTGATAACCTTGGTTTCGTACTGAGGGAAAAATTGCTGCTGTGCTCATCATACCTTCCTCTTGGGGTTCCCCAACAAGCTCGATATATTTTGGGCCATCACAGGCGAACATGGCGTGTCGTGGAATAGACGCATGCACGCATCTGCAAGCGAGCCCACCGTGATCTCTGAAGCCACCGGACCGACACAGTCCCTCTCTCCGCCGAAAGCTGTGTCTGATCCCGTTGTGGCGCAGCTACCCATCGACGCCGTTCCTCTCACCAGCGGATAGCAGGGAATCCGTGGCGCCATGCAGTCGCGGAGCTAGAGAACCAATGATCACGGTGGACACCGGTGCCCCAATTACCAAAAAACATGTTTAAGGGGTGGCACACAAGAATATTTTGCTATTTTATGAAGGATATTGTTTTTACCCTGTGCCATGTGCATCCCCAAGGGCACATGTGGATTCGTCCCTAGCACCATGGGCGGCCATTGAGACAGGTCCCACCCTTAGGATGTCAAAGTAGGCGTCGTGGTGTCGTTGGTAGCCTAGACATCAGCGAGGCGGGGAATGGAGGGGCAGCATCGAAGTACGTGAGGTGGGAATGTTTGTTTTCTATAACACCCTCTCTGATAAGGATTAGTTCCTGTGTATAGTGCTAATCCGTGGATCGGTTCACTAGCACACATAGTACAAAATGATACCAAATATAAATGTGCATCATAAATACAACGAATATGATCCAGAATTTACATTACATTATTCAAGTACACAACAAAAACAAATACAAGGTAGATCTCCATCCTTCAAATGTGCCACAGGCAAACAATTGTTGAGTGGAGTCTCACGATCTATGAACGATCATTCAGAAACGGAACAACCTGCAACATGAAACGTTGTAGCCACGAATGATCAATACTTTCAATGTATTGGCAAGTAGGACGAGTATGTGGATATATAATGGAACCTATCAGTTACATGCATATTTGGCTAAGTGGAGTTCCGGCTCATTTGCATAAAAGCGATATAACTTTTTCCTACATTTGAAATACTTTTCTTTCTTTAAAATAATTATTCTAAGGACATACCAGTATAAACCTATGTTGAAACAAGATATTTTATCTTTGTATGCTCCTAAACCCATGTTAACCCATCAAGTTTAAATAATTGAGAAATTGAGATGAGTGAGATCTTCCAAACAGTTCAAGGTCCAGTTGCTCATAGATGTCCATAACCGGGGACACGGCTAAGTACTTGGATTATAACACTCTCGAGAGATTCGTACACTTTACCCGCATGACCTAGGCAACCACCTCTTACCATTACACTCATTTTGTGCCATGATAGGGAGAAAACCAAGATGAAACCTTTCAAAACGGTTTACAAGGGAGAGATGAAAAGATCAAATCATGGATGTCTACTCGAATGCGTGAAGGGATTACATGGTCGCCAGCTCTAGGATCAGCAACTTTGCAAGTTTGGTTTGTCAAGGTCATGTAATGGGTCTGCTAGACTTGTCCATGCACATTAACCCTAAAACGGAAATTCCATATTAGACGGGAACGGAAATTCCATTTCCGCGTCTCTTTCGTCGGAAAATGTTGTTCTGTTTTTGTTTCCGTTTCTGCCAAACCAATTCCATTTCTATTTCCGTTTTGCAAAATTATGTTTCCATTTACGTATTTTCATTCCGTTTCTGTTTTTCCGTGGAAAAGTCGGAAACTTTCCGCTCCATTTTCATCCCTACCTACATCCCCTACATCTGATAGTCACGTCGGGTCATGTTCCCACAATTTACTTAGTCAAGATAAATAATGACATGCGGCTGTACTGGAAGCTACTACACAAGAAACATGTCCAATCTCAGAAGTCTAGGTGTCCTTTCCGCAATAAAACATCCAACAACATCAATCCATCACACCTAGGAGATTTATTACTTTCCAGTTGTTTTCATTATAACAAAGCATATATTTTCATAATCGAATCAATCATGAATTCCCTTTGTGCATCTAATAAGCATAGTTAAGCAACTACAATACGATGGCTCAAAGGAATCGGGTCATGGAAATATGGCAATCATGCCTGGGTGTCATAGCATAGCATAGTAGTAAAACAAAATCCTACACATGCAGCACTACTGTAAACATACTACATGCATAGGAAAAATAGTAGGACATTTATGATAGTTCTACTTGACTTTGTTGTAGATGTAGTTGTTCAGATAATGCTCACAATAGAAAAGGTTGCACTCGTCACACTCATAATAGTTGCATTTCTGGCAATCTAACGATTAAAGCAAGGCACAATAAACACACCATTTAAAACATTGCAATTATGCACAATACAATAAAACAATGATGATCAAATACATGCATTACAATTTAATATGTCACAATGGTTGTAATTAGTTCTCTAATTGTAGATCTTGATCTATGATTTAATTACTATTTAATGATTTTAAACTATTTAAAATGTTTACTATTACCAAAACTAGATATAAGGACAGATCTAGAATCTACACGAAATTGTAAATCCAGGAACATATTATTTATATTTCTTGGATCTATAATTAATTTATTACTCCAAAAGGCCATTAACACTAATTAATTAATTACCAGCTAACTGTGTTGCGCAAGTTAAATCTAATCTAATATTAATAAACTACATGAAATTATCTTCAATTTGATATATTATACATAGTTTTTGGAGATAGTATGAATTTCTTATGAATTTCACAAGTTAGATCAAAAATCTACAATTTTAATATTCCGCTGACTGGACTAAACTGACTGTGCATGCTGACCAGGTCTAGATGCTGACTCTGGCGACGACGTGGCGGTGATGAGGCAGCTGACTGGAACAATTGGATCTCGACCGTCGGGATAGGATCCGGTGGCTAGGAGAGAAGTTGGCTTCAAATCGGCTCAATTTTGCCTCGTAATAGATATGAAAGAGATCTGTGTTAGAGAGACAAATCCGTAGATCAAATCGAAAAACTTCCAACATAAAAGTTATGGAGAATCATTAGATCCACCTTTTTATCGACGAAATTTGGATTTGAAGAAACAAGCGCGAGTAAATCTTGGAATTACGCCATCGGATCTGAAATATTGTGTTGCGAAATTCTCCAGCTGTGGTGGATGAAAGGAGGTGAGGTTTGTCGAGATTGAAAGATTTCGACGAGATCTACAACTTTTGTGCTGGAGCCGAAGGCACCGATAAAGTTTAGATAGGTTTATAAGAGAAATATGATTCAGCCATGTGTATATTCGGGATTTCGAGAAGGTAAAGTGATATAGTTATGGCTCCAGGGGATTATATAGGGGTTTAGGACGGGGTTGAATTGAATATTTTATTGGTGAGACTATTGTATTGCTGTCGAATTCAATAAAATAAGCACCTTTTTAATTTTAAAAATAAATTAGTGGCGTGCAACATTAGAGGCACGCCACTGATATAAGGCGTAGTGGTGGCGTGTGGTGTATGTGGGTCACTAGTGACATGGCCTAGCCCACGGCATCAACACAAGTTACCAGTCACATGATAGTGGTGGAATGCCACTCCCACACCACTAAGGGGTGATTTGCCATGCCACCGATGATAAAATCTACACTAGTGCAGATTGAACCTCCTCTAACACAGATGTTTCTTATTGTTTCATCTATTATAGGTTATGCCTATAAGGTTGCTCCTTCTATCTCTTTTTATGTTGCTAATGGCGGTGTGCACCACCATTATGCAGAGGACGGGTGCGACTCTCTATATTATATCACCTTGATGTAAAATATTGAGTCTAATAAAAACACCCTTTATCAAAAAAGAAACCATTTACTTCTAATAAAAACACCCTTTATCGAAAAAGAAACCATTTACTTTCGGTAAGGGAGTTCTATGGGACTCCCCTCGGCTTGACCTTGTTCTCAATATTGTTTTCGGGGCCACAACTAGTTCAAGGTTTATTACTATTCTATACTTATCTCACGCTTTACTACTGTTGATTTATATTATGTTGCTCCAGGAGCATTTATAATTCTCTACTGTTTAGGATGCAGAATGTTTATGCTATCTGGACACACCTAGTCACACTTTTGGGCCTCTCAGCTTTTTGAACCATTCAGAGATCGCCGACTTTATCACAGTTAGCTTAGTTGGGTGCCCCCTAAAACCATTTTTGGTTCTTGAAAAGAGTCGTGTCGTGATAACTCGTTGCCTTTTGCCTTCTTTTGGTTTTTCTGAGATTGATCGACCTTGTGGGTATATTTGTGCACCCCTATAGGGTAAATCTTTTCGAAAAGACTGTACAAAATTATGTACTACTTGAAGAACAATTTCTCGATCATAGACAACTTACACTAAAGTAGCACTTTAAATTTGACTTTGGTTTAACTAGTAATTAGATCCACTACAACAAAATGTTAATTAAAAGTGCCAACATAGGGTAATATTGGGATGTTTTACTTATGATATCTATACCAGACTAGTATGTACTGCAAGTACCACAATGAATTAATAAAAGTGCCAATTGTACAAGTTTGCTCGAAAGGACTTACTCGTTTGGTTTCAAGGAGGAAATCTCAGGATGGATTATATTTGGTATTAGTATCAAGTTGGTTCCGAATAGGTCTCTCTTATCCCTCTCTAATAGATGAAATTCATATCGTGCCTCTAATGGTTTTTAGTCCATGCTTTGTTGTCGCTTCAATCCATCATACCCATGTAGACAAGAGCAGCTGAATTGCAAGTCTCGCTAAGTACTTGTTGCAGTACTTAACCTTGTTCGCTTTTCCCTCCTTGTGTCGGCAACTGTTGGCCTGACTTTAAAAGGTATGAGATCGACGACGTTAGCAGGATTACCCTTAAGCTTGGGCTGAGCAGGGTTATGGACGCCATTGGTTATTCTTGAGAACTCTTAGTCCCATTTGTATTCTTATTGTAGTCGGATGTTGTATAGTTTTCAATGTGATTTGGATCTTTGTAATGTATATTTGTATTCTTGACTCATTGAGTCATTGTTATATATATGTTTCTTATGGGTTCCATTGTGTACTATTGTGGCAATGGTATTATTTTGTTCTCTGCCCGCACGCAAGTGCTTGGTAGGCGTATTTGAGTCGTTTCTATGTGGGTTTGGCGGAAGTCGCTAAAATATACATAGGCCTGATTCGAGGGCGTTACAATCGGCGTTGCGTCATATGGTCCCTGCAGAGCTGCATCGTTGTGCTCCTAAGATTGAAGCAGACGAGGCTACCTCATTCAACGAGGCCCCTTTCCTATAAATGCTTCGGGCTGCAGTTCTTCTACTTCGATGCTCTACTGCTCCTCTCGGCCGACCATGGTGGTGAGGGACACGACAGAGAGGGTGGAGATCGATCTGGAGCTCTGTGGTGTGTCGGCGTGCGGGATCTGCGCACGATGGAAGCTGCGTTTCTCAGAGTTCCCAAGCGACCACTATAGTGCGACGCCGCTATCTATAGCGGATGGAGCCACTCCGAGCTCGGGTGCAGTGGCGACCCGAGTTTCATCTTCCTCTAGGCCGTTGTGCCGACATGGAGGATCTTTCTCGACCTCATCATGGATACACGGCCGGTGTTGCCCCAAGTGGCATGTTCCCCGATGACGGCGCAGGATTCCAAGCCTTGAGGTCTAGCAGTAGTTGCGGTGGAAAAGACCGGGGGCTTTTTCGTGTTCTCGTTATTTTCCCCTATCTCTTAGGGACTTCGTTGTAAACTTATACCCAACGTTTTATCAATGAAGCTTCCAGGGCCTTCGGGACCCTACCCTTTAAAGAAAAGTATTCGCTTTCTCTAGTCGATTTACCTTATTTCAGTTCGTCCTTTGCATCTGTTCATATACGCATGCCATACATCCTTTACCCCATATATACCATACTTGGTCATGTGCATTCGCTCTCATGCATCTCTAGATTCCAAGTTTCCAACCCAAATAGCATACCATGTCTTATGTTTTGTTGCTTCGCTCCTCGTTTATTCTTGAGCATGGTGGGCGTCGTGAAGTTCCGCATCACAAGCATACTTGGAGGTTCAACTATGTTCATAGGAGCTGGGTTGCGTATGCACAATAGTTACCTACAACCTATGTGGACATAGTAGTTTTTTAAGAAGACAACTACGAATGGACATGAATCTCCTCTTCGTATCCGGGAGAAGCTTTAGATGCTTGAAAAATAATGAGTTCTAAGCTGCAGTTCCGTAAAATGTTTAGTTATGCTTCCCCTATCCATGTGTAATCATTTGACGTAACAATAATGTACATGAACAATTGTTTAAATCTACTCCTTCAGTTTTAAAATATAAGGTGTTCTATATTTTGAAACGGAGGAGTGAATACGTGTTCCATTTATCGAACATTTGGCTTCTTTATTATACAGGGGAAAATCATTATTTTGATGCATGTCTTCTGAGAGTACAAATGGAGTACCCCTTTTCGTCCTGCCTACTAGTAGTATTTACTTTCTTCGTTCTAAAATATAAGATGGTTTAGTAGACGTGTCTAGACATCTTTTAGTGTATAGATTTGTTTATTTTATTTCGAAGCTACGTACTAAAGGACGTCTAAACATTGTATATTTTGAAATTGAAGGGGTACTTATTAGAAAAAGAGATTTTGTCATTTTGGTGGGTCTCTGGGAGCAAAAAAAGACACTTTCAGAACAATTAGTTTAAACTTTCTAACCAAATTTCCGAAAAAAAAAGAGAAATCGTTGTGGAGCGTGTCTTCGAGTTGACATTGGGTCCACGTGTGTAGTGGCCGACCGAACAAAAATATCTCCCTGTCGGGTAAGTTCAGCTCGCCACATCTCCGCCGCCATGGACGCCGCCGCCCGATGCCTCCTGCTCCGGGCCTCCACCCCGGCGCCGGCGCTATACCCGACGGACGGCGTGAAGTCCTCTGCCTCCATCCCCGCACCCCCCAGCTCCACCTCACTCCCTTTCCGCGCTGCCGCCTCCCCGAGCTCAGCCCGCCGTCTCCGGCTGCTGTCGTTCCGAAGCTCCGCCTCCTCATCCTCAGACGGCTCCACCCAGCCGAAGCTCGCCGTGCTTCTCGAAGTCGAAGGGTCAGGCCATTAAAAAAATCCCGTCTTTTATTTTCTGATTGGCTCTTGGATTCTAACACTACTCTGTTTCTGTAACACTCCTTGGACCCCCAAAAGCAGAGATTGCTGTTACTCCGCTGGTTACAGTGAGATGGTAGGAAATAATTATGGGATTGAAAGATTCAGAGGTTGCTCTGTAAATGTAGTTATCTAGATGCTAGAAATCAATGCGGTGTCTGGTTATTGTTTCTATTAGGAAAAATACATTATGTTTTGATTCTTTGTGGAAATTCTAGCGATTTCCTCACTGCTTGATTCTGTTGAGGAAATATGTTCCATGTAGGTTTCACCTATTCCAGGTAGCCACATGGGTTGTGGTATTCCAATACTGGCTTTGGTTAATGCCACCTGCAAGTCATGCCGTAGTAACTTGTTTGTGGAATGGAAGGAATTAATTAATTGATAAAGCTGCCCTGTAAATTTAGGAAGCGGAGGGAATTACTAGTAGTAATCCTCTTGCTAGAAATTGGTGCCGGTATCTGGTTGTTTTGATTGTTCTATTATGTCGATTCAAAACACATCATGTCCCATTCTTTATGCAAATACTGTGATAGCTTCATTGATTTATTGTGTTGAGGAGAAGTGTTTCATGTAGGGGACACCAATACTGGCTTTGGCTTTTTTGTACTCCCTCCGACCCATATTAGTTGACTTGGATTTGTTTAGATTCAGATGTATCTAGCACTAAAACATGTCTAGATACATTCGAATCTAGACAAATCCAAGTCAACTAATATGGGTCGGAGGGAGTAGTAGTAACTTGTTTGCGGTTGCTTGATGAGTACTGATATTTTCGTTTCTATCATTTTGTGGTTCTATATGGGGTTGCTCTTTCTGATTGACGAATTATTGTTTCTTTCTTCCTCCAGAGTCCTTGCAGATGTCTACCGCTTTGGCAATCGCCAAGCTTTCAATGTAGGTGCGAACAATGTATACGTAGATCTTTGCATATTGCTCTTACCAAATACTATTCTTCGACAATTCATTTTCTCTGGTCTATGCCATTCCAAGATTTAAGTGGAAAACATGTCATAAGTAGATAATGTGGCAGCGTTGGCGTGCAGCATTTGTCTATTTCATCAGTATTCTCGAATGTTCTCTATTGAATTAAACACAAAGAGCTAGGAGTTCAACATAATAGAAATGTACCATGTGCAAGTTTATACTGTCATTATTCGCCATCTTGTGTTAACATTGTCCAAATTTTTCATTCCTCAGCATTTCAAAATCTTGGCCTAGATTGTGCGAATTGGACAGAGCCGATATATGCTGATTTAGTGAGGTGCGTATTAAACTAATTAGCCTCATTAAACCAGTGGTATCAGGGATTTGAATATTATCTCCTTCATTTCTTCCATTTGTGGCCTCTAGTAATTCTTATGTGCACCTTTATAAACATGTTTAGACTGGGCTGCATAAGTTGTTTCCTAAACCTTCATAACTTTTTAGGAAAGCTAGCGGTGACGAGGAAAGGATGCTGGTGCTATTCTTTGACAGGGTACCCTCTGTTTCTTCTTCCAACTTCCCTACTTTGTCGAATAGGATCATTTATTTATTTCCTGATGGATAAAACATAACTGTTCATTATATATCATAGTGTTGTAGAGCTCACTAATTACATTTTCTGATGGATGAAAACATTGGAATTAATGCACGCTCTCCTACCTTGACGCAGATTGGCTGGCCTACATCTTTACCAACTAGTGAGAAAGGGTCATTTACAAAAAGTGTACTTCGTGAGAAGGTAGATATATATTTTACCAACCATTCATAGCAGCTTTACTCTATGCACGCACCTAATATCTAGAAATATCACGATGCTGGTATTAAAATTTTGATCATAGGCGCATATCTCGATTCCAACTAAATTTTGCCAATGCGGGTCACTTCGTTTCACATTTAAAACTAACTGTATTCAGACAATATCCTCATTATAACGGGTATATCATCCTTATTTCTGCTAATGAAGGTAGGTAGCAAACTGATATTTACATCTAGGACTCTGGAAGGCACCGGAATAATATTGTGAAAATAGGGTTACATTACTTATTTCCTGTTTAGTGCACTCAGTTTTATTCCCTATTTCTAATTTACTGTTGACCTTGATGAATATCAGTTTAATTTTAAACCTGAGACCAAAATGGCTAAACTTTTTCTTTCCTTCCATGATCCAAATTACAGTTTTATTTGAATAAATTTATGAGTTTAGTTTTATACCCGTGACCAAAATATGCGTTTCCTTCCTCTCTTACTTCATAATAGAACTTAAAATCCTTGTAGTAACTTCTTTATTCATTATTCTTCTCATAGTTGAAAGCTTTGGAAAAGCTCTCTTCTTCTGATGCCTTACCTCTGCGGCCTGGAGTTGAGAAGTATGTTTGGTTTTTCCTGTATATCTCTATTTGTTGCAAATCTTTCTAGTGAAAAAATTCCAATATAGTTTGAGTTAAGATTGATGTTCAGTTTCAAGTTCATCATGAATTAACTGTACGAAGCCATGAGCTTAGCAGCTGGTATTCTAGGTAGCCACCGTGCAAAATTTGCAACAAGTGCGGGTCATTGTATAAACTGTACCGTAGGTGTATCTTTTTCTATCGTACAAAATTCGCAACAATTTATCTTCAGTACGTTTTCGTAACATATTTAATCAGAAGTTTATGCGTGTTGTGACCCATTCAGCATGCTTTAATGCCAACCAATAATATATGTCCATCTATTACAATCTTATGCATTCATTTTTGTAGTTGTCTCTTTTCTGTACCCTGTCCTTGTTCTATGAATGACTAACCTTGACTTTAAGTTGCCTGATGTCTGACATTGTGTGTGAAATCATTCAAAGGTTCATCGATGATGCACTTAGTGAAGGTGTGCCTGTAGCCATATTGGCAACATATGGCAGGAACGGAGAGAACATTTCAAGGTTTGGTTTAATGTTAATCGCTCATTTTTAGTATTATTTTTCTCTGGAGTGAAATTTTTCCATGTGAACACTTGCATTCGTCTCAAAATAAGACTCGCACTCTGATACATGTGACAGTGCTGTTCTGCTAAAACATCCGGTTAATGTTGTAATGATGTTCTTTCCCACTGCAGATCAATAGTTGAAAAGTTAGGCCCCGAGAGAACATCAAAGATAAAGATTGTTGGGAAACAGGAGGTCGAAAGAAGCTTTTATGGACAGCTCGTTCTTGGCGAAGGAGTCTCCTCCAGTTTGGACGAACAACTAACCAAAGAAGCACAAAAGGCTGGTGAGCATTACTAATTTGAGGAATTGTGTTCTTATTCATAGTATTTAATAGGGCTAGTACCATACAGGCTTATTTCCGTATGCTGTGTTGTGACAGCTTCGGCAGAGAAGCAGAGGATAGCAGAAGAGGTTGCATCACTTCTGAAACTCAGCGTTGATATTAACACAGCATCCAAAAGGTTATTACTGTCTATGTATTAAACATTATTTCCTGCACTGGACAGAATTATCTGAAATTCCTCTTTAATCATGATTCTCAGTTCAGAGAAGATAATAGCCACGCTGCGAGCTGGGTCTGAATATGTTGGATGCGATGTGCAAAGCTGCATCCTTGTAGCTGGTAGCCAACCCAGTGTCATCGCGGCTGAGCGCATTGGCATGCCGTGCATAGTTGTTCGAAGCAGGTAACTATTTCACCTTGTGCATGCATAGCCAGTACAAAATAAAGTTGTTTCCTATGTTTTTTGTTAACTTATTTGTGTTTGCCCCTCCCAGCCTAACTGTGAGAGCAGAATTTCATTCCGCGAAGGCCGTCATGGATGGATTCGGTGACACGGACCTAACCATATCAAAACTACTGAGCAAGAGGTGGTCTTAATATAATGTAATTTAGGCATCGAATGTGAGTTGCCTGCCATGAATCTGCAACCGACTGACTGTGTGATGATCAAAATGAGGGTTTATGTAAACCTGAACTACCGAAACAAGGCTTTATCTAAAGCTTAACTCGCGGCAGAAACTAAGAAGCATCACATGCTTGTGCTGGTTTTGATTTTATTTTACTTGTGAAAATATTGAACATTTGAAATATTGCTCGAGCTTGTTGTGTCCAATTGATCCAACCTGACTTGCAAACATGACCCCTTTGTAAATACTGGAGGAGTATGTTTGTCTTTAGGTGACGAAATGGGTCAGTAGGCTGATCCAAGGTTACTTATACTATAAAAAGGTTTTCCCAAAGTGAGTTGGTATAGCCAAAGTGAGCCTCCATCTGAGCATGACGTGGTGGTTCCCGGCCTCGGGGAGCCTAGTTTTTGAAGTTAAACATGGATTCAAAAGTTTTAAATAATGTTGGAAAAAATACAATGGTGTATCCAATTATGTGTTCTATTAGTGTGTAAAATTACAGCTAAAAAACTTTGTATTTTAGGGTTAGCAAAAATGACAAATTGGGTTTTTTGTCGTGGGTGAATAGTGACGTGCGGTAAAGAGGATTTCGTTGTCTTGTGACATGTTGTCTTTTTTGCTGAGCCAAAATATGTAATATTTCGAGCTGGAACTCTGTACACTGGTACAGTTCATGCTTGGCAATATCCAGGTATTTTTCTCCATGTTTTTGAAAAACCAAAATTTTGAATTGGGGATTTCATCGTCTTGTGATATTTTGTCTTTTTTGCTGAGCCAAAAAATGTAGTATTTCGAGCTAAAACTTTGTAAACACGTAAATTTCATGCTTGGCTATATCCAGGTATTTTTTTTTCACCATTTTCTTGAAAACTTTAAAATCAAATTTCCAGAGTTTGGAAAAAGAAGAAAAAAAAGCCGTGCTACCTGGAGCCCGCGTTCCAACATGCTTATTCGGCATCTATCTTTGGTGGAGTATATTTCGTTTGGTTTCACAATATAATCTCTTTTAGCAAGCTAACCTGGAATCTCTAATTTCCAAATGTAATTTCTTTTGGGAGAACCAGACAGATCATGTAGAAATTGAAGACTATATTGTTGTTGAAGGTGGGGTTCGTTCACAACTTTCCTGTGGATAATTAGTACTGGTACTTGTACTGGTTCAATCAACAAAGACCGTGTGGCATGCACATGAGCAAACGTTTGAAGAAAATGATTGAGGGTTGTTGCTCATGGTATCGCGATCTATAACATGAACATGCCACATGGCTCTCTAAAGAAAACCGAGACATGTGCTTCCCCTATATATGCTCGTCAAGTTCAGTTCCTCTTCCCACTCTCATTCAAGAAATCTATGTTCTTTCTTCATCAGTTTCCCCTTACATCGCCTAAACATAATGCATACTTCATTGTTCGCCTGGTGGCCTTCGTTTGGTCACTGATCAGTAGGCATGGAAGGCATTGGGAGGGTGAAGAGAGGAGGAACCAGTAGATGATTTCAAACTAGTGCATCTAAGGATACCGAGGCCATTAATTCTAGGGCTTTGCTACCCAGCAGGACCCCTCACGATGAATAAACCTGGCGGTCTTGCATGCAAACCTGCGTCACGACTGTAATTAGGATCTCTAAAGTCACTGGACACAAAAAGATAGAATGGCGACGTCGTCGTATTAAATTCAGAAAACTAAAATTTTGAAGTATTTTGTAGGTCAATCGTTTATCTGATTTAGAACTTGTTTTCACGGTTGGGCTAGTCATGACGAGATGTTCAAAAGTAGATCCCTTATCAATATGTTTCAATAACTTCGAATCCAAAAGTTACTCACTTGCAACGCGTGAGTTATCCAGACTATAAGGTCTAAGTTACCCACCCTATAAACCGGAAATCTAATTCGGCTCGTGGGTGCATATGAATCCATTATTTGAACACATAATTAAAAATGTCAAACTATTTTGATAAATAGTCATGTACATCTAGATATTCTATGTTCGCACAAAAGTTTTCGGTGAAAGAGAATATTTTTTGTGTTCCATGTAAAAAAGAAAAATTCGGATGCTCCAATGTTATTATTCTTTGACACTCTTTTGTCTTTTTACACAAGTCACATAAAGTGTTCCCTTCTTCAAAAAACTTGTGTGTGGACACAAAATGTCTGGATGTACATAAGGAATTTTGTTTCATAATTTTTTGACACTTCGATATTTATTTTTATGTATTTTTATAATAGGTTCATTTGCACCCGCGAGCGAAAACAACACCTCCCACTAGTACCGAACTCGTACTTAGAGGTGGTTATTTGCCATAGTCCTTAGCCGGTTTCTCGTTCTGGCTCAAGCGCATAACCTCTAAGAGAGCACAAATCTGAGTTGGTTTCTCGTTCCGGATCTAGGAACTAATATATATATAATATTAATCGCCACTAAGGACAACGCCGTAGAGTAGGCTTTCATCCGCAACTGCCTGCAAGAATTTGGCGCCCTCAGACGGCTTATACTAGCGGCTGTCTCCAATACTTTGACAACCGGAGACGACCTTGATTACATCCCATCTCCAATAAATTGAACCCGAAGATGATCTTTACTATTGGTCGGCTCGAATACTCTAGTGTCCTGAGACAGCTAGGTTTCATGGCCGCCTCTAGAAGTTGAGTTGGTTTGGTTGAACAACCGTCTCGAATAATATGCCATCCCGAGGTGGATTTTTTGTTCGACCGTCTCTAGGTTCACTTCACACGGAGACACCTTTTTAAGCGATCACCTCTAGTGATTCATACATGTATTCGACTGCATTCGACTACTGATTATCAGTGGCCATAATTTCGGCAGGGTCAGAAAAAAATCGGAATGTGCAACTAGAAACCAAATACTATATATATTATCGAGAAAATAAGTAATACGATCGAATATATAAGCCTCAGAGAATTCATAGATTGCACAGTGTCTCACAGAAATTAGGTACACTACACTAGCCACCTCCAACTTCTAGCATTGAAATAGCTACCAAGCATGGCAAGTATTAAAATTTTAAGAACTAAGATTGTAGCTTAAAAATACATATAATCGACCAGTATAATTTGTTTGGCATACTTTCTCTCACTTCTATGTTGCATGGAACTCTTCGTCGCCATTGAACGCTTGTTTAGCTAGAAATTTGGCAAGCCGCGCGCAGATTATTTTTAGCTTAGCCATTGGCAGTTCATTCTGATCTATTTTAGGCTTCTACATAAATTAAATCATGATCAAAACCTCTACAAATAATAAGAATATTTCAATAAAAGAAAAATACAATTGCATACCACTGGTGCTCTAGGAACAACCAATCTGGCCATCATGATGCCCATATGTTGCAAAACATAATATCAACAAAGATTTATCGATGGAGGCTGATGGTGTGTAAAAATGACCTTATTACCCATAAAATATATTTAACATGCATGCAGATATATATATGTGTCTTAAGTGCTGGTGGAAAACTAACCGGATGACCCAGGTGATGGGTAAGCATTTTTTAGTTCTTCGATCCATTTCCTTCTCTCGAACGAAATTTTTTAAACAATCTAAAAGCATATATGGATGACAAAAAAGTATATCGTTATGAAACCAAGAATGTATGCTAGATAAAAATCACTTTTATTATGCAGATGAAAGTAGTAGATCACCTGTAATAAGCTTCTTTACATCATCACAATTTGTCTTCTTACCAAGATAATAATCGAGATAATGGACATGACCATATAGAAGTGAGATACAAACAAGAATCCAGTAAAAACTAAAAGTTAAACCAATTATTAGTTGGCTAATGATGGCTCCCAAGTGAAAAATTAAACCAATTATCAGTCCTTATACTTACTAGCCTTCACTCTCAGACGTAAATGTGGTTCGACCATGTCATCCAGCGTCCTGCCTACCGGTCGTTCCCTAGGGGCGCATAGAGAAGTCTAGTTATTGTAATAGTCATAGTTTTTTACTTTATTAGCTAGTATAGCAATAGTTGTAAGAGCAAAGATGGTGATGATGATCAAGCGACGATGAACCTCGATGTTATGCTCAAGGCGTGATGAAGGAGTACACAGTGCTAGAAGACGTTGATGATGGAGACGGTGACGTGAAGTGCTATACCATATCACTATATGAATTGCATGTGACGTTAATCTTTTTATGCACTTTTTTTGTTGCATGGTAGTCGTAATAAATAGGATGATCCCTCACTTATAATTATAATGTTAAAAGTGTTATCCCAAAGTTAGGATCCACATAACATGAGCTTTGAATATGTGTAGGTTCATGTAACATGGGTGCACCTAGCAACATACATAATATGGGTGCAAAACTGTCGCACTGCCGGAGTACCGAGGTTCCCTTGACATACTACCTAAAACTTCTATAGTATAAAACACAAAAATTGAAGGATTAATAAGAATCACATGTCAATGTGATTAATATGATTACCTACCGGTTCTTGCTTCTCGATGCATGATGTGACATTGGTGTTGGGATAACAAATCGCGTATTTGAATCACTAAGTATCAATCACGAGGGATGTTGATTTTACTGGCGGCAACATAATAATTGATATATTAATTTGAGTAGTTCCACTATAAGGAATCTCGCTATATATGACCCTCTATTTTCATCACAGAATCGTCATAATAGTCCATTTATGACGATTCTATGATGATTTTGAGATCGTCGAAAGCTGGGCGTCGCAAATGAACTATAAGGACGATTTTTGCGAAATCGTCATAATCGTCTATGACGATCTCGCAACGACATACCCTCTATGATGATCTAATATCGTCACGGGACATCTAGTCTGGCCACGTCAGATCCTACACGACAGATCCTACGTGGCAAGAATTCAGCCGGTCAACTTCACCTGTTTATATGGGCCAAGCCCAACAATTCAGTCAATTTATGCTTATTAATTCTGGTCTTAGCTAGGTAGGCCAAATTATACATTTTCGACAGTTTGTTTTATGTCTCCGCCTTTTTATAACCCATTTAATTTCCAATTTGGGCCTTTTTTGTCAAATGGGTCCTAATTATCAGATTGTTCTACAATGGGTCCAAACTGTGAGGTTGTTCCAGACAATGCGTCCCAATTGTCAGTTCTCATTTGTGAGATTTGAATTTTTTTCACATCAAAATAATAACCAATATACCAATCAGAAAGGAGAATGAAAACACATGAAAATCTATAAATAACAGCCAAAATCGCTTTGTTATAGTTTGACAGTCAGAACTGTTAGAACACATATTACAACGATCACATCACAATGAATTCAGCCATAAAATCTTTTATAGCCTAGAATATACAAACTAAACTCTTAGCAAGTACTAAAGCTAGCTACTCTGGAACTTCATCGGCTTGTAGCTCTTGTAAAGACGATTTTAATGGTGTACTCGGCCTTGGGCTTCCCGGCCTTCTGCATTTCAAACAGAAAAGTACCATTAGCACAAGATTACATTCACATAGATTTCACTCAGTTCTTATACTACTATATGATAGAATCACCTCTATAAACTTAGTTGGCACAATCATCTATATATGAATAGATGAGCTACCACATCTTTACTAGCAAGAACTAGGCAAGTTGAGAACATGTACAACAGATCATTTTACTTCTATTTGAAACACAACCAATGCATACTTGCACATGATATGAAAAACATAAAGGAACTAGTTACATTAAGAAATAAAACGGGCTAGTAGTATCATGAGCAATGCCTACCATTTATTAAAAACTAGAGTACAGGGTTTTCCTATACAGATCATTGTCACTTATCACTTACACCATGACTCGGAAGTAACATATACAACAGTAACCAAATTAACATCATAGAATCGACTAGATCCTAGTACAAAGCTAATCAGACAACAACTTTCTTATCACATAGGGACTTTACTCAAAAATAATGCATGGCATCATGATCCATCAACCAAGTAACAAAGAGGAGAATGGGATAGACCGGAGACTTTTCTAGTTTGTAGAAGACAGTGTTGCTATGGTTGTAGCACTCCATCAGGTCTGCGAGAACAACCAGCATGAATACAAGTTAATAGTAGCATCAAGCATCAAATCTCAGGTAAAGCTAGTAGTACAAGAGTGTTCTATAAACAGAGAACATCCAGCAATTCCTAAAAATCAAGGTATCAATAGCACATAGATATCAACTCCCAGACATACAACTACCCGCAAAAAATCTGACTTATCAACTCCTAGGAAGATACAACTAGCCACAAAATATATGACCATCAACTGTTTGTTGACTATGAATCTTTCGCTTCTTCCACCTTCATCCTGGAGCTCCTGTAAAAGAAATTAAAATATGGTAATGACTGTCAGTTGGAAAGAAAGCAATATCTTCCTAAAATAACAAAGATTAGCCAGAAAGAAAATAAACATTTACTATGTTTCTCTAGTAAACAATTCCCGTGTGGTCTAGTTCTAAATCATGATCTAGCATGGTTTAAATTGCAGATGTGAACAAGCTCATTGGATGGTTCAGCCAGTTCTTACATAGATTCTGAACTAGTATGTGAACTTCCTATGCACAAGGGTATAAACAGGAAATATATAGCAGTGATAGATATATGCAAAAAAAAGTATGAGAAGTACTATGGAACTGCAGAGGTCAACCGATTAATTCAATCTGTATACATAACATAACGTAAAAACAGGGAACAAAACAGACCAGGTTAAGGAGCAAGCAAGCATGGACAATCTGGCAAGCACCATCATAGTGTAGCAACATTGTGTCGTAATTACCCATGTAAGATGAAAAAACAGTGCAATAGTAACCTAATCATTCTTGTACTTGATTCAGTAAATGAAGAAACAAATATATCAATATTACTGCAAAACGCTGTGCAATATAACCAGCAATACCAAGCATTTATTCAAAACACTGTTGATCTTGAAACAACTATAATATTACTACAAAATAGTTCCATTACATTAAGCTCAACACTTCTTCCATGTTTTTTTTCAGATAATAATATGCTCAGCACATTGCATATCTACAATAGGTTTACAACTATCTATCTATCACTAAATTAGATTCTATTAGTAATAGATCAAGCACACAGTGTTCAGTGCAGATTCAATATGTGACAGGAACCACAAATCCCCACAACCAAATAAATGAACCACAAATCTCCACGGTTGATCTTCATACAAATCACACTCGTCTAATTCGAGTGCCTAGATCATGGAACTAGAAACATGAGAGGGGGCGTTCGGTCGTACCTCAAGGTGTTGTCCAAAATGGGGTGTCCTTGAAGAGGCGAACATTGACAAGCGTATCAGTCTTCACGGGCGTGGCGACGAATAGGGACGCGGCACCGAGGTTCTACAGAAGCATCTTCACGGTCTCTACCACCGCCTCCGTGTGACACATCACGAAGTCTACCACCATCCTGCTCGCCATCTCCGGTGCCGTTGTGGTGGTGAAGACCATGTCGTGGTGGCGTCTATCGAGCCATAGGAGGGCGGTCTAGGGTGGGTGATACATTGCAAATGTATCTATAATTTTTGATGTTCCATGCTTGGTTTTATCCACTTTCTTGTGTTTTGTTCCAACTTTGGAGTACTTTTCATATGATTTCTTGGACTAACCTATTAACAAGAGCCACAGATTGCTGCACATTTTCTACTGTTTTTGGTTCCAGGAAAGTCAGAAAATGAATATTCTCGGAATTGGACGGCACAAAAGCCAAAGTGTCTATTTTTTCGAAGGGATCAAGTGCCAGAATACGAGACAGAGAGGGGCCAGGGGCCGGCCACACCACCTGGCCGCGCGGCCAGGCTTGGCCCGCGCCAGGGGGTGGTCTGGCCGACCCACAGCACCCCCTCGGCCTCTCCTTCCGCCTATAAGTTGCCCTCGGTACCAAAACCCTAGGGACCCGATCAAAAATGCACGAAAGAGTCTGTAGCCACCGTCATCTCCATCCCTAGATCGGGAGGGATCTGAAGATCTTCCCGGCACCCTGCCAGAGAGTGGAATTCACCCTGGAGGCCTTCTTCATCACCATGCAAGCCTCCGGTGTGATGCGTGAGTAGTTCATCCTTGGACTACGGATCCATGTAGTAGCTAGATGGCTAGTTTCTCCTCCTTTGTGCTTTCATGTTTAGATCTTGTGAGCTCCGTTCATGATCAAGATTATCTATTTGTAATCCATACATGTTGTTTTTGCGGGGATCCGATGGATATTGAGATGCTATTTCAGATTGAGTATTGATTCTATCATGTCTTTGTTATTTGAGATCTTGCATGCTTTCCGTTGTTAGTAGCTATCTTGGCCAAGTAGATGCTAGCAACTTCAAGAGTTAGTATTTATGCTCGATAGTGGGTTCATGCCTCTGGTAATCCGGGGAAGTGACAGAAATCTCTAAGGTACTAGATGTGCTGTTGCTACTAGGGAGAAAACAACAATCCTTTGTTCAGAGAACAATCGTATTGTTTACCTTACACGTAGTTCGTAAAGCAATAATCTGTTGCTTGCAACTTAATACTGGAGGGGGTTTGGATGATAACCTGAAGGTGGATTATTAGTCATAGATGCAGTTGGATGGCGGTCTATGTATTATGTTGTATTGCCCAATCAAGTCTCAAAGGAGTCAAGATGATTAGTATATGCATGTATTGCTTTCTCGGTGTTTGTCAATTGCCCCGCTGTAATTTGTTCACCCAGCATGTTATCTATCTAAGGAGAGCCACCTCTAGTGAACTATGGATCCCGGTCCTTTGTCCTTTATATACAATCTACAATCTTTTACTGCTTTGTGTTTACTTTCTGCAAACTATTACTTCTTTCCATTCGATACGTTTAATCCTTTGTATTCCGCAAAACATGGTGAGATTGACAACTGTAGGGGTTCGTAGCATGGAAAACAAAAATTTTCTATCGCATACAAACAAACAAGCCAAGATCTATCTACTAGATTGTAGCAACGAGTCGATAGAGGAACTCACCCTCGAAGATTCCAAAGCGGTTAACGAGAGCAGATTCTCGTGGGTGATGTAGTCGTACTCTTTCCGATCTCAAGATCGCGTAGACGATCCTTCCAGCGCCACGTTCCGGCAGCGCTCCCTTGATCGGTCACACGTTAAATTTTCGACGAAGACCTTCCTCTCCTTGTTCCAGCAAGCGCGGAGGTTGTAGCACTCTCCTCGCGATTCCGGCAACTTGGCGTGGTAGGAAGTAGAGGGAAATCCATGAGGCTTCGCCTTAAGCCGGTGCGAGTATGGTGGAGCTTATGAGAGAGGCTATTAGTGGTCTAGTAATTAGACACACCAATTAGAAGGCTCTAAACCGCTGGCTAAAGCAATTAGAAGCTCTAAACCAAAACGGCTCTAAACCGGAGATTAGAGGTGGAAACTTGTGTGTACTAGGAGGGAGCCCTGCCTCCTTATATAGGTGGGAGGCTGGCCGGCCAAGGGGAGAGTCCCTCCCAAGTCGGCTTGGTTGGGCGCCGGCCAAGGGAGGAACCCTCCTCCAATTCGGCCTCCACCAATCCTCCTCTCTTCCCACTTCCCAAAATTGCCGTTTGACTTTCAAACTAGCCGTTTGACTTTTCAATTTAGGATTTAAATAAATCCTTTATTTTGGACAGCGAAGACACCTAGTACATGATGCAATCATTCCAACTTACAATGACACATTCATGTACCCTTCCCCCGAGTGCGGACATTCAGGACCTTCTAGAATGTTCCGATGAAAACACGGAACCATTCCCCAACTCCAAACAGGACTTTCCTTATATGAATCTTATTCTCCGGAACATTCCGGATCTCCTCGTGATATCCCGGATCCCATCCGAGACTCCGAACAACATTCGGTCTCTTTCTCATAATACCATAACTACTCAAAACAACGTCGAATCCTTAAGTGTGTCTCCCTACGGTTCGTGAATTATGCGGACATGATCGAGACACTTCTCCGAACAATAACCAATAGAGGAATCTGGAAATTCATATGGCTCACATATTTCTCGATTACTTTGCGTCGAATGAACCACTTACATACGATACCAATTTCCCTTTGTCTCACGATAGTTTACTTATCCGAGGTTATGATCGTCGGTATCTCTGCATACCTAGTTCAACCTCGTTCGATAAGTACTCTTTTCTCGTTCCGTGATATGTGATCCCTTGTGAGCCAGTCACATGCTTGCAAGCTAATTGGATGACATTTCACCGAGAGGGCCCAGTATATCTATCCGTCATATGGATGGACAAATCCCACTCTTGATCCATGTGTTTCAACCAATACTTTCCGAACACTCAATGCCACTTTTATAGCCACCCTGTTACGGTGTGGTGTTTGATGACATCAAAGCATCCATCCGGTAAAGTGATATGCATGATCTCATGGTCGAAGGAATTAGGTTTACTATGTATCAGAAAGCATATAGCAATTGAACTATTGAAATGACTTGATCTTTATGCTACGCTTATCTATAGGAGTATGTCCATCACATCATTCTCCTAATGATATGACCCTCGTTAATAACATCTCTATGTTCATGATCGAAACAATGATCATATATTAACCAACAAGCTAGTTTAACAAGAGGCTTTACTAGGGACTCTTTTATGTTTACAAATCACACAAGTATTAATGTTTCGTTAATACAATTATAGCATGGTATGTAAACATTTATCATAAGTATGAAGATATGATAATAACCACTTTTATTATTGCCTCTTGGGCATATCTCCAACAGTCTCCCACTTGCACTAGAGTCAATAATCTAGTTTCAAACCTTTGTGTTTTCAACACCTATGGCTTTCTGGTGTTGTATGTACACGATTGCTAGTGTTTAATCGATCTCCGGATCGACACTTCGGTCCGTGTGTAATTGCATGTCTTTGTCTCTCGCATCACTCATTCTCTAATGAGATGGCTTTGTATGATTTGGTCTTTCGGTGTGACCTTTAGTTCTTTGGGGTTAAAACATGTTGATAATATTGTCGCACAATATATCTTCATAGTATTATCCCTGTGAACTACACCTAGTTTGATAACAAACTACTTGACACAAATGCCCTCTTTTCGCTATAATAGCAGTCATATACTTAGCCTTTTGTTGAAGTATCTCACAATGTCTTAACTTTGGAACTCATCCAAATCCATTATGGAACTCACTTTCCATTATATTGTGCCACCCTTAGTTTAGATTGAGATAAACTTAATTTGTACTCTGTGACAAAACTAGTATCAATGTAGTACTTTTACAATGAACTAATCATCTATTTGTCACTTCTACAAATAATATACTCTTAGTTCTTCCAAAAGATCATAAGAATATCCTTACTATCGTCCAATGATCATCTTATGAATCATTCGGTATATGCTCATAATATTTATAGCATAGGACATATCTGGATTTGTACATATCACAGATGATTGATATAAATACTCTTTGAGATTTCATACATCAAGTATCAATCTATACTTGAATCTTTGTTTCACTTACAAATTGCCAATACAATTGAAAATAACATCAAAATTGAACTATTTCAATCCTTTACTGCAACAAGAACCTTTCTTGTAGTTTCTATATTGAATTCATTCAATATCTCATCTATGTACTTCTGGCACAACCATATTAGTGTCTATTGATGCCAAATATTTGGGTTTTGCCTAAGTCTTTCATCGGGATGAAATTCTTAATATGTGTTAATAAAAGATACATTATTTCCAATCAACAATATGTCTTCCACATAATGTATTAGAAACATGTCTTAGCGCTCCCACTTAATTTCTTGCAAATGCAAGCATATTCATTGTCTCCGATGAAATTAAACTCTTTTAACAGTTTCATCATAGTGAAGATTCCAACTCCGCTATGCTTACTTCAACCATTGAAGTTTGCATATGCTTTTAGCATCCTTTGAATTAACAAAACCCTTTGGACCGTGTCATGCACACGTCCTAGGTAACCATTCTATTAGAAGAACTTGTTTTGTTTATTCTACTACCACATAACAAATTATATGTAGTGGTTGCTACATTAATCCGTCTAGACTAAAAATCGCTATGAAAGATCAAATCTTGTCATATACAACCTTTGAACATTGTTGTGAACTCTTTCCCAACATGTCGACTATTTCATAGATGTGAAACATCCATGTCTACTTCTTTATAGATCCAAACACAACTGCAAGGTCTTACACCTTTTTCGAGGGTCCTTCAAGTTCAAAACTTGATTTCTCGTGTATGGAACTATCACGGATTATATGGCTTCAAGCCATTTGACGAGTCGGGCCCATTATCGCTTCTTTGCATGTAGTAGGTTCATTATTCTCAAATAATGATTCAACCCTCAAATCTTGGTATTTGATTGTTCATCCAAACCTACTTGTTTCAATAGAAACTTAGACCTCCGTGACCACAACCTTTGAGGCACGTGAGCCATGAGCATTATTCTTTGCCTCCGGAACACTTTTCGGTGCTGCGCAACTTTGCACATATAGCTAAGGTTCTTTTAACCTTATCAAAGTTCTATTGTCCTCCCACTTAACTTTTCACGAAAAATTCCTTCTCAAAGAAACTTGACGTTCTAAGCGACAAACACTTTTGTCTCCGGTGTTTATGGAGGAATACTTAACAGTAATACAAAGACAGGTTTATCCGACTTTGGTTGCAAACATCTTTCTTATGCATAGCATACCAATGTTTAAGAAAGGACTACTTGGGTTTTATCCCAAACCATAACCTTATATGGTGTCATTTCAGCGGATTATGATGGAGCTCTTTTAGTGGAAAACGGTAGTCTCTAAAGCTTTTAATCTTTAAAATATAATGGCAGTTCTATGAATTACACCTTTGATCTTACCATGTCAAACAAGGTTTTAATTACATATCTCGAACGCTCCATACTCTTATGGTGTTTCGGGAAATGCAAATCCACAGAACGATTCCTTAAATCTTAGGTATTATGCTAAACTTGTAACTCAAATATCTTCCTTTATGATCTTATCATAAACTATTTATATTCTTGTTACAATGATTTTGCACTTCATCTTAAAATTCTTTGAACTTTTCAAATATTTCACACTTCATCCTTATTAAGTAAATATTCACATATTCACTTCAAATTTTCGGAGAAAGCATATGAAGTTGAAATCCATCGCTCTTGACTACACATAATGGAGTTCGTACAACAATATGCACAAGTTCCAATAAGCTAGTCATTCATTCCCTTTTGGCCTATGAACGAAGTTTTAATTATCTCTAGGAAAGTTTCACAAACGTCATTTGATCAAAAATCAAAAGACTCCAAAATTCCATCCACATGGAGTTTCTTCATGTTTTCTTTCCAATATAATTTAAACGGCGATGTCACTTCCTAAGTGATCTTTCAATCAATTTGTCTTTCGACAATTTTAGCACTAGTTTTATGGATGTGATTTATCCAACGAGATTTGTGAATCATCCATCTTTTATGGATTACGGCAATTATTTGAACAACCCTTTTGTTCTCATAATACCTGATAAAACAAATCCTGAAGGCAAGCTTTGATGTTTAACGAGCAACACAATAACCCTTTATTTGTTTTCGATGAACATCATCACATATTCTTTTGCTAGTTACTTAGGCCATTGCAGTTCATGAATTGTGTTGTTTCGTATGACGATTCACACCAACAAATTCAGTATCAAATACTTAAGAACCACATTGTTTAATAAGCAAAGAATATAGCCATAACACATATATCATCTATATACTTAAACTGAACAATTCTAGTCTTTTCTTTTCTGCCATATACTTATGAGATTCTCTTTCAAGATTTCCTTTTACATTTGAAAGAATCTATCAACATCAATAGTGGAGTCATACTTATGACACATAGTCCAAAGCGTGTATAGTTAAATACCAATGTCTTTGGACTTGCACTTTGAAGTAGATCACCATCATCAAATGTTTGGTGTTCTTTCAAATTCCTTTCTTTAGTAATCTCTTGGCGTAGTAAACATTTTACCTACATCAAATATTCACCTTTATCATGGAATGTCCATGACCAAGCTACTTTTAGCTTATAACGGTGAATCACGAGTATAATGTTGCTCTCCAAAACCTTTTGGAAGATTAGGACAACTAGTGTCTTCAACCTTTTGCAAATTCTCATCAAAATATGAGAACATGAACTTTGCCATATTATACTCTATCATGTTGTAACCAAAACTTCGTTTCAGATATCACAATATCTTCCACACATCATGGTTTCTGAAACAACTCTTTCAGATCCTAGATAACCTTGATATTAAGACAATCCTTTGAATATCAAGAATCATGGAGACAAACATGATACTTATATACTAACATTTGGAATTGTTACTCTTGATTTAATACTAATTATTAAACTTCATGGAGTAACCGAAACTTACTAAAAGTTTGCAATAGGACTTTTAAACTTTTAGATTAACACTTCAAAACAATACGATACCAGTTCGTAAAGTAACTAACCAGAATTCTATAGTTCTATCATCTCAATTATAACTAAGCGCAAGGTGGTAAACGGATGCCAATGACTACAACAGCTATGCAAATTCACTTTGATTTAGTTTATGATAAATTGAGTTCTAATTAACAATTAAATTAATCTAGGTGAACTCCCACTCAAAACAATATCCCTCACATTGTTTTAGTGATCACACGAACCAAATCCACCACATCAAAACCGATCATCACGAGAGTTGATATAGCTTCAATGGCGAACAATCAACATGTTCATCATATCTACTATATGACTCATGCTCTACCTTTCGGTAATCCGTGTTCCTGAGGCCATGTCTGTACATGCTAGGCTCGTCAAGATCAAACCTTAGCTACCGCATAAGCAAATCTGGCTTGCTTACGTTGTATTCACCATGAATCAAAGACACCCGATCATCACGTGGTGCTTCGAAGCAGCAAGCTTTGGCAACGGTGCATACTAAGGGTGAACACTTTAGAACTTGAAATTTATGTGCATGAGGGATCATCTTATAATGCTACCGTCGTCTACTAAGCAATACAAGATGCATAAAGGATTAACATCACATGCAATTCATAATATGTGATATGATATGGCCTTTCTTCTTTGTGCTTCCGATCTCCATCTTCAAGCACGAACATGATCTCCATCATCACCGGCATAGCATCAAGGTCAATGACGCTTCTTCATGGTTGTCGTCCACCAGCTTCAACTATTACAACTATTTTGAATAGACACGCAGGTCTTAACAGAAATTAAAGACAACCATATGGCTCCTGCCGGTTGCCGACTTACAATAAGGAACATTGCATACATCATATATAATCACAATCATGGCCATATCACATCACTGCACACCCCTGCAAAACAAAGTTAGACGCTTCTACTTTCTTTGCATATTTTACGTGGTTTGGGGCTTTCAATAAGTGTCGTTCTAACCTACGAACAAGAACCACAACATTGATACTAGCATTGTTGATTACCCGTTGTAAATTGGATCTTTACTATGCTAGGAGAAACAGGCACCCGCAAAGCCACTTATGCAATACAAGTTGCATGTCAAGCGTGGAGCAAGTCTCATGAACGATGTCATGTAAGGTTAGCCCGGGCCGCTTCATCCCAACATACCGCAAGATGCAAAGTACACAAGAAGTAATCGACAATAAAAGCATCAACGCCCACAATGACCATTGTGTTCTACTCGTGCAACAGATCTACATATAGACACGGCTCGATATCCTTTGTAGGGGTTCGTAGCATGGAAAACAAAAATTTTCTATCATACAAACAAACAAGCCAAGATCTATCTACTAGATTGTAACGAGTCGATAGAGAACTCACCCTCGAAGATTCCAGCGGTTAACGAGCAGATTCTTGGGTGATGTAGTCGTACTCTTTCCGATCTCAAGATCGCGTGAGCGATCCTTCGGTATGCGTTAAACGCAGCGCTCCCGGATCGGTCACACGTTCGGTACTCGGCGAAGACCTTCCTCTCCTTGTTCCAAAGCAGCGGAGGTTGTAGCACTCTCCTCGCGATTCCGGCAAGACAACGTGGTACCTAAGTAGAGGGAAATCCCATGAGGCTTCGCCTTTAAGCGGTAGTATGGTGGAGCTTATGAGAGAGGCTATTAGTGGTCTTGTAATTAGACACACCAATTAGAAGGCTCTAAACCAATTAGACGGCTCTAAACCGCTGGCTAAAGCAATTAGAAGCTCTAAACCAAAACGGCTCTAAACCGGAGATTAGAGGTGGAAACTTGTGTGTCCTAGGAGGGCCCTGCCCTCCTTATATAGGTGGGAGGGCTGGCCAGCCAAGGGAGGAGAGTCCCTCCCAAGTCGGCTTGGTGGGCGCCCGGCCAAGGAGGAACCTCCTCCAATTCGGCCTCCACCAATCCTCTCTTCCCACTTCCCAAAATTGCCGTTTGACTTTCAAACTAGCCGTTTGACTTTTCAATTTAGGATTTAAATAAATCCTTTATTTTGGACAGCGAAGACACCTAGTACATGATGCAATCATTCCAACTTACAATGACACATTCATGTACCCTTCCCCCAGTGGGACATTCCGGACCTTCTAGAATGTTCCCGATGAAAACACGGAACCATTCCCCAACTCAAACGGACTTTCCTTATATGAATCTTATTCTCCGGACCATTCCGGATCTCCTCGTGATATCCGGATCCCATCCGAGACTCGAACAACATTCGGTCTCTTTCTCATAATACCATAACTACTCAAAACAACGTCAATCCTTAAGTGTGTCTCCCTACGGTTCGTGAATTATGCGGACATGATCGAGACACTTCTCGAACAATAACCAATAGAGGAATCTGGAAATTCATATGGCTCCCACATATTTCTACGATTACTTTGCGATCGAATGAACCACTTACATACGATACCAATTTCCCTTTGTCTCACGATAGTTTACTTATCCGAGGTTATGATCGTCGGTATCTCTGCATACCTAGTTCAACCTCGTTACCGATAAGTACTCTTTTCTCGTTCACGTGATATGTGATCCCTTGTGAGCCAGTCACATGCTTGCAAGCTAATTGGATGACATTTCACCGAGAGGGCCCAGAGTATATCTATCCGTCATATGGATGGACAAATCCCACTCTTGATCCATGTGTTTCAACCAATACTTTCCGAACACTCAATGCCACTTTTATAGCCACCCTGTTACGGTGTGGTGTTTGATGACATCAAAGCATCCATCCGGTAAAGGTGATATGCATGATCTCATGGTCGAAGGAATTAGGTTACTATGTATCAGAAAGCATATAGCAATTGAACTATTGAAATGACTTGATCTTTATGCTACGCTTATCTATAGGAGTATGTCCATCACATCATTCTCCTAATGATATGACCCTGTTGTTAATAACATCTCTATGTTCATGATCAGGAAACAATGATCATATATTAACCAACAAGCTAGTTTAACAAGAGGCTTTACTAGGGACTCTTTTATGTTTACAAATCACACAAGTATTAATGTTTCCGGTTAATACAATTATAGCATGGTATGTAAACATTTATCATAAGTATGAAGATATGATAATAACCACTTTTATTATTGCCTCTTGGGCATATCTCCAACAACAACCTCATCGCAAGTTGGGGACAAAGTTCTGTGGTTGTGTTGTGCATGTCTCCACGTTGCTACTAGCACCGGTAGTGCGCCCTTCCAAAGCGCAGCTAGTAACACCTTTGGGGTGTTTCCTTGCTCCTACTGGTTCAATTAAACCTTGGTTTCATAACTGAGGGAAAACTTTCTGCTGTACTCATCATACCTTTCTCTTGGGGTTCCCAACGAGCTCTACGTTGAAAGTCGAGTGCATCAGTGGGAGGGGATGCAAGCCTGTAACCAGCACTAGGAGAGGGGGTCTGGGGTGGGAGGGGCCACAACCGGCGTTGGGAGAGAAAGGGTCGAGGTGTCGCTGGGGTGGTTGCATTGGGATCTGTGGAAGGAGGCGCTGGGGTGGTCGCGTGGGGATCTAGGGTAGGAGGTGATGCAAGCCCGCAACCGGCGCTGGGAGAGGGGGTTTGGGATGGGAGGGGTCGCAACCAACACAGGAGAGAAAGGGCCAGGGCGGCGCTAGGGTGGTCGCGTGGGGATCTGGGGTAGGCGGCGCTGGGTTAGTCGCATGGGGATCTGGGGTAGGCGGTGCTAGGCTGGGCGCGTGGGGATCTCGGGTAGGTGGCGGTCGAGAGGTTTGGTCACCTCTCTGTTTCTCCGGCGAGGTACCTCCCTAGATCGAGATCGAGATCTCGCGTTGGGGCAGGGGAGGTAGGTGGTGGCGGTGAGGAGTTGGTGAGGCTATGATGGGATCTGAGGAGGGAGGTATGTGGTGACCTAGCGGAAGTCAGGGATGGGGCTGGTTTGTCCATACTGCCCCTTTCTTTTTCACTTTTGGTGGGGGCATTTGGGTAATTTTCTCTTTTTTGCCCCTGTGCGAAATTTGAGGGGAGGAATTTCGTATGTTGGATAAGACCATGCGGATGGTTCAGATCTATGTCCAGGGGTGATCCATGGGTAGTCGATCTGCTTCCTGTTATTGGCTGGCTCTATTCTACAGGGAAAATGACCAATGTTATCGCCAAAATCGCGACATAGTTTGTGATAATGTGCCCATATTATGCACAAATGTGCATATTGAGATAAAGAACAATTTTGCAGGAGGAAGTTTTCATTTCTGTTGCACCAAAAAGCCATTTTCTATTTTTCGAGTGCCAAAATTGGGGCGTTTTGTGAAGTGACCACCAAATGGTCAATTCAAAATGGTACCACCCCATTTTTCAAAAATACTAGACCACCTTACATGGACAATGTCCCAGCCGGGAAATCTCAAACCTTTCCGTCCATCCCTAGGTAAAAAGACAAATTCCTGCCGAATTAGTAGGAAGTGGGTCCGGTTTGTACTACATGTACATGATCTGATGATCATGATTTTTTGAAAAAATCATTTTTGGACTCACAATGTGATGTTTCTTCAGAGAGCCCATGCAAGTTTAGCGAGGGTCATCCCCTATCTTCATGCCCGCCGTTTTGGCCATAGTTTGAAATAGGACAATTTTGAAACGGGCATAAGAAATTCAAAAACGATTCAAACAATGTAAATCCTTCGTGTGGTGTCTTATTTTGTGACATAGTTGCAAGGTAAAATACAAACTTGGTATATCCTACACATCTCGAAAAAACCTTCTCAAAAATGACCTATCATGTTCGAGGTTTCGTGGCTTTCAGACCAAATGACCAATGTTATGGCAAGAATCGCGGCATAGTTTTTGATAATGTGCCTATATTGTGCATGCATGTGTATCTTGGGATGACGAACAATATTGCAGGAGGAAGCTTTCCTTTTCGTCGTATGGAAAAGCCATTTTCTATTTTTCGAGTGTCAAAATCGGACGTTTTGTGAAGAACACCAAATGGTCAATTAAAAATGGTACGACCCCATTTAAAAAAATATCACCTTACATGCACAATTTTTCAACCGGAGAATCTCAAACCCAAGCATAGCCCAGCTCCCTTCCTAGGCAGAAGAAAACTTAATGAAGAAAAGAGACGTCAAGAAAAGGTGGAGACCATCCGCTATGGCCCAGGCCCAACTACGAGAAGAGAAATAATAATGTTTGAGCGCAGTACCATGTCAGCAAGTGATGAGTGGTGTGGTGGTTAGGCGCAGGGGTAATGAGAGTGATGGGTCCTGGTAGATTCAAACAGTGCCACATAAGTAGATATTGACACATGGATATGACATGTAGTCAAAAACTGACACATAGACACGATACGTAGGTGCAATTGCTGATGAGGCCGATAACCCATTTCTATTTATCCTAATTTGGACACTATGACGATTTTAAATCGTCGTAGCGAGCTACAAATAACATCGTAAACTACATCCGCCAGAATATGACAATTTTAGGTAATGAATCTATGACGTTTCTAAGCAAAATCGTCGTAATTTTCTAAGGTTTTGAACCTCTCGAACGGCTTATGACCACCTGGTGTGAAATCGTCATAACTCTATGAATATTTTGTCCACGGTCACTATTAGAAGGTCATAGAATAACACATTCCTTGTAGTGTTCATTAACTATGAAACAATATCTATATGAATTCAAATTTTTTTGTAGATCAATGGCTTGCAATTGTACTTTCCCTTTAGCTACAATTTTAGATAAATATAAACTGGATGAATCTAGATCAAACTTTCTGGACTGATACCGTGATGTGAGAATAGTTCTGAAAGTTGCTAAGAAAGACTATGTCTTGAAAACAACTCTTGGTAATGCTCCTGCTGATAATGTGATAGAACATGCGCAAAATGTTTCTTAGTCATGTAGTGATCACTATATCACTGTCCTTTGTGCCATAATTGCTACTGTGGAACCAAATCTTCAAAGGAGGTTTGAGGACTAGGGTCCATATGAAACAATTTCTGAATTGAGGGGCATGTTTGAGAAGCAAGCCCAAGCTAAGAGATACGAGATCTCAAAAGCTCTATTAGACTGCAAGATGGCGGAGGGAAGATCGGTTAGTTCTTGTGTAATCAAGTTACACGGGTATGTTCAGAGGTTAGAAGTGTTCTTTTCCCCGCTAAACTTGGAACCGACATAATCTTGAAATCACTCCCACCTAGATTTGATGGGTTTGTCATGAACTTCAACATGCATGGGATGAATAAGACACTGACCAAGTTATTCACGATGTTGAAGGTGGATGAGAAAGACATATAGAAGAACACTAATCATGTGATGATGGCGAATAAAAATACCCGCTTCAAGAAGAAGAATCAATATGGGCGGTGATAAGAAGGGTGTGGCTAAGAACGCGTCCAAGTGAAAGGATCCCAAGCCTGGCTCTGCCCCAGATGCCGAGTGTTTATTTTTTATGGAGAAAGGTCACTAGAAGAGGAACTTCCCGAAGTACTTAGTACAGAAGAAGAAGACTGGTTCATCCAACTCAGATATATCGGATATAAATGTTATTGATGTTTACTTGCAAGCTCCTAAAAGTAACTCTTGGGTATTTTATACTGGACGGTTTCTAATATTTTGAATATGATACAGGAGCTATGAAACCATAGGAAACTTTTCAAGAACGAGGTGATCGCAGTGATTGCCATTGGCACATGACCTCTACATCTGATGTCAGGATTAATATTAGAACTTAGTAATTGTTACTTTGTTCCTGCATTATGTAAGAATATAATATCATTATATTTTATCTTACGGGATGGCTATTCATTTAAGTCTGAGAATAAAGATTGTTCGATTTATATGAATAATATCTTCATGCACACACCCCCGTGAAAGGTAGTCCGTTTATTATTGATCTTGAATTTGATACACACATCTATAGCACTAATGCTAAATGTCAGAATACTAATGAGTTGAATACCACATACTTGTGGCACTCCCGATTGGGTCATATTGGTTACAAACGCATGAAGGAAACTCCATAGTGATGGACTTTTGAGTTCACTAGATTTTAGATCTTGTGATACAAGTGAAGCGTGTCTAATGGGGAAATGGCTAAATCTCCGTTGAACGGATATGTTGAGCGGGCAAGTGACTTAGCGGAAATAATACATACTGATGTATGCGGCCCAATGAATAGACATGCACGTGGTGGATTTCTCTACTTTATAACTTTTACCACTGACTTGAGTCGATATGGTCATATTTATCTTATGAAGCATAAATCTGAAACATGTAAAAAGTACAAGGAATTTCAGAATGAAGTAGAGAATCAACATGGCAAGAAAACAATGTTTCTACTATCAGACCGTGAAGGTGAATACTTGAGTTAGAAGTTTAGCGAACATATTAGAGATTGTGGAATTTTTTCAAAAATTATGCCACCTGGAACACCCCAACATAATGGAGTTGTACGAGCAATGTAACAGAACTTTGTTGGAGATGGTGATATCTATGATGTCATTAAAAGAGACTGCTACCTTTATACTTAATAGAGCGCCATCAAATTCCGTTGAAAGGACACTGTATGAATTATTGTTCCTTAAAATGTGGGGATGCAAGGTTTATGTGAAACATTTGGAGCCGGATAAACTCGACCTAAGTCGGATAAATGTTTGTTTGTAGGTTATCCTAAAGAAACTATGATATATTCCTTCTACCAAAATATTGAAGGCAAAGTTTTTGTCATGGGAGGAGGAGAATTTCTTGAGAAGGAATTATATGGTAAAGGTTTGAGTGGGAGGGCAATAGAGCTTAGTGAGGTTATTTAACCTAAGTAAGATGAGAAAACTAGCGCAGCTCCCGAAGTCGTTCCAGAGATGCCTATGGCGTCACCAGTTGCTCCTGATCCTAAAGAAGTTGTAGCCCCCAAAACTACATATCCTATTGAACCACGTAGGTGATAACTGAAAGTGCACATATCAATTATAGATAGTTTCAAAATAAAAATATCAAACCCACAGAGAGCTATTTCGTTAAGGTCTTTATGCCTCTCATCACTCTCTACCAAAGGATACTTGTAAGTTGCCTTTGATCTCGAGTAAAGAGTGTTTAAAGACTATTGTGTTTGTGTGCAAGAAAGTAATAAAATCAAGTAAACAAAGTAACAAGTGTGTTGGGATTGGTGTTGGAAATCAATAAGGCTTGAATGTTCGATGTAGGGTACACAACTAGGATGTGAGAATTACTTATGATTAGGACAACTTATATCTTTTGTGATGATATGTGTGGAGAGAGTTCCTTAATAAGATGTTCACCAAGAAGTCTTGTGAGAAAGCCACTTCTACCTGTCAATGTGATGAGGTCATCTCTAAGTAACCACTACGATGCTTGCGAGCAAGTCACTTCTGTAGACCACCACAATTAAGGGTTTCCCCATGGATATCGTTATGTGCTTAGTGAATCTCTCTTTATACCCCTTTGACCGTGTAGGTCATAAGCCAATGCTTGCAGTCACAAAGTAGGACCGTACATACTCCCATACACGTACAAAGGGTAGTTCCCTCTCTTTAGTCCCACATGCAAATGTTATGTGGTCGACTTCAGATACCATAAAGAGAGAGATAGAGATCTAACACAATATCATAGATTAAGTAAAGATCAAAGACCAATGTTATAGATCATCTTTATTTCATTTCATAATAATGCTAGGGTTTCTCCATCTCCCAAGAACAAAGGGAACTACTCACACATTGAGGCAATCAACAACATCATCATATTCATATGGATGGATTGAAAGTGCAAAGGTAGAATGAAGTGCAAACCCATAATTGTATTTGGAATTACAACAATATCTAATGAATGAGAGAGGGGATGATAGTGTTGATGGATATGTAGTGGTTGATGATGAAGGGGATGATGTGTTGTGCTCGGATGATCTGTGTAGCTGCAAGGATTTTCCCTTCTCCAGATCCCTTCCCGGCGGGTGTTTTGTGGCTAGAGGTGTCTGTAAATGTCGGATTTTAGATCCGTCTTTGCGTGGTGAAAGTATTTGATGAGGCAGACGTCCTGGAAGGCAGTACATGTGGATGGTACGGGTGGGATATTTTCTGGAACTTCTCCTCACATCCTCTATTCTCCCAGGCACGTGGAAAATCATTTAAATGACATTTATCACTTAGAAATATCATATTATTATTATAGAACATGATAGTCCTAATTGATATATTCACAAAATACATAAAAATTTGGGATCCTGTTGAAACAAGGGTAAAAGGTGCATGCGAGTGCCGTAAAATACCAAAATCCTATCTATACTTATGCAAAAACATCAGATAAATATTCTTCAAAATTGACTCATCAACTTCCGCAAGCTAGACTCTTGCTCATAAAATACCAAGGTAGCGACTTATGGACAAGGTCATCATGTTCATGAGGCATGAGTCATTACAATAAATGTGGTATTTGAAGCATATTTACAATATTAGATATAAAATTGCATCGTGAGTTGTATCACACTCTCACACATCACATGACTTAGTGGATTCCACACCTTTTATATTAATAATTTATATGAAGTTTAGAGACTGGGAAAATTAGAAAATCATCAGGTTTATCTAGATGAGCACTTGATTGAGTAGGGAATAGTCTATGATAATTTTTTGAGTACCCTCATCAACTTGTATTTTTAATTTTGATTCTTTGGTAGCATAATTTTCCTTTTGTTTGATCAACAAAATTGTATCATGTTAATACCCTTTACGACTCTTCTTGGTTTAAACCAATGATTATAACATGCTATCAATTTTTTCGCATATCTTATCAATACTTTATTGGTGTGGAAGACCCTAAAATCATAACAGTGGTACAAGTACCATAGCACTCATCCTAATTCATACATGTAATACAATAATGATAAACCTAAATCACTTTAAATATCATAAAGTCTCAAAACTCATTGGATATAATTTTTTCCTTTAACCAAGGAAGTTGATTATGCAAATAATGAAAACTTTGGAATTAAAAACCTATCATGCGTGCAAGAAGTTAGACATGCTAAGACTGAAATATAGATTACAAGGTGCTAAAGATATCCCCAAGCTTGGAATAAAGCTAGGTGGGATCAGATAGTTCCTCGTGATTATTCAATACCGTGGTGTCCTCTAAGGTGGAGAATTGGAGACAACCATTTAGAGCTTCCTGTTCCTCTCCTCCAAAGCTGATATACGACAAAGGGACTTCTGCAAGTTAGAGTGCATGAAGTTCATTACATCCGTGACCTTATTACCAAGAATCTCATTGAGTTCTTTCTTGCCCTCCAAATCTAGGAGGCATTTGTGTTAAGTTAAAGAGCAATTTACCCAAGATAAACGCTAAATAAAACATGAGTAGAATAATAGAAGTTAATCTAATCATATGAATTAGCAGATACAAATTAAGGCAGTTACCTAAGAGGATTGCATAGCATATAATTTGAGATAAGATCAGAGCAAGATTTATAGCAAACAAAAGAGAACGACATACTATCTGACTGAGATAAACAAGATTTAGGAAGATGATGTACATGACAGCAGAGGGACCGCCAGAGGAACCGCCGGTGTTGGCGTTGGTACCGTCATCAGCCCTGTCGTCGAGGAAGAGGTTGCCAATGTTGGGGAAGAAGTCCTTGTTGGGGAAGACGTCAGCGTAGTCTCTATTTGTGAAGGAGTCCGTGACGAAGCCAGTAGTTGCACCAATAGCGCTCCCCATAAACCTTATCGCCCTTCTTCCGTATAGGACTCGAAGCAGCGGGGCCTCGGAGACCTACTGTCCTGGCTTGCGGCAGCGCAATTATCTGGAACCGGAGGCGATGTACTGAAGCGTATCCGAGGAGAGGAGCGACCTCTCACTCTTATAGGCACGGGTAGGCAGGCGAACAGGTAGCGTCAGGAGAGGAAACATTCGAATTAAATATCAGAGGAAACATTCGAATTAAGTCTCCATTAAGTAGAGAAAACATTCAAATTAAATCTCCATTGAGTAGAGGAAACGTTCGAATTAAATCTCCATTGAGTGCACATTAAACACCCACTTACGCAGACTGTTCAAATTATTAATCCATTCATGCACCGCAAAAAGAAAGGGAAGCTCTCGGCTCGAGGCATTCCCGCAACCCGCAGCGTACGCGTGCGTCGTGACAAGGAGAGACGTGGCGAGGCGGGTGGCGGAGGAGGAGGAGCGCGCGTGTACGTCTCTCTCCTTCTCATCCTTTTATCAAGTGGTGGAATATCTGCCTTATAAGATGGTGAAATCTTCCTTCAACTAGCAATATGGGACTAAACATTTATCCCACCTCTTGCCATGTATGAATGGGCCACATGAGCTTCTAGGATTTTCAGGAATTATAAAAATAGAATGTGGGCTGGGTCATTTAGGCAAAAATTCCAACAGTTTGCATACGACTTCCCGAAGAATAAGTTCTTCCTTCTTGTACTTTTGTATCTTGTTGATGCACTGCTTGGTTTCCGAGAGTGGCGGGGAGGCGAGTATATTTACGAGGTTGAAACCCCAATTATCTTGTGGCTTCACATTCATGTGGGTGTTCACGGTGACCTTCTTTCCGTGGTCATCTGTGGTGTGGTTTTCTTATAAGTTCCTGCATCAACTTGATTAATTTTGTTACGCTTCGGCGAAGAGTAGTTGGTGGCGATGAACATGAGCGCCTCCATGCGTCCCTTCCCGTGTGGCTTCCTTGCTTCCTCTTAATCTTCAGGCCTCACCATAGCAAGGTAATTGGGTTGCCTCCAACCTCTAGCAGCTTGATCCATGAAGGTCTCGAATTCTTCATCGTCAGAGTCGAAGGAGACCCCTTTATTCTTCGAGATAAGACCTTATTCTTTACGATCATTGGCTTCAATGGAGGAAGGCTGGAAACTATCCCATAAAGGATCCACGAGACCTAAAGGTTTGCTTTTGCCTGGAACTCGGTAGCGCATCATGGAAATTTGTATCTGTTGATATAAGAGGAAGAAGAAAGTTTGGGAAGGTTTACGAGGGGTTAGCAGTTAGGGAAAAATTCGTGATAAAGGTAAAAGGGTCAGAAAAGAAAAGAATCCCAATAAAGTAGGAAAGAAAAGGAGAAAAACACAAGAGTCGGAGCGGTAACGACCAACAGTACAAGCTCCGTCCGTACAGCACGACCATACCCGAGATGTCCTTCCAAAAATCTAAACTTTTAGCGTCGGTAATATCCTTTCCAAATATTATGTATGGGAGGGAGTGTCCCGTACCGCCAGCCTGTATTGAAAGTTACCGACCTTTTTTGAGGCAGTAAAGATTTTTTCAGTGAAACGAAAAGAGACAGAAATGAGAAGAAAATTACAAAGAAAATAACGACCTGGCCTATAGTGAAAGCCGTCCGTATGGTCCGGCCGTACTGTTCAGCATAAACAAACAAAAATAGGACGGAGTACTAAACGTTTAACGACCCTCTGCTATGGGCGGGTTTGGCTGTACCGCCCACCCGTACGAGTGTTAGAAAACTGGAAGTGAACTCAGAATAAGACAAAGAGCTCAAAAGAAAAACGAAAAAAGCAAAACAGCGCCTCTGAAATCACATAAGAGCATTCTTGAGATTACCTCACTTAGCTACTGATTGCGAGTTTTTCTTTGTGGGCTTACCTCCCTTCAATTTTTGCATTATTTTCTTCTTTCTTTTGAATATGGTCGGTCGCAAGAAATTGCTAAAACCATTTTAAAAAGAAATATAAAATTTTCTTTCAGGACGAATAATGCTTATTGATGGCACCGCTTCTTGCGGTCTCATCTCTTCAATCATCATTGGTGTGTCAATCTGTTTCTCTTTTCTTTGCAAGATATGCAAGTCAAACTCTTGCAAAAGGTAAAGTACAACGGATCATCCTTGGCTTAATGTTAGTCCTTTCAAGAATTTCCTTTAAGATATTACGATCAGTATGCACTCTAACTTTGTAGTCAATTATATAAATCTAAATTTATCACATGAGAAAACAACTATGAAGATTTCCGTCTCTACCATTGGGTAGTTCTTTTGAGCACCATTTATGGTGCGACTAGCATGATGAATGATATCAAGTTCATCACCATCATGCTAACAAAGAACAACTCCCACGGCTTCATGAGTAGCTTCACAAAATAAATCAAAAGGCCTTTTCCAGTTTAGTGGTTTAATAATAGGAGCATTAAGAATGTCTTGTATTAATATGGTGAAAGAAGTAAGATAGTTTTCATCAAAATTAAAAGAAACATTCTTTTGTAAAAGGTTAGTTAGCAGTCTTGCAACCTTATAGAAGTTCTGAATAACCCTTCTATAAAACCCTACATGACCTAAGAAACTTCTTATACCTTTTACATCTCAAGGAGGTGGTAGCCTCTCTATTGCTTCTATCTTTGCTTTGTCGACTTCTATGCCCTGACCTAAGATCTTGTGACCAAGTACTATACCTTCATGAACCATGAAGTGGCACTTCTCCCAATTTAAAACCAGGTTAGTGCCTTCACATCTCTGCAAAACCTTATGAAGATTATGGAGGCAATGGTTAAATGAAGTCCCATAGAACGGAAAGTCGTCCATTAATACTTCCATAATATTTTCAACATAATCAACAAATATAGAGGTCATACATATTTGAAAGGTAACAGGTGCATTACAAAGATCAAATGACATACGACGATACACATATAAACCGAAAGGACATGTGAATGTTGTTTTTAGTTGTTCATCTAGATGGACATCTATTTGAGAAAAACCAGAGTATCCATCTAAGTAAAAAAATGAGAGAACATAGAAAGTCTCTCTATTGTTTAATCTATAAATGGCAATGGGTTTTTATCCTTTCGAGTTTCCTTATTAAGTTTTCTAAAATCAATGCACATCCTACGACCAACAATTCGAGTAGGGACTAACTCATTGTGTTCATTCGGGACTATAGTGAACCCAATCGCTTTTATCCACATAAAAAATGATACCTGCATCTAAGAGTCGGATTATATCCTTTATAACGTCTTCTTTCATTTGAGGTTTAAGTATTCTTTGGAAATCTGCAACCGACCGGGATCTCTCTTTCATAAATATTCTATGACTGGGTTATCAAGGGACTGTACCTTTCAAGTCATCCATAGAATAACCAAGAGCCTGACGGTGCATCCTTAAAACTATCATTAAATTTTCATATTCCTTCTATGCAAGATTAGCACTTATAATAACAAGCTAATTGTTAGCACTATCAAGAAACCTGTATTTCAATACTTTAGGAAGAGGTTTGAGTGTAGGAGGGGTCACCTCCTTTCTCTCTTGTGTCTCATAAACTTGATTCATTTTAGGAACAACTGTATGTACTGAGTTTGGATATTCATCAATTTCCATTTTCTCTATATCTTCAGGAAGATTGTCATTTTCAACCAAGCTTCTTTCTAGATTATCATTAGGTGTTTCATAAAACACAACAGAAAGGCTAGTAATGTTACCTTCCTCTTTTTGCTCTTGTTTGTGTTCTTCAAACTCCTCATAAGTTGGTTTTTGTTTTTTTTTGAGAAGAAGTTGGTTTTTGTTGGAATTTAGAAAAATGGAAATTCATTTTATCTTCACCAAACTTGAGAGATATCGTCTCCCTTTCATTGCTCATGCGGTATTTAGAAAAGTTCTTCCAGAAAAAATGGACAATACACGTCAGTTAGAAAATCAACAAGTACAAAATCAATAGGGTACTTGTAAGGTCCAATACAAATTGGAACATCTCTAATTATTCCCATAGGATTATGTAGTAGCATAATAGTCATATCAGTATTTTCCAATTCAGCTAGTTTGAGTTCATCCTGAATGTCTAAGTAAAAGTTATAAGGGATGACGTTAACAGCTATTCGAATATCACAAAGGCCATAATAAGAAGATTCACCAAAGGTGCAAGGAAGAATATGTTTACCAACATTTTTAGCTTTTACGTTCCCTTTAACAAATTGAGAAGCTTTGGTGTCTAGTTCAACTATATTGCAATGCGCATACATAGTCAATATATCTTCTTTAGTTACCTCACCCATTTCTCGCATGCTCTACGTGGCCACAATTTCCATTTCTACATCTTCAACTTGCTTAGGGAGTATACTGAAGCCAATTTTTCTTTGGAGATCCAATGTGTTCTGTAAAATAATGAATAATTTGCAAGATAATATCATCATCAACTTGAAGTTTATTATAAGTTTCCTTAACCTTACCAGATTCCCTGTAAGCATTGAGACAATCATATTCAACTTCTATACCTCCTTCGCCGCCTAAATCGAATCCCTAAGTTTCTCTATCACGATGAATTCTTTATAAAAGTTCCCAAGCTTTAGTTATAGTTAGTTTCATAAAGGAACCTATGGAACTTGAGTCAAGTAGTCATGCTTTATTTCTTGATTAAGTCCCCCATATAAAATGTGTAAAACATACCATTTAGGTAAATCATGGTAGGGTCATCTATTAAGAATAGATTTATACCTTTTAAAATCTCTTACCAAACCTTATCCTAGGCGATTCTTGAAGTTCGTGATCACCCTTCTTACCTCATTTGTATTTACTTTGGGAGAAATCAAAATATAAATTCTCCTTTAACTTTTCCCAAGTGTCAATTTTCTCTGCAGGGCAAATTCTATACAAAGCTAGAGCAATGTTGGTTAGAGATTGTCTAAACAATTTAAGTTTGATTCATCATAAGAATAGCCTTTAAATTTAAGTGTCCAACATAACTTGGTAAAATGCATTAAATGAGCATATGGATCCTCAAGGATTATCTCCTGCAAAAGTTTTCTCATGAATAATAGCAAAGAAACTTGATTCATCAACCTAAGTGTAGTCATCGTGTTCACATGAAACTAGTAAACAACTTTAGTAAAACAATTAATAGATTAAAAACTAAGAACAAAGACCAAAAGCGCTTAGCTACCCGACAATGGAGCCAGAAAATAGCTTGATGACTACAAGTGCATAGATCAATTGTAGCTAGTTTCGAAATAAAAAAATTGAACCCACAATGAGCTATTTGGTTAAGGTCATTATGCCCCTCGTCACTATCTACCAAAGGATACTCATAAGTTGCCTTTTATCTCAAGTAAAGAGTGTTGTGTTTGTGTGCAAGAAAGTAATGAAAGCAAGTAAACAAAGTAATATGTGCGTTGGGATTGGTGTTGGAACTCAATAAGGCTTAAATTTTTTCGGGGATGCAGAATACACCACTAGCATGTGGTAATTACTTATGTTTAGTATAACCTATATCTTACATCATGATATGTGTAGAGAGAGTTCCTTAATAAGATGTTCACCAACAAGTCCTGTGAGGAAGCCACTTCTACGAGTCATACTCCCCCTTTGACCGTGTAGGTTATAAGCCAATGCTTGTAGTCACAAAGTAGCACCGGACATACTCCCATACACGTCCAAAGGGTAGTTCCCTCTCATTAGTCCCGAAGGAAAACTTTATGTGGTCGACTTCACATACCATCTAGAGAGAGAGACCTAACATAATATCATAGATCAAGTAAATATCAAATACCAAAGTTATAGATCATCTTTATTTCATTTCATAATAATGCTAGGGTTTATCCATCTCCCCAAGAACAAAGGGAACTGCTCACACATGGAGGTAATCAACAACATCATCATATTCATATGGATGGATTGAAAGTGCAAATGTAGAATCAAGTGCAAACCCACAATTGTATTTGGAATTACAACAATATCTAAAGAATGAGAGAGGGGATGATGGTGTCGATGGAGATGCAACGGTTGATGTTGAAGGGGATGTTGTGTTGTCCTCCGATGATCCGTGTAGCAGAAAGGATTTTTACTTCTTCAAGTTCCTCCTCCAGGTCCCTTCTTGGCATGGTATTTGTCAAGGCGTACGTCCTGGCAAGCAGAACGGGTAGACAATACAGGCAGGCTCCAGCCGTACCGCAGGTCATTAAAACTTATGGAACTTCTCCTCACATCCTCTATTCTCCCAGGAGCGTGGAAAATTATTTAAATGACATTTATCACCTAGAAATATCATTTTATTACATAACATGATTGTCCCAATTGATATATTCAAAAAAAACTTAATAATTCTGGATCCTATTGAAACTAGGGTAAAAGGTGCACGTGAACGCCGTAAAATACCAAAATCCTAACTCTACTTATGCAAAAACATAAGATAAATATTCTTGAAAAATGGACTCATTAGTAGGTCTGGTAGATTTCATCGTTCGGTCATAAGATTTGTAGACGAAGTATTGTTGTTGGACAACCATGAAACAACTACATACAAAGAAGCAATGATGGGTCCTGACTTCGTTAAATGCCAAGAAGCCATGTAATTCGAGATAGAATCCGTATACGAGAATCAAGTTTGGGATTTGATAGACCCTCTTGAAGGCGTTAGGCCTATCGAATATAAGTGGATCTATAAGAAGAAGATAGACACGGATAGTAATGTAACAATCTATAATGCATGTCTTATCGGAAAAGGGTTTCGACAAATTCAAGGAATTGACTAAAATGAGATATTCTCTCATGTAGTGATGCTTAAGTATATTCGGATACTTCTAGAAATTGCTACATATTTGGTTCACGGGATATGGTAGATGGATCTCAAAACTGCATTCCTATATGTAAATCTTACCGAGGATGTGTACATGGTACAACCCGAGGGGTTTGTCGATTCAATGACTACTAGAATGGTGTGCAAACTTCAGTGCTCCAAACATGGACTAAAGAAAGCACCACAAAGTTGAAATCTTTGGTTTGATGAAGTGGTTAAAGGTTTTGGTTTCATAAAAATGTAGAAGAAGCTTGTGTATGCAAGAAAGTAAGTGGGAGATCAATAACATTTATGATATGATATATAGATGACATATTATTGATTGGAGACGATATATTTTTTCTTAACAGTATTAAAGACTCATTGAAGTATAGTTCTTCAACGAAATATTTGAGTGAAGAAGCTTACATATTGGGCATAAAGATCTATAGAGAGAGATATCGACACCTGGTAGGGCTTATTCAAGATACATATCTGAAAAAAGTATTAAAGAGATTCAATATGGAGGAATCACCTAGAGGATCACTACCAATGGCTCATGGGAAGCCACTAAGCAAGATGCAATGTCCTATGACAGATGTTGAGAGATAAGACATGAGTATCGTGCCATATTCTTCGGCTAATGGTTCAATCATGTATGCCATGATATGTACAAGACCAGGTGTGTCCTACGCTCTAACTGTTGCAAGCAGCTGGATGCTAGCGACGACTACGACTCCGGCTGCGGCACCTACAACGATGTCGGAGGCGCTTCCTCGAGCACAATGAAGCATCGCATAGATGATGGCACAGATGGACCATCAAAGAACAAAAATACGATGTAGTGTCCCAATAGTAGTATAGCAATATCTTAGTTTTTTTTATTATGCTGTTTATTTGTTTTTGAACAATGTGAAAACCTTTTATTAACAAGGTGCATTAATATTTTAGTATTCTGTATTTCCGAATCTGAATTTATTTCCGACTTTCACTATTCCATGTTGCAACTCATGTTACCTTAACTGCTGTTATGGCGTTTCAAATGTGGACTTTTGGGATGGATTTCGGAAAAACAAGGAAGAGAGACAGACTGTGGTGAATGAAGTTTCAATAGTTTTTACTCCTATACACGCATCAATGGTAGCTTCATCTCATTGATGCCTTCGCAGTTTCCCATGATGTATTTTTTTGTCAGCTTGGTATGATAGTTAGATTGAGGAGACAATACTGCAGAGCGCACGACATCTAAATCGAGTACTTTGCTCTAGCTCGATAGCGTGCTAGAATGGCAGCTTCGTCTCTTCGGTGCCATCTCCTTCTCCCACGAATGTGACGTAGTTTTTAGTCAACTTGGTATGATCTTTAACAAGACAATACCGTAGGGCACGCAACGTGAAAATGAAGTACTTTGCTCTAGGTCGATAGGATGCTACAATGTCTTTAAAATCAAACGCGTTTAATCATCCGCTTCTATATATTGCGACTTGCTCTATGTTCATGTGTTTCGCTCGATGCAACATCTACCTCATAGACATGACATGTTTACTTCCCTCTCTATCCATGATTTCGTCCATAAATCATATCTAACAACTCATGGTCTTTGGATCCGTGACTAGACGATCTACCTAACCATAGATGACATGCAACGATTGGTCTCACAACCCGCCTCGGGGGGCATAGAGAGAAGGCTAGTATGTCCTACAAACATATATATACATTTTCTTATATTTCTATGGTTGAATGATATGATGCCCACCATATGGTTGCCATGAATCTGTAACCGACCGATTGTGTGATGATCGAAGCAAGGCTTTTTGTATATCTGAGCTACCAAATCTGAGTATGTGGCACAAAGTTACATGAATCAGCACCTGCCTTGTGCATTTTTGTTTGTTTGTTATTATACTCAGTGAAGTATTGAAAATTTGAAGTATTGCTGGACTGAGTTTGCTCTGTATCAAACTAAGTGGCCTTATTTAACTATGTTTGGTTGAGTCATTGTCGTTTGCCTTACTTATTGCTTCCCCATATGTTTCTAGTGACTTTCTCCTTCCATTATGTTGTTATTATTCTCGTGACATATTTAACATTTCAAGTATCCGCTCAGCTGAGTTTGTTAGTTTTTTTGTTATTGTACTGGCAAATTCATGGCCTTATATATGTTTTGTTGAGTCAATGCCATCTACCTTAATTATTGCTAGATATATTTATACCGAGTTCCTCCTTCCTTTCTGCTGGTCTATGTTTTCACTCCTAACATCCCACCGTATTTTGGTTTTCACTTTGTAGTTTTTTAAGTACTTGTAGACATGGAAGACATTGGGAAGCTTACAATGAGATCTATCTCAGTCCACATGACTATGCTGTTCTTTAGACCTTATATCTCTCATGATGTATTGGCACGAGGTTAACACTAAGGAGATAGACTAGAGCAAGTTGATACCCAACTTTTCTCCCAAGCATCTGTTCACTGCAAGAAACATTCTCTCTAGCACCACAGACGCCATATATAGAAGAGAATCCTTCCACGTAGTTGGACCCTTGAAACTTGATCTCTTGTAATGAATGCAACAACTTGTGCACACTGGAGGAGGTAGTTGATTATTAATAAGTGACGACTTTCATCCGGTGTACAGTATGACTTAACTTCTATGTAGACGCCCTGAGATATTCTTTGCCGGCGGACCCCCGTACCAATATACTCCTGTGTATGGTATTGATGTGCTCATCGGATCTTCCTTCCCTTGAGCACACTCTCAAAGATGAAATGCACAATCAATGTTTTTACTACAAATCCACATATATAGCACACATCACAACAGCTGGAGACTCCTACTTACTCTAGCTATCCACATCCGTTGACCAGCATATCGACCCATGAGATAACACTAGTGGAAAACGGGCCTCCAGTCCCGGCCCGTAAGGGGCTTTAGTCCCGGTCTGGTAACCGGGACTGGAGGGGCGGGACTAAAGGCCCACCCATTAGTCCCGGTGTAGCATCCCAATTGTCTAACAATTGTAATGCTACTTGGTCTAGTAATAAAATGGCTACTTCCTATATATAATTGTTGCATCATAATTATATCATGCTCATGTCATCATGCCACCTTGCATTTGAGTATCATATAAAATCCTTTTTGTGTTGGTTCTTCTCTCATATGCATTGTAAATTGTATTTGCCTCTTGATATTGTATTTGGTTATTGATATATTGTTTAAATGCCCTAGTTGAGTTGGGGGCATATCTTTTATTCCACTCCACCACCCTTTCTTTCACCACCTTATAATTCCACCATCCCATTATCCATGAGCTTGTATTTGATTCTCTTTTGGTATTTAATCTAGCTCATGGGAGATAGGATGGATCTACTTCTACAAATTCTTTTGCTTGGCTTTTATTCCACTTTTGGGAATGCATAAGAATAATGCCATGTTAATATTATTGTTTTCACAAGAATTTAATCATGGCAATTATCATTTTTGCATGGGCCATGCAAGAGTACCACCACCTTTAGCCATTTGTTTCTCTCTTGGTTTTGATGGGTTTTCTCTTATGGGGCCATATCCATCCATCATCCTCTACCCCTCTTCATGCTTGATCTTGTTGGTTCATGTTAAAACCCTACACCCATCCCCCATCCATGCAAGCCATGTGTGGGCATATTCAATCCTTCACTCTAAGCCACCACCACATTTACCCTCTCTCTCTAATCCTTTCTCCAAAAACCTACACCTAATCTAAACCCTACACCTAGTTGCCTCTCTTTCTTCTAACCCTAGTTCTAAACCCTAACCCAACCTCACCTCTCTCACCTCACCCTCTCCTCTCACCATGCCGAGCCTCCCCTTGATGGCCCCACCTGGCCACCCTCCCTACACCAGCCTAACCACCCCAGCTACCTAACCCAACCCTAACAACCCTAACCCGAGCCCCCTCTAGCCCTAGCCGAAGCTACACCCGAGCCTCCTCTCTCCTCTCTCTTTCTCTTTTCCTGCTGCGCTAGCCCCACCCCGAGCTCTCCTCACCGTCCCCACCTGGTAGCCCCTGCCCCTGCACCTGCCGGCCAGCCCGATCACATGCTCGAGAAGGACAAGGAGGGAAGGTGGCACCCGAGCCACCTTTTTCCCTTCACCACATCCCCACGGCACCTCTCCTCTCCCTCTCTGCTTTATCTCCTTCCCCACGACTCCTCTGCATCCCTAGATCCCCAGGGCCTCGCCCTTCTTCTCTCCACCCTTGCTGCTGCCCCTCTCTCCTCCGTTGCCGTCCACCGTCGGCCTCCTCCATCTCCTCGACGTTACACGGCGGAGGGTGTGGTGTTGGGCGTCGAGGAAGAACGAGTCGTCCCTCTGCATCGCCCCTGTACCCGCAGACGTGGAGGAGGAGGAGCCCCAGGCCGAGCTGCACACCGACGCGCCGCCTGAAACCCTAGCCGCGGGAGCGCGTCAGACGCTGCCGATCCACCGCGTCCCAGCCCGATCCGTCTGCACCAACCTCCCCGCGGTGAGCGTCCGACCCTCCCAGACATCCTCTCCGTCGCAGTCGTGTCCTGGTCGCGTCGGTCGCTCCGTCGAACGCTCTCTGCGCGCCGGCGTTCGCAGTCGGTTTCCAGGCCGTGGCGTCGCAGAGGAAGATCTAGCCGCCTAGCCACTCCCTGTCAGCAACCCCACCCCACCGCAGTGGTCACCGCCGCCTGCGCGTACGCACCGCGTCGCGGGTTCGAGCCCCACCGCGCCGCGACTTTCCGCCGACAGTTTCGTCAGAAACGGCGAGAAGAAAAACAGTAGCAATGGCATTCTTGCAGATACCCCCCACCTTTTTGTCTCGCAACCCGCACTCCTTTAGGACCCCACCTGTCAGCCTCAGTGGCAACTTTACAAAAAGGTACCGCGAGTTTGGGGATCACAACCCGCGGCCCCTGGCTCTGCTGGCGTGTCTGCTTGCCCAGCACCGCTCGTGGGCCCGTTTTGCCGCAGGACCCATCTGTCTGTCCCTCAGGCTAGACAACTCCGTGGTGAGAAAAGCCCGCTGCGCCCCACCTGCTCCTGAGTCAGCGCATGGCCCACTCGTCGGTGTCTGTGTCTGGCTCTGCCTGTGTGCAAAAAGTTCCTGCTCTTTTCTGTTTAGATAAATAAAAACAATTTCAGAAAATGGTTAATATAAATACAAATCTGTTTTTACATAACTTTTAAATTATAAATCCATTTAATACACATGATATATGTTTTGAAATCAGAAAAATGTGAGAAGTTCAAATATGCCCTTCAAAATAGATTTTTAACACTTTAATTTTTGATTTGATTAAAATTACAAATAAAATGCCCTTTGCCTTAATTAATTAATAACTTTTGTTTTATAACTCCGAATTTGACAAATAATATGTCTAAATTGATCAGCTCGACGAGACCTTTCCGTTTATGCATTCCATGTTCTGAATTGAAGCATGCATCATATAAATATAAAGTATACAGCAACTTATTTGAGATTAAAATGTGACTAAAACTCCATAAAATGTCTTATTCTTGTATTCCACACCTCATCCATGCCATGCTACATTATTGCCATGCAAATTGTGCATCATTCATCATGGCATGATTGTTTGCTTGTCGCATTTTAATTCATATGCTTGTGCACTTTATTTATGTTGGCCCTTGTTTGTTTGGTTCTTCTTCGAATAGACGCTGAGCAGGGAATATATCAAGAAACCCAGGAGCACTACCCAGATCCTTCTCTCGCTTCAACTGAGCTGCCAGGAAAGCACTACCACATGCTTGCATACATATAGTACCTATTGCCTCTATCTTATTCTTGCACCATTGAGTCGCGATTGCATTAAACTGAATCCCAAGTACTGCATAGCCTTTACTTTTAAACCCCACCGAAGCTTGTTCCTCCATCCCATGAGCCCTTACTACAGGAGTTGTTTGAGCCATGCGGGTCGTAGAACAGCATGTGTAGGGTATGTGAGTGTCTGATGGATAACGAGGTACCTAAACAACTTAACCTGAGTAGTAATGGGATAACTAATGAAAGTGGCACCGGTGAGCAATATCTGCTATTTGGTTTTTCATGCTCACTTGTGTCCCGTAGGACCCCGAGTACTTGATTCCTGTTCCTTGAATATTCGCGCTATCCACATCCGGGAGGCTTATGAACCCCCCTGAGCCAGAGCTTGATTCATTCTTATTTCTTGGGGCCACAAAGTAGTTTGGGGCTTTATTACTATCCTGTACTTATGCCATTATTTACTGCTTTATTTAAGATTGTGCGAGGAGCACCTGTACTGTTTTGGATGCGGAGTGTTTTCACGGTATCGACAAGCCCAATCACACTTTCGGGTTCCCGGTCGTTTACAGCCACTGACGCAAACCCTGGGTCCGTTTCGGAGCCGGCCAACTTCGTTGCGGGTAGCTTAGTGGGGTGGCCCCCTGAAATAATTCTGAATCCTGTGATCGCTTTGTCGTGACTGCCTCGTTGGGTTTTGATTTGGTTTTTCCGAGGTTGATCGAGTGTGTGTTGTTATTTGTGCACCCCTGCAGGGTAAAACTTTCTGAAAGCCGTGTCCACGGTTATGGACGACTTGGAGCGCAGTTTCTCGATCATAGACAAGTATAACTAAAGTACCGCTTTTAATTTGACTAAGTACCTGACTAGTAAATAGTGCAACACTCACGGAATGGATAATAACACTGCCAACGGATGGGGGGTTGTTCGTCCGCTTCCTCGCTGGTGTTTAGGAGGAGGATGGATCTGTTAATATTACCGTTATAACTGTTGATATTAATTCACGGACATCCGTCTATCTTTGGTTAGGCGGATGGTTAGCGAGTATCTATAGAATTGTTAGGTATTATCTTTTGCTGCAATTGCGTCTCCTGTGTTGTGTCCCTCTAGAGGCATAAAGACTTGCTGAGTACCCCTAGGGTCTCACACGATAAATTGTTTGATTCAGATGAACAGGTGAACTCGCAAGATGGATACTGGGTGGAAGAGACTGACGATGTTGGCAACGATCATTCGGTGTAGAGATTCCGGGAACGGGATCCGTGAGACCCTGTGGGCGGATGTGTTTATTTATGGGGCATCTTATGCCGATTTGCTTCTTATCCGCTCGGATCTTGTTTTCCGCTCACCGATACTGATGGTTGATGTATGAGGAGATATCCTAAACTATTATATCTATCTAGGATATTTTGGATCTTGCCGTATGGCGTTGCAATATTTCTATTTCTTTTAGATGGAATGGCTCTGAGGACTGTTGTATGGTGGCTTGCATACATACTCATTTGTGTATGTAGTTGATCCCTTCGCCTGCCGATTACGCCGCTCGTTCTGGTCCCGATGTTTGGAAATGGTTAGGACGGCCGGCAGGTCTACCTGTGAGTGGCTTTTGGCCCCACCGTACTATTTTAACCATTTCTGCTCATCCAGGCTTGTAACTAAGAGCGTAATTCACCGAGGTAGTTACAATTGGTATCAGAGCCATCCCGCCCTTCAGGGTCTCAGCCAAATGGTCGTTGTCAGTCTAGCAAATATTTTTGGTAGCTATGTATACTAGGGAAAAACAAAACGCGAGAGTAGGACTGCTTCCACTTTTCTTCTTACCCACCCACCCACCCTTTTCTGGTAAGGAAGTGTAACGTTTTCAATCCTCTTCTTAAAATTCAAACTAGGATTCACGTGTTCTGGGTTCCGTAGTACCATAGGTTGTGTGTGTGTGTAATTCCTTGTCTATCTGTTGCATCCAACATGTTATCTTTATCTGCCTTTTGGTTATCAACTGTTGGTACATTCCATACCGACAGGCTTTTGCAAACCGACGTGATCTATCTGATTCGCTGTATCCGCCACGATCTGTCTTACTCTTTGTTATCCGACGTTATCTTGTTTGGGGTGTTCGTTTCCGTAGTTACTAATCTTTAGGTTCATCTTGAGAAGAAGGTGTTGGGATACGTGTTCTACTTATTCATGTGCGGAGTAATGATTTGAGTGCGGGATGGAGTCGCGACCATACCACTACTTTTATCATTCGCTCTGGTATATTGAATTGGTAGAGTCACTAATCTCGATTCGTTAAGTGATTTTGCGCATCTATTGGTATTTTAATGCTGAAATTTGCGGAATTTTTTTTCTTTGTTAGTTGTGTACCACACTCCTTTTCAGTCATGTGCGATATGCTTAATATCTTCTAGGTGCTTTGAACTTTGTTGATATTTTAATATCATCTTAGTAAATTGTATCCTTTAATCTTGGTTAATTCCATCTTGGTACTATTTTGGATTATTATTATTCTCCATTATAGTACTGACTTGTGTTTTATATCAATCACAGGATGGCACCACCACGCCGTTCTGAGGAGGACATACAACCTGAACTGGGGGCCGCGTTGTCAAGCATCGCCAATGCCTTGGCAGCAATGCAGCAGAACCAGCAGCGTTTTGAAGAAAGTGTCAGGAGGAATGAGTTTGTTCCGCTACCTCCACCTCCCAAGCGAGGAGACATCAAAAGCTTCCTGAAGTTCAACCCACGCCATTTTGATGTGTCCGATCAACCACTTGATGCTAATGATTGGTTGCGTGAGATGTCAAGGTTACTGGTGACTGCTGATGTTCCTGAGCAAGAATGGGTAAAATGTGCAACTCACCTTCTGAAGGGAGATGCAGCTCTGTGGTGGGAGAATTACCTTAAGGCAAACTGCACTGGTTTTCAGCCTACTTGGGGACAGTTCACTGGAGCTTTCAAAGAGCGATTCATCGAAATTGTCATGGAGAGGATGAAGGAAGTGTTTCTCAACCTCAAGCAGGGCAATGACAATGTCAATACCTACATCAGAAACTTCATGAACCTTTCTCGTTATGGTGGCGATGAGATCTCTGATGACAAGAAGAAGCAAAAGAGGTTCCGGCAAGGGCTCAATGCATCGATTAAATATGCAATCACACATGCAAGGCCGGCGTCTTTTCTGGAACTTCAGCATACAGCTCTGCAGGAAGAAGCAAGTAGGCAAGTGTTTGAGGAGTCAAAGAAACACAACCGCGATGTAGCAAGCTCTTCAGCTATGTCAACTCCTTCTAAGCGTCGTGTCTGGGTTCCTAACACCCCACCGTCGCTCCCGGCTCCACCAAGACCTTCAAGCTACGCGGCAAGGCCACCAAACTTCCTCACTGCTGCTCCCAGGGGCTACAACCACCACTACCCTGGAGCGCCTGGCGGAGTCCCTGGCTACGTTGCTCCACGTCCACAGTGCTTGTTACACTTGTGGAAACACTTGGGCATCAACACCGAACTGTCCGATGAAAAACAAAGCTCTTCCTCCACCACCTCCAAGACCTGCGGCAAGCTCTCCTATGGTTCGTGCACCACCACCTCGGGCTCTCAACATCAACACCAAGCCCGGGTCTACTGTTGCTCGTGCCAACTGTGTCAACGCCGCTCAAGCTGAGCATGCACCTGGAGTTGTGATGGGTATGCTTCCCGTTAACTCAGTCCCTGCACGAGTTTTGTTTGATTCTGGTGCATCGCATTCTTTTGTTTCTCACAAATTTGCACATGAGAATGAGTTAGCTATGGATCCTCTCCTTAAGCGGTTAATGGTCCTTTCTCCTGGAGCAAAAATGGCAGCTTCTAAAATCAGCCATGGCAATCAAATTGAGATTGGTGGTTCCTCGTTCTCGGCGTCCTTAATTATTCTGGGCAATTCTGACATTGATGTCATCTTGGGCATGGATTGGTTGACAGCAAATGCAGCTGTGATTGATTGTGCTGAACGCTCGGTTTCTCTGAAAATTCCTGAAGGCCATATAGTCTATTCTCCAAGTCTGACTCCTGCTATTCAGCTTTTCTCTTTGGCGGCTCTGAATGCTGATGCTATGGAAGCTATTCAGAGTGTTCCAGTGGTCTGTGAGTTCCCAGATGTCTTTCCTGAAGAGTTGCCAGGTATGCCTCCGGATCGTGAGGTTGAGTTTGTAATTGAGCTTGAACCTGGAACGGCTCCTATCTCCAAGCGGCCTTATAAAATGGGTCCTGCTGAGTTGGCTGAACTCAAACGTCAGCTTGATGAACAAGAGAAGTTGGGTTTCATTCAACACAGTACTTCTTCTTGGGGTAGCCCAACCATCTTTGTGAAGAAGCGAGACAAGACTGATAGACTTTGTGTTGACTATCGGGCTCTCAATGCTAAAACCATCAAGAATAAATATCCCCTTCCGCGGATTAATGATCTCTTCGATCAGCTAGCTGGAGTTGTAGTATTCTCTAAGCTTGACTTGAGAAGTGGTTATCACCAAATCAAGATTCGCAAGGAAGATGTTCCTAAAACAGCTTTCACCACCCGCTATGGCCTGTATGAGTACACGGTCATGTCTTTCGGTCTCACCAACGCACCTGCCACCTTCTCGAGGCTTATGAACTCGGTTTTCATGGAGTATCTTGATAAGTTCGTTGTGGTCTATCTGGATGACATCCTAGTCTATTCTAAGTCAAAGGAAGAACATGAAGAACACCTTCGGTGTGTCCTAAACAAGCTTCGTGAGAACCGCCTGTATGCAAAGTTCTCCAAATGTGAGTTTTGGCTGCCTCAAGTAACCTATCTTGGTCACGTCATCTCTGCCAAGGGCATTGCCGTCAACCCGGAAACTGTAAAGACAATTGTTGACTGGCTTCCTCCTGTAAATGTCAAAGAAGTCCGGAGCGTCCTTGGTTTGGCTAGTTATTGCCGTCGCTTCGTTCAGAACTTTTCGAAGATAGCGAAGCCTCTTACCGATCTCCTCAAGAAAGGCAAGAAATACCTTTGGACTCCTGCATGTCAAGCAAGCTTTGAAACACTCAAAGAGAAGCTCACTTCCACACCAGTCTTGGTTCCTCAGATACATCCAAGCCCTTCCAGATATTCTGTGACGCCTCTTTGCAAGGATTGGGTGCGGTCCTTATGCAAGAAAAACAAGTTGTTGCTTATGCCTCTCGACAGTTGAAGACGCATGAGATCAACTATCCTACACATGACCTCGAACTCGCAGCAGTTGTCTTTGCTTTGAAAGTATGGAGGCATTACTTGCTGGGCAACCGTTGTGAAATCTTTTCTGATCACAAGAGTCTGAAGTATATCTTCACACAGCCTGATCTCAACCTTCGTCAGAGGAGATGGATTGAAGCAATCAATGATTTCGATTTGACCATCAACTACACTCCGGGCAAAGCTAATGTCATGGCCGATGCTCTCAGCCGCAAAGTTTATGTCAGCAACCTCATGTTGGAAGAACAACAGCCGCTCTTGTGCGAGGAATTCCGTCAGCTCAACCTTGAAATTGTGGATCAAGGGTATCTTCTGAACCTTCTGGCAACCCCTCTCTTGGAAGAAAAGGTTCGCTCCTTTCAACTTGGTGATCCGTACACCAAAAAGGTCATCTCCAACCTTCAGCTTCCGAAGTATGAGTCCTTCCACGTCGATGATCAAGGCACGCTTTTCCTTGAACACCGGATGTTTGTTCCGAACTACCCGGGTTTGAGAGAGCAAGTTCTCAAGGAGGCGATGATTCGTTCTTTCTATCCACCCCGGCAGACAAAGATGTACATGGACTTGAAAACACAATATTGGTGGCCGGGATTGAAACGATATTGTGCCAAGTATGTCTCGGAGTGTGATGTCTGCCGCAGAGTTAAAGCTGTCCATCAGAAACCTTCCGGTCTTCTACAGCCATTGAAACCCCCGGAATGGAAATGGGAGAAAGTAGAGATGGACTTCATCACTGGTTTTCCAAGGTCGCAGAAGGGAAACAATGCAATCTTTGTTGTCATTGACAGGCTTTCTAAAGTGGCTCACTTCTTTCCCGTCAAGGAAACAATTTCTGCAATTCAGTTGGCTGAGCTCTATATCAACAGAATTGTCTCTCTGTATGGGGTTCCTCTTGAGATCAGTTCAGACCGTGGAAGCATCTTCACTTCCAAGTTCTGGGAAAGTTTCCAAAATGCTTTGGGAACAAAATTGAACTTCAGCACAGCTTACCACCCTCAGTCGCAAGGACAAGTTGAAAGGATCAATCAGATTCTGGAGGATATGCTCCGTGCTTGCGTCATCTCTTTTGGCATGAAGTGGGAAGAATGTCTTCCTTATGCTGAATTCTCTTACAACAATAGCTTCCAGAAAAGTCTAAAGATGGCACCATTTGAGGCTCTCTATGGTCGCAAATGCAGAACTCCGATTGGTTGGTCGGGTGCAGGAGAAAGAATATTGTTTGGCCCCGACATTGTAACTCAAGCGGAGGAGAAGGTTCACATCATTCTTGAAAATCTGAAGATTGCTCAAAGTCGCCAGAAGAGCAATTATGACAGGAAGCACACGGACATGGAGTATGTCCCTGGTGATCTCGTTTACCTTCGTGTCACTCCCATGAGAGGCACGCACCGCTTTGGTATCAAAGGAAAGCTGGCTCCTAGATACATCGGTCCATTCAAAATTCGTGGAAGAAGAGGAGAAGTTGCTTATGCTCTTGATCTCCCAGAAAAACTCAAGGTCCATGATGTTTTCCACATCTCTCAACTCAAGAAGTGATTCAAGGATCCCGGCAGGACCGTGGACCATGAGCTTATCAATCTCCAAGAAGACCTGTCTTATCAAGAACACCCCACAAAAATCCTTGAAATCGCAGAAACAAGGACTCGCAACAAGTCCATCAAGTTCTGCAAGGTGCAGTGGTCGCACCATTCCGTTGATGAAGCCACTTGGGAACGTGAAGATGAGCTCCGTGCCAAGTATCCTACCCTCTTTGTGTCTTCTTCTTCTTCCTAGAATCTCGGGGCGAGATTCCTGTTTAGTGGGGGAGAGTTGTAGCATCCCAATTGTCTAACAATTGTAATGCTACTTGGTCTAGTAATATAATGGCTACTTCCTATATATAATTGTTGCATCATAATTATATCATGCTCATGTCATCATGCCACCTTGCATTTGAGCATCATATAAAACCCTTTTTGTGTTGGTTCTTCTCTCATATGCATTGTAAATTGTATTTGCCTCTTGATATTGTATTTGGTTATTGATATATTGTTTAAATGCCCAAGTTGAGTTGGGGGCATATCTTTTATTCCACTCCACCACCCTTTCTTTCACCACCTTATAATTCCACCATCCCATTATCCATGAGCTTGTATTTGATTCTCTTTTGGTATTTAATCTAGCTCATGGGAGATAGGATGGATCTACTTCTACAAATTCTTTTGCTTGGCTTTTATTCCACTTTTGGGAATGCATAAGAATAATGCCATGTTAATATTATTGTTTTCACAAGAATTTAATCATGGCAATTATCATTTTTGCATGGGCCATGCAAGAGTACCACCACCTTTAGCCATTTGTTTCTCTCTTGGTTTTGATGGGTTTTCTCTTATGGGGCCATATCCATCCATCATCCTCTACCCCTCTTCATGCTTGATCTTGTTGGTTCATGTTAAAACCCTACACCCATCCCCCATCCATGCAAGCCATGTGTGGGCATATTCAATCCTTCACTCTAAGCCACCACCACATTTACCCTCTCTCTCTAATCCTTTCTCCAAAAACCTACACCTAATCTAAACCCTACACCTAGTTGCCTCTCTTTCTTCTAACCCTAGTTCTAAACCCTAACCCAACCTCACCTCTCTCACCTCACCCTCTCGTCTCACCATGCCGAGCCTCCCCTTGATGGCCCCACCTGGCCACCCTCCCTACACCAGCCTAACCACCCCAGCTACCTAACCCAACCCTAACAACCCTAACCCGAGCCCCCTCTAGCCCTAGCCGAAGCTACACCCGAGCCTCCTCTCTCCTCTCTCCTCTCTCTTTCTCTTTTCCTGCTGCGCTAGCCCCACCCCGAGCTCTCCTCACCGTCCCCACCTGGTAGCCCCTGCCCCTGCACCTGCCAGCCAGCCCGATCACATGCTCGAGAAGGACAAGGAGGGAAGGTGGCACCCGAGCCACCTTTTTCCCTTTACCACATCCCCACGGCACCTCTCCTCTCCCTCTCTGCTTTATCTCCTTCCCCACGACTCCTCTGCATCCCTAGACACCCAGGGCCTCGCCCTTCTTCTCTCCACCCTTGCTATTGCCCCTCTCTCCTCCGTTGCCGTCCACCATCGGCCTCCTCCATCTCCTCGACGTTACACGGTGGAGGGTGTGGTGTTGGGCGTCGAGGAAGAACGAGTCGTCCCTCTGCATCGCCCCTGTACCCGCAGACGTGGAGGAGGAGGAGCCCCAGGCCGAGCTGCACACCGACGCGCCGCCTGAAACCCTAGCCGCGGGAGCGTCTGCATCGCCGTCGATCCACCGCGTCCCAGCCCGATCCGTCTGCACCAACCTCCCCGCGGTGAGCGTCCGACCCTCCCAGACATCCTCTCCGTCGCAGTCGTGTCCTGGTCGCGTCGGTCGCTCCGTCGAACGCTCTCTGTGTGCCGGCGTTCGCAATCGGTTTCCAGGCCGTGGCGTCGCAGAGGAAGATCTAGCCGCCTAGCCACTCCCTGTCAGCAACCCCACCCCACCGCAGTGGTCACCGCCGCCTGCGCGTACGCACCGCGTCGCGGGTTCGAGCCCCACCGCGCCGCGACTTTCCGCCGACAGTTTCGTCAGAAACGGCGAGAAGAAAAACAGTAGCAATGGCATTCTTGCAGATACCCCCCCACCTTTTTGTCTCGCAACCCGCACTCCTTTAGGACCCCACCTGTCAGCCTCAGTGGCAACTTTACAAAAAGGTACCGCGAGTTTGGGGATCACAACCCGCGGCCCCTGGCTCTGCCGCGTGGCATCTGCTCGCCCAGCCACTGGCTCGTGGGCCCGTTTTGCCGCAGGACCCATCTGTCTGTCCCTCAGGCTAGACAACTCCGTGGTGAGAAAAGCCCGCTGCGCCCCACCTGCTCCTGAGTCAGCGCATGGCCCACTCGTGTCTCAGGTTCTGGCTCTGCTGCAGGTGCAAAAAGTTCCTGCTCTTTTCTGTTTAGATAAATAAAAACAATTTCAGAAAATGGTTAATATAAATACAAATCTGTTTTTACATAACTTTTAAATTATAAATCCATTTAATACACATGATATATGTTTTGAAATCAGAAAAAATGTGAGAAGTTCAAATATGCCCTTCAAAATAGATTTTGAACACTTTAATTTTTGAGTTGATTAAAATTACAAATAAAATGCCCTTTGCCTTAATTAATTAATAACTTTTGTTTTATAACTCCGAAATTGACAAATAATATGTCTAAATTGATCAGCTCGACGAGACCTTTCTGTTTATGCATTCCATGTTCTGAATTGCAGCATGCATCATATAAATATAAAGTATACAGCAACTTATTTGAGATTAAAATGTGACTAAAACTCCATAAAATGTCTTATTCTTGTATTCCACACCTCATCCATGCCATGCTACATTATTGCCATGCAAATTGTGCATCATTCATCATGGCATGATTGTTTGCTTGTCGCATTTTAATTCATATGCTTGTGCACTTTATTTATGTTGGCCCTTGTTTGTTTGGTTCTTCTTCGAATAGACGCTGAGCAGGGGATATATCAAGAAACCCAGGAGCACTACCCAGATCCTTCTCTCGCTTCAACTGAGCTGCCAGGAAAGCACTACCACATGCTTGCATACATATAGTACCTATTGCCTCTATCTTATTCTTGCATCATTGAGTCGCGATTGCATTAAACTGAATCCCAAGTACTGCATAGCCTTTACTTTTAAACCCCACCGAAGCTTGTTCCTCCATCCCATGAGCCCTTACTACAGGAGTTGTTTGAGCCATGCGGGTCGTAGAACAGCATGTGTAGGGTATGTGAGTGTCTGATGGATAACGAGGTACCTAAACAACTTAACCTGAGTAGTAATGGGATAACTAATGAAAGTGGCACCGGTGAGCAATATCTGCTATTTGGTTTTTCATGCTCACTTGTGTCCCGTAGGACCCCGAGTACTTGATTCCTGTTCCTTGAATATTCGCGCTATCCACATCCGGGAGGCTTATGAACCCCCCTGAGCCAGAGCTTGATTCATTCTTATTTCTTGGGGCCACAAAGTAGTTTGGGGCTTTATTACTATCCTGTACTTATGCCATGATTTACTGCTTTATTTAAGATTGTGCGAGGAGCACCTGTATTTTGGATGCGGAGTGTTTCATGTATCGACAAGCCCAGTCCACTTTCGGTTCCCGTCGTTTACCAGCGACGCAAACCCTGGGTCCGTTTCGGAGCCGGCCAACTTCGTTGCGGGTAGCTTAGTGGGGTGGCCCCCTGAAATAATTCTGAATCCTGTGATCGCTTTGTCGTGACTGCCTCGTTGGGTTTTGATTTGGTTTTTCCGAGGTTGATCGAGTGTGTTGCTATTTGTGCACCCTCGCAGGTAAAACTTTTTGAAAGCCGTGTCCGCGGTTATGGACGACTTGGAGCACAGTTTCTCGATCATAGAAAAGTATAACTAAAGTACCGCTTTTAATTTGACTAAGTACCTGACTAGTAAATAGTGCAACACTCATGGAATGGATAATAACACTGCCAACGGATGGGGGGTTGTTCGTCCGCTTCGCTGGTGTTTAGCGAGGAGGAGGATGGATCATTAATATTACCGTTATAACTGTTGATATTAATTCACGGACATCCGTCTATCTTTGGTTAGGCGGATGGTTAGCGAGTATCTATAGAATTGTTAGGTATTATCTTTTGCTGCAATTGCGTCTCCCCAGGTTGTGTCCCCTCTAGAGGCATAAAGACTTGCTGAGTACCCCTAGGGTCTCACACGATAAATTGTTTGATTCAGATGAACAGGTGCACTCGCAAGATGGATACTGGGTGGAGGAGACGGACGATGTTGGCAACGATCATTCGGTGTAGAGATTCCGAGAACGGGATCCGTGAGATCTGTGGGCGGGATGTGTTTATTTATGGGGCATCTTATGCCGATTTACTTCTTATCCGTACTCGGATCTTGTTTTCCGCTTCCGCCTGATACTCTGATGGTTGATGTATGAGGAGATATCCTAAACTATTATATCTATCTAGGATATTTTGGATCTTACCGTATGGCGTTGCAATATTTCTATTTCTTTTAGATGGAATGGCTCTGAGGACTGTTGTATGGTGGCTTGCATACATACTCATTTGTGTATGTAGTTGATCCCTTCGCCGATTCACGCCATTGCTCGTCCCGATGTTTGGAAATGGTTAGGACGGCCGAAAGGTCTACCTGTGAGTGGCATTTGGCCCCACCATACTATTTTAACCATTTCCGCTCATCCAGGCTTGTAACTAAGAGCGTAATTCACCGAGGTAGTTACACCCGACCCTCTTATCAGCCGGGACCAATGGGCATCCACGTGGATGTCTCTGCGGGCGCTGGGTGCCCCCCATTAGTCTCGGTTCGTATTACGAACCGGGACAAATGGTTCTCGCCATGCAGAATTTTAGCACTTTCTTCGCCATGCGTAGAATTTAATTTGTATTCTTTTTTTTCATTTCAAAATAGTTTTCTACGCTACCACATATCATACATGTTCGTGCATACATAAGATAACTTCTCTTAAGATCGAGTATACAAATATATACATGATAGTTACACATGGAGATCATAATTATCGGGACTAGAGCCCGTCTATTCAATTACACGGTCGGGGATCATCGGCGCCTATTCACACTAAATTCTCCGGCGTCATCTATCATCTCGTTCATCAAGAATCCTGCCAGTTCTTCAGCAATTGCTACTACGCGTTGCTGTGGTAGGAGCTGATCCCGCATTTTCTCGAACTATATAAGAAAAGGAGATCAATATGAATATCAATCATGATAACAAAAAGTAACGGTAATAAAAATAATGTTATGAATGTATTGCTTACATCGACTCTATAATCATTCAGCTCACTGGTAAACGTGCGAATGAACTCGCAAACGTAGAATCCACATAGATTCGTCCCCTGTGGCTACCTCGCGCACTTTATGAGAATAGAATTCAATCAAAATAATAATCATGCATCAAATTGTATTGAAACTAGAAGTAAAGAGATGCGCCTACTATTTACCGAGACCGGCTTAAACGTCAGCTTCTCAGTAAAGTCACTCGTAACCGCACTCTTGAACTGGTTCCAAACCCTACCCGGTAAAGAAAATGAATGAGTTATTTATTACGTGATATCTCAGGAAATCAACAAAAGAGACCGTTGTAGCGCAAAAATTACCTCTGGAGCATGTCCTGCATGTCACTAAATTGTTCCAGGGGTCTCTTTAATGGGTCCATGACTTCAACTCTTCCCTTATCAAGTTGAATGTCCATGAGAATCCAGTGGAAACTGTACACGTTTATATATACATCAGTAACTCATCAATTACACTTAACATCGAGTAAGCAAAAGAGAATGTGTACAATAGAGTAAGACACTCACGCGAAATTGTAAGGAAACAGTATGTGGTCACAGAAATTTTGCTCCGTTAGAAACCTTAGAAGGTTTTCCTGTGTTTCCTCGGGTTTATCCTTTAGCATCTGACAATGTATTTTATCTGGGTCAATGAACCCAACACTGAAGATTGACCTTCTTTTACATTCCATGATCTTCATTCTGCATAATAATAGAGTACAAAAGGATATAATTAGGATAATTACATGCAATGAAGTGAACAACTGAAAAAAAAATGAACAGCTTATATATAGACAATGAATTCAACAACTTATAGACAATAGCAACTCATGAGACTTTTGTCGATGGCGTCTAAAGTGTATAACTGGAAGAGTTCTGAAAACTCAACATGGACCTCATCTTCTCGGAAGTAGTAGTCATGTGGGACTTTTGCCACGATCATTATTCTCTCCTCCTTTACGGCTTTCAAGTACCATTTATGTAAACTCCGCATTTGTGTTGGCAGTTGTTGGAACTACTCAAAGCTGACCAGAGGCTTCCCTGGGACATATGTAGGGACTACCTGAGCCTTGGGTAACTTGTCGTCCTGGGAACCTAGCAATTCCTCAACAGTCACATTCATAGCGGCCGCAAGCTTCTTAGCTTGTTCCATATCCTGCTGGGGAGTGTCATAGGATACCACCTTGAGGGGTGGGGTCGATTTTTTGGCCTGTTCCCCGAGCTGGGGGACGTCCTTTCTTTTCCCGGTTGCACTTTGACTTGTTGATTTGCTCCCGCTTGCACTTCTACTTGATTTGCTCTTCTTCACTTCCTTCTGAAGTGTGCGTCGATAGTCATCTGGCTTATGGTGCAAGTCATATTGCGATTTTGTGTTCAAAAAAGAAAGTGCATACGCATTTTGCTTCTCGGTGTATACCGGGGCGGGCTCGGGTTTCTTCTTTTGAAGCTGCGCAACACATTCGGCCTTTACGATCATGTCGGTTTCCTCGTCAGTACGATCGTAAGGTCTGATAGAAAGATTCTTACGAGGTACTCTTGGGAGGGGCGACATTTGTCGTTTTGGGCTCCTGCGTCGTTTAGTACTAATCGGAGGCTGCGGCGGAGATCGAGATGGACTCGGGCTATGGTGGTCGTAGTCATGGGGTGGGCTTCTTGGAGGTGATGGAGGTGAAGGTGACATGCGACCACTCGGAGGCGGTGTTGGGTTTGGCGTCCAGCCTGGAAGCTTGATGTTGTTCTTGTCCCATAGAATGATACCACCCAGTACTTCTCCGAGTGTCCTCTCACCTTCAGGTCCAGGGATGTCAAGCTCCATTGAGTCCCACCCCATTGCGATTTCATCCACACCAACTTTAGCATAGCCAGCTGGAATCTCACGGCCATGCCAGCGTGCGCCAGGTGGACAAGGTAAAGCACATCCGACCGCCACCTTGATGGATAGGTTCTTCACCTTCTGATGGAGCTCACAAGATGCCTGCTCCTTGATTTCATCCACGGGGTAGCCGGGACCGCCATCTACCATACGTGCATCGTCAGAAGGGACCTCCGATTCATCCACGCTGCTTTTCCGCTGAGATGGGACGGTGGTAATATTGAGTACAGGATCTTGCAGGCGCGCTGCTCCTCAAAGTTTGTCAATCTGTTGCTGATGCATTCGAAGTGTTCCTATCAACTCGGTGAACTTGTCTCCCTCCTCCTCCTACCGTCGCCTCTTTGCTCTCTCTCGGCTCCTATAAGTATCTCTGTCTTTGGGAAACCCCATCTCCCACGTATAACTAGGGCCAAGGCCTCGTACACGTCCTCCACGTTCGTCATTCCCGAGGACCTTTGTCAGCAAGTCTTTCTCTCTACCGGGACGGAACTTTGTTGTCCTCGCTTTAATCTCCTTCACCACTTTCTGCCATGTATCCCGGGGTATCCTAATCCCGTCACTGCAAATAAGGTCCCATGTACTTTCGTCATACTCACTCCCATGCCCAAGGAACCAATTCCTTGCCCTCAGATCCCATTCTTCGCGTATTGGTTCTGGAGTGATCCCTTTAGCAAGCAGCTCATTCTCTTTAGCATCCCACTTTGGCATGGCAGCCGCGTAGCCCCCTGGCCCCAGGTGATGGTGATATTTCTTCATCGCGGCATATTTCTTGTTTTTTCCCGACATTTCCATAGCAGGTTGTGACTCCTTGTACTTCACAAATGCAGGGTGAAATGTGTCATGAGGTCATTCCAAAGACCCTCTTTGCACCTGTCGGAGACATACTCACCCTCTTTCGCCCCTTTGGTCTTATTCCACTCTCGAACGGTGATCGGGATGCGATCCCTAACCATAACTCCGCATTATTGTTTAAATACAGTTTTAGCCTTTTCGGGTTCCACCGGTTCACCCCGTTTGATACCCGCGTAATTGTATAACGCGTAGATGCGTCCAACTTTTTGGCCGGGCCTCGTTTGGAATATTTTTTGCTCGATGTGGAGGCCCAAGAGAAGAAACATTCGTCAATTTATATATATATATATACACAACTCAGTTAATGCATCTACTGATCACCAGACTTCATATATATACCTCGCCGTCGGCTTCTCAACCACCGGAGCCGTCGGCTTCTCCTTGATCATTTCGCTCGACCTCCTCTCCCTCACCAGAGGGGTTCAGATAAATCGACGAAGATTCGGGTGGATCAACATGGGGGGTGTCGTTGATCATATCCTCGAGAATTTCTTCCTGTGCTAGGTCTCTCTGGATTGGATCCATAGTTTTCTACAAAATGCACAGAATAACATTTTTCATTCAATATTGCTGCATAAAATAACACTAAACAATAATATGAACACGCAATTTGCTACCACCCTAAGTCCAGGGGCCCACGAGCACCACCACCCTAACCCTAAGTCCGGCTGCCCGCGAGCACTACCACCCTAACCCTAAGTGCGGGGCCCCGCGAGCACTACCACCCTAACCCTAAGTGCGGGGCCCGCGAGCACTACCATCCTAACCCTAAGTGCAGGGCCCGCGAGCACTACCACCCTAACCCTAAGTGCGGGGCCCGCGAGCACTACCACCCTAACCCTAAGTGCGGGGCCCGCGAGCACTACCACCCTAACCCTAAGTGCGGGGCCCGCGAGCACTACCACCCTAACCCTAAGTGCGGGGCCCACGAGCACTACCACCCTAACCCTAAGTGCGGGGCCCCGCGAGCACTACCACCCTAACCCTAAGTGCGGGGCCCGCGAGCACTACCACCCTAACCCTAAGTACGGGGCCCGCGAACACTGTATATTACACTACTATATACTACTAAAAAATAAAAAACTATACTACACTAATTATTAACATACTACACTAATATATACTACTAAAAAAATAAAAAATACACTTTATATTACACTACTATATATTACTAAAAAATAAAAAATATACTACACTAATTATTAACATACTACACTAATATATACTACAAAAAAATAAAAAATACACTTTATATTACACTACTATATATTACTAAAAAATAAAAAAATATACTACACTAATATATACTATATATATTCTATTACTATACACAAACATATATATATATACTAAATTAAAAAAATTGGACGGGGCCGGTGGGGACAGAGCCGTTGGAGAGCGTGCATGGTCAGGCGCCGGGCTCGTGGGCCGGGATGGAGGAGTTACCTCCGGCAGGCTCACGGGCCGGGACGATGGATGGAGGCGCGGCATGGGAGGGAATAGGCGCGACGCGCTTCGAGGCGGACGTTCGCGGCGTCTGGAGAGGCCGTGGCGCGACTGTGCAGACGGCTGGAGAGGCGGCGAGAGGCAGTCCAAATTTTGGCAGCCTGCCGGCGTCGTCGTCGTCCTCACGCGCGTCTGCAGAGTGTGGAGATGGAGATTAGGGGAGCAAAGCGGCACGTATTTAAATGGATGAACCTTTAGTCCCGGTTTGTGGCTTGCCCCGGGACTAAAGGCTTTTCGGCACTGCCCACGGGGTGCACGCCAACAGCACCCTTTAGTCCCGATCAATGCCACAACCCGGGACTAAAAGCCCCTTTTTAAAAAAATTGACTACAACCTCTGTTTCCCGCCTTATTACATACTATGTTATTAAATAAACTACTATATATATATATATCAATATTATTAAATCTGATAAAATTTACAATATTTTAGGGTTTAGGGTTTCGGGTTTAGGGTCCCTTTTTAAAAAAAAATCATCCTAGGGCGCGCCTGTTTAAAAAAAATTCAATTAGCATATTATTTAAACATTTGAATTTTACAGTTTTTGCATACTTATGAATTTGAGAAAAATTTCAACATGAAAAGTTCTTGAATTTGAATAACTAATCCAAATCTATTTTCTGTTTTATAAAATAATTATTCTAACTAGTGAAACTAATAACCATTTTGCCATTTCCAATTTAAAAATGCATTAACTATTATATTTTGCATATTTTTAACATAAAAAGTGCTTGAATTTAAATCAGAGATTCAAATCCATTTTCTGTTTTATAAAATAATTATTCTAACTAGTCAAACTATTAACCATTTTGCCATTTTCATGTGATTCCGACGCTCCGGTGATCTTCCTCCAGCGAAACCCTAGACCGAGGGCTTCGGATCGTCTACCCTTGTAGCTTTCTCCGTACGAGGGTAGCGCCTTTAGGGTTTAGGTTTTAGGGTTTAGGCTTGGTCGTTGCCATAGCACATCTAGACTCATATCTGCCGCCTCTCTCCATTCTATCCCATGGCTTTCACCATACCTCTAACCCCAGGGAGGCAGAGATGGAGTCTTTCATGGGCTAGCAGGAATATATTTTCCGAGGCGGAACTTCCGAAGATGCCATAGGGCGTGTGCACCAAGGGCATCTTCGAGAAGTTCCGCCACGGGAGATTTCCCAACCCTTTATTCCATCCATGGGGATGAAACTCTCCATCCATGTTGGCTTGGTCGTTGCCATAGCACATCTAGACTCATATCTTCCGCCTCTCTCCACTCTATCCCATGGCTTCCACCACATACCTCTAACCCAGGGAGGCGGAGATGGAGTCTTTCGCGGGCTAGCAGGAATATATTTTCCGAGGCGGAACTTCCGAAGATGCCATAGGGCGTGTGCACCAAGGGCATCTTCGAGAAGTTCCGCCACGGGAGATTTCCCAACCCTTTCCTCCATCCATGGGGATGAAACTCTCCATCCATGTTGGCTTGTTGAGTTGCTTGCCATGGCGTATCGATGCTCCTTTTATAGGCACGACGCCACTTCTACTTTGTCTTCTTCCTCCGACAGGGCGTCGTGCGCTACATGCTTTATCTCATCGAGCAGTGCGTCCACCCACGCGTCCTTATCCTACCAACAGCTTTAGTCCCGGTTTGAGCCCCCACCCGGTACTAAAGGTTACACACGCGTCCTTATCCCACCGACAGTTTTAGTAGATGACACAAAAACCACCTTTAGTCCCGGTTGCACCCACCTTCTCTTTGTGTGATCACCTACCGCGGCTCAGAACGTCTAGTTTGATTGAGCAAGATGTATTACATGAAAGGGGACCTTTATGTCTCAAATAAAAGGTTTAATACATTACATAGATTTATGTCTCAAATAAAAGGTTTAATTATATAGATTTATGTCTCAAATAAAAGGTTTAATACATTATTACACATCACCAACATCTAGTGTTGTGGTTTTCTTCTTCACCGTAGCCATGGAGAATCTTCATCATTTAACAGGATGCTTGGGTCAGTTTTCACTTTGAAGGGAGGAATTTCATGAAACTTATTGTAATCTTCTGACATGTCTGTCTTGTCATCCACTCCCACGATGTTTCTTTTCCCTGAAAGAACTAGGTGGCGCTTTGGCTCATCGTATTCTGTACTCTTTTGCTTATCTTTCCTTTTTCTCGGTTTGGTAGACATGTCCTTCACATAGAAAACCTGAGCCACATCGTTGGCTAGGACGAATGGTTCATCCATGTACGCAAGATTGTTGAGATCCACTGTTGTCATGCCGTACTTTTCATCTACATGTACCCCGCCTCCTGTCAGCTTGACCCATTTGCACCGAAACAAAGGGACCTTAAAAGTAGGTCCATAGTCAAGTTCCCATATCTCCTCTATGTACCTATAATATGTGTCAATCTGCCCATTGTCATCGGTTGCATCAAAGCGGACACCACTGTTTTGGTTGGTGCTCTTTTTATCTTGGGCGATCGTGTAAAATGTATTCCCATTTATCTCGTACCCTTGGAAAGTACATATAGTCGAAGATGGTAACCTAGCCAACGAGTACAACTCATCTCCAACAGTGGTGTTATTCATGAGATGTGTCTGCAACCAATTGCCAAAATTCTTCTCGTGTTCCCCTTTAATCAAGGTTTCAGACTTCCTCGGGTTTTCGGAGCGTAGAATATTCTTGTGTTTCTCGATATATGGAGCCACCACGGTGGAATTGTGTAGAACTGTGTAGTGTGCTTGAGTGAAAGAATGCCCGTCCCTACATACCATTGATTTCCTTCCTAGTGTGCCTTTTCCAGTCATCCTCCCCTCATACCGAGATTCAGGAACACCAATCGGCTTAAGGTCAAGAAGAAAGTCAACACAAAACTCAATGACCTCCTTAGTTCCATAGCCCTTGGAGATGCTTCCTTCTGGCCTAGCACGGTTATGAACATATTTCTTTAAGACTCCCATGAACCTCACGAAGGGAAACATATTGTGTAGAAACACAGGACCGAGAATTCTAATCTCTTCGACTAGGTGAACTAGGAGGTGCGTCATAATATTGAAGAAGGATGACGGGAACAACAACTCGAAGCTGACCAGACATTGGACCACATCAATCTGTAACCCTGATAGACTTTCTCGATCGATTACCTTCTAAGAAATTGCATTAAGGAATGCACATACCTTCACAATGGCTAGTCGAACATTTTCTGGTAGAATTCCCCTCAATGCAACCGGAAGCAATTGCGTCATAAGCACATGGAAGTCATGAGACTTTAGGTTTTGAAATTTTTTCTCTTTCATATTTACTATTCCCTTTATATTCGACGAGAAGCCAGACGGGACCTTGCTACTGAAAAGGACTTCAAAAAAGATTTCCTTCTCTTTTTTGGTAAGAGCGTAGCTGGCAAGCCCTTGAAACTGCCCTGGATGCTTGCCGTCTCGTCCTTTATGATGTTGCTGGTCCTCCCGTGCTGCCGGGGATCTTTTGACTTCCCATACAAGCCCAGGAAGCCTAGAATATTCACGCAAAGATTCTTCTTCAGGTGCATCACGTCGATTGCAGAGCAGACCTCATGCACTTTCCAATAGGGTAGCTCCCAAAATATATATTTCTTCTTCCACATGGGTGCGTGTCCGGTAATGGGGTCTTTCGGAACAGGTTGTCCTCCAGGACCCTTTCCAAAGATTACATCCAAATCCTTGACCATACCAAATACATTAGCACCACTACGGGGGACAGGCTTCGTCCGGGTTTCTGTCTTGCCATTGAAATGCTTGCCTTTCTTCTTTAAGGGATGTCTGGGCGGAAGAAAACAACGATTGTATGGGTACACATTCTTTCTACATTTATCCAGATATATACTTTCAGTCTCATCTAAATAGTGTGTGCATGCATTGTATCCTTTGTTCGTCTGTCCTGAAATGTTACTAAGAGCAGGCCAATCATTGATGGTTACGAACAGCAACGCTTGTAGGTCAAATTCCTGCTGTTTGTGCTCATCCCACACACGTACACCTGGTTTGGCCCACAACTATAGAAGTTCATCAACTAATGGCCTTAGGTACACATCAATATCGTTGACGGGTTGCTTCGGGACTTGGATGAGCACTGGCATCATAATGAACTTCCGCTTCATGCACAACCAAGGAGGAAGGTTATAGATACATAGAGTCATGGGCCAGGTGCTGTGACTGCAGTTCTGCTCCCCAAAAGGATTCATGCCATCAGTACTTAGACCAAACCATAAGTTCCTTGCGTCACCAGCAAAGTCCAGGAAGTCTCTCTCGATTTTTCTCCACTGCCGACCATCAGTAGGGTGCCTCAACATCTCTTACGGTCTTTCATGTGCCATCGCAACAACTTGGCATGCTCTTTATTTCTGAATAAACGTTTCAACCGTGGTATTATAGGAGCATACCACATCACCTTGGCAGGAACCCTCTTCCTGGGTTGCTCGCCCTCAACATCACCAGGGTCATCTTTTCTGATCTTATACCGCAATGCAGTGCATACCGGGCATTTATCCATATTCTCGTACTTCTCACCGCGGTAGAGGATGCAGTCATTAGGGCATGCATGTATCTTCTGCACGTCTAATCCTAGAGGGCAGACAAGTTTCTTTGCTTCGTACGTACTGGAGGGCAATTGGTTATTTCTTGGAAGCAGCTTCTTCATTATTACCAGCAACTTTTCAAATCCCGAGTCAGTCATACCGGTCTCTGCCTTCCACTTCAACAATTCCAGTGTGCTACCCAGCTTCTTCTAGCCATCTTCACAAGTTGGATACAGCAATGTGTTGTGATCCTGTAACATCTGCTCGAACTGCAACCTCTCCTTTTCTGTGTCGCAGTCTCACCTTGCATCACTAATGACCCGACCAAAATTATCAACAGGCTCATCTGGTTCCCGTTTTTCACCCCCTTCTTTTTCATTATCTTCAACTGCGGTATCATCGTATTCAGGGAACATAGATCGGTAGTTGTCATCATCGTTCTCTTCTTCATCGCCGTCTTTCATCATAACCCCTCTTTCTCCGTGCTTGGTCCAAACATTATTGTCGGACATGAAATCGGACTGAAGCAGGTGGCTCTGAATGACTCTTGAGGAAGTGGGAGCCTGCTCATTCCGACATTCAACACATGGACAACACATAAAACCATCTCGCCGTTTGTTCGCCTCGGCCACAAGGCGAAAAGAACGCACGCCTTCTCTGTAAGCGTCAGAGCGTCGGTCACCGTACATCCATGGGTGGCTCATCTGCATCATACAACCATGCATATATATCAAACGCAATCACGATGCTTAAATTAGTACCGCACAGTCAAAACGAGAAAATAGTTGCTAACCTTTTATGACACTTCAAAAAACAAAGAGGAGAAACCTTAAGTGTCGCTCTGGCAGCTCATATCATATTTTGTCTTGTGTGAACTCAAATGGCATCACTCTAATAGGCATTTCACCGAACACCTCTAGTGCATATGAAGAAAAAAAGTTAGCACAAAGTTATACCCACCTCTCACATAGGAAAAAAACAGGAGAGAGTGGAGGGCTGGGTGCATATATATAGGGCCAGGCCATTAGTCCCGGTTTGAGATACAAACCGGGACTAAAGGTTCTGCGGACTAATGTCTCCTTACGGACCGGGACATAGTGCCTCGGCCTCCTCGGGCCGTCTGGTTCGGACCATTAGTCCCGGCCCCAGCCACGGCCGGGACTAATGACCCGAATCAAAGGCCCATTTTCTACTAGTGTAATACGCCGGTCACCACAAAATTATCACCGACGCATTTTCAAGCAATCAAGTGGAATTTTTCAATGAGCACCGATTGTAAGATGTGAGGACTAACTCTCACGTACATCCATTCTGACGGCGTTACTACTAACTCTGCATGTCAGGGATAGAGAAATTAACATCATGTTTGTTCCTCATTGATGGATTTCTTAGTGCTTATCAGCGAGGTGCCATCAGGGAAGGGGCCAGGGAAGCTAGGGCGGCGATCCCATATGATGGTGGTGGTGTAGCGGGCAGCGGGTTATGGGAGGCACAAGTACATGTGAAAACCGGGCCGGCTTTGGTCATGGTGGATGTGGTGGTGACTTCGCGCCATTACCTTGTTGAAGGCATCATTGTTGCGGCTCTCATCTCGTTGCCCGGGCTGCTCCAAGAGAAACCCTAGAACTTGGTCTTTTGGATCGCACGATGGCAATGCATGACACCATTCTCTCTCATAGGGTATTGTTTCTGGAGCAGGTGCTGGCTGAAAGGATCCTAAGGTGGAGAGGTGTGGTTTCTTCCGCATCAAAGACGATGGGTCTCAACGGGGTGGCACGGCTGCGTCCTAGAGATGGACATGTGTTGCATGTAGGATGTTGGCGTTCTTTGTCTAACGTCGTGGTGGCTTCGATGGCCAGCCTGCCAATAATCCCTCTCCTGAAGATGGGCTCATGGAAGACGGCGGTAGCAACCTCTAGAGCGTGCTCATGCGGTGCGTGCTGAGGGTCTGCTGGCTTACTTTTGGGCGGCTTGGTGCGGCCTTAGTATTTAAATGATGTGCATAATTATCTGGTCAAGGCAGACGGTCCGATCATGGCCTGCCCCATCATCAGGCCTATAGGTGGAGCGACTGTCGCCAAGAAGGTGGCTTCAGATTAAATGTAAGCACAAAAAAACTTGTACAATTGATTTGAGTGACCCCTTCGTACCTATCTTTTCGTTCTTCCCTCTATAGCTGCCATTTAACCTTTTGGCTTCTGTACATTATAATTTTATTTAATAGAAATATACAATAGGGGACTCCTCTACAATGTTCATGGTTAAAAATGGTATCTTCTGTTTGCGCTGAGAGTGTGTTTATCACCTAATTTACTGTGATGTCATTGTCCGGTAAGTAAAGGGAATACACCAGAACGAAACTGAAATAATGAGCTAGGATAATTTAGAGGTATATACGGTTTTAGTCCCACAACTTGCAACCTGTGAGTAGTTTAGTCTCACAATTTGTGAACTGAGTAAAACTAATCCCACAACTTGCAACTCAGAAACAATTTAGTCCAATTTAACCAAATTTCAACAAATTTGACCGAATTTATCCACATTTGCGCTGTCTAGACCATATAGCAGTTTAAAAAACTGAACTGGTATGACCTAATAAACAGAAACGTAGACCTCACCGGTTCAACGTTTTAGGCATCAAACAACCTCGACCGTCTCAATCATCTAAGCGTTGTTTAAAAAAGAAAATTTGGCGGAGCAGGGGTTTGAACCTTGCACCTAAAACTAGAAGGTAGCTACAATCTTATGACCAATTGAACCATGTTTCCTTCACACCGAAGGAAGAGACTTGTTATTTGTACATACGGTATACAACAGTATTAGAATAAAAAGAAACAGAAAAACTAACGGCTTGTTGGCATGCAACTAGTACTACATTACGTTTTGAAAGGCCAATTACAACTCATTGTCTCAATTATTATGTCGAACAATCGTCAAAAGAAATTATTATGTCAACTTGTGATTTTGAAATACTTTGCATAGACAAGTATTTACTTATTACATCACTTATATGAAAAAATATACTCCCTCCGTCCCAAAATAAATGACTTGGATTTGTCTAGATTCATATGTATCTATATACTAAAATGTGTCTAGATACATCCGAATCTAGGCAAACCCACATCACTTATTTTGGGACGGAGGGAGTAATATTTTATATCTTAAAAAACCAATCCCGGTAAAAATGTATATCAGTCACGCAAGGATGACCACACAATCGTATGTGTCGCCGCTTCAGGCTCGATCCCGCTGGCAATGCACTACCGCAAGCATGACGAGAACCGTAGCTGTTCTGCAGGCAACATTCATCAAGACAGATGGGTTAGCCAGAGTGAAGGCGAGGGTTATCGAGCAGGTTCATGGGGTTTTTTATGCAAGTCACGCGTCTATAGCATAGTTTAAAAACCGAACTAGTGAGGCCACCAGGTCAGGTTTTTACTGGTTGGATCACAGGTTCATTGTCTGGTTTTTTAATTTATGAAGTATTATATTTTTACTTGTAAATGATGCAATAAGTAAATAATTGGCTATGCAAAATATCTAAGAAATACAGTTTGGCGTAATATTTTTTTAGATAACGTGCCAGTAGAATTAATAACGCCCTGAACGGCATAAGAGATGCAAGATGATATACCCAACTTACAAAGTAGAACCACACACTCACATAGAACTAGGGGACACAGGCTAGCCGCCGCACCCAGCACTACCGTGACCAGACCAGAGGAAACTCCAATTGCCAGATCGACCACCTGGAGCCCCCATGGATGTTGAGGTCCTCGGATCTGGAGCAACGGAGGATGAGCTCGAATGGATTCCGGGTCCCTGCCTCGGCTCGAACTCACATCGGCCAGAATTGGAGCCGAGCGCCCATCAACACGCCAGGAACACTCCACATCGGGTTGCACGTGCGTGGCACCACCGCCCGCCGAGCAGCTAGTTGCGTCGGGCCACGCCTGCAACCACCACCCGCGCACAAGGACGAAGCTCGTGCCGTCCGCCGTCGAAACCTCTCCTGGGAGCCGCCACATGCACGCTCAGAACACGTAGCCACCACACCGAAGTCGGAGCTCCGCGCCACCCAGCGTGACTCCCTCACGGCCGCGGGGGCCCGCGCCATCACCACTGCGCGAGGAGGGAAGAGAGGCCCCGCCGCCACCACCGCTCCAGTTGGGTTGCTGGTTAGGGGATCGAACCTCACATTTGCCAAATAAATTTTTAACAACGTCTAGCTGATTAAGCCAGTCATGGTGGTTCAATGCGTAAAACCAATCTTGGTTCAGCAGGTTTATTCCGAATCAGCCGATTTGTTTAATTCTAATACTGCTGTACACCGTATGTACAAATAACAATTGTCTCTTTATTCTGTACCAAGGAAAGATAGCTCAGATGGTCATGGCAAAATCGTAGCTAACCTGCCTGTTTTAGGTGTTGTAGGGATCGAACCCTGGCTCTGCCAAATAATTTTTTAACAACTGCTTAGCTGACCGAGACTGTCGTGGTTGTTTGATGCCTAAAACCATGAACCGGTGAGGTCTGTGTTTCTGGGTTTTTTAGGTTGGACCAGTTCGATTTTTTAAACTACTATATGGTCTAGACAGCGCAAACGTGGATAAATTCGGTAAAACTTGTTGAAATTTGGTTAAATTGGACTAAACTGTTTCCGAGTTGCAAGTTCTGGGACTAGTTTTGCTCAGTTCGCAAATTATAGGACTAAACTGCTCATTAGTTGCAAGTTGTGGGACTAAAAGAGTATATAGCTCGATAATTTACCCTCTGTACTCGACATACACCTATCAGTCATTGATGGTACGAATCATACACTCCAACATATATTGTCTGCTCCCTCCCATGTATGGTATTGATGGGTTCAACACATCTACCTTCCCTCAAATATGCTCTCAAAGTTCAAAGGCATGCGCTTTGTTGTTACTGCAATTCCACATATACAAACATACTGCACAGTGATATCATAAACCCGTGGGCATGGAAAACATCGGGAATTTGCTAGTTACGCCGTAAATGGCTGGAGATACGTAGTGTAGATGGCAGACTAGAAACTACATCGACACCAGTATCAAATGGAAATTATTCGTTAGCCACAATACACATGCTTTCACTAGTATAGAACTTGTCATTTAAGGCCCCCATCGCACACGGAAGATCCTTTCTGTGTGGACAGTGCAGAAGATCGGTGTCGTCCTAAAATTCTATTGCGTTCCCGCGACTGAGCCAGGGTCCTTCGCGGGCACATCAAACACGACATTCACCTAGGAACCTTAACAAATGAATCGCACACGAATTCCCTCGTATACAATTGTCAACATAGTGGTCTATCATTCAGATGTTTTGTTATCCGAAAATCGTGTGCAGAATCTTTGCGATGTTCGGCCTACGTGCACAATTTTTATTTCTTTACCCCATCTTAGACGGTGGGAACTAAATGGTTGTGTATTCTCGAGGTTTCCTCCTGGTATTCCATTCGATGAGTGTAGCCTCTTCACCTATGTACTTCTTGCTGCGTCGCCTCGGAGATATGGATCACAACAAGAAGACCGCTAGCCTCTCTTGTGTATGGTATTGCCCATTGGCGCAGCGCAGTCTCGCCATGTTGAGCACCCATCTCTTGAGGTGGAGGAGGAGCATTCCACCAAATCTCTAGAGCTGCTGCCGCCAGGGGCGGACCTAGAGCAAAATTGACCCGGGGTCACTCTATAAGTCATACATATATTTCAGCTAGATTTGGGGGTGTCATACACTACAAATGACTAAAAATTAGCAAAGAAATATGATTTTACCGGGTGTCCTGTGACACCTGCTACCATAAGGTAGGTACGCCCCTGGCTGCGCCAATTTCGAGTTGCCGTCGTCTACTCCGTGAGATAGCACCGCTAATTTTTGGTCTACATTCCCCCCCCTCTCACGTGCGCATCGTCTCAGACCCTCTTCTTATTTTCCAGGCAGCACATCAATGGCAGAGTTGAATCCCATGCTCGTTGACGATTGGAGATCCTCCGTCCGCCATTCGTCATTCCAAAAGACCACACTAGAGCCCCCCGACCATCCCATCTTCTTCCCCACGATGAGCCGCACACCGTAGTCTTCTTCTGAGAATCTCAGGACCACCTGAAAATCACCACCAGCGACACCCGATCTTCCCACCATCATCTTCTCCATCGACGACGACCTAAGTCATTCATGTCGTGTGGGCTCTCTTATTTTTATGGAAACATAAGTAATCTATTATGGAATTTTATTAATTGCCAATAATAATTACACCATTTAAAATTTTGCTAAGAATAAAGCTAGGAGGGGCACCAACCCAACTACATGAAACTTTATTAGAAAAAAAAATACTCTCTAACTAATTCATGTGCAACTTCATTTGTTTCTAATGGACAATGGTTAAACATGGCACTTGATTTCGATCCAAGGATCGTGATTAGACCCTTTACCGAAACAATATCGGTTAGATCTAGTCATACAAACCGCACAAAACAGACGACTGTTACTGAACCAGTGAACCGAAGAGCTACCATCCAACCAAGTGGCGGAGCGAGGAATTGAGCTCAGCCGCATCGAACAATCTCTAAAAAAATTTAGACACAAAAACAAGTGTATTCAATAAAAATTTCCAAACATATTCAACTTTCATAAGTACTCAAGCACAACTAAAAACTGACTACGAAGAACAAGAAAACAACATACAAAATAGTGCTACATTTTGATAAGATAGTACTCTCTCCGTCTCAACATAGATATCGTAGTTTTGTCAAAATTTGAATGAATCTAGATACTATTTAGTATATAGATGTACCTAAATTTTGACAAACCAGCGACACTATTTTGAGACCGAGGGAGTAGGGCGCAAAGGGGATTGTATTAATTAAGAAATGAAGTGACGATTGATCAATAAGAAGGCAAACTGAACCACGGCCCAACTCTGATTGTACACGGACAAGGGAGCTCGCGGCACGGGTAGGGCGTGGTGGCTCGCGGCACAGGCGGCAGTGGCAGCATCGGGTGTGGGGAGCTCGCGGTGCCGGCGGGGCTGCAGAGCCAGAGGGGATGGCGATTTGGGGCAGGTTGGGTCATTCGCGTCCACGCTCGAGGGCAGTTTTTTTCTGGAACCATACGGGATTTGCACACCGGTATTTTCACAGTAGTAACGTTGTAGCTTGATGAGTTGAATCCATCTACCACCAAAGCCCGTCCCTCTCTTCATTTTCTCGGAAACGACCACTTGACCCTATCGTAGGCCTAGCTCATGTCTAGTTTTACAAATGCATTACCTTCTTGCCCCCTCTTTTCCGTCATCAAATAGTGAGTTCATTCATAGGATAAAAGATATTATATGTGATTAAACACCCATGAACAAGTGAACCTATGTTTGGTGAAATGATTTTAGACATGGTTTGTTTCAATCTATTTGCTAAGACCTTAGACACCAACTTATAAATGACAGTGCAAAGATAGATGGGCCACAAATCCTTCATAATTTTAGGATATCATCACTTTCGGTATAAGCACAACACATGTTTCATTCCATCCTTCCAGCATTGGACCTCCAAGTACATCAAATCAATATGAGTCCTCTATTTGAAAGGCGGTCAAGATCCGTTTTACTAGTACAAATTTAGTATTTCTAGGCGTCAGGGTCTATTTGGGCAATACACTATTACAGGTCCCGCAGCAACGTCCCAGAAAAAAACAATACGTAGGCCAGGGATGGAATTTCACCAGCCTCAATTCCTGCACTCTCCCCATTCGCCATCGTCGGCAACACTTGCGCGCGACGCCATGATCTAGACGGCTATTTGGACAAAATTGACCCAAAGTTGAATTTTTTTCACAAACTGAACTCACGGCAAAAGTATTTCACACCACTAACTCTTTTTTGTAGCGCTGTATAGAGTGGCGCTACACTCTACCGTGCAACGCCATGACCAACGGCGTTGCACTGTGTTGTGCAACGCCATGACCGATGGCGCCACACTTTATAAGTGCAACGCCATACCAACAGCGCTGCACTGTGTTGTGCAACGCCCCGTACGGTGGCGTTGAACTGTAGAGTGCGGGCCACTCTATACGGCGTTACAACGTTCTCTGATCTCCGCGTGTCCGTCCATGCCCTCAACGGAAACTGGATGGAGGCCGCGTGATCCTCCTCCACCGCTGGCCCTCCTCCTCTCACTTTGAGGCCAAGATTAGGGATGTGGGCGGACGTCCGCCCAGACGTCCCGACCTGTCTGCCTAATCACCATATCTTCTAATCAGCTAATCAGCTACGTACTATACTCAACAAATTTGTCTCAGGCACTAGTCTAGCGGACTGTCCGCATTGTCCGGTGGACCGTCCACTTGCATCCATAGCCAAGATCCGTGAGGTTCTCCCATAGCCTGCTCTGCGGCCATTCCCTTCCATCCTGGACGGTGACTTCGTTGATTCAATGGTGTACTCCACTTTGTTGATTCAACATATGAGCATATATGGTTGTACAGAAGTACCTTGATATAGATGTTAATTCAATTTGTTTCTCAGTTTACATATGGTTATCCAATGATTTCTAAGGGGTTTCATAATGTGTTTCAGCAATGAACCCTAATTAGATGATCTCTCCATTTAGTTATAGGTGCAAATCAGTGACTGTAATGGATGATCCTTTGTGGACATGTTGGCACATATTTACATGGTTTAAAAAAATGCAAACTCAGGATTTATGCTAAATAATGATGCCCAAGTACAGAATGTGTGCATTTTTCATTCAATGTGGAAAAGATCATTTGTGTAATCTTTGGCGGAAATTAAGATCTGCAATACTCTGTTCATTACATGTTGGGTCACAGTTTTTGGAAAATAATGAAGTGACATGTGTGTCTTCAGAGAACAGACCGTAGTGACAAGAGCTAGCTGTGATATCCACCGATCCTGCACATGCTCCTCTTTATCGAAACAAGTACCTCTCCAGCACCATTCCTCTACCCCTTTCAGAGAAGACACTTCTCTGTTGAGTTTCTACAAAAATCATCAATGAATATTATACCCGCCTTGCTTAATTCACAATATGTATTTGGTAGTGGGAAGCTTTATTTAACTTGAATGCCATATGACAAGCTGACAACCCTTCTCCTGTTAAATGACATCATACTGGAGAGTGTGTTTCTGAATAGCATTACTTGTGCCCAAAAGCACTTTTGACATTTTCCTTGAGAACTCATAGAAAACATACTCACACACATCTCTGTCATTGCAGCACCAATCAGTTACTCTTCTATTGATGGATAACTTCGGAAGCTGGAATTGAAGAAAGATATTTCAGATATTTGATTTATCCCATTAGAGGGACCTTGGGAAACTATATTCACAGTATCATCTCATGTTGTTTCACCTCTCACGACATTGTGTCCTGCTTTGTTGGCATCATTGCTGGAAAAGTGACCAATTGCAAACTAGTGAGATACACCCAACGGTTGTGCCATCATATAATGGTATACTTCCTAGTTGCTACCAATGTCTATTCACAGGGATAAATGATCATCAAGGAAACATGCTCCTGGTGGAAGCATTGATAGACCTCCGAAGCTGGCTTAGAGTCGGTACTTTGTGACATAAGCAAAACATGCATCCAGTGGTGCTAGAAACATCACTGGTTACTTAATATGAATTCTGTTTGTTGTTATATTTAGAATGGGTCAGTGTACTGATCTTAGGAATTTATCCCTTGAAAATTCAGTGTGTAATCTGAATAACTAAATCGTTTCTTACGGTGATATGACGTGATGTGATCTTGTGACACAATACTTGTCAGTGGAGAGTCGAGATTAAAAGATATAACAGTATATCATGTTATGCGTACCTTATGGTTTGGATAATGAACATCTGTTGTTGCATTTGACAAGTCTTTATCTATTCGTGAGAAAATAGACAGGCCAAACAAATTCTAAAACATTTTTTGGTTATTTAAGTGAGACACAAATGTCTAATTACCTTTGTACTTGTATGTTCCATTCAAGTTGTTGGCTTCAGAGTCCCAAGTTTAGTATTTCAGCATGTTTGACATGGAAACATCATTGGTTACTGAATATGAATTCTGATTGTTGTTATATTTAGAATGTGTCAGTGTACTGATCTTAGGAATTTATTCCTTGAAAATTTAGTGTGTAATCTGAATAATTGAATCGTTTCTTACGGTCATATAACGTGGTGTGATCTAGTGACACAATGCTTGTCACACAAATAGGGATGTTTCTGTTGTGGACTCTAGTAAGATGGATGCGGATGGCCGGACAACAAGAAGACTAGGATGTTCGTATTGGAGCAGGAGATGGCAAGAGTCCTTTAGAAAAGTATAGTATTAGGAAAGAGTCCAATTGTATTAGGAGAGGTCTAGATCTAATCGTATTAGAAGAGGTTAAGGGCTTGAACATCCATTATATAAGGATGGCATGTATCCACATTTGAGACAAGCAATAAACAATCAATCTAATCTCTCCCCAGCAATTCTCTCTTCTCAACCTATGTTGACCCAAACACTAGCAGCCACGCTGTCTGGCTATCTTTAGCACGGTAGTTATCCCGTTGTGGATCTAAGTCCACAACATTTGGTATCAGAGCCAACCACCATGGCTTTCGATGCCGACTCTTTCATGAAAGATTTCAAGGCCTCCCTTTAAACCATCTTTGAAGAATTCAGGACGCGTATGGTAGAGATTGTCGTGGAGAAAGAAAGCAGGATGATGGAAGCTTCTGTGGCACAAGCAGTGGCAGAGGTGCTTGAAGAAGCGCGAGAGGAAGAAGCAGTAGCGACGCAGATGCAGATCAGCGCTGCAGTGACAATGGGTGCAACCAAGGGAATCATGGCCGAGCAACCAGGCGCAACAACACAACTAGTGGTGGCGGTACTACAACCAGGGGTAATAATAACATAGGCACAAATAGAAGTACTAGTGGCAGCAACCCTAATAGGAGAACTGCCTACTTCGTCAGATCCAGCAGTGGCAACACAACCTAAAGCAACACTTGTGGTGGCATCGGGTACCGTGGAGGTGACGCTTGATGTGCCAAGACATGGAGCCGTGGGGGCAACACGACCATGGTTGCCAGCCTGCAGTTTGAGGACAAGCTGCTTGTTCGGGAGGAGCTGGAATCATAGTATCACATCGATATGGGGATATGGAGGACTTTAACCCCGGCCGCCACTCTGCAGCTTGAGGACAAGCTGCTTGTCCAGGAGGGGTGTAGTGTTGTGGACTCTAGTAATATGGATGCGGACGGCCGGACAGCAAGAAGACCAGGATGTTCGTGTTGGAGCAGGAGACGACAAGAGTCCTTTAGAAAAGTATAGGATTAGAAAAGAGTCCAATTGTATTAGGAAGGGTCTAGATCTAATCGTATTAGAAGATGTTAAGGGTCTAAACATCCATTATATAAGGATGGCATGTATCCACGATTGAGACAAGCAATAAATAATCAATCTAATCTCTCCCCAGCAATTCTCTCTTCTCAACCTATGTCTACCCAAACCCTAGTAGCCACGCCGTCTGGCTATCTTTAGCACGGTAGTTATCCCGTTGTGGATCTAAGTCCACAACAGTTTCATTCTAGTGGAGAGTCGAGATTAAAAGCTATAGCAGTATATCATGTCATGCGTACCTTATGGTTTGGATAATGAACATCTGTCGTTGCATTGGACAAGTGTTTATCTGCTCATGAGAAAAATAGACCGGCCAAACGATTTCTGAAACATTTTTTGAATATTTAATCGAGACTCAAATATATGATTACCTTTGTACTTGTATGTTCCATTCAAGTTGTTGGCTTCACAGTCCCAAGTTTAATATTTCAGTATGTTTGACATGAAAGGAGAATGAAATGCCTCGACTCTCCAATCGGTTCCCCCATATGGTGATCCATACCCCTAAACTTGATTGTGGACAACAGTCTCGCCAAACGTCAATGCAAACATGTCGCCATGGCCTTGCTAGACACGTATTGATGGGCTACTACTGTTGAAAATATAAGCAAATTACCATAATATTTAATTCGAAATAAGTAATAATAAATCATGACTATAAGTGCTGGAATTAATCTAATCATGTATACTAGCAGAATAGACGAACAGATCATATTCAACCAGAATAAACAGATCACATCTATTCCAAGAGCTAGTACAAGAAACTGCAACAGAAACTGAACTAGATAGGAACAGATTACGTACGGTGCTGGAGGAGGAATCGGGTTCGCGTTCAGGTTGGGGTTGAGGTTCGCGTTGACACCAGTGTCGTCAGCCATGGCGTCGATGTAGAGGCTGCTGATGTCCGGGAAGAAGTCCTCGTCGGGGAAGTAGTGGTCGGTCGACGTGATGCCGTCAGTAGTCGCGCAGACGCGCTCCCCAAAAACCTGATCGCCCCTCACCCGTACAGGTTCACGAGAGGCGGTGGTTCCGGAGGCCTACTGTCCCGTCGTCCGGTGCACGCCGGAAGAGGGGATGGAGAAGGTGTAGCGGCGGCGCAAGGTTCTGGAGGCAGAGAGTATTAAGGTTTTTGCCTAAGGCCGTTTATATATAGGCGCCGGTCGGGTAAGACGTGGGGCGTAGCCCACGTCCGAGTAGTAACAATCCACGTTTCCGGAAAGACCGGAAACGGCTGACAGAAAAATAACTCGCGCAATAATTTTCCCGAGAAGCAAAAAGATAAGATCGGCACCGAGGCACAATTCCACAAACCGCGGCGCGCGCGCGCGCGCGTGTCGTGTCGTGTCGTGTCGTGTCGAGGCGAGGCGAGGCGAGGCGAGGCGAGGCGAGGCGAGGCGTGGCGAGGCGGGCGGCGGAGGAGGAGGAGCGCGCGTGTATGCCACTCCTCTTCACTCTCTTTAGGAGGTAGTGAAACACTCCACTATATATATTGGTCCAACTCCCTCTAAACTAGCAAGGTGGGACTAAACTTTGGTGCCACCCCTTGCTAGGCATGAATGGGCCAAGAGAATTTCAGAATTTGTATTAGGCTATGGGCCAAGGCCCACACCCAAATTCCAACAATCCCCCACAAATTCTCATAGGCACATATCATCACATCACATCAATCAGTTCCAGAGCATTGTTTATATACCGGTGCGAGGTGGAGACCGTTAAGTTGAACTTCCACTTAGAACTTCATGCTACACTAGATTGCAACTTGAATAGTGGACTATGCCTTGAACTACAAGTTTGGTGCGCACTAGTTTCACATAAGGTCTAGACCGATACAGGGCTGCCGCGAAGCTTCTCCGCGGTTTAGAGCTTATGCGTCATACTCCATGGCCTTTCATGAGTTTATTAGAGAGCACCCAACTCTCACGGACTGCGACGTTTGACAGTCAGACTCATATAGGTGTGTTCTTCAAAAGATGTTCTGCAGGACAACATCTTTGCTTAAACAAGCCACTCAGAACACATTAAGGTAAATACCAACCTGCCATGCAGAATAGGAGAGTATTGCATCTATACGGAGTGGTGGTATGCTATAAGGATACTCTCTTCCCAGTTGACCAACAGCTTGTCTCCCAACTCTACTTCACGGGATCTCCGATCACATAGAGCGGGTTACCACTGTGAGCAACTCAAAAAGTGGGTCTCAAACCCATCTCCCTCGATGCATTATCTATCACATTACGTGATAGACCCTTTGTGAAGGGATCTGCCAGATTTTTAGATGTTTGGATATAATCCAATGCAATAACTCCGGAGTTTGTCATTTTCCTGACAGATTTCAATCTCCTCTTCACATGTCTTGATGACTTCATATTGTCCTTAGAACTGTTTATTTTTATGATCACAGTTTGATTATCACAGTTCATAAGGATTGCGGGTATTGGTTTTTTAACCACATGTAAGTTCATCAAGAGTTCACGAAGCCACTCTGCTTCAACAGTGGCTGTGTCTAATGCTGTGAGTTCTGCTTCCATAGTTGACCTCGTTAAGATGGTCTGCTTGCAAGACTTCCAAGAAACAGCGCCACCACCAAGTGTAAACACATAACCACTCGTGGCCTTAGTCTCATCAGCATCAGAAATCCAGTTTGAGTCACTATACCCTTCAAGTACCCTTGGATACCCGGAGTAGTGAATCCCATAGCTCGCGGTGCCTTTCAAGTAACGCAAAACCCTTTCAAGGGCCTGCCAATGAACATCTCCAGGATTTGAGACAAATCGACTTAACTTGCTTACAGCAAAGGAGATGTCAGGCCTCGTAGCGCTGGCTAAATACATAAGCGAGCCAATAATCTGAGAATATCTCAGCTGATCTTTAGCATCCTTAGGATCTCCCTGATTCTTTCGAACCAACACGCTAGGATCATATGGTGTAGGAGAGGATCTACATTCGCTATACCCAAAACGACTCAAGATCTTTTCCACATAGTGAGACCAAGCGGTTATCCCACCATCATCATCTTTCAGCAGCTTGATGTTCAATATCACATCAGCCACTCCTAGATCTTTCATCTCAAAACAACGAGATAGAAAGTCTTTGACCTCATTGATAACATTAAGATTGGTCCCGAATATCAGTATATCATCAACATACATACATAAGATGACTCCCTCGCCCCCACCATGGCGATAGTACACACTTGTCAACCGTTTACAATAAAGCCTTCATCATTTAAAGTCCTTTCAAACTTCTCATGCCACTGCTTAGGTGCTTGCTTAAGACCATACAGAGACTTCAGTAACTTGCACACCTTGCCTTGTTGACCATCTATCACGAATCCATCCGGCTGATCCATATAAATTTCCTCATCTAACTCTCCATTTAGGAAAGCCGTCTTAACGTCCATTTGATGAACGAGAAGATCATGCGAGGCAGCCAAGGATAGCAGTACTCGAATGGTGGTCAATCTAGCCACAGGTGAATAAGTATCAAAGAAGTCTTCGCCTTCTTTCGGGTATAACCCTTGGCAACAAGGCGTGCCTTATACTTCTCAATAGTGCCATCAGGTCTAAGCTTCTTCTTAAACACCCACTTACATCCTACAGGTTTGCACCCATAAGGGCGATCGTAATTTCCCAAGTTCCGTTTGCTTTGATGGAATCCATATCACTGACGGCTTCTTTCCGATGGTCGACATCTTGAGATGCATAAGCTTCTGAAATAGAAGTGGGAGTATCATCCACGAGGTATACAATGAAATCATCACCAAAGGACTTCGCAGTCCTTTGTCTCTTACTTCTGGTAGGAGCTTCACTGTTATCCTCCACGATTATCGGGGTGTTCTATCGAAATGGTGGGTTCAGGAATTGTGATTAATTCTTGACTAGATAAACTAGGCATCTCTGATTTGATGAACTAGACGAATCTTTCATGGGAAAGATGTCTTCAAAGAAATCGCATCATTCGACTCCATGATTGTACCAACATGCATGTCGGATACCTGAGATTTCACTATCAAAATCTATAGCCAATGCTATGAAATGCATATCCCGAAAGACACAATCCACGGTTTTGGTCCAAGCTTGCGCTTCTTGGGTATCGGCACATTCACTTTCTCCAAACAACCCCAAGTTCGTAAGTAGGAGAGTTTCAGCCTTTTCCTTTCCCATTCCTCAAATGGAGTAATGGTTTTGTTCTTTTTGGGAACACGGTTTAGGACATGACATGCAGTCTTTATCACCCCCCCCACCATTCCTTGGATAGACCCGATGTATCTAACATGGCGTTAACCAAATCAGTTAGAGTATGGTTCTTTCTTTCGGCCACCCCATTTGACTGAGGTGAGTAGGGAGGCGTCCTCTCATGGATAATACCATGCTCCGCACAAAAAGAATCAAATTCGTTGGAAAAATACTCTCCACCACGATCAGACCGAAGTCGCTTAATCTTTCGATCAAGTTGGTTTTCTGATTCAGCTTTATAGATTTTGAAGTGATTAAAAGCTTCATCTTTAGATTTCAGAAGATACACATAACAGTATCGAGTGGAATCATCAATTAAAGTCATGAAATATCGCTTTCCACCTTTTGTCAACTCACCATTCATCTCACAAAGATCTGAATGTATTAGTTCCAGTGGTGCCAAATCTTGTACCTCGGCAGTATTGTGAGACTTGCGAGGTTGCTTAGCTTGCACACATACTTGACACTTGGAACTTTTGACAGTAGTAAATTTCGGAATTAAATTCATATCGGCAAGCCGCGTCATGCACCCAAAATTAATATGACAAAGTCGTGAGTGCCAAATATTGGATTCACTATCATTGCATACATGATTAATAACTTGAGTACATAAGTCTGACAAAGATAAGCGGAACAAGCCTCCGCACTCATAACCCTTTCCAACAAATTGTCCACACTTAGAAATTACAACTTTATTGGACTCAAAGACTAACTTAAAACCATCTCGACACAGAAGAGATCCGCTGACGAGATTCTTATTGATTGAGGGAACGTGCTGCACATTCTTCAGCTGTACGATCTTCCCCGAAGTAAACTTCAGATCCACCGTACCAACACCTTGAACATAAGCACGTGAGCCGTTTCCCATCAGCACGGAGCCAGCCCATTCGACTTGATAAGAAGAGAACATGGAAATATCAGCACATACATGTATATTTGCACCAGTGTCTATCCACCAATCAGGTGAATTACAAACTGAAAGAACAGTGGGAAATATACCGTACCTAGCATCCTTCATCTCAATATCACCAAGAACAACATTAGCGGACTTGCCACTACTTCCATGTGGACGCTTGTCAAAGCGATTGGGGCAGCTAGGAGCCCAATGATTAGGATCACCACAGACATGGCAGGATCCTTTCTTCTTATACTCAGTCTTCTTCTTGAAGTTGGTAGTCTGTGCGGCCTTGTTTTTGCCATCAAACTTTCCTTTGCCATCAGACCTGTTCTTATTCTTGAACTTGTGGGACTGGAAGTTGTTTTTCTGCACTACATGTGCGCTAGAACTTCCATCAAAGCCTCGAGGACGTGTATCTTTTGCTCTCGCCTTTTCTTCAACATGAAGAGATCCGAAACAGAAAACTCCTGTCTCTTATGTTTCAGAGAGGTAGCAAAGTTTCTCCAAGAAGGAGGAAGCTTAGCAATAATGCCTCCGACCCGAACTTGTCCGTAAGTTACACTTGAACTGCTCGAGTTCTTTGGCAAGGCAGTATCTCATGAGCCTGATCCACGATGGGGACGGTCATCGGTCATCTTGTAGTCATAGAATTGCTCCATGATATACTCTGATTCGTGCCGGCATCCGAAACACCAAACTTGGCGTCCAGTGCATCCCACGCATCCTTGCCATTATCAAATGACATATAGGTGTCAACAATGTTGTCACCAAGAATATTGAACAAAGCCCCCATAAACATGGTGTCGACTTTTTGAAACGCTTCCTCTGAGCAGGAGAAAGGTCTCCCTCAGGTGTGCCAAGAGTGGCGCTATAGCAGCCTAGGTTTTTCAACCATAGAACTGCTCTCGTCGCCATCTCTTATAATTGACACCGTCAAAAGGAGGCGACCTTGTAGCAGCTAAACCAGTTGAATTCAGTTGCCTATAATCAGGTTTTTGGATTGTTGAAAATATAAGCAAATTACCATAATATTTAATCCGAAATAAGTAATAATAAATCATGACTATAAGTGCTGGAATTAATCTAATCATGTATACTAGTAGAATAGCGAACAGATCATATTCAACGAATAAATAGACCACATCTATTCCAAGAGCCAGTACAAGCGCAGCGAAACTGAACTAGATAGGAACAGATTAAATGGTCTTTGGAGGAATCGGGTTCGCGTTCAGGTTGGGGTTGAGGTTCGTTGACACCATGTCATCAGCCATGGCGTCGATGTAGAGGCTGCTGATGTCCGGAAGAAGTCCTCGTCGGGAAGTAGTGGTCGGTCGACGTGATGTCGTCGATGAGTCGTATGACGCGCTCCCAAAAACCTGATCGCCCCTCACCCGTCTGAGGTTCACGAGGCGGTGGTTCGAGGCCCTCTTGTCCGTCGTCCGTGCACGCCGGAAGAGGGATGGAGAAGCTGTAGCGGCGCGCAAGGTTACGGAGGCGAGAGTATTAGGGTTTTGCCTAAGGCCGTTTATATATATAGGCGCCCGGTCGGGTAAGGCGTGGGCGTAGCCGTCCGAGTAATAACACGTTCCGGAAAGACCGGAAGCGATGAAAAATAACTTCGCACAATAATTTTCCCGAGCAGCAAAAGATAAGATCGGCACGAGGCACAATTCCACAAACCAGCTGGCCTTGTGGCGAGGCGGGCGGTGGAGGAGGAGGAGCGCGCGTGTATTCCACTCCTCTTCACTCTCTTTAGGAGGTAGTGAAACACTCCACTATATATATTGGTCCAACTCCCTCTAAACTAGCAAGGTGGGACTAAACTTTGGTGCCACCTTGCTAGGCATGAATGGGCCAAGAGAATTTCAGAATTTGTATTAGGCTATGGGCCAAGGCCCACACCCAAATTCAACAATCCCCACAAATTCTCATAGGCACATATCATCACATCAATCAGTTCGAGCATTGTTTATATACCGGTGCGAGGTGGAGACTAAGTTGAACTTCCACTTAGAACTTCATGCTACAATAGATTGCAACTTGAATAGTGGACTATGCCTTGAACTACAAGTTTGGTGCGCACTAGTTTCACATAAGTCTAGACCGATACAGGGCTGCCGCGAAGCTTCTCCGCGGTTTAGAGCTTATGCGTCATACTCCATGGCCTTTCATGAGTTTATTAGAGAGCACCCAACTCTCACGGACTGCGACGTTTGACAGTCAGACTCATATAGGTGTGTTCTTCAAAAGATGTTCTGCAGGACAACATCTTTGCTTAAACAAGCCACTCAGAACACATTAAGGTAAATACCAACCTGCCATGTAGAATAGGAGAGTATTGCATCTATACGGAGTGGTGGTATGCTATAAGGATGCTCTCTTCCCAGTTGACCAACAGCTTGTCTCCCAACTCTACTTCACGGGATCTCCGATCACATAGAGCGGGTTACCACTGTGAGCAACTCAAAAAGTGGGTCTCAAACCCATCTCCCTCGATGCATTATCTATCACATTACGTGATAGACCCTTTGTGAAGGGATCTGCCAGATTTTTAGATGTTTGGATATAGTCCAATGCAATAACTCTGGAGTTTCTCATTTTCCTGACAGATTTCAATCTCCTCTTCACATGTCTTGATGACTTCATATTGTCCTTAGAACTGTTTATTTTTATGATCACAGTTTGATTATCACAGTTCATAAGGATTGCGGGTATTGGTTTTTTAACCACATGTAAGTTCATCAAGAGTTCACGAAGCCACTCTGCTTCAACAGTGGCTGTGTCTAATGCTGTGAGTTCTGCTTCCATAGTTGACCTCGTTAAGATGGTGCCTTGCAAGACTTCAAGAAACAGCGCCACCACCAAGTGTAAACACATAACCACTCGTGGCCTTAGTCTCATCGAGATCGAAATCCAGTTTGAGTCACTATACCCTTCAAGTACCCTTGGATACCGGAGTAGTGAATCCCATAGCTCATGTGCCTTTCAAGTAACGCAAAACCCTTTCAAGGGCCTGCCAATGAACATCTCCGATTTGAGACAAATCGACTTAACTTACAGCAAAGGAGATGTCAGGCCTCGTAGCGCTGGCTAAATACATAAGCGAGCCAATAATCTGAGAATATCTCAGCTGATCTTTAGCATCCTTAGGATCTCCCTGATTCTTTCGAACCAACACGCTAGGATCATATGGTGTAGGAGAGGATCTACATTCGCTATACCCAAAACGACTCAAGATCTTTTCCACATAGTGAGACTGAAGCAGTGTTATCCCACCATCATCATCTTTCAGCAGCTTGATGTTCAATATCACATCAGCCACTCCTAGATCTTTCATCTCAAAACAACGAGATAGAAAGTCTTTGACCTCATTGATAACATTAAGATTGGTCCCGAATATCAGTATATCATCAACATACAGACATAAGATGACTCCCTCGCCCCCACCATGGCGATAGTACACACACTTGTCAGCTTCGTTTACAATAAAGCCTTCATCAGTTAAAGTCCTTTCAAACTTCTCATGCCCCTGCTTAGGTGCTTGCTTAAGACCATACAGAGACTTCAGTAACTTGCACACCTTGCCTTGTTGACCATCTATCACGAATCCATCCGGCTGATCCATATAAATTTCCTCATCTAACTCTCCATTTAGGAAAGCCGTCTTAACGTCCATTTGATGAACGAGAAGATCATGCGAGGCAGCCAAGGATAGCAGTACTCGAATGGTGGTCAATCTAGCCACAGGTGAATAAGTATCAAAGAAGTCTTCGCCTTCTTTCTGGGTATAACCCTTGGCAACAAGGCGTGCCTTATACTTCTCAATAGTGCCATCAGGTCTAAGCTTCTTCTTAAACACCCACTTACATCCTACAGGTTTGCACCCATAAGGACGATCAGTAATTTCCCAAGTTCCGTTTGCTTTGATGGAATCCATATCACTGCGAACGGCTTCTTTCCAGTAGTCAGCATCTTGAGATGCATAAGCTTCTGAAATAGAAGTGGGAGTATCATCCACGAGGTATACAATGAAATCATCACCAAAGGACTTCGCAGACCTTTGTCTCTTACTTCTGGTAGGAGCTTCACTGTTATCCTCCACAGGATTATCAGGGTGTTCTATCGAAATGGTGGGTTCAGGAATTGTGATTAATTCTTGACTAGATAAACTAGGCATCTCCTGATTTGATGAACTAGACGAATCTTTCATGGGAAAGATGTCTTCAAAGAAAGTCGCATCATTCGACTCCATGATTGTACCAACATGCATGTCAGATACCTGAGATTTCACTATCAAAAATCTATAGCCAATGCTATGAAATGCATATCCCAGAAAGACACAATCCACGGTTTTTGGTCCAAGCTTGCGCTTCTTGGGTATCGGCACATTCACTTTCGCCAAACAACCCCAAGGTCGTAAGTAGGAGAGTTTCAGCCTTTTCCTTTCCCATTCCTCAAATGGAGTAATGGTTTTGTTCTTTTTGGGAACACGGTTTAGGACATGACACGCAGTCTTTATCGCCTCCCCCCACCATTCCTTGGATAGACCCGATGTATCTAACATGGCGTTAACCAAATCAGTTAGAGTACGGTTCTTTCTTTCGGCCACCCCATTTGACTGAGGTGAGTAGGGAGGCGTCCTCTCATGGATAATACCATGCTCCGCATAAAAAGAATCAAATTCGATGGAAAAATACTCTCCACCACGATCAGACCGAAGTCGCTTAATCTTTCAATCAAGTTGGTTTTCTGATTCAGCTTTATAGATTTTGAAGTGATTAAAAGCTTCATCTTTAGATTTCAGAAGATACACATAACAGTATCGAGTGGAATCATCAATTAAAGTCATGAAATATCGCTTTCCACCTTTTGTCAACTCACCATTCATCTCACAAAGATCTGAATGTATTAGTTCTAGTGGTGCCAAATCTCGTACCTCGGCAGTCTTGTGAGACTTGCGAGGTTGCTTAGCTTGCACACATACTTGACACTTGGAACTTTTTGATAGTAAATTTCGGAATTAAATTCATATCGGCAAGCCGCGTCATGCACCCAAAATTAATATGACAAAGTCGTGAATGCCAAATATTGGATTCACTATCATTGCAAACATGATTAATAACTTGAGTACATAAGTCTGACAAAGATAAGCGGAACAAGCCTCCGCACTCATAACCCTTTCCAACAAATTGTCCACACTTAGAAATTACAACTTTATTGGACTCAAAGACTAACTTAAAACCATCTCGACACAGAAGAGATCCGCTGACGAGATTCTTATTGATTGAGGGAACGTGCTGCACATTCTTCAGTATGCGATCTTCCCGAAGTAAACTTCAGATCCACCGTACCAACACCTTGAGCGAAGCACGTGAGCCGTTTCCCATCAGCACGGAGCCAGCCCGTTCGACCTGATAAGAAGAGAACATGGAAATATCAGCACATACATGTATATTTGCACCAGTGTCTATCCACCAATCAGGTGAATTACAAACTGAAAGAATAGTGGGAAATATACCGTACCCAGCATCCTTCATCTCAATATCACCAAGAACAACATTAGCGGACTTGCCACTACTTCCATGTGGACGCTTGTCAAAGCGATTGGGGCAGCTAGGAGCCCAATGATTAGGATCACCACAGACATGGCAGGATCCTTTCTTCTTATACTCAGTCTTCTTCTTGAAGTTGGTAGTCTGTGCGGCCTTGTTTTTGCCATCAAACTTTCCTTTGCCATCAGACCTGTTCTTATTCTTGAACTTGTGGGACTGGAAGTTGTTTTTCTGCACTACATGTGCGCTAGAACTTCCATCAAAGCCTCGAGGACGTGTATCTTTTGCTCTCGCCTTTTCTTCAACATGAAGAGATCCGATGAGATCCGAAACAGAAAACTCCTGTCTCTTATGTTTCAGAGAGGTAGCAAAGTTCCTCCAAGAAGGAGGAAGCTTAGCAATAATGCCTCCGGCCACGAACTTGTCCGGTAAGTTACACTTGAACTGCTCGAGTTCTTTGGCAAGGGACTGTATCTCATGAGCCTGATCCACGATGGGACGGTCATCAGTCATCTTGTAGTCATAGAATTGCTCCATGATATACAGTTCAGTGCCAGCATCCGAAACACCAAACTTGGCGTCCAGTGCATCCCACGCATCCTTGCCATTATCAAATGACATATAGGTGTCAACAATGTTGTCACCAAGAATATTGAACAAAGCCCCCATAAACATGGTGTCGACTTTCTGAAACGCTTCCTCCTGAACAGGAGAAAGGTCTCCCTCAGGTTTGCCAAGAGTGGCGCTATAGCAGCCTAGGTTTTTCAACCATAGAACTGCTCGTGCGCCATCTCTTATAATTGACACCGTCAAAAGGAGGCGGCCTTGTAGCCGCGGCTAAACCAGTTGAATTCAGTTGCCTATAATCAGGTTTTTGGATTGTTGAAAATATAAGCAAATTACCATAATATTTAATCCGAAATAAGTAATAATAAATCATGACTATAAGTGCTGGAATTAATCTAATCATGTATACTAGCAGAATAGACGAACAGATCATATTCAACCAGAATAAACAGATCACATCTATTCCAAGAGCTAGTACAAGAAACTGCAACAGAAACTGAACTAGATAGGAACAGATTACGTACGGTGCTGGAGGAGGAATCGGGTTCGCGTTCAGGTTGGGGTTGAGGTTCGCGTTGACACCAGTGTCGTCAGCCATGGCGTCGATGTAGAGGCTGCTGATGTCCGGGAAGAAGTCCTCGTCGGGGAAGTAGTGGTCGGTCGACGTGATGTCGTCGATGATCGCCTTGACGCTCCCCAAAAACCTGATCGCCCCTCACCCGTACAGGTTCACGAGAGGCGGTGATTCCGGAGGCCTACTGTCCCGTCGTCCAGTGCACGCCGGAAGAGGGGATGGAGAAGCTGTAGCGGCAGCGCAAGGTTCTGGGGGCAGAGAGTATTAGGGTTTTTGCCTAAGGCCGTTTATATATAGGCGCCGGTCGGGTAAGACGTGGGGCGTAGCCCACGTCCGAGTAGTAACAGCCCACGTTTCCGGAAAGACCGGAAACGGCTGACAGAAAAATAACTCGTACAATAATTTTCCCGAGCAGCAAAAAGATAAGATCGGCATCGAGACACAATTCCGCAAACCGCGGCGCGCGGCGTGGCGGAGGAGGAGGAGCGCGCGTGTATGCCACTCCTCTTCATTCTCTTTAGGAGGTAGTGAAACACTCCACTATATATATTGGTCCAACTCCCTCTAAACTAGCAAGGTGGGACTAAACTTTAGTGCCACCCCTTGCTAGGCATGAATGGGCCAAGAGAATTTCAGAATTTGTATTAGACTATGGGCCAAGGCCCACACCCAAATTCCAACAACTACAACCACAAAATGCAGCTCGACAACACGTTCGACAACTGCTTCTGATCTGACACCCTATATTGCCCGAGGAACAACAGGGCACACGCTACCTCTACGCTCTGCTTCATGTCCAGGTTGCGCATCCTCCGCACTTTTTCCTGCTATTTTCCCGAGATTCATGTGATCTCCACGCATCTTCTTCCTCAACTCAAACAACTCGAGTTCTTTGATGTCGACATTTCGAAGGCTGTGACCATCAACAGTCTCCTCGCCACCTGTAATGCGCCTGAGGGACTTCAACTTGAGAGGATCCACGGGTTCACCAGGCTTAGCATCGTCTCGCCGAATATGCGTACAATGGTGTGGTTAGCTTTTGGAAGAAACCCTTACTTATGTTGTTACAGTACCTGTTTAATGAGGATGCACCTTGCCATGAGATATTGGTAGTATTAGGACTAGTTGGTCCAATATCAATTTGGGTAGGCGATGCACCAAAATTTAAGGCTTTTGCCTACAATTCGCATCGATGCTCCGGACTTGTTATTGGAGCCGTAACCGTTCAGGTAGAACAGTCTTCTTCTTAAAACTCACATTGTTCTTATTTTTGTTGACATGTATACCGTTGTCCTCTGAATGATCCTCACCAGATTGATATTGCCTCTGTTCACGGTGAAGGGTTTGCTTCTAAATTCTCTAGGCCATAGTCTAGATGTTGTTGTTGGATTCACTAGATGTTTTCCTTACACAGAGAATCTACACATCGAGGTGAAATTCTTTTCTATTAATTATTAAGGACTCCACAAGAAAGTGTAGAGGTACATGTAGTTAAACCAATTATGAGCTTAGATCATTGGAAAATTATTTGGTAGAAAAAACATCCACAATTGAGTTATACTTTTTGGTGTTTTTTTTTCACATCTACAATGACAATTCTAGATATAGTGGTCAAAACTGCATCAACGTACGAGACATTGAAGCTAGATAATATAAGGAACGTCTTATGTTCCCGATGTTCAACAGTGATCTATTCACATATGATACAACTCATATCTGATGTTGATTTGATTGCCAGATATGAAGTTATTTTTGTTGTTGTATCCACGATATTTATTTTTTCTTCTTCTTTTGCAGTTATGTGTCGATAAGGATAGATCAGATAAGCTGCAATATAACCTTATCTCTTCTATCGAATGCCTTAATCTTCATCTTAGAAAAAAGTTGCACGACAATTGAGGCAAGGCACCCGATATTAGGACTGCCAAGATCTTTATTAATTCAAAAGTGCTCAAAGTACACTGATGTCTGGTGGGCTACTCAACAAATTCGGCTAGAGCTGAAGTATAGCGCTTCTACAAAAGCTAATTTTTAGTTTGGATCATTAAGGGACATAAATAAATTTGGTCGTGGAGGTATTGATAAGGACACAATACATGACTTGTCGGTGATTGATACATTTGCTCGCCCGGTACGTGCCGGAGAATATCTTTACCTGTTTGATGGTCCATTGCACGCAAGATTGAATCTGAACAACCTATAGTTTAATTTTCCTATATTTTGCACTAGTATGAACCCAAATTTTTCCAGAATATCCCAAAATTTTCCAAATTTTGAAATGTGAAAATTTTAAACAAAATGAAGAACTAAGTTCCTGAAAATTCAGAAGGAACAAAAAACTTTGATTATTTAATATAACTACTCCCAAAACCCAAAACAACTAAAATGATTCTTATTTGAGAAGTTGGTGCAGGTTTTGAAAACTCCAAAATATTATAGCATGCATGGTTGTATTTTAAACCTAAGAGAAATATCACTTCTCTCAAAACCGTAAAACCCCAAAACTTGAATTGCCACTCTAAGTATAACACAAAACTATGGATGCATTCCATATAAAAATTAAGCAACAATATTCCTTGATGGTCTATTTCTGATAAAGGACAAATTTATAAAACAATAGAATTTTTTCACACTATTTGGAGATCTAGATAAAAATTTATGAATTATGTAAGATAAAGAGGAAATAAATAAGAAAATATAATAAAACCATATGGGCATATGTGTCATATTCCAAATTGAGTTAACTAAATTTTTATAAAAAAAATGCTAAAGTGTCCTATATAAATAATCTATCTTGAGTTATTTTGTTATAAATTTTCTTAAAAGGTTTGAATAAATTTTGGTCAAGTTTTGAAATTCAAATCAATTGTTAGAAAAGCAAATAGAAAAAATGATTCGAATAAAAAAAGGAGGCAGCCCCACACCGTACCTAGCCCAACCCGCGGCCTAGCCAGTCCCCTGAGCAGCCCACCCCACCATCACCCTCCCCTTCTGTTAAAAAAGAACAACAAAGAGTGCGGCCACTGAAACCCGGGCCCGCATGTTGCCACCTCATCATTGTCTTCAAGATGACGGAGAGAGCTCCTCCTCTCTCGACGGTTACCCCGATTCATTTTGGATTAAATTCTCTTATGGAAAGAGTGCGTGTGGCCCGAGAGATTTTTCTCTCTCCAATCCCTTGAAACTATTAATATGGAAAACTGGTCTTAATATATGAGTAAACACATAGTGAGAGTGAGCTATTTGACACCGTCTACAGAACGACCGAGTGATGATCGGGACGGAGGTCTTATGGCAAACGCAAACCCACTTCATTGCACAAAGTAATGAGACGTATAAGCTCTCTCATCTTTTGGTGTGTGCGTATTTTGTTATTACTACAAGTATTAACCATTTTGAACATTTACTAGAATGAGCTTACTCTCTGTCCAATTCAGCCATCTAATGTTTCATTTTTCCCTTGCCAGCTTCCTTACTTATTACACAATGATAGCCGAGGAGGTGGACCTTTTCCCTATATATTCCAGTCGAGTTCCTCCTCTTGCGTTGCTTGTCTGTTCATCACCCTAAAACTTTGGCGTCATATCTCACCATTTGCTTGATCGTTGTTTCCTTAATTTTAGACATGGAAGACATCAGGAAGTTCACAACTACATTGAGTTCTGAGGTGCTAACTGGCAATGCAGATACGTCCTTGAATTGCTCATTGGATATCTGTGGACCGAGGGAGCAGGACAGCAGAATCACGGGACCATGGAAGCATGATAAAAATGTGGGAATCTCCAAGGCACCCGAATTATCGCTCTAGCTTTTGTTGACTACTTTAGTTTCTTCGCCAACGCGATGAAAACATGTACTTATTCATACTACCATGGACTATTGTATCGCTAGTGCTTGTTGCATCCAGATTCGCTTTGATTCTCTTTATTGCTCATGGTACGCACAGGGAGATTATATCAACATTAGATATGGGACACCATGTCGATAATTGATCAATTGATTAGTTAGTAGTACAGGTGTTGTAATATTTTGCAGATAGTAGACTATACATGTTATTTTTTTCTGTCGGACCATAATAGAGGACCGTGTAGATCCTCAACGACATGACATAATCTCCATGTGCAATGTGCCCTGAACATACTTGGCGTATCATTAGATACATACTAATCGCAATAACCAAGTAGCATTAGTGTCATAGGCCCAGTTCCTTTGGGCTCCGGCTTGCGCAGAAACCGCTCTGGCTTGAGCTGCCGAGAGAAACAACTGTGAAAATAAGCTCCTAAGAAATCATAACCCAGTTCTTTTCGGCTTCCTGCGTTGGAGCTTGTTGTTTGAGTTGTCTGTTGAAATGTGTAACACCCCTAGACTGAATTTATGGGCTGACTAACTGATATAGACTTATTTTGTAACATTGCTGCACATATATGAGCACAGAGTTATTGAACATCATAAAATGCTAAATATCACGATAACAATTGGAGGTCATTGCTTGTTGATCACAAGTCAAGTACCTGATGTGTGAAATTGAACTATTGTAGCTTTGGGGGCGGCTGGACATACAATGTAATACAAAGCACACCACTGAACAACACAGGAAAGAGAACACCGACGGCTACTTCATTGACAAAAACGACATCTACTTCCTTACACTCGAATTTCTCCAATTTAATTAACCAAAATCAACATGATCTAGACACCCACATTCAACAATGTTTTCTTTCCAACAAAGAGTAATAATTCTATGGGAAGAAACGGAGTAGGATTGCCCGTCCTTGCCGCATCAGCATACTGCGGGGATTCAGGCCCTATCTTCTCAACGACAGCCGGAGAGCAGTAGGAGGGCAACCACCTAGCACGACTGGACAACGATGTACTGCAGGGAATCAGCAGGCGGAGCAAAAGGGGAGCATCAGGCGACCGGAGGTGGCTGTGCCGGTGGACATCCGCAGCAGATCGAGCCCCGGCCGGCAAGCTCGAGTTTGGCTCGACACGGACTAACGAGCTAGGGGATGGCCGAGGGATTTACCTCCGCCATGGATTGGAACCGTGGACGGAAAGAGGTCTTTTTCCCGGCGTCATGGGGTGATGGGGGCGGTGGCCGGAGTGGTCCGTGGAGGCACAGGAATCCTAGCTCGGGGAACCTGTGCTGCAGCGCGGTGGCAATTTCTTGTAAATACCGTGTAAAATAGGGGCAAAGTGAAATAACCAGTCGTGAAGCTGCCGAGAAACAGGGGTACAGTGCCTTCCCCAACCGTGAAGGATTCGCATAAGCCGGCTGCCAATCACAACGGCTTAAAATTTAGTTCTTTTCGGTTCTAATTTTCTTTTGACAATCAATACCATAATATATTCATAGAAGCATATATTACATGGTAGAGATACATATGCAGTCTTTATCGATTATAAAATAAAGTCTAAAAGAAAATAGTAAAACACTAAGATCTTCAAATCTTTCTTCTTTTAAGACACCATCTTACCATTTTCTGAAGGCAACCAAGAACTAACTGATACCAAACCACAACCTATAAATACCAACCTTTTCTGACGAGGGCCAACCTTTATCTCTCCAGCGAATTAAATTAGCTAAAGGTGTATGTTCATGAGTCCATGCTAAAGTCTCAATTAATTCCTGCCAATATCCACACCATACGCTCGGCATATACTTTCTCGATCGGCATACATGGCCGAAACCCAAATACCTCGCCAAACAAAGCCGCCTGTCCATGTCAGCTAGAACTAGGTAAACCTCCGCTCGGCAAACACACTGACGTACGGAGAAGCCTGTCTAACGGCGTGGTCAGCGTATGCCAAGCGTCCGCATATTCATCAAAGGTGTTCAGGATACATCAAAGAGCCTCTCCCAGACAGTAGGTATACCATGTATGTCGAGTTCAGGATACGTCACAGTCTGAACTTGTATATATATACAGTTTTAATCTCATGCACAAACTTCACATATGGTCATTAAAGTAGTGCTTTTGTAAGTGCCCTAATAATATTTGACACGTGAGTAAAAGAACATTAAAGATGTCTTCTGTGCATCTGATATAAATTTAGCATGAAAGGTGGCTATATGATGTAATGTTTTATATTGCACAATGTGATTGTCCATGAATTTTTCAAGGTCTTTTCCCATAAATTGTGGCATACTAAAGACGATGTCCATCTCTAGAGGGCCATCATTCTAGTTTACTAGAATGAGCTTACTCTCTGTCCAACTAGCTACCAATTGTTTCATTTTTCTTCCTTGCCAGCTGTCTTGCTTATTATGTAATGATAGGCGAGGATGTGGATCTTTTCCCCATATATTCCAATTGAGTTCCTCCTCTGGCGTTGCTAGTCTGAGCTTCACCCCAAAACTTTTGCATCATATCTCACCATTTTCTTGATTGTTGTTTAATTATTTGAAGACATGGTAGACATCATCAGGAAGTTTACAACCACAATTGGTTTGGGTGCGTGAACTGGTAGTGCAGTTACACCCTTGAATTCTTGAGTAGATACCTGTGATTCGAGCCACCAAAGCAGCACAAATAGTAGACCACGAAAGTGTGAGAAAAATGTGGGAACCTCCCGTATTATCGCTCTATCCTTGCTTGACTACGTGAGTTCCTCCTTTGGCGTGACGGAAAAATGTACTTATTCGTATTTCCTTAGAATGTTGTATCACGAGTTCTTGTTTCATCCACATTCGCTTTGATTCTCCCTATTGCTCATGGGGCATGGAAGGCACTGGAACGTTATATCGACACTACATACTATTTGCCTGGAGAGGACATCATGTCGATAATTCATCAACTGATTGGTTACTAGTAGACTATACAAGTTATTGTTTTTCCGTCGGACCATAACAGAGGACTGTGTAGTTCCTCAACGACATGAAATAATCTCCATGTGCCCCGAACATATTTGGTGTATCATTAGATACATATTTAGCCTATCATTAAATACATATAGTACTAATCACAATAGACTGGGTCAGTGTCTATTGGCAGTAATTCCGCTCGAACGTTACAGACTGAGAGCATCTCTAACCGAACACCTATCTGTGGTCGGATTCCTATTTTTTCTTCTCTATCGGCCAAAACCGGCTCTAACCGAAACCGCAAATTCGGTTAGAGAAGTAAATATAGGAATGTGACACCTAAAATCTCTTTCTCTCTCCCAAATATGCTCGGCCGCCTACGGGACTCCTAAAAATTCTCCCTCCCGCCTCACCGCCGACTCTCTCGCCCAAAACCACCGCTACTCGCGGCCGGCACTGGGATTCTCCTCTCCCCCAGCCGGAATGTCTCCGAAGCTCGGTTCCGCAGCCCCGCCAGAGCTTCCCGCCGATGCGACGCCACCGGAATCGACCCCCACGGCGCCAACAATGCCGCAGAAGCGGTTGGGCACAACCGGCGTGGCACGTTCGACTGGAGTGGCCGCCAAGACCACCGGCAAGGAAGCGGCAACGACAGGTAAGGTCGGCTGGCCGCTCCTTGAGTCGGTGGCGAGAAAGACGATGGAGGCCATGATCGCCCATTGGCAGACGGCGTATCATTTGATAGATACTAATCGCAATAACACAGTAGCGTAAGTGTTATCAGAACAAGTACAATAATGGACTATAAATCTGCTCACATGGCATTTTTGCCTATGTGGAGGAGAGAAGAGGAAAAATAGAAAGAGTGGCTCTCATGCAAGAGCAAACCTCTACGCGTGCTTCTAGACAAAATCATTAAATGTGAGGATAGAGAAAGAGAGGAAATGAGAAAAAGTCCAAGCCTAATGAGGTGTGCTCCGTGTCCTCCCCCTTCTGCCGAACTTTAAAAAATGAAAACACAATGACGGCCAAGTGAATATGTGCCTAAACATTTTCATCATATAACATACATCATGCTGGCTCCCATACCTGAAGTCAGGTGTGTGGCATCCCGTTAAAACCACTACTAGAAAATCGCTGTGTTTTTGTGCATTACATCATCATGACCGCATGCTCATGTCATCATGCCACATTGCATTTGAGCATTGTCATCATCTTGCATGGTTTTGTCTAAAACTATTTTCGAAAAGTCTAATTTTGTTTTCTAAATGCCGTCTTTATTTCAAATTAAAACCCGGCCTCTTCCGGATATTTTGTTTTGTCTACAAAAATATTTACCAGAGTCTATTCGGAATAAAAATAATTAAAGCTATTTTTATTTAGGGGGAGGCAGCCGACTGGGCCAAAAGGCCCAGCTAGCCGGCTTACTACCCCATATACTAAATCCTAGTCAAAACCCTCACCAGCCCCCACCTAACCCTAACCCCACACCCCACATCCCTCCACCCCGCCGCACACAACCACCACACACACCCTACCTACCACCAGCCGCCACCACCCCACACAGGCAGCGCACACAGCGCGCGCACGCAACCGCGTCCACCCGCTCCCGCCCAGCCGCCACCAACCACGCTCTCCCCTGGCCACCTGGCCTCGTTGCCACCGCCCACCGCGCACACCCGCCTCGTCCTGATCCCGAGCGCGGGCCCACCCTCCGACCGTCGCGACAGACGCGCCCTCAACCTCGATCCCCACCCCACCTACCCCCGCTCGCCTGGATCCCCGCGCGTGGCGCCTCTCTCCTTGACGCCACCGTCCCCGACCGCCTCTCCCACACCCTCCTCTCCTTCCCCGGCCGCTGCCGCTGGGTCCCGACGGCGCGCCTCTGGCCGCGCGTGACCACGCGTTCCCAACGCCGCTGCCCTGCCTCGCTCCCTCGACCCCGACCCTGACCTCAGCCTCCATGTCGCGGAGCCCGGCCACGCCGACGTCTTCGTCGACCTCGCCGCCGCGTGGTCCTCTACCTCCTCGTCGACCTACCCGTCGTCCACCGACGGCGCCTCTCCGTTCCGTCCCGGGTCGACCTCACCCTGCCTCCCCACCAAGCAGAGCGCCGCCGCCGGCTCGGCCGCCCTCACGCCTCGGCCTCTGCCGGGCCTCTCTCTGCCTCACCGCCGCAGACGCGTTGCACCAGATCTCGAGCTCCGCCACCGCCAGCCTCGTCTTCACCACCTGCAAGTCCTCCTCCGACCCGATCTCTCCTCGCTGCCGCGCGCGTCACCCTCGCAGCGCGCTGTCGTGCTCCGGGCCGACCGCGTCAACTTCTAGCCCCTCTGCCCCGCCGGCCTCTCAGGAGGTTGCATATGACATGCTTGCTTCAACGCCTAGAAGACTAGTGACCTCGGTTGTTTTCGTTCCTTGACCAGTGCTCATGTCTGTGCTGATGTTTTTCACCGTGCTAACCGGCTTAGCTTCCCTTGTGTGACTCAAGTCCAAGTCGACGACCGTAGCTTCCAAGCCTCTATCTTCAAGACCTTCGCAGCCACCCTCGAGTGAGGTGTTCCGCTGCACCACGTCAGCAACATGATCATCCACCGACAACCGACGTGAGAAGTTGAAGCCCGAAGACCATACCTAACCCGGTGGCACTCGCCGAACCATCGACAAGACCTCCGGAGCGGAGCACCGAGACCCTGGACCCGAAGACCCCGATCCATGGATCCGGTGACGCCGACACGCCAAGGTCTACCACACGAAACCGAAGACTGATCTGGAACGCCAAGGTCTTCTTCACGGATGCGGATCCGAAGACCCCGAGACCCCGGATCCAAACCCCGGCATCGGCTTCATGCTCTCCTTCCCAGACGCCAAGTCCCGTTCCTGGAGGCGAAGGCCGATCTCGTCGACCCCTAGACCCTCGGAGCCCAATTTCGCCGAACCCTAATGTGATCCCCTAACCAAGACCCCTATTTTATAAATGCCATCTATATAAATTGTTGCATACTAATTTGATCATGTCGCATACATAATGTGTGGTTTGGGGGCATTATGCCGATTCACCTCATAATTAAATATGGAGTCCACCTGCGGGATATCTTTATCTTATTCCGGACTCCATTTAAATTGGTGTAGCGAACCGATGCCGTGTTTTGTCTTGTCAATACAACATTTAATTGTGGGGTAGAAAAATAACTCGAACCTATTAATTAATTGTCGGGACCCCGGTTCCGCTTAATACTGTCTAATTGCACCGCATCTGCATCATATCATAATCATGCCCGATCTTTTGCCGAAGTATTAAATAGTGCATCCGGTGTTTGTTCTAGTGTTTGCTTCTTCGCGGATTAGGCCGATGAGTTGATGCGAGTATCGACAAGTTCTTCGGATATGAACTTTCGGCAGTATTTCCCCCTTCTACCTATTTTGCATTTATAGTCTTTATTTCCTCCTGTTGATCTATTTCTATCCGTGTCACGATGCTTTAGTTTCCGTACACCAGTTATATTCCGTGCAGCCTCTATATTGCCTTGGACACCTCCTATTACCTGTGCTTGGTAGATAGCTGGCCTTGCGAGTCGTAGTTGCTTGCTCAGGTGCAATCTCGTGTTGTCAAGTACCACAGTTGTTGGAATGCTGACAGATGTTTATGGTGGAGTTGATCATGTCTTTAATTACAACTATTAAATTGCTGTGATAACTAATGAAAGTGACACCGGTGGGCAATATATGCTATTTGGTTTTTATGTCCACTTGTGTCCCGTAGGCCCCGAGTTCCTGATACCCGTTCCTTGACTATTCGCACTATCCATATACGGGAGACTCTATGAATCCCCCTTAGCCAGAGCTTGATTCATTTCTTATTTCTTGGGGACACAAAGTAGTTTGGGGCTTTATTACTATCCTGTACTTATGCCATGTTTTACTGCTTTATTTATGATTGTGCGTGGAGCACCTGTACTGTTTTGGAACGTGGAATGTTTTCGCGGTATCGACAAGCCCAGTCACACTTTCGGGTTCCCAGTCGTTTACAACCATTGTCACAAACCCTGGGTCCATCTTGGAGCCGGCCAACTTCGTTGCGGGTAGCTTAGTGGGGTGGCCCCGTGAAATATTTTATGAATCATGTGATTGCTTTGTCGTGAAAGTCTCGTTGGGTTTTGATTTGGTTTTTCCGAGGTTGATCGTGTGTGTGTTGCTATTTGTGCACCCCTGCTGGGTAAATCTTTCTGAAAGCCGTGTCCGCGGTTATGGACGACTTGGAGCACAGTATCTCGATCATAGACAAGCATAAATAATGTAGTGCTATAAATTTGACTTAATATGTGACTAGTAATCAGCTTCACTACAATGGAATGGATAATAAAAGTGCCAACAACTGGTGGAACTGGGGTGTATCGTGTCCTTTTATACCTGCCTACTAAGTATCGCAACTCCAATGGAATGAAATAAAAGTGCCAACAACTGCTGGGTTTGGGATGTGACATGCTAATTGTATCTGGCTAGTAAGTACTACAACTACCACTGAATGGTTAACTAAAACTTCCCACTACTTATGCTATCAGGATGACTTATTCTATCTATATCTGACTAGTAAGTGCTTCAACTATAATGGAATGAATAAAACTGTCAACTGTGTGAGTTCCTTGGTTTGACTTCCTCGTTTGGTCTCGAGGGGGAATACCAGGATGGGTATGTTTGGTGTTAGTATCAGGTGGGATCCGAATAGGTCTTTCTTATCCCTCTCTAATAGCCGCCAGTTTTACTGAGTCTCTATAGGTTGTTTAGTGCTGCTGCGCTGCCGCTTCAGTCCACCATACCTATGTAGGCGAGAGCCGCCGAATTCTAGCCTCACCATGTACTGGCCTCAGTACTGACGCTCCTCTTTTTCCTTTGCCCTTTGCCGGCACCCCTTTTGTTTTAGCAGGTTTGAGATCGACGTCGTTAGCAGGGTTACCCTTCCGGCTTGGCCTGGGCAGGGTTATCGACGCCATTGGTTATTCTTCAGGGCTCTTAGCCCCATTTGCATCTTATCCGTACTCGGATGTTGTATCGTTTTCAAGGTGATTTGGATCTTTTGTAGTGTATATCTGTATTCTTGACTCTTGGAGTCGTGCTGTATATATATTTGTTCTGTGGGTCCCATCAAGGACTGTTGTGTAATGGTATTACTTCGTTTTCCACCCGCACGAAAGTGCCTGGTGGGTGTCCTTGAATCGTTTCTATGCGGGTTTGGCGGGAAGCGCTAAAACTTGCATAGGGCCGATTTGAGGGTGTTACAAGGTGTCAACCTTTTTCTCTAATATTTTAGTGGTCTAGTTTATCTCTTCATGTACCTTCGATGTTGCTTGCTCACATCATGCGCTAAGGGTGCCTGGAAAGAGGAGCTTACATTTGAACTACTAGTAGTAAGTACTACTAGCTAGATCCGTGCATCTCTTTGATTCTAGTTTCGATATCATTATCATGCTTGATTATTATTTTGATTTAACTCTATTCTCGTATAGGGCCTGAGGCAGGAAGGCGGAAATAATTTATGTGGCTACTATGTTTACGAGTTCATTCTTTAGACGACATGTGAGACGGGCAGAAATTTACATCAACTTCAAGTACGTAAACAATATTCACAATTTTATTTTATTACCATCAATTGTGTTTATTAATTTGTTTCATTCATATATGTTTACTTCTTTAAATTAGATCGAACGGATGCAGGACAGTCTTCTACCAAAAGATCGCGTACGAGCAATTCAAGAGAAAAATGCGGGATTCCTAGATGCAGAGGTCCTAGATATGAAAGGAGAATACTATCGGGAGATGCTGATAATGGAATAGGGATATATAGTAAAATATATTATATTGTATATATGCATGAAACTCGTGTACCGTATGTAATATGTTCTACACTATGTTGATCTCTATATTCATCACGATGTTGTGTAATATAATTGTTCCTTCATTGCTGAGTGTAAAACACAAAATAAAATGGAAATAAATAAATGGAAAAGTGGCCAAAATGAATTCTCTGCCATGGCACAAAAAGTGTCCAAAATGCTGCCGCGGCACAAAAAGTGACCAAAATAAATTCTCCGCCACGACACAAAATAGTGCCCCAAATGCAGTCGTGGCAGAGAAACATTGATCCGGTTCGTAATACGAACCGGGAGGAATGGTCCTCCCCCCTCGCGCTAGACAGCGGCCACAAAGATCCCCTTTTGTCCCGGTTCGTAGCGCAACCGGGACTAAAGGGGGGGGGGGCTTTAGTCCCGATTACCCCGTCTAGTGCCCAACCGGGACTAAAGCTCCTTAAGAACCGGGACAAATGTCCATGTTAGTGAGAGGAAATGAGAAAAAGTGTAAGCCTAATGAGGTGTGCTTCGATGTCCTCCCCCTTCTACCAAACTTTAAAAAATGAAAACACAATGACGGCCAGGATTAACCAATACCTCTTCGGTTCAGAGGCCTGAGGGGTATCGGCTAATCATAGTCGTTCTTGTGTTTTCAGGTTCTTAAATTTGGGAGGAGGGGAGGACACCGAAGCAAAAGTCAAGCCCCTAATAGCCAACCTTAGAGCATATCTATCTGAAGTACACAAATTTAGAGGACAAAACGACGAACAACTAATTGTCTGTGTCCCAGTACGACCAACTATCCTGTTGGTCGGTCCACGACCTCGAACATGCAGAATTGTGTGACGAATGTTCATGTCTCATCAACGGTAATAGGTAGAGTGACTTCTACGGTGTCCTCGTCCAGGTTACTGGTTTCACACCCTGGCCTGAACTGATTTATGTGGACCTGCAGGTAATCCAAGAGTCTGGAGGAGATTGTACACCTGATCATGGTCGGATACGTGATGCTCCCCCATATTGGCATGTTTGTGATATACGGGGAGACAAGGATCGTGGAGCTGGGATGGTTGTCCCAGGTGGCGGGATGCAGGACGTGAGATCCGGGGGTGGAGAGAAGAACCAATCTGGCTCCTGAAATGAAGATCGTGGATGTGGCGGCGCTCTGTTCGCTAAAAGCTCTCTGCTTTTGAATACCTTGTTTTTTTGGTATATAAGGGGGTATGCGAAAGGAGGAAGTGAGGCGGTGCTCTAGGGCCAAAAGGGCCTAGGTGGGACGCCCAGTAACGGTGCACGCGCCATCAGGTGTCTTTTGTGCCTCTGGCCCCAATCGTGTGATCCAAATCTCCAGGGACCTTTTTCTAGTGAAAAACTTGCGTGCTATTTTTCTCCGATTTTATTTCCTGTGAAAACAGCCAAGAAGAAGACTTTTGCTAAAAACAACATCAAACTCAACAGTTTTAATCAGATGTGGTGAGATTTTAAACCAAATCATCAAGCAAAATACTTCAAAAAGTAGATACATTGTCCCGAGCCAATCGTGTGCAATGAGGGATCTTGATAGCTTAGGTCATCAACCACCAACTTTGTGCCCTATAAATTAATCACCATCAACCTTAGTGAGTGCCTTATAATAGTTTTTTGCGTCGATAAAATAACAAAGTGAATATTCGCCTGAACTTTTTCGTCGTATAACATACATCGTGCTGGCTCCCATACCTGAAGTCAGGTGTCAAACTTTTTTCTCTAATATTTTAGTGGTGTAGTTTATCTCATCATGTACCTTCGACGTTGCTTGCTCACATCATGCGAATGAAAGTCATCTGGAAGTTCACAGCAATGATCTCAGAACTCGTAGCGACATCCATAGCTGATATAGCTGGAGCTTACACGTTGCAATTCTTTAGCCCAATTCTCGGTGGGACAGGAAGCTGAGCCAGGGACGGTGAAAAAGCCTTCACAACGTGCACTGCGGCTTTCACCGGGTTGCAATTGCAATCCTGTGACCGGAAGAAGTTGAATTGCAGCTGTTTGTTCATTGCTTCGCACAGCTTCCTCGTGGCCTCCATGGCGGGCGACCTCCAACTCTCAAGTAAAGGATACTTGTGCGGGATGGTATAAGGGGATTAGGACAGATTTTGCTCCTTGGTTGATTATTATTTTTCTTTTCTGTGTAGAACGTCCAGTCATAGGTTCTGTGTAGTGATGATGCTCTATTTTGTTTTTTAACGTGTGTAACTTTGAGATGCTACAAACTTTGACTACACTTTCTTTGGCATTGGTGCGTTAGACTTTGAGGGTACTACGAGGAACACAATTTTTTTTTGTCTTTATTGCGGAGTTCGGTAGAGCTTGGTATCTTAATTTTGTTCAATTATTTGTCCTTCACCACTATAATGGCTCATCCCGACAACGATTAACAATCATACCATTCTCTACTCGCTCAACATAGGTAATTTTTCCTGATAATGTAAATAAATTAGCACATGGCAACGATGGTCTCATAACTCATTATACCATTTGACATATTTTTCATCCTTATTACTGTTGGGTCCGCAGCATAGAAAACAAAAAATTTCCTACGGTGTGAACTACACGCCAAGATCTATCTACTAGGTACAAATCAACGGGTGGACATACATCCAACGAGAACTTACCCTCGTAGACAACGAGCTTTGTTAACGAGTAGGAACTCGTGGTTGATGTAGTCGTACACTTGCCGATCTCAAGATCGTGATGAAGTTCAGCAGGTCCGGCTCCAGCACGTCCATCAGATCCAGCTCCAGCACCACCAAGTCCAGCACCGCAAAGCAGCGGTGCATCCGTGATCGCACACACGTCCGGTACCCCGACAACCTCCGTCCCTCGCTCCAGCAAAGCAGCGAAAGCAGCAACTCCTTTCCAGATAAAGCCACCGGGAACATGTATCTCGCTAATCCGAGACCATGGGGGAATAATACTAGAGGGGGAGAGAGATCCTTCACAAGGAGGTGTGTGTGAGAAGTGAGGAGGGGGTGGCCTTTTATAGGAGGAGGGGGTGCCCCTCCTTCATGGCCGGCGCATGGAGGAGGTGACTCTTCACCTCCTCCATTCATGTGGTGGTAACTCCCTCCACATAAATTTGACCCTTCATATTCTCTTTTAAAGTCTCCACTTTAAATGCATTAAATTTCTCTAAATTTAATGCTCTCTTATTTAATAAAACTCTTTTATTATTTTTATTCAGAATTTTGTTAATTACTTTAATTAACAAACATTCACATAAAACCCCCTGCAACATTTCAATATTACATGCAGAACCAATTTCAGCAATTTCACCCGAAACAGTTTCGGTGTCTATTGAAATAATTCCAGCGCTTTCTTAAATCTTTATCTGAAACATATTTGCTCCAAATGGTGTCGGTATCCCTTAAGTGTGTCACCCTACGGTTCGCGAATAATGCAGACATGATCGAGACCCCTCTCCGATCAATAATCAGCAGCGGGACCTGGAGATCCATACTGACTCCTACACATTCAACGATGACTTCTGTGATCGTGAGAACCTTTAACGCTAGTAACTAAATCCCTTTGTCCCGCGATATATTACATGTCCGAGATTCAATCATCGGTATCTCCATACCTAGTTTGATCTCGTTACCGACATGCACTCTTTTCTCATTCCCGTGATATAACATTCTAGTGATCACATCACTTGCTTGCAAGCTATTTCAATGTGATATCACCGAGAGGGCCCAGAGTATATCTATCTGTCATCGGGATTGAAAAATTCCACTCTTGATCCATGAGCCTCAACATAACACCTTCGTAGCACTGAACCCATCTTTATAGTCACCCTGTTACGGTGTGACGTTTGATGTTATCAAGATACTCTTCCGGTGTTAGCAATTAACATGATCTCATGGTCTAAGGATAAAGATTACTTCGTATGATGTTATAGCAATATAAACATAATGACTTGATCGTAATGCTATACTTCGGATGAATGTTCATCACATCATTCCACCAATGGTGTGACCTTGTTATTAACAACATCCAATGTCCATGATCAGGAAACCTTGATCATCTTGTTAATCAACAAGCTAGTCTATAAGAGAGGCATGACTAGGAACCCTTTTTGTTTATTAAACACACATGTATTGATGTTTCCGAATCAATACAATTCTACCATGTAAAATAAACATTTATCATAAACATGGAATAAGATAATAACCACTTTATTATTGCCTCTCGGGCATATTCCCTTCAGTCTCCCACTTGCACTAGAGTCAATAATCTAGTTTGAAAAACTTTGCGCATTGAACACCTATGGCTTTCTGGTGTTGCATATACGCTATTGCTAGTGGTTAACATAATCTCCGGATGTGACAGTTTCAGATCCGTGTGTATTTGCATGTCTTTGCGTCTCTACACATCACTCATTCTCAAATGAGATGGCATTGTATAAATTTGGTCCTCTAGTGAGACCTTTAGTTTGTTCGGCTCAAAATATGTTGATATTATTGTCACACAATATATCTTCATAGTATTAGCCCACTTTGAACCACACCTAGTTTGATAACAAACTACTTAACACAAATGCCCTCCTTTGCTGCTACTATAGCAGCTATATACTTAGCCTTTTGTTGTAGTATCCGTCACAATATCTCAACTTTGGAACTCATCCAAATCCATCATGGAACATCCTTTTCATTATATTGTGCCACCCATAGTCTAAATTGAGATAAATTTAATTTGTATCTTGTGACAAAACTAGTATCAATGTAACACTTTACAATGAACTACCTTTAACTATTTGTCACTTATACATGATATATTCTTAGCTATTCCAAAGCTCATAAGAATATCTCCACTATTGTCCAATGATCATCTTATGAATCATTCTGGTATATGCTCATAACATTTAGAGCATAGGACATTCTGGATATATACATATCATGGTATAATCGATCAAAATTTTCATGTGATTTTACTCACCAAGTGTTGAAACACTTGAATCTTGATACAATCCTTTCCATGCAGCAAGAACCTTTCTTGTTGTTTCCATATTGAACCCTTTCAATATCTCATATTGAACCCTTTCAATATCTTATATATGGATGTCTGGCACAACCATATTAGCGCCTTAATCTATCCATATAGATATTGATGCCTAATATTCTGGGTTTTCCCAAGTCTTTCATCGAAATCTTATTTTAATGAAATCCTTAACTTGTGTCAATTCAAGATACATCATTTCCAATCAACAATATGTCCTCTACATAATGTATTAGAAATATGTCTCAGTGCTCCCACTTAATTTCTTGCAAATGCAAGCATCTTCATCATCTCCGATGAATTTAAACTCTTTTAACAGTTTCATCACGGTGAAGATTCCAACTCCGCTATGCTTACTTCAACTATTGAAGTTTACATGCCCTTTTAGCACCCTTTGAATTAACAAAACCCTTCGGACCATGTCATGTACATGTCCTAGGTTACCGTTCTATTAGAAGAACCTTGTTTTGTTTATTCAACTAACATATACCAAATTATATGTAGTGGTTGCTATATTAATCCGTCAAGACTATATATCGCTATGAAAGATCAAATCTTGTCATAGTCAACTCCTTGAACATTGTCGTAAACTTCTTTCCGACATGTCGACTATTTCATAGATGTTAAACATCCATGTCTTATTTCTTTATAGATCGAAACACGACCGATAGGCTTCACGCCTTTTCGGAGGGTCTTCCAAGTTCAGAAACTTGATTTCTCGTGTATGGATACTATCACGGATTCTATGACTTCTAGTCATTTTATGGAGTCAGGGTCCATCATCGCTTCTTTGCATCTAGTCGGTTCATCATTGTCAAAACAATAACGACTTGCTTATCAAATCTTACTATTTGTTCTTACCGACCCACACGGTTCTATAGGAACTCTAATCTCCTAGATCACACCTTTTGTAATCACGAGAGCCATGAGCATTGTGGCCGCCACCGGGACACTTTCGGCTAAGCTACTTAGCACATATAGCTAAGGTTCAACAACCTTATCAAAGTTCTATTGTCCTCCCACTTAACTTTTCACGAAAAATTCCTTCTCAAGAAACTTGACGTTCCAAGTAACAAACTCTTTTGTCCTCGGTGTTATGGAGAAATTCCCAACAAATTCTTTGGGATAACCTACAAAGACGTGCTTATCCGACTTTGATTGTAAACATTTTACTTATGCATAGCATACCAAAATTTAAGAAAAGACAATTCGGGTTTTATCCCAAACCATAACACATATGGTGTCATTTCAATGGATCACGATGGTGCTTTTTTCAGTGTAAAAGCGGTAGTCTCTAAAGCTTCAATCTTTAAAACATAATGGCAGTTTTATAAATGACACCTTTGATCTTACCATGTCAAACATGGTTTGATTTCATCTCTCGAATATGCCATACTCCTATGGTTTATCGGGGAACACAAATCATGGAACAATTCCTCAAGTCTTAGGTGTTTTTGCTAAACATGTAACTCAAATATCTTCCTTTATGATCGAATCATAAACTCTTTATTTTCTTGTTACAATGATTTTTCACTTCATCTTGAAAGTCTTTGAACAACTTTCAAATGTTTTCATACTTCTTCCTTATTAAGTAAATATACAGATATATTCACTCAAATTCTTGAAGAAAGCATATGAAGCAAAAAGATCCATCGCATATGGCTACACATAATGGACTTATGGACATCAGCATGCACAATTTCCAATAAGCTAGTCATCCGTTCCTCTTTGGCCTATGAACGGAGTTTCAATTATCTCGAGGAAAGTCTCACATGCGTCAATTGATCAAAATCAAGGAATCAAAAAATCCATCAACATGGAGTTTCTTCATGTTTTCTTTCAAATATAATTTAAACAGCGATGTCACTTCATAAGTGATCTTTCAATCATTTGTCTTGCGACATTTTAGCAATAGTGTTTATGGATGTGATTTCTCCAACTAGACTTGTAAAAGTTCATCCATCCTTTATGGAATACGGTAATTATTTGAACAACCATTGTTATCATGATACCGAAACAAAATAACAATTATTTAAACAAATCTTGAAGGCATGGTTTGATGACAACGAAAAACACAATAACACTTCATTTGTTTTCGATGAACATCATCACTCATTCTCTTGCTGGATTACTTAGGCCATTGTAGTTCATGAATTGCGTTGTCCTGTATGACACTTCATACCAACCAATTCGGTATCCAATACCTAAGAACCACATTGTTTAACAAGAAAGGAATATAGCCATAACATGTATATCTTCTATATACCTAAGTTGGACATCTCCAACCTTTTATTTTCTGCCAAATATTTTATAGATTCTCTTTCAGCAATTCCTTTTCTTTTAAAAGAATCTATCAACATTAATAGTGGTGTCATGAACATGACACATGGTACAAAGCGTATATAGTCAAATACTAATACCTTTGGACTTGCACTTTGAAGTGGATCACCATCATCAAATGTTTGGTGTTCTTTCAAAAATCCATTCTTTAGTAATCTATTAGTGTAGTAAACATTTTACTTACATCTTCTATTCATCCTTATCATGACAACTTTCATGATCAAGCTACTATAGCTTATAAGGAAGAATCACGAGTATAATATCAGTTCCCAAAACCTTTTTGGTAGATTCGGATGCCTAGCATCTCCATCCTTCACAAATTCTCATACAATATGAGAACATGTATTTTGCTAAATTATACTCTATCATAATGCAACCAAAAACATTGTTTCAGATATCACAATATCTTTCACACATGATGGTTTCTGAAACAATTTCCAGCTCCAATATAATCTTGATATTAAAACAACTTTTTGAATATCAATAATCATGGAGGCAAACATGATACTCTAGATACTAACATTGGAATTCTTACTCTTGGTTTAATACTACTTATTAAACTTCATGGAGTAAATAGAGTTTGCTGAAAGTTTGCAATAGGACTTATAAACTTTAAATTGACATTCAAAACAATACGATACCAGTTCGTAAAGTAAATATCCTGAATTCTATAGTTCTATTATCTCAAATAAAAACTAAGCATAAGGTAGAAAATGAATGCCAATGACTACAACAAAATATGCAAATTCACTTTGATTTAATTTATGACAAATTTGGTTCGACTAATCCAAATTAGAAATGAACTCCCACTCAAAAACGACATCGCTCGTGCCTTTTTGGTGATTACATGAACCAAATCCACTACACCAAGTCCGATCATCACGTGAGTTGATGTAGCTTCAAAGGCGAGCATCTATATGGGCATCATATCAACTATATGACTCATGCTTAACCTTTCGGTCCGTGTTCCGAGGCCATGTATGTACATTCTAGGCTCGCCAAGTAAGAACCTTAGTACTCGCATGTGTAAAACTTTCTTACACCCGTTTGTATGAAAGCGTAGAGTCGAGTACACCCGATTATCACGTGATGTCTCGAAATACGATCTACAAAATGGTGCATACTTAAGGAAGAACACATTTTTATCTTGATATCTAAAAGAGGGATCATCTTACAATGCTACAGAAAGCTCCAAACTAGCAGTATACGATGCTAACATCTAATGTGTAAAGTGATATGATATGGTCCATGCATTTGATCTCTATCACTTGCATCGTGGTATGATCTCTATCATTCCTTTGTGTGTAAGGCCAAGGTCTATGAAACTTACACGTTGAGTGTGTTGTAAGAGTATCTATCATACATCTACTTACAACAATACCATATCAATACACTAGCCCAGCAACGATCTAAACTAGACGCCTCTAATTTATCAATTGCAAGTTTTACGTGGCTTAGGGCTTTCGGAGATAGAACCGTTCTTACCTACGAACATGAACCACAACGAGGATAACCAAATTATTAGCAACTCGTTGTAAATCAGATATTGACTATAGTAGGAGAGACAAACACCCGCCAGCCACTTATGCAAAACAAGTTGCATGTCAGTCGTGGAACCGGTCTCATGTACGATGACATGTAAGGTTGGTCCGGGCCGCTTCATCCCACTATGCCACCAATATCTAAAATACATAGAAGATGCAATAACATGATCATCATCGCCCACATATCAACATATGTGTACTACCCGTGCTAAGCACCTACGCATAGATCAGGCTCTGATACCACTGTTGGGTCCGCAGCATAGAAAACAAAAATTTTCCTACGGTGTGAACTACACGCCAAGATCTATCTACTAGGTACAAAGCAACGGGCGGACATACATCCAACGAGAACTTACCCTTGTAGACAACGAGCTTTGTTAACGAGTAGGAACTCGTGGTTGATGTAGTCGTACACTTGCCGATCTCAAGATCGTGATGAAGTCCAGCACGTCCGGCTCCAGCACGTCCATCAGATCCAGCTCCAGCACCACCAAGTCCAGCACCGCAAAGCAGCGGTGCATCCGTGATCGCACACACGTCCGGTACCCCGACAACCTCCGTCCCTCGCTCCAGCAAAGCAGCGGAAGCAGCAACTCCTTTTCAGATAAAGCCACCGGGAACATGTATCTCGCTAATCCGAGACCATGGGGGAATAATACTAGAGAGGGAGAGAGATCCTTCACAAGGAGGTGTGTGTGAGAAGTGAGGAGGGGGTGACCTTTTATAGGAGGAGGGGGGTGCCCCTCCTTCATGGCCGGCGCATGGAGGAGGTGACTCTTCACCTGCTCCATTCATGTGGTGGTAACTCCCTCCACATAAATTTGCCCCTTCACATTCTCTTTTAAAGTCTCCACTTTAAATGCATTAAATTTCTCCAACATTTCTCTCATTTAATAAAACTCTTTTATTATTTTTATTCAGAATTTTGTTAATTACTTTAATTAACAAACATTCACATAAAACCCTCTGCAACATTTCAATATTATATGCAGAACCAATTTCAGCAATTTCACCCGAAATAGTTTCGGTGTCTATTGAAATAATTCCAGCGCTTTCTTAAATCTTTATCTGAAACATATTTGCTCCAAATGGTGTTGGTATCCCTTAAGTGTGTCACCCTACGGTTCGCGAATAATGCAGACATGATCGAGACCCCTCCCCGATCAATAATCAGCAGCGGGACCTGGAGATCCATACTGACTCCTACACATTCAACGATGACTTCTGTGATCGTGAGAACCTTTAACGCTAGTAACTAAATCCCTTTGTCCCGCGATATATTACATGTCCGAGATTCGATCATCGGTATCTCCATACCTAGTTTGATCTCGTTACCGACATGCACTCTTTTCTTGTTCCCGTGATATAACATTCTAGTGATCACATCACTTGCTTGCAAGCTATTTCAATGTGATATCCCCGAGAGGGCCCAGAGTATATCTATCCGTCATCGGGATTGACAAATTCCACTCTTGATCCATGAGCCTCAACATAACACCTTCGTAGCACTGAACCCATCTTTATAGTCACCCTGTTACGGTGTGACGTTTGATGTTATCAAGATACTCTTCCGGTGTTAGCAATTAACATGATCTCATGGTCTAAGGATAAAGATTACTTCGTATGATGTTATAGCAATATAAACATAATGACTTGATCGTAATGCTATACTTCGAATGAATGTTCATCACATCATTCCACCAATGGTGTGACCTTGTTATTAACAACATCCAATGTTCATGATCAGGAAACCTTGATAATCTTGTTAATCAACAAGCTAGTATATAAGAGAGGCATGACTAGGAACCCTTTTTGTTTGTTAAACACACATGTATTGATGTTTCCGAATCAATACAATTCTACCATGTAAAATAAACATTTATCATAAACATGGAATAAGATACTAACCACTTTATTATTGCCTCTCGGGCATACTCCCTTCAATTACTCCACCTTATTTTTCGAAATGGAGAGTGCGACCCCCGGCCTCTGCATCGAAAAGATGCATACGACCTTTATTGCTTTATTATTGATCGATCAACAAAAGAACAACAAAGAATATACATCACCAAACCTGAAGCCATCACACAACAATTACAAACTCGACAATGGAGGAAAATCGTGTCAACATGGCCGCTCTGTTCCCGGAAAGACAACGAGGACACTCCACCAACTAGGGACCGGGAACAATCGCATACCCCGAGGCGCCCTCTAGGCGAGACGAGAGCGTACATCCGGATTAGCTGACTCTTTAGCGAGCACTCTGTGTGCACTCCACTGAAGTCACCGCCGTTGTCGAGCCTCTGAACCATCTTCACGGTTAAGATACACATAAACTTTGCCGTTCCTGCCGCCGACACCACCACGGCGCCAGACAACGCCACCGCCCTGCGCGAGGACATCAACAAGCCCGCCGTTGAGACCTTGTTGCACCATGCAGCCGGGACTCACCACCGTCGATGCGGAAGATGAGACACCACAACACCAGAAGATCCCCTCCAGGCATCTCGAGCTCCAAAACAATGCCCTCAAGATGGTGAACGACACCAAAAGTGCCGTCATCGTCCGATCTATCCCAGATCCAGGTTTCCCCTGGAGCCTTAGGCATGGTGCGGAATTCGTAGCAACGACACCTTCAACAAGGTAAACGCCATCCAACAACGCCGCCATCGTCGGCTCCGACCGGAGCCCGGCTTTCACCGGCCAACCGCCTTGCCTTCAACCCGCTCGATGTAGCTAGTGGCCGGTCCGCGAGGGAGGACTTCTAGGGTGGGCTTGAATAAAGGTGGTGGTCCTAGGTTTTCTCTCATGGGAAGGCAAAGATCTACATGTTACATATCCTCCTTGATCTGGCAAGAGTGTTAAGTTTTGGAAGGCTCCACCGCCGAGCTCCCTAGTGCGCCTTATGCCTGGAGGTTGCTGGATCGGGTGGTATTCGGTCATGCGCACCCATGTTTTTTTCTCAGGAGACATGTTTTGTTTTGTGGTGAAGTTAGAGGCGGACAAATTCATGGAAGCCAGGTTTTGAGGACTAACAATGGTGGTTCAAGCCTCTGTGTTGATGAGGAACCATCTTGGTGTTTTGGGCTTTGTAGCAACTATATGCAACTGGGGGCGGCACCACTGGTGAAGTTTGAAGTCTTACCTTTTAGGACGAAAATCCAAGGTTTAGCCTTAATTAGTTGTTCCTCACAATGACTTTGTTGACAACAATCTTTTTGAGAGTGGGGACTATCTCCAGAGTGAAAACCTAAGATGTTCGATTGGGTGAAGACGTCTCTTGTGCAATGTTTCCTTCATGGAGACGTCCTTTTTGACAAACCTAGACTTCAGGTGTTGTTTTGGTGGTAGTTTGTGCTATTGCTGTAAGGTCTGGAACACTGTAGTGGGGCTTTTATTTCACTAGTGGAAACGAGGCCTTTGGTTGAGCCTGGAAATGGGCTTTAACATCGGTTCTTCTACGAACCGGTGTTAAAGGGGGGGCCTGTACCAGCGTGGCCCATGCAGCAAAAAGGAGCCCCCCTTTAACACCGGTTCGTGGCGAACGGTGTTAAAACCTACACGATGTGACGCAGCCCCTCCTTTAACACCGGTTCGTGGCTTGAACCGGTGTTAAAGGGGGGGGCTATATAAGACACCGCAGCCCACACCCCACTCTTCCATTTTTTCACTATCTCATTTTGGAGCCTAGCAAGAGGGTGTGAAGTGTGCTAGTTTGTGTTTTTTTCGTATGCACAAGAGGTGTTCGGTGAAATGCCCGAGAGCTCAAAATAAGTTTTCTTGTTGCTCTTTCCTTCTCGGTCGAGGTCGGCAACTATCCTTTCATGTGTCATTGATGTACTATATATATAAATGGTCATCTCCCTATTATTTTTTGATATATACTATATATTAATGCAGATGAACCGGCAATGGATGTACGGTGACCGCCGCACTTCCAGTACATTACGCCTCCAAAATTTCATCGTTGTGGCTAATGCAAACCGTGGTCACAATGGTTTTATGTGCTGTCCGTGTGTTCACTGTCAGAACAAGAAAGACTACTCAAATACCAGAACCATTCACGCCAACCTGCTTCAATCCGTTTTCATGCCCGGCTATAATTGTTGGAACAAGCACGGAGAAAAAGGGGTTGTGATGGAAGACAACAAAGAAGAAGAGGATGATGACAACTATCATAATATGTATCCTGAATATGATGATACTGCAACGGGGGTAGATAATGAAGATCAAGAGGCAGCAGATCGTCCCGCTGATGACGATCTTGGTCGGGCCATTACTGATGCAAAGGAAGAATGTGAAACTGAAAAGGAAAAGGAGAAGCTGGAGCAGATGTTAAAGGATCACAAAACATTGTTGTACCCAACTTGCGAAGATGGCCACAAAAAGCTAGGTACCACACTGGATTTGCTGCAATGAAAGCGAAGAACGGTGTGTGACGGTAACATTTTCAAAGTTGTTGGTAAAATGAAGAATCTTCTTCAAGAAATAATGAGTTGCCCGACAAGACATACCAAGCAAAGAAGGTTATGCGCCCTCTAGGATTAGGCGTGCGGAAGAGACATGCCTGCATTAATGCATCCTCTACCGCGGTGAGAAGTACGAGAATTTGGATGCATGCCCGGTATGCACTGCACTGCGGTATAAGATCAGACGAGACGATCCTGGCGATGTTGAGGGGGAGGCCCCTAGGAAGAATGTTCCTGCCAAGGTTATGTGGTATGCTGCTATAATACCACGATTAAAACGTCTCTTCAGAAATAAAGAGCATGCCAAGTTGTTGCGATGGCACATGGAAGACCGTAAGAAAGACGCGATGTTGAGACACCCCGCTGATGGGTCACAGTGGAGAAAAGTCGAGCGAGAGTACCGGGACTTCGCACGTGATGCAAGGAACTTAAGGTTTGGTCTAAGTACAGATGGCATGAATCCTTTTGGTGAGCAGAGCTATAGTCACAGCACCTGGCCTGTGACTCTATGTATCTATAACCTTCCTCCTTGGTTGTGTATGAAGAGGAAGTTCATTATGATGCCAGTGCTCATCCAAGGCCCGAGGCAACCCGGCAACAACATTGATGTGTACCTAAGGCCATTAGTTGAAGAACTTTTACAGCTGTGGGCCAAACCAGGTGTACGTATGTGGGATGAGCACAAAGGGGAGCCATTTGACCTACGAGCATTGCTTTTCGTAACCATCAATGATTGGCCTGCTCTTAGTAACATTTCAGGACAGACAAACAAGGGATACAATGCATGCACACACTGTTTAGATGAGAATGAAAGTGTATATTTGGATAAATGTAAGAAGGTTGTGTACCTAGGGTATCGTCGATTTTTTCCGAACCTGCATCCAGTAAGAAAGAAAGGCAAGCATTTCAAACGTCTAGCAGAACCCCGGAGGAAGCCTGTCCTCCGTACCGGTGAGGAGGTATTTGGTATGGTCAAGGACCTAGAAGTAATCTTTGGAAAAGGTCCTGGCAGTCTATCTGTTCCGAATGATGATGCCGGACACGCGCCCATGTGGAAGAAGCAATCTATATTTTGGGACCTACCCTATTGGAAAGTCTTAGAGGTCTGCTCTTCAATCGACGTGATGCACGTGACGAAGAATGTTTGCGTGAACCTGCTAGGCTTCCTAGGAGTGTATGGGAAGACAAAAGATACACCGGAAGCATGGCAGGACCAGCAACGTCTGAAAGACCCTGAAGAGCCTATGCATCCTGAGAACAAGAAGGGTAAACGATGCCACTTAACTCCTGCCAGCTACGCTCTTACTAAAGCAGAGAAGGAAATCTTTTTTGAATGCCTGAGCAGTATCAAGATCCCGTCTGGCTTCTCGTCGAATATAAAGGGAATAATAAATATGGCAGAGAAAAAATTCCAAAACCTGAAGTCTCATGATTGCCACGTGATTATGACACAATTGCTTCCGATTGCATTGAGGGGGCTTCTACCTGAAAATGTTCGAGTACCCATTGTGAAGCTATGTGCATTCCTCAATGCAATATCTCGTAAGGTAATCGATCCAAAGCCTACCACGGTTCTGGACAGATGTGGCCCAATGTCTTGTCAGCTTTGAGTTGGTGTTCCCACCATCCTTCTTCAATATTATGACGCATCTCCTGGTTCACCTAGTAGAAGAGATTGCCATTCTCGGTCCTGTATTTCTACACAATATGTTCCCCCTTTGAGAGGTACATGGGAGTCTTAAAGAAATATGTTCATAACCGTGCTAGGCCAGAAGGAAGCATCTCCAAGGGCTATGTAACAGAGGAGGTCATTGAGTTCTGTGTTGATTTTATTCCTGACCTTAAAGGCGATTGGTGTTCCGTAATCACGATATGAGGGAGATCGTGGAAAAGGCACCCTAGGATGTAAAGCAATGATATGTAGGGACGGGCATTCTCTCAATCAAGCACACTGCGGTTTTACAAAGATCTATCTTGCTTGCCCGTATATCAATGAACACAAGAATTTAATACGCCTCAAACACTGGGCGGTCGATGAATGGATTATAAGTGAACACATGGCGAGTTTTACGGTTGGCTGCAAAGACTTCTCACGAATAACACCACTGGGGATCAGCTGTACTTGTTGGCCAGGACACCATCTTCACTGTATGTACTTTCCAAAGTGCAGAGATAAATGGGAATACATTTTACGATAGGCCAAGATAAAAAGAGCACCAACCAAAATAGTGGTGTCCGCTTCGATGCAGCAGAAGACAATGGGCAAAAGACCACGTATTATGGGTTCATAGAGGAGATATGGGAACTTGACTATGGACCTAATTTTAAGGTCCCCTTGTTTCGATGCAAATGGGTCAAGCTAACAGGAGGGGGTTGAGGTAGACAAGAAGTACGGAATGACAACGGTGGATCTCAACAATCTTATGAAGGTAGACAAGGACTTAGACGAACCATTCGTCTTAGCCAATGATGTGGCTCAGGTTTTCTATGTGAAGGACATGTCTACCAAACCGAAAAAATAAAAAATAAGCAAATAGATACATCACACGTGAGCCAAAGCGTCACATAGTTCTTTCAGGGAAAAGAAACATCGTGGGAGTGGAGGACAAGACAGACATGTCAGAAGATTATAATAAGTTTGATGAAATTCCGCCCTTCAGAGTGAAGACTGATCCAACCATCCTGTTAAACGGTGTTGATACTCCATGGTTACGGCCGACGCGATCATGAGATTGACTATATGTATTAATTGAGCCATTTTTGGCACACATATGTATCTCAACATGGAAATCAATGTCATATTTCTTCTGTTAACAGTATATGTATTAAATGAGCCATTTTTCTTCCTTCTATTTCTTCCCTCCATTTTTCTTCCCGCCATTTTTCTTCCCGCCATTTTTTCCCGCCATTTTTCTTCCCGCCATTTTTTTTAAGACTCAGGAAGAGGGTTCCTGCCAAGGTGATGTGGTATGCTCCTATAATACCACGGTTGAAACACTTGTTCAGAAATAAAGAGCATGCCAAGTTGTTGCGATGGCACATGGAAGACCGTAAGAAAGACGGGATGTTGAGGCACCCTACTGATGGTCGGCAGTGGAGAAAAATCGAGAGAGACTTCCCGGACTTTGCTGGTGATGCAAGGAACTTATGGTTTGGTCTAAGTACCGATGGCATGAATCCTTTTGGGGAGCAGAACTGCAGTCACAGCACCTGGCCCGTGACTCTATGTATCGACAACCTTCCTCCTTGGTTTTGCATGAAGCGGAAGTTCATTATGATGCCAGTGCTCATCTAAGGCCCGAAGCAACCCGGCAACGACATTGTGGGCCAAAAGATGGGGGTGCCTTATCTGGGGGTGGCTTATCTGGGAGGGCCTTATCTGGGGGGTGTCTAACCTTTAGTACCGGTTGGTGGGTGCAACCGGGACTAAAGGTGGTTTTTGTGTCATCTAACAAAACTGTCGGTGGGCTAAGGACGCGAGGGTAACCTTTAGTACCGGGTGGGGGCTCAAACCGGGACTAAAGCTGTCAGTAGGATAAGGACGCGTGGGTGGACTACACTGCTCGATGTAGCGCACGACGCCCTGTCGGAGGAAGAAGACAAAGTAGAAGCGGCGTCGTGACTATAAAAGGAGCATCGATACGCCATGGCAAGCAACTCAACAAGCCAACATGGATGGAGAGTTTCATCCCCATGGATGGAGGAAAGGGTTGGGAAATCTCCCGTGGCGGAACTTCTCGAAGATGCCCTTGGTGCACACGCCCTATGGCATCTTCGGAAGTTCCGCCTCGGAAAATATTTTCCTGCTAGCCCGTGAAAGACTACATCTCCGCCTCCCTGGGGTTAGAGGTATGGTGGAAGTCATGGGATAGAGTGGAGAGAGGCGACAGATATGAGTGTAGATGTGCTATGGCAACGACCAAGCCAACATGGATGGAGAGTTTCTGGCCATGTATCTTAATTTTTAGTTCTTTTATGTATCTTAATTTTTAGTCGTGCTTTATGTAACTTACTATTAGTTGCATTCTGTATTTTAATTCCAGTTCTATCTCCTTCACAAAATGACCTATCTCATTCGAGGTTTCTTGGCTTTCGGGTCAAATGACCAATGTTATGGCTAGAATCAAGGCATAGTTTGTGATAATAAGTCCATATTGTGCATACATGTGCATCATGGCATGGCAAACAATGTTGCAAGAGGAAGTTTTCCTTTTTATCGCACCAAAAAGGCATGTTCTATTTTCCGAGCATAAAAAACGGACGGTTTTGTGAAGCAACCACCAAACGGCTAATTCAAAAAACCACCACCATATTTTACAAAAATACTAGACCACCTTATATGGACAATGTACCAACAGGGGGATCTGAAACCTTTCCGTCCACCTCTGGTGAAAAAGACAAATTCCTGCCGAATCGGCAGGAATCAGATATGAACTACAGGTACATGATACGATGCTCATGATTTTTTATAAAAATCATTTTTAGGTTCACAATATGCTATTTTATCAAAAATCAAATGCAAGTTGAGCGAGGCTTTGTCAGATTCAAGTGTATACAAAAGATGCGGCATTTAAATATCCAATCAATTCAAAAATGTTAATACAAAATAAAATATGATTTGCTCTAATAAAATAGGGTTAGATTCCTTTTTAGATGCTTAATATTTCTTATGTTCAAAGTTTTAGGATTTAACAATTTATTTTTGTTTGAATTGAATAATCAAAATTTATATGTAAGTGTTTTAATCATTTTGAAAATTTTCATCTAAAGTAAATATAAAATGTTTTTATATGAATGGATATATATTATTTTTCTGAAAATTATGATATATTATTCATATTTTTCTGAGTTGAAATGAATAAGATATGAATTTTCTAAATTCATATCCTATTTTTTGAATTAAAAATGCCCCTTTAATGCATGAAATAAATGCCCCCTCTTTAACACCGGTTCCAGCCACGAACCGGTGTTAAAGGGGCATTATTCGTTGCTGCACCCCTTTAACACCGGTTCGTGGCTGGAACGGTGTTAAAGGGGAAAATCGGCACGAACGAATTCCCGCCTTTAACACCGGTTCCAGCCACGAACGGTGTTAAATGGGGGTTATCTTGTAGCACCCCCTTCCCTTCTTCCCCCTGCCAGATCGATCCCGTCGTCGTGTGCCCGCCCCCACTCCGCCACTCCCTTGCCCACGTCATTGCCTGTGCCATGTGCCGCCCGCCGCCCAGCCGCGCCTTGCTTAGGCCCATGGCGCCCGTGGCCCTTCGGCTTGCGCCACCGCCACGTGGGAGAGCTTCATGCCGTTGCCACCACCGCCCACTTGTTGTCGTCTTCGCCCTGTGAGGTCAATTATAGTTAGTATAGGTTAATTAGCTATATTAGTATTAGGTTAATTATAGCTAGTATTATTAGGCTAAGTATTAGGGTTAGAATTAGAACTAGTATTAGGTTAATTATCTAGTATTAGTATTAGGTTAATTTGCAAGTATTAGTATTAGGTTAATTAGCTAGTATTATTAGGCTAAGTATTAGGGTTAGAATTAGAATTAGTATATAGGTTAATTAGCTAGTACTAGTATTAGGTTAATTAGCTAGTATTAGTATTAGGTTAAGTATTAGTGTTAGAATTAGAATTAGTATATAGGTTAAGTATTAGGGTTAGAATTAGTATTAGTATTAATTATTAGGCTAATTTAGAGTTAGAATTAGGGGTATTGGTTAAGTATTAGGGGTGTTGCTGGTTAAGTATTAGACATATGATTGTTTAAGTATTAGGGGTATTGGTTAAGTATTAGGGTTAGAATTAGAATTAGTATTAGTATTATTAGGATAATTTAGAGTTAGAATTAGAATTAGTATTAGTTGTTAGTATTAGTATTAGTTAGGTAAATACCGCGTTATTGTTATTAGTGATAGGTTTAGGGTTATTGTTATTAGGGCAATATATACTTAGTGATTTAGTTACTGTTTATGTTTTATGATTATTTATTGCTATTATTTAGTTATGCCGCGTCCATCTCGTCCGAGCCTACTGGACTCTGTCGGGGATGTCTGAGTCTGGGCTCCGCCGGGTTGGCACTAGGAGGTGCTACCTATCGGGACTCGTACCTTGGTGAGGAATTCGGGTATCATCATCGACCCGGAGCTTCTTTGGTGGCGTCCACGAGGTCCAGGAGCGGTGCAGAGGGAGCCAGCCCCCGAGGAGGTGGTACGTCGTCGTATTAGGGAGGAGGACGAGCATGTACGGCGATACATGTATCTTTTGGAGACTAGGGGCCTGTTTGGTTGCCGGCCACATTTTGCCGAGCCAAAGTTTGGCAAATGTGGCAGCCACAAAAGCGTGGCTGAAAATTTGGCCGCCACAAAGTGTGGCAAAAGTTGGCAAAACATTGACTCTATGACATATGGGTCATAGGTATAGTAAAGTGTGGCAACTTTAAAGTGTGGCAACAACCAAACACTTGCCAAACTGCCAAACTTTGGCTTGGCAAAGTGTAGCTGTGAACCAAATAGCCCCTAGGTTCTCCAATATCTGGCAGCTTCACGGATCTCACCCGAGCTATTCTCCGGTGATGGTTCCTCTTCTGTGGCTGCAGAGCTCCCGTAGCATAGAACGCGGCAGCCGCGTTTGCTAGTTTATCTTAATAATGTACTTTATCTTATACTTTATCCTACAATGCACCCGAGCTATTCTCCGGTGATGTATTAATAATGTACTTTATCTTATACTTTATCCTATAATGCACCCGAGCTATTCTCCGGTAATGTATTAATAATGTACTTTATATTATACTTTATCCTATAATGCACCCGAGCTATTCTCCGGTAATGTATTAATAATGTACTTTATATTATACTTTATCCTATAATGCACCCGAGCTATTCTCCGGTGATGTATTAATAATGTACTTTATCTTATGTACTTTATACTATTTGTGTATTTTTGTATGAATAATATGTATATTTGTGTATGAATCCAAGTCCACTTGAATGTTTACTCTCTTACTCTAGATAATATTACTGTTTTAGAAACTATGGATCCACTTAGTAGAAACCTTGAAGAAGAAGAAATAATGGAGAACATTATCGATGAGGACACCTCACAATATCTAGACTTGGAGGGACATGATGACAACTCAAGTAGTCATGGAGAAGATGAAGACTCCGGTGAACGCAATTTAGTGATTACAAAGTCCGGCGAGGTATATGCATTGATTAAGCCTCTGCTGACTTCCACCAACAATCTTCTTCTACATGTATTAATTAACGCTTCTTTCTTCTTTTAGCCCTTTGGATCGACCAGCCAGCAACCATCTTCTTCTACGAAAAAGAGCAAACGAAGCGCGAGCCATCGGTTGAAAGATCGTGCAAAGTTCACGATCGAAGCAGTCCGTGTTGATGGCAGGCCGATGGAGCCCAAGAATGCCGCAGACAAATTTGTACGTCAGGCTGGAGTTGTTGTTAGGGACCAAATCCCAATCACAATTGAATATTGGAATAAGCCAAAGAATGGCGACGATACCTTTATTGGTGAAAGATCCAAAGAAACGCTTTGGAATTCGTTGTTGGTAAATTTCACCCTTCCGCCAGAGGAGGACGAAAACAAACCGGTTATAAAGGAAAAGGTCAAAGAGTGGACTCTAAAGAAGATGGCTGACGCTTTCCGCAACTGGAAGACAAAATTGAACAAATTTGTCAAAGCTCGCGAGACTCCAGATTTCAAAGACGCATATTATGCGAAGATAAGACCTCATTGGCGCGAATTTGTGGCATATAAGAAAGGTGCTATAGCTACAAAGAGGTCAGAAACCAATACGCTAAATGCCCAGAAGAAGGAATATCACTAGAGGACAGGGTCAGGTGGCTACATATCTCAGAGGCCTAAGTGGGAGGAAGCTGAGAAGGCCCTGCGCGACAGAGGGATCACACCCCAGACACATGGGTGGGACCTACGTGCAAAGACTTGGTTCTACGGAATCGGGGCAAGGTTGGACCCAGAAACAGGATTGTGTATCTTCCCAACCCGCCTCCTTGCCAAACCCGTCACTGAACTCATCACGGCATACGAGGAAACAGCCGCCAGGACCTTCCATCCCGACAGAGAGAATGACCAGCTCACACGCGCCATCGGGGTAAAAAAGAACACCCTGGACATGCACGAGGCACATGGGGTATGACGTGGAAGGATGGGTTTGCCGAGTGGAGCGACTCTTACAGATGGCGCGACAGAAAAGAAAAAGAGCGTACAGAGCGGATGACACAGATAGAACATGCACTTGTGGCGCTGAAGGCGCAAGTGAATGCACAACAGAGCCATCAAGCTACCGGCCCATCTCAGCGGCACGAAGAGCCTGCATTGGAAGCTGCCGGCGGCCCAGACTCTGCGCAGAAAAGCAGCGTGGCTTCCACGGAGAACGTGCAGCCCACGCTTGAAATGGCGGGTCCTCGATACCCCGTGGATGAGATCACGAAGAGCAAACACGCTGAGCTGCATGTGAGATTAATGGGCTTATCCATTAAGGTGGCTGTCGGCTATGCCTTACCTCCTGTAGATGGTGGAACTTACCACTACCGACCGATTCCAGATGGCTATGCTATTGTCGGGGTGGATGAGGTTGTGAAGGAATATGAGGAAGCACAGCTTGACCATGCTACAAGTGAAGGGGAAACTCAACTCAAATTTGCAGTGAAAACAACCATTCTTTGGAAGAAGGAACACATCGTGCTTCCAAATTGGAGGCCGCTGGCACCCCTGCCGTCTCCGCAGCGTCAGCAGTCTGAGCCGCTTCAGCCATCTCCTGCGCGGCAGCCATCTTCGGTGCTTCAGCCATCTCCTGCGCGCCAGCCATCTCCGGCGCGCCAGCCATCTCCTGCCCGTCAGCCATCTCCGGCGCTTCAGCCATCTCCTCAGCGTAAGCGGAAGAGCACTGCCACGAAGAGCATCACTAGCACTGCCACAAAGAGTTCAAAAAACTACTTCCCGCAGCCTTCCGCCAAGCCATTGTCGGTTTTACCGTGGAATCGCAGCGACGAGGAGACCAATAGGATCTCGGAAGAAGAGGTCAAGAAATTCTTTGCACCTAGACGGGCCGAGCCAAAGGAGAAAATAGATCCGGCGGTGGTGGAGAAGTTTTACAAAAATCTTTTGAAACCTGAAACCCCACTTGTGCCGGACTACGAGTGCCAGATTTTGAAGGCGGATGCAAGGCGCCGTAGGGAGACTGAAAGTAGTAGTCGTGCGGCACCCTAGAAAACAGTTCCCATGCTCGGAGAGTAGGAAAACCAATCATGCGGCCCGCTCCAAGTGTTCGACACACGGGACGCTCCTCCCGTAAATGATTACGAGGCAGAGCTACAAATAAAGGCCAATGAGTTGGGGATGACTTACATTGCATACTTGAACATCATGGGAGACAACTTGCCCAAATGCGATGCCAACCCCATACAGCCATGAAAGTATGGGAAGAATCTCGTCAAGAAAGAGGAGCTCAAGAATCTACCAACAAAGATGCCAAGATTGCACAAGTGGTACCTTGATTTCTGCAAGACGAGAAAGGAAGAATGGATCACGGCGCATATAAGAGATCAGATTTTCTTGTGCGGAGACGACGAGATCTCCTTCAACATTCAAGACTTGTATTTTCTATTCAATCAGAAGGAACTCGACAAAGCTGCCATTAGCCTTTATTGTGTGTAAGTACTATTTCTGTATTTTCTATCTGATCTCATTCACTTCATTAATTGCATGTATATATATATGCTCACCATATATGTATATACTATTATGCAGGAAAAAGGTTATGAAATGCACGAAAGGATGACCTTTTGACATTGGGTTCGTTGACCCAAATAGAGTTCATGAAGAAGTGGTAAGAACCAAACCCGGGCAAACAGAAGATTTATTGCTAAGGTCTTTAATGAGACAACAAACCAAAAGGAAAATACTATTGCCTTACAACTTCTCGTGAGTACTGTTACCCTCTCTTGTACACATTCTGTTTCGGCTTACTCGATGTTAAGTGTAACTGATGATGAGTTATGCGTGCGTAGGTTCCACTTTATTCTGCTAGTCATTCAACCTGACTCAGGAAAAGTCCTTGTCATGGACTCGTTACGAAAAGAAAAAGAGCGATGGGCAGACTTTAGAGAGATGCTCCAGAGGTAATGTCAATCATATTATCGCACTAGATCGGCAACTTTTGTGACAACAAGTAATTAATTACTCCTTTATCCATTTTCTTTGCCGGACAGGGTTTGGAAAAGGTTCACGGGCAGGGCCGTGGGTGAATGGTCAGAAGAACTAAAATTTGTAGACCAAAATGTAAGTAATACTAGCTAGCTAGGTCTGTGTATCTCTTTGATTCTGCTTCCAATTCCATTATATCATGCTTTATTGATTATTATTTTGATTGAACTCTCTATTCTCGTAAAGTGCGCGCATCAGGGACACGGCAATAACTTATGTGGGTACTATGTTTGCGAGTTCATTCGCAACACGATATGTGCGACGGGCCAAGCCGCACTAGAACAACTTAGAGTAAGTAAACAAAGTACACAACATTATTTTATTACCATCAATTGTGTTGAGTTTTATTCTTATATATATTGACCCCATTCTTCATATATATTCAGATCGAACGGATGCGGGACCAACTCCTACCATTTGATCGCATACGAGCCATTCAAGAGGAATTGGCGGGATTCATACTTGATGAGGTCGTCACGCCTGGCGGAGAACTCTTTAGATATCCACCAAAATGAATGTTGTATATATGATTGAACGTGTTTGTCTTGTACTTGATGCTTCAACGTTTACGGAGAATACCACACTATGACGATGTTGTGTATAATAATAGTTGCTTAATTATTCATGTACTTGTATGTACCGATGACGATGTATGTATATACCGCTCCCGATCGATTTCCTCCCCTCCCCGTCCCCTTGGCCAAGAAAATCGCCCAGAACGGGCAGGGCAGAACACTGCCACGGCAGAGCTATAGGCCGGTTTCCTGTCGGCGTGAGAACTCCGCCCGCAGATTTATCTCCTTTTCCTGCCGCGGCAAAGAGGGGGGGGGGGGCTGAGCCCTGCGGCAGCCCCACGTGCGCCACCCTTTAACACCGGTTCGTATAAGAACCGGTGTTAAAGGGGGGGCCCCTCTAACACCGAACCCTCAACAGCGGTTCTACAACCGCTGTTAGAGGGCCCTCCAAACCGGTGTTAGAGGGGGCCATGTGCACTAGTGTTTTTTAGTTTCTTCTTCCTTTTTTGGTTGTGTGCATCCGTACTTCCATTAGGATATTTCGACATTGCAGAGACCGGATGTAATTTGTATCTCCGCCATATTAATATATTCCATTTATCAAAAAAATGTATTCCAGCCGCAATGTGCACGTGGTGAGAGAAATCGTGGTTTAGCTCTTGTGTAGTGCCTGCTATCATCTCAGTTTGAATTTGATATTATCCATGTGAATACTCCACTGGTATGAAAAGTTATTAATAGTATTTGAGTCCCGCACTTCCCAATTGATTTACTAGAAATACTACCTACTACTTTGAATTATGTCAGGATGCTACGAGTAGGTCTCCAGCCATAACATAATTGCCAGAACCAAGAGGTGCTATTAGGTTGTGTCATTGCACATTATTATTTCCAACCCTTCATTTCTAAGACACCCAAAAAAACGAAGATTGTACCCTCGCATTGCAAGGGCCATTGTGCTAGTTTGAAAGTAATGATAGAACACATAGACCATCAGTAATCAAAATTTCTTTTTCAACAACCTGTTTAACAAATATTTGCCAAACTAAAGTGCATCGACATACTCTTAGATCGAACCTACAAAATATAACTAATCTTTGTTATGCTGAATGTGACGGTGCTCAAATACCATTTGAAAGTGCCAACAAAATAATCAGAATATTTTACTTCTCGGCTAAATTTTGGAATTTATTTATCAGAACCACATTGATTATAACCTGACACAGCCTAACATATAGCATTAAACCCAATGATATGTATATACGTGTTAGTAATACCAATATAGTCTTAAAGTTTCAAAATATAAGATAGGGTACCCTTTTTCTGAAACACATGTATCTAGATACCCTTTAACGTATAGGTTTACCCATTTTGCTCCGAACCTACACGCTAAAAGGCCTCTAGATACATCCGTTTCATAAAAAGGCTTAAACATCTTATAATTTTGGAACGGAGAGAGTACTTTCTTGGTTTTTTCCAAAATGGCAGATAGGCAACCTAGACTCTGCATCAATCGATGCACATAACCCATTTCATTATGAGGTTCGAATACCAAAATATTACGTCATGGATCACAGAGGGTCGACACAAATATGAATCATTGAAATAATAGAATCATGCATATAGCAACTATCCATTATGAAGACTGCCAACCGTCCTGGCTGTAGATTTTTGCAACCATCAGTAGCCAAGTTACCATAGACTCCCACCTATCCGATGGCAGGAGAATGACCATAGCTAAATCCAGTAACAATAGAATCTCGTTGATCCGATGGGAGGAGGATCAAACATAGCTAAATCGAGAGCGAAGACAAATGGATAACCTGCAAAATATTGCTTACTCTCATCTAGTCAAAAATAATATTGTTTCTACATGTCCAATACACCAAAATAAACTTGAAACACCTTATTTTTATAATCAGTTCTATTTAATAATTTCCCAAACATATATATTGGTAGCCGCAAGTGTCCCGGACAATGTCAAGACCTCTAATTGGCTCGTACACCTAAATAGGATCAACTCTAGGACGAACCTCCACATAAAGACCATGATCGACTCCCCTACTGCATGTGCTGCCACTATGTCATAGTAAACCGAGAATAAATGTTCCTCTCTCACCATGCCGCTATGGAGGTGTGGCGTCAAATCGGAATCCATCCACCTGCCACTCCCTTTAACAATATCAGGAAATAATAGAGCCATGCATCCCTGCCAACCAACATATGGACTTCTGTTGCACATACCATTCTATGGAAGATTTAGGACTCTGGCAACGCCCTCGTCTTCACAACTAAAACTCACAGCATGACTGTCACGATTAACAACATTATCTCATGACACCTCTCTCTCTCTCCCTGTCTACAGAGAATTAGGTATTAACTAACGGAGGCAAAAGGTGTTAGTTCATAATTTTTCTATCGATTCACCAAAAGAGGAAGAAGTACAAAATATTGGTAAAACATGCGAAGAAAGAGCTCATCAAAAGATAGCCACACGCAAAATTAGATCAGTTCATGCAGAAGCTTATCAAGATTTCAACAGGCAAAACTAGATCAGCTCATGCAGAAGCTTCTAAATGACACCTAGACCTGTTCGGTCACACGACTATCCACCCTTGAGAAGTTCGCGGAGTTTTTTTTATCTCGCCACTATTTTGCACATGTTCCAATTTGTTCAGAACCAATTGGACACAATCTGCAGTCTTTGGACGCCTAATGGAACCTACTCGGCATATTCGGCTTACCACGTGTAGGTTCCTTCCGCAAGTTTTTGTCAGCTGAGATCTGGCAGACCTATGAGGAACCAAGAGTAAACTCTTTGAATGGCTTGTCCATCAAACACGCAGTGCTAACAATGACAAGAACTTACCGGTGAGTAAACTTGAGTAGCATGAGGAGCGGCCCTCGTATTCAAGGGACATGAGATTCTCAATTTACAACTTGTCAATGCATATCCTCATATTTGATCACTTTAACCTTAATCACCTAAAGATGCCTATGATAGGGGAAATGAGAGCTGAAAGCTAGTAAGTATCATAATTTTTGGGAGCTCTTTATGAGATTTGCAATCCCTGCTTCCCTCTGCGAAGGGCCTTTCTTTTGCTTTGTAGATGAGTCAGTAAATCTATTTCCTTCTATCTTAGCAAGTATTTTGAGTTGTTGTATTTCATTCATTCATATGATGATTTATTCAATCATGTCTTATGTTCCTTGCTTTGCACATTGCTCTTATCTTAATGTTTACTACTTTGAAAGCTATCATTGAAAAACCAGTCATTTGTGAACTCCAGCAAATTATCAACTATTCTTCGACCAAGAGCTAAGTTTGCTATTACCAATTATGATTTACTTCATGTATCTTTATTGTGTTTCCTTTTACCTATTGCAAGTTAAGTTATATAATAGTGAGTTGTCTTCTATTATGATCTATGTATTTGATGAATGTGATGATTCTTGTCCGTATTCTTTTATCGACTCTTCACTCCATAAACCTGAGGCCATGTTTATTGATCTCAGTTTCGCTTGGGGACAAGCGAAGTCTAAGCTTGGGGGGAGTTGATACGTCCATTTTGCATCACTATTCTATGTCTTAATTCTCTATTATTCATTGATATATTTCATATTGATAGGTGATACTTATGTTATTTCATCTGTTTTTGCATGGTTGATGACTTTTGGAGCATGGACCGCTGCAGTCAGGATTCTGATGGAAAAGGTGCTGTTTGGAGGCAAAATTCGCGAAGATCAGAAAATCCGGTAAAATATACGGAAAATCCTATTTTTCCAGAAGACTAAGGATGCTAGAAGACTGTAACACCCCGTCCACTCCTGGGCCCGGGGGTGTCACTCCTGGCAGCTTAATAGGATATCTAGACTGGCCCCACAGACCAACACTAGTCTTTTCTGCACACTTTATCCTCACTCATGCGCACTCGGTTACCCACTTCCCGGTCGGTCACCCATCCTAGAATTGCTCTAGGCCAAGCACACTTAACCTTAGAGTTCTTTTCGAATGAGCTTCCGGAAAAGAAGTTGCAACTTGTTGATATGGGTATCCTATCAATCCTATTAAGCGATGTGCCTGGATCTCACAAAGACGGTGTGGAGATGAGCCAAGGGGGCCCACACCACCCCTGGCGCGGGCAGCCCTAGGCCGCGCCAGCAGGTGGTGTGGCCACCCTGGCCCACTCCAGCCTCTCCCCTCTGGCGTATATCATCCTCCCGAAACCCTAAGACTCGGGGAGCGACCACAGAAAGATTCTGCCGCCTCTGCGGGGCGGAAAAACACCGAGAGAGAAAGATCTCTCCGGCAGACAGATTTCTGCCGGAGGAATTCCTTCCCGGAGAGGGGAGATCGTCGCCATCAACACCACCATCAAGCTGGACTTCATCGGGATCATTATCATCATCACCACCATCATCACCATCAGCACCCTCATCGCCATCTCCATATTGCTGTAACAATTGAGTTAAACCTTGCATTAGTTCATAGGGGAAACTTTCCCGGTGTTGATTACTCTTTGTAGTTGATGCTATTGAGTGAACCATTGAATTATTGTTTATGTTCAGATTGTTATACATCATTATTCCATCTATGATCATGATCCATATGATGTCTTGTGAGTAGTTCGTTTTGTTCTTGAGGACATGGGAGAAGTCATGTTGTTAGTAGTGGAGTTGTGTTGAGAAAGATTCAATAGTTTGATATTTAAGTTGTGGTGTACTTCTTCTAGTGGTGTCATGTGAACATCGACTACATGACACTTCACCTATATGGGCCTAGGGGAATGCATTGTGTATTTGGCTACTAATCATAGGGGTTGCCGGAGTGACAGAAACCTGAACCCCCGTTAGAAAACCATTGCACAAGGGACGTAACGGTCTTAGAGTTTAAAGCTGTGGTTAGGTTTCTACCTTAATTACTTTCTTGTACTTACGGATATTTGCAAGGGGTATAATCACAAGTATGTATTACTCCTAGGAAGGTTGGTACATTAGCACAGGTTCACCCACACAACACTTAGCAAGCTAAAGAAGATTAATCAACTATATGAAGCGAAAGCACTTGACAGTCTTTCCATGTGTCCTCGAGAATGTTTGGTCATCTTAAGTAATACAACCGACTTGTCCTTTGCTGCATAAAGGTTTGGGCCACTTGCTGCATTTAGTCCTACTGTCTTTTATTTACTCGTACTTTGTTTACTTGTTTTATTAAAAACTCCCAAAAATCCGTTTGCTAAGTATTTGCAGAGAATTCCTGATCCATACCACTAGCCAGCACCTTCTGCTCCTCGTTGGGTTCGACACTCTTACTTATCGAAAATACTGCGATACACCCCCTATACTTGTGGGTCATCACTTGCCTGCATCTGACAGTGCCTGCCGACCAAGTGTTGTCGTGCTGAGCAAGACTCTCGGGTTGTAAATGAGGAGGAAAATATCTAGAGGTTGGGAAGGAGGAGAACTCCGTCCTACCACCATACCACGATGAAGGATCCCCCCTCGTACTCGGCCAGCTAGTCCCTCTCGGATGATGACTACAAAATCAATTTGGAGGACTACCTTTCATACCCTCACAACTCTAATGAGTTTAGTGAATGAAACATATACGGCCTCTGACAAAATAGACCCAAGTGTTGCACACATTTATAACTTCAAGAACTGTTTGTGAAGGCTCGAATCGTTTAATGGATCTAAAAATACCCCATGTGCACCATGTCTTCTTTTTCCACTCTACGGTCTCGTCTTATCTTCTCTCATTGGCGGGAGACCAAATGATGATCGAAGCGACTTCATCCTAGATTTCTACATATCAGGTCGACTACCTGATCCTGCAGATTGGCAATGGAAGTTTAATAGCGTTTCTCCCTTTTCTGCTAGTAGTAGATCTAATCTTTCATGCAAAATAGCCACCAATATTTTCATGGTATTCAAAGAAGCTAGAACTCTCTGCAATATATGTACCCATGTTTATGCTACAAATTACCCAGTGTATTCTTGTTTTCACTCAGACAATTAATCATTCTTATTTTCACTCAAACTATTGAACATGATCTTTCATTGTTTCATTTATGATAATGTAGGGTAAATGTCCAGCAGGGTGTTTGCATTGACATATCGAGTGGTTGAGATGCCGATGACAAGCGTCGTGTTGATCGCAAAGTACTCATACAAAACAACAAAGCACAATATACTTTATCACGGAGGTTAGATTAATATCATCCTTTGTTCACCAATATACTAGCTAAATTATGTTGTACTTAGTCCATATATGTTCTACATGATTATGTATATAGGTACTAATTATGGAGGGGTAAAAAGTTTGAGCCTCACTGCGTATGGGGAGTGACATAGAGATGACTATTTCAATATTTAATCAGCTTAGTATGCGAATGCATGAAGGAGTTCCTTCCTTTTTTTTGTATGTTTGCCGGATGAAAAGGTCAAATGTCTTCAATGGAAAAAGCAAGATGCTAAGTATTAGCTAGTCATTGGTACTTGAAATTTCCTATATATTGACAATAATCTATATACTATAACCTAATATATTCATTATCTTATATTTGTTTCGGTACTTTTCAATCAGCTACACAAGGAGGTACCTCTTAGACTTTGGCATTGAAGAAGAAGGATGACTGCCCATGGACACATGGCACCCTTGCTTCATCGAGACCGAAAAGTATGTTTAGTTGAAAAAGGATTAGACTATGGATATGGCTAACTTAACTACTGGTTGGTCTAATATTGTGAAGTGCTTTAAATTGAAGGAGGAAATAATCTACGTCTTCGACTTCATTGTTGAAAATTATGTTGTTCGCCTAGTTATAACCCCCTCTGATGTGCATGGATTCATATGTTAAGATGCCTACTATTTGTTTGAGTTAACTTTGTAGTTTGTTTATGCAACTGATGTGATAGATGTACTGTGTGCTTATATTTGCCAACAATTGGTAAATACAGCTTTGGTAGCAATAATTTTGCTATTAATTAATTCGTGGTGCGTAATTTCAGTGTTTGGTAAATATAGATTTGCTAGCAATAAATTCCATGTCGTTTTGGTACAAACATATGGGTTAGTAAATACATAGAACACACGATCACAAATGGTTCTCCTCACAAAGGTATGTGCAAATTTGCAAAATGATTTCGAGGAGCAAAAGTGTGCAATTGTAAAGCCTATCAGCCCCATTTAGTGGAACCCTACATTTATAAAAGAGGACCATGCATATAGAATATGACCAAACTCCACACCGTAGCCAGCACATCTTCTTTTGTGCTTATCTACATCCATAGAAGCGCACCTGATCGGGCCTACGTCGGCGAGGTGTTTCATCAGCTATTCTCTGGTAGTTCTTCGTAGAGGCACTGCATCTGCGTTGGCACGTCCTCTCGATCCACACGACATGGTATGGCGGCCGACCTCCCCACCTACTGCGCACGGTGAAAGGTGTCTACGGTGTCGTGGTTGTTCCCTACCAAAGGTTGTTAAGTCCTTCACATGCACTAGCTAGTCCATTCTAATATCTTGAAATGCATGGTGAACTTGTTAATTGCTTTGTTGTTACTTTGGTTGTGTATTGTATGGATCTACATATATGCACTATGTGGCGAGACCTTAAGTTGCTCTTTTTAATCTATTCAAATGCATGGTGGATTTATTAATTACTTTGTTGTTAGCGTGGTTGTGTAGTATATAGATCTACATATGCAGTTTGTCAACATTGCGTTGGTCTTTTTTTAAATACAGGTAATCACTATGTTGTTAGTGTAGTTGATTATAACCATCCATATTAATATATTTTTATTCTGTACTTGCATAATAGGGATGTTATTCTGGTAACATTAAATAAGAAGAATAGATTGAGAGAAGGTGTTCGACATCATGCATGCCTCTAGCCTCGTTCGAAGAAAAACCCGACACTACCATGAATTCCATGGTTAACTTATTAATCATATGAATTTGAATTTACTTAGTTTAGTTAACTTTAGTTTATGTATGTTATCACATGGAGAAATATTTTTATACAAAACAAAAATCTTCCAACGAGAGCCAAAGATAGAATGCATGGTGTCTACTCTTTCGAGAAAGTGGAGTTGCCTCCTTTTGGAGAGAGATTTCCACATCCCTTTTATCATTGCAAGGTTTATCACTAACATAGAGTTAAATACGTATCCAAAAAATAGATAGATATTATATTTTGATATGTGTATTGTTCTTATTTGTATAGCTAACTCATGAAGCTATGTTGAAAATGTTTGTAAACAAATGATGTTTCTGATGGTAATCAAATAAAATTGGGGTTTGGTATTGTATTGTCATAAATGTACTGTAATCATCATGGGTATGCACTAGTGCAGCAAAAGCGTTTGCAATGTAGGTACTAACCATGTTGCTATATCTAAAATATCGTTTCTGAATTATAATGAGCACATACGAAGAGGAGCGCAAATCGTTTGCAATCATCAAAGAATGCAAACGATTAGTAAGGAATAGCCATTTGAGAAATCTCGAAAAGTCGCATACAGCTGGACTCACGAAATGATTTGTGGCTTCGCACACGATTAAAGGAATCGTCACGGTAGTATAAGCTCATCGCCCACCCTGGGGTAGCGACGGCCCAATTCACCATGTGAGAAGGGATATTTTCACCACATGCCTCTTCTGCACTAGAGGCTTGGCATTAAATGAATATATGGTATATTTTGTGAGAGAATTTGGGGCTTTATTGATTAAACCATATCAATATAAATAGTTTCCAGCATGCTCTTCGGAACGGAATGTGAAATAAATCTAGAGTCAACAGACTCACTATAATTAGCTAAAATTTGTGTCGCCTCATTCTGAAAATGCTTATCCTGACTGAAAGAAGCCGACGAGAAGCCACTCGACAATTGCTTAATATCAGCAACAATAATGCAAATAGGAGATGAGGAAAGGATATGTTGCAGTCCAAAGAAAACACCACCCAATAAAACCCCTCTTCACGAGCCAGGGTGACAGATCGCCCAAGAGCAAGGGCCTCAACATACTCTAGAGGCACAATGCTAATAAGATGTTCCCAACATGCAGAGAAGCAAGTGTGTAAGAGCATCTCTAACCAACCCCTTATATTTCAGAGGAGCAAATGGATGAGAAATCCTAGATGAGTAAAATGTTACTCCTCTAATGGTTGCCTATCCAAACCCATCTCTTTAATTTAACTCTTCAAACGATGTGACCCCACATGGAAGTCTCTCTACATCTTCGTCTTCCTTCATGCTACTTCCTGAAGATGACAAGTGCGGACAAGGACAAAGCCGGGTGGAGAGATGCATTTAGACGGAGAGGCACGGACACATAGGCAGCACGGACAGCATGTCGTGGCCGAAGGGTTGCACGCACAAGCACACGCAGCAGTAGACACGCATTTACAGGCAGCCGCATGGCACGTCCATCCGGATGGCTACACGGACGGGCGAACATGACGAACGCACGACGCATGAGCACGCAACACAACGGCGAGAGAATGCGGTAAGATGAAAGTCAAGATTTTACTAAGATCCTCGTTGCCGGCGAGGAGCCACAGTTTAGGAAGAGCCTTCTTGTTCCATTTCGGTAGGAATTAGGGGCAATGGTACAGGCGGTGGCAAGATTGGATGGCTCGGGCAGCAGTGGGAGGCGCCAAAATTTTACTCCTCTAGCCATCTTGGATGAGTAAAAATGAGACAGTGAAGGTCGATTTTAGGCCGAGCTCTCAAAATATTACTGCATTAACGACTATAGGAATTCTAATAGGTACGGCATAAAGGAGCAAACGAAAAAAATCTCATTTAAATGATTTTAGGTTTTGGGCTAGATATGCTCTAATAAAACCCCGAATGAGTCTATAACATAGTGAAGTTAACCAGTTAGGTTACTGTGTAACGAATTTGCTTATATAAATGAACTATATAGCTAGAAACAGATAACCATGATAAATCGTCTTCTGTGTTCGTTAAAAAGTGGTATGAAACAAAGAGCTTTCTCTTATGTTTTCTGAGTCCTTATGTACCTAAACCCGAGGACTCGCGGAAACAAGCAGCAAGAAGTACCAGCTGCTCCCCACGTGCGTTGCTTCTTGGTGCAACATTACTTTTTGACCTAATTATTTAATCCGGCTAGTGAGACCTGTTAAAATATATAGCCTAGCTCTTTCCATCAGTTCGGACTGGTGGAATAGGTGGCTAGTGCATCAATTCAATATGGTATCAGAGTCAGGAGGTCTCAAGTTCAAATCCCGGCTAACGCACTATTTAATCTACTCCAAATAGTTGCGGCCCCCGATTACCCACGTCTAGTGTCTTCCCGTTTGTCCAGCCTAGACGTGAGGGGGAGTGTTAATTCAATTCAATAAGACCCACACGTACATATTCAGTTGAATATTTCACAATACCTTCTTTAATTCCTCGTAGATATCTGAATGATCTCCCATATGTATAGAGCTTTTTTGCACTGCCTTCGACTCATTCTCCTCTTCAAAATGTATGCTATTGTCTACTCACTTCGCTCCATTGTTCTCCATCGCTCTTCAAAATGTAGGCATGGCAGACATTGGGAATATTACAACAACAACATGTAAAGCATGCACTCGTTAGTTGTGAGATATGTCACGCAGCATAATACTTGGTTGGACTACGCAGACTACAGATTGGCACAGATGATCCAGTTTAGACTCGTTGCCCTTCCCAGCATATCATTGTAGCACTTCGAGCTGGTGTAATAAACATGATAAGTTGGGAATACAAAGTTTGCATCGGTGCAATAAGCATAGAGTCACACTTCTATGCGGAGAGCCAGCAGCCAAATTATATTAGACTTAACATATTTCACTGCTCACTTTTCTCCCACTATGACGTAACTAAATAGAAGTCTGTCCTTATCATATGAGGTGTGCATCCTTTAACTATTTGTCCCGAGCGGTATCATGCGGAAGAGTAAATGAGACTACAAACCAGTTCCATGATACCCTTTTTGCATCTTGATGAGACTTTTATTTTGTAAACATCAAATATTCTAAAATAAAAAGAAGGGCATCTGGCTGACATCACATGTACTATTCATTATGCTATCTAAGAAATTTACTTAGTTGTTTCATCCGCACAGTGGTATGCTTGATTATTTTCTGGGATATTCATAGACATGAAAGCTATACCAAAATTGTCCAACAAAACAGATGTGATGTTGAAACAAAATTTCCCCGCTGATAATGATGGAACGCGAAATCAACAAGGACATGTTAGTGCATCGACCATGCAAGTTAACATAAAACAGTCATTGATGGCTCAATGGGAATACAAGTAATGTTGAATCATGCATGGCACATGACAATGATTTATTTGAAAGAACAAGAGGCCATCAACGATGAAGTTTTCTATTTCAGCACCCTGTCTAACAAGTATTTTATTTGAACGCTCCCAAGAAGACCAAAATAACGGAGTATGCAAATTTTTAGTGTTTAGTATTAAGAACTTTTGATACTTATAATAACTTCACAAACAAGTCATAGGAACATGGTAAACTTGGAATGCCAAGTGTAATCGCATCATCAGGATTATGCACTAGTACTCTATACATAAAAAGCTTGAAAAAATTCTCTTTTGACTAAGAAGATCCAATTCGCAATTCTATCACGACATCCTCTTTTTCTTTCAGTTAACATTGATGCATTGAAGATGAAACTCTCCTTGACTGGCTTACTTTTATGAACAAGAAGCCAACTTACGATTTTTTATGGCATCTTGAAGTTTGGCACAACAGTTAACAAAAATGGTTACCTATAACTGATTTTCTTGTTACTTCTGGACACAAATACAAATTATTCGGGGTTTATTGGGTTGTCATTTATTAGCTAAGAATGTTATTCCATAGTAGCATGTGACACGTGGTCATTGGTACTAAATCACATTCGACGGTGTCTTCATAGGGGCCAATCTTGAAGGAGACGTTGACTTTTTATTTGATGTTGAGGATGCCATTGTCATCAATCCATTTCACATGGTATGGTTGTGATTGCTCTATGTATGGTAGATTGAGTTTCTCACAAAGATATGCGCTCGCAAGGTTGTGACAACTTCCACCATCGATGATTACCTTCATGGACTTGCCTTCAATTCCGGCTCGTGTTTGGAAAATGTTAAAGTGTTGGTCCTCACTTGGTATGGATTTTGTTGTCAATACTTGAGATATGACAAGGGAGGGGATTGGATCATGCTCGCATATAAGTGTGTCATCCTCTTCTATTGCGGCTTCCCTTGCAATTCCTATTTGAGTGAAAGCTTCATATTCCTCTTCACCCACCGAATAGGTTGCGCCATTCTCATCCGTAAGCATAACTCTTATGCTGGTGCACTAATATGACTTGTGACCCTTCACTGCACACTTGAAGCAAGTAACTTGAATATCTGGTGTTGTGTTGGAGGTGGATGCAATCGTGGTTTTTGTTTGCTTGGACGAGCTTGTTCCTTTGTTTGTTGGCTTGGTGGAGTCATTTGCATTGATGGAAGCAAAGTATGCATTGGTCTTCTCATAAGTATCCTCTTTTTACAAGTAACGCTCAGATTTAGTAGCTTGATGTAGGAGCTCGGTCAGGTTCTTGTACAGTTGGAATTCAATAATTTTCCTCATTGGGCGGTTCAAACCGTTGAGGAACATTGCTAATGTTTGCTCTTCGAGTTCTCTCACATCGGCTCGCATCATAGTCTTCCCCATTTCCTTGTAGAACTCTTCACTTGACCTTGTGCCTTGCCTCAAATTTTGTATCTTGTCAAAGAGGTCTTGACTATAGTGCTAAGGAATGAACCTCATGTACATAACTTCCTTCATCTCTGTCCAAGTGCTAATAGGATGTTCTTCTTTCTTCTCACGATTCTTTTGACATTCTTCCCACCAAACATTGGCATAGTCCTCAAAATCAAGGGATGCCATTGCAAATTTCTTCTCTTCGGAATAGTTGTGGACTCGGGAGATCTTATCAACATTGATCTCCTAATCAATGTATGCTTCAACATCTTCTAGTTTGAAGTTGGGCATAGCGAATTTGACCTTCCCAAACTTGCTTTCATCACACTCACGGTGGTAGTTGCATTGGTCTTGTCTCATGCTTGCTTCACTAGGGGCGCGTGGTCGAGGAGGAGGTGGAGCTTGATTGTCTCGAGGTGTTGGTGGAGGAGGATCTTGATGATCAAAGTCTCTTCTACGCCTTCCCTCGAGATCATTTGCATTTATTGGTTGTTGATGACGATGGTAGGGTTGACAATGACGGTTGTTGCGTCTAGCACGGCGTGCATCCTCATCATCATCATCACTTGTATCCCATCGAGGTTCTTGATTGATGTGATATGGATGATGGTCATGGTGTTGGTGATGATTCCTATCATCCCAATGGTCTTCACCATGACGTGCTTGCTCTTGTGGAGTTTGCACTTATATCATTGCTTGTTGCGGTGGGCAACCATGTTATTCTTGTTGTTATGGTTGAGCATGATGATCATGGTGCCGATGATGTCTTGCATGGAGAGGTTGTTGAGCTTGTGGATCGACCGTTTGTTCATGACGATGACGAGCTTGATGTTCCCCATTATGGTGGTGGGATTCTCCATGACGCGAGTATGAGCGCGAAGACTCGCCATGACGACTTGAGGAGTGCGTACGGGACGAACTTGATCACATTGAACGATGTCCATGATGGTTGCCAGGATTGGAAATGGCTTGGTGAAGAGCTTGGAATTGAGTTTGATGCTCTTCTTGACGTTTTCGATCACGGTAGTCAAACTCTCGAAAAGTTTCATCAAGCCAGTTCTCAAGCCTCACAAATTGTGTATTGCATTCCTGGCGTTGCGTCCATAAGTTGTGGTGCTTGGAAAAACCATCTTGGTTGTTGAAGTTTCCATCTCCACTTGCTCCTCTTCCCCTAGACATGTTGTATAACCACAATTGGAAAGAAGGGTGACATTGGTGGAATGGTATGTGCTACCTTGCCTCACCAAGTCAAAAAATTGAAGAGGTTGTTCTTACCGAGAGCAAATCAAGTAGCGATACACAAGACACACACACACACAAAGGCCTATGGTGGAAGGTTAGGAAGATGGATAGAAAATGGAACAACCAAACGAAAAGCTTATTGTCAAAAGTGGGTAAAATCCAACAAAAACAAAGGCAAAGGAAAAGGTTAAAAAGGGTGACGAGAACCTACGACTATCCACACACACGGCAGAGATTAATGTGACTAGCACGACTATGAAAATGAGCAATGAACAAAATTGGTCCTAACGAAGACTAATGCTCGATGTCACGCCAACACTAGGAGAGACCATAGCCCGTTTGCACAAGGATTAAGAAGCAACGAATTTGCATGCTTTCCTTGATCTTGCTCGCACTCTTGCATAGAATCTTTGGACTCACTTTGTATTGGTATCTTTCTCTTTTTCTTTTGCCTTTCTCTTTTTTTTTGAGTATATATCTTTTCTTTCTATGCTATGGAGTCAACTTTTTCTATTGCCTCTATACTATGACTATGGAAGAGCAAGCGCACAATGCTTTGGCAAACACAAAATGAGCTACTCTCGATAGGTTAGGTAACACACAAAGGAAGATTGGGAGATAACAAGGGTGGGGCAAGTTATACCTTAAGTTGATGTCGTACTAGAAACTGGTGGTGGGGGTGGCATGAATTTTGTGGTGTCGATATCGAGCGCGAGATGGGTTGCGGAAGTTTGTTAGATGACAGACATGCACACGAAACACAAGTGACAAAAAGTTTGGTCAAAAAGGAAAAGAGGAAAAGGGGGAAAATTTTCTTCTAGTGGGGCGGTAGTACCGCTCAACCATACCGGTAGTACCTCTGATGTCTGGTAGTACCACTACTCCACTCTAGTAGTACCATAGACCAATAGTAGCGTTCTTTTCTGGCAGATCTTGTAAGGGAGCTGAAATTAGGACGAAAAATCCTCAAATCCGTGCAATTTTGACCAAATTGGGTTGGGATAATGCAAGCAAAACATTGACCAACTCCAAAGACAAGTTTCTTATGGACCAAAACCACAATCAACTCATCAAAATGAGAGATTGATCCAAAGGCGATTTGGGGTAATATTTTTGGTATTTTCAAATTTAATGTGAAAATCGAGAAACAAAGTCAAATCTATGGCAACCAAAAGCTGCTGAAACCAGATGTTATGGGTATCCTTGTGGATTAACCCTTGGGGTGGCCCGATCCTCAGGGATTTTAGGCGGGGAGTGAGCGAAAACCCGATGAACATGATGAACGCAACTCTAATGTAAGGTAAAGATACAAACACATGCCACATTATACACTATTCAATTTTCTCCTGTTGATTCGAACAACCAATCTAATAGAATCCTCGATGAGAGACCTTACGGTAGAATCACCAAATGAGAGATCGGCAAACGGGTGAGAGAATCCAAATGAAGGGGAGAGTAATAACAAGGTAGAATCCCAAAGGAGAGAGACCAAGCACTACTTGAATCCTTGACAAGGAAAGACCAAACACTTGAGGAGGGTCTTGACCCCTTTAGTCCTAAGCGTTACCATGAACCGGGACTGAAGGATCCTTAGTCTCGGTTGGTGGCTAGACCTGAGACTAACGGCCTAACTTCTAGTCCTGGTTCGTGGTACCTTTCGGGACTACAGATATTTTCGGGCCGACCGCGAAAATTACGCGCGTGAGACCCATCTTTAGTCCCAGTTGGAGACAACAACCGGGACTTAAGGTCCCATTTGACCCGGGACTAAAGTTGGCCTTGTCCATGCGGCTTCCTAGCTGTTAAACCGGAACTAATTCTCACATTAGTCCTGGGCCCAAACACAGCCAGGACTAAAACTCCGGACGGAAGGCCCATTTTCTACTAGTGTAACAACGACAAGTTTCTACATTCCAAGTAGCTTGAGTTGTTTAGTGGCACTCTACACTGCACTTTGAGTTTCCTAGACATGGAATACGGAGAAGGACGAACGCAAGCATGTAATAAAACCCCGAATGAGTCTTTAAGGTAGTGAACTTAACCGGTTAGGTTACTATGTAACGATTTTGCTTATATAATAATCTGTATTGCTAGAAAATGTAAACCATAATAAACTGTCCCGTGTGTTTGTTAAAAAGTGGTATGAAAAGCATCGTGCTTTCTCATGACAAAAATAAGTCCTTATGTACATAAACCCCCTCTGACAACAAGCTGTAAGAAGTACCCCCTCCGTTTATACCATCATTTCATACAGCTAAAACATCTTATATTATGAAAGCGGGGGGAGTACAAGCTGCACCGTTGCTTTTTGACATTTGCAACTACCACCTGACCTAATTATTTAATCCGGCTACTGACACGCACATTGCATATCAGTTAAATATTTGACAATACCTTGTTCAATGCCTCATAGACATCTGAATGATTTTCCATGTGCATAGAGTTTTTTCGCTCTGCCTATCACTCATTCTCTAGTTCAAAATCTGTCCTCTTGTCTACCCATTTCGCTCCATTGTCCTTCACTTACCTGGTAGGCGTGGGTGACATCGGAAATATTACAGCAACATCCCAAACAGCTCATGCAATGTGACATTCATCTACGCGGCATAATTTTGTCTTGGATCTCCAGTTCTACTCCGGCTATGCGTTGGCACACATGATCCAATTCCGCTTTCCACTTTGATAGTATGGCACTTCTAGCCAGTGTAATAAACATGATAAGTTGGCAATACAAAATTTACATCCGTGCAATAAGCATGATGAAGTCACACTTTCGTGCGGAGAGCGAGCCAGCAGCCAAATTGTATTTGATTTAAAATATTTTCTTGCTCACTTTCGTGCAGCCAATATTTCCCACTATCACGTAACTAAATAGCAGTCTGTCACAATCATACGAGGCATGCATCCTTTAACCATTTGCCCTAAGCTCTATCATGCAGACGAGAAAACGAGATTTAGAACCAGTTCCATGATACCCTCTTTGCAACTTGGTGAGACGTAATGTAATTAAAGTGCAAAACAAGCGACCTTTATTTTGTAAACGTCGAATATTCTAAAATGAAAAAGAAGGACATCTGGCTCATATCAGCTGTACTATTCACTATGATATCCAAATGAGGTATTTAATCCTTTCATCCTCACAATGGAATGATTTATTATTTTCTGGAACTAGCACAGTGGCCCGCGCACATGCGCATGCGTCCACCTAAATATGTCTATTATTTTATAATAAAAATCATGAAAGCATATCACTAAAACTTTCAGGTGATGAGTTGTCTCTTGTAGCTAGTTTAGCACTGAAACGGTATACTTAGCTTGTGAAACTTCATCCCATCCATGACTCCTTGGCGATCTCGGTTAAATAGCAAAAGATCAATGGTACTGTTGGTTGGATCGGATCCAAATGTTCACATAAAATTGAACAATGTATTCATTAAAATCAGAATACATTCATTGGTATTCTCTGGTGCATCATTAGTTATCATGAATTCATCACATTGTTTTTCATACAAAATCAAAGATTTATCCGCGCTAAATCTCGAAACAGTCGAAAATAATAGGAGGTGAGAAATCTTCAGCGTCGAGCAGGACGATTTAGCTAATATAAAATGTACATTTGAAGGTTTAATACAACGTACAGAGATCAACAATACTGGCATGGTATCCAAGTACAAAAATGTAGTACCCCCGAGAAATTAATTTCAAAACTTTGATAGCAGACTTGGGAACTTCCCTTTATTCATCAGCCCCCTAGCAATTTGCAGACTGGCCAAAGTACTTTTGTACTTTTCTTGGAAAATGGAATTGCCTACACGGGCTCTTATTTGATTGGTTCCTGGTTTGCTATAGTTTGAAGCGTCCTACAACAACATCAGAACCCTGATGTTCTAATGGTGGATAAGATTAGGAACCAAGAACAATAGGTTACTGCAAGATAGTGGCCTTCTCTTCCTGAACACATAATAGCAAGTAAAAGATGTTCGTGCTTTGTAAATTAGACAAAAGTGCACTTTGTTATAAAAAATGATGGTAAACATTTCTTTCCGGGTTAATCTTTTTAAAGCTAAAGCCTAGAACATCATACGGATAGTCTCAAAATCAGAAAAGTCGAAATACAGAGCAAATTCTCAACAGAAAACATGAAGCTACTCAAACTGCATTACGGAAGACATAACATGAAGATATACCAAATAATATTGCCAAAGCTACCATCACTATACCTTCCATTAGTCCTGGAATCCGTCATACATGAATGTCCCAATTTGTATCGGTTTATTCCTAAAAGCCCCGGATCTAACTTTCTGAAGCTTGAAGACGAATGCAAGTTCTGTCCCAACACGAAAGGATCATTGATGGCTCAAATAAATGTTAATAGGTTCAAGAAAATATTTCCGTGGATTAAAAAGGTGTTCATTGGATGAAAAATATTCATGGTGGTTCGGAAAAAGTTTGTGGGTTTAAAAAGGTGTGTTTAAGGAATCAAAAAATGTTCACGAGCTCAAATTATTTTCAAACAAGTCATAGTAGACGTTCTATTTTGAACTCTGAATTTATTGACCCACCGATAGTGCAGTTTCTTTTTGTCTATGGGATACTCAAATGAACTACATCATGTAGCTCTTTTAGCAAAGCTGCACGTTGTTTCTTTTTTTTACTAAGTACAAAACTGGACATCGGCAAGTAGCTTTTTATCAGGGCACCTAGCTACTTTTCCCAGTGTCACGTTGATCATTGCTAGCAGCACGGTACGGTTCCAACTTCCAAGCTAAATGGGCTGGCGCCACGCAATAAGATGCAAAAGACTAGTTCACCACGTTGTGCTCAGCCGAATCAATTCACCGATCCTCATTCGAACGAATTTGCGCTTCATGCGGACGGCAGCGTCCGCCCGTGGGATCAAGCATCATCCGGTTTCAAGCAGTAGCACCTGAGTATTCTAGAGATCAAAGGCTTTGCAATGGATGAAAGACTGATGAAATACATAAGGCACGTCAAGGAGCGAGCTGTTCACTTGAAGAGGATTCACGTGATGGAGGACAAGTGAGAGAGATGTGATTCCATGGACACCATTCAGTCTTCATTGTCCCTAATCAGATGGAGGTTTCCAACCGAGGAAGGAAAAAGAGAGAAGAGTCTGATAAGGAAGCAACTAGTTGATGGATTCTCATCTGTCGATATAACCATTATTATTTAGATCTTCTGGGTGGGAAATATCACGTGATAGTGATTTGGATACGAATAGCGTCAACTACTCACGTGATATTAGATCCACTCCATGGACGACCAGCTATTTAAATACCACCACCACTAGTCGAGTGTATTCTCTATGGGGTTCACAAATTACGTGGTCACATATTTCTTCATGCAACCACCACCACGAAACATTTTACGAGTCCCCGTGAGTGATTGGAATTCCACTTTTTACTCACGTATTGCGATAGTTGGGAAAAAATGATGAAAAATAAAAGAGGATGGGAACGAGAATTGAGAACAGGAGACGGCGGGAAGAGAACGGGCAGCACAGATAGAATCGCTGGTACTTCTAAGATATCAGTATCCAGTGCCACACCATGCAAAGTCCAACCACAAGTAATGCATAGGGCCAGCGAGTCGAGACTACCAGGCATGCCCCAATCATCAAGCATGCTAGCGGCCTTCGCAATCTTGTCATCGGCGTCCTGAAGTTTCACAGGGGCACATATCGTCAGCCACGCATTCACATCCCATCGGCGGGTCTGCACAGATCCACATCAAGCTGGCCAATGCACCCTAGTTTAGCTTTAGTTTCTCACGAATAGGCCTCGGTAGCAGCTGTGCCGGCAAACATGTATGGCGTAACAGGTCCAGACTGTATCAAGGGTTGTGGACGAGCAAACCAAAATGCATTCCTATAGAAAAAACATGACCGGCCCAGCCCAGGCCCGATCGTTCCTGACGTTTTTTTCATCACTATCTACACCACGTGGCATACGACACCGCGAGAAGCCGTCAGCGATGTTTGCTGACATCATGGTATCCCTCTATGACGTCATCGACGTCCTGACATTTTTTTGTCGTGACCTAATTCCGTTGTCTCCGCCTCCATGATGTCATCTAGCCCGTTCACGATGGTATCCATCTCGTTCATGACGTCACATGGGACGTGACGAATTTTTTCGTCGCCACCCTACATGAACTTTTTACCTATGACGGGAATATTTCGTCAAGAACAACGGAGATGATTTCGTTTTCGTCGTGAATGCGTGTTGGCGTCACCGTGAGATCATGGAGCCGTTTGTGCACGTAATGCTAGCATGTAAATTTCTACTATCCCTAATCGTACGTGGATCATTTCAAACCACATGCATCAAATAACAGAATTTGACAATTAATTTCATGACAAGTTTGCACATAAATTTCTAAAACAGTTTATGAACCACATAAATTCGACTTGAACTTTGCATAGAAGTTCCTAAGCCAAAAGCCTTACAAGTTTTCACACCCAAAAACTTTTCACAACGGTTTATGAGCCAAAAGCCTTACAAGTTTCTCTGCCCAAAAAACTAACAAGTTTTCACACCAATTAACTTTCCTAACTCACCACAACTATCCACTAACAGAAGTCAAAGAAGTTAGAACGCATAGAACAAAATATAAATTTTGTGGACATAAATTCAGTTTGATTACAAGTTTCAATTTTTAACAGTCATCTAGATAAAGTGAGTTTCTATTAGCTCAACTGAAACTCGGAAGTTTAGTCTATGTATATTTATCAGTTGTAACATGCCTGGTCATAGATCGATCCAGTTCTGATCAAGAGCATGTTCTTCTTGCGTTAGGTATTACCGTGCGTCAACTATTCAAGTGATATTAGATCCTCCGCATGGACGGCTTACTATTTATGTACCACCACCACCACTAGTCGAGTGCATTATATGCAGGGATCACAAATTACTTGGCCACATTTCTCTTCTTCTTTTTTGCGGGACACATTTCTCTTCATGCACCAACCACCACACGAAACATTATACGAAACTGAGAGTGAGTCATTGGGATTCCACTGCTTAGTCGCATACTTTGTTAGTTTGGAAGAGAAAATAGGAAGGGAGGTTAGATTGAGAACTGAGAATAGGAGATGTCATGAAGAGAACGGGCAGCAGGGGCATAATTTCAAGTACTTTACGATATCTGGATCCAAGCTAACTCCGACCACTAGTAAAGTAGTAATCCATAGGGACAGCGAGAAGAGACGATGTGGCATGCTCCAGTCGTCAAGCATGCTAGCTGCCTCCACGTCGAGCTTGCCAATGGTCCGCCTAATTTAGCTTTAGGTTCTCACGCAGATGCCTTGGTGCCTCCGTGTCGGCAAACACGTATGGCGTAACAAGGCCTGACCGTATTGAGGGTTGTGGACGAGAAAAAGAATGCATTCCTACGAAGACAGCATGACAAGGCTTACGAACATGCACAGTTATTATTTTGCTCTCTTGTTTAAGAGAAATACATTGTTTAGTAGATGAAACAATAATTAGAGTGGAGCAGAGGAAGGAAAAGCACTCGGAGCTAGTAGGAAAGGGGATCCCGAGTGTTCGACATCGTACACTCACTAAGCGGCAAAGACTTATAAGCACTAAAGACTTCGTCCGAAGTTCATAAGATAGGATTATTACAACACCCAAAAAAAGTCACACGAAAGAACAAATTCCAAAAACAACAACCTGCAAGCAAAGCTCCATAAGTGGTGACCATACCAGCAGCGTTTGGCAACAACCTTTTTGCTCAAGTCTTGGGCCTCTTTGCCTTGCCAGCATCATACAACCTTGCCTACTATGTAGTAGAGGACCACATTAGGATGATAATAATCACAAGAGATTTTACCCCATAATTTTCGAAAGTTATCTTGGTCTGGATACTCCAAACAGTCCATAAGAACGGCCAAAAAAATGGTATATAATTTTTTCCAATCAGAAAAAAAGCATATAGAACAAAAGCCAAAAACTGCAGAGATCCGGGAAAAGATGAAGTACGAAAGAGACACCCCAATAAATTGAAACACATGGTTTGCAGTTTCAATAAATTTTACAAAAAAAAGAGCATTTAGGAGATCCAGAGAAGTTCTTTTTCTTCATATTTTCAATGGTTTAAAACAATATTTTGGAAAAGCTACGGTTACAAGATCTTAATTTTAAAAGGTATCTTGGATACAAAATCCATTTTTTATGAGCCAGAGAGAGATAATTCTCTAACAACTAATAAACACATTTTGGTTGAGAACAACTTATTAGAATGCAAAAACCTAATTACACTCTCAGAATCAAATAACATAGGAATCTGCAAAGCAAGATTCTTGGTAACCTACGACTGGGACAAGGAGTAAATAGCCTATAACTACCACTTTGAAGGCAAAATGTCGAATGGCACATCTTTATATTTTGGCGATGTAAATCTACCATTATACATGACGTTTTTTCAATTCACGGAAATGACTAGCTAAGAGTGTGTTAATACGAAAATTGGCAGTGGTCTCCACTTGTCCGGATGACATGGCAGGGTCGGACGACGAGGGATTACCGACATTGTCTACTGTATGAATATGGTCCACCTGTCAGCCCAATTAAAGTAAAGATAAATAAAAAATTAAAACGAGGTTGTCTCTTAGGAGAATTAATATTAGCGTATTGTTTCTTACTCCATCGTGTGACTCGCTGCATCCTCCTCGCCTGCATGAACTCCAGCCACTCCACCGGCAACCCAGGATCACTAACCCTTGGCTCCTGGTCAAATCCTGCTTTCTTTCCCACTTTTCCCCATCCTCCTCCGTCGCTACTAACACCACGCCGCTTCCGCCCCGCATACATTGGCAATGGCGGCCATGTAAACGAGCATGAGCTCACGAAGCTCCTGCCTCTGCTCATGTTGCCCCTTTGCGCGCATGCAGCCGCACACCCCCGAGCCTTCAATTGGTGGCGTCACGAAACTAGGGATTTGGATTTCACCCGAAATATTTGAATTCTGGAAGAACTCCAACCATTTCGGCCAGGTCCGGTAAGAAGATTTTCTGGACGAGATCATCTGAATATTGTTAAAAAGTCAAAATTTGGTCAAACCTTAACCAGAATTTCAAACGGTTCAATTTTAGTCTGTTCTAATATTTAATTTTTGTCTCTCCCTTTTCGTCCGAGATTTGGCCGGAAAATTCCGAAATGGCCGAATTTCACCCATCTCGGTGAGGGATGATAAATTCCCCAAAACAAAATCTAAATCGCATGACGGAACAAAGGGTCGCGGGGAACCTTGACGGTGATCACCGGAGGCAGAGCAACACGACGGTGCTCGACCATCGCTCACTAAAAAGGAAAGACGAGGAGGGGTCATGCCGTACCAGAAGGCCACTGCGTCAATTTTCATGTTAACGGGTTCATAGATTCTCATTTGCGTGAATTAAAAAAACTCGTTACTAAGTTTGTGCGTCTTGCAAGCTCGCCAAAAGCATCACCAGGTTTTCAAGTCCTGTTGCATGCACAAAAGCTCTTTAAAAGCTCCTGCATAGTCTGGCCAGGTGCTGACACGTCTGGAGGGACTTGTCCTACCCAGACAGCTAGGAGTAGCTCCAGCGTACATTGAGGACATAAATAGTGTATTAATGGATCTATTTAGCTTATCCCCTGTATTAAACTCTTCTCAATTTCCATACACCTGGCAGATATGGTTTATTTTAGCCATCAATGGGAGAGGGAGAGCTTGGAGAAAAGAGTTACTCTCAATTATTTACCTATCTAAACTTGTACTGCATTTCCAAAAAAACCTAAACTTATACTACCTATGTAGCAGACGAGCAACTGAAGAGACGTAGCTCACCAGCTCTGGGTGTGACGATATGGTTGTAGGAAGATATATAGGTCCTCGTGATGCTTTCTTTCTTGATGGTGTATAATTCACATAATTGAAGTTGGTGGTAGGAATATAGTCCAGAGTCACCAATGAAACCTTCACATATAACATGGGAGTTCGGATAGTCCGAGATTGTTTTATGGACGGTCGATTTGCAGGAAGCGATTCCCCTGTCGAGGGGATCGGCTACATGTTTATATTACGGTAGAAAAGCCCGACCGGTGGCATTTAGAAAGGAGATTATAGAGGGAGAGGAACCGAAGATGTTGGGCACTACACGACCTGTTCGGTGTCCAAAGGGAACACAAAAAGGGAAAGTACAATTATGTCTGACACCCCCTTTAATCTAAACCTTGGAAGTAATGTAAAAATTTAGATTATGCCTAAACTCAATAAGATCGTTGACTAGTAAATCCTTGGTGAAACAATCTGCAGTCTGATCTTTAGTGGACACAAACCGAATGTCAAGAAACTTTTTAGCAACTCTTTCTCGAACAAAATGAAATTTAATTTCAAAACATCAGTATCACTACTGCGAAACCACCTATGACCAGGCAACCACTCATACGGTCCTAGCAAAATTGTTGTATGCTAGGTGGGCTTCCTCCAGTCCCGCCAAAACGAGTTGTCTCAACTATGACCTCGTTCGCTAGATGCCCCATACGGTACCTCTACAAGGAGCTAAACGTCCACAACTGCAGCTCCGTCCAAACAAAATCACGTAAAGTTTGTGCCTAGCTATCATGGCGACATATAATACTACTTGTACAATATAGACCATGACTAAGACGACCACAACTACATCAAGATCCGGTACCTTGATATCAACAACAACGTCTACAACAACTCATTGACGAAAACTCCAATCAAAGCGTCGATGTCTTTAGTAGCTTCCACGACACACCTGCAGTTACTGCGGGAGGGAAGAGAGAAGATACATGAAAAAGCATCGAAGACATAGTTGACGATGATGAAACGAAGAAGACGCCCGACTACAAATCCAAACGCAACTTGAGGTTAATTGTCATCATGTACGCGTCATACAAGAGTCATGTAGAAGGAACATTATCTAATGTTCTTAATGTGGGGTTATATGCAGGTCTATCTTTTAGTATCATGTTCTCCATGTGAGGGTGGGATAGAATAGTAGATACCCTTAATGCACTGACGAAACATGCAATTCCTACCGATGGTTGCACCAACTTGGTTGTTGCACAACGCCATGCATGGTGATTGACTGTTCCATGAGCATGGTTATTGCACAACCAATGCGTCACTACAAAATTTCAAATTATTTATGACGAATTTGTTACTATGTCGCGTTATTTGTTCATGGCAATTGCACAACAAAAGTTTCCCTTGCTCGGTTTGTATCATTGCAACACACAATGTAAATTAGTGCGAAAATCACGGGGGCATCTGCCAAGTTGCAGTCCTAAATCTAGTAAATACTAGCTGAATACACGTGCGTTGCTGCTACGGATAATAAAAACAAAATTATTGGAAGAAAATTTGCCAAAAGAACATCCCCAACTCCAACTGAGAACTGCATATTCAGGACATATATTTGTCGTAAAAGCAAATGGCTAGCCACACAATTGGATGCAAAAAGGGAAATGTCATGCAACATATGGAGTTGTGAAATAAGACAACAAGTTCTTTATTAAATTTGCAAAAGGCATGTCATGTGTATGCCTTAGAAATCCAGCCACTGAGCCACACATTGCCAATGTGCCTTCAATCAATTATCATTCATGGTTCCGTTCCTTGGACTCTCAATTCATGAAAAGGTTCAGGGTACAAACACAAACACGAAATAATATAGAACACAATGTTTGTTTTTACATAATGGATTTGAGAAAAGTGGTTACCTACCAGACACCAGGACAATATGCATAAATTTGCATGGAAATGAAAATATTATATATGCTATCTCTATGCCTGGAAAAGCTTATTATCATTGGCTGCATAGAACTGTTTCCTACATCTTCTCAAAACCGAATGATGGTACAACCATTGACCATCTCTTATTGAATATCATTTAAAATAGTGCAACCAAGCCATGAGATATCCTATACTGCAAGAGGCTTGATTCGGTTTCCTCCACCATAGGCAAAGTTTGATTGGAAAATCGGTTTTCGGGTGAGGTCTGGGTGAGTACCGGTTTATGTTTGGATTTTTGAAGTCTTTGATTTTGATCAATTGACGCTTGTGACACTTTTCTTGAGATAATTAAAACTATATTCATAGGCCAAAGAGGAACGGATGATGAACTTATTTTAAATTGTGCATGTTGATGTATATAGTCCATTTTGTGTAGCCATGCGCGGTACATTCTTTCAGCTTCATATTCTTTCCACCACAGACGCCAGTCTTCTCTACCTCTAGTCCGCCTGCCTATGCACCGGAACTTCCGCACGGACCTGCCACCGCTCCGCGCACTCTTCCTATGTGACCACCCTCCTCTGCTGGCATAGAAACTCCTCACACAGCGCACCCCGCAGCAGATCCCCGCGGATGACCAAGTTGGCCCCGAGCTCTAATACCAAGTTGTAGTTGCCGGAAAGATCACCGAAGATCGCATGAGCTATAATAAACAGCGAGAGAGAGAGACATTTTCTGGAAGGCAGTCCAACACACACTCCCTTTTCCTCATTCTGTTTCCTTTGTACAAAGTGATGTTTACATAAAGGACCCCGACAAATAACTAGCCTACACACTAGTCCTTCCAATAGTCCTCTCTTAGGAGGAGAATGCCAAGCTCCCTACTGACGTAGAGAAGCGCCACAGGAATCAAATACTCAAGCGGTAGGAGCGCATACAGAAAATGTTTGGGACGAGTTCCACTCAGAACTGTCTTCTCGAGACCAGGAGTTGGACGCCACTGTCTCCCAGTGACATGGGTATACCCTGCAGGTACTCGAGCTTGGTATATACGGTCCAAATACGTATAGACCCACGGTGTCGCCAAGGCCCAGATAGAAGGACTCGAGTAACCTGCGGACTCTCGATTGCTTGAAGATCAAGAAAGAGCTAAAGATAGAAAGTTTGAAAGGGAAAACCCTAACTTGTAACCAACTCGACCTGCTACCCGAGACCTAGCCTATCTATATAAGGGCTAGGAGGGGGCGGCGAGGAAGACACACGCAACCCTAGCTTCCACAAACCCTCGCCAGATTGCATCTGCGCACCGTTGTAACTTTTGACTCCCTCAATAATTCCATGAGCAGACAAGCAGGAGTAGGGACCTCTACGAGTCCTGAACTTGGGTAAATCCTTTGTCCCCTGTGTGCTTGTTTGCTAGCTGATAGATATCTCTAGCGCTCCCTCCTTCACCAAAACCCAAGTCCATAACAATGGGCATTGATGAGTTAAACCCTCGTCAATTGGCGCCGTCTGTGGGAACAGGGAGTGCTGATGTTGCGGCTCCTTCGGCCCCATCAACTGCGATCTACAACTCCGCAACAACAGAGATTCGCCAGCTCTTCTGCGCCTTCGACTTCACCGTCCACACACCAGCCACTCGCCCGGCCTTCGAATCCGTGGGCGACGGAGTCAGCTTGGCGATTGGGAGCTTCCGCTTCCAAGTTGGACAGATGGGCACGCTTCGCATGCCTGATCAGCCGACAGCACCGGCGATTGCCCCGGCATCATGGTTCCCTCCATCGATCGGCACCCTCAGCGAGCTCAATGCTCCGGTGGCAGTTGGGAACATGGTCAGCGACAGCAGTCGCGACTCCGATCTAAGCGATCTGGCCACTAAAGATGGAACCTACGGTTCCGGATCTGAAAGTTGTGGAAGCAACAGCTTCCCTAATCACATCATGTGCACCGTCATCAACGCGGGCGACACCTCCGCCAACCGCGGTAACGGTGGCAACACCGGCAACGGCACCGATCCACCCAATCGTGGCAACGGTGGTAACAGCGGCAACGGCACCGAGCCACCCAACGCCGGAAACGGTGGCAACGGCGGCAACAACGGTAACGGTGGAGCAGTCGAACCTCCTAGCATGATCAACGAGCAAACCGGCGAACGCGTCGTGATCAGGCTCAACGAGCAAGAGTGGGATCGCTGCCGCGAAGCCCTACGAGGTGCACCTCTACCCTTCGGGTCCCCGCAGGAACTGCTGATGGGCTACCACTGGCTCCTAAAAGAGGAATTCAAGCGCCAAAAACAAGCAATCGCGCAACTTGAGGCGCGTAAAAAGGCGGCGGACGAGTCTAGCCTTCATCGCGCTGGGCTCTCCTCCTACGGAGGATCCTCATCAAGAGGCAATGAGTACCTCGCCAAGAAGAGGCAATCGCGGATGGCTCACCTCACCGAACAAGAGCGCATAGACGCCGCGAAAGTCCTCGACTTCGGCTCTATGACAGTCGACACGAGAGGCAACGTGGTTCCCAGGACACCGCAGGCCGCGGTGACAGCAGCCACCATGTACCTTCTCAATAACCAGCCACCAGCTGGAGATCCCCGAACGGCCATGCACCGATCTACGATCGCGGGCCTGGGGCTAATCGAGGCCGCCCTCGACAAGGAACCGGTACCAGACCCAAAAAAGGGCAAAGCACTAGCAAAGCGCTACTCCTCGCCCTCGTCCAGCGATGACAGTCACGACCTGTCTCGGCGCCGCCGCTCACGGCGACACGATCGCGACTACGATGCACGCGACGAACTCACGCAGCGCAAGATCGACAAGTCAAGGGCACGACGTGCTCGGTCGACTGACTCGGAAGAAGAAGATGGGGAGCTCTGCGGCGCCAGATGCTTCAGCAGATCCATCAGGCAAAAGCGAATGCCTAAAGGGTTTAAACTCCCATCGGAGAACCCGAAATTTGACGGTCTGCAGGACCCCAAGATCTGGCTGGAGGACCACATCTCCTCCGTCAGGCTACATGGAGGCAGTCGAAGTACTGCGATGCAATGCTTGCAGCTACAGCTGCAGGGCGCCGCCCGGGCATGGCTCAATAACCTTCCACGCGGATCCATTCGCAGCTGGGACGAGCTGGTCTACAGCTTCGTGCGTAACTTTTAGGGCACGTACAAACGGCCCGCCTCAATCGAAGAACTGAGATGCTGCCAGCAAAGATCTAGCTAATCGCTGTGCTCTTACATCCAAAGGTGGTCCATCATCAAGAACTCCGCGGAGAACAACTCGGAAGACCGCGCGATTGACGCATTCAACGGTGGTGTCCGCCACATGGAACTCAGGGAGGAGCTAGGCCGCTCAAAGCCCTAGACCATCGACCACCTAATGGAGATCGCGAATCAGTGGGCCGATGGAGAAGATTCGGTGAAGAATCGCGTTCACTCTGACGAGGAGGCAAAACTCGAACGAAGACGCGACCGCCGGAGTAAGCGTCGCATGCGCGTCTACGACGATCGTGATGACGTCAACATGGTCATAGCTGGCTACGCCGATAGACGCGACGATAACCGCAACAGCGGATACCGTAGCGGCGAATACCGCGACTCCAGGAAAACCACGCAAGTGTGGCAACGCCGCACTCGCGATGAAGCACCCGCGACCTCCATCGAGGACAAACTGTCCGGGCCATGCACAGTACACTTCTACATCGACAAGCATGATGGCAAGAGAAAGTCCAGCCACCTCCTCAAGGACTACCGCGAGTTCCTCAAGCTACACGAGGGATTGGTTCGGATGAACCGCAATGCAGTCGAAAGAGGCTACGGAGCCGCTCCAGGCGCCGTGGCACATGGCACACCACCACCACCACCTGGGCCACCCCCAAACGGAGCTGCACCGGACCAGCACCACGGAGGCGAACCGTACCCACGGGCTATAGGTACCATGATGATCCAAAAGGGGCGCCCCTCCAACAGGGTGCAGAAGGCCATCACTCGCCAAGTCAACTTGGCCATGCACTCGCCACCATCCATCACTGAGTACCTCAGTGGCAGTGAGTCGTGCATTACCTTCGACAAACGCGACCACCCACCTCAAGTACCTCGCCCAGGTCATTGCCCCCTCGTACTCGAGGCGCAAATTGGAGGCTTCGACATGAGTCGCGTCTTCATGGATGGCGGAAGCGACATCAACCTCATATTCGCGAGTACCTTGCGAGCAATGAGGATCCCTCTAACCTGCTTGGAGGCATCAGACACAACATTCCACGACATCGTCCCAGGGAAAGGCGTATACCCCCTGGGCAAAATCAACCTCGACGTCATATTCAGCACACCAAGGAACTTCCGGCGCGAGCGCATCGACTTTGAGGTCGTCAACTGGCCCTCACAATACCACTGCATCCTAGGACGCGTCGCGTTCGCTAGGTTCATGGCGGTACCCCACTACGCCTACCTGCAGATGAAAATGCCAGGTCTCAACGGCGTCATCACGATCAACGGGAGCTTCGAGCAATCTAACAGTTGCGACAGGGAATTCAACAGAATCTCCCAGTCTTTCGGCATGCAGGAGGAGCTCGCGCGATTGAAGGAAACGATAGACAACAGTCTGCCTCCCCTGAGTAGGCCAAGCTCACCTGACCTCTCCTTCGACTCATCTGTGCACACAAAGAAGGTGCAGGTCCATCCATCAGATCCCGCTAAAACGGCCCTCATCGCCAACGACTTGAGTCCCGCATAGGAACTCGCGCTCGTCGAATTCCTCTGTGAGCACTAGGAAATTTTCGCCTGGTGTCCTGTGGACATGCCAGGACTTCCCAGGGAATTCGCCGAGCACGCACTCAACGTCAACCCCGACGCAAGGCCAGTCAAGCAAACAATCAGATCGTCGAGCCACGGCGCAGCAGGAATTGAGATCAACAGACTCCTCGAGGACAAATTCATACGCGAGATCAAGGAAAGCACTTGGCTCGCTAATACGGTGCTTGTACCAAAAAAGGGCACGGATATCCTGCGGATGTGCGTGGACTTCACTTCTTTAAACAAGCACTGCCCAAAAGATCACTTCCTGCTACCACGGATCGATCAAATCATCGACTCCACCGCTGGATGCGAGCGCCTCTGCTTCCTCGATGCCTACTCAGGCTATAACCAAATTCGAATGAAGGAGGAAGACCAGGAGAAGACCGCGTTTACAACGCCCTTCGGTGTGTTCTGCTACAACACAATGCCCTATGGGCTAAAAAACGTGGGAGCCACATACCAGTGGTGCATGCAGGCTTGCCTCAAGCAGCAACTGGGTCGCAACATCCAAGTCTATGTCGACGACATAGTAATCAAAACCAAGGAAGAAGCCTCTCTAATCGACGACTTGCGCGAAACCTTCGCCAATCTCGATCGTTACCGGATAAAGCTCAATCCGGACAAATGCACCTTCGGCGTACGACCTGGGCAGCTGCTCGGGTATCTCATCTCCGCGAGAGGGATTGAGGCAAACCCAAAAAAGATAAAGGCCATACTGGCCATGGAGAAGCCAAAGAACATAAGAGGTGTCCAGCAACTAGCCGGACGAATCGCGACCCTCAGTCGATTTATCAGTCGAATGGGAGAAAAGGCACTGCCCTTTTATCAGCTCCTCCACAAAGCTGGCAAATTCGAGTGGACCAATGAAGCGCAAGAAGCATTCGAAGATCTCAAGCGCCTGCTATCTACCTCACCAGTATTGGTGACTCCACGAGAAAGGGAACCACTACTGCTGTACATCTCCGCTACCAACCAAGTGGTAAGCACAGTGCTCGATGTCGAGCGGGCCGAGGAAAACAAGGTCCACGGCATACAACGCCCGGTATACTACCTCAGCGAGGTCCTCACGCCAACAAAACAGCGGTACCCGCGCTACTAGAAGCTGGCGTACGGCGTCTTCATGACCGCCCGGCGACTGCGCCATTACTTCCAGGAACACCCAATCGTAGTAGTCAACGACGCCCCATTGGGACATATCCTCAATAACCCCGACGCCACAGGGCGAGTCGCGCTTTGGGGAATCGAACTGTCTCCACGAGACATCACATACAAAAAGCGTGACGCAATCAAGTCACAAGTTCTCCCTGACTTTCTCGTGCATTGGATGGAAAACCAACTCCCGAACAAGCTAGATATGTCCTACCTCTGGACAATGCACTTCGATGGGTCCAAGCGGAAAGATGGAGCAAGGGCAGGTGTCATACTGACATCACCTCAAGGGGACAAGCTAAAATACATCCTACGGATGCAGTTCACAGCCTCCAACAACGATGCTGAATACGAGGCCCTCTTGCACGGGATGAGGATGGCAAAAGCCTGCGGCGCAAAGAGGCTCATCATATATGGCGACTCCAAGCTGGTCGTCAACCAAACAATGCACGAGTGCGACGCACTGAACGACAACATGATCGCATACCGCGACCTCTACGATACACTCGAGGGAGACTTCGATGGTTGCAAGTTGCGACAGGTAGGTCGCGAAAGCAACAAGGAGGCGGACGCACTCGCCAACATAGGCTCTACCTACGCCCCCATACCACTGGGGGTATTTTTCGAGCGCATCTGCGAATGCTCCATCAAGCCAAAGGCCGCAGAAAAGAAAACAAGCGCAGCAACGGACTCGGGGGCTACGCCACCCAATGAGCCAATGGCACTTGATGCCTTGGAGCTAGACACAGGACTCGAGGGACCAATAAGCGTCATGATGATCGAACAATCCTGGACGCAGCCGTACATTATGTACCTCCTCAGCAAGCGCCTACCAGACGACCTGACAGACGCACGGCACATTGCGCGACGCTCCAAGGCATTCGCCGTTATCAACGGCGAACTGTATAAACGCAGCATCACAAGCGTGTTACAACGATACGTCTCCCAAGCCGATGGAAGAGCAGTCCTCCTGGACATGCATGCGGGCACCATGCCGACAGTCGCGCCCTCGTTGCCAAAGCTCTACCAGCTGGATTTTACTGGCCCACGGCCATGCGCGACGCCAAGGACATAGTCCAAAAGTGCAACGCTTGTCAGCGATTCGTGGACAAGCCACACGCACCAGGCGCAGAACTACGACCCATTCCATTGGCATGGCCCTGCGCACAATGGGGGCTTGACATGGTGGGCTAGCTCCCAAGCTCCTCGCAAGGAGGCTACGTCTACCTCTTGATCGCAGTCGACAAGTTCACCAAGTGGACCGAGGCCATGCCAGTGACCAAGCAATCAGGGCACAGCGCGGTCAAGTTCTTCGAATCCATTGTCTACCGCTTCGGCGTGCCGCACAGCATCATCACTGACAACGGGACGAACTTCACATCCAAGGAGTTCCAAGAATTCTGCGGAAACCTGGGGATCAACATCAGTTACGCCTCAGTCGCGCATCCACAGACCAACGGTCAGGTGGAAAAAGCAAACGGGCTCGTCTGCAGCGGCATCAAGAAGCGACTCCTTCGACCACTCGAGCAACTATGGAGTCTACGAACAACTCCAAACAGCGCCACGGGCTACACGCCGTTCTTTATGGTGCAAGGAGCAGAAGCAGTACTACCCGCCGAAGTGCGATACAAGGCGCCACGCGTAGTCGCTTACAGCGAACAAGAGTCATCTCTTGCACTCGAAGACTCCGTCGATCTCCTCGACGAGGCAAGAGAAATCGCCGCAGAAAGATCCACGATCTACCAGCAGAACCTGCGCAACTACCACAGCAGAAGGCTTCGCCCCAGATCCTTCGTCGAAGGTGACCTGGTCCTGCGACTGAAGCAGCAGGGGCATCTCAAGCTCGAGTCCCCCTGGGAAGGACCGTACGTGATTACAGAAGTAATCCCAGGTGGCGCCTATCGCCTTCAAGATTTAGAGACAGGAGTCGCATACTCCAACCCTTGGAACGTCGCACAATTGTGACGCTTCTACCCTTAGTCGTTTTTTCTTTACTTTTACATCACAAATAAGGCTACTCAGCCAAGGCTACTTAGCCGCACATTGTACTTCGTACTATTCTTCGAATAAATAAAAGCTAAGTGCCCTGAAACTCTGTGCTCTCCTTTACTTTGTCAATTTTCATACTTGGGGGCTACGCCACCCTGTACATATATGTTCTTCGAACAAAAACGCGACATCCTGAGTAGCTGGCACATCAATCGAACCCCTTAACACAAACTCAACCCAGCTGCAACGCACCTGACAGGTTGACAAGCGAACAAGATAAAAAGATGGCCAGGCTAACGAAAAGGACTCGCATAAGTGCAACGCACCCCACGCTTATAAAGCTATTTGTACACATTCAACAATAAATTATCTACAAATATATATGAGCTTTACAACACAAGTACACTTATGTGCAGGATACATATTTGGCTACCCTTGCAACAGAAGAACATTAGTTTGTTCCTCGAAGAAGTCGACGATCTCCTCGGCTGGACGGTCCACCGCCTGATAGTGCGGCACCATATTCCAGGAAGATCCTGCTAGTGGCACCGGTGGCCCAGAGGCAATGGCGACGACATCCACGTCAGGCCTGTGCAAATGCACCATGGAGAGGGCAACCTTGGCACCATCCACCAACTGTTGCCTCACGCACTCGCGAACCTCGGACATATCTTGAAATTTGGTCAGGAGAGCCAGCAGGTTTGATGGAGTATCATCCAGTGGGAACATCGCCCGATAGATGTTCTTCAGACACGACTACGACTTCTTCAGAAAGAGCAGCACTCGCAAGGCGCGATCCTGCAGGGTCGCCAATGCAGTTGCACGATCATGATCTAACCAGATGGCAATCCTATCCCTCTCCTCCTGCGGATGGCATGCGCTAACAACTACACGAAGCAGCATCAACAGCATGAGTACAACGTACCATTGCGATTAACTACAAAAGGAAAAGATGAGGGTGAGCAAACTAACACTTAAATCGGTCGCCCAACTGCGTCACCTCGCCAAGCAGATACTGTTCGCGGGCGGCGGCTTTTTCCACCTTCAACTTCCACACGTCCGCGCTACCGCAGATCACGGGCAACTCATGCTCCAGTTGCTTAACGCGATCACGAAGTCGCGAAAGCAAGGACAGCTCCTCTACCCTGGAGCGTGGTGGTGCCACTGTATCCTCAAGAGATGGCGAGTCCTGGGTTCCCCCCACAGGACCACTTGATGTACCCTACCAAAAATCAAGCCAGAGGCAAATAAGGCGACCAACTAAACACAAAGTCAAAAGTAACAGATGCATTCAGGATCAGCATAAAGTATCCACAAACACACTCGCCAGCAGGCATGTTCTCCAATCAAAAGGGCAATTCATCAACTATTACAAGAAACTAACTACGAAGGAGCTGGCTTCTTCGACTTTGACGGCTTCAGGGGCTTCATTAAGTCAGTGGCAGTACCAGACGCCACTGACTTTCCGCCAGCTCCTGAGGCCGAAGCCTTCGCGACTTTCTTAGCACGCTGGAGCCCCTCTGAATACCTGGCAACGGTATTTATCAAGGAATGGCCATATTTGGCACATGCAATCGCAAAGGGAGCGAATACTACCTGCTGACCATCCGCGCCAACAGGCATCGTCTTCGACACCGCAGAAGGATCTATTTTGACTCCGTGGGCTTGCACCATGGCAAGAGACATGGTCGCGCCAGCCGCGCGGAGGGAGTTCTTGTACGTGGCAAGCACACCCCCGGTGAGCGACTCCACCAGCTCTTTCACATTGTCGTCCAGCTCCGCCTTCGACATCAACTCCTCCCGGAGGCGACTCAGGGTAACCTTGGGCTTGGACAACGTATTTTGGACAGCGGCACTACGATCCTAGACCGCAGACACCGCGCCCGCCAGAGCGTCATCACGACAAAGGGCTTGCGGATCAAAATTCAAGTCGCCAGCATCTACACCGAATATACACACATGGATCAAACTTCTAGTGCCACCGGCAAAAACTCTAGATGCAGAGAAGAACATCAATAAAATATCTACCAGTAAAGGTACCTAAGAGGGCCTTGGCGACTGAGAACAGTTGCTCTTCAAACAACTTCTCCCTGGCCGCAAAGGAGGCACGCAGATCCTCTTCGCGCACCTGGGCATCATCACGAGCCGCGATTGCCTCATCGCGCCCCTTCACAGCTGCGGCTAATGTCTTCTCCAACGTGGCGATGTTGCACAGTAAAGCGTTATGCTCAGCTACATGGCAGTCAATAATTGGCTATCAGTCGATTATACCAAAACAGAGAGAAGACGAAAAGAATAAGTGTAGAGCACTCACTTTCGACCACGTATTGCATGCTGGCGACCCATCGCTATCAGTGTCCAGCATTGCATGCTGGCGACCCATCGCCATCACCTGCTCCGCCACCTACGCGGCTTCCTTTACAAGGAGCTATCACACAAAAAAAGGAGTCAAAAGAGGGCAGCAGAAGGCGTTGACTACCACATTAATAAGAAGGAAAGATATACTTACATGGTCCTCTAGCGACTCCGAAGAAGTTTGCTGAACCGTCATCCGAGCAACCACTCGATGCTCCCCTACGTGAGGAGAGCTCGAAGAATTATGCCCGGAGTGGGCCGCCGTCGGAGGAGAAGGAGCGCGCTCGACCTCTACCTTGGCCCTTGAAGTCGCGACCCCCGATTCTTTCAAAAACTCGACGTCGCCAGAAGATGACGACCCCTCTTGACTACAAGACCAAGTCCACATTGAGAAAAGGGCAAACTCCAGGGCCAAACCAACAAGAAGAAAACAGAAAAGAATGAATGACCCAGCAAACTTACTAGTTAAAGTTGTCAAGATCAAACGTGGCAGCCGCCGATTCCGACGAAGATTCCTTGGGCAATCACATCTTCTTGCGAGAAGACGGTGCCACAGCCCTCACAGGAATGGCTAGAATTGGCGACTCCGTGCCAACAGCCGCGCCTCCTGGAGTCAAAGGAGTCGACGCGTCGGAGTCCTCGCTTTGACTTGGGGGCTTCCTCTTCCACATCGAAGGGGATCGACTCAGACTCGTCCTCTTCCAAAGCTTCACGAGGAATAATCCCCTCAGGGAGAGGAGGCATACAAGGCGACACCGCCCAATCCTGCATACAAACAGTGAAGATCAGCAAACATAACAGGTAAGCAACAGAAAACGCAATTGCGAAAATAAGCTACTGCGTAGCACAACTATACCTCAGGAGGAGGATTCGAAGCATTGAAAGGAGGAACGACTGGCTCGTTCGGAAGCACATCCTTGAGGGTGTACTTCCTGACCAGTCGCACCCTCTTATCTACCTCACTCGCGGACATGCCATCAGCAGACACGCGAGTGGCATTATCAGCGCCACCCCATTGAAACATGGGATGGACCCTGGCCTGGAGAGGCTGGACGCGACGACGCGGCCAAGTCCTAACAAGGGCGCAGCCTCCCTCTTCTGCGCCTATGCGACTCTCGAGGTCGCAGATGCGTTTATATAGCACGTCTGTCTCCGCGAGTTCGGAAGGCATGATCACGTTCTTCCAAGAACGCATCTTCTTGCAGGGAGTCGCGGGATCGAAAGGCGCGAGACCAAAGTGCTCGTCCTTGGCCTTCTAGTCGTGAACATAGAACCCTTTGGCCCTCCATCCCTGGACGGACTTGGTAAGCTTGATGTCGAAGTAGGTGGCGGATGGGTCGACATGGATACCGCAACCACCTACATCATAAACTAAAGAGCCAGAGGCGGATTGACGCTTCAATTTAAACAAGCGCTTGAAAAGACCAAAGTGTGGCTCGATTCTGAGCTAGCACTCGCAAAGGGTGATGAAGCAGGTGATGTGGAGAATCGAATTTGGGGACAGCTGATGAAGCTGGAGCCCGTAGAAGCAAAGAAGACCCCTAAGGAAGGGGTGGAGAGGCAAGGAGAGACCGCGAATGACGAATGCAAGAAACATCACTCGAAAACCAGCAGGAGGCACAGGAATGGTCTCACCGCTGGGGACGCGCGAATCGGCGACTGCTGCAGAAATAACTCCGTCTTGGCGAAGAAGACGGAGATCCGACGCCTTGATGATAGAGGGGCGCCATGCGCCATTGGTCACGCGGGTGCCCGCGACCTTATTTTTCCCGCCGGCGGCAGCGCTGGTGCCCACAGCAGCGGAGCCACCTTTCTTCTTCGTCGCGGCAACGATGGCCGCGGAATCAGCGGCAGCACCTCCTTTCTTCTTTCCCATTGCGCGGCGGCGATGAGAGCGCAAAAAGTAACTTGGAAACGAATGGAAGTGGTCCAGCGCTGTGGAGGAGACGAGCGCAGGAAAGCAGAAGAACATCAGCAATGGCAATGGCAGCGAGGACGAAAAAGTGCAGATGAAAAATTACCACCGCAGCGCCGCTATTTAACCCCTGGAAGATGCAATCCAACGGTTGACAAAAACCCTATTAGACGCGTGGCGTGCATCGTGTTGGACACGTGGAGAAGAGGAAGCGCGAACCGTCCCCCCACTTCTACCATTACACGCGGAAATCGAGGAGGCGCAGTTAAAAATAAGATTACGCATGCCCAGTCAAACCAAAGTCAGAAAGTGGGATCCATCGCTCGTCACGTCCTGTCAAAATCGCTCACGCGGGCAACTGAGGTCATACAAACTTCAGCACTGACTTCACTAACGCTACGAAGTGGAAAACTTCGACTATTTTTAGTCCTTGCTGGAGTCTTCGACTCCACCAAGCACTCGGGGGCTACTCCCATAGGGAGCGCTGGCCGCGCACCCTACGACTTTTTCTTTTCTTGTTGCAGGAACGTGGACAATCACAAAAGCAAACCCAACCACTCGAAACACAGTTCGATTATGGACATGGGTTACTCCCATAGGGAGCGCCGGAAACAAATTCGACTGAAACAAGCAGGCAAAAGACGACAGCAGTCGCGAAAGTATTTAGTCCCTGCCTGAGTCATCGACTGAAACAAGTCAGCAAAAAGACGACAGCAGTCGCAAAAGTTTTTAGTCCCTGCCTGAGTCTTCGACTCAAACAGGCACTCGGGGGCTACTCCCACAGGGAGCGCTGGTCGCGCACCCTATGATTATTTGCACAAAAACTGTGTGTTGACAACATCCGCACTCGCAATCTTTGGCGACACTGCCTCACAAATTTTCCCTACAAAGAGACCACGTCTCCTGGGACGCCCGAATCGTCTCCGCGATGATAAAATTCGGATGCCGTGCTTACGGCGTGAAGGTAAGACCTGAATAAGGCCTAGCAATGCTTTTAACTGCGCACTACCAGAAATGTATCCGTGCCTACAGGCATGATGAACATGCCTTGACGGACGCGTCGAGTGCTCACACCCATATAACTGGAATTCGACTCCTGTAAGACCTCCACGGCCTGAGTCGAATTACACCAGCACTTTTCCGGATTCGAGTCCGGGGACTCGAATTTGAGTAGATTGCGTTTTTTCACCCTAAGGTGGTTAACTGATACCGATACTTCGGTTATATCAGGCACGTATATCAACAATCCTTATGACATAAATAAAAGCAGTCGAAAATGTATTCATTCAGGCACTCGAAGACTTCAAAAAAGTCCCCGGTCGAATCTGCGATTCCACTGGACACTCGGGGGCTACTGACATGGGTATACCCTGCAGGTACTCGAGCTTGGTATATACGGTCTAAATACGAATAGGCCCACGGTGTCGCCAAGGCCCAGATAGAAGGACTCGAGTAACTTGCGGACTCTCGATTGCTTGAAGATCAAGAAAAAGCTAAAGATAGAAAGTTTGAAAGAAAAAACCCTAACTTGTAACCAACTCTACTTGCTACCCGAGACCTAACCTATCTATATAAGAGCTAGGAGGGGGCGGCGAGGAAGACACACGCAAGCCTAGCTTCCACAAACCCTCGCCAAATTGCATCTGCGCACCGTTGTAACTTTCGACTCCCTCAATAATTCCACGAGCAGACAAGCAGGAGTAGGGACCTCTATGAGGCCTGAACCTGGGTAAATCCTTTGTCTCTTGTGTGCTTGTTTGCTAGCCGATAGATGTCTCCAGCGCTCCCTCCTTCTACAAAACCCAAGTCCATAACAATGGGCATTGATGAGTTAAACCCTCGTCACCCAGAAAGGAGAGGAACTTGCATACCTGAGACTGGAGCTTTCTGGTGTTCGGAATGGTCCTGCCCATCTCCACGACAAGGTCATGGAGATGGAGAACATGGCGAAGGCGTCTCTACCCGCTATTTATAGGTGAGTATGCTTACCGCGGATCTTCAGAGGAAGCTTCACGCCATCCACATGGAGTCTTCTCTATGAGAGAAAGAGGCATAATTCTTAGCGGGCCAACAAGATGAGTCCAATAAAGATGTCGTGAATAAGCCGGAGTCGGTCCAGATATGATGGATAATACTCACTGTGTTCACATTGACACACTCCTACGAGTCGCTGCACAAGTAAACGAGCTATTTCCCAAGCTCAACCTGAGACTGATGGATATTGCTGGGAAGGATAACATGTATGTATGCACTCACTTCTTTGCCGGATTAATGAGTAAGATCGTTGGGATTCAGTCATCGTTTGAGTCCCTCCTTGCAGAAGAGGGCATGGACGTGGCGACGGAGGTGGCCTCTACACTACTGTCAAGGCTGCACCACCACATCCATGGCTTCCCCACCGAGACCGTCCAAGTTTTTTCTGCCCGATAAGGACCTTCATCTCTCCAAGGACGATGTTGTGGCCACTTTCAGCAAGGTTGTGGTGCTGATAAGGTGAAATCACTACAAAAATACCCCCGTCTCAAGCACTTTTTTGGGGCAGCACAAGCAAAAAGTATCTCGAAAAGTGTTTAGTCCGGAACAAGGAGAATCTACTAGGGCAGCATACAATTATATGCTATGGAATGTTTATTCATGACATTAAATTACCCCGCGGTTGCTGTACATCAGTACTAGCATTCATATATTCCTCTGTACAAGAACCAGGGAAGTATTAATACCGTAGTGGAAAAGACTAGACGTTTTTGTCTCTCCTTGGAACATCTGCAGAAGTACGGTGGCGGCGGTTATTGGACATCTAGGAGGCAGATAACTATCCTTCCTCTTGTCTAGCGATGCCGGCACGTGCAATTGTTTATTTTTTCGATTTCATTGGCACTGGATTTCGCATTTTTGGTTTTCTCTGTAACTGTTTTTTCCATAAATTGAATGATTTATCGACCTCACAACCTGCATATTGATGTTTTTCTTTCAAATTCAGCGTTCGTGGAGTACCGCAGAATTTCCGTGACCCGCAGTGAGACGGGGAACATGACTAGTTTATGTACTCTGAATGCCCAGGGAGCCGCGTAGACCATCGATTCACGGCCTATGACAAGGAGTTCGTAGAGCACACCGGGGACAAGTTGGCTGCGTGCCATCCTGACATCCAATTTGCATTGCGTTTGTTCGAGTGGGTTGAGACATAGTATTTACTACACCTCCAGTAAGTGCCGCACGAGCTCTAGTGTGCTGAGAGGAAAGATAACATGCTATATACGCATGCCGTGTACGACCAACAAATGGAACCTGCAATCAACGAATTTTGCACTCGGACGAGAGATTGTGTGGAAGCGATGAGCGAATGGTGCACTAGAGTGGAGACCTAGGTGCAGGACCTTAATGATAGTTTGGAGAGGCTTTCTACTATATGTATTTAGTTTGTACTAGTTAATCCAGTAGTAGATTACAGTAATATACTGTCCTTTTGGTGGCTTCTTCATTTTGAACAGTGTAATGCCAAATTAGATCATGCACAAGTACATGTGTATGACTGGTATCCCCATATTTATTTATATGAAATTACAGATATTCCTATTTGGTTATGTTCTTTTGCTCGCTTTCTAATCAATACTAATGTTAATCAAATAGAATGTTGGGAAATATGTGACACTTTGACTTGCCAAAAAAATATTATGCACGGGATGGCGTACTTAAGCCTCATATTTTTTCCGCTTCGGACCCCACACAGGTCACTCTCAACCTTATCCAAAAATTCTCCCACCAACCACCAACCCACTCTACCCCTAACCCTATCCACCTATCCGTGGCGGTGCTGACCTCACTGGAACGCGAGACCACACCGTCTTCCTTGGCGGCGTGTACATCTCCACGGCAGCGGTGACCCCTCTGTCACGCGGGACCACACCGTATTTCTCGGAGGCACGTACCTCTCCGAGGAGGCACTGACCACTCCGGCGCGCAGGACCGTACCATCCTCCTTGGTGGCGCGCACATATCCGTCAGGGATGACATATTCTTCCTCGATGGGCTAACCTCGACCGCATCGCCTGGATGCATATATGTATGTCTCCAGTCACTCGAATCTATAGTTTCTATTTGATAGCACTGAAATCTATAATAAAATACAATTTCTTGAATCAATATGTTAGCTCATGATTTAGTGTGCATTAGGATCTGGAATTTAATATAACGTATGTTAGCCAGCTACACAGACTTTACACCACCACTATCTTAATCTGTCCATCTAATTTCTTTCAATTTCATAACTCTCTGTACCATGCGAGGTAAACTGGTTAAACTCTGTCAACACAAGGAACATATAGGTCTGCCAATGAAAATTAACAAGATCAATATTCTTTCAATTGGTTCCAGGTCCAAATATTCTTTCATTCGAGAAGTACACCCTATGATATGGGTTTGGCAATAAAGTTAACATGACCATGGCAAGAAGGAAAAATCTGAATAAATTGTTAGAAGTTATAGCTCAAAAATTCCTTACTATGTTTGCACCCTCAATAAATCGACAATCTACAAAAAAAATATAGTAATTATCTTTGAACTTAACCAATATAGTAATTATCTTTGAACTTAACCATGCCTAGAATGTCAATCTAATTACTCTAGATACATACTATAACTAAATTAACTGTTCATGTCTTTCCTGTGTACTAATTCTCATCAAATGTCTTCAGAAAGTATATTATACCTTACATATATAATGGAGAAACCAAATGGTGTCTGTGAAGTTAAAGTGAAGTGTGATAATGAAGGTACTATCAATTTGACATCAAACTGGGGAGATTATGTTCGCCAACACAAACTCTAGGAAGGTGATGTTTCTACCTTCCAGTTCAAAGTCGAAGCGGGCTCTCCAATCGTGACAGTGCATCTTTTGTAATGATTTGAACGTGTGGGTATTATAATAAGATATGTACCTAGCTATGTGAGTTGTGGATTTGTTGTGTTGAGAAGTACTATATGTATACAATGAATGTTCATGTTTATTATGTTGAAGCTGCATTCTGTGTGTTATGAGTTCTTTGTTATTCCATTCCTGATTGATATTAAATATTGAATGGTGGCTGAATTGTAAAATTGCCATATAGCATACGCCGACGCAGTTTTCCTTGATGGCTTTTTTTGCCGCGTCAGTTTGAGCGCGGAGACTAGGCATGTTTCTCGGAGTTTATAATCACAAGGGCACGCAAAACATGTTGTAGTGAATCTGACTGAGGAGGATCAACCATGGGCGCGACTCTGGCCCATGCCGGAGCCTCCTGGCGATGCTTCCTTGAACGATAATAACAATGTAATAGTCTGTTAGAACATATCTCTTGTTAACTCTTTAAGTCATCTGCGCAAGTCATTGGCTTCTCGGGTTCATGATCCCTTTGCGTTGTGTATTTCTTGGCCCAGATATTCTAGGGGATTGTCCAGCAGATGTACAACAGACTGTAGGACTAGGATAACTTTCATGAAGGTCTTAGCTTTCGAGGTAATGCTTCTTGTCCTATGATTCCCTCGAGCTGACGAGGTACGCACCTCCCAGTTGCAAGCATCTCAATCTTCTTATTGCTAATGTTATTGTACTCATTTATATTGAGATAGTTTGCTTGGCAGTGATGGGTCTGTTGGAGGTTAGCATACGAAGGCCGGGCCTCCCACACTATCTCGTACCATAAGCACACCTATGGCAAAAGACCGCCCCTCTCATGCTTCATCAAACACGGTTCCTGCGCGCGCGTCTCAGGCTGCTCTTAAGTTAACGATATACACACAAATATATATACTCCCTTTCCCCATGCGCTCATTTCATTTAAAACAATTTATGCATATCTGGCCTATTTGCCAAGATAAACTAGAAGAAGGGTTAAACACTCAGGTATAATTCAATATTCACACCTACTCCGAGTAGTAATGTACCCTTCTGTCCTTGATCAGAGTACAACATATTCAGACTACCAAAAAAACATCTCTCTCTCAGCCCTACATATAGACATTATTATTTAGATCTTCGGGGGGCTAAATATCACCTGATATTGATTCTTATGTAAATAGCGCCAATTAGTCATGTGATATTAAATCCACCCCAAGGACAACTAACTATATTTATATACCCCAACCAGTCAACCACTAGTCATTCTTCTAGGCCGGGTTCACAAACTACTTCATCACATTTCTGTGCATGCACGAATCACCACGATTTCACGAAGCATTATACGAGTTGCAGTGAGTCAATGGGATTCCACCATTTACTCGCTTACCCATATGCTCGGGGAAAATATTTACGAACAAAAAACGTGGCAGTGACATTAGATTGTGAACTGCGAATAGGAGACATCAGGAAGATAATGGTCAGCATCAATAGGACACCTGGTAGTTTACGATATCAGGATCAACTGTGAGACCATGCTAATCCCGACAACTAGTGATGCATATAGGGCCAGCGAGCAGCGACTATGAGGCATGCTCCAATCATCAAAGCCTGCTAGCTTACTTCCCAATCTTGTCATCGGAGTCCTCCAGTGTCATCGGGGCACAGAACATGTCACCCACGGATTCAAATCCCACTGGCAGCTCTAGGATAACAGTACCAGGGTGTATCGAGGGCTGTGGAGATCTTCGAAACGAATATGTATCCCTATAGAAAAAACATGATTAGGCCAGCTTTGCCATGGGCTTACAAGGGTGGTGGCATAATCTTCCTTGTCTGGTCTGCTTAGTTGCTGGCGATCAACTTCTTTCCCGAAATAATTTCTTGCTGAAAATTATTTTCAATGGATTTCCCCAAATAATTTCTTGCTTAGTCGCTGGCGATCAACATCGAGGTGCGTTACCATTACATCAGGGAGTGCATTGAGGATGGGCAGATTCTCGTCGAGTTCATCAGCTCCAGTGATCAGCTCGCGGACATTTTTACGAAGGCGCTCACTCGAGTCAAGTTCTAGGAGCTTCGCAGGAGGATTGGCATCGTCGAGATCAAGTAGGTCCTGCAGCACCTAGCTTGGGGAGAGAATGTTGAATAAGCTAGTTGCTAGACTACCAGTAGCGTCGGTGCTGTATGTGTTAGGTCTGAAACTGTCGTCTGTTTCAAGTAGTTTTCTGTTGCTAGTTTATTTTCTGTTTCAGAGGTAGTTAGAGCTCCACGCGTTCTGTGCGTTTGAGCTAGTCAATAGGACCAGGCACGACGCTCACGTCTCAGTCATGGGATGGCATGACTCGGTAGGAGAAGTGACGATCGATGCGGCATGTCTTTGTTTTCTCTGAATAAATAGAAACAACCAGAAAAGCAGCAGAGGTTGAACGCTGCACTACTCCTGTGTTCATCGCATTAGTTTTCCTCTCTCTCTCACACTCAAGATTAAGATCTGAGGGCAACAAATTGCACTTGGATTTAGGCTTTCCTTTAGACGGTCAAACTGAATTTACCGCAATTACACGGCAAGTCTTGATGTGCATGGTCCAATCCCAACTAGGACAGTAATTAGATGGCCTAATTGCCCACGACAAGGTTGGTATTCACGTACACAGTTGCCTCAAACCTCAAGCAGACGGGGACTGCCGTCAGCCACCGACTGCCACCGCCGCCCGCGCATGCCATTGAACTGCCATCAGGCACCGACTGCGCGGCTGCATCTTGTGATCGCTTCATCTTCTGACTCCTCCGCCACGTCTGAAGCCGTGCAAACTGGGACACAGCGACGTACAACGCTGATCGCTGCTGCCGGCTTGCCGCACGCCGGTGCCATGCAATCTTCCAAGAAACTGATCTCCTGGCCCCGAATCAATAGATCATCTCTCAAACCTCAAGGTATATTATCTGTGCACAACTAATCTTCTCTGATTCGGTCCTAATACATTATTTAGCAGTAGTAGTTTCAGGTGCTTAATTAGATGATATATAGAGATGCAGTTTATATTTTCTTTCATCTAGCGATTATAATGATAAGAAAGAATAGAATATAGTTTTCCCCAAATCACTTGCTACAAGCCCGAGTCATTGTGCACCAAAAATATAGTTGTAAGATCTGGTATGTAATGACATAGCCAAAATGAATCCATCGGTTGTAAAAGATGAGCCATTTTTCTATGTATGCAAGTGCCTTGCATATCACAATACGATTTTATGCAAGGCTTTTTGAGATAAAAAGTTCGACATTAATAGTTGTCTTGTTCGACCCACCTATGCCCAAATCCTGGCTCCGCCCTGGCTCTAATGGATTGTAAAATTCTAGTTATAGGTAAGGTGTGTAAGTGATCGTTAAGCTCGAAATGTTGGAGAGCTAGTTCACAATCCCTCTCCATACGTCACGAACTGAAGTAGTGAATTCGAATAGACGCGTCTCATGGTATATCATCACCTCGATTTTAAAGAACACGTATGAGGTTGCTCTCCCATAGCTCCTCCCTCCCCTGCCGCTGCCTACGTACATAGCACCACCACCAGGTCCTCCTGGCGTCGTAGCTCTCCCCCTTCATCCCCTCCCTTTCAGGTTCCGAGCCATCGAATACTGATGGTAAATGTGGGTGAGCCCCAAGTGCCCCCTAGATATGGAAGACGGACTTCCCTTGTACAACACGGGTGTAAAGTGGAGGTATCATGGACTGGCGGTGTTCGGCCTCGTGTGGTATATCTCCTAGAGCAGAGAGGCAGTAGAGTGGTGTGGAGACGGCTCACCTCCTCCGCTGTGGCTTGGGGCCTCTGGGCCTATGACGTGCTTGAGCTCGGTGCGGTGGATCTTCGGGTGGCACAGACCAGTCTCGAATTGCGCATTCTACTTACAATCACGCTACTTGTGGTGTATCCTAGAGACAAATTCTCTGATAGTTCGGAGCTGAGATGGTGGCATCTGTGTGTGATGTTACCAAGTTGAAGGAGTAGCTTCTGGGATCTGCTGCCCCCACCTACACATTAAGGGGAAAACCCTAGAGCTAGGTTTCACACGTCGAACGATGGCGTCACTTTTAGTATATCTCTTCCTCCTAAGGGCATCATTTTTGTAACATGTTTCTAGCTAGAGAGGTCTGGTCATGGAGCGAAATTTACAACGATCGTAAGCCCCTATTCAAGTTTGGCATATACGAGCAAAAACTTGTCGTTTTCGCTTTTTATGGCCGTTTTCATTAGCTATTGCTCACTGCTTCGGGGTTCCAAGGCGATTTACAACGACCGTAAGACCCGATACATGTTTGAGAGATATGAAAAAAACTCGTCGTTTTCGTGTTTTATGGCCGTTTCATTAGCTATTGCCCACAGTTTCGGGGTTCCAGGGCGATTTACAATGATCGTAAGACCTGGTACATGTTTGAGAGATATGACCAAAAACTCATAGTTTTCGCATTTTATTGGCATTTCATGAGCTATTGCCCTCAGGTTTACGGCTCAAGGGCGATTTACAATGACTGTAAGCCCCGATACAAGTTTGCGACATATGACGAAATACTCGTGGTTTTTGCTTTTTATGGCCATTTTCATTAGCTATTGCCCACAGTTTCGGGGTTCCAAGGCGATTTACAACGACCGTAAGGCCCGATAAATGTGTGAGATATGACCAAAAACTCATCATTTTCGCGTTTATGGCCGTTTTCATGAGCTATTACCCATAATTTGGGGGTTCCATGGCGATTTGCATGGCCCGTGAGACCCGATACAAGTTTGAGAGATATGACGAAAAACTCGTCGTTTTTTGTTTTATGCTTGTTTTTATGAGCTATTGCCCACAGTTTCGGGGTTACATTGCGATTTACAACGACCATTAGACCTGGCACATGTTTAAGAGATATGACCAAAAACTTGTAGTTTTCGCGTTTTATTGCCATTTTCATGAGTTCTGGCACTCAGTTTTATGGCTCAAGGGAGATTTACAATGACGGTAAGCCCCGATACGAGTTTGTGAGAAATGACAAAACACTCGTCGTTTTCGCATTTTTTGGCCGTTTTCATTAGCCATTGCCCACTATTTCGGGGTTCCAAGGCGATTTATAACGAGTTTGAGAGATATGACCAAAAACTTGTTGTTTTCGCTTTTTATGGCCGTTTTCATTAGTTATTGCCCTCTGTTTCGTGGCACCAAGGCGATTTACAACGACCATAAGACTCGGTACATGTTTGAGAGCTATCACCAAAAACTCGTCGTTTTCTCGTTTTATGGTTGTTTTCATGACCTTTTACCCACAATTTTGGGGGTTCCAGGGTGACTTGTATGGCCCGTCAGACTCGTTCTAGGGCTTTTTATGGCTGTTTTCATTATCTGTTGCCCACTGTTTCGGGGTACCAAGGCGATTTACAACGATCGTTAGACCCGGTACATATTTGAGAGATATAACCAAAAACTTGTCGTTTTCTCATTTTATGGCTATTTTCATGACCTATTACCCACAGTTTTGGGGGGTTCTAGGTGACTTGTATGGTCCGTCAGACTCGTTTTAGGGAGATTTACAATGAATAAGACCTAATACAAGTATAGAGATATGACCAAAAATTCGTCGTTTTCTTGTATATCGCCGTTTTCACGAGCTATTGCCCATAGTTCCGGGGTTAGAGGGCAATTTACAACAATGTAAGACCTGGTACATGTTTGAGAGATATGACCCAAAACTCTTAGTTTTCATGTTTTATTGCCATTCTCATGAGCTATTGCCCATTGTTTTTGGATTCCAGGGAAATTTACAACAACCATAAGAACCGATACATGCTTGAGCGATATGACCAAAAACACCTCGTTTTCGTGTTTTATGGCTGTTTTGATGAGCTATTGCCCATAGTTTGGTGGTTCTAGAGAAATTTACAACGACCGTAAGAACCGATACAAGTTTGAGCGATATGACCAAGAACTCGTCGTTTTCTTATTTTATGACCGTTTTCATGAGCTATTGCCCACGGTTTTGGGATTCCCGGGTGATTTACAATGACAATAAGACTTGTTAGAAGTTTGAGAGATATGACCAAAAACTTATTGTTTTCTTGCTTTATGGATATTTTCATGAGCTATTGCCCACAGTTTCGTGGTTCTTGGGCGAATTACAACGACCGTAAGACCTGGTACATGTTTGAGAGATATGATCAAAAACTTATCATTTTTCGCGTTCTATGGCCGTCATAGATTTGGGATTCTAGGATGATTTACAACGACCGTAAGACCCGAACAAGTTTGAGAGATATGACCAAAAACTCATCGTTTTCGCGTTTTATGGCCATTTTCATGAGCTATTGTCCATAGTTTGGGCATTCCAGGGCAATTTACAACGAGTAGAACCTGATACAAGTTTTAGTGATATGACCAAAAACTCGTCATTTTCGCATTTTATGGCCGTTTACATGAGCTATGCCGATGGTTTTGGGGTTCAAGCGCAATTTACAATAACCGTAAGACCCGATACATGTTTGAGATATATGACCAAAAACTCTTCGTTTTCGCGTTTATAGCCGTTTTCATGAGCTATTGCCTATGGTTTTAGGATTCCCGGGTGATTTACAACGACAATAAGACCTGATACAAGTTTGAGAGATATGACCAAAACCTCATCATTTTCTCGTTTTATGGCCGTTTTAACGAGCTGTTGCCCACGGTTTCGGGGTTTTACGGCGATTTAAAATGACCGGAAGACCAGGTACATGTTTGAGAGATATGATCAAAAACTTGTCATTTTTCATGTTCTATAGCCGTTTTCATGAGCTATTGCCCATAGTTTTGGGAATCTACGGCGATTTACAACGACCGTAAGACCTGTTACAAGTTTGAGCAGTATGACTAAAAACTCATCGTTTTCGCGTTTTATGGCCATTTTCATGAGCTATTGCCCATAGCTTTGGGGGTTCCAGGGCAATTTACAACGAGTAAAACCTGATACATGTTTGAGAGATATGACCAAAAACTAATCGTTTTCACGATTTATGACCGTTTTCATGAGCTATTGCCCACGCGTTTGGGGTTCAAGTGCGATTTACAATGACCATAAGAACCGATACATGTTTGAGATATATGACCAAAAACTCGTCGTTTTTGCGTTTATGGCCATTTTTATTAGCTATTGCCCATGGTTTTAGGATTCTCGGATGATTTACAACGACAATAAGACCTGATACAAGTCTGACAGATATGACCAAAAACTCATCATTTTCTCGTTTTATGGCCGTTTTCATGAGCTGTTGCCCACGGTTTCGGGGTTCTAGGGTGATTTAAAATGACCATAAGACCCGGTACATGTTTGAGAGATATGACCAAAAACTTGTCATTTTTCGCGTTCTATGTCCGTTTTCATGAGCTATTGCCCATGGTTTTGGATTCTAGGGATATTTACAACGACCGTAAGACCCGAACAAGTTTGAGAGATATGACCAAAAACTCGTCATTTTCACGTTTTATGGCCGTTTTCATGAGCCATTGTCCATAGTTTGGGGGTTCCAGGGCGATTTACAACGAGTAAAACCTGATACAAGTTTTAGAGATATGACTAAAAACTCGTCATTTTCGCATCTTATGGCCATTTACATGAGCTATGCCCACGGTTTTGGGGTTCAAGCGCAATTTACAATGACCGTAAGACTAGATACATGTTTGAGATATATGACCAAAAACTCTCGTTTTCGCGTTTATAGCCGTATTCAAGAGCTATTGCCTATGGTTTTAGGATTCCCGGGTGATTTACAACGACAATAAGACCTGATACAAGTTTGAGAGATATGAGCAAAACCTCATCATTTTCTCGTTTTATGGCCGTTTTAACGAGTTGTTGCCCAGGTTTCGGGGTTCTAGGGCGATTTAAAATGACCGGAAGACCAGGTACATGTTTGAGAGATATGATCAAAAACTTGTCATTTTTCATGTTCTATGTCCGTTTTCATGAGCTATTGCCCATAGTTTTGGGAATCTATGGCGATTTACAACGACCGTAAGACCTGATACAAGTTTGAGCGGTATGACCAAAAACTCATCGTTTTCGCGTTTTATGGCCATTTTCATGAGTTATTGCCCATAGCTTTGGGGGTTCCAGGGCGTTTTACAATGAGTAAAACCTGATACATGTTTGAGATATATGACCAAAAACTAATCGTTTTCACGTTTTATGGCCGTTTTCATGAGCTATTGCCCATGGTTTTTGGGGTTCAAGTGCGATTTACAATGACCATAAGACCCGATATATGTTTGAGATATATGGCCAAAAACTCGTCGTTTTCGCGTTTATGGCCGTTTTCATCAGCTATTGCCCATGGTTTTAGGATTCACGGATGATTTACAACGACAATAAGACCTGATACAAGTCTAAGAGATATGACCAAAAACTCATTATTTTCTGGTTTTATGGCCGTTTTCATGAGCTGATGCCCACGGTTTCGGGGTTCGAGGGTGATTTAAAATGACCATAAGACCTGGTACATGTTTGAGAGATATGAACAAAAACTTGTCATTTTTCTCGTTCTATGTCCGTTTTCATGAGCTATTGCCCATAGTTTTGGGATTCTAGGAAGATTTACAACAACCGTAAGACCCGATGCAAGTTTGAGTGGTATGACCAAAAACTCGTCGTTTTCGCGTTTTATGGACGTTTTCATGAGCTATTGCCCATAGTTTGGGGTTCCCGGCTGATTTACAATGATAATAAGACCCGATACAAGTTTGAGCAATATGACCAAAAACTCGGCGTTTTATGGCCGTTTTCATGAGCTATTGCCCATAGTTTCGAGGTTACAGGGCGATTTACAACAAGTAAAACCTGATACAAGTTTGAGAGATATGACCCAAAAACTCATTGTTTTCTTGTTTTATGGCCCTTTTCATGAGCTATTGCCCACGGTTTCGGGCTTCTAGGGCGATTTACAACAACCGTAAGACCCGGTACATGTTTGAGAAGTATGATCAAGAACTTGTTATTTTTCACGTTCTATGGCCGTCATAGGTTTGGGTTTCTAGGGTGATTTACAACGACCGTAAGACCCGAACAAGTTTGAGCGGTATGACCAAAAACTCATCGTTTTCGTGTTTTATGGCCATTTTCATGAGTTATTGCCCATAGCTTTGGGGGTTCCAGGGCGATTTACAATGAGTAAAACCTGATACAAGTTTGAGAGATATGACAAAAAAACTCGTCATTTTCGCATTTTATGGCCATTTACATGATCTATGCCCACGGTTTTGGGGTTCAAGCGCAATTTACAATGACCATAAGACCCGATACATGTTTGAGATATATGACCAAAAACTCTCGTTTTCAAGTTTATAGCCGTATTCATGAGCTATTGCCTATGGTTTTAGGATTCCCGGGTGATTTACAATGACAATAAGACCTGATACAAGTCTAAGAGATATGACCAAAAACTCATCATTTTCTGGTTTTATGGCCGTTTTCATGAGCTGTTGCCCACGGTTTCGGGGTTCGAGGGTGATTTAAAATGACCATAAGACCTGGTACATGTTTGAGAGATATGAACAAAAACTTGTCATTTTTCTCGTTCTATGTCCGTTTTCATGAGCTATTGCCCATAGTTTTGGGATTCTAGGGAGATTTACAAGGACCGTAAGACCCGATGCAAGTTTGAGTGGTATGACCAAAAACTCGTCGTTTTCGCGTTTTATGGACGTTTTCATGAGCTATTGCCCATAGTTTGGGGTTACCGGCTGATTTACAATGATAATAAGACCCGATACAAGTTTGAGCAATATGACCAAAAACTCGGCGTTTTATGGCTGTTTTCATGAGCTATTGCCCATAGTTTCGAGGTTCTAGGGCGATTTACAACAAGTAAAACCTGATACAAGTTTGAGAGATATGACCCAAAAACTCATTGTTTTCTTGTTTTATGGCTGTTTTCATGAGCTATTGCCCACGGTTTCGGGCTTCTAGGGCGATTTACAACAACCGTAAGACCCGGTACATGTTTGAGAAGTATGATCAAGAACTTGTTATTTTTCGCGTTCTATGGCCGTCATAGGTTTGGGTTTCTAGGGTGATTTACAACGACCGTAAGACCCGAACAAGTTTGAGAGATATGACTAAAAACTCGCCGTTTTCGCGTTTTATGGCCGTTTTCATGAGCTATTGCGCATGGTTTTGGGGTTCCACAGTGATTTACAACGAGTAAAACCTGATACAAGTTTGAGAGATATGACAAAAAAATTCGTCGTTTTCGCATTTATGGCCGTTTTCATGAGCTATTGCCCATGGTTTTAGGATTCCCGGATGATTTACAATGACAATAAGACATGATACAAGTTTGACAGATATAACCAAAAACTCATCATTTTCTCGTTTTATGGCCGTTTTCATGAGGTGTTTCCCATGGTTTCGGGGTTCTAGGGTGATTTAAAATGACCGTAAGACCCGCTACATGTTTGAGAGATATAATTAAAAACTTGTCATTTTTCGCATTCTATGGCTATTTTCATGAGCTATTGCCCATAGTTCTGAGATTCTAAGGAGATTTACAACGACCGTAACACCCGATACAAGTTTGAGCGGTATGACCAAAAACTCGTCGTTTTCGCGTTTCATGGACGTTTTCATGAGTTGTTGCCCACCGTTTCGGGGTTCTAGGGCGATTTAAAACGACCGTAAGACCAGGTACATGTTTGAGAGATGTGATAAAAAACATGTCATTTTTCGCGTTCTATGGCCATTTTCATGAGCTATTGCCCATGGTTTTGGGGTCCAAGCGCGATTTACAATGACGGTCAGACCCGATACATGTTTGAGATATATGACCAAAAACTCCGTCGTTTTCGCGTTTTATGGCCGTTTTCATGAGCTATTGCCCACAATTTTAGATTCCCGAGTGATTTATAATGACAATAAGACCTGATTGAAGTTTGAGAGATATGACAAAAAACTCATCATTTTCTCATTTTATGGCCGTTTTCATGAGCTATTGCCCACGGTTTCGGGGTTTTAGGGCAATTTACAACGACCGTAAGACTCGGTACATGTTTGAGACATATGATCAAAAACTCGTCGTTTTCGCGTTTTTGGCCGTGTTCATGAGCTATTGCCCATGGTTTTTTAGGATTCCCGGGATATTTACAACGACAATAAGACCTAATACAAGTTTGACTGATATGACCAAAAACTCATAATTTTCTCGTTTTATGGCCGTTTTCATGAACTGTTGCCCATGGTTTCTAGGTTCTAGTGCGATTTATAACGACTGTAAGACCCGGTACATGTTTGAGAGATATGATCAAAAACTTGTCATTTTTCACGTTCTATGGCTGTTCTCATGAGCTATTTCCCATAGTTTTGGGATTCTAGGGAGATTTACAACGATCGTAAGACCCGATACAAGTTTGAGTGTTACGACCAAAAACCTGTCATTTTCACGTTTTATGGACGTTTTCATGAGCTATTGCCCATAGTTTGGGGTTCCCGACTGATTTACAACGATAATAAGACCCGATATAAGTTTGAGCTATATGACCAAAAACTCATCGTTTTCGCGTTTTATGGCCGTTTTCATGAGCTATTGCCTATAGTTTCGAGGTTCCTGGGAGATTTACAACGAGTAGAACCTAATACACACTACTAGGGAGAAACCTACCCGAGGCGCACCAGAAACCCTATCCGAGGTGCATATGGTATGCGCCTCTAGCGTCATGGCTGTAGTATTTGTTATGCGAGGCGCATATCATATGCGCCTTTAGTATTTGTTATTCGAGGCGCATATCCTCCTATAATTCTCATATGCGCCTTGGATATATTTTCAAAATTCAAGTTTTACAGCAATTTTCAAATAATAGTTTATAGGTATTCAAATATATAATACAGTCCAGTATACAGTATAAACAACACAGAATTTTCCAAAAACTTGCAATTGACAAAGCATAATAGAACTAGCATAAATACAAGTACATTACACATCAATAGCGACATACGAGCTCATACATCAGCTAGAATCAACAAGTGCAAGTTTTCACACAACACCAAGTGTTTGTGCCACAAGTTCACACCTCCGAGTACAAGTTCACAATCACATTACAACTCCAACGACGAAGCTCGATCTAGATGAAGTAGAGCGCATAACCTACCATGAAGAGCAACAAGGTGGTGATCACGAGGAAGTTCCTCCACTTCTTCCTCGTGTGCCTCCTTCACTTCTCTTCCGCCACCTCTCTATTCTTGTAGCCTTTGTAGCCGTTGCCCAAGAATTCGTTCACTTGCTTGTGGCACACCTGGAACCTTGCCGACGTACACGACATGGCACTTCTTCGCCATCTCCTGTACACAAGATAGATGATATTATCTATGTAAGTGGAAAGCAATAGCAGTTCACAAGATAAGATCATGCATATATATATGGGTGCAACTAGATGTAAGAAATCACATTCTAATCATCGGCATTTCGAAAAAAGACAAAAAAAATCAAACCAAGAATCACTTGCATTAGTGCCTCATACTTAGGTTGGGCATGGAAATAACAATGCTCGCTGTTTGATCTCGTGTGGAAAGTAGAGTAGATGCCCAAATTACTAGTCTACTTGGCACACCAGATCAAACAGCAGCATAGTCATACACATGACGCCACAACACATTCTAATCATTGGCATTTTGAAGAAATACCAAAAAAAGCAAACCAAGAATGACTTGGATTCGTGCCTCATACTATTCGTATCGCCAAAGACAAAAGAAGAGAAATACCTCCACGATTCATATAGCATGGGCATGATATGTCGAGTGGCAAAGCAAGGAAAGGATTCAGTCTCCATGACAATGACTCATTTCGAGTTTGGTGTGTCTAAAGGAGTCGTTGTCGTGGACCCAGAACCCTTTCCTTGGATTGCCACTCAACATATTATGTCTTATGTATATGAATCTCGAAAATATATGTCCTCTTTCGACTTTGGGGCTAGGAGATGAAATAGTTTATCATTTCATTGTTTCACCAAAGACGAAAGGAAAGAAATCATTTCACGATTCATATAACAATGTCGCTAGTGCTATACGAATAGTGAAGCAATGTCTTTCCTTTCGACTTTGGGGCTACAATGAGATATTTGAAACTAAATACTTCACCATTTCATTTAATTCACGCTATCTAATCTATTTGTATCGCCAAAGACAAAAGAATAGAAATACTTCCATGATTCATATAGCATGGGCATGATATGTCTAGTGGTAAACCAAAGAAAGGATTCGGTCTCCACGGAAACAACTCATTTCGGGTTTGGTGTGTCGAAAGGAGTCGTTGTCGTGGACCTAGAATCCTTTCCTTGGCCTACCATTAGACATATTATGTCTTATGTATATGAATCTCGAAAATATTTGTCCTTTTTCGACTTTGGGGCTACGAGATGAAATAGTTTATCATTTCTTTATATCGCCAAAGACGAAATGAATGAAATCATTCCACGATTCATATAGCAATGTCGCCAATGCTATACGAATAGTGAAGTAATTTCTTTCTTCCTTTCGACTTTGGGGCTACAATGAGATATTTGAAACAACATTTAATTCATGCTATCTAATTTATTCGTATCGCCAAACATAAAAGAAGAGAAATACTTCCACGATTCATATAGGATGGGCATGATATGTCGAGCGGTAAAGCAACGAAAGGATTCGGTCTCCATGACAACGACTCATTTCGAGTTTGGTGTGTCGAAAGGAGTCATTGACACGTGGATCCATAATCCTTTCCTTTGTATACCACTCAACATATTATGTCTTATGTATATGAATCTCGAAAATATTTATCCTCTTTCGACTTTGGGGCTACAAGATGAAATAGAATTAACTTGGGTGACATTGTTACAAGTCTACTTGCCTCATACTTAGGTTGGGCATGGAAAATGACAATGCCGCTGATGGATCTGTTGCGGCAAGTAGATTATATGCACAAACCTCTAGTCTACTTGGCACACCAGATCCAGCAATGACATGGTTACACACATGATGCCACAACACGTTTTAATCATCCGCATTTCAAAGAAAGACAAAGAAAGAAAACCACAAGAAGTAGGGCATCAATAACGAATGAAAAGCAACAAGCACTTAAAATAGTTCATAACACAAATAACTATGTAGTGGCGCTCATAATCAAGTTCAACAGTTGATGAAACATACTCTAGAGGTTTTGATAGGCAAGTTTAACATAATGATAAGAGGTTACAACACGAGTTCGGAACTAACAGCTAGCCACCCAGGCAATGCAATCATCAAGACTTCTTCGGCTATTGAGTCGGCTTTGGGGGGCATTGATGAAGCCCGACCAAGTTTTCGCCATCTGCATGAACGTCCTGCAGTCACCTTGCTGCGCTAAGCGTTCGTCTATCGCCCTGTTGGGCGGTGTATGGCCGTCATAGAAGGTGCCCCCGGATTTCATGACTCCCTGGTGCACGATTGTCGTGATCTCCTCGTGGATGTCAAAGAAGTGCTGCCTGAGGTTGTGATCATATATTATTGCAAGGCTTTCAGCCCACTTCACGAGGTTAGATGGCAGCGGTTTGCTCTCCATGTCATTGAAGAACGCCTTCATGTGGTAAATGGCTTAGAAGGCATCCTTCCTGCTTCTAGACGGCTGCTTGACGCAGGAAAACTTGGTGTTGTGGCATTGCCTGTTTGATGCCTCCCGCTGTGACGTAGCCAGTGAGAGCACCATCAAGAATTTTCTTTATATTTGTGTAGTTTTTTGGGATCGCACTGTTTAAGTCGAGGTACACGGCTGCTGAGTGTTTCAAATTCAAGCATATGAGCACACAGCCTGTTTGATCATCCTCCGTGATGGGATGGTAGGGAAGGAGAACCACATCCTTGTCGGAGTATGTTTGCAGGAAGGTTGAGAGGTAGTCGGTCACTAGCGCTATGTCCTCAGCATCTTTCAGGATGACGTCACGCATGAAATAGGGATCCACTATCTGGATTCCCGAGATCTTGTCTCTGGTGATCTGCATGGCCATATTGAGGGAGAATAGCTGGGCCAGGGTATTGTGCAGCCGGAACCTGTTCAACATGTCGAAGATGTCGGTATGCAGTAGGTAGAAGATATCCCCGAGGGGTACAGTGATGAAGCACGACACAGAAGGCACCTTATCCTTGAAAATGAGGTACGACTGATCGTTCTCGCTAATGCGACGCTCTTCAATTGTGAGACAACTATAATGAAGATTGTGCATTTGAGAGCCTGCGACCTCGAGCAACGAGTTACACATCACTGTTGCACCTGCCACGTGCTGCTGATTCCTGGCTTGCCCCGCAGGGCTGTCCTGAGCCTGGAGAACAAGATTTGGATCCTTGCCCCGGTCACCCTTAGGCTTCCTTTTGTGACCCTACTTCCTGCCCTTTGGGGCATCGGCCAGTGCGTTCACCTAACCGATCACCTTATGGAGGGTGCTAGGGCTGATCAAAGGAACTGCTGGCCTCGGAGGCTCGGTGAAGGGGCTGGGTGGCTGAAGCTCTTGACTAGTTGGGAAGAGACGCACCTGACAAGGGGGTTTCGCCAGTGCTGGTTGGGTATCGGCAACTTGATGTGTGCCTGATGGTGCCGGCTCATAGCAATCAGAAAACCTTGTGTTAACGAACTAGTCGCCGAAGTTTGGGTCAATTTCTCCATCATCATCATAGGGATCTGATGTCTACGCACTTCTATTCTTGTAGACAATTGTTGGGCCTCCAAGTGCAGAGGTTTGTAGAACAATAGCAAGTTTCCCTTAAGAGGACCACCCAAGGTTTATCGAACTTAGGGAGGAAGTGGTCAAAGGTATCCCCTCTCAAGCAACCCTACAATCAAGATACAAGAAGTCTCTTATGTCCCCAACACACCCAATACACTTGTCAGGTGTATAGGTGGACTAGTTCGGCGAAGAGATAGTGAAATACAAGTGGTATGGATATAAGACAACAATGCTAGAAAATAGTTTGATGGCGTGGAAGAGACTAAAGGAAAACTGAAATAAAGATGGAAGCAAGCAAACATGTAACAGATCTAGTTGCAAACGGTGTTTCAATGTTTAGAAACAAGGCCTAGGGATCATACTTTCGCTAGTGAACACTCTCATATAAATATATTATCTTCATGATACTACTCTGAACTACTCTCCGGTTGGATGATGTAGGGCTATAATACCACACCCCAAATTTTGCTTTCCCCATCTAGATAACCCCACACTGTCACCCTGAGCGCTAGATGGTTCCAACAAACACCATAATTTCATAGAAACATCCAACTCCAAATATAACTCATAACAAGTATTTGTAATCTCTAGCCTAAGTGCCACCAGTGTGTGCACGATGTCACTTTCACACACATGGGAAGAGCAGAGATCTATTAAAGCACTTGAGTAGCAAGGTACATCTACTTAATTACAAAGCTCATGATCACAATATGATCATGCATAGAGAAAGAGATGAACACATAGCTACCGGTAGAACCCTTTACTTGAGTAGAGAAAGTATATTCATGTTTCTATCTACCTTCTGAATTAAACTTGTTATGATAAAACTAGTGATTAAATCTCTCATGAACTTGATGACACACTTTACTTTTCTTGCCCTAGTAAACTTGAACCATTGTGTCATCTATGTTGTATATGCTTGCACTTATATTTTGGGGATTAGCAGAACCATGTTGTCATGGGGAACGCTTTCAACATTGCACTTGTACTTTGTACCTAGTTGATATCATGCTCTTTTGTCTATGGATGTCGTTGGTGTAAAATGAAAGGGGAGTTTGTAAGTCCATGGAGTTATGTATGTGTGTTAGAGAAACGTTTGGGCTGCCGGTCTAATCCATGCCTAATCATGGTGGAAACCTACAGCATAACCATAATGATCAATCTATGAAGCATTCTTCTTATAAAAAAGAGATAGAGATTAAGAAGAAGAGAAAAAGAAAAAAAAGAGATATGAGAAAAGAGGAACGTGAGAAAAAATCACCATTTTCCCATGGTAAATAAGAAGATTGCTGAGATGCTCGTTGTCTGCTTGCCTTGTCATTTTGATATGGGGATTCTTCCGTATCATCGGGTAAGGGGTACCCCGTTGGCGGTTCTCTATGATACACATGTACTTACTATGACAAGAACTTACCGGTAACTAAACTTGAGTAGCATAAGGAGCGGCCCTCGTATTCAAGGGACAGGAGATTTCGAACATATACTTTGTCAAGCATATACTCCATAGTTTGTTCACTTTAACCTTAGTCACTTGAAGATGCTTATGATAGGGGCAACAAGATCTGAAAGCTAATAAGTACCATAATTTTTGTAAGCTCTTTATGAAACTTGAATCCCTGCTTCCTTCTATGAAGGCCTTTCTTCCACTTTTATATCGAGTCTCCACCTTCTATCTTTGTGCACCTATTGAGAGAGCATAGTGGCCATTCTTAGTTTAATATGCATTGTCCCAAGACTTGTTGATTGATGCATAACTTTGATATTGCTTGTTCTTAAACTATTTGTATCTAGTCACCCTTATAAACTTTAAAGGTGTCATATGCAATTATGATTTGCTACATTATGAGGGACAAGCTGAATGCCACTAGGCTATGATTGATTTATGTGAAACAAACAAACGTCTTGCAAAGCATTGTTATTCATCAATCTTTTGTTTGTGCTTTTTCATGTTACAACATAGTTGCTATGTCTTATTGTTAGAACTTTATCTTTCATGCTATGTTGAAGTACTATGATCCCAGCTATCAATGTTTTACAAATACTTTGATCAATTTTATGATGGTGCATGTCACCTCAAAAAATATTCTTACTTTTTATCACTTACCTACTCGAGGACGAGCAGGAGTTAAGCTTGGGGATGTTGATACTAGTCATCTCCTGATTTGATGAGATAGACATACCCTTCATGGGAAAAATATCCTCAAAGAAAGTCGCATCATTCGACTCCATAATCGTACCAACATGCATGTCTGATACGTTGCTAACATATCTATAATTTTTGATGTTCCATGCTTGTTTTATATCTACTTTCTTATGTTTTATCCACACTTTGGAGTATTTTGATACACTTTCTTGGACTAACCTATTAACAAGATGCCACAGTGCCAGCTGCCTATTTGTATTTGGTTCCAGGAAAGTCAAAAAATGAATATTCTCGAAATTGGACGGGACAAAAGCCAAAGTCAATATTTCCCCGAGGGGGACACAGAGCCAGAATACGATACGAAGAGGGGCCAGGGGCCGCCCACACCACCTGGTCACACGTCCAGGCCTGACCCGCGCAAGGGGGTGGTGTGGCCACCTAGGGCACCCTCTTGGCCTCCCCTTTCGCCTATAAGATGCCTCCGATACAGAAACCCTAAGGAACCGATCAAAATTCCACGAAAGAGTCTGTAGCCACCGTCATCTCCATCCCTAGATCGGGAGGGATCTGAAGCTCTTCCCGATTCCCTGCTGGAGGGGAGAATTCACCCTAGAGTCCTTCATCACCATGCAAGCCTCCGGTGTGATGTGTGAGTAGTTCATTCTTGGACTACGGGTCCATGTAGTAACTAGATGGTTGGTTCTTCTCCTTTGTGCTACCATGTCTAGATTTTGTGAGCTCCGTTCATGATCAAGATCATCTATTTGTAATCATACATGTTGTGTTTGCGGGGTTCTGATGGATATTGAGATGCTATTCCAGATTGATTATTGATTCTATCATGTCTTTGTTATTTGTGATCTTGCATGCTCTCCGTTGTTAGTAGATATCTTGGCCGAGTAGATGCTAGCAACTCCAAGAGGGAGTATTTATGCTCGATAGTGGGTTCATTCCTCTAGTAATCTGGGGAAGTGACAAAAATCTCTAAGTTACTAGATGTGTTGTTGCTACGAGGGAGAAAACAACAATCCTTTGTTCATAGAACAATCGTATTGTTTACTTTACACGCAATGCGTAATGCAATTATCTGTTGCTTCCAACTTAATACTGGAGGGGGTTCAGATTGATAACCTGAAGGTGGATTATTAGTCATAGATGTAGTTGGATTATGGTCTATGTATAATGTTGTAATATTAATGCCCAATCAAATCTCATAGGAGTCAAGATGATTAGTATAGGCATGTATGCTTTCTCGATATTTGTCAATTGCGTCGTTGTAATTTGTTCACCCAACATGTTACCTATCTTAAGGAGAACCACCACTAGTGAACTATGGACCCCGGTCCTTTCTTTTACCATCAACCTACAACTGTTTACTGTTTTCTGTTTACTTTCTGCAAGCTTTTTCTTTCTTCCACACAATATGTTTAATCCTTTGTTTTTAGCAAAACCAGTGAGATTGACAACCTCACTATAAGTTGGGGCAAAGTTCTATGGTTGTGTTGTGCAGGATTCCAAGTTGGAAACAACACCTTGGAGGTGTTTCCTTGCTCCTACTGGTTCGATAACCTTGGTTTCAAAACTGAGGGAAAACTTGCTGCTGTGCTCATCATACCTTCCTCTCGGGGCTCCCAAACGAGCTCGATATATTTTGGGCCATCATGCCTCCGTATAAATTCTTTTCTAATGTACTAAGAGTTTAACGACCAACTACACGACGGGAATAAAAATTCTGGCTATATAGTTCCGGTCTTATAGATATTTATGCCTTTGTATATTTTCTTTCCCAAGGACAGACAATTTGACGACCAACTATACGGTGGGAACATTTTGTTCCAGCCGTATAGCTACGCCCGTATAGTTGGGAAAACACCTCAAACGCCAACTAGAAGGTAACCATTGCTCAAAATTTCATTGTTTCTTCTTCCTTCTTCTTCTAAAAACCTCGAAGCACCACCTGGGAGCTTCTCCCATGTTTTAGAGTAGCCGAGCGTATGTAAACAATAAAGTTCTATCTCAGAAATTCCTTAAGTTGTAATTCTCTTTAGTAGTTCATATTTTCTTTTGGTTTTCTTTCATTAGTTGGGTGAACGAACTTCGTTCGTACACCAAAATGTTGTCTTTTATTTTGAGTGTTATTTTCATAGGGACTTGAACCTTGTGTGACGACGTGTACGGTAGTGCCAACGATGTAAACACTCCCATGAGCCACCTGGTTGCTTCAATTCAACGTTTCAACAATCAGTGTCTGGTAACACCTTCCAACTCGAACCACTTTTAAATAAGCACATAGGGGTTGCACACTCGTGTCTCATATCCTGTTTCACATGCACCTCATCACAGTCTAGCAGAGGCCACTTCTAGAACTAGTTTGCTGACTTTGGCGTGGGGCTTAGGTTGATGAACTGACTCAGTGGGACTTGTATTTTTTTCACTTGTGAGCTAAACCCTGTCTTTAAAAACAAAAAATATTTTGTCTTCTTTCTAGTCATGTTCCTACCAGGTTCTTAAGGAAGACATACACCGGATCATGAAGCATTCATTGAAGCAAAGGTTCTTTGTCCATCAAATTAGATGTTAAAAGCACCTCAACGGTAAAGTGTGTCACCCTTGCTTTAACTTAAGATTCGACAGGTAACCACTTCTTATACTCTAATTCATAACTCCATTTTCTCTTTGGTTTTCATGATCTTCTCAAGTTTAGCTTGGTGAGGTTATTTTGCACGCTTAGAGTCTTGTGCAAAGTTCTTTATCTTAAAAAGTTTTCATGCTATTGTGTATCTCTCTACTTTTGAATGCTTGCTTAGGTGATATTTCGTTCATATTTATATAAGGGATATACTTGCTCATGTTAGGCCCCATAGGAGATACGCCATAGCTTTGATGCACCTTATTCAACTTTTATCTAGCTTGTGAAAAATATTGTGATCATCTGAATATACACTGCCATGTTCTCTATATTTTGAAAAGAAAAAAATATAATAAAGAAGTTCTTCGAAACTTGCTAGTTGTTGATACGTCGTAAACGTATCTATAATTTTTGATGTTCCATGCTTGTTCTTATATCTACTTTCTTATGTTTTGTTCACACTTTGGGGTATTTTTATACATTTTCAGGAACTAACCTATTAACAAGATGCCAAAGTGCAAGTTGCCTGTTTTCTGCTTTTTTTTGGTTTAAGAAAAGCTAGTAAGGAAATATTCTCGGAATTGGACGGGACAAAAGCCAAAGTCAATATTTTACCCAAAGCAACACGGAGTCCGGAGGGGAGAGAATTACGCACCAGGCGGCCACACTGTGTCAAGGCTACTGGGCGCACCACCAGGGGGTGTGGGCCCCCTGGTACTCCACCGACCTTGCCCCTTCGCATATAAAAGTCTCCTAGGACGAAAACCCTAAGTACCCGACCAGAAATCCACGAAAGAGTCTGTAGCCACTGCCATCTCCATCCCTAGATGAGGGGGATCCGAAGCTCTTCCCGGAACCCTACCGGAGGGGAGAGATCACCCTGGACGCCTTCTTGATCACCATGCCTGCCTCTGGTGTGATGCGTGAGTAGTTCATCCTTTGACTATGGGTCCATGTAGTAGCTAGATGGTTGGTCCTCTTCCTTTGTGCTTTCATGTTTAGATCTTGTGATCTCCGTTCATGATCAAGATCATCTATTTGTAATCTTACATGTTGTGTTTGCGTGGAGCCATTGGATATTGAGATTCTATTTCAGATTGATTATTGATTCTATCATGTCTATGTTGTTTGTGATCTTGCATGCTTTCCGTTGTTATTAGCTATCTTGGCCAAGTAGATGCTTGCAACTCCAGGAGGGAGTATTTATGCTCGATAGTGGGTTCATGCCTCTAGTAATCTGTGGAAGTGACATGCATCTCTAAGGTTGTAGATGTGCTGTTGCTACTAAGGAGAAAACAGCAATCCTTTGTCCATGGGGCAATCGTATTGTTTACTTTACACACTTTGCTTAATGCAATTAACTGTTGCTTGCAACTTAATACTAGAAAGGGTTCGGATGATAACCTGAAGGTGGATTATTAGTTATAGATGCAGTTGGATTATGGTCTATGTATAATGTTTTAATGCCCAATCAAATCTCATAGGAATCAAGATGTCTAGTATATGCATTGTATTATTTCTCGAATCCGTCAATTGCCCCGCTATAATTTGTTTACCCAACATGTTATCTATATTAAGGAGAATCACCTCGAGTGAACTATGGACCCCTGTCCATAATTTTACCATTGATATACCATCTACTGTTTACTGTTTACTTTCTGCAAGCAATTACTATCTTCCACACAATATGTTTAATCCATTCTTTTAAGCAAAACCGGTGAGATTGACAACCTCACTATAAGTTGGGGCAAAGTTCTGTGGTTGTGTTGTGAAGGATTCCAAGTTGTTAGCAACACCTTGAAGTTGTTTCCTTGCTCCTACTGGTTCGATAACCTTGGTTTCATAACTGAGCAAAACTTTCTGCTGTGATCATCATACCTTCCTCTTGGTGTTCCCAACGAGCTCGAGATATCTTGAGCCATCAGTTGTTACTGGTCAGAATTATCTTAAGTGAATGGTTATGGAGTAGCACGACCCCATAGTGTTTAAAATGATGGTGTTAATAGATCCTTACTGAGTGTGTTGTCAAATAAGAAATGATGTTTCAAAGTTTCGAGATTACATATGCCAAATTTTTGTCTTGGAAATCAAAGTGAGATATTGCTTTATGCGTGTCTTGCGCCACTGTCGCACAACATGGGATGCTAACAATTCCGTTGTCCTTTAAACAATCCAAAAACAGGATACTCTTAGAGTTTGGCTATGAGTTGCCCAATATATGTAGCAAAAATGCTATATTTGGGTATGCATTGGTATTCTCATGGGCCTGCGTTAAAAGCAAAAGTAGGAATACTCCTCTGACCGTTATGATAAATCATTATACCGAAAAGGGAAACCTTGGTAATGGTCACGTGTGTCCCTCCTAGCCTGCACAGTCTCAATTGAACATATACCACTCTTTTGGCATGGTCTCGTTACTAAGAAATATATTTTCTATGAGCTCAACAATCAAAGTTCACACTTGAGAGACTTTAATAGATGGCATGAGTGGGCAACATTGGAAAACTCTATTTCTATTTATGATTGACAACTGACCATGTTTAGCTTTTCCTTATACAAATAAAAATACAATAAAGTGCGGATTAAGGATCACAAGTTTACTTGCAAACTAGATTTAACTTTGACATGGGGCATAGAAGTTTTTGACTAATCTCTAATGGTTTGGAATAATATAACTGAGCTTATACTGCCTTGTATGATTATGTGCTCTCTTACTTTGAGCTTGCAGGAAAAACAAGTATTGTAGGGTTTCGTAGCATGGAAAACAAAAATTTTCTATCGCATACAAACAAACAAGCCAAGATCTATCTACTAGATTGTAGCAACGAGTCGATGGAATAACTCACCCTCGAAGATTCCAAAGTGTTTAGCGAGAGCAGATTCTCGTGGGTGATGTAGTCGTACTCTTTCCGATCTCAAGATCATGTAGACGATCCTTCCGGCGCCACGTTCCGGCAGCGGTCCCGTAGTCGGTCACACGTTCGGTACTCGACGAAGACCTTCCTCTCCCTTGTTCCAGCAGGCAGCGGAGGTTGTAGCACTCTCCTCGCGATTCCGGCAGCACAACGGCGTGGTACCGGAAGTAGAGGGGAGATCCCATAGGGCTTCGCCTTAAGCCGGTGCGAGTATGGTGGAGCTTATGAGAGAGGCTATTAGTGGTCTAGTAATTAGACACACCAATTAGAAGGCTCTAAACCAATTAGAAGGCTCTAAACCGAAATAGCTCTAAACCGGGGTTTAGGTCTAGGGTTTAGTTTAGAGGATAGGAACTAGTGTATCTTAGGAGGGGAGCCCTGCCCCTCCTTATATAGGTGGGAGGGACGGCGGCCAAGGGGAGGGAGTGGAGTCCCTCCCCAACTCGGCCTTGAGGTGGGGCGCCGGCTTGGGGAGGAGGGAATCCCTCCCCAACTCGGTTTCCACTTCTCCTCCTCTTTCCACTTTCCAAAACTTGCTGTTTGACTTTCAAACTAGCCGTTTGACTTTTCAATTTAGGATTTAAATAAACCCTTTATTTTGGACAGCAAGAACACCTAGTACATGATGCAATCATTCCAATATGTAATGACACATTCATGTACCCTTCCCTCCGAGTGCCGGACATTCCGGGACCTTCTAGAATGTTCTGAAAAACACCGGAACCATTCCCCAACTCCGAAACGGGACTTTCCTTATATGAATCTTATTCTCCGGACCATTCCGGATCACCTCGTGATATCCCGGATCCCATCCGAGACTCCGAACAACATTCGGTCTCTTTCTCATAATACCATAACTACTCAAACAACGTCGAATCCTTAAGTGTGTCTCCCTACGGTTCGTGAATTATGCGGACATGATCGAGACACTTCTCCGAACAATAACCAATAGAGGAATCTAGAAATTCATATGGCTCCCACATATTTCTACGATTACTTTGCGATCGAATGAACCACTTACATACGATACCAATGTCCCTTTGTCTCACGATATGTTACTTATCCGAGGTTATGATCATCGGTATCTCTGCATACCTAGTTCAACCTCGTCACTGATAAGTACTCTTTTCTCGTTCCCGTGATATGTGATCCCTTGTGACCCAGTCACATGCTTGCAAGCTAATTGGATGAAATTTCACCGAGAGGGCCCAAAGAATATCTATCCGTCATATGGATGGACAAATCCCACTCTTGATCCATGTGTTTCAACCAATACTTTCCGAACACTCAATACCACCTTTATAGCCACCTCACACGGTGTGGTGTTTGATGACATCAAAGCATCCATCCAAAGAAAGGTGATATGCATGATCTCATGGTCGAAGGAATTAGGTTACTATGTATCAGAAAGCATATAGCAATTGAACTATTGAAATGACTTGATCTTTATGCTACGCTTATCTATAGGAGTATGTCCACCATATCATTCTCCTAACGATATGATCTTGTTGTTGATAACATCTCAATGTTCATGATAGGGAAACCACAATCATCAATCAACCAACAAGCTAGTGAAGTATAGAGGCTATACTAGGGACTTCAAATTAAGTTTACAAATCACACAAGTATTAATGGTTTCCTTGTTAATACTATTATAGCATGAATGTAAACATTTATCATAAACACAAAGATATAATAATAACTACATTTATTATTGCCTCTAGGGCATATCTCCAACAGTCTCCCACTTGCACTAGAGTCATCTAATCTAGATTACATGGTAATATACCAACACCCATGGCAGTTTGGTGTTGGTCATGTTTTGCCCTGGAGAGGTTTAGTCAACGGATCCGCCACATTCAGATCTGTGTGTACTTTGCAAATCTTTATATCCCCATCCCGGATATGTTCTCGAATAGCGTGGAAACGCAGCTTGATATGCTTCACTTCTTGTGTGACCTTGGTTCTTGCGCATTGGCTATGGCGCCCATGTTATCACAAGAGATAGACATTGGGTCCAGCGCACTTGGAACCACACCCAGCTCAGAATGAACTCTTTCATCCATATCGCTTCTTGTGAAGCCTCCGGCAGCCATGTATTCCGATTCAGTTGAAGATCTCGCCACAACGCTTTGCTTTGCACTCCTCCAGCTAACTGCTGCACCATTCAAAATAAATACGTATCCAGATTGTGATTTAGAATCATCCGGATCGGTGTTCCAACTAGCATCGGTGTAACCATTAACAACGAGCTGTTCATCACCTCCATAAGAAAGAACCATATCCTTAGTTCTTCTCAAGTACTTAAGGATGTTTTTGATCACGTCCAATGATCCACTCGATCACTTTGATATCTGCTAGTTAGACTAACAAAGATATGCGATGTCGGGTCTAGTACATAGCATGGCATACATTAGAGATCCTATGGCTGAGGCATAGAGTCTTACTCATCCTTTCTCTCTTCGCCGATGTCGGACTTTGAGTTTTACTCAAGGTCGATATAAACATGGGCAAGAACCCTTTCTTGCTATCTTCCATTCCAAACCTCTTTAGAACTTTGTCCAAATATGTACTTTGTGACAATGATATTTGGCGTTTCGATCTATCTCTATAAATCTTTATGCCTAATATGTAAGCTGCTTCGCCAAGATCCTTCATTGAAAAACTATTATTCAAATACTCTTTGACACTATTAAGAAGGTCTACATCATTCCCAATCAACAATATGTCATCCACATACAGTATTAAGAATGCTACAGAGCTCCCACTCACTTTCTTGTAAATACAAGCTTCTCCATAAGTTTGTATAAAACCAAAACTTTTGATTATCTTATCAAACGTTGATTCCAACTTCGGATGATTTCTTCAATCCATAGATGGACCGTTGAAGCTTGCATACCTTGTTAGCATCTTTAGGATCGACAAAACCTTTGGGTTGCATCATATACAACTCTTCATCAATGTCTCCATTGAGGAATGCTGTTTTGACATCCATCTGCCATATCTCATAATCATAATATACAGCGATTGCTAACATAATCCTCACAGACTTTAGCTTCGCTACCGGTGAGAAAGTCTCATCGTAGTCAACTCCTTGAATTTGTCGAAACCCTTTTGCATAAGTCGAGCTTTATAGATGTAATATTACCATCAAGATCTGCTTTCTTGAAAATCCATTTGTTCTCGATACCTTCCGCCATCCGTAAGTCGACCAAAGTCCATACTTGGTTTTCGACATGGATCCAATCTCGTATTTCATGGCTTCTTGCCATTTATTGAATCTGGCTCATCATCGCTTCCTCATATGTCTCGGGTCATCGGTGTTGTCCACCAACATGACATTCATAACGGAATCATACCAACTGGAGTGGTACGATTTCGCTGACCTCCGAGGCTCAGAGCAACTTCAACCAAGTTTCATGATCACCATCATTAGCTTCCTCTTATTGGTGCAGGCACCACAGAACTTCTTCCGTGCTGCGCTACTCGCAATTTCGAGAGAAGGTTCGACAACCTCGTCAGTTCTACTTTCCTTCCAATCACTTCTTTCGAGAGAAATTCCTTCTAGAAAGGATCCATTCTTAGCAACGAAGATTTTGCCTTCGATCTATGATAGAAGGTATACCCAATAGTTTCCTTCGTATCCTATGAAGACGATTTTTCCGCTTTGGGTTCAAGCTTGTCCGTTGTAACTTCTTTACATAGGCTTCAGATCCCCAAACTTTAAGGAACGACAATTTAGGTTTCTTCCCAAACCATAATTCATACGGTGTCGTTTCAACGGATTTAGACGGTGCCCTATTTAAAGTGAATGCGGCTGTTTCTAATGCATAACCCCAAAATGATAGCGGTAAATCTGTAAGTGACATCATAGAACGAACCATATCTAAGAGAGTTCGACACGACGTTCGTACACACCATTACGCTTGTGGTGTTCCCGGCGGTGTCAATCGCGAAAAGTATTCCACATTTCTTCAAATGCTCGCCAAACTCGTAACTTAGATATTCACCTCCACGATCGTAACGTAGAAACTTAATCTTCTTGTTACGTTGATTCTCTACCTCACTTTGAAACTCCTTAAACTTCTCGAAAGTTTCGGACTTATGTTTCATGAAATAGATATACCCATATCTACTCAAGTCATCCGTGAAGGTAAGAACATAACGATAACCACCGCGCGATGCTACACTCATTGGACCACACACATCGGTATGTATGATTTCCAATAAGTCCGTAGCTCGCCCATTATACCGTAAAATGGAGTCTTAGTCATTTTACCCATCGACATGCTTCAGATCTTTCAAGTGATTCAAAATCAAGTGATTCAAGAAGTCCATCGAATGGAGTTTCTTCATACGTTTCACTCCAATGTGACCAAGACGATTGCCACACATAGGTCGAATTATCGCTTGATTTCAAACGTTTAGCCTCAATGTTGTTGATATGTGTATTTCCACTATCGAGATTCAATATGAATAGACCATCTATCAAAGGTGCATGTGCATAAAACATATTACTCATATAAATCGAACAACCATTATTCTCGGATTTAAACAAGTAACCGCCTTAATAAACAAGATCCTGATATAATGTTCATGCTTAACGCAGGCACCAAATAACAATTATTTAAGTATAAAACTAATCCCGATGGTAGATGAAGAGGTAGCGTCAATCGCGATCACATCAACCTTTGATCCGCTTCCTACGCGCATCGTCACCTCGTTCTTCACTAGCTTCCGCTTATTCTGCAGCTCTGTTTCGAGTTACAAATATGAGCAACCGAACCAGTATCAAATACCCGTGCACTACTACGAATACTAGTGAGATACACATCAATAACATGTATATCGATATACCTTTCTTCTTGATGTTGCCGTTCTTCAAATCCGCCAAGTACTTTGGGCAATTCCGCTTCGAGGACCTTCTCCCTTGCAAGAAAGCACTCAAGATCGTGCTTGGTCCAGCCTTGGTCTTCTTCGTCGGTATGGTAACTTTCTTACCACCCTTCTTGAAGTGTCCCTTCGCTTAGACTTGCCTTTCTTGAATTTGGTGGTCTTATTGACCATCAACACTTGGTGCTCTTTCTTGATCTCCACTGCAGATTTAAACATAGCAAATAGTACTGGCAACTATTTGTTCATGTTCTGAATGTTGTAGTTCATCACAAAGTTCTTGTAACTTGGTGGTAGTGATTGAGGATCCGTAAACCCCAAAGTATTAGGAATTACTATACCCAAACTTTGAAGTTTATTTGCGTGCCTGCACATCTTAAGCACATGCTCACCGACGAGCTACCCTCTTCCATCTTGCAGTTAAAGAACTTTCAGAAGCTTCATAACTTTCAATTGCCGCATGAGTCTCAAAGATTAATTTGAGATCCTCGACAATATCATATGGATCTGACTCTTCAAACCTTTTCTGAAGCTCTGATTCTAAACCATACAAGATAGCACACTGAACTATGGAGTACTGATTCTTCCGAGCGAGGTAAACATTCTTTACTTCATCGGTAGCATCAGATGCAGGAGTGTCACCTAGCGGAGCATCAAGCACATAGGTCAAATTACCAGATTTGAGGACAATCCTCAAATTGCGGAACCAATCCGCGAAGTTGCTTCCATTGTTTTTCAACTTTTCTTTCTCTAGGAACGCATTAAAATTGATGGTAGGGGCTGCCATTGATCTACAACATATTTGCAATAGTTTAGACTAAGTTTATGACAAATTGAGTTCAAATTAATTAATGAAATTAAACTAGGTGAACTCCCACTCAAAACAACATCCCTCACATTGTTTTAGTGATCACACGAACCAAATCTACTACATCAACACCGATCATCACGAGAGTTGATATAGTTTCAATGGCGAACAATCATCATGTTCATCATATCTACTATATGATTCATGCTTTACCTTTCGGCGATCCGTGTTCCTGAGGCCATGTCTGTACATGCTAGGCTCGTCAAGATCAAACCTTAGCTACCGCATAAGCAAATCTGGCTTGCTTACGTTGTATTCACCCGAGTAATCAAAGACACCCGATCATCACTTGGTGCTTCGAAGCAGCAAGCTTTGGCAACGGTGCATACTAAGGGTGAACACTTTAGAACTTGAAATTTATGTGCATGAGGGATCATCTTATAATGCTACCGTCTTCTACTAAGCAATACAAGATGCATAAAGGATTAACATCACATGCAATTCATAATATGTGATATGATATGGCCTTTCTTCTTTGTGCTTCCGATCTCCATCTTCAAGCACGAACATGATCTCCATCATCACCGGCATAGCATCAAGGTCAATGACGCTTCTTCATGGTTGTCGTCCACCAGCTTCAACTATTACAACTATTTTGAATAGACACGCAGGTCTTAACAGAAATTAAAGACAACCATATGGCTCCTGCCGTTTGCCAACTTACAATAAGGTACATTTCATACATCATATATAATCACAATCATGGCCATATCACATCATCAAGACACCCCGCAAAACAAAGTTAGACGCCTCTACTTTCTTTGCATATTTTACGTGGTTTGGGGCTTTCAATAAGTGTCGCTCTAACTTACGAACAAGAACCACAACATTGATACTAGCATTGTTGATCACCCGTTGTAAATTGGATCTTTACTATGCTAGGAGAAACAGCACCATAAAGCCACTTATGCAATACAAGTTGCATGTCAAGCGTGAGCAAGTCTCATGAACGATGTCATGTAAGGTTAGCCCGGCCGCTTCATCCCAACATACCGCAAGATGCAAAGTACACAAAAAGCAATCTACAATAAAGCATCAATGCCCACAATGACCATTGTGTTCTACTCGCAACAGATCTACATATAGACACGGGTCCGATACCACCGTAGGGTTTCAGAGCATGGAAAACAAAAATTTCTATCGCATACAAACAAACAAGCCAAGATCTATCTACTAGATTGTAGCAACGAGTCGATGGAATAACTCACCTCAAGATTCCAAAGTGTTTAACGAGAGCAGATTCGTGGGTGATGTAGTCGATTTCTTTCCGATCTCAAGATCGTGTAGACGATCCTTCCGCGCCACGCCCAGCTCCCGTAGTCGGTCACATCGCTCGGTACTCGACGAAGACCTTCCTCTCCCTTGTTCCAAAGCAGCGGAGGTTGTAGCACTCTCTCGCGATTCCGCAAAGACAACGCGTGGTACCGGAAGTAGAGGGAGATCCCAGCAGGCTTCGCTTAAGCAAAAGTGGTATGGTGGAGCTTATGAGAGAGGCTATTAGTGGTCTAGTAATTAGACACACCAATTAGAAGGCTCTAAACCAATTAGAAGGCTCTAAACCGAAATAGCTCTAAACCGGGGTTTAGGTCTAGGGTTTAGTTTAGAGGATAGGAACTAGTGTATCTTAGGAGGGAGCCCCGCCTCCTTATATAGGTGGGAGGGCGGCCAAGGGGAGGAGGAGTCCTCCCCAACTCGGCCTTGAGGTGGGCGCTGGCTTGGGAGGAGGAATCCTCCCCAACTCGGTTTCCACTTCTCCTCCTCTTTCCACTTTCCAAAACTTGTTGCTTGACTTTCAAACTAGCCGCTTGACTTTTCAATTTAGGATTTAAATAAACCCTTTATTTTGGACAGCAAGAACACCTAGTACATGATGCAATCATTCCAATATGTAATGACACATTCATGTACCCTTCCCTCCGAGTGCCGGACATTCCGACCTTCTAGAATGTTCCCGATGAAAACACCGAACCATTCCCCAACTCCAAACGGGACTTTCCTTATATGAATCTTATTCTTCGACCATTCCGGATCACCTTGTGATATCCCGGATCCCATCCGAGACCAACAACATTCGGTCTCTTTCATAATACCATAACTACTCAAACAACGTCAATCCTTATGTGTCTCCCTACGGTTCGTGAATTATGCGGACATGATCGAGACACTTCTCCGAACAATAACCAATAGAGGAATCTGGAAATTCATATTCTACATATTTCTACGATTACTTTGCGATCGAATGAACCACTTACATACGATACCAATGTCCCTTTGTCTCACGATATGTTACTTATCCGAGGTTATGATCATCGGTATCTCTGCATACCTAGTTCAACCTCGTCACTGATAAGTACTCTTTTCTCATTCCCGTGATATGTGATCCCTTGTGACCCAGTCACATGCTTGCAAGCTAATTGGATGACATTTCACCGAGAGGGCCCAGAGAATATCTATCCGTCATATGGATGGACAAATCCCACTCTTGATCCATGTGTTTCAACCAATACTTTCCGAACACTCAATACCACCTTTATAGCCACCCTGTTACGGTGTGGTGTTTGATGACATCAAAGCATCCATCCAGTAAAGGTGATATGCATGATCTCATGGTCGAAGGAATTAGGTTACTATGTATCAGAAAGCATATAGCAATTGAACTATTGAAATGACTTGATCTTTATGCTACGCTTATCTATAGGAGTATGTCCACCATATCATTCTCCTAACGATATGATCTTGTTGTTGATAACATCTCAATGTTCATGATAGGGAAACCACAATCATCAATCAACCAACAAGCTAGTGAAGTATAGAGGCTATACTAGGGACTTCAAATTAAGTTTACAAATCACACAAGTATTAATGGTTTCCTTGTTAATACTATTATAGCATGAATGTAAACATTTATCATAAACACAAAGATATAATAATAACTACATTTATTATTGCCTCTAGGGCATATCTCCAACAAGTATATGATGCATTTTTTCAATGATAAGCAAGATCACATCCATTAATATCGATCCCTTTTGCTCGAGGATGAGCAAGATCTAGATTGGGGAAGTTAATGGCTGTGATATACAACACTTTTTAGTAATATAAATTGTTTCATTTGCTTATCATATCATGTTCTATCTAACTATTGCTATGCCTGATATGCATGATTACTTGTTTTTATTAAATTCAATATGAGCTTTGGACATTTAGTAGTTTAGGTACAATTTTATCCCTCTCCCTTGTATTTGACATGTGTTTCGGTGTTGATGATGATTATGGACAAAACGAAGGCAAAAGAAATAAAGAGAGCATAGTATGGAGGAGCTGCAGGGACCAGACTTGGCCATTTAAGAGGTTGGAAAAGTCATTTTTCCAACTTCTCAAAATAAAGATCCACGACCATATGGTTGTATCCCTCGACGATACGAACTCAACGAGCAAAAGAACACCCAAAACGGACTCCGTATAAAGAAATGGCGGCCAAAATACTAAAGCATGCAGAGAATTTAACGAGAAACTATACGGCTGGAGCTATATTTTTGGTCGTATACCTCCGCCGTGTAGTTGCCAAAAAGGTCGGAAACGACGGGATTTCGTCCCACAAAAGCTTCAGAACCTTCCCTAAGTCATATGACGGTATTGGGGGAACCCTAGGGCACCCCCAAGGCCTATATAAAGGAGGGAGGACCCAAGGAAGCGACCAAATATACGCAATACACCATATACAAGATGTAGATCCCATCTACCGCCTGGACGGCGGCGCCCTGGCGCTGTGCTGCCTCCATAGCCTCCACAGCTCCAACAAGATTGAGATCTCCATCAACACCATCAAGACATCCAAGCAAGAAGAGGAGGAGGAGGAGAAGGAGGACGCCGCCATCACCACGCCGACGCCACCATCACTGTGCCGTCATCACCAACTCCATCATCGCTACTCCTTCATCCTTCCCCATCATGATCTTCGTGATGCGTTGTAACATGGCTTGAACCCTCTTTTATTAATGTTATGATGATTTGTGTAATTGAAGTGTGGTGTGTTTTTGTTAATTAATATATTTGTGCTTTCTCTTTACATTGTTCTATTCATGATATTATTCTAGTGTTTGGAGACGTCCAAACCATTGTTGAGGAGTTTACTAGGGATTCATAGAGTTTAATAAAACTTATCATTAGTCTCTACTCATTCCATGGGCCTGACAAGTCCGTGGCTAGAACTAATAGGCTATTTTCTATAAGTGATTTGCGGAGGCAATAGCAGCTTCGGATGCACCGCCCATTAAGATGCAATTTTCTCAAGATCACTCATGATATAGATAGGTATAGTGTTGCGAATTGCTTGACCCCAAAGTGACATACGGGATATCCTGTGACTAGCACACTTGCTTGGGAGTACGGTTGTCCATAGAACTTAATGCCTTTGCTCTGGTTTACCTTGATTGGTCTTGTTACCTTAATACACTATTTTCTGATGGATGGCCCATGTCCGGAGAGGGTGTGGGCAATTGAGTTGTCTAGTTGCCACTAACGAACGGTGGAAGACAATGTTATATGAGGGACCGCCACAATTATAGTTAACATCTATTCAATAAGCACTTATCATGCACACCGGTATACACAACATTACTTGAGGAATCATAGCATTAATATTTCATCTCATTGCATTCGCCTCTTTTTAGTTTACTTTTGTTCGAGTTTTCTTCCAGTTCTAGTAGTAGTTATTACAAAACATCTTTAATTCATTTATCCTAGCAACTTATAGAATAGGCTATTTCCAAACCACAATTAGGGTGCGTACATGGACGCATTGAAAACATGGCTGCCAGGGTCATGTTTGCCGAGTTCCCATCGGGACAAACTCTTAAATATTTGCTGCTGCAAATACTGCAATAACCCTGTTTTGGTGCAGGAACTCAGCTCATCATTGGTGCGTTGCTGCACCCATTTGCTTTTACAATAGAATAGTACCAAGTATGACTTCAGATTAGGATGAGACATAAATTTCATGTAACTGGTCGTTACCTCCTGGGGTTAGAAAAGAATACGTTTTGTCCATTTTTTATTACAGTATTGAGAATACGCATGGGACTGCAGGCAGAAAGTCATCTCAACTTGAACTCAACACCCTCTTTGCCGTGTTGGCCTAGCGACCATGTTGTTTGGACGAAGGTAGTGCTGACACTGACTTGTGGTTCTTTTGTTTTTCATACACATCACCTAGGTCGTGAGGGAGCAGGCTTGTGCTTTCGGAACTATGAGCAGCAAATAAATTTGCTTGCTTGAGTCCATCTTGTCAGGTTTAACCACATTAGGTACCAGATATCTTGGCATCACATGAAAAGATTAGATCCGATTCCGTACCCTAAAAAAACCAAACACACTAATTAATTAGAGAACAAAAAAAGTAAGGACTAATATATTACCATCATCTAGTACTACAGTATTCATACCTGAGATTGGTCCACATCATTTAGAGAAAGACAATCCATATGATGAGCAAAAGTAAATTATGGATATTGATATATAATGCAACATACAGTTATGATGTTGATATCATTATACTGTACTTGATAGTTCACTGAACCATGCATATATAGACATTACTTTACTACGAGTCAATTGATCAGCAACAGAGGGGAAGAAATAATTATGCAAAGAGCATATCGAAAGTATTAAAATGACATGGAAATATTACTTAGAGGTCAAGTGAAATGTATCACATGCAACAGATTTCTATTGTGTCAAGTGGATAAGTCAAAAGCTTTGTTCCCACGTCAATGTACTCTAGCCTTCGGGCTGTTTTTCTCTATCTATTTAATCACATGCAGTTCTCGTGCATGATTCGAAAATAGTTTTGTTCCCAGTCTAGGCTTTCCTTTACTCAAAGAATATGATAAGATGGGATACAAAATTACACATATATAAGTTTCTACGACCTAAATAGTAACAGAGAATGAAAAATATGACACAAGTACATGGGTATTACGGTCATAAGGTTCAGATACACAGATCAGTGTATGTGACTTAAATGTCAAACTGTTGTAGAAGTAATCTAAACAAGAAATAAGAAAGTATACATGCGGTGAAATAAATAAATGGATCTCTACATTCCTCTTTTCCTCCACAAGCAAATTATACCTCTGTTGGAAACTTGGAATGATATAATTGCGCATTCTAGAGGTTGCAAATATGAGAACTGAATGTAGTATTGGACATATCAACAACAATGAAACCAAACAATTCCCCAGAAATAAGATAACTTGATTGTTCCTAGGTGTCCTATCCCTGAAGATTATCATGTCCATCAATACAACTCTAATCAGGTCAGAAACATGAGCAGAACACTTCAAAAATATATAGGAATAATTTACTTACCTTCAGCTCACTTTGGTAGAATGGCGGTCATCATCATTATTCAAAGCAAACTAAGACCCTTCTCAGATCGGAAATGCCAAGTTTATCCAACAATATCCTCCTAAATGCTAATCAACACTTACAAAGTAAAAATTATCATTTCAATGGTGTTGTGTTGCCGTGGCATGGCTTCTGCAGTGCTTTGTTGTGTCCATCGTGTGTTGAGTCCAACTTGTGAACAGAGACACCAGAGGAGCAGAGATACACAGGAAACAATCCATCTCTAGAATCTTATTTTTCTAGGACTAATCATAGCACCGATAAATCTAGAATCCACCTCTGGCAATTGATCGCTGCTGCCAGGAGGTCGCCTATAAGAAGCTCTTTCAAGAAGCTTACATGGAGCACTGAGATAATTTCTACTCCCTCCGTCCCAAAATAAGTGACTTGGGTTAGGGAGTAATAGAGTTTCTCATAATCCGGCTGATCTTTTTGGTTGCCTTTTTCCCTTCATGTAGTTTAAAATGCTGAGCGCTGCTCAAAACATGTCACACTCGCTGGTTGCATTTTAATGGGCGTGGCCCCTCATTTTCTGAAAACAAATCAAAGCACAGATTTATCAGAACACAAATATGAATCCCACGAAGAGAGGATGAGGCAAGGAGCAGCGGTGGGTTTCCACGCCATCACTATCGCAACAGCTGCGCGGCTAGAGCTCGAGATAGGAGGGAGGGGTGCCGCGGTCGTGGTCACGTTCAACTGTGGCTTTAGGAGCACAGCTGCCCTGGCGATGCCTACATCTAGTCGCAGCCACGCCGACGATCGGGCGGGCAGCTAGGGTTTGCTGCAAGGGCGCTCGCGGGGCCATAAATCAGCAGTGGTGGTGAGCAATCGGTGGAGGATACCATGGCAAGCTCAGGACGATGAAAAGCGGCGCATATTGATAGTAGAAGCGGTCAGAATCTACGGTTCATCGGCGGTGTTGCGAAGGGAGAAGGCTGCATCGACTCTGCCCATGGTTGAGATTGGGAGGAGTGGGGGCGGCTATTGTGCGGGAAGGATGAGCTGCAGGGGAGGCAGGTTCTGTTGAAGCATACGCAGCTGTATCAAGTTAGTCCGTTTCGGACCAACGAGAGGCCCGCTAATTCTTCTGCAGAGTAGTGGGTCTGGGGAGATGCGGCTCAGGAGAATCGGACGGGCAAGAAGTCCCTAAACGTGTAATCGGACGGCTGAAAACATTAAGGTCGTGAGAGGGCTCCCTTTTGTCCCAGTTATAATATCCCTAATTGCCCATAGTTTTGGGATTCTAGGGCGATATACAACAACTGTAAGAATCGATACAAGTTTGAGTGATATGATCAAAAACTCGTCGTTTTCGCATTTTATGGCTGTTTTCATGAGCAATTTCCCATAGTTTGGGGTTCCCGGGTGGTTTACAACGATAATAAGACCCGATACAAGTTTGAGCGATAAGACAAAAACTCGTCATTTTTGCGTTTTATGGCCGTTTTCATGAGCTATTGCCCATGGTTTTGGGGTTCAAGCGCGATTTACAATGACCGTAAGACCCGATACATGTTTGAGATAAATGACAAAAACTCGTCGTTTTCGCGTTTTATGGCCGTTTTCATAAGCTATTGCCCATGGTTTTGGGATTCCTGAGTGATTTACAATGACAATAATACCTACTTGAAGTTTGAGAGATATGACCAAAAACCTCATCGTTTTCTCGTTTTATGGACGTTTTCATGAGCTATTGCCCACGGTTTGGGGGTTCTAGAGCGATCTACAACAACCGTAAGACCCGGTACATGTTTGAGACATATGATCAAAAACTTGTCATTTTTCGCGTTATATGTCCCATTTCATGAGCTATTGCCCATATTTTTGGATTCTAGGGCGATTTACAACGACCGTAAGACCTGATACAAGTTTGAGCGATATGAACAAAAACTTGTCGTTTTCGCGTTTTATGGCCATTTTCATGAGCTATTGCCCATTGTTTGGGGTTCCCGGGGGATTTACAACGATAATAAGACCCGATACAAGTTTTAGCGATATAACCAAAAACTCGTCATTTTCGCATTTAACTGTCGTTTTCATGAGCTATTTACCATAGGTTCGAGGTTATAGGGCGATTTACAATGACCGTAAGACCTGGTACATGTTTAAGAGATATGACCAACAACTTCTCGTTTTCGCGTTTTATCACCCGATACATGTTCTATGGCCGTTTTCATAAGCTATTGCCCACGATTTTGGGATTCCCGGGTGGTTTACAACGATTAAACCTGATATAAGTTTGAGAGGTATGACCAAAAACCCATTGTTTTCACGTTTCATGTCTATTTCATGATCTATTACCCACGGTTTTCGGGTTCAAGCGCGATTTAGAATGACTATTAGACCCGATACATGTTTGAGATATATGACCAAAACCTCGTCGTTTTCGCGTCTTATGGCCGTTTTAATGAGTTATTGCCCATAGTTTTGGGATTCCCTGGTGATTTACAACGACAATAACACCTGATAGAAGTTTGATAGATATAACCAAAAACTCATCGTTTTCGCGTTTTATGGCCGTTTTCATGAGCTATTGCCCACGGTTTTGGGATTCAAGCGCGTTTTACAACGATGGTAAAACCCGATACATGTTTGAGAGGTATAACCAAAAACTTGTCGTTTTCGCGTTCTATAGCCATTTTCATGAGCTATTGTCCATGGTTCCGGGGTTCAAGCATGATTTATAATGACCGTAAGACCCGTTACAAGTTTGAGATATATGACCTAAAACTCATCGTTTTCTCGTTTTATGGCTGTTTTCATGAGCTTTTACCCACAGTTTCAGGGTTTTAGATCGATTTACAACGATCGTAAGACCCGATACAAGTTTAAACGATATGACCAAAAACTTGTTGTTTTCGCGTCTTATGGCCGTTTTCATGAGCTATTGCCCATAGTTTGGGGTTCCCGGGTGATTTACAATGATAATAAGACCCGATACAAGTTTGAGAGATATACCAAAAAACTCTTTGTTTTCATGTTTTATGGCTGTTTTCATGAGCTATGGCCCATAATTTCCGGGTTCTAGGGTGATTTACAATGACCGTAAGACCCGGTACATGTTTGAGAGATATGACCAAAAACTCGTCATTTTTCGCGTTCTATGGACGTTTTCATGAGCTAGTGCCCATAGTTTTGGGATTCCTGGGTGATTTATAACAATAATAAGACCCAATACAAGTTGGAGAGATATGCCCAAAAACTCGTCGTTTTTGCGTTTTTTGGCCATTTTCATGAGCCCATAGTTTCGAGGTTCCACGGCAATCTACAACGAGTAAAACCTGATACAAGTTAGAGATATATGACCAAAAACTCGTCGTTTTCGCATTTTATGGATGTTTTATGAGCTATCACCCACGGTTTTGGGGGTTCAAGCGCGATTTACAACGGCTGTAAAACCCGATACAAGTTTTAGAGATATGACCAAAAACTCGTCGTTTTCGCGTTTTAAGGCCGTTTTCATGAGCCATTGCCCACGGTTTTTGGGTTCAAGCGGAATTTACAATGACGTAAGACCCGATACATGTTTGAGATATATGACCAACAACTCATCGTTTTCGTGTTTTATGGATGTTTTCATGAGCATTGCCCACGGTTTTAGGATAACTGGGTGATTTACAAAGACAATAAGACCTGATAAAAGTTTGAGAGATATGACCAAAAACTCATCGTTTTCTCGTTTTATGGCCTTTTTCATGAGCCATTGACCATAGTTTTTGAATTCCATGGTGATTTACAACGAGTAAAACCTGATACAAGTTTGAGAGATATGACCAAAACCTCGTCGTTTTCGCGTTTTATGGCCGTTTTCATGAGCTAACACCCCCGGTTTTGGGGCTCAAGCGCGATTTACAATGACCGTAAGACCCGAAACATATTTGAGATATATGACCAAAAACTCGTCGTTTTCGCATTTATGGCCGTTTTCATGAGCTATTGCCCACGGTTTTAGGATTCCCGGGTGATTTACAAAGACAATAAGTCCTGGTAAAAGTTTTAGAGATATGACCAAAAACTCATCGTTTTCTCGTTTTATGGTTGTTTTCATGAGTTATTGCCCACGGTTTCGGGGTTCTAGGGTGATTTAAAACGACCGTAAGACCCGGTACATGTTTGAGAGATATGATAAAAAACTTATCATTATTCGCGTTCTATGGCCGTTTTCAAGAGCTATTGCCCACGGTTTTAGGATTCTCGGGTGATTTACAAAGAAATTAAGACCTGATAAAAGTTTGAGAGATATGACCAAAAACTCATCGTTTTCTTGTTTTATGGCCATTTTTATGAGCTATTGCCCATGGTTTCGGGATTCTAGGGCGATTTAAAACGACCGTAAGACCCAAAACATGTTTGAGAGATATGATAAAAAACTTGTATTCTTTTGCGTTTTATGGCTGTTTTCCTGAGCTATCACCCGTAGTTTAGGGATTAGAGGGTGATTTAGAATGACCGTAAGAACCAATAAATGTTTCAGTGATATGACAAAAAACTCGTCGTTTTCGTGTCTTATGGCCGTTTGCATGAGCTATTTCCCATAGTTTGGGGTTCACAGGTGATTTACAACGATAATAAGACCCGGTACAAGTTTGCACGATATGACTAAAAACTCGTCGTTTTCATGTTTTATGGCCGTTTTTATGATATATTGCCCATAGTTTTGGAATTCCAGGGCGATTTACAACGAGTAAAACCTGATTCAAGTTTGAGAGATATGACCAAAACCTCGTCGTTTTCGCGTTTTATGGCCGTTTTCATGCGCTATCACCCACGGTTTTGGGGCTCAAGTGCGATTTAAAATGACCGTAAGAACCAATACATGTTCGAGATATATGTCTACAAACTCGTCGTTTTCGCGTTTTAAGGCCGTTTTCATGAGTTATCGCCCACGGTTTTGGGGCTCAAGCGCAATTTATAATAACCGTAAGACCCGGTACATGTTTGAGATATATGACCAACAACTCGTCGTTTTCGCGTTTTATGGATGCTTTTATGAGCTATTGCCCACGGTTTTAGGATTCCCGGGTGATTTACAAACACAATAAGACCTGATAAAAGTTTGAGAGATATAACCAAAAACTCATCGTTTTCTCGTTTTATGGCCGTTTTCATGAGCTATTGCCCATAGTTTTGGAATTCCAGGGAGATTTACAACGAGTAAAACCTGATACAAGTTTGAGAGATATGACCAAAAACTCGTCGTTTTCGCATTTTTTGGCCATTTTCACGAGCTATCACCCATGGTTTTGGGGCTCAAGTGCGATTTATAATGACCGTAAGACCCAATACATGTTTGAGATATAGGACCAAAAACTCGTCGTTTTCACGTTTTAAGGCCGTTTTCATGAGCTATCACCCACGGTTTTGGGGCTCAAGCGCGATTTACAATGACCGTAAGACCCGATACATGTTTGAGATATATGACCAATAACTCGTCCTTTTCGCGTTTTATTGACGTTTTCATGAGCTATTGCCCACGGTTTTAGGATTCCCGGGTGATTTACGAAGAAAATAAGACCTGATAAAAGTTTGAGAGATATGACCAAAAACTCATCGTTTTCTCGTTTTATGGCCGTTTTTATGAGGTATTACCCACGGTTTCGGGGTTCTAGGGCGATTTAAAACGACCGTAAGACTAGGTACATGTTTTAGAGATATGGTAAAAAACTTGTCATTTTTCGCGCTCTACGGCCGTTTTCATGAGCTATTGCCCATAGTTTAGGGATTATAGGGAGATTTACAATGACCGTAAGACCCGATACAAGTTTCACCGATATGACAAAAAATCGCCATTTTCGCGTTCTACGGCCATTTTCATGAGCTATTTCCCATAGTTTGGAGTTCACAGGTGATTTACAACGATAATAAGACCTGATACAAGCTTGAGCGATATCACCAAAAACTCGTCGTTTTCGTGTTTTATGGCTGTTTTCATGAGCTATTGCCCATAGTTTTGGAATTCCAGGGCGATTTACAACGAGTAAAATCTAATACAATTTTGAGACATGTGACCAAAAACTTGTCGTTTTCGCGTTTTATGGCCGTTTTCACGATCTATCACCCACTGTTTTGGGGCTCAAGTGCGATTTACAATGACCGTAAGACCTGATACATGTTTGAGATATATGACCAAAAACTCGTCGTTTTCATGTTTTAACGCCGTTTTCATGAGCTATCACCCACGGTTTTGAGGCTCAAGCGCGATTTACAATGACCGCAAAACCCGATACATGTTTGAGATATATGACCAACAACTCGTTGTTTTCGCATTTATGGCCGTTTTCATGAGCTATTGCCCACAATTTTAGGATTCCCGGGTGATTTACAAAGACAATAAGACCTCATAAAAGTTTGAGATATGACCAAAAATTCATCGTTTTCTCGTTTTATGGTCGTTTTTATGAGGTATTGCCCACGGTTTCGGGGTTCTAGGGCGATTTAAAACGACCGTAAGACCTGGTACATCTTTGAGAGATATTATAAAAAACTTATCATTTTTCGCGTTCTATTGCCGTTTTCATGAGCTATTGCCCATGGTTTTAGGATTCCCGAGTGATTTACAAAGACAATAAGACATGATAAAAGTTTGAGAGCTATGACCAAAAACTCATCGTTTTCTCGTTTTATGGTGGTTTTTATGAGCTATTGCCCACGGTTTCGAGGTTCTAGGGCGATTTAACCGATCGTAAGACCCGGTACATGTTTGAGAGATATGGTAAAAAACTTATCATTTTTCGTGTTCTATGGCCGTTTCATGAGCTATTGCCCATAGTTTAGGGATTATGGGGCGATTTACAATGACCATAAGACCCGATAGAAATTTCAACGATATGACAAAAAACTCGTCGTTTTCGTGTTTTATGGCCGTTTTCATGAGCTATTGCCCATAGTTTAGGTTTCACAGGTGATTTAAAACGATAATAAGACCCGATACAAGTTTGAGCGATATGACCGAAAACTCGTCGTTTTCGTGTTTTATGGCTGTTTTCATGAGCTATTGCCCATAGTTTTGGAATTACAAGGTGATTTACAATGAGTAAAACCTGATACAAGTTTGAGAGATATGACCAAAACCTCGTCGTTTTCGCGTTTTATGGCCGTTTTCATGAGCTATCACCCACGGTGTTGGGGCCCAAGTGCGATTTACAATGACCATAAGACCCGATACATGTCTGAGATATATGACCAAAAACTCGTCGTTTTCGTGTTTTAAGGCCGATTTCACGAGCTATCACCCACGATTTTGGGGCTCAAGACTGATTTACAATGACCGTAAGACCCGATACATGTTTGAGATATATGACCAACAACTCGTAGTTTTTGCGTTTTATGGACGTTTTCATGAGCTATTGCCCACAGTTTTAGGATTCCCGGGTGATTTACAAAGACGATAAGACCTGATAAAAAAATTGAGATCTTACCAAAAACTCATTGTTTTCTTGTTTTATGGCCTTTTTCATGAGCTATTGCCCATAGTTTTGGAATTCCAGGGCGATTTACAATGAGTAAAACCTGATACAAGTTTGAGAGATATGACCAAATCCTCGTCGTTTTCGCGTTTTATGGCCGTTTTCATGAGCTATCACCCACGATTTTGGGGCTTGATACGTCCATTTTGCATCACTATTCTATGTCTTAATTCACTATTATTCATTGATATATTTCATATTGAGAGGTGATACTTATGTTATTTCATCTATTTTTGCATGGTTGATGACTTATGGAGCTTGGACCACTGCAGTCAGGATTCTGATGGAAAAGGTGCTATTTTGAGGCAAAATTCACGAAGATCAGAAAATCCGTGAAAATATACGGAAAATCCTATTTTTCCAGAAGACTAAGGATGCCAGAAGATGGAGTGGAGATGGGCCACAGGGGGCCCACACCACCCCCTGGCGCGGGTAGCCCTAGGTCGCGCCTGGAGGTGGTGTGGCCACCCTAGACCACTCCAGCCTCTCCCCTCTGGCGTATATCATCCTCCCGAAACCCTAAGACTAGGGGAGCAACCACAGAAAGATTCCGCCGCCTCTGCAGGGTGGAAAACACTGAGAGAGAAAGATCTCTCCGGCAGACAGATTTCTGCCGGGGGAATTCCTTCCTGGAGAGTCGAGATCGTCGCCATCAACACCACCATCAAGCTGGACTCCATCGGGATCATCATCATCATCACCACCATCATCATCACCATCAGCACCCTCATCACCATCTCCATATTGCTATAACAATTGAGTTGAATCTTGCATTAGTTCATAGGGGAAACTTTCCCGGTGTTGATTACTCTTTGTAGTTGATGCTATTGAGTGAACCATTGAATTATTGTTTATGTTCAGATTGTTATACATCATTATTCCATCTCTGATCATGATCCATATGATGTCTACTGAGTAATTCGTTTTGTTCTTGAGGACATGGGAGAAGTCATGTTGTTAGTAGTGGAGTTGTGTTGAGAAAGATTCAATAGATTGTTATTTAAGTTGTGGTGTACTTCTCCTAGTGGTGTCTTGTGAACGTCGACTACATGACACTTCACCTATATGGGCCTAGGGGAATGCATTGTGTATTTGGCTACTAATCGTAGGGGTTGCCGGAGTGACAGAAACCTGAACCCCCGTTAGGAAACCATTGCACAAGGGACGTAAGGGTCTTAGAGTTTAAAGCTATGGTTAGGTTTCTACCTTAATTACTTTCTTGTACTTACGGATGTTTGCAAGGGGTATAATCACAAGTATGTATTAGTCTTGGATGGAGCGGTACATTAGCACAGGTTCACCCACACAACATTTAGCAAGCTAGAGAAGATTAATCAACTATATGAAGCGAAAGCACTTGACAGTCTTCCCATGTGTCCTCGAGAATGTTTGGTCATCTTAAGTAATACAACCGGCTTGTCCTTTGCTGCATAAAGGATTGGGCCACTTGCTGCATTTATTCCTACTGTCTTTTATTTACTCATACTTTGTTTACTTGCTTTATCAAAAACCCCTAAAAATCCGTTTGCTAAGTATTTGCAGAGAATTCCTGATCCATACCACTAGCCAGCACCTTCTGCTCCTCGTTGAGTTCGACACTCTTACTTATCGAAAATACTGCGAGACACCCCCTATACTTGTGGGTCATCAGGGCTCATGCGCGATTTACAATGACCGTATGACCCATAACATAATTGAGATATATGACCAAAAACTCATCGTTTTCGTGTTTTATGGACGTTTTCATGAGCTATTGCCCACGGTTTTAAGATTCCCGGGTGATTTACAAAGACAATAAGACCTGATAAAAGTTTGAGAGATATGACCAAAAACACATCGTTTTCTCGTTTTATGGCCTTTTTTCATGAGCTATTGCCCATAGTTTTGGAATTCCAGGGCTATTTACAACGAGTAAAACCCTGATACAAGTTTGAGATCTATGACCAAAAACTCATCGCTTTCGCGTTTTATGGCCATTTTCATGAGCTATCACCCACGGTTTTGGGGTTCAAGTACGATTTACAATGACCGTAAGACCCGATACATGTTTGAGATATATGACCAACAACTCGTCATTTTCGCATTTTAAGGCCGTTTGCATGAGCTATCACCCATGGTTTTGGGGCTCAAGCACGATTTACAATGACCGTAAGACCCGATACATGACCAACAACTCGTTATTTTTGCGTATTATGGATGTTTTCATGAGCTATTGCCCACGGTTTTAGGATTCCCGGGTGATTTAAAAAGACAATAAGACATAATAAAAGTTTGAGAGATATGACCAAAAACTCATCGTTTTCTCATTTTATGGCCTTTTTCATGAGCTATTGCCCATAGTTTTGAAATTCTAGGGCGATTTACAACGAGTAAAATCTGATACAAGTTTGAGAGATATGACCAAAAACTCGTCGTTTTCTTGTTTTATGGCTGTTTTCATGAGCTATCACCCACGGTTTTGGGGCTCAAGCGCGATTTACAATGACAGTAAGACCCGATACATGTTTGATATATATGACAAAAACTCGTCGTTTTCGCATTTATGGATGTTTTCATGAGCTATTGCCCACGGTTTTAGGATTCTCGGGTGATTTACAAAGACAATAAGACCTGATAAAAGTTTGAGAGATATGACCAAAAACTCATCCTTTTCTCGTTTTATGGCTGTTTTCATGAGCTATTGCCCACGATTTCGGGGTTCTAGGGTGATTTAAAATGACCATAAGACCTGGTACATGTTTGAGAGATATGATAAAAAAACTTATCATTTTTCACGTTCTATGGCTGTTTTCATGAGCTATTGCCCACGGTTTTAGGATTCTCGGGTGATTTACAACGACAACAAGGCCTGCTAAAAGTTTGAGAGATATGACCAAAAACTCATCGTTTTCTCATTTTATGGCCATTTTTATGAGCTATTGCCCACGGTTTCGGGGTTCTAGGGCGATTTAAACTGACCATAAGACCCGGTACATGTCTGAGAGATATGATAAAAAACTTGTCATTTTTCGCGTTTTATGGTTGTTTTCATTAGCTATTGCCCATAGTTTAGGGATTACAGGCCGATATACAATGACCGTAAGACCGATACAAGTTTTAGCGATATGACAAACACTCGTCGTTTCCGCGTCTTATGGCTGTTTTCATGAGCTATTGCCCATAGTTTGGGTTCATAGGTGATTTACAACAATAATAAGACCCTATACAAGTTTCAGACCAAAAACTCGTCGTTTTCATGTTTTATGGCTATTTTCATTATATTTGGCCCATAGTTTTGAAATTCCAGGGCGATTTACAACGAGTAAAACCTGATACAAGTTTGAGAAATATAACGAAAAACTCGTCGTTTTCGCGTTTTATGGCCGTTTTCATGAGCTATCACCCACGGTTTCGGGGCTCAAGCGCGATTTACAATGACCGTAAGACCCGATACATGTTTGAGATATATGACCAATTACTCGTCGTTTTCGCGTTTTATGGACGTTTTCATGAGCTATTTCCCACGGTTTTAGGATTCCCGGGTGATTTACGAAGAAAATAAGACATGATAAAAGTTTGAGAGATATGACCAAAAACTCATCGTTTTCTCGTTTTATGGCCTTTCTCATGAGCTATTGCCCATAGTTTTGGAATTCCAGGGTGATTTACAACGAGTAAAACCTAATACAAGTTTGAGAGATATGACCAAAAAACTCCTCGTTTTTGCGTTTTATGGCCGTTTTCATGAGCTATCACCCATGGTTTTGAGGCTCAAGTGCGATTTATAATGACCGTAAGACCCGATACATGTTTGAGATATATGACCAAAAACTCGTCGTTTTCGCGTTTTATGTCCGTTTTTATGAGCTATTGCCCATGGTTTTAGGATTCCCGGTGATTTACAAAGACAATAAGACCTGATAAAAGTTTGAGAGATATGACCAAAAACTCATCGTTTTCTCGTTTTATGGCCGTTTTTATGAGCTATTACCCATGGTTTCGGGGTTCTAGGGCGATTTAAAACGACCATAAGACTAGGTACATGTTTTAGAGATATGGTAAAAAACTTGTCATTTTTCGCGCTCTATGGCCGTTTTCATGAGTTATTGCCCATAGTTTAGGGATTATAGGGCGATTTACAATGACCGTAAGACCCGATACAAGTTTCAGCGATATGACAAAAAATCATCATTTTCGCGTTCTAAGACCATTTGCATGAGCTATTGCCCATAGTTTGGAGTTCACAGGTGATTTACAATGATAATAAGACCCGATACAAGTTTGAGAGATATCACCAAAAACTCGTCGTTTTCGTGTTTTATGGCCATTTTCATGAGCTATTGCCCATAGTTTTGGAATTGTAGGGCGATTTATGATGAGTAAAACCTGATACAAGTTTGAGAGATATGACTAAAAACTCATCGTTTTCGCGTTTTATGGACGTTTTCACGAGCTATCACCCACCGCTTTGGGGCTCAAGTGCGATTTACAATGACCATAAGACACGATACATGTTTGAGATATATGACCAAAAACTCGTCGTTTTCACGTTTTAACGCCGTTTTCATGAGCTATCACCCACGGTTTTGGGGCTCAAGCGTGATGGCTCTGTGTATGGCGCCTAGAAAAGTGCTCGTGCGGTGTTGATGTAGATCTCATTGGGAACCCCAAGAGGAAGGTATGGTGAGCACAGCAGCAAGTTTCCCTCAGTTATGAAACCCAGGTTTAATCGAACCAGTAGGAGCAAGGAAACACCCCAAAGGTATTACTAGCTGAGCTTTGGTAGGGCGCACTACCGGTGGTAATAGCACATGGAGACCTGCACAACACAACCACAGAACTTTTTCCCCAACTTGCGATGAGGTTGTCGATCTCACCGTGTTTTGCGGAAAACAAAGGATTAAACATATCGAATGGAAAGAAGTAATAGTTTGCAGAAAGTAAACACAAGGCAGAAATAGTTTATAGATTGTATGTAACACTAGAGGTGGCTCTCCTTAGATAGATAACATGCTGGGTGAACAAATTACAGCAGGGCAATTGACAAACATCGAGAAAGCAATACATGCATATACTATTCATCTTGACTCCTTTGAGACTTGATTGGGCATTACAACATTATACATAGACCACCATCCAACTACATCTATGACTAATAATCCACCTTCAGGTTATCATCCGAACCCCCTCCAGAATTAAGTTGCAAGCAATAGATTATTGCTTTACAAACTGTGTGTAAAGTAAACAATACGATTGTTCTATGAACAAAGGATTGTTGTTTTCTCCCTAGTAGCAACAACACATCTAGTATCTTAGAGATTTCTGTCACTTCCCGAGATTACCAGAGGCATGAACCCACTATCGAGCATAAATACTAACTCTTGGAGTTGCTAGCATCTACTTGGCCAAGATAGCTACTAACAACGGAAAGCATGCAAGATCACAAATAACAAAGACATGATAGAATCAATAATCAATCTGAAATAGCATCTCAATATCCATCGGATCCCCGCAAACACAACATTCAGAATTACAAATAGATGATCTTGATCATGAACGGAGCTCACACGATCTAGACATGAAAGCACAAAGGAGGAGAACCAGCCATCTAGCTACTACATGGATCCGTAGTCCAAGGATGAACTACTCACGCATCACACCGGAGGCTTGCATGGTGATGAAGAAGGCCTCCAGGGTGAATTCCCCTCTCCGGCAGGGTGTCAGGAAGAGCTTCAAATCCCTCCCGATCTAGGGATGGAGATGACGGCGGCTATAGACTCTTTCATTGATTTTTGATCGGGTACTTAGGGTTTACGTCCCGAGGGCATCTTATAGTCGGAAGGGGAGGCCGAGGGGGTGCCGGGAGCAGCCACACGGCATGGGCCAGGCCTGGCCACGTGGCCAGGTGGTGTGGTGGCCCCCTGGCCCCTCTCCGTCTCATATTATGGCACTTGATGTCTTCCGGAAAAATAGGCACTTTGGCTTTTGTCCCGTCCAATTCCGAGAATATTCATTTTTTGACTTTCCTGGAACCAAAAACAACAGAAAACAGGTAGCTGGCAGTGTGGTTAGTCCAAGAAATAATATGAAAAGTACTCAAAAGTTGGAACAAAACAGAAGAAAGTGGATAAAACCAAGCATGGAACATCAAAAATTATAGATACATTTACAAAGACAATAAGACCTGATAAAAGTTTGAGATATGACCAAAAACTCATTGTTTTCTCGTTTTATGGTCGTTTTCATGAGTTATTGCCCAAGGTTTCGGGGTTCTAGGGCGATTTAAAATGACCGTAAGACCTGGTACATGTTTCAGAGATATGATAAAAAACTTGTCATTTTTCGCGTTCTATGGCCGTTTTCATGAGCTATTTCCCACGGTTTTAGGATTCCCAAGTGATTTACAAAGACAATAAGACATGATAAAAGTTTGAGAGATATGACCAAAAACTCATCATTTTCTAGTTTTATGGTGGTTTTTATGAGCTATTGCCCACGGTTTCGTGGTTCTAGGACGATTTAAACGACCGTAAGACCTGATACAAGTTTCAGCGATATGACCGAAAACTCGTCGATTTCGTGTTTTATGGCCGTTTTCATGAGCTATTTTGGAATTATAGGGTGATTTACAACCTAATACAAGTTTAAGAGATATGACCAAAAACTCGTCGTTTTCGCATTTTCCAGCAGTTTTCATGATCTATCACCCATGGTTTTGGGGCCCAAGTGCGATTTACAATGACCGTAAGACCCGATACATGTCTGAGTTATATGACCAAAACTCGTCGTTTTCGTGTTTTAAGGCCGATTTCATGAGCTATCACCCACGGTTTTGGGGCTCAAGACTAATTTACAATGACCATAAGACCTGATACATGTTGAGATATATGACCAACAACTCGTCATTTTTGCGTTTTATGGACATTTTCATGAGCTATTGCCCATGGTTTTAGGATTCCCGGGTGATTTAGAAAGACAATAAGACCTGATAAAAGTTTGAGAGATATTACCAAAAACTCATCGTTTTCTCATTTTATGGCCTTTTTCTTGAGCTATTGCCCATAGTTTCGGGGTTCTAGGGCGATTTAAAATGACCATAAGACCCGGTACATTTTTGAGAGATATGATCAAAAACTTGTCATTTTTCGCGTTTCGTGGCCGTTTTCATGAGCTATTGCCCATACTTTTGGGATTCTAAGGAGATTTACAACAACGTAAGACGCGATTCAAGTTCAAGTGATATGACCAAAAACTCATCGTTTCCGCGTTTTAATAACATTTGCCCATAGTTTTGGAATTCCAGGGCGATTTACAACGAGTAAAACCTGATACAAGTTTGAGAGATTTGACCAAAAACTCGTCGGTTTCGTGTTTTATAGCCGTTTTCATGAGCTATCACCCACAATATTGGGGCTCAAGTGTGATTTACAATGACCGTAAGACCCTATACATGTTTGAGATATATGACCAAAAACTCGTCGTTATCGCGTTTATGGCCGTTTTCATGAGCTATTGCCCATGATTTTTGGATTCCCGGGTGATTTACAATGACCGTAAGACCTGCTACATGTTTGAGATATTTGACCAACAACTCGTCGTTTTTGTGTTTTATGGACGTTTTCATGAGCTATTGCCGTTGGTTTTAGGATTCCCGGGTGATTTACAGAGATAATAAGACCTGATAAAAGTTTGAGAGATATGACCAAAAACTCATCATTTTCTCGTTTTATGGCCTTTTTCATGAGCTTTTGCCCATAGTTCTGGATTTCCTGGGCGATTTACAACATGTAAAACCTGATACAAGTTTTAGAGGTAAGACCAAAAACTCGTCGTTTTCGCGTTTTATGGCTGTTTTCATGGGCTATCACCACGGTTTTAAGCTCAAGCGCGATTTACAATGACCGTAAGACCCGATACATGTTTGAGATATATCACCAAAAACTCGTCGTTTTCGCGGTTATGGACGTTTACATGAGCTATTGCCCACGGTTTTAGGATTCCCGGGTGATTTACAAAGACAATAAGACCTGATAAAAGTTTGAGAGATATGATAAAAAATTAATCGTTTTCTCGTTTTACGGCTATTTTAATGACCTATTGCTCACGATTTTGGGGTTCTAGGGCGTTTTAAAAGGACCGTGAGACCAGGTACATGTTTGAGAGATATGATAAAAAAACTTGTCATTTTTCGCGTTCTATGGCCGTTTTCACGAGCTATTGCCCACGGTTTTAGGATTCCCAGGTGATTTACAAAGACAGTAAGACTTGATAAAAGTTTTAGAGATATGACAAAAAACTCGTCGTTTTCATGTTTTATGGATGTTTTCATGAGCTATTGCCCACGGTTTCGGGGTTCTTGGGCGATTTAAAACGACCGTAAGACCCGGTACAAGTTTGAGAGATATGATAAAAAACTTGTCATCTTTCACGTTCTATGGCCGTTTGCATGAGCTATTGCCCATAGTTTAGGGATAATATAGCGATTTACAATGACTGCAAGAGCCGATACAAGTTTCAGCGATATGACAAAAAACTCATCGTTTTCGTGTTTTATGGCCGTTTTTATGAGCTATTGCCCATATTTTGGGGTTCATAGGTGATTTACAACGATAATAAGACCCGATACAAGTTTGAGAGATATGACGAAAAACTCATCTTTTTTGTGTTTTATGACCTTTTTCATGAGCTATTGCCCATAGTTTTGGAATTTCAGGACGATTTACAACGTGTACAACCTGATGAAAGTTTGAGAGATATGACCAAAAACTCATCGTTTTCGCGTTTTATGGCCGTTTTCATGAGGTATCACCCACGGTTTTGGGGCTCAAGTGCCATTTACAATGACCATAAGACCCGATACATGTTTGAGATATATGACCAAAAACACGTCGTTTTCGCGTTTATGGCCGTTTTCATAAGCTATTGCCCACAGATTTGGGATTCCGAGGTGATTTACAATGACCGTAAGACCTGATACAAGTTTGAGATATATGACCAAAAAGTTGTCGTTTTCTCGTTTATGGCCGTTTTCATGAGCTATTGCCCATAGTTTCGGGGTTCTAGGGCGATTTAAAATGACCATAAGAATCGGTACATTTTTTGAGAGATATGATCAAAAACTTGTCATTTTTCGTGTTCCGTGGCCGTTTTAATGAGCTATTTCCCATAGTTTTGGGATTCTTAGGCGATTTACAACAACGTAAGACCCGATTCAAGTTTGAGAGATTAGACCAAAAACTCATCGTTTTTGCGTTATTTAATGACGTTTTGATGAGCCATTGGCCACGGTTTTGGGGTTCAAGCACAATTTACAATGACTGTAAGACCCGATACATGTTTGAGATATATGACCAAAAACTTGTCGTTTTCGCGTTTTATGGCCGTTTTTATGAGCTATTGCCCACGGTTTTAGGATTCGCCGGTGATTTACAATGACAATAAGACCTGATAAAAGTTTGAGAGATTTGACCAAAAACTCGTCGTTTTCTCGTTTTATGGCCGTTTTCATGAGCCCACGGTTTCGAGGTTCTAGGGCGATTTAAAACGACCGTAAGACCTGGTACATGTTCGAGAGATATGATAAAAAACTTGTCATTTTTCGCGTTCTATGGCCGTTTTCATAAGCTATTGCCCACGGTTTTAGGAATCCCGGGTGATTTACAAAGACAATAAGACATGATAAAAGTTTGAGAGATATGACCAAAAACTCATCTTTTTATAGTTTTATGGCCGTTTTTATGAGCTATTGCCCATGATTTCGGGGTTCTAGGGCGATTAAAAACGACCGTAAGACCTGGTACTATGTTTGAGAGATATGATAAAAAACTTGTCATTTTTCGCGTTCTATGACCGTTTTCATGAACTATTACCCACAGTTTTAGGATTCCCGGGTGATTTACAAAGACAATAAAACCTGATAAAATTTTGAGAGATATGACCAAAAACTCATCGTCTTCTCGTTTGATGGCCATTTTAAGCCCACGGTTTCAGGGTTCTAGGGTGATTTAAAACGACCGTAAGACCCGGTACATGTTTGAGAGATATGATAAAAAACTTGTCATCTTTCACGTTATATGGACGTTTTCATGAGCTATTGCCCATCGTTTAGGGATTATATGGCGATTTACAATGACTGTAAGAGCCGATACAAGTTTCAGCGATATGACAAAAAACTCGTCGTTTTCGTGTTTTATGGCCGTTTACATGAGCTATTGCCCATATTTTGGGGTTCACAGGTGATTTACAACGATAATAAGACCCGATACAAGTTTGAGCGATATGACGAAAAACTCATCGTTTTTGTGTTTTATGGCCTTTTTCATGAGCTATTGCCCGTAGTTTTGGAATTCAGTATGATTTACAACGAGTACAACCTGATACAAGTTTGAGAGATATGACCAAAAACTCATCCCTTTCGCGTTTTATGGCCGTTTTCATGAGGTATCACCCACGGTTTTGGGGCTCAAGTGCCATTTACAATGACCATAAGACCCGATACATGTTTGAGATATATGACCAAACACTAAATGTTTTTCGCTTATGGACGTTTTCATGAGCTATTGCCCACGGTTTTGGGATTCCGGGGTGATTTACAATGACCGTAAGACCTGATACAAGTTTGAGATATATGACCAAAAAGTCGCTTTTTCGTTTATGGCCGTTTTCATGAGCTATTGCCTACAGTTCGGGTTCTAGGGCGATTTAAAATGACCATAAGACCCGTACATTTTTGAGAGATATGATCAAAAGTTGTCATTTTTCGCGTTATGGCCGTTTTAATGAGCTATTTCCCATAGTTTTGGGATTCTTAGGCGATTTACAACAACGTAAGACCCGATTCAAGTTTGAGAGATTAGACCAAAACTCATCGCTTTTTGCGTTATTTAATGACGCTTTGATGAGCCATTGCCCACGGTTTTGGGGTTCAAGCACAATTTACAATGACCGTAAGACCCGATACATGTTTGAGCGATATGACCAAAAACTCATCCTTTTCTCGTTTTATGGCCTTTTTATGAGCTATTGCCCACGATTTTAGGATTCCCTGGTGATTTACAAAGACAATAAGACCTTATAAAAGTTTGAGAGATTTGACCAAAAACTCGTCGCTTTCTTGTTTTATGGTTGTTTTCATGAGCCCACAGTTTTGAGGTTCTAGGGCGATTTAAAACGACCATAAGACCTGGTACATGTTTGAGAGATATGATAAAAAACTTGTCATTTTTCGCGTTCTATGGCCGTTTTCATAAGCTATTTCCCACAGTTTTAGGAATCCCCGGGTGATTTACAAAGACAATAAGACATGATAAAAGTTTGAGAGATATGACCAAAAACTCATCTTTTTATAGTTTTATGGCCGTTTTTATGAGCTATTGCCCATGATTTCGGGGTTCTAGGGCGATTAAAAACGACCGTAAGACCTGGTACTATGTTTGAGAGATATGATAAAAAACTTGTCATTTTTCGCGTTCTATGACCGTTTTCATGAACTATTACCCACAGTTTTAGGATTCCCGGGTGATTTACAAAGACAATAAAACCTGATAAAATTTTGAGAGATATGACCAAAAACTCATCGTCTTCTCGTTTGATGGCCATTTTAAGCCCACGGTTTCAGGGTTCTAGGGTGATTTAAAACGACCGTAAGACCCGGTACATGTTTGAGAGATATGATAAAAAACTTGTCATCTTTCACGTTATATGGACGTTTTCATGAGCTATTGCCCATCGTTTAGGGATTATATGGCGATTTACAATGACTGTAAGAGCCGATACAAGTTTCAGCGATATGACAAAAAACTCGTCGTTTTCGTGTTTTATGGCCGTTTACATGAGCTATTGCCCATATTTTGGGGTTCACAGGTGATTTACAACGATAATAAGACCCGATACAAGTTTGAGCGATATGACGAAAAACTCATCGTTTTTGTGTTTTATGGCCTTTTTCATGAGCTATTGCCCGTAGTTTTGGAATTTCAGGGCGATTTACAACGAGTACAACCTGATACAAGTTTGAGAGATATGACCAAAAACTCATCGTTTTCGCGTTTTATGGCCGTTTTCATGAGGTATCACCCACAGTTTTGGGGCTCAAGTGCCATTTACAATGACCATAAGACCCGATACATGTTTGAGATATATGACCAAACACTCGTCGTTTTCGCGTTTATGGCCGTTTTCATGAGCTATTGCCCACGGTTTTGGGATTCCGGGGTGATTTACAATGACCGTAAGACCTGATACAAGTTTGAGATATATGACCAAAAAGTCGTCGTTTTCTCGTTTATGGCCGTTTTCATGAGCTATTGCCCACAGTTTCGGGGTTCTAGGGCGATTTAAAATGACCATAAGACCCGGTACATTTTTTGAGAGATATGATCAAAAAGTTGTCATTTTTCGCGTTCCGTGGCCGTTTTAATGAGCTATTTCCCATAGTTTTGGGATTCTTAGGCGATTTACAACAACGTAAGACCCGATTCAAGTTTGAGAGATTAGACCAAAAACTCATCGTTTTTGCGTTATTTAATGATGTTTTGATGAGCCATTGGCCACGGTTTTGGGGTTCAAGCACAATTTACAATGACTGTAAGACCCAATACATGTTTGAGATATATGACCAAAAACTTGTCGTTTTCGCGTTTTATGGCCGTTTTCATGAGCTATTGCCCATGGTTTTAGGATTCCCGGGTGATTTACAAAGACAATAAGACCTGATAAAAGTTTGAGACATTTGACCAAAAACTCGCTGCTTTCGCTTTATGGCCGTTTTCATGAGCCCACGGTTTCGAGGTTCTAGGGCGATATAAAACGACCGTAAGACCTGGTACATGTTCGAGAGATATGATAAAAACTTGTCATTTTTCGCGTTCTATGGCTGTTTTCATAAGCTATTGCCCACGGTATTTGGAATCCCGGGTGATTTACAAAGACAATAAGACATGATAAAAGTTTGAGAGATATGACCAAAAACTCATCGTTTTCTCGTTTTATGGCCGTTTTTATGAGCTATTGCCCACGATTTCGGGGTTCTAGGGCGATTAAAAACGACCGTAAGACCTGGTACTATGTTTGAGAGATATGATAAAAAACTTGTCATTTTTCGCATTCTATGACCGTTTTAATGAACTATTGCCTACGGTTTTAGGATTCCCGGGTGATTTAAAAAGACCATAAGACCTGATAAAAGTTTGAGAGATATGACCAAAAACTCATCTTTTTCTCGTTTTATGGCCATTTTAAGCCCACGGTTTCGGGGTTCTAGGGTGATTTAAAACGACCGTAAGACCCGGTACATGTTTGAGAGATATGATAAAAAACTTGTCATCTTTCACGTTATATGGACGTTTTCATGAGCTATTGCCCATAGTTTAGGGATTATATGGCGATTTACAATGACTGTAAGAGCCGATACAAGTTTCAGCGATATGACAAAAAACTCGTCGTTTTCGTGTTTTATGGCCGTTTACATGAGCTATTGCCCATATTTTGGGGTTCACAGGTGATTTACAACGATAATAAGACCCGATACAAGTTTGAGCGATATGACGAAAAACTCATCGTTTTTGTGTTTTATGGCCTTTTTCATGAGCTATTGCCCATATTTTGGGGTTCACAGGTGATTTACAACGAGTACAACCTGATACATGTTTGAGAGATATGACCAAAAACTCATCGTTTTCGCGTTTTATGGCCGTTTTCATGAGGTATCACCCACGGTTTTGGGGCTCAAGTGCCATTTACAATGACCATAAGACCCGATACATGTTTGAGATATATGACCAAAACACGCTGCTTTCGCGTTTATGGCCGTTTTCATGAGCTATTGCCCACGGTTTTGGGATTCCGGGGTGATTTACAATGACCGTAAGACCTGATACAAGTTTGAGATATATGACCAAAAAGTCGTCGTTTTCTCGTTTATGGCCGTTTTCATGAGCTATTGCCCACAGTTTCGGGGTTCTAGGGTGATTTAAAACGACCATAAAACCTGGTACATTTTTGAGAGATATGATCAAAGACTTGTCATTTTTCGCGTTCCGTGATCGTTTTCATGAGCTATTGCCCATAGTTTTGGGATTCTAAGGCGATTTACAACAGCGTAAGACCCGATTCAAGTTTGAGAGATTTGACCAAAAACTCATCGTTTTTGCGTTTTAATGACGTTTTGATGAGCCATTGCCCACGGTTTTGGGGTTCAAGCACAATTTACAATGACTGTAAGACCCGATACATGTTTGAGATATATGACCAAAAACTTATCGTTTTCGCGTTTTATGGCCGTTTTTATGAGCTATTGCCCACGGTTTTAGGATTCCCGGGTGATTTACAAAGACAATAAGACCTGATAAAAGTTTGAGAGATTTGACCAAAAACTCGTCGTTTTCTCGTTTTATGGCCGTTTTCATGAGCCCACGGTTTCGAGGTTCTAGGGCGATTTAAAACGACCGTAAGACCTGGTACATGTTCGAGATATGATAAAAAACTTGTCATTTTTCGCGTTCTATGGCCGTTTTCATAAGCTATTGCCCACGGTTTTAGGAATCCCGGGTGATTTACAAAGACAATAAGACATGATAAAAGTTTGAGAGATATGACCAAAAACTCATCGTTTTCTCGTTTTATGGCCGTTTTTATGAGTTATTGCCCACGATTTCGGGGTTCTAGGGCGATTAAAAACGACCGTAAGACCTGGTACTATGTTTGAGAGATATGATAAAAATCTTGTCATTTTTCGCGTTCTATGACCGTTTTCATGAACTATTGCCCACAGTTTTAGGATTCCCAGGTGATTTACAAAGACAATAAGACCTTATAAAATTTTGAGAGATATGACCAAAAACTCATCGTTTTCTCGTTTTATGGCCATTTTAAGCCCACGGTTTCGGGGTTCTAGGGTGATTTAAAACGACCGTAAGACCCGGTACATGTTTGAGAGATATGATAGAAAACTTGTCATCTTTCACGTTATATGGACGTTTTCATGAGCTATTGCCCATAGTTTAGGGATTATATGGCGATTTACAATGACTGTAAGAGCCGATACAAGTTTCAGCGATATGACAAAAAACTCGTCGTTTTCGTGTTTTATGTCCGTTTACATGAGCTATTGCCCATATTTTGGGGTTCACAGGTGATTTACAACGATAATAAGACCCGATACAAGTTTGAGCGATATGACCAAAAACTCATCGTTGTTTTGTTTTATGGCTGTTTTTATGAGCTATTGCCCATAGTTTTGGAATTTCGTATGATTTACAACGAGTAAAACCTGATACAAGTTTGAGAGATATGACAAAAAACTAATAGTTTTCGCGTTTTATGGCCGTTTTCATGAGGTGTCACCCACGGTTCTGGGGCTCAAGTGCCATTTACAATGACCATAAGACTCGATACATGTTTGAGATATATGACCAAAAACTCGTTGTTTTCGCGTTTGTGTCCGTTTTCATGAGCTATTGCCCACGGTTTTGGGAGTCCGAGGTGATTTAAAATGACCGTAAGACCTGATACATGTTTGAGATATATGAACAAAAGTCGCTGCTTTCGTTTATGGCCGTTTCATGAGCTATTGCCCACGCTTTCGGGTTCTAGGGCGATTTAAAATGACCATAAGAATCGGTACATTTTTGAGAGATATGATCAAAACTTGTCATTTTCGCGTTCCGTGGCCGCTTTAATGAGCTATTTCCTAGTTTTGGGATTCTTAGGCGATTTACAACAACGTAAGACCCGATTCAAGTTTGAGAGATTAGACCAAAACTCATCGCTTTTTATGCTATTTAATGACGTTTTGATGAGCCATTGCCCACGGTTTTGGGGTTCAAGCACAATTTACAATGACTGTAAGACCCGATACATGTTTGAGATATATGACCAAAAACTTGTCGTTTTCGCGTTTTATGGCCGTTTTCATGAGCTATTGCCCACGGTTTTAGGATTCCCGGGTGATTTACAAAGACAATAAGACCTGATAAAAGTTTGAGATATTTGACCAAAAAATCGTTTTTTTCTCGTTTTATGGCTGTTTTCATGAGCCCACGGTTTCGAGGTTGTAGGGCGATTTAAAACGACCGTAAGACCTGGTACATGTTCGAGAGATATGATAAAAAACTTGTCATTTTTCGCGTTCTATGGCCGTTTTCATAAGCTATTGCCCACGGTTTTAGGAATCCCGGGTGATTTACAAAGACAATAAGACATGATAAAAGTTTGAGAGATATGACCAAAAACTCATCGTTTTCTCGTTTTATGGCCGTTTTTATGAGCTATTGCCATGATTTCGGGGTTCTAGGGCGATTAAAAACGACCGTAAGACCTGGTACTATGTTTGAGAGATATGATAAAAAACTTGTCATTTTTCGTATTCTATGACCGTTTTCATGAACTATTGCCCACGGTTTTAGGATTCCCGGGTGATTTACAAAGACAATAAGACCTGATAAAAGTTTGAGAGATATGACCAAAAACTCATCGTTTTCTCGTTTTATGGCCATTTTAAGCCCACGGTTTCAGGGTTCTAGGGTGATTTAAAACGACCGTAAGACCCGGTACATGTTTGAGAGATATGATAAAAAACTTGTCATCTTTCACGTTATATGGACGTTTTCATGAGCTATTGCCCATAGTTTAGGGATTATATGGCGATTTACAATGACTGTAAGAGCCGATACAAGTTTCAGCGATATGACAAAAAACTCGTCGTTTTCGTGTTTTATGGCCGTTTATATGAGCTAGTGCCCATATTTTGGGGTTCACATGTGATTTACAACGATAATAAGACCCGATACAAGTTTGAGCGATATGAGGAAAAACTCATCGTTTTTGTGTTTTATGGCCTTTTTCATGAGCTATTGCCCATAGTTTTGGAATTTCAGGGCGATTTACAACGAGTACAACCTGATACAAGTTTGAGAGATATGACCAAAAACTCATCGTTTTCGCGTTTTATGGCCGTTTTCATGAGGTATCACCCACGGTTTTGGGGCTCAAGTGCCATTTACAATGACCATAAGACCCGATACATGTTTGAGATATATGACCAAAAACTCGTCGTTTTCGCGTTTATGGCCGTTTTCATGAGCTATTGCCCACGGTTTTGGGATTCCGGGGTGATTTACAATGACCGTAAGACCTGATACAAGTTTGAGATATATGACCAAAAAGTCGTCGTTTTCTCGTTTATGGCCGTTTTCATGAGCTATTGCCCACAGTTTCGGGGTTCTAGGGCGATTTAAAATGACCATAAGACCCGGTACATTTTTTGAGAGATATGATCAAAAACTTGTCATTTTTCGCGTTCCGTGGCCGTTTTAATGAGCTATTTCCCATAGTTTTGGGATTCTTAGGCGATTTACAACAACGTAAGACCCGATTCAAGTTTGAGAGATTAGACCAAAAACTCATCGTTTTTGCGTTATTTAATGATGTTTTGATGAGCCATTGGCCACGGTTTTGGGGTTCAAGCACAATTTACAATGACTGTAAGACCCAATACATGTTTGAGATATATGACCAAAAACTCATCGTTTTCGCGTTTTATGGCCGTTTTCATGAGCTATTTCCCATGGTTTTAGGATTCCCGGGTGATTTACAAAGACAATAAGACCTGATAAAAGTTTGAGACATTTGACCGAAAACTCGTCGTTTTCTCGTTTTATGGCCGTTTTCATGAGCCCACGGTTTCGAGGTTCTAGGGCGATATAAAACGACCGTAAGACCTGGTACATGTTCGAGAGATATGATAAAAACTTGTCATTTTTCGCGTTCTATGGCTGTTTTCATAAGCTATTGCCCACGGTATTTGGAATCCCGGGTGATTTACAAAGACAATAAGACATGATAAAAGTTTGAGAGATATGACCAAAAACTCATCGTTTTCTCGTTTTATGGCCGTTTTTATGAGCTATTGCCCACGATTTCGGGGTTCTAGGGCGATTAAAAACGACCGTAAGACCTGGTACTATGTTTGAGAGATATGATAAAAAACTTGTCATTTTTCGCATTCTATGACCGTTTTAATGAACTATTGCCTACGGTTTTAGGATTCCCGGGTGATTTAAAAAGACCATAAGACCTGATAAAAGTTTGAGAGATATGACCAAAAACTCATCGTTTTCTCGTTTTATGGCCATTTTAAGCCCACGGTTTCGGGGTTCTAGGGTGATTTAAAACGACCGTAAGACCCGGTACATGTTTGAGAGATATGATAAAAAACTTGTCATCTTTCACGTTATATGGACGTTTTCATGAGCTATTGCCCATAGTTTAGGGATTATATGGCGATTTACAATGACTGTAAGAGCCGATACAAGTTTCAGCGATATGACAAAAAACTCGTCGTTTTCGTGTTTTATGGCCGTTTACATGAGCTATTGACCATATTTTGGGGTTCACACGTGATTTACAACGATAATAAGACCCGATACAAGTTTGAGCGATATGACAAAAAACTCATCGTTTTTGTGTTTTATGGCCTTTTTCATGAGCTATTGCCCATAGTTTTGGAATTTCAGGGCGATTTACAACGAGTACAACCTGATACAAGTTTGAGAGATATGACCAAAAACTCATCGTTTTCGCGTTTTATGGCCGTTTTCATGAGGTATCACCCACGGTTTTGGGGCTCAAGTGCCATTTACAATGACCATAAGACCCGATACATGTTTGAGATATATGACCAAAAACTCGTCGTTTTCGTGTTTATGGCCGTTTTCATGAGCTATTGCCCACAGTTTCGGGGTTCTAGGGCGATTTAAAATGACCATAAGACCCGGTACATTTTTTGAGAGATATGATCAAAAACTTGTCATTTTTCGCGTTCCGTGGCCGTTTTAATGAGCTATTTCCCATAGTTTTGGGATTCTTAGGCGATTTACAACAACGTAAGACCCGATTCAAGTTTGAGAGATTAGACCAAAAACTCATCTTTTTGCTTTAATGACGCTTTGATGAGCCATTGCCCATGGTTTTGGGGTTCAAGCACAATTTAAAATGACCGTAAGACCTGATACAAGTTTGAGATATATGACCAAAAAGTCGTCGTTTTCTCGTTTATGGCCGTTTTCATGAGCTATTGCCCACGGTTTTAGGATTCCCGGGTGATTTACAAAGACAATAAGACATCATAAAAGTTTGAGAGATATGACCAAAACTCATCGTTTTCTCGTTTTATGGCCGTTTTTATGAGCTATTGCCCACGATTTCGGGGTTCTAGGGCGATTAAAAACGACCGTAAGACCTGGTACTATGTTTGAGAGATATGATAAAAAACTTGTCATTTTTCGTGTTCTATGACCGTTTTCATGAACTATTGCCCACGGTTTTAGGAATCCCGGGTGATTTACAAAGACAATAACACATCATAAAAGTTTGAGAGATATGACCAAAACTCATCGCTTTCTCGTTTTATGGCCATTTTAAGCCCACGGTTCTGGGGTTCTAGGGTGATTTAAAACGACCGTAAGACCCGGTACATGTTTGAGAGATATGATAAAAAACTTGTCATCTTTCACGTTATATGGACGTTTTCATGAGCTATTGCCCATAGTTTAGGGATTATATGGCGATTTACAATGACTGTAAGAGCCGATACAAGTTTCAGCGATATGACAAAACTCGTTTTCATGTTTTATGTCCGTTTACATGAGCTATTGCCCATATTTTGGGGTTCACAGGTGATTTACAACGATAATAAGACCCGATACAAGTTTGAGCGATATGACGAAAAACTCATCGTTTTTTTGTTTTATGGCCTTTTTCATGAGCTATTGCCCATAGTTTTGGAATTTCAGGGCGATTTACAACGAGTACAACCTGATACAAGTTTGAGAGATATGACCAAAAACTCATCGTTTTCGCGTTTTATGGCCGTTTTCATGAGGTATCACCCACGGTTTTGGGGCTCAAGTGCCATTTACAATGACCATAAGACCCGATACATGTTTGAGATATATGACCAAAAACTCGTCGTTTTCGCGTTTATGGCCGTTTTCATGAGCTATTGCCCACGGTTTTGGGATTCCGGGGTGATTTACAATGACCGTAAGACCTGATACAAGTTTGAGATATATGACCAAAAGTCGCTGCTTTCGCTTATGGCCGTTTTCATGAGCTATTGCCCACAGTTTCGGGGTTCTAGGGCGATTTAAATAACCATAAGACCCGGTACATTTTTTGAGAGATATGATCAAAAACTTGTCATTTTTCGCGTTCCGTGGCCGTTTTAATGAGCTATTTCCCATAGTTTTGGGATTCTTAGGCGATTTACAACAACGTAAGACCCGATTCAAGTTTGAGAGATTAGACCAAAAACTCATCGTTTTTGCGTTTTAATGACGTTTTCATGAGCCATTGCCCACGATTTTGGGGTTCAAGCACAATTTACAATGACTGTAAGACCCGATACATGTTTGAGATATATGACCAAAAACTCATCTTTTTCGCGTTTTATGGCCGTTTTCATGAGCTATTGCCCATGGTTTTAGGATTCCCGGGTGATTTACAAAGACAATAAGACATGATAAAAGTTTGAGAGATATGACCAAAAACTCATCGTTTTCTCGTTTTATGGTCGTTTTCATGAGCCCACGGTTTCGAGGTTCTAGGGTGATTTAAAACGACCGTAAGACCTGGTACATGTTTGAGAGATATGATAAAAAACTTGTCATTTTTCGCGTTCTATGGCTGTTTTCATAAGCTATTGCCCACGGTATTTGGAATCCTGGGTGATTTACAAAGACAATAAGACCTGATAAAAGTTTGAGAGATTTGACCAAAAACTCGTCGTTTTCTCGTTTTATGGCCGTTTTTATGAGCTATTGCCCACGATTTCGGGGTTCTAGGGCGATTAAAAACGACCGTAAGACCTGGTACTATGTTTGAGAGATATGATAAAAAACTTGTCATTTTTCGTATTCTATGACCGTTTTCATGAACTATTGCCCACGGTTTGAGGATTCCCGGGTGATTTACAAAGACAATAAGACCTGATAAAAGTTTGAGAGATATGACCAAAAACTCATCATTTTCTCGTTTTATGGCCATTTTAAGCCCACGGTTCTGGGGTTCTAGGGTGATTTAAAACGACCGTAAGACCCGGTACATGTTTGAGAGATATGATAAAAAACTTGTCATCTTTCATGTTATATGGACGATTTCATGAGCTATTGCCCATAGTTTAGGGATTGTATGGCGATTTACAATGACTGTAAGAGCCGATACAAGTTTCAGCGATATGACAAAAAACTCGTCGTTTTCGTGTTTTATGTCCGTTTACATGAGCTATTGCCCATATTTTGGGGTTCACAGGTGATTTACAACGATAATAAGACCCGATACAAGTTTGAGCGATATGACGAAAAACTCATCGTTTTTGTGTTTTATGGCCTTTTTCATGAGCTATTGCCCATAGTTTTGGAATTTCAGGGCGATTTACAACGAGTACAACCTGATACAAGTTTGAGAGATATGACCAAAAACTCATCGTTTTCGCGTTTTATGGCCGTTTTCATGAGGTATCACCCACGGTTTTGGGGCTCAAGTGCCATTTACAATGACCATAAGACCCGATACATGTTTGAGATATATGACCAAAAACTCGTCGTTTTCGTGTTTATGGCCGTTTTCATGAGCTATTGCCCACAGTTTCGGGGTTCTAGGGCGATTTAAAATGACCATAAGACCCGGTACATTTTTTGAGAGATATGATCAAAAACTTGTCATTTTTCGCGTTCCGTGGCCGTTTTAATGAGCTATTTCCCATAGTTTTGGGATTCTTAGGCGATTTACAACAACGTAAGACCCGATTCAAGTTTGAGAGATTAGACCAAAAACTCATCGTTTTTGCGTTTTAATGACGTTTTGATGAGCCATTGGCCATGGTTTTGGGGTTCAAGCACAATTTACAATGACTGTAAGACCGATACATGTTTGAGATATATGACCAATAACTTGTCGTTTTCGCGTTTTATGGCCGTTTTCATGAGCTATTGCCCACGGTTTTAGGATTCCCGGGTGATTTACAAAGACAATAAGACCTGATAAAAGTTTGAGAGATTTGACCAAAAACTCGTTTTTCGCTTTATGGCTGTTTTCATGAGCCCACGGTTTCGAGGTTCTAGGGCGATTTAAAATGACCGTAAGACCTGGTACATGTTTGAGAGATATGATAAAAAACTTGTCATTTTTCGCGTTCTATGGCCGTTTTCATGAGCTATTGCCCACGGTTTTAGGAATCCCGGGTGATTTACAAAGACAATAAGACATGATAAAAGTTTGAGAGATATGACCAAAAACTCATCGTTTTCTCGTTTTATGGCCGTTTTTATGAGATATTGCCCATGATTTCGGGGTTCTAGGGCGATTAAAAATGACCATAAGACCTGGTACTATGTTTGAGAGATATGATAAAAAACTTGTCATTTTTCGCGTTCTATGACCGTTTTCATGAACTATTGCCCACGGTTTTAGGATTCCCGGGTGATTTACAAAGACAATAAGACCTGATAAAAGTTTGAGAGATATGACCAAAAACTCATCGTTTTCTCGTTTTATGGCCATTTTAAGCCCACGGTTTCGGGGTTCTAGGGTGATTTAAAACGACCGTAAGACCCGGTACATGTTTGAGAGATATGATAAAAACTTGTCATCTTTCACGTTATATGGACGTTTTCATGAGCTATTGCCCATAGTTTAGGGATTATATGGCGATTTACAATGACTGTAAGAGCCGATACAAGTTTCAGCGATATGACAAAAAACTCGTCGTTTTCGTGTTTTATGGCCGTTTACATGAGCTATTGCCCATATTTTGGGGTTCACATGTGATTTACAACGATAATAAGACCCGATACAAGTTTGAGCGATATGACGAAAAACTCATCGTTTTTGTGTTTTATGGCCTTTTTCATGAGCTATTGCCCATAGTTTTGGAATTTCAGGGCGATTTACAACGAGTACAACCTGATACAAGTTTGAGAGATATGACCAAAACTCATCGTTTTCGCGTTTTATGGCCGTTTTCATGAGTTATCACCCACGGTTTTGGGATCAAGTGGCATTTAAAATGACCATAAGACCCGATACATGTTTGAGATATATGACCAAAAACTCGTCTTTTGTTTATGGCCGTTTTCATGAGCTATTGCCCACGGTTTTGGGATTCCGAGGTGATTTACAATGACCGTAAGACCTGATACAAGTTTGAGATATATGACCAAAAACTCGTCGTTTTCTCGTTTATGGCCGTTTTCATGAGCTATTGCCCACAGTTTCGGGGTTCTAGGGCGATTTAAAATGACCATAAGACCCGGTACATTTTTTGAGAGATATGATCAAAAACTTGTCATTTTTCGCGTTCCGTGGCCGTTTTAATGAGCTATTTCCCATAGTTTTGGGATTCTTAGGCGATTTACAACAACGTAAGACCCGATTCAAGTTTGAGAGATTAGACCAAAACTCATTCATCGCTTTTTTGCGTTTTAATGACGTTTTGATGAGCCATTGCCCACGGTTTTGGGGTTCAAGCACAATTTACAATGACTGTAAGACCCGATACATGTTTGAGATATATGACCAAAAACTTGTCGTTTTCGCGTTTTATGGCCGTTTTCATGAGCTATTGCCCACGGTTTTAGGATTCCCGGGTGATTTACAAAGACAATAAGACCTGATAAAAGTTTGAGAGATTTGACCAAAAACTCGTCGTTTTCTCTCGTTTATGGCCGTTTCATGAGCCCACGGTTTCGGGGTTCTAGGGCGATTTAAAACGACCGTAAGACCTAGTACATGTTGAGAGATATGATAAAAACTTGTCGTTTTCGTGTTCTATGGCTGTTTTCATGAGCTATTGCCCACGGTTTTAGGAATCCCGGGTGATTTACAAAGACAATAAGACATCATAAAAGTTTGAGAGATATGACCAAAACTCATCGCTTTCTCGTTTTATGGCTGTTTTCATGAGCCCACGGTTTCGAGGTTGTAGGGCGATTTAAAACGACCGTAAGACCAGTACTATGTTTGAGAGATATGATAAAAATCTTGTCATTTTTCGCGTTCTATGACCGTTTTCATGAACTATTGCCCACGGGTTTAGGATTCCCAGGTGATTTACAAAGACAATAAGACCTGATAAAAGTTTGAGAGATATGACCAAAAACTCATCGTTTTCTCGTTTTATGGCCATTTTAAGCCCACGGTTTCGGGGTTCTAGGGTGATTTAAAACGACCGTAAGACCCGGTACATGTTTGAGAGATATGATAAAAAACTTGTCATCTTTCACGTTATATGGACGTTTTCATGAGCTATTGCCCATAGTTTAGGGATTATATGGCGATTTACAATGACTGTAAGAGCCGATACAAGTTTCAGCGATATGACAAAAAACTCGTCGTTTTCGTGTTTTATGGCCGTTTACATGAGCTATTGCCCATATTTTGGGGTTCACAGGTGATTTACAACGATAATAAGACCCGATACAAGTTTGAGCGATATGACGAAAAACTCATCGTTTTTTTGTTTTATTGCCTTTTCATGAGCTATTGCCCATAGTTTTGGAATTTCAGGCGATTTACGAGTAAAACCTGATACAACTTTGAGAGATATGACCAAAAACTCATCGTTTTCGCGTTTATGGCCGTTTTGATGAGGTATCTCCCACGGTTTTGGGGCTCAAGTCCCATTTACAATGACCATAAGACCCGATACATGTTTGAGATATATGACCAAAAACTCGTCGTTTTCGCGTTTTATGGCCGTTTTCATGAGCTATTGCCCACGGTTTTGGGATTCCGGGGTGATTTACAATGACCGTAAGACCTGATACAAGTTTGAGATATATGACCAAAAAGTCGCTGCTTTTCTCGTTTATGGCCGTTTTAATGAGCTATTGCCCACAGTTTCGGAGTTCTAGGGTGATTTAAAATGACCATAAAACCTGGTATATTTTTGAGAGATATGATCAAAGACTTGTCATTTTTCGCGTTCCGTGGCCGTTTTCATGAGCTATTGCCCATAGTTTTGGGATTCTTAGGTGATTTACAACAACGTAAGACACGATTCAAGTTTGAGAGATTAGACCCAAAACTCATCGTTTTTGCGTTTTAATGAGCCATTGCCCACGGTTTTGGGGTTCAAGCACAATTTACAATGAGTGTAAGACCCGATACATGTTTGAGATATATGACCAAAAACTCGTCGTTTTCGCGTTTTATGGCCGTTTTCATGAGCTATTGCCCACGGTTTTAGGATTCCCGGGTGATTTACAAAGACAATAAGACCTGATAAAAGTTTGAGAGATTTGACCAAAAACTCGTCGTTTTCTCGTTTTATGGTAGTTTTCATGAGCCCACAGTTTCGAGGTTCTAGGGCGATTTAAAACGACCGCAAGACCTGGTAGATGTTTGAGAGATATGATAAAAAACTTGTCATTTTTCGCGTTCTATGGCTGTTTTCATGAGCTATTGCCCACGGTTTTAGGAATCCCGGGTGATTTACAAAGACAATAAGACATGATAAAAGTTTGAGAGATATGACCAAAAACTCATCGTTTTCTCGTTTTATGGCCGTTTTTATGAGCTATTGCCCACGATTTCGGGGTTCTAGTGATTAAAAACGACCGTAAGACCTGGTACTATGTTTGAGAGATATGATAAAAACTTGTCATTTTTCGCGTTCTATGACCGTTTTCATGAACTATTGCCCACGGTTTTAGGATTCTCGGGTGATTTACAAAGACAATAAGACCTGATAAAAGTTTGAGAGATATGACCAAAAACTCATCGTTTTCTCGTTTTATGGCCATTTTAAGCCCACGGTTTCAGGGTTCTAGGGTGATTTAAAACGACCGTAAGACCCGGTACATGTTTGAGAGATATGATAAAAAACTTGTCATCTTTCACGTTATATGGACGTTTTCATGAGCTATTGCCCATCGTTCAGGGATTATATGGCGATTTACAATGACTGTAAGAGCCGATACAAGTTTCAGCGATATGACAAAAAACTCGTCGTTTTCGTGTTTTATGGCCGTTTACATGAGCTATTGCCCATATTTTGGGGTTCACAGGTGATTTACAACGATAATAAGACCCGATACAAGTTTGAGCGATATGACGAAAAACTCATCGTTTTTGTGTTTTATGGCCTTTTTCATGAGCTATTGCCCATAGTTTTGGAATTTCAGGGCGATTTACAACGAGTACAACCTGATACAAGTTTGAGAGATATGACCAAAAACTCATCGTTTTCGCGTTTTATGGCCGTTTTCATGAGGTATCACCCACGGTTTTGGGGCTCAAGTGCCATTTACAATGACCATAAGACCCGATACATGTTTGAGATATATGACCAAAAACTCGTCGTTTTCGCGTTTATGGCCGTTTTCATGAGCTATTGCCCACGGTTTTGGGATTCCGGGGTGATTTACAATGACCGTAAGACCTGATACAAGTTTGAGATATATGACCAAAAAGTCGTTTCTTTTATCGTTTATGGCCGTTTTCATGAGCTATTGCCCATAGTTTTGGGATTCTAAGGCAATTTAAAATGACCATAAAACCCGGTACATTTTTGAGAGATATGATCAAAAACTTGTCATTTTTCGCGTTCCGTGGCCGTTTTCATGAGCTATTGCCCATAGTTTTGGGATTCTAAGGCGATTTACAACAACGTAAGACCCGATTCAAGTTTGAGAGATTTGACCAAAACTCATCGCTTTTATGCTTTTAATGACGCTTGATGAGCTATTGCCCACGGTTTTGGGGTTCAAGCACAATTTACAATGACTGTAAGACCCGATACATGTTTGAGATATATGACCAAAAACTTGTCGTTTTCGCGTTTTATGGCCGTTTTCATGAGCTATTGCCCACGGTTTTAGGATTCCCGGGTGATTTACAAAGACAATAAGACCTGGTAAAAGTTTGAGAGATTTGACCAAAACTCGCTGCTTTTCGCTTTATGGCCGTTTTCATGAGCTATCCACGGTTTTGAGGTTCTATGGTGATTTAACACGACCGTAAGACCTAGTACATGTTTGAGAGATATGATAAAAAACTTGTCATTTTTCGCGTTCTATGGCTGTTTTCATGAGCTATTGCCCACGGTTTTAGGAATCCTGGGTGATTTACAAAGACAATAAGACCTTATAAAAGTTTGAGAGATATGACCAAAAACTCATCGCTTTCTTGTTTTATGGCCGGTTTTATGAGCTATTGCCCACGTTTTGGGTTCTAGGGTGATTTAAACGACCGTAAGACCTGGTACTATGTTTGAGAGATATGATAAAAACTTGTCATTTTTCGCGTCTATGACCGTTTTCATGAGCTATTGCCTACGTTTTAGGATTCGGTGATTTACAAAGACAATAAGACCTGATAAAAGTTTGAGAGATATGACCAAAACTCATCGTTTTCGCTTTTATGGCCATTTTAAGCCCATGGTTTTGGGGTTCTAGGGTGATTTACAACATAATAAGACCCGATACATGTTTGAGAGATATGATCAAAACTTGTCATCCTTCATGTTATATGGCCTTTTCATGAGCTATTGCCCATAGTTTTGGGATTATATGGCGATTTACAATGACCGTAAGATCCAATACAAGTTTGAGAGATATGACCAAAAACTCATCGTTTTTCGTTTTATGGCCGTTTTATGAGCTATTGCCCATATTTTGGGGTTCAAGTGATTTACAATGACCATAAGACCCGATACAAGTTTGAGATATATGACCAAAAACTCATCGCTTTTTGTTTTATGGCCTTTTTCATGAGCTATTGCCCATATTTTGGGGTTCACGGTGATTTACAATGACAGTAAGACCTGATACAAGTTTGAGAGATATGACCAAAACTCATCGCTTTCGCTTTTATGGCCGCTTTCATGAGGTATCACCCACGGTTTTGGGGCTCAAGTGCCATTTACAATGACCATAAGACCCGATACATGTTTGAGATATATGTCCAAAACTTGTCATTTTTCGCGTTTATGGCCGTTTTCATGAGCTATTGCCCACGGCTTTGGGATTCCGAGGTGATTTACAATGACCGTAAGACCTGATACAAGTTTGAGATATATGACCAAAAACTCGTCGTTTTCTCGTTTATGGCCGTTATCATGAGCTATTTCCCACGGTTTCGGGGTTCTAGGGCGATTTAAAATGACCATAAGACCGTACATGTTTGAGAGATATGATAAAAACTTGTCATTTTCGCGTTTTATGGCCGTTTTCATGAGCTATTTCCCACGTTTTAGGATTCCCGTGATTTACAAAGACAATAAGACATGATAAAAGTTTGAGATATGACCAAAACTCATCGCTTTCGCTTTTATGGCCGTTTTGATGAGCTATTGCCCACGGTTTCGGGTTCTAGCACAATTTAAAATGACCGTAAGACCCGATACATGTTTGAGAGATATGACCAAAAACTTGTCATTTTTCGCGTTTATGGCCGTTTTCATGAACTATTGCCCACGGTTTTAGGATTCGGGTGATTTACAAAGACAATAAGACCTGATAAAAGTTTGAGAGATATGACCAAAACTCATCGTTTTCTCGTTTTATGGCCATTTTAAGCCCACGGTTTCAGGGTTCTAGGGTGATTTAAAACGACCGTAAGACCCGGTACATGTTTGAGAGATATGATAAAAAACTTGTCATCTTTCACGTTATATGGACGTTTTCATGAGCTATTGCCCATAGTTTAGGGATTATATGGCGATTTACAATGACTGTAAGAGCCGATACAAGTTTCAGCGATATGACAAAAACTTCGTGCTTTCGTGTTTTATGGCCGTTTACATGAGCTATTGCCCATATTTTGGGGTTCACAGGTGATTTACAACGATAATAAGACCCGATACAAGTTTGAGCGATATGACGAAAAACTCATCGTTTTTGTGTTTTATGGCCTTTTTCATGAGCTATTGCCCATAGTTTTGGAATTTCAGGGCGATTTACAACGAGTACAACCTGATACAAGTTTGAGAGATATGACCAAAAACTCATCGTTTTCGCGTTTTATGGCCGTTTTCATGAGGTATCACCCACGGTTTTGGGGCTCAAGTGCCATTTACAATGACCATAAGACCCGATACATGTTTGAGATATATGACCAAAAACTCGTCGTTTTCGCGTTTATGGCCGTTTTCATGAGCTATTGCCCACGGTTTTGGGATTCCGGGGTGATTTACAATGACCGTAAGACCTGATACAAGTTTGAGATATATGACCAAAAACTCGTCGTTTTCTCGTTTATGGCCGTTTTCATGAGCTATTGCCCACAGTTTCGGGGTTCTAGGGCGATTTAAAATGACCATAAGACCCGGTACATTTTTTGAGAGATATGATCAAAAACTTGTCATTTTTCGCGTTCCGTGGCCGTTTTAATGAGCTATTTCCCATAGTTTTGGGATTCTTAGGCGATTTACAACAACGTAAGACCAGAATAAAGTTTGAGAGATTAGAACAAAAACTCATCGCTTTTATGCGTTTTAATGATGTTTTGATGAGCCATTGCCCACGGTTTTGGGGTTCAAGCACAATTTACAATGACTGTAAGACCCGATACATGTTTGAGATATATGACCAAAAACTTGTCGTTTTCGCGTTTTATGGCCGTTTTCATGAGCTATTGCCCACGGTTTTAGGATTCCCGGGTGATTTACAAAGACAATAAGACCTAATAAAAGTTTGAGAGATTTGACCAAAAACTCGTCGTTTTCTCGTTTAATGGCCGTTTTCATGAGCTATTGCCCACGGTTTCGGGGTTCTAAGGCGATTTAAAACGACCGTAAGACCTAGTACATGTTTGAGAGATATGATAAAAAACTTGTCATTTTTCGCGTTCTATGGCTGTTTTCATGAGCTATTGCCCACGGTTTTAGGAATCCCGGGTGATTTACAAAGACAATAAGACATCATAAAAGTTTGAGAGATATGACCAAAAACTCATCGCTTTCTCATTTTATGGCCGTTTTTATGAGCTATTGCCCACGGTTTTAGGATCCCTGGGTGATTTACAAAGACAATAAGACCTGATAAAAGTTTGAGAGATTTGACCAAAAACTCGTCGTTTTCTCGTTTTATGGCCGTTTTCATGAGCCCACGGTTTCGAGGTTCTAGGGCGATTTAAAACGACCGTAAGACCTGGTACATGTTCGAGAGATATGATAAAAAACTTGTCATTTTTCGCGTTCTATGGCCGTTTTCATAAGCTATTGCCCACGGTTTTAGGAATCCCGGGTGATTTACAAAGACAATAAGACATGATAAAAGTTTGAGAGATATGACCAAAAACTCATCGTTTTCTCGTTTTATGGCCGTTTTTATGAGCTATTGCCACGATTTCGGGGTTCTAGGGCGATTAAAACGATAAGAGACCTGGTACTATGTTTGAGAGATATGATAAAAAACTTGTCATTTTTCGCGTTCTATGACCGTTTTCATGAACTATTGCCCACGGTTTTAGGATTCCCGGGTGATTTACAAAGACAATAAGACCTGATAAAAGTTTGAGAGATATGACCAAAAACTCATCGTTTTCTCGTTTTATGGCCATTTTAAGCCCACGGTTTCAGGGTTCTAGGGTGATTTAAAACGACCGTAAGACCCGGTACATGTTTGAGAGATATGATAAAAAACTTGTCATCTTTCACGTTATATGGACGTTTTCATGAGCTATTGCCCATCGTTCAGGGATTATATGGCGATTTACAATGACTGTAAGAGCCGATACAAGTTTCAGCGATATGACAAAAAACTCTTTGTTTTCGTGTTTTATGGCCGTTTTCATGAGGTATCACCCAGGGTTTTGGGGCTCAAGTGCCATTTACAATGACCATAAGACCCGATACATGTTTGAGATATATGACCAAAAACTCGTCGTTTTCGCGTTTATGGCCGTTTTCATGAGCTATTGCCCACGGTTTTGGGATTCCGGGGTGATTTACAATGACCGTAAGACCTGATACAAGTTTGAGATATATGACCAAAAAGTCGTCGTTTTATCGTTTATGGCCGTTTTCATGAGCTATTGCCCACAGTTTCGGGGTTCTAGGGCGATTTAAAATGACCATAAGACCCGGTACATTTTTTGAGAGATATGATCAAAAACTTGTCATTTTTCCCGTTCCGTGGCCGTTTTAATGAGCTATTTCCCATAGTTTTGGGATTCTTAGGCGATTTACAACAACGTAAGACCCGATTCAAGTTTGAGAGATTAGACCAAAAACTCATCGTTTTTGCGTTTTAATGACGTTTTGATGAGCCATTGCCCACGGTTTTGGGGTTCAAGCACAATTTACAATGACTGTAAGACCCGATACATGTTTGAGATATATGACCAAAAACTTGTCGTTTTCGCGTTTTATGGCCGTTTTCATGAGCTATTGCCCACGGTTTTAGGATTCCCGGGTGATTTACAAAGACAATAAGACCTGATAAAAGTTTGAGAGATTTGACCAAAAACTCGTCGTTTTCTCGTTTAATGGCCGTTTTCATGAGCTATTGCCCACGGTTTCGGGGTTCTAAGGCGATTTAAAACGACCTTAAGACCTAGTACATGTTTGAGAGATATGATAAAAAACTTGTCATTTATCACGTTCTATGGCTGTTTTCATGAGCTATTGCCCACGGTTTTAGGAATCCCGGGTGATTTACAAAGACAATAAGACATCATAAAAGTTTGAGAGATATGACCAAAAACTCATCGCTTTCTCATTTTATGGCCGTTTTTATGAGCTATTGCCCACGGTTTTAGGATCCCCGGGTGATTTACAAAGACAATAAGACCTGATAAAAGTTTGAGAGATTTGACCAAAAACTCGTCGTTTTCTCGTTTTATGGCCGTTTTCATGAGCCCACGGTTTCGAGGTTCTAGGGCGATTCAAAACGACCGTAAGACCTGGTACATGTTCGAGAGATATGATAAAAAACTTGTCATTTTTCGCGTTCTATGGCCGTTTTCATAAGCTATTGCCCACGGTTTTAGGAATCCCGGGTGATTTACAAAGACAATAAGACATGATAAAAGTTTGAGAGATATGACCAAAAACTCATCGTTTTCTCGTTTTATGGCCGTTTTTATGAGCTATTGCCCACGATTTCGGGGTTCTAGGGCGATTAAAAACGACCGTAAGACCTGGTACTATGTTTGAGAGATATGATAAAAAACTTGTCATTTTTCGCGTTCTATGACCGTTTTCATGAACTATTGCCCACGGTTTTAGGATTCCCGGGTGATTTACAAAGACAATAAGACCTGATAAAAGTTTGAGAGATATGACCAAAAACTCATCGTTTTCTCGTTTTATGGCCATTTTAAGCCCACGGTTTCGGGGTTCTAGGGTGATTTAAAACGACCGTAAGACCCGGTACATGTTTGAGAGATATGATAAAAAACTTGTCATCTTTCACGTTATATGGACGTTTTCATGAGCTATTGCCCATCGTTCAGGGATTATATGGCGATTTACAATGACTGTAAGAGCCGATACAAGTTTCAGCGATATGACAAAAAACTCGTCGTTTTCGTGTTTTATGGCCGTTTTCATGAGCTATTGCCCATATATTGGGGTTCACGGGTGATTTACAATGATAATAAGACCCGATACAAGTTTGAGCGATATGACGAAAAACTCATCGTTTTTGTGTTTTATGGCCTTTTTCATGAGCTATTGCCCATAGTTTTGGAATTTCAGGGCGATTTACAACGAGTACAACCTGATACAAGTTTGAGAGATATGACCAAAAACTCATCGTTTTCGCGTTTTATGGCCGTTTTCATGAGGTATCACCCACGGTTTGCCATTTACAATGACCATAAGACCCGATACATGTTTGAGATATATGACCAAAAACTCGTCGTTTTCGCGTTTATGGCCGTTTTCATGAGCTATTGCCCACGGTTTTGGGATTCCGGGGTGATTTACAATGACCGTAAGACCTGATACAAGTTTGAGATATATGACCAAAAAGTCGTCGTTTTCTCGTTTATGGCCGTTTTCATGAGCTATTGCCCACAGTTTCGGGGTTCTAGGGCGATTTAAAATGACCATAAGACCCGGTACATTTTTTGAGAGATATGATCAAAAACTTGTCATTTTTCGCGTTCCGTGGCCGTTTTCATGAGCTATTGCCCATAGTTTTGGGATTCTAAGGCGATTTACAACAGCGTAAGAGCCGATTCAAGTTTGAGAGATTTGACCCAAAACTCATCGTTTTTGCGTTTTATGACATTTTCATGAGCCATTACCCACGATTTTGGGGTTCAAGCACAATTTACAATGACTGTAAGACCCGATACATGTTTGAGATATATGACCAAAAACTTGTCGTTTTCGCGTTTTATGGCCGTTTTCATGAGCTATTGCCCACGGTTTTAGGATTCCCGGGTGATTTACAAAGACAATAAGACCTGATAAAAGTTTGAGAGATTTGACCAAAAACTCGTCGTTTTCTCGTTTTATGGCCGTTTTCATGAGCTATTGCCCACGGTTTCGGGGTTCTAAGGCGATTTAAAATGACCGTAAGACCTAGTACATGTTTGAGAGATATGATAAAAAACTTGTCATTTTTCGCGTTCTATGGCTGTTTTCATGAGCTATTGCCCACGGTTTTAGGAATCCCGGGTGATTTACAAAGACAATAAGACATCATAAAAGTTTGAGAGATATGACCAAAACTCATCGCTTTCTCGTTTTATGGCTTTTTTATGAGCTATTGCCCACGGTTTTTGGATTCCCGGGTGATTTACAAAGACAATAAGACCTGATAAAAGTTTGAGATATTTGACCAAAAAATCGTCGTTTTCTCGTTTTATGGCTGTTTTCATGAGCCCACGGTTTCGAGGTTCTAGGGCGATTTAAAACGACCGTAAGACCTGGTACATGTTTGAGAGATATGATAAAAAACTTGTCATTTTTCACGTTCTATTGCCGTTTTCAAAAGCTATTGTCCACGGTTTTAGGAATCCCGGGTGATTTACAAAGACAATAAGACAAGATAAACATTTGAGAGATATGACCAAAAACTCATCGTTTTCTCGTTTTATGGCCGTTTTTATGAGTTATTGCCCACGATTTCGGGGTTCCAGGGCGATTAAAAACGACCATAAGACCTGGTACTATGTTTGAGAGATATGATAAAAAACTTGTCATTTTTCGCGTTCTATGACCGTTTTCATGAACTATTACCCACGGTTTTAGGATTCCCGGGTGATTTACAAAGACAATAAGACCTGATAAAAGTTTGAGAGATATGACCAAAAACTCATCGTTTTCTCGTTTTATGGCCATTTTTAGCCCACGGTTTCGGGGTTCTAGGGTGATTTAAAACGACCGTAAGACCCGGTACATCTTTGAGAGATATGATAGAAAACTTGTCATCTTTCACGTTATATGGACGTTTTCATGAGCTATTGCCCATAGTTTAGGGATTATATGGCGATTTACAATGATTGTAAGAGCCGATACAAGTTTCAGCGATATGACAAAAAACTCGTCGTTTTCTGGTTTTATGGCCGTTTTCATGAGGTATCACCCATGGTTTTGGGGCTCAAGTGCCATTTACAATGACCATAAGACCCGATACATGTTTGAGATATATGACCAGAAACTCGTTGTTTTCGCGTTTATGGCCGTTTTCATGAGCTATTGCCCACGGTTTTGGGATTCCGAGGTGATTTACAATGACCGTAAGACCTGATACAAGTTTGAGATATATGACCAAAAACTCGTCGTTTTCTCGTTTATAGCCGTTTTCATGAGCTATTGCCCACAGTTTCGGGGTTCTAGGGCGATTTAAAATGACCATAAAACCCGGTACATTTTTTAGAGATATGATCAAAAACTTGTCATTTTTCGCGTTCCGTGGCCGTTTTCATGAGCTATTGCCCATAGTTTTGGGATTCTAAGGCGATTTACAACAGCGTAAGACCCGATTCAAGTTTGAGAGATTTGACCAAAAACTCATCGTTTTTGCGTTTTAATGACGTTTTCATGAGCCATTGCCCACGATTTTGGGGTTCAAGCACAATTTACAATGACTGTAAGACCCGATACATGTTTGAGATATATGACCAAAAACTCGTCGTTTTCGCGTTTTATGGCCGTTTTCATGAGCTATTGCCACGGTTTTAGGATTCCCTGGTGATTTACAAAGACAATAAGACCTAATAAAAGTTTGAGAGATTTGACCAAAAACTCGTCGTTTTCTCGTTTTATGGCCGTTATCATGAGCTATTTCCCACGGTTTCGGGGTTCTAGGGCGATTTAAAATGACCATAAGACCTGGTACATGTTTGAGAGATATGATAAAAAACTTGTCATTTTTCGCGTTCTATGGCCGTTTTCATAAGCTATTGCCCACGGTTTTAGGAATCCCGGGTGATTTACAAAGACAATAAGACATCATAAAAGTTTGAGAGATATGACCAAAAACTCATCGCTTTCTCATTTTATGGCCGTTTTTATGAGCTATTGCCCACGGTTTTAGGATCCCCGGGTGATTTACAAAGACAATAAGACCTGATAAAAGTTTGAGAGATTTGACCAAAAACTCGTCGTTTCGCTTTTATGGCCGTTTTCATGAGCCCACGGTTTCGAGGTTCTAGGGCGATTTAAAACGACCGTAAGACCTGGTACATGTTTGAGAGATATGATAAAAAACTTGTCATTTTTCACGTTCTATTGCCGTTTTCATAAGCTATTGTCCACGGTTTTAGGAATCCCGGGTGATTTACAAAGACAATAAGACATGATAAACATTTGAGAGATATGACCAAAAACTCATCGTTTTCTCGTTTTATGGCCGTTTTTATGAGTTATTGCCCACGATTTCGGGGTTCTAGGGCGATTAAAAACGACCGTAAGACCTGGTACTATGTTTGAGAGATATGATAAAAATCTTGTCATTTTTCGCGTTCTATGACCGTTTTCATGAACTATTGCCCACGGTTTTAGGATTCCCGGGTGATTTACAAAGACAATAAGACCTGATAAAAGTTTGAGAGATATGACCAAAAACTCATCGTTTTCTCGTTTTATGGCCATTTTATGCCCCGGGTTTGGGGGTTCTTGGTTGATTTAAAACGACCATATGACCCGGTACATGTTTGAGAGATATGATAAAAAACTTGTCATCTTTCACGTTATATGGACGTTATAATGAGTTAATGCCCATCGTTCAGGGATTATATGGCGATTTACAATGACCGATACAAGTTTCAGCGATATGACAAAAAAACTCGTCGTTTTCGTGTTTTATGGCCGTTTACATGAGCTATTGCCCATATTTTGGGGTTCACAGGTGATTTACAACGATAATAAGACCCGATACAAGTTTGAGCGATATGACGAAAAACTCATCGTTTTTGTGTTTTATGGCCTTTTTCATGAGCTATTGCCCATAGTTTTGGAATTTCAGGGCGATTTACAACGAGTACAACCTGATACAAGTTTGAGAGATATGACCAAAAACTCATCGTTTTCGCGTTTTATGGCCGTTTTCATGAGGTATCACCCACGGTTTTGGGGCTCAAGTGCCATTTACAATGACCATAAGACCCGATACATGTTTGAGATATATGACCAAAAACTCGTCGTTTTTTCGCGTTTATGGCCGTTTTCATGAGCTATTGCCCACGGTTTTGGGATTCCGGGGTGATTTACAATGACCGTAAGACCTGATACAAGTTTGAGATATATGACCAAAAAGTCGTCGTTTTCTCGTTTATGGCCGTTTTCATAAGCTCTTGCCCACAGTTTCGGGGTTCTAGGGCGATTTAAAATGACCATAAGACCCGGTACATTTTTTGAGAGATATGATCAAAAACTTGTCATTTTTCGCGTTCCGTGGCCGTTTTAATGAGCTATTTCCCATAGTTTTGGGATTCTTAGGCGATTTACAACAACGTAAGACCCGATTCAAGTTTGAGAGATTAGACCAAAAACTCATCGTTTTTGCGTTTTAATGACGTTTTGATGAGCCATTGCCCACGGTTTTGGGGTTCAAGCACAATTTACAATGACTGTAAGACCCGATACATGTTTGAGATATATGACCAAAAACTTGTCGTTTTCGCGTTTTATGGCCGTTTTCATGAGCTATTGCCCACGGTTTTAGGATTCCCGGGTGATTTACAAAGACAATAAGACCTAATAAAAGTTTGAGAGATTTGACCAAAAACTCGTCGTTTTCTCGTTTAATGGCCGTTTTCATGAGCTATTGCCCATGGTTTCGGGGTTCTAAGGCGATTTAAAACGACCGTAAGACCTAGTACATGTTTGAGAGATATGATAAAAAACTTGTCATTTTTCGCGTTCTATGGCTGTTTTCATGAGCTATTGCCCACGGTTTTAGGAATCCCGGGTGATTTACAAAGACAATAAGACATCATAAAAGTTTGAGAGATATGACCAAAAACTCATCGCTTTCTCATTTTATGGCCGTTTTTATGAGCTATTGCCCACGGTTTTAGGATCCCCGGGTGATTTACAAAGACAATAAGACCTGATAAAAGTTTGAGAGATTTGACCAAAAACTCGTCGTTTTCTCGTTTTATGGCCGTTTTCATGAGCCCACGGTTTCGAGGTTCTAGGGCGATTTAAAACGACCGTAAGACCTGGTACATGTTCGAGAGATATGAAAAAAACTTGTCATTTTTCGCGTTCTATGGCCGTTTTCATAAGCTATTGCCCACGGTTTTAGGAATCCCGGGTGATTTACAAAGACAATAAGACATGATAAAAGTTTGAGAGATATGACCAAAAACTCATCGTTTTCTCGTTTTATGGCCGTTTTTATGAGCTATTGCCCATGATTTCGGGGTTCTAGGGCGATTAAAAACGACCGTAAGACCTGGTACTATGTTTGAGAGATATGATAAAAAACTTGTCATTTTTCGCGTTCTATGACCGTTTTCATGAACTATTGCCCACGGTTTTAGGATTCCCGGGTGATTTACAAAGACAATAAGACCTGATAAAAGTTTGAGAGATATGACCAAAAACTCATCGTTTTCTCGTTTTATGGCCATTTTAAGCCCACGGTTCTGGGGTTCTAGGGTGATTTAAAACGACCGTAAGACCCGGTACATGTTTGAGAGATATGATAAAAAACTTGTCATCTTTCACGTTATATGGACGTTTTCATGAGCTATTGCCCATCGTTTAGGGATTATATGGCGATTTACAATGACTGTAAGAGCCGATACAAGTTTCAGCGATATGACAAAAAACTCGTCGTTTTCGTGTTTTATGGCCGTTTACATGAGCTATTGCCCATATTTTGGGGTTCACAGGTGATTTACAACGATAATAAGACCCGATACAAGTTTGAGCGATATGACGAAAAACTCATCGTTTTTGTGTTTTATGGCCTTTTTCATGAGCTATTGCCCATAGTTTTGGAATTTCAGGGCGATTTACAACGAGTACAACCTGATACAAGTTTGAGAGATATGACCAAAAACTCATCGTTTTCGCGTTTTATGGCCGTTTTCATGAGGTATCACCCACGGTTTTGGGGCTCAAGTGCCATTTACAATGACCATAAGACCCGATACATGTTTGAGATATATGACCAAAAACTCGTCGTTTTCGCGTTTATGGCCGTTTTCATGAGCTATTGCCCACGGTTTTGGGATTCCGGGGTGATTTACAATGACCGTAAGACCTGATACAAGTTTGAGATATATGACCAAAAAGTCGTCGTTTTCTCGTTTATGGCCGTTTCAATGAGCTATTGCCCACAGTTTCGGGGTTCTAGGGCGATTTAAAATAACCATAAGACCCGGTACATTTTTTGAGAGATATGATCAAAAACTTGTCATTTTTCGCGTTCCGTGGCCGTTTTAATGAGCTATTTCCCATAGTTTTGGGATTCTTAGGCGATTTACAACAACGTAAGACCCGATTCAAGTTTGAGAGATTAGACCAAAAACTCATCGTTTTTGCGTTTTAATGACGTTTTGATGAGCCATTGGCCACGGTTTTGGGGTTCAAGCACAATTTACAACGAGTGTAAGACCCGATACATGTTTGAGATATATGACCAAAAACTTGTCGTTTTCGCGTTTTATGGCCGTTTTCATGAGCTATTGCCCACGGTTTTAGGATTCCCGGGTGATTTACAAAGACAATAAGACCTGATAAAAGTTTGAGAGATTTGACCAAAAACTCGTCGTTTTCTCGTTTAATGGCCGTTTTCATGAGCTATTGCCCACGGTTTCGGGGTTCTAAGGCGATTTAAAACGACCGTAAGACCTAGTACATGTTTGAGAGATATGATAAAAAACTTGTCATTTTTCGCGTTCTATGGCTGTTTTCATGAGCTATTGCCCACGGTTTTAGGAATCCCGGGTGATTTACAAAGACAATAAGACATCATAAAAGTTTGAGAGATATGACCAAAAACTCATCGCTTTCTCATTTTATGGCCGTTTTTATGAGCTATTGCCCACGGTTTTAGGATCCCCGGGTGATTTACAAAGACAATAAGACCTGATAAAAGTTTGAGAGATTTGACCAAAAACTCGTCGTTTTCTCGTTTTATGGCCGTTTTCATGAGCCCAAGGTTTCGAGGTTATAGGGCGATTTAAAACCAACGTAAAAACAGGTACATGTTAAAGAGATATGATAAAAACTTGTCATTTTCTCGTTTTATGGCCTTTTTCATGAGCTATTGCTCGTAGTTTTAGAAATCCCGGGTGATTTACAAAGACAATAAGACATGATAAAAGTTTGAGAGATATGACCAAAAACTCGTGGTTTTCTCGTTTTATGGCCGTTTTTACGAGCTATTGCCCACGGTTGCGGGGTTCTAGGGCGATTTAAAACGACCGTAAGACCTGGTACTATGTTTGAGAGATATGATAAAAAACTTGTCATTTTTCACGTTCTATGACCGTTTTCATGAACTATTGCCCACGGTTTTAGGATTCTCGGGTGATTTACAAAGACAATAAGACCTGATAAAAGTTTGAGAGATATGACCAAAAACTCATCGTTTTCTCGTTTTATGGCCATTTTAAGCCCACGGTTTCGGGGTTCTAGGGTGATTTAAAACGACCGTAAGACCCGGTACATGTTTGAGAGATATGATAAAAAACTTGTCATCTTTCACGTTATATGGACGTTTTCATGAGCTATTGCCCATCGTTCAGGGATTATATGGCGATTTACAATGACTGTAAGAGCCGATACAAGTTTCAGCGATATGACAAAAAACTCGTCGTTTTCGTGTTTTATGGCCGTTTACATGAGCTATTGCCCATATTTTGGGGTTCACAGGTGATTTACAACGATAATAAGACCCGATACAAGTTTGAGCGATATGACGAAAAACTCATCGTTTTTGTGTTTTATGGCCTTTTTCATGAGCTATTGCCCATAGTTTTGGAATTTCAGGGCGATTTACAACGAGTACAACCTGATACAAGTTTGAGAGATATGACCAAAAACTCATCGTTTTCGCGTTTTATGGCCGTTTTCATGAGGTATCACCCACGGTTTTGGGGCTCAAGTGCCATTTACAATGACCATAAGACCCGATACATGTTTGAGATATATGACCAAAAACTCGTCGTTTTCGCGTTTATGGCCGTTTTCATGAGCTATTGCCCACGGTTTTGGGATTCCGGGGTGATTTACAATGACCGTAAGACCTGATACAAGTTTGAGATATATGACCAAAAAGTCGTCGTTTTCTCGTTTATGGCCGTTTTCATGAGCTATTGCCCACAGTTTCGGGGTTCTAGGGCGATTTAAAATGACCATGAGACCCGGTACATTTCTTGAGAGATATTATCAAAAACTTGTCATTTTTCGTTAAAGTGCCGTTTTAATGAGCTATTCCCATAGTTTTGGGATTCTTAGGCGATTTACAACAACGTAAGACCCGATTCAAGTTTGATAGATTAGACCAAAAACTCATCGTTTTTGCGTTTTAATGACGTTTTGATGAGCCATTGCCCACGGTTTTGGGGTTCAAGCACAATTTACAATGACTGTAAGACCCGATACATGTTTGAGATATATGACCAAAAACTTGTCGTTTTCGCGTTTTATGGCCGTTTTCATGAGCTATTGCCCACGGTTTTAGGATTCCCGGGTGATTTACAAAGACAATAAGACCTGATAAAAGTTTGAGAGATTTGACCAAAAACTCGTCGTTTTCTTGTTTAATGGCCGTTTTCATGAGCTATTGCCCATGGTTTTAGGATCCCCGGGTGATTTACAAAGACAATAAGACCTGATAAAAGTTTGAGAGATTTGACCAAAAACTCGTCGTTTTCTCGTTTTATGGCCGTTTTCATGAGCCCACGGTTTCGAGGTTCTAGGGCGATTTAAAACGACCGTAAGACCTGGTACATGTTTGAGAGATATGATAAAAAACTTGTCATTTTTCGCGTTCTATGGCCGTTTTCATAAGCTATTGCCCACGGTTTTAGGAATCCCGGGTGATTTACAAAGACAATAAGACATGATAAAAGTTTGAGAGATATGACCAAAAACTCATCGTTTTCTCGTTTTATGGCCGTTTTTATGAGCTATTGCCCACAATTTCGGGGTTCTAGGGCGATTAAAAATGACCGTAAGACCTGGTACTATGTTTGAGAGATATGATAAAAAACTTGTCATTTTTCGCGTTCTATGACCGTTTTCATGAACTATTGCCCACGGTTTTAGGATTCCCGGGTGATTTACAAAGACAATAAGACCTGATAAAAGTTTGAGAGATATGACCAAAAACTCATCGTTTTCTCGTTTTATGGCCATTTTAAGCCCAGGTTTTCTGGGTTCTAGGGTGATTTAAAACGACCGTAAGACCCGGTACATGTTTGAGAGATATGATAAAAAACTTGTCATCTTTCACGTTATATGGACGTTTTCATGAGCTATTGCCCATCGTTCAGGGATTATATGGCGATTTACAATGACTGTAAGAGCCGATACAAGTTTCAGCGATATGACAAAAAACTCGTCGTTTTCGTGTTTTATGGCCGTTTACATGAGCTATTGCCCATATTTTGGGGTTCACAGGTGATTTACAACGATAATAAGACCCGATACAAGTTTGAGCGATATGACGAAAAACTCATCGTTTTTTGTTTTATGGCCTTTTTCATGAGCTATTGCCCATAGTTTTGGAATTTCAGGGCGATGTACAACGAGTACAACCTGATACAAGTTTGAGAGATATGACACAAAACTCATCGTTTTCGCGTTTTATGGCCGTTTTCATGAGGTATCACCCACGGTTTTGGGGCTCAAGTGCCATTTACAATGACCATAAGACCCGATACATGTTTGAGATATATGACCAAAAACTCGTCGTTTTCGCGTTTATGGCCGTTTTCATGAGCTATTGCCCACGGTTTTGGGATTCCGGGGTGATTTACAATGACCGTAAGACCTGATACAAGTTTGAGATATATGACCAAAAAGTCGTCGTTTTCTCGTTTATGGCCGTTTTCATAAGCTCTTGCCCACAGTTTCGGGGTTCTAGGGCGATTTAAAATGACCATAAGACCCGGTACATTTTTTGAGAGATATGATCAAAAACTTGTCATTTTTCGCGTTCCGTGGCCGTTTTAATGAGCTATTTCCCATAGTTTTGGGATTCTTAGGCGATTTACAACAACGTAAGACCCGATTCAAGTTTGAGAGATTAGACCAAAAACTCATCGTTTTTGCGTTTTAATGACGTTTTGATGAGCCATTGCCCACGGTTTGGGGTTCAAGCACAATTTACAATGACAATGGCAACGATACATGTTTGAGATATATGACCAAAAACTTGTCGTTTTCGCGTTTTATGGCCGTTTTCATGAGCTATTGCCCACGGTTTTAGGATTCCCGGGTGATTTACAAAGACAATAAGACCTGATAAAAGTTTGAGAGATTTGACCAAAAACTCGTCGTTTTCTCGTTTTATGGCCGTTTTCATGAGCTATTGCCCACGGTTTCGGGGTTCTAAGGCGATTTAAAATGACCGTAAGACCTAGTACATGTTTGAGAGATATGATAAAAAACTTGTCATTTTTCGCGTTCTATGGCTGTTTTCATGAGCTATTGCCCACGGTTTTAGGAATCCCGGGTGATTTACAAAGACAATAAGACATCATAAAAGTTTGAGAGATATGACCAAAAACTCATCGCTTTCTCGTTTTATGGCCGTTTTTATGAGCTATTGCCCACGGTTTTAGGATTCCCGGGTGATTTACAAAGACAATAAGACCTGATAAAAGTTTGTGAGATTTGACCAAAAACTCGTCGTTTTCTCGTTTTATGGCCGTTTTCATGAGCCCACGGTTTCGAGGTTCTAGGGCGATTTAAAACGACCGTAAGACCTGGTACATGTTCGAGAGATATGAAAAAAACTTGTCATTTTTCGCGTTCTATGGCCGTTTTCATAAGCTATTGCCCACGGTTTTAGGAATCCCGGGTGATTTACAAAGACAATAAGACATGATAAAAGTTTGAGAGATATGACCAAAAACTCATCGTTTTCTCGTTTTATGGCCGTTTTTATGAGCTATTACCCACGATTTCGGGGTTCTAGGGCGATTAAAAACGACCGTAAGACCTGGTACTATGTTTGAGAGATATGATAAAAAACTTGTCATTTTTCACGTTCTATGACCGTTTTCATGAACTATTGCCCACGGTTTTAGGATTCTCGGGTGATTTACAAAGACAATAAGACCTGATAAAAGTTTGAGAGATATGACCAAAAACTCATCGTTTTCTCGTTTTATGGCCATTTTAAGCCCACGGTTTCGGGGTTCTTGGGTGATTTAAAAGCAAGTAAGACCCGGTACATGTTTGAGAGATATGATAAAAAACTTGTCATCTTTCACGTTATATGGACGTTTTCATGAGCTATTGCCCATCGTTCAGGGATTATATGGCGATTTACAATGACTGTAAGAGCCGATACAAGTTTCAGCGATATGACAAAAAACTCGTCGTTTTCGTGTTTTATGGCCGTTTACATGAGCTATTGCCCATATTTTGGGGTTCACAGGTGATTTACAACGATAATAAGACCCGATACAAGTTTGAGCGATATGACGAAAAACTCATCGTTTTTGTGTTTTATGGCCTTTTTCATGAGCTATTGCCCATAGTTTTGGAATTTCAGGGCGATTTACAACGAGTACAACCTGATACAAGTTTGAGAGATATGACCAAAAACTCATCGTTTTCGTGTTTTATGGCCGTTTTCATGAGGTATCACCCACGGTTTTGGGGCTCAAGTGCCATTTACAATGACCATAAGACCCGATACATGTTTGAGATATATGACCAAAAACTCGTCGTTTTCGCGTTTATGGCCGTTTTCATGAGCTATTGCCCACGGTTTTGGGATTCCGGGGTGATTTACAATGACCGTAAGACCTGATACAAGTTTGAGATATATGACCAAAAAGTCGTCGTTTTCTCGTTTATGGCCGTTTTCATAAGCTCTTGCCCACAGTTTCGGGGTTCTAGGGCGATTTAAAATGACCATAAGACCCGGTACATTTTTTGAGAGATATGATCAAAAACTTGTCATTTTTCGCGTTCCGTGGCCGTTTTAATGAGCTATTTCCCATAGTTTAGGGATTCTTAGGCGATTTACAACAACGTAAGACCCGATTCAAGTTTGAGAGATTAGACCAAAAACTCATCGTTTTTGCGTTTTAATGACGTTTTGATGAGCCATTGCCCACGGTTTTGGGGTTCAAGCACAATTTACAATGACTGTAAGACCCGATACATGTTTGAGATATATGACCAAAAACTTGTCGTTTTCGCGTTTTATGGCCGTTTTCATGAGCTATTGCCCACGGTTTTAGGATTCCCGGGTGATTTACAAAGACAATAAGACCTGATAAAAGTTTGAGAGATTTGACCAAAAACTCGTCGTTTTCTCGTCTTATGGCCGTTTTCATGAGCTATTGCCCACGGTTTCAGGGTTCTAAGGCGATTTAAAACGATCGTAAGACCTGGTACGTGTTTGAGAGATATGATAAAAAACTTGTCATTTTTCGCGTTCTATGGCTTTTTTCATGAGCTATTGTCCACGGTTTTAGGAATCTCGGGTGATTTACAAAGACAATAAGACATCATAAAAGTTTGAGAGATATGACCAAAAACTCATCGCTTTCTCGTTTTATGGCCGTTTTTTATGAGCTATTGCCCACGGTTTTAGGATTCCCGGGTGATTTACAAAGACAATAAGACCTGATAAAAGTTTGAGAGATTTGACCAAAAACTCATCGTTTTCTCGTTTTATGGCCGTTTTCATGAGCCCACGGTTTCGAGGTTCTAGGGCGATTTAAAACGACCGTAAGACCTGGTACATGTTCGAGAGATATGATAAAAAACTTGTCATTTTTCGCGTTCTATGGCCGTTTTCATAAGCTATTGCCCACGGTTTTAGGAATCCCGGGTGATTTACAAAGACAATAAGACATGATAAAAGTTTGAGAGATATGACCAAAAACTCATCGTTTTCTTGTTTATGGCCGTTTTTATGAGCTATTGCCCACGATTTTGGGTTCTAGGGCGATTAAAAACGACCGTAAGACCTAGTACTATGTTTGAGAGATATGATAAAAAACTTGTCATTTTTCGCGTTCTATGACCGTTTTCATGAACTATTGCCCACGGTTTTAGGATTCCCGGGTGATTTACAAAGACAATAAGACCTGATAAAAGTTTGAGAGATATGACCAAAAACTCATCGTTTTCTCGTTTTATGGCCATTTTAAGCCCACGGTTTCGGGGTTCTAGGGTGATTTAAAACGACCGTAAGACCCGGTACATGTTTGAGAGATATGATAAAAAACTTGTCATCTTTCACGTTATATGGACGTTTTCATGAGCTATTGCCCATCGTTCAGGGATTATATGGCGATTTACAATGACTGTAAGAGCCGATACAAGTTTCAGCGATATGACAAAAAACTCGTCGTTTTCGTGTTTTATGGCCGTTTACATGAGCTATTGCCCATATTTTGGGGTTCACAGGTGATTTACAACGATAATAAGACCCGATACAAGTTTGAGCGATATGACGAAAAACTCATCGTTTTTGTGTTTTATGGCCTTTTTCATGAGCTATTGCCCATAGTTTTGGAATTTCAGGGCGATTTACAACGAGTACAACCTGATACAAGTTTGAGAGATATGACCAAAAACTCATCGTTTTCGCGTTTTATGGCCGTTTTCATGAGGTATCACCCACGGTTTTGGGGCTCAAGTGCCATTTACAATGACCATAAGACCCGATACATGTTTGAGATATATGACCAAAAACTCGTCGTTTTCGCGTTTATGGCCGTTTTCATGAGCTATTGCCCACGGTTTTGGGATTCCGGGGTGATTTACAATGACCGTAAGACCTGATACAAGTTTGAGATATATGACCAAAAAGTCGTCGTTTTCTCGTTTATGGCCGTTTTCATGAGCTATTGCCCACAGTTTCGGGGTTCTAGGGCGATTTAAAATAACCATAAGACCCGGTACATTTTTTGAGAGATATGATCAAAAACTTGTCATTTTTCGCGTTCCGTGGCCGTTTTAATGAGCTATTTCCCATAGTTTTGGGATTCTTAGGCGATTTACAACAACGTAAGACCCGATTCAAGTTTGAGAGATTAGACCAAAAACTCATCGTTTTTGCGTTTTAATGACGTTTTGATGAGCCATTGCCCACGGTTTTGGGGTTCAAGCACAATTTACAATGACTGTAAGACCCGATACATGTTTGAGATATATGACCAAAAACTTGTCGTTTTCTCGTTTATGGCCGTTTTCATGAGCTATTGCCCACGGTTTTAGGATTCCCGGGTGATTTACAAAGACAATAAGACCTGATAAAAGTTTGAGAGATTTGACCAAAAACTCGTCGTTTTCTCGTTTTATGGCCGTTTTCATGAGCTATTGCCCACGGTTTCGGGGTTCTAAGGCGATTTAAAACGACCGTAAGACCTAGTACATGTTTGAGAGATATGATAAAAAACTTGTCATTTTTCGCGTTCTATGGCTGTTTTCATGAGCTATTGCCCACGGTTTTAGGAATCCCGGGTGATTTACAAAGACAATAAGACATCATAAAAGTTTGAGAGATATGACCAAAACTCATCGCTTTCTCGTTTTATGGCTGTTTTTATGAGCTATTGCCCACGGTTTTTGGATTCCCGGGTGATTTACAAAGACAATAAGACCTGATAAAAGTTTGAGAGATATGACCAAAAACTCATCGTTTTCTCGTTTTATGGCCGTTTTCATGAGCCCACGGTTTCGAGGTTCTAGGGCGATTTAAAACGACCGTAAGACCTGGTACATGTTCGAGAGATATGATAAAAAACTTGTCATTTTTCGCGTTCTATGGCCGTTTTCATAAGCTATTGCCCACGGTTTTAGGAATCCCGGGTGATTTACAAAGACAATAAGACATGATAAAAGTTTGAGAGATATGACCAAAAACTCATCGTTTTCTCGTTTTATGGCCGTTTTTATGAGTTATTGCCCACGATTTCGGGGTTCTAGGGCGATTAAAAACGACCGTAAGACCTGGTACTATGTTTGAGAGATATGATAAAAATCTTGTCATTTTTCGCGTTCTATGACCGTTTTCATGAACTATTGCCCACGGTTTTAGGATTCCCGGGTGATTTACAAAGACAATAAGACCTGATAAAAGTTTGAGAGATATGACCAAAAACTCATCGTTTTCTCGTTTTATGGCCATTTTAAGCCCACGGTTTCAGGGTTCTAGGGTGATTTAAAATGACCGTAAGATCCGGTACATGTTTGAGAGATATGATAAAAAACTTGTCATCTTTCACGTTATATGGATGTTTTCATGAGCTATTGCCCATCGTTCAGGGATTATATGGCGATTTACAATGACTGTAAGAGCCGATACAAGTTTCAGCGATATGATACAAAACTCGTCGTTTTCGTGTTTTATGGCCGTTTACATGAGCTATTGCCCATATTTTGGGGTTCACAGGTGATTTACAACGATAATAAGACCCGATACAAGTTTGAGCGATATGACGAAAAACTCATCGTTTTTGTGTTTTATGGCCTTTTTCATGAGCTATTGCCCATAGTTTTGGAATTTCAGGGCGATTTACAACGAGTACAACCTGATACAAGTTTGAGAGATATGACCAAAAACTCATCGTTTTCGCGTTTTATGGCCGTTTTCATGAGGTATCACCCACGGTTTTGGGGCTCAAGTGCCATTTACAATGACCATAAGACCCGATACATGTTTGAGATATATGACCAAAAACTCGTCGTTTTCGCGTTTATGGCCGTTTTCATGAGCTATTGCCCACGGTTTTGGGATTCCGGGGTGATTTACAATGACCGTAAGACCTGATACAAGTTTGAGATATATGACCAAAAAGTCGTCGTTTTCTCGTTTATGGCCATTTTCATGAGCTCTTGCCCACAGTTTCGGGGTTCTAGGGCGATTTAAAAAGACCATAAGACCCGGTACATTTTTTGAGAGATATGATCAAAAACTTGTCATTTTTCGCGTTCCGTGGCCGTTTTAATGAGCTATTTCCCATAGTTTAGGGATTCTTAGGCGATTTACAACAACGTAAGACCCGATTCAAGTTTGAGAGATTAGACCAAAAACTCATCGTTTTTGCGTTTTAATGACGTTTTGATGAGCCATTGCCCACGGTTTTGGGGTTCAAGCACAATTTACAATGACTGTAAGACCCGATACATGTTTGAGATATATGACCAAAAACTTGTCGTTTTCGCGTTTTATGGACGTTTTCATGAGCTATTGCCCACGGTTTTAGGATTCCCGGGTGATTTACAAAGACAATAAGACCTGATAAAAGTTTGAGAGATTTGACCAAAAACTCATCGTTTTTGCGTTTTAATGACGTTTTGATGAGCCATTGCCCACGGTTTTGGGGTTCAAGCACAATTTATAATGAAGACCGATACATGTTTGAGATATATGACAAAAACTTGTTTAGGATTCGGGTGATTTACAAAGACAATAAGACCGATAAAAGTTTGAAGACCTAGTACATGTTTGAGAGATATGATAAAAACTTGTCATTTTTCGTTCTATGGCTGTTTTCATGAGCTAGGTTTTAGGAATCGGGTGATTTACAAAGACAATAAGACATCATAAAGTTTGAGAGATATGACCAAAAACTCATCTTTCTCGTTTTATGGCCGTTTATGAGCTATTGCCACGGTTTTATGATCCCGGGTGATTTACAAAGACAATAAGACCTGATAAAAGTTTGAGAGATATGACCAAAAACTCATCGTTTTCTCGTTTTATGGCTGTTTTCATGAGCCCACGGTTTGTAGGTTCTTGGGCGTTTTAAAGCGTAAGACCTGGTACATGTTTGAGAGATATGATAAAAACCTTGTCATTTTTTCGTGTTCTATGGCCGTTTTCATGAGCTATTGCCCACGGTTTTAGGAATCCAGGGAGATTTACAAAGACAATAAGACATGATAAAAGTTTGAGAGATATGACCAAAAACTCATCGTTTTCTCGTTTTATGGCCGTTTTTATGAGCTATTGCCCACGATTTCGGGGTTCTAGGGCGATTAAAAACGACCGTAAGACCTGGTACTATGTTTGAGAGATATGATAAAAAACTTGTCATTTTTCACGTTCTATGACCGTTTTCATGAACTATTGCCCACGGTTTTAGGATTCTCGGGTGATTTACAAAGACAATAAGACCTGATAAAAGTTTGAGAGATATGACCAAAAACTCATCGTTTTCTCGTTTTATGGCCATTTTAAGCCCACGTTTTCAGGGTTCTAGGGTGATTTAAAACGACCGTAAGACCCGGTACATGTTTGAGAGATATGATAAAAAACTTGTCATCTTTCACGTTATATGGACGTTTTCATGAGTTATTGCCCATCGTTCAGGGATTATATGGTGATTTACAATGACTGTAAGAGCCGATACAAGTTTCAGCGATATGACAAAAAAACTCGTCGTTTTCGTGTTTTATGGCCGTTTACATGAGCTATTGCCCATATTTTGTGGTTCACAGGTGATTTACAACGATAATAAGACCCGATACAAGTTTGAGCGATATGACGAAAAACTCATCGTTTTTGTGTTTTATGGCCTTTTTCATGGGCTATTGCCCATAGTTTTGGAATTTCAGGGCGATTTACAACGAGTACAACCTGAGACAAGTTTGAGAGATATGACCAAAAACTCATCGTTTTCGCGTTTTATGGCCGTTTTCATGAGGTATCACCCACGGTTTTGGGGCTCGAGTGCCATTTACAATGACCATAAGTCCCGATACATGTTTGAGATATATGACCAAAAACTCGTCGTTTTCGCGTTTATGGCCGTTTTCATGAGCTATTGCCCATGGTTTTGGGATTCCGGGGTGATTTACAATGACCGTAAGACCTGATACAAGTTTGAGATATATGACCAAAAAGTCGTCGTTTTCTCGTTTATGGCCATTTTCATGAGCTCTTGCCCACAGTTTCGGGGTTGTAGGGCGATTTAAAATGACCATAAGGCCTGGTACATTTTTTGAGAGATATGATCAAAAACATGTCATTTTTCGCATTCTGTGGCCGTTTTAATGAGCTATTTCCCATAGTTTAGGGATTCTTAGGCGATTTACAACAACGTAAGACCCGATTCAAGTTTGAGAGATTAGACCAAAAACTCATCGTTTTTGCGTTTTAATGACGTTTTGATGAGCCATTGGTTCAAGCACAATTTACAATGACTGTAAGACCCGATACATGTTTGAGATATATGACCAAAAACTTGTCGTTTTCGCTTTTTATGGTCGTTTTCTTGGGCTATTGCCCACGGTTTTAAGATTCCCGGGTGATTTACAAAGACAATAAGACCTGATAAAAGTTTGAGAGATTTGACCAAAAACTCATCGTTTTTGCGTTTTAATGACGTTTTGATGAGCCATTGCCCACGGTTTTGGGGTTCAAGCACAATTTATAATGACTGTAAGACCCGATACATGTTTGAGATATATGACAAAAAACTTGTCGTTTTCGCGTTTTATGGCCGTTTTCTTGGGCAATTGCCCACGGTTTTAGGATTCCCGGGTGATTTACAAAGACAATAAGACCTGATAAAAGTTTGAGAGATTTGACCAAAAACTCGTCGTTTTCTCGTTTTATGGCCGTTTTCATGAGCCCACGGTTTCGAGGTTCTAGGGCGATTTAAAACGACCGTACGACCTAGTACATGTTCGAGAGATATGATAAAAAACTTGTCATTTTTCGCGTTCTATGGCTGTTTTCATGAGCTATTGCCCACGGTTTTAGGAATCCCGGGTGATTTACAAAGACAATAAGACATCATAAAAGTTTGAGAGATATGACCAAAAACTCATCGCTTTCTCGTTTTATGGCCGTTTTTATGAGCTATTGCCCACGGTTTTATGATCCCCGGGTGATTTACAAAGACAATAAGACCTGATAAAAGTTTGAGAGATTTGACCAAAAACTCGTCGTTTTCTCGTTTTATGGCCGTTTTCATGAGCCCACGGTTTCGAGGTTCTAGGGCGATTTAAAACGACCGTAAGACCTGGTACATGTTCGAGAGATATGAAAAAAACTTGTCATTTTTCGCGTTCTATGGCCGTTTTCATAAGCTATTGCCCACGGTTTTAGGAATCCCGGGTGATTTACAAAGACAATAAGACATGATAAAAGTTTGAGAGATATGACCAAAAACTCATCGTTTTCTCGTTTTATGGCCGTTTTTATGAGCTATTGCCCACGATTTCGGGGTTCTAGGGCGATTAAAAACGATCGTAAGACCTGGTACTATGTTTGAGAGATATGATAAAAAACTTGTCATTTTTCGCGTTCTATGACCGTTTTCATGAACTATTGCCCACGGTTTTAGGATTCCCGGGTGATTTACAAAGACAATAAGACCTGATAAAAGTTTGAGAGATATGACCAAAAACTCATCGTTTTCTCGTTTTATGGCCATTTTAAGCCCAGGGTTTGGGGGTTCTTGGGTTATTTAAAACGACCGTAAGACCCGGTACATGTTTGAGAGATATGATAAAAAACTTGTCATCTTTCACGTTATATGGACGTTTTCATGAGCTATTGCCCATCGTTCAGGGATTATATGGCGATTTACAATGACTGTAAGAGCCGATACAAGTTTCAGCGATATGACAAAAAACTCGTCGTTTTCGTGTTTTATGGCCGTTTACATGAGCTATTGCCCATATTTTGGGGTTCACAGGTGATTTACAACGATAATAAGACCCGATACAAGTTTGAGCGATATGACGAAAAACTCATCGTTTTTGTGTTTTATGGCCTTTTTCATGAGCTATTGCCCATAGTTTTGGAATTTCAGGGCGATTTACAACGAGTACAACCTGAGACAAGTTTGAGAGATATGACCAAAAACTCATCGTTTTCGCGTTTTATGGCCATTTTCATGAGGTATCACCCACGGTTTTGGGGCTCAAGTGCCATTTACAATGACCATAAGTCCCGAGACATGTTTGAGATATATGACCAAAAACTCGTCGTTTTCGCGTTTATGGCCGTTTTCATGAGCTATTGGCCACGGTTTTGGGATTCCGAGGTGATTTACAATGACCGTAAGACCTGATACAAGTTGGAGATATATGACCAAAAAGTCGTCGTTTTCTCGTTTATGGCCATTTTCATGAGCTCTTGCCCACAGTTTCGGGGTTCTAGGGCGATTTAAAATGACCATAAGACCCGGTACATTTTTTGTGAGATATGATCAAAAACTTGTCATTTTTCGCGTTCCGTGGCCGTTTTAATGAGCTATTTCCCACAGTTTAGGGATTCTTAGGCGATTTACAACAACGTAAGACCCGATTCAAGATTGAGAGATTAGACCAAAAACTCATCGTTTTTGCGTTTTAATGACGTTTTGATGAGCCATTGCCCACGGTTTTGGGGTTCAAGCACAATTTACAATGACTGTAAGACCCGATACATGTTTGAGATATATGACCAAAAACTTGTCGTTTTCGCGTTTTATGGTCGTTTTCATGAGCTATTGCCCACGGTTTTAGGATTCCCGGGTGATTTACAAAGACAATAAGACCTGATAAAAGTTTGAGAGATTTGACCAAAAACTCGTCGTTTTCTCGTTTTATGGCCGTTTTCATGAGCTATTGCCCACGGTTTCGGGGTTCTAAGGCGATTTAAAACGACCGTAAGACCATGTTTGAGAGATATGATAAAAAACTTGTCATTTTTCGCGTTCTATGGATGTTTTCATGAGCTATTGCCCACGGTTTTAGGAATCCCGGGTGATTTACACAGACAATAAGACATCATAAAAGTTTGAGAGATATGACCAAAAACTCATTGCTTTCTCGTTTTATGGCCGTTTTTATGAGCTATTGCCCACGGTTTTAGGATCCCAGGGTGATTTACAAAGACAATAAGACCTGATAAAAGTTTGAGAGATTTGACCAAAAACTCATCGTTTTCTCGTTTTATGGCCGTTTTCATGAGCCCACGGTTTCGAGGTTCTAAGGCGATTTAAAACGACCATAAAACCTAGTACATGTTCGAGAGATATGATAAAAATCTTGTCATTTTTCGCGTTCTATGGCCGTTTTCATAAGCTATTGCCCACGGTTTTAGGATTCCCGGGTGATTTACAAAGACAATAAGACCTGATAAAAGTTTGAGAGATATGACCAAAAACTCGTCGTTTTCTCGTTTTATGGCCGTTTTCATGAGCTATTGCCCATGGTTTTAGGATCCCTGGGTGATTTACAAAGACAATAAGACCTGATAAAAGTTTGAGAGATTTGACCAAAAACTCGTAGTTTTCTCGTTTTATGGCCGTTTTCATGAGCCCACGGTTTCGAGGTTCTAGGGCGATTTAAAACGACCGTAAGACCTAGTACATGTTCGAGAGATATGATAAAAAACTTGTCATTTTTCGCGTTCTATGGCCGTTTTCATAAGCTATTTCCCACAGTTTTAGGAATCCCCGGGTGATTTACAAAGACAATAAGACATGATAAAAGTTTGAGAGATATGACCAAAAACTCATCGTTTTCTCGTTTTATGGCCATTTTAAGCCCACGGTTTCGGGGTTCTAGGGTGATTTAAAACGACCGTAAGACCCGGTACATGTTTGAGAGATATGATAAAAAACTTGTCATCTTTCACGTTATATGGACGTTTTCATGAGCTATTGCCCATCGTTCAGGGATTATATGGCGATTTACAATGACTGTAAGAGCCGATACAAGTTTCAGCGATATGACAAAAAACTCGTCGTTTCGTGTTTTATGGCCGTTTATCAGCTATTGCCCATATTTTGGGGTTCACGGTGATTTACAACGATAATAAGACCGATACAAGTTTGAGCGATATGACAAAAACTCATCATTTTGTGTTTTATGGCCTTTTCATGAGCTATTGCCCATAGTTTTGGAATTTCAGGCGATTCTGTGTACAACCTGAGACAAGTTTGAGAGATATGACCAAAAACTCATCGTTTTCGCGTTTTATGGCCGTTTTCATGAGGTATCACCCACGGTTTTGGGGCTCAAGTGCCATTTACAATGACCATAAGACCCGATACATGTTTGAGATATATGACCAAAAACTCGTCGTTTTCTCGTTTATGGCCGTTTTCATGAGCTCTTGCCCACAGTTTCGGGGTCTAGGGCGATTTAAAATAACCATAAGACCCGGTACATTTTTTGAGAGATATGATCAAAAACTTGTCATTTTTCGCGTTCTATGGCCGTTTTAATGAGCTATTTCCCATAGTTTAGGGATTCTTAGGCGATTTACAACAACGTAAGACCCGATTCAAGTTTGAGAGATTAGACCAAAAACTCATCGTTTTTGCGTTTTAATGACGTTTTGATGAGCCATTGCCCACGGTTTTGGGGTTCAAGCACAATTTACAATGACTGTAAGACCCGATACATGTTTGAGATATATGACCAAAAACTTGTCGTTTTCGCGTTTTATGGTCGTTTTCTTGGGCTATTGCCCACGGTTTTAGGATTCCCGGGTGATTTACAAAGACAATAAGACCTGATAAAAGTTTGAGAGATTTGACCAAAAACTCGTTGTTTTCTCGTTTTATGGCCGTTTTCATGAGCTATTGCCCATGGTTTCGGGGTTCTAAGGCGATTTAAAACGACCGTAAGACCTAGTACATGTTTGAGAGATATGATAAAAAACTTGTCATTTTTCGCGTTCTATGGCTGTTTTCATGAGCTTTTGCCCACGGTTTTAGGAATCCCGGGTGATTTACAAAGTCAATAAGACATCATAAAAGTTTGAGAGATATGACCAAAAACTCATCGCTTTCTCGTTTTATGGCCGTTTTTATGAGCTATTGCCCACGGTTTTAGGATCCCCGGGTGATTTACAAAGACAATAAGACCTGATAAAAGTTTGAGAGATTTGACCAAAAACTCATCGTTTTCTCGTTTTATGGCCGTTTTCATGAGCCCACGGTTTCGAGGTTCTAGGGCGATTTAAAACGACCGTAAGACCCGGTACATGTTTGAGAGATATGATAAAAAACTTGTCATCTTTCATGTTATATGGATGTTTTCATGAGCTACTGCCCATCGTTTTAGGATTCCCGGGTGATTTACAAAGACAATAAGACCTGATAAAAGTTTGAGAGATTTGACCAAAAACTCGTCGTTTTCTCGTTTTATGGCCGTTTTGCCCACGGTTTCGGGGTTCTAAGGCGATTTAAAACGACCGTAAGACCATGTTTGAGAGATATGATAAAAAACTTGTCATTTTTCGCGTTCTATGGCAATTTTCATGAGCTATTGCCCACGGTTTTAGGAATCCTAGGTGATTTACAAAGATAATAAGACATCATAAAAGTTTGAGAGATATGACCAAAAACTCATCGCTTTATCGTTTTATGGCCGTTTTTATGAGCTATTGCCCATGGTTTTAGGATCCCTGGGTGATTTACAAAGACAATAAGACCTGATAAAAGTTTGAGAGATTTGACCAAAAACTCGTAGTTTTCTCGTTTTATGGCCGTTTTCATGAGCCCACGGTTTCGAGGTTCTAGGGCGATTTAAAACGACCGTAAGACCTAGTACATGTTCGAGAGATATGATAAAAAACTTGTCATTTTTCGCGTTCTATGGCCGTTTTCATAAGCTATTGCCCACGGTTTTAGGAATCCCGGGTGATTCACAAAGACAATAAGACATGATAAAAGTTTGAGAGATATGACCAAAAACTCATCGTTTTCTTGTTTTATGGCCATTTTAAGCCCACGGTTTCGGGGTTCTAGGGTGATTTAAAACAACCGTAAGACCCGGTACATGTTTGAGAGATATGATAAAAAACTTGTCATCTTTCACGTTATATGGACGTTTTCATGAGCTATTGCCCATCGTTCAGGGATTATATGGCGATTTACAATGACTGTAAGAGCCGATACAAGTTTCAGCGATATGACAAAAAACTCGTCGTTTTCGTGTTTTATGGCCGTTTACATGAGCTATTGCCCATATTTTGGGGTTCACAGGTGATTTACAACGATAATAAGACCCGATACAAGTTTGAGCGATATGACGAAAAACTCATCATTTTTGTGTTTTATGGCCTTTTTCATGAGCTATTGCCCATCGTTTTGCAATTTCAGGGCGATTTACAACGATTACAACCAGAGAAAAGTTTGAGAGATATGACCAAAAACTCATCGTTTTCGCGTTTTATGGCCGTTTTCATGAGCTATCACCCACGGTTTTGGGGCTCAAGTGCCATTTACAATGACCATAAGACCCGATACATGTTTGAGATATATGACCAAAAACTCGTCGTTTTCTCGTTTATGGCCATTTTCATGAGCTCTTGCCCACACTTTCGGGGTTCTAGGGCGATTTAAAATGACCATAAGACACGATACATTTTTTGAGAGATATGATAAAAAACTTGTCATTTTTCGCGTTCCGTGGCCGTTTTAATGAGCTATTTCCCATAGTTTAGGGATTCTTAGGCGATTTACAACAACGTAAGACCCGATTCAAGTTTGAGATTAGACCAAAAACTCATCGTTTTTGCGTTTTAATGACGTTTTGATGAGCCATTGCCCACGGTTTAGGGGTTCAAGCACAATTTACAATGACCCGATACATGTTTGAGATATATGACCAAAAACTTGTCGTTTTCGCGTTTTATGGTCGTTTTCTTTGGCTATTGCCCACGGTTTTAGGATTCCCGGGTGATTTACAAAGACAATAAGACCTGATAAAAGTTTGAGAGATTTGACCAAAAACTCGTCGTTTTCTCGTTTTATGGCCGTTTTCATGAGCCATTGCCCACGGTTTCGGGGTTCTAAGGCGATTTAAAATGACCGTAAGACCATGTTTGAGAGATATGATAAAAAAAAATGTCATTTTTCGTGTTCTATGGATGTTTTCATGAGCTATTGCCCATGGTTTTAGGAATCCCGGGTGATTTACAAAGACAATAAGACATCATAAAAGTTTGAGAGATATGACCAAAAACTCATAGCTTTCTCGTCTTATGGCCGTTTTTATGAGCTATTGCCCACGGTTTTAGGATCCCCGGGTGATTTACAAAGACAATAAGACCTGATAAAAGTTTGAGAGATTTGACCAAAAACTCGCATTTTTCTCGTTTATGGCCGTTTTCATGAGCCCACGGTTTCGAGGTTCTAGGGCGATTTAAAACGACCGTAAGACCTAGTACATGTTCGAGAGATATGATAAAAAACTTGTCATTTTTCGCGTTCTATGGCCGTTTTCATAAGCTATTGCCCACCATTTTAGGATTCCCTGGTGATTTACAAAGACAATAAGACCTGATAAAAGTTTGAGAGATTTGACCAAAAACTCGTCGTTTTCTCGTTTTATGGCCGTTTTCATGAGCTATTGCCCAGTTTTGGGTTCTAAAGCGATTTAAACGACAAGTAAGACCATGTTTGAGAGATATGATAAAAAACTTGTCATTTTTCGCGTTCTATGGCTGTTTTCATGAGCTATTGCCCACGGTTTTAGGAATCCCGGGTGATTTACAAAGATAATAAGACATCATAAAAGTTTGAGAGATATGACCAAAAACTCATCGCTTTCTCGTTTTATGGCCGTTTTTATGAGCTATTGCCCACGGTTTTAGGATCCCCGGGTGATTTACAAAGACAATAAGACCTGATAAAAGTTTGAGAGATTTGACCAAAAACTCATCGTTTTCTCGTTTTATGGCCGTTTTCATGAGCCCACGGTTTCGAGGTTCTAGGGCGATTTAAAACGACCGTAAGACCTAGTACATGTTCGAGAGATATGATAAAAAACTAGTCATTTTTCGCGTTCTATGGCCGTTTTCATAAGCTATTGCCCACCGTTTTAGGATTCCCGGGTGATTTACAAAGACAATAAGACCTGATAAAAGTTTGAGAGATTTGACCAAAAACTCGTCGTTTTCTCGTTTTATGGCCGTTTTGCCCACGGTTTCGGGGTTCTAAGGCGATTTAAAACGACCGTAAGACCATGTTTGAGAGATATGATAAAAAACTTGTCATTTTTCGCGTTCTATGGCAATTTTCATGAGCTATTGCCCACGGTTTTAGGAATCCTGGGTGATTTAAAAAGACAATAAGACATCATAAAAGTTTGAGAGATATGACCAAAAACTCATCGTTTTCTCGTTTTATGGCCGTTTTTATGAGCTATTGCCCATGGTTTTAGGATTCCCGGGTGATTTACAAAGACAATAAGACCTGATAAAAGTTTGAGAGATTTGACCAAAAACTCGTCGTTTTCTCGTTTTATGGCCGTTTTCATGAGCCCACAGTTTCGAGGTTCTAGGGCGATTTAAAACGACCGCAAGACCTGGTAGATGTTTGAGAGATATGATAAAAAACTTGTCATTTTTCGCGTTCTATGGCCGTTTTCATAAGCTATTGCCCATGGTTTTAGGATTCCCGGGTGATTTACAAAGACAATAAGACCTGATAAAAGTTTGAGAGATATGACCAAAAACTCATCGTTTTCTAGTTTTATGGCCTTTTTTATGAGCCATTGCCCACGGTTTCGGGGTTCTAGGGCGATTTAAAACGACCGTAATACCCGGTACATGTTTGAGAGATATGATAAAAAACTTGTCATCTTTCACGTTCAATGGACGTTTTCATGAGCTATTGCCCATAGTTTATGGATTATATAGCGATTTGCAATGACTGTAAGAGCCGATACAAGTTTCAGCGATACGACAAAATACTCGTCTTTTTCGTGTTTTATTGTCGTTTTTATGAGCTATTGCCCTTTGGGGTTCACAGGAAATTTACAACGATAATAAGACCCAATACAAGTTTGAGCGATATGAGCAAAAACTCATCGTTTTTGTGTTTTATGGCCTTTTTCATGAGCTATTGCCCATAGTTTTGGAAGTCCATGGCGATTTACAACGAGTAAAACCTGATACAAGTTTGAGAGATATGACCAAAAACTCATCGTTTTCGCGTTTTATGGCCGTTTTCATGAGGTGTCACCCACGGTTCTGGGGCTCAAGTGCCATTTACAATGACCATAAGACCCGATACATGTTTGAGATATATGACCAAAAACTCGTCGTTTTCTCGTTTATGGCCATTTTCATGAGCTCTTGCCCACACTTTCGGGGTTCTAGGGCGATTTAAAATGACCATAAGACACGATACATTTTTTGAGAGATATGATAAAAAACTTGTCATTTTTCGCGTTCCGTGGCCGTTTTAATGAGCTATTTCCCATAGTTTAGGGATTCTTAGGCGATTTACAACAACGTAAGACCCGATTCAAGTTTGAGATTAGACCAAAAACTCATCGTTTTTGCGTTTTAATGACGTTTTGATGAGCCATTGCCCACGGTTTAGGGATTCAAGCACAATTTACAATGACTGTAAGACCCGATACATGTTTGAGATATATGACCAAAAACTTGTCGTTTTCGCGTTTTATGGTCGTTTTCTTGGGCTATTGCCCACGGTTTTAGGATTCCCGGGTGATTTACAAAGACAATAAGACCTGATAAAAGTTTGAGAGATTTGACCAAAAACTCGTCGTTTTCTCGTTTTATGGCCGTTTTCATGAGCCATTGCCCACGGTTTCGGGGTTCTAAGGCGATTTAAAATGACCGTAAGACCATGTTTGAGAGATATGATAAAAAAAAATGTCATTTTTCGTGTTCTATGGATGTTTTCATGAGCTATTGCCCATGGTTTTAGGAATCCCGGGTGATTTACAAAGACAATAAGACATCATAAAAGTTTGAGAGATATGACCAAAAACTCATAGCTTTCTCGTCTTATGGCCGTTTTTATGAGCTATTGCCCACGGTTTTAGGATCCCCGGGTGATTTACAAAGACAATAAGACCTGATAAAAGTTTGAGAGATTTGACCAAAAACTCATCGTTTTCTCGTTTTATGGCCGTTTTCATGAGCCCACGGTTTCGAGGTTCTAGGGCGATTTAAAACGACCGTAAGACCTAGTACATGTTCGAGAGATATGATAAAAAACTTGTCATTTTTCGCGTTCTATGGCCCTTTTTATGAGCTATTGCCCATGGTTTTAGGATTCTCGGGTGATTTACAAAGACAATAAGACCCAATAAAAGTTTGACAGATTTGACCAAAAACTCATCGTTTTCTCGTTTTGGCCATTTTCCTGAGCTATTGCCTGCGGTTTCGGGGTTCTAGGGCGATTTAAAATGACCATAAGTCCTGGTACATGTTTGAGAGATATGATAAAAAACTTGTCATTTTTCGCGTTCTATGGCTGTTTTCATGAGCTATTGCCCACGGTTTTAGGAATCCCGGGTGATTTACAAAGATAATAAGACATCATAAAAGTTTGAGAGATATGACCAAAAACTCATCGCTTTCTCGTTTTATGGCCGTTTTTATGAGCTATTGCCCACGGTTTTAGGATCCCTGGGTGATTTACAAAGACAATAAGACCTGATAAAAGTTTGAGAGATTTGACCAAAAACTCGTAGTTTTCTCGTTTTATGGCCGTTTTCATGAGCCCACGGTTTCGAGGTTCTAGGGCGATTTAAAACGACCGTAAGACCTAGTACATGTTCGAGAGATATGATAAAAAACTTGTCATTTTTCGCGTTCTATGGCCGTTTTCATAAGCTATTGCCCACGGTTTTAGGAATCCCGGGTGATTTACAAAGACAATAAGACATGATAAAAGTTTGAGAGATATGACCAAAAACTCATCGTTTTCTCGTTTTATGGCCATTTTAAGCCCACGGTTTCAGGGTTCTAGGGTGATTTAAAACAACCGTAAGACCCGGTACATGTTTGAGAGATATGATAAAAAACTTGTCATCTTTCACGTTATATGGACGTTTTCATGAGCTATTGCCCATCGTTCAGGGATTATATGGCGATTTACAATGACTGTAAGAGCCGATACAAGTTTCAGCGATATGACAAAAAACTCGTCGTTTTCGTGTTTTATGGCCGTTTACATGAGCTATTGCCCATATTTTGGGGTTCACAGGTGATTTACAACGATAATAAGACCCGATACAAGTTTGAGCGATATGACGAAAAACTCATCATTTTTGTGTTTTATGGCCTTTTTCATGAGCTATTGCCCATCGTTTTGCAATTTCAGGGCGATTTACAACGAGTACAACCTGAGACAAGTTTGAGAGATATGACCAAAAACTCATCGTTTTCGCGTTTTATGGCCGTTTTCATGAGGTATCACCCACGGTTTTGGGGCTCAAGTGCCATTTACAATGACCATAAGACCCGATACATGTTTGAGATATATGACCAAAAACTCGTCGTTTTCTCGTTTATGGCCATTTTCATGAGCTCTTGCCCACAATTTCGGGGTTCTAGGGCGATTTAAAATGACCATAAGACACGATACATTTTTTGAGAGATATGATCAAAAACTTGTCATTTTTCGCGTTCCGTGGCCGTTTTAATGAGCTATTTCCCATAGTTTAGGGATTCTTAGGCGATTTACAACAACGTAAGACCCGATTCAAGTTTGAGATTAGACCAAAAACTCATCGTTTTTGCGTTTTAATGACGTTTTGATGAGCCATTGCCCACGGTTTAGGGGTTCAAGCACAATTTACAATGACTGTAAGACCCGATACATGTTTGAGATATATGACCAAAAACTTGTCGTTTTCGCGTTTTATGGTCGTTTTCTTGGGCTATTGCCCACGGTTTTAGGATTCCCGGGTGATTTACACAGACAATAAGACCTGATAAAAGTTTGAGAGATTTGACCAAAAACTCGTCGTTTTCTCGTTTTATGGCCGTTTTCATGAGCTATTGCCCACGGTTTCGGGGTTCTAAGGCGATTTAAAACGACCGTAAGACCATGTTTGAGAGATATGATAAAAAAAATGTCATTTTTCGCGTTCTATGGATGTTTTCATGAGCTATTGCCCATGGTTTTAGGAATCCCGGGTGATTTACAAAGACAATAAGACATCATAAAAGTTTGAGAGATATGACCAAAAACTCATAGCTTTCTCGTTTTATGGCCGTTTTTATGAGCTATTGCCCACGGTTTTAGGATCCCCGGGTGATTTACAAAGACAATAAGACCTGATAAAAGTTTGAGAGATTTGACCAAAAACTCATCGTTTTCTCATTTTATGGCCGTTTTCATGAGCCCACGGTTTCGAGGTTCTAGGGCGATTTAAAACGACCGTAAGACCTAGTACATGTTCGAGAGATATGATAAAAAACTTGTCATTTTTCGCGTTCTATGGCCGTTTTCGTAAGCTATTGCCCACCGTTTTAGGATTCCCGGGTGATTTACAAAGACAATAAGACCTGATAAAAGTTTGAGAGATTTGACCAAAAACTCGTCGTTTTCTCGTTTTATGGCCGTTTTCATGAGCTATTGCCCACGGTTTCGGGGTTCTAAGGCGATTTAAAACGACCGTAAGACCATGTTTGAGAGATATGATAAAAAACTTGTCATTTTTCGCGTTCTATGGCTGTTTTCATGAGCTATTGCCCACGGTTTTAGGAATCCCGGGTGATTTACAAAGATAATAAGACATCATAAAAGTTTGAGAGATATGACCAAAAACTCATCGCTTTCTCGTTTTATGGCCGTTTTTATGAGCTATTGCCCACGGTTTTAGGATCCCTGGGTGATTTACAAAGACAATAAGACCTGATAAAAGTTTGAGAGATTTGACCAAAAACTCGTAGTTTTCTCGTTTTATGGCCGTTTTCATGAGCCCACGGTTTCGAGGTTCTAGGGCGATTTAAAACGACCGTAAGACCTAGTACATGTTCGAGAGATATGATAAAAAACTTGTCATTTTTCGCGTTCTATGGCCGTTTTCATAAGCTATTGCCCACGGTTTTAGGAATCCCGGGTGATTTACAAAGACAATAAGACATGATAAAAGTTTGAGAGATATGACCAGAAACTCATCGTTTTCTCGTTTTATGGCCATTTTAAGCCCACGGTTTCGGGTTTCTAGGGTGATTTAAAACAACCGTAAGACCCGGTACATGTTTAAGAGATATGATAAAAAACTTGTCATCTTTCACGTTATATGGACGTTTTCATGAGCTATTGCCCATCGTTTAGGGATTATATGGCGATTTACAATGACTGTAAGAGCCGATACAAGTTTTAGTGATATGACAAAAAACTCGTCGTTTTCGTGTTTTATGGCCGTTTACATGAGCTATTGCCCATATTTTGGGGTTCACAGGTGATTTACAACGATAATAAGACCCGATACAAGTTTGAGCGATATGACGAAAAACTCATCGTTTTTGTGTTTTATGGCCTTTTTCATGAGCTATTGCCCATAGTTTTGGAATTTCAGGGCGATTTACAACGAGTACAACCTGAGACAAGTTTGAGAGATATGACCAAAAACTCATCGTTTTCGCGTTTTATGGCCGTTTTCATGAGGTATCACCCACGGTTTTGGGGCTCAAGTGCCATTTACAATGACCATAAGACCCGATACATGTTTGAGATATATGACCAAAAACTCGTCGTTTTCTCGTTTATGGCCATTTTCATGAGCTCTTGCCCACAGTTTCGGGGTTCTAGGGCGATTTAAAATGACCATAAGACCCGGTACATTTTTTGAGAGATATGATCAAAAACTTGTCATTTTTCGCGTTCCGTGGCCGTTTTAATGAGCTATTTCCCATAGTTTAGGGATTCTTAGGCGATTTACAACAACGTAAGACCCGATTCAAGTTTGAGATTAGACCAAAAACTCATCGTTTTTGCGTTTTAATGACGTTTTGATGAGCCATTGTTCACGGTTTAGGGGTTCAAGCACAATTTACAATGACTGTAAGACCCGATACATGTTTGAGATATATGACCAAAAACTTGTCGTTTTCGCGTTTTATGGTCGTTTTCTTGGGCTATTGCCCACGGTTTTAGGATTCCCGGGTGATTTACAAAGACAATAAGACCTGATAAAAGTTTGAGAGATTTGACCAAAAACTCGTCGTTTTCTCGTTTTATGGCCGTTTTCATGAGCTATTGCCCACGGTTTCGGGGTTCTAAGGCGATTTAAAACGACCGTAAGACCATGTTTGAGAGATATGATAAAAAAACTTGTCATTTTTCGCGTTCTATGGATGTTTTCATGAGCTATTGCCCATGGTTTTAGGAATCCCGGGTGATTTACAAAGACAATAAGACATCATAAAAGTTTGAGAGATATGACCAAAAACTCATCGCTTTCTCGTTTTATGGCCGTTTTTATGAGCTATTGCCCACGGTTTTAGGATCCCCGGGTGATTTACAAAGACAATAAGACCTGATAAAAGTTTGAGAGATTTGACCAAAAACTCATCGTTTTCTCGTTTTATGGCCGTTTTCATGAGCCCACGATTTCGAGGTTCTAGGGCGATTTAAAACGACCGTAAGACCTAGTACATGTTCGAGATATATGACCAAAACCTTGTCATTTTTCGTGTTCTATGGCCGTTTTCATAAGCTATTGCCCACCGTTTTAGGATTCCCGGGTGATTTACAAAGTCAATAAGACTTGATAAAAGTTTGAGAGATTTGACCAAAAACTCGTCGTTTTCTCGTTTTATGGCCGTTTTCATGAGCTATTGCCCACGGTTTCGGGGTTCTAAGGCGATATAAAATGACCGTAAGACCATGTTTGAGAGATATGATAAAAAACTTGTCATTTTTCGCGTTCTATGGCTGTTTTCATGAGCTATTGCCCACGGTTTTAGGAATCCCGGGTGATTTACAAAGACAATAAGACATGATAAAAGTTTGAGAGACATGACCAAAAACTCATCGTTTTCTCGTTTTATGGCCCTTTTTATGAGCTATTGCCCATGGTTTTAGGATTCCCGGGTGATTTACAAAGACAATAAGACCTGATAAAAGTTTGATAGATTTGACCAAAAACTCTTATTTTTATCGTTTTTTGGCCTTTTGCATGTGCCCACGGTTTCGTGGTTCTAGGGCGATTTAAAACGACCGTAAGACCTAGTACATGTTCGAGAGATATGATAAAAATCTTGTCATTTTTCGCGTTCTATGACCGTTTTCATGAACTATTGCCCACGGTTTTAGGATTCCCGGGTGATTTACAAAGACAATAAGACCTGATAAAAGTTTGAGAGATATGAACAAAAACTGATCGTTTTCTCGTTTTATGGCCATTATTAGCCGACGGTTTTGGGGTTCTAGGGTGATTTAAAAAGACCGTAAGACCTGGTACATGTTTGAGAGATATGATAGAAAACTTGTCATCTTTCATGTTATATGGAAGTTTTCATGAGCTATTGCCCATAGTTTAGGGATTATATGGCGATTTACAATGACTGTAAGAGCCGATACAAGTTTCAGTGATATGACAAAAAACTCGTCGTTTTCGTGTTTTATGGCCGTTTACATGAGCTTTTGCCCATCTTTTGGGGTTCACAGGTGATTTACAACGATAATAAGACCCGATACAAGTTTGAGCGATATGACGAAAAACTCATCGTTTTTGTGTTTTATGGCCTTTTTCATGAGATATTGCCCATAGTTTTGGAATTTCAGGGCGATTTACAACGAGTAAAACCTGATACATGTTTGAGATATATGACCAAAAACTCGTTGTTTTCGCGTTTTATGGACGTTTTCATGAGGTATCACCCACTGTTTTGGGGCTCAAGTGCCATTTACAATGACCATAAGACACGATACATGTTTGAGATATATGACCAAAAACTCGTTGCTGCTTATGGCCGTTTTCATGAGCTATTGCCACGGTTTTGGGATTCCGGTGATTTACAATGACCGTAAGACCTGATACAAGTTTGAGATATATGACCAAAAAGTCGCTGCTTTCGCTTATGGCGTTTCATAAGCTCTTGCCCACAGTTTCGGGGTTCTAGGGCGATTTAAAATGACTATAAGACCCAGTACATTTTTTGAGAGATATGATCAAAAACTTGTCATTTTTCGCGTTCCGTGGCCGTGTTAATGAGCTATTTCCCATAGTTTAGGGATTCTTAGGCGATTTACAACAACGTAAGACCCGATTCAAGTTTGAGAGATTAGACCAAAAACTCATCGTTTTTGTGTTTTAATGACGTTTTGATGAGCCATTGCCCACGGTTTTGGGGTTCAAGCACAATTTACAATGACTGTAAGACCCGATACATGTTTGAGATATATGACCAAAAACTTGTCGTTTTCGCTTTTATGGTCGTTTTCTTGGGCTATTGCCCACGGTTTTAGGATTCCCGGGTGATTTACAAAGACAATAAGACCTGATAAAAGTTTGAGAGATTTGACCAAAAACTCGTCGTTTTCTCGTTTAATGGCCGTTTTCATGAGCCCACGGTTTCGAGGTTCTAGGGCGATTTAAAACGACCGTAAGACCTAGTACATGTTCGAGAGATATGATAAAAAACTTGTCATTTTTTGCGTTCTATGGCCGTTTTCATAAGCTATTGCCCACGATTTCGGGGTTCTAGGGCTACTATGTTTGAGAGATATGATAAAAAACTTTTCATTTTTCGCGTTCTATGACCGTTTTCATGAACTATTGCCCACGGTTTTAGGATTCCCGGGTGATTTACAAAGACAATAAGACCTGATAAAAGTTTGAGAGATATGACCAAAAACTCATTGTTTTCTCGTTTTATGGCCATTTTAAGCCCACGGTTTCAGGGTTCTAGGGTGATTTAAAACGACCGTAAGACCCGGTACATGTTTGAGAGATATGATAAAAAACTTGTCATCTTTCACGTTATATGGACGTTTTCATGAGCTATTGCCCATCGTTCAGGGATTATATGGCGATTTACAATGACTGTAAGAGCCGATACAAGTTTCAGCGATATGACAAAAAACTCGTCGTTTTCGTGTTTTATGGCCGTTTACATGAGCTATTGCCCATATTTTGGGGTTCACAGGTGATTTACAACGATAATAAGACCCGATACAAGTTTGAGCGATATGACGAAAACTCATCGTTTTTTGTGTTTTATGGCCTTTTTCATGAGCTATTGCCCATAGTTTTGCAATTTCAGGGCATTTACAACGAGTACAACCTGATACAAGTTTGAGAGATATGACCAAAAACTCATCGTTTTCGCGTTTTATGGCCGTTTTCATGAGGTATCACCCACGGTTTTGGGGCTCAAGTGCCATTTACAATGACCATAAGACCCGATACATGTTTGAGATATATGACCAAAAACTCGTCGTTGTCGCGTTTATGGCCGTTTTCATGAGCTATTGCCCACGGTTTTGGGATTCCGGGGTGATTTACAATGATCGTAAGACCTGATACAAGTTTGAGATATATGACCAAAAAGTCGCTGCTTTCGCTTATGGCCGTTTTCATAAGCTCTTGCCCACAGTTTCGGGGTCTAGGGCGATTTAAAATGACCATAAGACCCGGTACATTTTTTGAGAGATATGATCAAAAACTTGTCATTTTTCGCGTTCCGTGGCCGTTTTAATGAGCTATTTCCCATAGTTTAGGGATTCTTAGGCGATTTACAACAACGTAAGACCCGATTCAAGTTTGAGAGATTAGACCAAAAACTCATCGTTTTTGCGTTTTAATGACGTTTTGATGAGCCATTGCCCACGGTTTTGGGGTTCAAGCACAATTTACAATGACTGTAAGACCCGATACATGTTTGAGATATATGACCAAAAACTTGTCGTTTTCGCGTTTTTGAGCTATTGCCCACGGTTTTAGGATTCCCGGGTGATTTAAAAAGACAAAAAGACCTGATAAAAGTTTGAGAGATTTGACCAAAAACTCGTCGTTTTCTCGTTTTATGGCCGTTTTCATGAGCTATTGCCCATGGTTTCGGGGTTCTAAGGCGATTTAAAACGACCGTAAGACCTAGTACATGTTTGAGAGATATGATAAAAAACTTGTCATTTTTCGCGTTCTATGGCTGTTTTTATGAGCTATTGCCCACGGTTTTAGGAATCCCGGGTGATTTACAAAGTCAATAAGACATCATAAAAGTTTGAGAGATATGACCAAAAACTCATCGCTTTCTCATTTTATGGCCGTTTTTATGAGCTATTGCCCACGGTTTTAGGATCCCCGGGTGATTTACAAAGACAATAAGACCTGATAAAAGTTTGAGAGATTTGACCAAAAACTCGTCGTTTTCTCGTTTTATGGCCGTTTTCATGAGCCCACTGTTTCGAGGTTCTAGGGCGATTTAAAACGACCGTAAGACCTGGTACATGTTCGAGAGATATGATAAAAAACTTGTCATTTTTCGCATTCTATGGCCGTTTTCATAAGCTATTGCCCACGGTTTTAGGAATCCCGGGTGATTTACAAAGACAATAAGACATGATAAAAGTTTGAGAGATATGACCAAAAACTCATCGTTTTCTCGTTTTATGGCCGTTTTTATGAGCTATTGCCCACGATTTCGGGGTTCTAGGGCGATTAAAAACGACCGTAAGACCTGGTACTATGTTTGAGAGATATGATAAAAAACTTGTCATTTTTCGCGTTCTATGACCGTTTTCATGAACTATTGCCCACGGTTTTAGGATTCCCGGGTGATTTACAAAGACAATAAGACCTGATAAAAGTTTGAGAGATATGACCAAAAACTCATCATTTTCTCGTTTTATGGCCATTTTAAGCCCACGGTTTCCGGGTTCTAGGGTGATTTAAAATGACCGTAAGACCCGGTACATGTTTGAGATATATGATAAAAAACTTGTCATCTTTCACGTTATATGGACGTTTTCATGAGCTATTGCCCATCGTTCAGGGATTATATGGCGATTTACAATGACTGTAAGAGCCGATACAAGTTTCAGCGATATGACAAAAAACTCGTCGTTTTCGTGTTTTATGGCCGTTTACATGAGCTATTGCCCATATTTTGGGGTTCACAGGTGATTTACAACGATAATAAGACCCGATACAAGTTTGAGCGATATGACGAAAACTCATCGTTTTTTGTGTTTTATGGCCTTTTTCATGAGCTATTGCCCATAGTTTTGCAATTTCAGGGCATTTACAACGAGTACAACCTGATACAAGTTTGAGAGATATGACCAAAAACTCATCGCTTTTCATGAGGTATCACCCACGGTTTTGGGGCTCAAGTGCCATTTACAATGACCATAAGACCCGATACATGTTTGAGATATATGAGCAAAAACTCGTCGTTGTCACGTTTATGGCCGTTTTAATGAGCTATTGCCCACGGTTTTGGGATTCCGGGGTGATTTACAATGATCGTAAGACCTGATACAAGTTTGAGATATATGACCAAAAAGTCGTCGTTTTCTCGTTTATGGCCGTTTTCATAAGCTCTTGCCTACAGTTTCGGGGTCTAGGGCGATTTAAAATGACCATAAGACGCGGTACATTTTTTGAGAGATATGATCAAAAACTTGTCATTTTCGCCGTGGCCGTTTTAATGAGCTATTTCCATAGTTTAGCGATTCTTAGGCGATTTACAACAACGTAAGACCCGATTCAAGTTTGAGGATTAGACCAAAAACTCATCGTTTTGCGTTTAATGACGCGTTTTGATGAGCCATTGCCCACGGTTTTGGGTTCAAGCACAATTTACAATGACCGTAAGACCCGATACATGTTTGAGAAATATGACCAAAACTTGTCGCTTTCGCTTTATGGTCGTTTTCTGAGCTATTGCACATGGTTTTAGGATTCCCAGGTGATTTACAAAGACAATAAGACCTAATAAAAGTTTGAGAGATTTGACCAAAAACTCGTCGTTTTCTCGTTTTATGGCCGTTTTCATGAGCTATTACCCATGGTTTCGGGGTTCTAGGGCGATTTAAAAGGACCGTAAGACCTGGTACATGTTTGAGAGATATGATAAAAAACTTGTCATTTTTCGCGTTCTATGGCTGTTTTTATGAGCTATTGCCTACGGTTTTAGGAATCCCGGGTGATTTACAAAGTCAATAAGACATCATAAAAGTTTGAGAGATATGACCAAAAACTCATCGCTTTCTCATTTTATGGCCGTTTTTATGAGCTATTGCCCACGGTTTTAGGATCCCCGGGTGATTTACAAAGACAATAAGACCTGATAAAAGTTTGAGAGATTTGACCAAAACTCGCCGTTTTTCGTTTATGGCCGCTTTCATGAGCCACTGCTTGAGGTTCTAGGGCGATCTAAAACCGTAAGACCTGGTACATGTTCGATAGATATGATAAAAAACTTGTCATTTTTCGCATTCTATGGCCGTTTCATAAGCTATTGCCCACGTTTTAGGAATCCGGGTGATTTACAAAGACAATAAGACATGATAAAGTTTGAGATATAACCAAAACTCATCGTTTTTCGTTTTATGGCCGTTTTATGAGCTATCACGATTTCGGAGTTCTAGGGCGATTAAAAACGACCGTAAGACCTGGTACTATGTTTGAGAGATATGATAAAAAACTTGTCATTTTTCGCGTTCTATGACCGTTTTCATGAACTATTGCCCACGGTTTTAGGATTCCCGGGTGATTTACAAAGACAATAAGACCTTATAAAAGTTTGTGAGATATGACCAAAAACTCATCGTTTTCTCGTTTTATGGCCATTTTAAGCCCACGGTTTCCGGGTTCTAGGGTGATTTAAAATGACCGTAAGACCCGGTACATGTTTGAGAGATATGATAAAAAACTTGTCATCTTTCACGTTATATGGACGTTTTCATGAGCTATTGCCCATCGTTCAGGGATTATACGGCGATTTACAATGACTGTAAGAGCAGATACAAGTTTCAGCGATATGACAAAAAACTCGTCGTTTTCGTGTTTTATGGCCGTTTACATGAGCTATTGCCCATATTTTGGGGTTCACAGGTGATTTACAACGATAATAAGACCCGATACAAGTTTGAGCGATATGACGAAAAACTCATCGTTTTTGTGTTTTATGGCCTTTTTCATGAGCTATTGCCCATAGTTTTGGAATTTCAGGGCGATTTACAACGAGTACAACCTGATACAAGTTTGAGAGATATGACCAAAAACTCATCGTTTTCGCGTTTTATGGCCGTTTTCATGAGGTATCACCCACGGTTTTGGGGCTCAAGTGCCATTTACAATGACCATAAGACCCGATACATGTTTGAGATATATGAGCAAAAACTCGTCATTGTCACGTTTATGGCCGTTTTCATGAGCTATTGCCCACGGTTTTGGGATTCCGGGGTGATTTACAATGATCGTAAGACCTGATACAAGATTGAGATATATGACCAAAAAGTCGTCGGTTTCTCGTTTATGGCCGTTTTCATAAGCTCTTGCCCACAGTTTCGGGGTCTAGGGCGATTTAAAATGACCATAAGACCCGGTACATTTTTTGAGAGATATGATCAAAAACTTGTCATTTTTCGCGTTCCGTGGCCGTTTTAATGAGCTATTTCCCATAGTTTAGCGATTCTTAGGCGATTTACAACAACGTAAGACCCGATTCAAGTTTGAGAGATTAGACCAAAAACTCATCGCTTTTATGCTTTTAATAACGCTTGATGAGCCATTGCCCACGGTTTTGGGGTTCAAGCACAATTTACAATGACTATAAGACCCGATACATGTTTGAGGTATATGACCAAAAACTTGTCGTTTTCTTGGGCTATTGCCCACGGTTTTAGGATTCCCGGGTGATTTACAAAGACAATAAGACATGATAAAAGTTTGAGAGATTTGACCAAAAACTCGTCGTTTTCTCGTTTTATGGCCGTTTTCATGAGCCCACGGTTTCCAGGTTCGAGGGCGTTTTACCCCGACCGGACGACCTAGTACATGTTCGAGAGATATGATAAAAAACTTGTCATTTTTCGCGTTCTATGGCCGTTTTCATAAGCTATTGCCCACGGTTTTAGGAATCCCGGGTGATTTACAAAGACAATAAGACATGATAAAAGTTTGAGAGATATGACCAAAAACTCATCGTTTTCTCGCTTTTATGAGCTATTGCCCACGATTTCGGGTTCTAGGCGATTAAAACGACCGTACGACCAGGTTCTATGATTGTGTGATATGATAAAAAACTTGTCATTTTTCGCGTTCTATGACCGTTTTCATGAACTATTGCCCACGGTTTTAGGATTCCCGGGTGATTTACAAAGACAATAAGACCTGATAAAAGTTTGAGAGATATGACCAAAAACTCATCGTTTTCTCGTTTTATGGCCATTTTAAGCCCACGGTTTCAGGGTTCTAGGGTTATTTAAAACGACCGTAAGACCCGGTACATGTTTGAGAGATATGATAAAAAACTTGTCATCTTTCACGTTATATGGACGTTTTCATGAGCTATTGCCCATCGTTCAGGGATTATATGGCGATTTACAATGACTATAAGAGCCGATACAAGTTTCAGCGATATGACAAAAAACTCGTCGTTTTCTTGTTTTATGGCTGTTTACATGAGCTATTGCCCATATTTTGGGGTTCACAGGTGATTTACAACGATAATAAGACCCGATACAAGTTTGAGCGATATGACCAAAAACTCATCGTTTTTGTGTTTTATGGCCTTTTTCATGAGCTATTGCCCATAGTTTTGGAATTCCAGGGCGATTTACAACGAGTAAAACCTGATTCAAGTTTGAGAGATATGACGAAAAACACATCGTTTTCACGTTTTATGGCCGTTTTCATGAGGTATCACCCATGGTTTTGGGGCTCAAGTGCCATTTACAATGACCATAAGACCCGATACATATTTGAGATATATGACCAAAACTCGTTGTTTTCGCGTTTATGGCCGTTTTCATGAGCTATTGCCCACGGTTTTGGGATTCCGAGGTGATTTACAATGACCGTAAGACCTGATACAAGTTTGAGATATATGACCAAAAAGTCGCTGCTTTTCGCTTATGGCCGTTTCATGAGCTCTTGCCTACAGTTTCGGGTTCTAGGCGTTTAAAATGACCATAAGACCCGTACATTTTTGAGAGATATGATCAAAACTTGTCATTTTCGCGTTTATGGCCGTTTTAATGAGCTATTGCCCATAGTTTTGGCATTCTAAGGCGATTTACAACAACGTAAGACCGATTCAAGTTTGAGAGATTAGACCAAAACTCATTGTGTTTGCGTTTAATGACGCTTGCTTACCGCCACGGTTTTGGGGTTCAAGCGCTATTTACAATAACTGTATGACCCGATACATGTTTGAGATATATGACCAAAAACTCGTCGTTTTCGTGTTTTATGGTTGTTTTCATGAGCTATTGCCCACGGTTTTAGGATTCCTGGGTGATTTACAAAGACAATAAGACATGATAAAAGTTTGAGAGATTTGACCAAAAACTCGTCGCTCGTTTATGGCCGTTTTCATGATCTATTGCCCATGGTTTCGTGGTTATATGGCGATTTAAAATGACCGTAAGACCTAGTACTATTCTTTATAGATATGATAAAAAACTTGTAATTTTCGCGTTCTATGACTGTTTTCATGAGCTATTGCCCACGGTTTAGGAATCGGGTGATTTACAAAACAATAAGACATCATAAAAGTTTGAGAGATATGACCAAAAACTCATCGCTTTCTCATTTTATGGCCGTTTTATGAGCTATTGCCCATATTTTAGGGTTCTAGTGATTTACAACGATAATAAGACCCGATACATGTTCGAGAGATATGATAAAAAACTTGTCATTTTTCACGTTCTATGGCTGTTTTCATGAGCTATTGCCCATGGTTTTGGATTCGGGTGATTTACAACGATAATAAGACCCGATACAAGTTTGAGCGATATGACCAAAAACTCATCGTTGTTTTGTTTTATGGCTGTTTTTATGAGCTATTGCCCACGGTTTTTGGATTACCGGGTGATTTACAAAGACAATAAGACCTGATAAAAGTTTGAGAGATTTGACCAAAAAATCGTCGTTTTCTCGTTTTATGGCGTTTTCATGAGCTAGGCTCGCCCACGCTGTGGGGTTCGGGAGATTTAAAATAACCGTAAGACCTACATGTTTGAGAGATATGATCAAAACTTGTCATTTTTCGCGTTTATGGCCATTTTCATGAGCTATTGCATAGTTTTGGGATTCTGTGATTTACAAAGACAATAAGACATGATAAAAGTTTGAGATTAGACCAAAACTCATCGCTTTTCTCGTTTATGGCCGCTTTTGATGAGCCATTGCCCACTTTTGGGTTCTAGGCACAATTTAAAATGACCATAAGACCTGGTACATGTTTGAGAGATATGATAAAAAACTTGTCATTTTTCGTGTTCTATGGCCGTTTTCATAAGCTATTGCCCATGGTTTTAGGATTCCCGGGTGATTTACAAAGACAATAAGACCTGATAAAACTTTGAGAGATATGACCAAAAACTCATCGTTTTCTCGTTTTATGGCCGTTTTCATGAGCTATTGCCCACGGTTTCGGGGTTCTAAGGCGATTTAAAACGACCGTAAGACCTAGTACATGTTTGAGAGATATGATAAAAAACTTGTCATTTTTCGCGTTCTATGACCGTTTTCATGAACTATTGCCCACGGTTTTAGGATTGCCGGGTGATTTACAAAGACAATAAGACATGATAAAGTTTGAGAGATATGACCAAAAACTCATCGCTTTCGCTTTTATGGCCATTTTAAGCCCACTTTTGGGGTTCTAGGGTGATTTAAAACGACCGTAAGACCAGTACATGTTTGAGAGATATGATAAAAAACTTGTCATCTTTCACGTTATATGAACATTTTCATGAGCTATTGCCCATAGTTTAGGGATTATATGGCGATTTACAATGACTGTAAGAGCCGATACAAGTTTCAGCGATATGACAAAAAACTCGTCGTTTTCGTGTTTTATGGCCGTTTACATGAGCTATTGCCCATATTTTGGGGTTCACAGGTGATTTAAAACGATAATAAGACCCGATACAAGTTTGAGCGATATGAAAAACTCATCGTTTTCTGTTTTATGGCCTTTTTCATGAGCTATTGCCCATAGTTTTGGAATTTCAGGGCGATTTACAACGAGTACAACCTGATACAAGTTTGAGAGATATGACCAAAAACTCATCGTTTTCGCGTTTTATGGCCGTTTTCATGAGGTATCACCCACGGTTTTGGGGCTCAAGTGCCATTTACAATGACCATAAGACCCGATACATGTTTGAGATATATGACCAAAAACTCGTCGTTTTCTCGTTTATGGCCGTTTTCATGAGCTATTGCCCACGGTTTTGGGATTCCGGGGTGATTTACAATGACCGTAAGACCTGATACAAGTTTGAGATATATGACCAAAAAGTCGTCGTTTTCTCGTTTATGGCCGTTTCAATGAGCTATTGCCCACAGTTTCGGGGTTCTAGGGCGATTTAAAATAACCATAAGACCCGGTACATTTTTTGAGAGATATGATCAAAAACTTGTCATTTTTCGCGTTCCGTGGCCGTTTTAATGAGCTATTTCCCATAGTTTTGGGATTCTTAGGCGATTTACAACAACGTAAGACCCGATCAAGTTTGAGAGATTAGACCAAAAACTCATCGTTTTTGCGTTTTAATGACGTTTTGATGAGCCATTGCCCACGGTTTTGGGGTTCAAGCACAATTTACAATGACTGTAAGACCCGATGCATGTTTGAGATATATGACCAAAAACTTGTCGTTTTCGCGTTTTATGGCCGTTTTCATGAGCTATTGCCCACGGTTTTAGGATTCCCGGGTGATTTACAAAGACAATAAGACCTGATAAAAGTTTGAGAGATTTGACCAAAAACTCGTCGTTTTCTCGTTTTATGGCCGTTTTTATGAGCTATTGCCCACGATTTCGGGGTTCTAGGGCGATTAAAAACGACCGTAAGACCTAGTACATGTTTGAGAGATATGATAAAAAACTTGTCATTTTTCGCGTTCTATGGCTGTTTTCATGAGCTATTGCCCACGGTTTTAGGAATCCCGGGTGATTTACAAAGACAATAAGACATGATAAAAGTTTGAGAGATATGACCAAAAACTCATCGCTTTCTCGTTTTATGGCCATTTTAAGCCCACGGTTCTGGGGTTCTAGGGTGATTTAAAACGACCGTAAGACCCGGTACATGTTTGAGAGATATGATAAAAAACTTGTCATCTTTCATGTTATATGGACGTTTTCATGAGCTATTGCCCATAGTTTAGGGATTGTATGGCGATTTACAATGACTGTAAGAGCCGATACAAGTTTCAGCGATATGACAAAAAACTCGTCGTTTTCGTGTTTTATGTCCGTTTACATGAGCTATTGCCCATATTTTGGGGTTCACAGGTGATTTACAACGATAATAAGACCCGATACAAGTTTGAGCGATATGACGAAAAACTCATCGTTTTTTTGTTTTATGGCCTTTTTCATGAGCTATTGCCCATAGTTTTGGAATTTCAGGGCGATGTACAACGAGTACAACCTGATACAAGTTTGAGAGATATGACACAAAACTCATCGTTTTCGCGTTTTATGGCCGTTTTCATGAGGTATCACCCACGGTTTTGGGGCTCAAGTGCCATTTACAATGACCATAAGACCCGATACATGTTTGAGATATATGACCAAAAACTCGTCGTTTTCGCGTTTATGGCCGTTTTCATGAGCTATTGCCCACGGTTTTGGGATTCCGGGGTGATTTACAATGACCGTAAGACCTGATACAAGTTTGAGATATATGACCAAAAAGTCGTCTTCTCGTTTATGGCCGTTTCAATGAGCTATTGCCCACAGTTTCAGGGTTCTAGGGCGATTTAAAATAACCATAAGACCCGGTACATTTTTTGAGAGATATGATCAAAAACTTGTCATTTTTCGCGTTCCGTGGCCGTTTTAATGAGCTATTTCCCATAGTTTTGGGATTCTTAGGCGATTTACAACAACGTAAGACCCGATCAAGTTTGAGAGATTAGACCAAAAACTCATCGTTTTTGTGTTTTAATGACGTTTTGATGAGCCATTGCCCACGGTTTTGGGGTTCAAGCACAATTTACAATGACTGTAAGACCCGATGCATGTTTGAGATATATGACCAAAAACTTGTCGTTTTCGCGTTTTATGGCCGTTTTCATGAGCTATTGCCCACGGTTTTAGGATTCCCGGGTGATTTACAAAGACAATAAGACCTGGTAAAAGTTTGAGATATTTCATCAAAACCTCGTCGTTTTCTCGTTTTATGGCCGTTTTCATGAGCTATTGCCCACGGTTTCGGGGTTCTAAGGCGATTTAAAACGACCGTAAGACCTAATACATGTTTGAGAGATATGATAAAAAACTTGTCATTTTTCGCGTTCTATGGCTGTTTTCATGAGCTATTGCCCACGGTTTTAGGAATCCCGGGTGATTTACAAAGACAATAAGACATGATAAAAGTTTGAGAAATATGACCAAAAACTCATCGTTTTCTCGTTTTATGGCCATTTTTATGAGCTATTGCCCACGGTTTTGGGGTTCTAGGGCGATTTAAAACGAACGTCAGACCCGATACATGTTTGAGAGATATGATAAAAAACTTGTCATCTTTCACGTTATATGGACATTTTCATGAGCTATTGCCCATAGTTTAGGGATTATATGGCGATTTACAATGACTGTAAGAGCCGATACAAGTTTCAGCGATATGACAAAAAACTTTCGTGTTTTATGGCCATACATGAGCTATTGCCCATATTTTGGGGTTCTGGGTGATTTACAAAGATAATAAGACCCGATACAAGTTTGAGCGATATGACCAAAACTCATCGCTTTTTGTTTTATGGCCTTTTCATGAGCTATTGCCCATAGTTTTGGAATTTCAGGCGATGTACAACGAGTACAACCTGATACAAGTTTGAGAGATATGACAAAACTCATCGTTTTTCGCTTTTATGGCCGTTTTCATGAGGTATCACCCACGGTTTTAGGGCTCAAGTGCCATTTACAATGACCATAAGACCGATACATGTTTGAGAGATATGACCAAAACTCATCGCTTTCTCGTTTTATGGCTGTTTTTATGAGCTATTGCCCACGGTTTTGGGATTCCGGGGTGATTTACAATGACCGTAAGACCTGATACAAGTTTGAGATATATGACCAAAAAGTCGTCGTTTTCTCGTTTATGGCCGTTTCAATGAGCTATTTCCCACACTTTAGGGGTTATAGGGCGATTTAATATAACCATAAGACCCCGTACATTTTTTTAGAGATAAGATAAAAAACTTGTCATTTTCGTTCTATGGCCGCTTTAATGAGCTATTTCCCATAGTTTTGGGATTCTAGGCGATTTACAACAACGTAAGACATGATCAAGTTTGAGAGATTAGACCAAAACTCATCGCTTTTATCGTTTTAATGACGTTTTGATGAGCCATTGCCCACGGTTTTGGGGTTCAAGCACAATTTACAATGACTGTAAGACCCGATACATGTTTGAGATATATGACCAAAAACTTGTCGTTTTCGCGTTTTATGGCCGTTTTCATGAGCTATTGCCCACGGTTTTAGGATTCCCGGGTGATTTACAAAGACAATAAGACCTGGTAAAAGTTTGAGAGATTTGACCAAAAACTCATCGCTTCTCGTTTAATGGCCGTTTTCATGAGCTATTGCCCACGGTTTCGGGGTTCTAAGGCGATTTAAAACGACCGTAAGACCTAGTACATGTTTGAGAGATATGATAAAAAACTTGTCATTTTTCGCGTTCTATGACCGTTTTCATGAACTATTGCCCACGGTTTTAGGATTCTCGGGTGATTTACAAAGACAATAAGACATGATAAAAGTTTGAGAGATATGACCAAAAACTCATCGCTTTCTTGTTTTATGGCCGTTTTAAGCCCACGGTTCTGGGGTTCTAGGGTGATTTAAAACGACCGTAAGACCCGGTACATGTTTGAGAGATATGATAAAAAACTTGTCATCTTTCACGTTATATGGACATTTTCATGAGCTATTGCCCATAGTTTAGGGATTATATGGCGATTTACAATGACTGTAAGAGCCGATACAAGTTTCAGCGATATGACAAAAAACTCGTCGTTTTCGTGTTTTATGGCCGTATACATGAGCTATTGCCCATATTTTGGGGTTTACAGGTGATTTACAACGATAATAAGACCCGATACAAGTTTGGGCGATATGACGAAAAACTCATCGTTTTTTTGTTTTATGGCCTTTTTCATGAGCTATTGCCCATAGTTTTGGAATTTCAGGGCGATGTACAACGAGTACAACCTGATACAAGTTTGAGAGATATGACACAAAACTCATCGTTTTCGCGTTTTATGGCCGTTTTCATGAGGTATCACCCACGGTTTTGGGGCTCAAGTGCCATTTACAATGACCATAAGAACCGATACATGTTTGAGATATATGACCAAAAACTCGCTGTTGTCGCTTATGGCGTTTTCATGAGCTATTGCCCACGGTTTTGGGATTCCGGTGATTTACAATGACCGTAAGACCTGATACAAGTTTGAGATATATGACCAAAAGTCGCTGCTTTTCTCGCTTATGGTCGCTTTTCATGAGCTATTGCCCACAGTTTCGGGGTTCTAGGGCGATTTAAAATGACCATAAGACCCGGTACATTTTTTGAGAGATATGATCAAAAACTTGTCATTTTTCGTGGACGTTTTAATGAGCTATTTCCCATAGTTTTGGGATTCTTAGGCGATTTACAACAACGTAAGACCCGATTCAAGTTTGAGAGATTAGACCAAAAACTCATCGCTTTTGCTTTTAATGACGCTTTGATGAGCCATTGCCCACGGTTTTGGGGTTCAAGCACAATTTACAATGACCATAAGACCCGATGCATGTTTGAGATATATGACCAAAACTTGTCGCTTTCGCTTTATGGCCGCTTTCATGAGCTATTGCCCACGGTTTTAGGATTCCCGTGATTTACAAAGACAATAAGACCTGATAAAAGTTTGAGAGATTTGACCAAAACTCGTTTTCTCGCTTTATGGCCGCTTTCATGAGCTATTGCCCATGGTTTGGGGTTCTAAGGCGATTTAAAACGACCGAAGACCTAATACATGTTTGAGAGATATGATAAAAACTTGTCATTTTTCGCTCTATGGCTGTTTTCATGAGCTATTGCCCACGGTTTTAGGAATCCGGTGATTTACAAAGTCAATAAGACATCATAAAAGTTTGAGAGATATGACCAAAACTCATCGCTTTCATTTTATGGCCGTTTATGAGCTATTGCCCAAAAGTTTGAGAGATTTGACCAAAATTTTCATGAGCTATTGCCCACGGTTTTAGGAATCCCGTGATTTACAAAGACAATAAGACATGATAAAAGTTTGAGAGATATGACCAAAACTCATCGCTTTTCTCGCTTTTATGGCTTTAGGAATCCCGGTGATTTACAAAGACAATAAGACATGATAAAGTTTGAGATATGACCAAAAACTCATCGCTTTCTCGTTTATGGCCGAGGCGATTTAAAAATCACCGTAAGACCGTACACTTATGTTTTGATTTACAAAGACAATAAGACCAAAGTTTGAGAGATATGACCAAAACTCATCGCTTTTATGGCCATTGCCCACGGTTTTCGTGGTTGTTGGGGGATTTAAAACGACCGTAAGACCCGGTACATGTTTGAGAGATATGATAAAAACTTGTCATCTTTCACGTTATATGGACGCTTTCATGAGCTATTGCCCATCGTTTAGGGATTATATGGCGATTTACAATGACCGTAAGAGCCGATACAAGTTTCAGCGATATGACAAAAACTCGTCGCTTTTCGTGTTTTATGGCCGCTACATGAGCTATTGCCCATATTTTGGGGTTCACAGGTGATTTACAACGATTATAAGACCCGATACTAGTTTGAGCGATCTGACTACTAACTCCTCGTTTTTTGTTTTATGGCCTTTTTCATGAGCTATTGCCCATAGTTTTGGAATTTCAGGCGATTTACAAAAGTACAACCTGATACAAGTTTGAGAGATATGACCAAAAACTCATCGTTTCTGCTTTATGGCCGCTTTCATGAGGTATCACCCACGGTTTTAGCTCAAGTGCCATTTACAATGACCATAAGACCCGATACATGTTTGAGATATATGACCAAAAACTTGCCGTTTTCGCTTTATGGCCGCTTTTCATGAGCTATTGCCCACGGTTTTGGGATTCCGGTGATTTACAATGACCGTAAGACCTGATACAAGTTTGAGATATATGACCAAAAAGTCGCTTTTCGCTTATGGCCATGGCCGCTTGCTGCCTTCATTTCGGGTTCTAGGGCGATTTAAATGACCATAAGACCCGGTACATTTTTGAGAGATATGATCAAAACTTGTCATTTTTCGTTTATGGCCGCTTTTAATGAGCTATTTCATAGTTTTGGGATTCTTAGGCGATTTACAACAACGTAAGACCCGATTCAAGTTTGAGAGATTAGACCAAAAACTCATCGCTTTTATGCTTTTAATGACGCTTTGATGAGCCATTGCCCACGGTTTTGGGGTTCAAGCACAATTTACAATGACCGTAAGACCCGATACATGTTTGAGATATATGACCAAAACTTGTCGTTTCGCTTTTATGGCCGCTTTCATGAGCTATTGCCCACGGTTTTAGGATTCCCGGTTGATTTACAAAGACAATAGGACCTGATAAAAGTTTGAGAGATTTGACCAAAAACTCGCTGCTTTTCGCTTATGGCCGTTTTCATGAGCTATTGCCCATGGTTTTCGGGTTCTAAGGATTTAAAACGACCGTAAGACCTAATACATGTTTGAGAGATATGATAAAAACTTGTCATTTTTCGCTTCTATGGCTGTTTTTATGAGCTATTGCCCACGTTTTAGGAATCCGGTGATTTACAAAGTCAATAAGACATCATAAAGTTTGATTTAGGATCCGGTGATTTACAAAGACAATAAGACATGATAAAAGTTTGAGAGATGTGACCAAAAACTCATCGTTTTCGCTTTTATGGCCGCTTTTATGAGCTATTGCCCACGTTTCGGGTTCTAGCGATTAAAACGACCGTAAGACCCGGTACTATGTTTGAGAGATATGATAAAAACTTGTCATTTTTCGCTCTATGACCGTTTTCATGAACTATTGCCCACGGTTTTAGGATCCCGAGTGATTTACAAAGACAATAAGACCTGATAAAAGTTTGAGAGATATGACCAAAAACTCATCGTTTTCTCGTTTTATGGCCATTTTAAGCCCACGGTTTCAGGGTTCTAGGGTGATTTAAAACGACCGTAAGACCCGGTACATGTTTGAGAGATATGATAAAAAACTTGTCATCTTTCACGTTATATGGACGTTTTCATGAGCTATTGCCCATAGTTTAGGGATTATATGGCGATTTACAATGACTGTAAGAGCCGATACAAGTTTCAGCGATATGACAAAAAACTCGTCGTTTTAGTGTTTTATGGCCGTTTAAATGAGCTATTGACCATATTGTGGGGTTCAGTGATTTACATAAGACCCGATACAAGTTTGAGCGATATGACGAAAAACTCATCGTTTTTGTGTTTTATGGCCTTTTTCATGAGCTATTGCCCATAGTTTTGGAATTTCAGGGCGATTTACAACGAGTACAACCTGATACAAGTTTGAGAGATATGACCAAAAACTCATCGTTTTCGCGTTTTATGGCCGTTTTCATGAGGTATCACCCACGGTTTTGGGGCTCAAGTGCCATTTACAATGACCATAAGACCCGATACATGTTTGAGATATATGACCAAAAACTCGTCGTTTTCGCGTTTATGGCCGTTTTCATGAGCTATTGCCCACGGTTTTGGGATTCCGGGGTGATTTACAATGACCGTAAGACCTGATACAAGTTTGAGATATATGACCAAAAAGTCGTCGTTTTCTCGTTTATGGCCGTTCTCATGAGCAATTGCCCACAGTTTCGGGGTTCTAGGGCGATTTAAAATAACCAGAAGACCCGGTACATTATTTGAGAGATATGATCAAAAACTTGTCATTTTTCGCGTTGCGTGGCCATTTTAATGAGCTATTTCCCATAGTTTTGGGATTCTTAGGCGATTTACAACAACGTAAGACCCGATCAAGTTTGAGAGATTAGACCAAAAACTCATCGTTTTTGCGTTTTAATGACGTTTTGATGAGCCATTGCCCACGGTTTTGGGGTTCAAGCACAATTTACAATGACTGTAAGACCCGATACATGTTTGAGATATATGACCAAAACTTGTCGCTTTCGCTTTTATGGCCGTTTTCATGAGCTATTGCCCACGGTTTTAGGATTCCTAGGTGATTTAAAAAGAAAATAAGACCTTTTAAAAGTTTGAGATATTTGACAAAAAACTCGTCCTTTTCTCTTTTTTTGGCCTTTTTCATGAGCTATGGCCCAGGGTTTCGGGTTTGTAAGGCTATTTAAAACGACTGTAAGACCTAATACATGTTTGAGAGATATGATAAAAAACTTGTCATTTTTCGTTTTATGGCTGTTTTTATGAGCTATTGCCCACGGTTTTAGGATCCCGGTGATTTACAAAGACAATAAGACATGATAAAGTTTGAGAGATATGACCAAAAACTTTTATGGCCGCTTTGTTCTAGGCGATTTAAAACGACCGTAAGACCTGGTACGATGTTTGAGAGATATGATAAAAACTTGTCATTTTTCGCTTCTATGGCCGCTTTCATGAGCTATTGCCCACGGTTTTAGGAATTCCCGTGATTTACAAAGACAATAAGACATGATAAAAGTTTGAGAGATATGACCAAAACTCATCGTTTTCTCGCTTTTATGGCCGCTTTTATGAGCTATTGCCCACGATTTCGGGTTCTAGGCGATTTAAAACGACCGTAAGACCTGGTACTTTGTTTTGGAGTTATGATAAAAAACTTGTCATTTTTCACGTTTATGACCGCTTTTCATGAACTATTGCCCACGGTTTTAGGATTCCGGGTGATTTACAAAGACAATAAGACCTGATAAAAGTTTGAGAGATATGACCAAAACTCATCGCTTTCTCGTTTATGGCCATTTTAAGCCCACGGTTCTAGGGTGATTTAAAACGACCATAAGACCGTACATGTTTGAGAGATATGATAAAAACTTGTCATCTTTCACGTTATATGGATGTTTTCATGAGCTATTGCCCATCGTTTAGGATTATATGGCGATTTACAATGACCGTAAGAGCCGATACAAGTTTCAGCGATATGACAAAAACTCTGCTTTTTCGTGTTTTATGGCCGCTTATGAGCTATTGCCCATATTTTGGGTTCATAGTGATTTACAACGATAATAAGACCCGATACAAGTTTGAGCGATATGATAAAAACTCATCGCTTTTTGTGTTTTATGGCCTTTTCATGAGCTATTGCCCATAGTTTTGGAATTTCAGGCGATTTACAACGAAAGTACAACCTGATACAAGTTTGAGAGATATGACCAAAAACTCACTCATCGCTTTTGTTTTATGGCCGCTTTCATGAGGTATCACCCACGGTTTTGGGGCTCAAGTGCCATTTACAATGACCATAAGACCCGATACATGTTTGAGAGATATGAACAAAACTCGCATTTTGGCGTTTATGGCCGTTTTCATGAGCTATTTCCCACGGTTTTGGGATTCCGGGGTGATTTACAATGACCGTAAGACCTGATACAAGTTTGAGACATATGACCAAAAAAGTCGTCGTTTTGTCGTTTATGGCCGTTTTCATGAGCTATTGCCCACAGTTTCGGGGTTCTAGGGCGATTTAAATAACCATAAGACCCTACATTTTTGAGAGATATGATCAAAACTTGTCATTTTTCGCTTCGTGGCCGTTTTAATGAGCTATTTCCCATAGTTTTGGGATTCTTAGGCGATTTACAACAACGTAAGACCCGATCAAGTTTGATAGATTAGACCAAAACTCATCGCTTTTGCTTTTATGACGCTTTTGATGAGCCATTGCCCACAGTTTTGGGTTTCAAGCACAATTAACAATGACTGAAAGACCCGATACATGTTTTAGATATATGACCAAAACTTGTCGTTTCTGCTTTTATGGCTTTTTCATGAGCTATTGCACATGGTTTTAGGATTCCCAGGTGATTTACAAAGACAATAAGACCTAATAAAAGTTTGAGAGATTTGACCAAAACTCGCTTTTCGTTTTATGGCCGTTTTCATGAGCTATTGCCCACGGTTTCGGGGTTCTAAGGCGATTTAAAATGACCGTAAGACCTAGTACATGTTTGAGAGATATGATAAAAAACTTGTCATTTTTCGCGTTCTATGGCTGTTTTCATGAGCTATTGCCCACGGTTTTAGGAATCCCGGGTGATTTACAAAGACAATAAGACATGATAAAAGTTTGAGAGATATGACCAAAAACTCATGGTTTTCTCGTTTTATGGCCGTTTCTATGAGCTATTGCCCATGGTTTTAGGATTCCCGGGTGATTTACAAAGACAATAAGACCGTTTGAGAGATTATGACCAAAACTTTTCATGAGCCCATATTTTGGGGTTCCAGGGCGATTTCAAATAACCGTAAGACCCGAGACATGTTTGAGAGATATGATAAAAACTTGTCATTTTTTCGCTTTTATGGCCGCTTATGAGCTATTGCCCACGGTTTTAGGAATCCTGTGATTTACAAAGAAAATAAGACATGATAAAAGTTTGAGAGATATGACCAAAACTCATCGTTTTCGCTTTATGGCCGCTTTTATGAGCTATCCACGGTTTCGGGGTTCTAGCGATTTAAAACGACCGTAAGACCCGTACTATGTTTGAGAGATATGATAAAAACTTGTCATTTTTCGCTTCTATGACCGTTTTCATGAACTATTGCCCACGGTTTTAGGATTCGGTGATTTACAAAGACAATAAGACATAAAAGTTTGAGAGATATGACCAAAACTCATCGCTTTTCTCTTTTATGGCCATTTTAAGCCCACGGTTTCGGGGTTCTAGGGTGATTTAAAAACCATAAGACCCGGTACATGTTTGAGAGATATGATAAAAACTTGTCATCTTTCACGTTATATGGATGTTTTCATGAGCTATTGCCCATAGTTTAGGATTATATGGCGATTTACAATGACCGTAAGAGCCGATACAAGTTTCAGAGATATGACAAAAAACTCATCGCTTTCGTTTTTATGGCCGCTTTATGAGCTATTGCCCATATTTTGGGGTTCACAGTGATTTACAACGATAATAAGACCCGATACAAGTTTGAGCGATATGAAAAAACTCATCGCTTTTTTGTTTTATGGCCTTTTCATGAGCTATTGCCCATAGTTTTGGAATTTCATTCCCAATTACAATGAGTACAACCTGAAAAAAGTTTGAGAGATATGACCAAAACTCATCGTTTTCGTGGTTTTATGGCCGCTTTCATGAGGTATCACCCACGGTTTTGGGGCTCAAGTGCCATTTACAATGACCATAAGACCCGATACATGTTTGAGATATATGACCAAAACTCGCTGCTTTCGCGCTTATGGCCGTTTTATGAGCTATTGCCCACGGTTTTGGGATTCCGGTGATTTACAATGACCGTAAGACCTGATACAAGTTTGAGATATATGACCAAAAGTCGCTGCTTTTCGCTTATGGCCGTTTTCATGAGCTATTGCCCACGCTGGGGTTCTAGGGCGATTTAAAATAACCATAAGACATTTTTTTTTGAGATATGATCAAAACTTGTCATTTTCGCGTATGGCCGTTTAATGAGCTATTTCCCATAGTTTTGGGATTCTTAGGCGATTTACAACAACGTAAGACCCGATCAAGTTTGAGAGATTAGACCAAAACTCATCGCTTTTGTGCTTTTAATGACGTTTTGATGTGCCATTGCCCACGGTTTTGGGGTTCAAGCACAATTTACAATGACTGTAAGACCCGATGCATGTTTGAGATATATGACCAAAAACTTGTCGTTTTCGCGTTTTATGGCCGTTTTCATGAGCTATTGCCCACGGTTTTAGGATTCCCAGGTGATTTACAAAGACAATAAGACCTGGTAAAAGTTTGAGAGATTTGACCAAAAACTCGTCCTTTTCTCGTCTTATGGCCGTTTTCATGAGCTATTGCCCATGGTTTCGGGGTTCTAAGGCGATTTAAAACGACCGTAAGACCTAATACAAGTTTGAGAGATATGATAAAAAACTTGTCATTTTTCGCGTTCTATGGCTGTTTTCATGAGCTATTGCCCACGGTTTTAGGAAAGTTTGAGAGATATGACCAAAACTCATCGATGGCCGCTTTCATGAGCTATTGCCCACGGTTTTAGGAATCCCGTGATTTACAAAGACAATAAGACATGATAAAAGTTTGAGAGATATGACCAAAACTCATCGCTTCGTTTTATGGCCGCTTTTATGAGCTATTGCCCACGTTTCGGGTTCTAGGGCGATTAAAACGACCGTAAGACCCGGTTTTGAGAGATATGATAAAAACTTGTCATTTTTTTTTAGGATGATTTACAAAGACAATAAGACATGATAAAGTTTGAGAGATATGACCAAAACTCATCGCTTTCTCGCTTTTATGGCCATTTTATAGCCCACGATTTCGGGGTTCTAGGGCGATTAAAAACGACCGTAAGACCTGGTACGATGTTTGAGAGATATGATAAAAAACTTGTAATATTTCATGTTATATGGACGTTTTCATGAGCTATTGCCCATATTTTAGGGATTATATGGCGATTTACATTGACTGTAAGAGCCGATACAAGTTTCAGCGATATGACAAAAAACTCGTCGTTTTCGTGTTTTATGGCCGTTTACATGAGCTATTGCCCATATTTTGGGGTTCACAGGTGATTTACAACGATAATAAGACCCGATACAAGTTTGAGCGATATGACGAAAAACTCATCGTTTTTGTGTTTTATGGCCTTTTTCATGAGCTATTGCCCATAGTTTTGGAATTTCGTATGATTTACAACGAGTACAACCTGATACAAGTTTGAGAGATATGACCAAAAACTCATCGTTTTCGCGTTTTATGGCCGTTTTCATGAGGTATCACCCACGGTTTTGGGGCTCAAGTGCCATTTACAATGACCATTAGACCCGATACATGTTTGAGATATATGACCAAAAACTCGTCATTTTCGCGTTTATGACCGTTTTCATGAGCTATTGCCCACGGTTTTGGGATTCCTCGGTGATTTACAATGACCGTAAGACCTGATACAAGTTTGAGATATATGACCAAAAAGTCATTGTTTTCTCGTTTATGGCCGTTTCCATGAGCTATTGCCCACAGTTTCGGGGTTATAGGGCGACTTAAAATAACCATAAGACCCGGTACATTTTTTGAGAGATATGATCAAAAACTTGTCATTTTTCGCGTTCCGTGGCCATTTTAATGAGCTATTTCCCATAGTTTTGGGATTCTTAGGCGATTTAAAACAACGTAAGACCCGATCAAATTTGAGAGATTAGACCAAAAACTCATCGTTTTTGCGTTTTAATGACGTTTTGATGAGCCATTGCCCACGGTTTTGGGGTTCAAGCACAATTTACAATGACTGTAAGACCCGATGCATGTTTGAGATATATGACCAAAAACTTGTCGTTTTCGCGTTTTATGGCCGTTTTCATGAGCTATTGCCCACGGTTTTAGGATTCCCGGGTGATTTACAAAGACAATAAGACCTGGTAAAAGTTTGAGAGATTTGACCAAAAACTCGTCCTTTTCTCGTTTTATGGCCGTTTTCATGAGCTATTGCCCACGGTTTCGGGGTTCTAAGGCGATTTAAAACGACCGTAAGACCTAATACATGTTTGAGAGATATGATAAAAAACTTGTCATTTTTCGCGTTCTATGGCTGTTTTCATGAGCTATTGCCCACGGTTTTAGGAATCCCGGGTGATTTACAAAGACAATAAGACATGATAAAAGTTTGAGAGATATGAACCAAAACTGATCGTTTTCTCGTTTTATGGCCGTTTTTATGAGCTATTGCCCACGATTTCGGGGTCCTAGGGCGAGTAAAAACGACCGTAAGACCTAGTACTATGTTTGAGAGATATGATAAAAAACTTGTAATTTTTCGCGTTCTATGACCGTTTTCATGAACTATTGCCCACGGTTTTAGGATTCCCGGGTGATTTACAAAGACAATAAGACCTGATAAAAGTTTGAGAGATATGACCAAAAACTCATCATTTTCTCGTTTTATGGCCATTTTAAGCCCACGGTTTCGGGGTTCTAGGGTGATTTAAAACGACCGTAAGACCCGGTACATGTTTGAGAGATATGATAAAAAACTTGTCATCTTTCACATTATATGGACGTTTTCATGAGCTATTGCCCATAGTTTAGGGATTATATGGCGATTTACAATGACTGTAAGAGCCGATACAAGTTTCAGCGATATGACAAAAAACTCGTCGTTTTCGTGTTTTATGGCCGTTTACATGAGCTATTGCCCATATTTTGGGGTTCACAGGTGATTTACAACGATAATAAGACCCGATACAAGTTTGAGCGATATGACGAAAAACTCATCGTTTTTGTGTTTTATGGCCTTTTTCATGAGCTATTGCCCATAGTTTTGGAATTTCAGGGCGATTTACAACGAGTACAACCTGATACAAGTTTGAGAGATATGACCAAATGTTGGAATTATGCCCTAGAGGCAATAATAAAGACGTTATTATTATAATTCTTGTTCATGATAAAGTTTATATTCCATGCTAGAATTGTATTAAGCGGAAACATTAATACTTGTGTGGTTTGTGAACAACACCGTGTCCCTAGTACGCCTCTATGGACTAGCTCATTGATCAATGATGGTTAAGGTTTCCTAACCATAGACATGAGTTGTCAATTGATAATGAGATCATATCATTGGAGAATGATGTGGTGGACAGACCCAAACTAAGCGAAGCAATTAGATCGTTTCATCGTGTTCGTCTTTGCGAAGCTTTTCTCATGTCAATATTGTATTCCTTAGACCATGAGATAATACAACTCCCTGGTATCGGAAGAAAGCTTTGAGGTCATCAAACGTCATCCTATGAGAGGGTGATCATAAAGGTGTCTCTTAGGTGATCGGAAAGTATCTGTTGGGTTGTATGTATCGAGATGGAATTTGTCCCTCCCAAGTCGGAGAGATATACTGGCCCACTCGTAATCGATATCAACACCGCTTGCAAGCATGTGGTTAAGGAGTTAATCACAAAGTGATATCGGATTACGGAGCAGTAAAGTACTTGCTGTGAACGAGATTGAACTAGGTATGACGATGCGACGATCGAATCTCGCAAGTAAAATATCGCGAGACGAAGGGAATATATATATGGGATTGATTGAATCCTGGCATCGTGGTTCATCCGATATGATCATCGATGAATGTGTGGAGTCAATATGGGTGCCTGCACCCGCTGTTGATTATTGATAGAAGATCGTATGCGCATATTCTCAAACCCGCAGGTCACACACTTAACGTGTCTCGGCGCTAGGATAGATTGGATACTTGGTTTATGAATTTTTGTTCGAGTCTCGGATGGGATCCGGGACATCACGAGGTTCCGGAATGGTCCGGAGAATAAGATTCAGATAAGGCGGCAGTTTTGGAGTTCAGAATTGTTCCGGATTAATCGGTATTGTACCGGAAGCTTCTAGAACCTTCCGGAAGGGGACCAACGTGGCCCCACCTTCCGGGAGGGGGCATGGGCCTATGAGGGAGTGTCCTGGCCGCATTGGGCCAGGGGCACAAGGCCCCATAGGGCCCAGCCGATCCTAGATAATTTAAACTCGTTTAAACTAGAGATAGGGTTTCTTGATAAGGGATAAGTTTAAATCGTTTAAACTAGAGATAGGATTGGAGGATGGGCAAGGGCTGGCCGCACCCCCCCTCTATATATAGAGGGCTGGTGCGCCCCCTCCCCACACCACACACCTCCCTCCAAGCCCTAGTAGCCCTGCTGCCTTCCTCTCTCCCTCCCGACTGTTTGTAGGCGAAGCCCTGCTGCAGAAATTCTCCACCATATACACCACGCCGTCGTGTTGTAGATCCAATCTATCTCTCCACCCTACTTGCTGGTCCGAGGAAGGAGGAGACGTCGAGGTGCTGCACGTGTGCATCTCACGGAGGCACCGCCACTTGTGGTGCTAGATCGGATCGGATCGCGAGGAGGAGAAGCGAGTACGACTACATCACCCACGCCCGATTTAATCGTTCACTGCGAATCTTCAAGGGTATGAAGATCTAATCCAATCTCTCTCGTTGTTTGCATCTCCTAGATTAGATCTTGGCTTTCCCTCTGTTCGCTCCGTAGAAAATTTTGATTTACTATGCTGCGAAACCCTTCAGTGGTATCAGAGCTAGATCTATGCGTAGATGTGTTTCACGAGTAGAACGCAACATGGTTGTTGCGGGCGTTGATGTTTTCTGTTGCAAGCCTCTTGTTTGTGTTCTTCTTATGACGCAGGATAGTTAGATTGAAGCGTCCAGGCCAACCTTACGCGACGTCGTCATGAGACCGCTCGCACTTGACGTGTGGCTTGTACCATACATGCGGCTGGTGGATGTCAGTTTCTCTCACTATAGTTGTCATGGGATTAACACCGGAGTTTGTCAACCATAATATCACCGTTGTGGCTTTCCGTAGGTAAGAATCGTTCTTAGCATCTACTCCCATAAGCCACGTAAAACATGCAACAACAAAGTAGAGGCGTCTAACTTGTTTTTGCAGGTAGTGTTTTCTGTGATATGGTATGGCCCAAGATGTGATGTGTATATTGTATGCGATGATCATGTTTTGTAATGTTTCACGACTTGCATGTCGATGAGTACACAACCGGCAGGAGCCATATGGTTGTCTTTATAATTGTGTATGACCTGCGAGTCAACTTCTTATACGCCATGTAATAGCTTTACTTTATCGCTAAGTAGTTAGCAATAGTTGTAGTTGCTATTCGTGGTGGAGGCAATCATGGTGGAGTGATGGAGATCATGCCGGAACGCACAAGATGGAGATCATTGCGCGAAGATTTGCTATACCATGTCACATAAAGTTATATGCATGTGATGTTTATCCTTTTATGTATCTTATTATGCTTAGATCGCGACGGTAGCATTATAAGATGATTCCTCACTTAAAGATCAAGATAAAACAGTGTTCTCCCCAAGTATGCACCGTTGCGAAAGTTCGTCGAGTCCAAGCATCACGTGATGATCGGGTGCTATAGACTCTACGTTCACATACAACGGGTGCAAGCCAGTTTTGCACACGCGGAAATACTTGGGTCTAACTTGACGAGCCTAGCATGTACAGACATGGCCTCGGAACACATGAACCGAAAGGTTAAGCACGAGTCATATGAATGATATGATCGACACTTCGTTGTCCACCATTGAAACGACATCTCTTCTCGTGATGATCGGATTAGGTGTGGTGAATTTGGATCGTGTTCACTAAACAACTTGAGGGATGTTGAATTTAGTGGGAGTTCATCTAGTATTTTGATTAAGTTGAACTATTTATCATGAACATAGTCTAAATTGTACTTGCAAACACTGTAGATCACATGGCCAAGTCCAACTTCAACTTCAACGTTTTTGCTGAGAAAGAAAAGCTTAGAAACAATGGGTCTAACTTCACCAACTGGTTCCGCAATCTAAGAATCATTCTGTCTGGCGGACAAAAGGACTATGTCCTTGAGAAAGCGTTAGGTAACCCCCCTGCTGCAACTGCGCCGGCTGATGAGAAAGCTGTCTATCAGTCACGCAAAGATGATTATGGTGTGATTAAGAGCACCATGTTGTTTGCTATGGAACCGGAACTTCAAAATCTTTTTGAAAACTATCCCGGGCCCTTTGAGATTCTCGAGGAGCTGAAAACCATGTTTCGAGACTCAGCCCGCTCGAGAGATATGAGATCTCTGAGAAGTTCTTTAACTGCAAGATGGAGGAAGGGAGTTCCTAGTGAGCACGCCATTAAGATGTCGGGCTACACTCAACGCCTTGAGCAACTGGACTGCAAGATTCCAGAGGAGCTCAAGATTGACAGGGTTCTGCAATCACTCCCTCCCAGCTACAAAAGTTTTGTAGTGACTCATAATCAGATTGGTTCCATCGATACGATCACCGAGCTCTTCGCAAAGTCAAGGCTGGAGGTGGACATCAAGAAGGATAATCATGTGTTGATGGTCAACAAGCCCTCCTTCAAGAAAGGTAAAGGTGCAAAGAAGCCCTTCAAGAAAGGCGGCAAAGCGCATTGCCTCGCTGAGAAGAAGCTCAAGTCTGGTCCCAAGCCGACACCGAGTGCTTCTATTGCAAGGACAAGGGTCATCGAAGAATCGTCAAGTACTTAGCGGACAAGAAGGCGGCACCATCAAAGGTATATTTGATATACATGTTATTGATGTTTTCCTTACTAGCCCTCGTTGTAGTGCACAGGTATTTGATAGCGGTTCAGTTGCTAATATTTGTAACTCGAAACAGGAGCTACGGAATAGACGGCGGCTTGCGAGGGATGAGGTGACGATGCGCGTTGGCAACGGATCAAGAGTTGATGTGATGGCCGTCGGCACGCTATCCTTAGTTTTACCTTCGGGATTAGTTTTAAACCTTAATAAGTGTTATTATGTGCCTGCATTGAGCATGAACATTATTTCTGGATCTTGTTTATTGCAAGATGGTTATTCATTTAAATCAGAGAATAATGGTTGTTCTATTTATATGAGTAACATCTTTTATGGTCATGCACCTATTGTGAATGGTTTATTTCTTCTAAATCTCGAAAGGGATGAAACACACATCCATAACATTGAGGCTAAGAGATGTAAAGTAGATAGTGATAATACTACTTATTTGTGGCACTGTCGTCTAGGTCATATTGGTGTAAAGCGCATGAAGAAACTCCATTCTGATGGACTTTTGGAGTCTCTTGATTTTGAATCATTTGACACATGCGAACCATGCCTCATGGGCAAGATGATCAAAACCCCGTTCTCCGGTATGATGGAGCGAGCAACGGACTTGTTGGAAATCATACATACCGATGTATGCGGACCGATGAGTGTTTCGACGCGCGGTGGATATCGCTATTTTCTCACTTTTACCGATGACTTAAGTAGATATGGGTATATCTATTTAATGAAACATAAATCTGAAACGTTTGAAAAGTTCAAAGAATTTCAGAATGAAGTAGAGAACCATCCTAACAGAAAGATTAAGTTTCTACGATCCGATCGTGGGGGCGAATATTTGAGTTATGATTTTCTCACATCTCAAAGCAAGTGGAATCGTTGCAACTCACGCCACCCGAACACCACAAGCAATGGTGTGTCTGAACGCCGAATCGAACCCTATTAGATATTGTCTGATCGATGATGTCTCTTACTGATTTGAATTATGTTTTTGGTGTTATGAATTAGAAACCGCTGCATTCACTTTAAATAGGGATCCATATAAATCCGTTGAGACGACACCGTATGAACTGTGGTTTGGTACTAAACCTAAGTTGTCGTTCTTAAAGTTCGGGATGCGGGCTTACGCCAAGAAGTTGATGCCGACAAGCTCGAACCCAAAGCGGAGAAATGCGTCTTCATAGGATACCCTAAGGAAACTATTGGGTATACCTTCTATCACAAAACCGCAGCAAAGTGTTTGTCGTGAAGAACGGTTCCTTTCTTGAGAAGGAGTTTCTCTCGAAAGAAGTGAGTGGGAGGAAAGTAGAGCTAGACGAGGTTATTGAACCTTCTCTTGAATTGAGAGTAGCGCAGCACCTGAAATTGTTCCAAAGGTCACCGCACCAACAATAGAGGAAGCTAATGACAAGGATCATGAAGCTTTGGACGATGCTCATCGAACGTCAGGTCGACAAGGTCGCGTGCCCTCCCGAAAGTGGTACGCAACCCTGTTTGACTGTCTTGTTAGTAGAAGACAGTGAACCTACGAACTATGAGGAAGCGATGATGAGCCTAGACTCGAGAAATGGCTAGAAGCCATGAAATCCGAATTGGGATCCATGAGCAAAACCAAGTATGGACTTTGGTAGACCCTCCTAGCGATCAAAGGCCGTTGAGTGCAAATGGATCTTCAAGAAGAAAACGGACGCGGATGGTAATGTTACCGTCTATAAAGCACGGCTTGTTGCGAAAGGTTTTCGACAAGTTCAAGGTGTTGACTACGATGAGACTTTCTCTCCCGTAGCGATGTTTAAGTCCATTCGGATTTTATTAGCAATTGCTACGTTTCATGATTATGAAATATGGCAAATGGATGTCAAGACTGCTTTCCTCAATGGCAACATTGATGAAGAGTTATATATGATGCAACCCGAAGGTTTTGTCGATCCTAAGGATGCTGATAAAGTATGCAAACTTCAGCGTTCCATTTATGGACTGAAGCAAGCATCTCGGAGTTGGAACCTTCGTTTTGATCAAGTGATCAAGAGCTTTGGATTTGTTCCAAATTGCTACGAAGCTTGCATCTACAAGAAAGTGAGTGGGAGCTCGGTGACGTTTCTGGTACTATATGTGGATGACATATTGATTATTGGAAATGACATCAACATGCTTAACGATGTGAAGACTTATTTGAACAAGTGTTTTTCAATAAAAGACCTAGGTGAAGCTGCTTATATATTGGGCATCAAAATCTATAGAGATAGACAAAGACGCCTGATAGCTTTAAGCCAGAGTACATACCTAGACAAAGTTCTGAAAAGGTTCAGAATGGATAAGGCAAAGAAAGGTTTAGTGCCTATGTTGTCAGGTAAGATATTGAGCAAGGCTCAGTGTCCAGCTACGGTAAATGATAGGGAAGCTATGAGCAAAGTGCCTTATGCCTCGGCCATAGGCTCCATCATGTATGCCATGCTGTGTACTAGACCGGATGTGTCCAATGCTCTTAGTTTGACGAGCAGGTATCAAAGTGATCCAGGAGTGGAACACTGGACAGCCGTGAAGAACATCCTAAAGTACCTAAATAGGACTAAAGAAATGTTCTTAGTCTATGGGGTCGATGAACAGCTCGTCGTAAAAGGTTACGTCGATGCTAGTTTCGACACCGACAAGGATGATTCTAAATCTCAGACAGGATTCGTGTATATTTTGAATGGAGGAGCTGTGAGCTGGAGAAGCTGCAAGCAAAGCGTGATCGCGGGATCTACAGTAGAAGCGGAATACATGGCTGATCCAGAAGCGTCAAGTGAAGGAGTTTGGATCAGAAACTTCATCACTGAGCTTGGCGTGGTTCCAAGTGCATTGGACCCACTGGAGATATTATGTGACAACACTGGCGCCATAGCACTCGCTAAGGAACCAAGATATCATCCAAAGACCAAGCATATCAACATAAGTTTCATATAATCCGAGATTATATAGCAGATGGAGATCTGAAGATCAGCAAAGTACATACAGATCTGAATGTCGCAGATCCATTGACTAAACCTCTTCCACGTGTAAAACATGATCAGCACCTCAGTTCCATGGGTGTGAGATTGTTGCCAAATGTAAACTAGATTATTGACTCTAGTGCAAGTGGGAGACTGTTGGAATTATGCCCTAGAGGCAATAATAAAGATGTTATTATTATAATTCTTGTTCATGATAAAGTTTATATTCCATGCTAGAATTGTATTAAGCAGAAACATTAATACTTGTGTGGTTTGTGAACAACACCGTGTCCCTAGTACGCCTCTATGGACTAGCTCATTGATCAATGATGGTTAAGGTTTCCTAACCATAGACATGAGTTGTCAATTGATAATGAGATCATATCATTGGAGAATGATGTGGTGGACAGACCCAAACTAAGCGAAGCAATTAGATCGTTTCATCGTGTTCGTCTTTGCGAAGCTTTTCTCATGTCAAATATTGTATTCCTTAGACCATGAGATAATACAACTCCCTGGTATCGGAAGAAAGCTTTGAGGTCATCAAACATCATCCTATGAGAGGGTGATCATAAAGGTGTCTCTCAGGTGATCGGAAAGTATCTGTTGGGTTGTATGTATCGAGATAGAATTTGTCCCTCCCAAGTCGGAGAGATATACTTCGGGCCCACTCGGTAATCGATATCAACACCGCTTGCAAGCATGTGGTTAAGGAGTTAATCCCAAAGTGATATCGGATTACGGAACGAGTCAAGTACTTGCTGTGAACGAGATTGAACTAGGTATGACGGTACCGACGATCGAATCTCGGGCAAGTAAAATATCGCGAGACGAAGGGAATATATATATGGGATTGATTGAATCCCGGCATCGTGGTTCATCCGATATGATCATCGATGAATGTGTGGGAGTCAATATGGGTGCCTGACCCGCTGTTGATTATTGATAGAAGATCATGTCCGCATATTCTCGAACCCGCAGGTCACACACTTAACGTGTCTCGGCGCTAGGATAGATTGGATACTTGGTTTATGAATTTTGTTCGAGTCTTGATGGGATCCGGGACATCACGAGAGGTTCTGGAATGGTCCGGAGAATAAGATTCGTATAAGGCAGTGCAGTTTTTGGAGTTCGGAATTGTTCCGGATTAATCGGTATTGTACCGGAAGCTTCTAGAACCTTCCGGAAGGGGACCAACGTGGCCCCACCTTCCGGGAGGGGGCATGGGCCTATGAGGGAGTGTCCTGGCTGCATTGGGCCAGGGGCACAAGGCCCCATAGGGCCCAGCCGATCCTAGATAATTTAAACTCGTTTAAACTAGAGATAGGGTTTCTAGATAAGGGGTAAGTTTAAATCATTTAAACTAGAGATAGGCTTGGAGGATGGGCAAGGGCTGGCCGCACCCCCCCTCTATATATAGAGGGCTGGTGCGCCCCCTCCCCACACCACACACCTCCCTCCAAGCCCTAGTAGCCCTGCTGCCTTCCTCTCTCCCTCCCGACTGTTTGTAGGCGAAGCCCTGCTGCAGAAATTCTCCACCATATACACCACGCCGTCGTGTTGTAGATCCAATCTATCTCTCCACCCTACTTGCTGGTCTGAGGAAGGAGGAGACGTCGAGGTGCTGCACGTGTGCATCTCACGGAGGCACCGCCACTTGTGGTGCTAGATCGGAGCGGATCGCGAGGAGGAGAAGCGAGTACGACTACATCACCCACGTTCCGATTTAACGCTCTGTCAGCGAATCTTCAAGGGTATGAAGATCTAATCCAATCTCTCGTTGTTTGCATCTCCTAGATTAGATCTTGGCTTTCCCTCGCTCGCTCAGAGAAAATTTTGATTTACTATGCTGAAAACCTTCACCAAAACTCATCGCTTTCGCTTTATGGCCGCTTCATGAGGTATCACCCACGGTTTTGGGGCTCAAGTGCCATTTACAATGACCATAAGACCCGATACATGTTTGAGATATATGACCAAAAACTCGCTGCTGCCACGGCCGCTTTTCATGAGCTATTGCCCACGGTTTTGGGATTCCGGTGATTTAAAAAGACCCTAAGACCTGGTACAAGTTTGAGATAAATTACCAAAAAGTCGCTGCTTTCGCTTATGGCCGCTTTCATGAGCTATTGCCCACGATTTCGGGGTTCTAGGCGATTTAAAATAACCATAAGACCCGCAGACGTTTTTGAGAGATATGATCAAAAACTTGTCATTTTTCGCGTTCCGTGGCCGTTTTAGTGAGCTATTTCCCATAGTTTTGGGATTCTTAGGCGATTTACAACAACGTAAGACCCGATCAAGTTTGAGAGATTAGATCAAAAACTCATCGTTTTTGTGTTTTAATGACGTTTTGATGAGCCATTGCCCACGGTTTTGGGGTTCAAGCACAATTTACAATGACTGTAAGACCCGATGCATGTTTGAGATATATGAACAAAATCGTGTCGTTTCGCTTGTATGGCCGTTTTCATGAGCTATTGCCCACGGTTTTAGGATTCCCGGGTGATTTACAAAGACAATAAGACCTGGTAAAAGTTTGAGAGATTTGACCAAAAACTCGTCCTTTTCTCGTTTTATGGCCGTTTTCATGAGCTATTGCCCACGGTTTCGGGGTTCTAAGGCGATTTAAAACGACTGTAAGACCTAATACATGTTTGAGAGATATGATAAAAAACTTGTCATTTTTCGCGTTCTATGGCTGTTTTCATGAGCTATTGCCCACGGTTTTAGGAATCCCGGGTGATTTACAAAGACAATAAGACATGATAAAAGTTTGAGAGATATGACCAAAACTCATCGCTTTTCGCTTTATGGCCTTTTTTATGAGATATTGCCCACGTTTTCGGGGTTCTAGGGCGATTAAAAACGACCGTAAGACATGGTACTATGTTTGAGAGATATGATAAAAAACTTGTCATTTTTCGCATTCTATGACCGTTTTCATGAACTATTGCCCACGGTTTTAGGATTCCCGGGTGATTTACAAAGACAATAAGACCTGATAAAAGTTTGAGAGATATGACCAAAAACTCATCGTTTTCTCGTTTTATGGCCGTTTTAAGCCCACGGTTCTGGGGTTCTAGGGTCATTTAAAATGACCGTAAGACCCGGTACATGTTTGAGAGATATGATAAAAAACTTGTCATCTTTCACGTTATATGGACATTTTCATGAGCTATTGCCCATAGTTTAGGGATTATATGGCGATTTACAATGACTGTAAGAGCCGATACAAGTTTCAGCGATATGACAAAAAACTCGTCGCTTTTCGTGTTTTATGGTCGCTACATGAGCTATTGCCCATATTTTGGGGTTCACAGTGATTTACAACGATAATAAGACCCGATACAAGTTTGAGCGATATGACAAAAACTCATCGCTTTTGTGTTTTATGGCCTTTTCATGAGCTATTGCCCATAGTTTTGGAATTTCAGGCGATTTACAACGAGTACAACCTGATACAAGTTTGAGAGATATGACCAAAACTCATCGTTTCGCTTTTATGGTCGCTTTCATGAGGTATCACCCACGGTTTTGGGGCTCAAGTGCCATTTACAACGACCATAAGACCCGATACATGTTTGAGATATTTGACCAAAACTCGCTGCTTTCGCTTATGGCCGTTTCATGAGCTATTGCCCACGGTTTTGGGATTCCGGGGTGATTTACAATGACCGTAAGACCCGGTACAAGTTTGAGATATATGACCAAAAGTCGCTGCTTTCGCTTATGGCCGCTTCATGAGCTATTGCTTTGCTTCGGGTTCTAGGGCGATTTAAATAACCATAAGACCCGGTACATTTTTTGAGAGATATGATCAAAAACTTGTCATTTTTCGCGTTCCGTGGCCGTTTTAGTGAGCTATTTCCCATAGTTTTGGGATTCTTAGGCGATTTACAACAACGTAAGACCCGATCAAGTTTGAGAGATTACACCAAAAACTCATCGTTTTTGCGTTTTAATGACGTTTTGATGAGCCATTGCCCATGGTTTTGGGGTTCAAGCACAATTTACAATGACTGTAAGACCCGATGCGTGTTTGAGATATATGACCAAAATCTTGTCGTTTTCGCGTTTTATGGCCGTTTTCATGAGCTATTGCCCACGGTTTTAGGATTCCTAGGTGATTTACAAAGACAATAAGACCTGGTAAAAGTTTGAGAGATTTGACCAAAAACTCGTCCTTTTCTCGTTTTATGGCCGTTTTCATGAGCTATTGCCCACGGTTTCCGGGTTCTAAGGCGATTTAAAACGACTATAAGACCTAATACATGTTTGAGAGATATGATAAAAAACTTGTCATTTTTCGCGTTCTATGGCTGTTTTCATGAGCTATTGCCCACGGTTTTAGGAATCCCGGGTGATTTACAAAGACAATAAGACCTGATAAAAGTTTGAGAGATATGACCAAAAACTCATCGTTTTCTCGTTTTATGGCCATTTTAAGCCCACGGTTCTGGGGTTCTAGGGTGATTTAAAACGACCGTAAGACCCAGTACATGTTTGAGAGATATGATAAAAAACTTGTCATCTTTCACGTTATATGGACGTTTTCATGAGCTATTGCCCATAGTTTAGGGATTGTATGGCGATTTACAATGACTGTAAGAGCCGATACAAGTTTCAGCGATATGACAAAAAACTCGTCGTTTTCGTGTTTTATGGCCGTTTACATGAGCTATTGCCCACATTTTGGGGTTCACAGGTGATTTACAACGATAATAAGACCCGATACAAGTTTGAGAGATATGACGAAAAACTCATCGTTTTTTTGTTTTATGGCCTTTTTCATGAGCTATTGCCCATAGTTTTGGAATTTCAGGGCGATGTACAACGAGTACAACCTGATACAAGTTTGAGAGATATGACACAAAACTCATCGTTTTCGCGTTTTATGGCCGTTTTCATGAGGTATCACCCACGGTTTTGGGGCTCAAGTGCCATTTACAATGACCATAAGACCCGATACATGTTTGAGATATATGACCAAAAACTCGTCATCGCGTTTATGACCGTTTTCATGAGCTATTGCCCACGGTTTTGGGAGTCCGGGGTGATTTACAATGACCGTAAGACCTGATACAAGTTTAAGATATATGACCAAAAATTCGTTGTTTTCTCGTTTATGGCCGTTTTCATGAGCTATTGCCCACAGTTTCGGGGTTCTAGGGCGATTTAAAATAACCATAAGACCCGGTACATTTTTTGAGAGATATGATCAAAAACTTGTCATTTTTCGCGTTCCGTGGCCGTTTTAATGAGCTATTTCCCATAGTTTTGGGATTCTTAGGCGATTTACAACAACGTAAGACCCGATCAAGTTTGAGAGATTAGACCAAAAACTCATCGTTTTTGCGTTTTAATGACGTTTTGATGAGCCATTGCCCACGGTTTTGGGGTTCAAGCACAATTTACAATGACTGTAAGACCCGATGCATGTTTGAGATATATGACCAAAAACTTGTCATTTTCGCGTTTTATGGCCGTTTTCATGAGCTATTGCCCACGGTTTTAGGATTCCCGAGTGATTTACAAAGACAATAAGACCTGGTAAAAGTTTGAGAGATTTGACCAAAAACTCGTCCTTTCTCGCTTTTATGGCCGTTTTCATGAGCTATCTATTGCCCAGTTCCGGTTTCTAAGGCTATTTAAAACGACTGTAAGACCTAATACATGTTTGAGAGATATGATAAAAAACTTGTCATTTTTCGCGTTCTATGGCTGTTTTCATGAGCTATTGCCCACGGTTTTAGGAATCCCGGGTGATTTACAAAGACAATAAGACATGATAAAAGTTTGAGAGATATGACCAAAAACTCATCGTTTTCTCGTTTTATGGCCGTTTTTATGAGCTATTGCCCACGATTTCGGGGTTCTAGGGCTATTAAAAACGACCGTAAGACCTGGTACTATGTTTGAGAGATATGATAAAAAACTTGTCATTTTTCGCGTTCTATGACCGTTTTCATGAACTATTGCCCACGGTTTTAGGATCCCGGGTGATTTACGATGACAATAAGACCTAATAAAAGTTTGAGAGATATGACCAAAAACTCATCGTTTTCTCGTTTTATGGCCATTTTAAGCCCACGGTTTCGGGGTTCTAGGGTGATTGAAAACGACCGTAAGACCCGGTACATGTTTGAGAGATATGATAAAAAACTTGTCATCTTTCACGTTATATGGACGTTTTCATGAGCTATTGCCCATAGTTTAGGGATTATATGGCGATTTACAATGACCGTAAGAGCCGTTACAAGTTTTAGCGATATGACAAAAAACTCTCGCTTCGTGTTTTATGGCTGCCATACATGAGCTATTGCCCATATTTTGGGGTTCACAGTGATTTACAACGATAATAAGACCCGATACAAGTTTGAGCGATATGATAAAAACTCATCGCTTTTGTGTTTTATGGCCTTTTTCATGAGCTATTGCCTATAGTTTTGGAATTTCGTATGATTTACAAAGAGTACAACCTGATACAAGTTTGAGAGATATGACCAAAAACTCATCGTTTTCGCGTTTTATGGCCGTTTTCATGAGGTATCACCCACGGTTTTGGGGCTCAAGTGCCATTTACAATGACCATAAGACCCGATACATGTTTGAGATATATGACAAAAAACTCGTCATCGCGTTTATGACCGTTTTCATGAGCTATTGCCCACGGTTTTGGGAGTCCGGGGTGATTTACAATGACCGTAAGACCTGATACAAGTTTGAGATATATGACCAAAAAGTCGTCGTTTTCTCGTTTATGGCCGTTTTCATGAGCTATTGCCCACAGTTTCGGGGTTCTAGGGCGATTTAAAATAACCATAAGACCCGGTACATTTTTTGAGAGATATGATCAAAAACTTGTCATTTTTCGCGTTCCGTGGCCGTTTTAATGAGCTATTTCCCATAGTTTTGGGATTCTTAGGCGATTTACAACAACGTAAGACCCGATCAAGTTTGAGAGATTAGACCAAAAACTCATCGTTTTTGCGTTTTAATGACGTTTTGATGAGCCATTGCCCACGGTTTTGGGGTTCAAGCACAATTTACAATGACTGTAAGACCCGATGCATGTTTGAGATATATGACCAAAAACTTGTCGTTTTCGCGTTTTATGGCCGTTTTCATGAGCTATTGCCCACGGTTTTAGGATTCCCGGGTGATTTACAAAGACAATAAGACCTGGTAAAAGTTTGAGAGATTTGACCAAAAACTCGTCCTTTTCTCGTTTTATGGCCGTTTTCATGAGCTATTGCCCACGGTTTCGGGGTTCTAAGGCGATTTAAAACGACCGTAAGACCTAATACATGTTTGAGAGATATGATAAAAAACTTGTCATTTGTCGCGTTCTATGGCTGTTTTCATGAGCTATTGCCCACGGTTTTAGGAATCCCGATCAAGTTTGAGAGATTAGACCAAAAACTCATCGTTTTTGCGTTTTAATGACGTTTTGATGAGCCATTGCCCACGGTTTTGGTGTTCAAGCACAATTTACAATGACTGTAAGACCCGATACATGTTTGAGATATATGACCAAAAACTTGTCGTTTTCGCGTTCTATGGCTGTTTTCATGAGCTATTGCCCACGGTTTTAGGAATCCCGGGTGATTTACAAAGACAATAAGACATGATAAAAGTTTGAGAGATATGACCAAAAACTCATCGTTTTCTCGTTTTATGGCCGTTTTTATGAGCTATTGCCCATGATTTCGGGGTTCTAGGGCGATTAAAAACGATCGTAAGACCAGGTACTATGTTTGAGAGATATGATAAAAAACTTGTCATTTTTCGCGTTCTATGACCGTTTTCATGAACTATTGCCCATGGTTATAGGATTCCCGGGTGATTTACAAAGACAATAAGACCTGATAAAAGTTTGAGAGATATGACCAAAAACTCATCGTTTTCTCGTTTTATGGCCATTTTAAGCCCACGGTTTCGGGGCTCTAGGGTGATTTAAAACGACCGTAAGACCCGGTACATGTTTGAGAGATATGATAAAAAACTTGTCATCTTTCACGTTATATGGACGTTTTCATGAGCTATTGCCCATAGTTTAGGGATTATATGGCGATTTACAATGACTGTAAGAGCCGATACAAGTTTCAGCGATATGGCAAAACTCGCTGCTTTTCGTGTTTTATGGCCGTTTACATGAGCTATTGCCCGTATTTTGGGGTTCACAGGTGATTTACAACGATAATAAGACCCGATACAAGTTTGAGCGATATGACGAAAAACTCATCGTTGTTGTGTTTCATGGCCTTTTTCATGAGCTATTGCCCCTAGTTTTGGAATTTCAGGGCGATTTACAACGAGTACAACCTGATACAAGTTTGTGAGATATGACCAAAAACTCATCGTTTTCGCGTTTTATGGCCGTTTTCATGAGGTATCACCCACGGTTTTGGGGCTCAAGTGCCATTTACAATGACCATAAGACCCGATACATGTTTGATATATATGACCAAAAACTCGCTGCTGCTTATGGCCGCTTTTCATGAGCTATTGCCCACGGTTTTGGGATTCCGGTGATTTACAATGACCGTAAGACCTGATACAAGTTTGAGATATATGACCAAAAGTCATCGCTTTCGCTTATGGCCGTTTAATGAGCTATTGCCCACGCTTTGGGTTCTAGGCGATTTAAAATAAGCATAAGACCCGTACATTTTTTGAGAGATATGATCAAAACTTGTCATTTTTCGCTGCGGCCGCTTTAATGAGCTATTTCCCATAGTTTTGGGATTCTTAGGCGATTTACAACAACGTAAGACCCGATCAAGTTTGAGAGATTAGACCAAAACTCATCGCTTTTTATGCGTTTAATGACGCTTGATGAGCCATTGCCCACGGTTTTGGGGTTCAAGCACAATTTACAATAACTGTAAGACCCGATACATGTTTGAGATATATGACCAAAAACATGTCGTTTTAGCGTTTTATGGCCGTTTTCATGAGCTATTGCCCATGGGTTTATGATTACCGGTTGAATTAAAAAAAAAATAATACCAGATAAAAGTTTGAGAGAATTTACCAAAAACTCGTCCTTTTCTCGCTTTTATGGCCGCTTTTGAGCTATTGCCCCGGTTCTAGGCGATTTAAAATAACCGTAAGACCTAATACATGTTTGAGAGATATGATAAAAACTTGTCATTTGTCGCGTTTCTATGGCTGTTTTCATGAGCTATTGCCATGGTTTTAGGAAGACCCGATCAAGTTTGAGAGATTAGACCAAAAACTCATCGCTTTTATGCTTTTAATGACGCTTTTGATGAGCCATTGCCCACGGTTTTGGGGTTCAAGCACAATTTACAATGACCGTAAGACCCGATACATGTTTGAGATATATGACCCAAAACTTGTCGCTTTTCTATGGCTGCTTTCATGAGCTATTGCCCACGGTTTTAGGAATCCGGTGATTTACAAAGACAATAAGACATGATAAAAGTTTGAGAGATATGACCAAAAATCATCGCTTTCGCTTTTATGGCCGCTTTATGAGCTATTGCCCACGATTTCGGGGTTCTAGGGCGATTAAAACGATCGTAAGACCTGGTACTATGTTTGAGAGATATGATAAAAACTTGTCATTTTTCGCGTTTCTATGACCGCTTTTCATGAACTATTGCCCATGGTTTTAGGATTCCCGGTGATTTACAAAGACAATAAGACCTGATAAAAGTTTGAGAGATATGACAAAAACTCATCTTTTTCTCGTTTTATGGCCATTTTAAGCCCACGGTTCTGGGGTTCTAGGGTGATTTAAAACGACCGTAAGACCCGGTACATGTTTGAGAGATATGATAAAAAACTTGTCATCTTTCATGTTATATGGACGATTTCATGAGCTATTGCCCATAGTTTAGGGATTGTATGGCGATTTACAATGACTGTAAGAGCCGATACAAGTTTCAGCGATATGACAAAAAACTCGTCGCTTTCGTGTTTTATGGCCGCTTATGAGCTATTGCCCATATTTTGGGGTTCACAGTGATTTACAACGATAATAAGACCCGATACAAGTTTGAGCGATATGACAAAAACTCATCGCTTTTTGTGTTTTATGGCCTTTTTCATGAGCTATTGCCTATAGTTTTGGAATTTCGTATGATTTACAACGAGTACAACCTGATACAAGTTTGAGAGATATGACCAAAACTCATCGCTTTCGCTTTTATGGCCGCTTTCATGAGGTATCACCCACGGTTTTGGGGCTCAAGTGCCATTTACAATGACCATAAGACCCGATACATGTTTGATATATATGACCAAAACTCGCTGCTTTCGCGTTTATGGCCGTTATCATGAGCTATTGCCCACGGTTTTGGGATTCCGGTGATTTACAATGACCGTAAGACCTGATACAAGTTTGAGATATATGACCAAAAGTCGCTGCTCGCTTATGGCCGTTTAATGAGCTATTGCCCACGCTTGGGGTTCTAGGGCAATTTAAAATAAGCATAAGACCCGACATTTTTTGAGAGATATGATCAAAAACTTGTCATTTTCGCTCGTGGCCGCTTTAATGAGCTATTTCCCATAGTTTTGGGATTCTTAGGCGATTTACAACAACGTAAGACCCGATCAAGTTTGAGAGATTAGACCAAAACTCATCGCTTTTATGCTTTTAATGACGTTTTGATGAGCCATTGCCCACGGTTTTGGGGTTCAAGCACAATTTACAATGACTGTAAGACCCGATGCATGTTTGAGATATATGACCAAAAACATGTCGTTTTCGCGTTTTATGGCCGTTTTCATGAGCTATTGCCCACGGTTTTAGGGTTCCCGGGTGATTTACAAAGACACTAAGACCTGGTAAAGTTTGAGAGATTTAACCAAAACTCGCTTTTCTCGCTTTTATGGCCGCTTTTCATGAGCTATGGCCCCCGGTTTCGGGGTTCTACGGCTATTTAAAACGACCGTAAGACCTAATAGATGTTTGAGAGATATGATAAAAAACTTGTCATTTGTCGCGTTCTATGGCTGTTTTCATGAGCTATTGCCCATGGTTTTAGGAATCCCGATCAAGTTTGAGAGATTAGACCAAAAACTCATCGCTTTTATGCTTTTGACGCTTTTGATGAGCCATTGCCCACGGTTTTGGGGTTCAAGCACAATTTACAATGACTATAAGACCCGATACATGTTTGAGATATATGACCCAAAACTTGTCGTTTTCGCGTTCTATGGCTGTTTTCATGAGCTATTGCCCACAGTTTTAGGAATCCCGGGTGATTTACAAAGACAATAAGACATGATAAAAGTTTGAGAGATATGACCAAAAAATCATCGCTTTTCGCTTTATGGCCGCTTTATGAGCTATTGCCCACGATTTCGGGGTTCTAGGGCGATTAAAAACGATCGTAAGACCTGGTACTATGTTTGAGAGATATGATAAAAAACTTGTCATTTTTCGCGTTCTATGACCGTTTTCATGAACTATTGCCCATGGTTTTAGGATTCCCGGGTGATTTACAAAGACAATAAGACCTGATAAAAGTTTGAGAGATATGACCAAAAACTCATCGTTTTCTCGTTTTATGGCCATTTTAAGCCCACGGTTTCGGGGCTCTAGGGTGATTTAAAACGACCGTAAGACCCGGTACATGTTTGAGAGATATGATAAAAAACTTGTCATCTTTCACGTTATATGGACGTTTTCATGAGCTATTGCCCATAGTTTAGGGATTATATGGCGATTTACAATGACTGTAAGAGCCGATACAAGTTTCAGCGATATGACAAAAACTCGCTGCTTTCGTGTTTTATGGCCGCTATATGAGCTATTGCCCATATTTTGGGGTTCACAGTGATTTACAACGATAATAAGACCTGATACAAGTTTGAGCGATATGACTAAAAACTCATCGCTTTTGTGTTTTATGGCCTTTTCATGAGCTATTACCTATAGTTTTGGAATTTCGTGATTTACATCGAGTACAACCTGATACAAGTTTGAGAGATATGACCAAAACTCATCGCTTTTATGGCCGCTTTCATGAGGTATCACCCACGGTTTTGGGGCTCAAGTGCCATTTACAATGACCATAAGACCCGATACATGTTTGATATATATGACCAAAAACTCGCTTTTGCTGCTTATGGCGTTATCATGAGCTATTGCCCACGGTTTTGGGATTCCGGGGTGATTTACAATGACCGTAAGACCTGATACAAGTTTGAGATATATGACCAAAAAGTCGCTGCTTTCGCTTATGGCCGCTTTCAATGAGCTATTGCCCACGCTTCGGGTTCTAGGGCGATTTAAAATAAGCATAAGACCCGTACATTTTTGAGAGATATGATCAAAACTTGTCATTTTTCGCTCGTGGCCGCTTTTAATGAGCTATTTCCCATAGTTTTGGGATTCTTAGGCGATTTACAACAACGTAAGACCCGATCAAGTTTGAGAGATTAGACCAAAACTCATCGCTTTTTATGCGTTTTAATGACGTTTTGATGAGCCATTGCCCACGGTTTTGGGGTTCAAGCACAATTTACAATGACTGTAAGACCCGATGCATGTTTGAGATATATGACCAAAAACATGTCGTTTTCGCGTTTTATGGCCGTTTTCATGAGCTATTGCCCACGGTTTTAGGATTCCCGGGTGATTTACAAAGACAATAAGACCTGGTAAAAGTTTGAGAGATTTAACCAAAAACTCGTCCTTTTCTCGTTTTATGGCCGTTTTCATGAGCTATTGCCCACGGTTTCGGGGTTCTAAGGCGATTTAAAACGACCGTAAGACCTAATAGATGTTTGAGAGATATGATAAAAAACTTGTCATTTGTCGCGTTCTATGGCTGTTTTCATGAGCTATTGCCCATGGTTTTAGGAATCCCGATCAAGTTTGAGAGATTAGACCAAAAACTCATCGTTTTTGCGTTTTAATGACGTTTTGATGAGCCATTGCCCACGGTTTTGGGGTTCAAGCACAATTTACAATGACTGTAAGACCCGATACATGTTTGAGATATATGACCCAAAACTTGTCGTTTTCGCGTTCTATGGCTGTTTTCATGAGCTATTGCCCACAGTTTTAGGAATCCCGGGTGATTTACAAAGACAATAAGACATGATAAAAGTTTGAGAGATATGACCAAAAAATCATCGTTTTCTCGTTTTATGGCCGTTTTTATGAGCTATTGCCCACGATTTCGGGGTTCTAGGGCGATTAAAAACGATCGTAAGACCTGGTACTATGTTTGAGAGATATGATAAAAAACTTGTCATTTTTCGCGTTCTATGACCGTTTTCATGAACTATTGCCCATGGTTTTAGGATTCCCGGGTGATTTACAAAGACAATAAGACCTGATAAAAGTTTGAGAGATATGACCAAAACTCATCGCTTTCTCGCTTTTATGGCCATTTTAAGCCCACGGTTTCGGGTTCTAGGGTGATTTAAAACGACCGTAAGACCCTGTACATGTTTGAGAGATATGATAAAAACTTGTCATCTTTCACGTTATATGGACGCTTCATGAGCTATTGCCCATAGTTTAGGGATTATATGGCGATTTACAATGACCGTAAGAGCCGATACAAGTTTCAGCGATATGACAAAAACTCGCTGCTTTCGTGTTTTATGGCCGTTTACATGAGCTATTGCCCATATTTTGGGGTTCACAGTGATTTACAACGATAATAAGACCCGATACAAGTTTGAGCGATATGACTAAAACTCATCGCTTTTGTGTTTCATGGCCTTTTTCATGAGCTATGCCCATAGTTTTGGAATTTCAGGCGATTTACAACGAGTACAACCTGATACAAGTTTGAGAGATATGACCAAAACTCATCGTTTTCGCTTTATGGCCGTTTTCATGAGGTATAACCCACGTTTTTTGGGCTCAAGTGACATTTAAAATGACCATAATAAAAGATACATGTTTGATATATGACCAAAAACTAGTCGTTTATGGCCGTTTTCATGAGCTATTGCCCACGGTTTTGGGATTCCGGGGTGATTTACAATGACCGTAAGACCTGATACAAGTTTGAGATATATGACCAAAAAGTCGTCGTTTTCTCGTTTATGGCTGTTTCAATGAGCTATTGCCCACAGTTTCGGGGTTTTAGGGTGATTTAAAATAAGCATAAGACCCGGTACATTTTTTGAGAGATATGATCAAAAACTTGTCATTTTTCGCGTTCCGTGGCCGTTTTAATGAGCTATTTCCCATAGTTTTGGGATTCTTAGGCGATTTACAACAATGTAAGACCCGATCAAGTTTGAGAGATTAGACCAAAAACTCATCGTTTTTGCGTTTTAATGAAGTTTTGATGAGCCATTGCCCACGGTTTTGGGGTTCAAGCACAATTTACAATGTCTGTAAGACCCGATGCATGCTTGAGATATATGACCAAAAACATGTCGTTATCGCGTTTTATGTCCGTTTTCATGAGCTATTGCCCACGGTTTTAGGATTCCCGGGTGATTTACAAAGACAATAAGACCTGGTAAAAGTTTGAGAGATTTAACCAAAAACTCGCTTTTCTCGCTTTATGGCGCTTTCATGAGCTATTGCCCACGGTTTCGGGGTTCTAAGGCGATTTAAAACGACCGTAAGACCTAATACATGTTTGAGAGATATGATAAAAAACTTGTCATTTGTCGCGTTCTATGGCTGTTTTCATGAGCTATTGCCCACGGTTTTAGGAATACCGATCAAGTTTGAGAGATTAGACCAAAAACTCATCGTTTTTGCGTTTTAATGACGTTTTGATGAGTCATTGCCCACGGTTTTGGGGTTCAAGCACAATTTACAATGACTGTAAGACCCGATACATGTTTGAGATATATGACCAAAAACTTGTCGCTTCTATGGCTGTTTTCATGAGCTATTGCCCACGGTTTTAGGAATCCCGGGTGATTTACAAAGACAATAAGACATGATAAAAGTTTGAGAGATATGACCAAAAACTCATCGTTTTCTCGTTTTATGGCCGTTTTTATGAGCTATTGCCCACAATTTCGGGGTTCTAGGGCGATTAAAAACGATCGTAAGACCTGGTACTATGTTTGAGAGATATGATAAAAAACTTGTCATTTTTCGCGTTCTATGACCGTTTTCATGAGCTATTGCCCACGGTTTTAGGATTCCCGGGTGATTTACAAAGACAATAAGACCCGATAAAAGTGTGAGACATATGACCAAAACTCATCGCTTTCGCTTTTATGGCCATTTTAAGCCCACTTTCGGGTTCTAGGGTGATTTAAAACGACCGTAAGACCCGGTACATGTTTGAGAGATATGATAAAAAACTTGTCATCTTTGACGTTATATGGACGTTTTCATGAGCTATTGCCCATAGTTTAGGGATTATATGGCGATTTACAATGACTGTAAGAGCCGATACAAGTTTCAGCGATATGACAAAAAACTCGTCATTTTTGTGTTTTATGGACGTTTTCATGAGCTTTTGCCTATATTTTGGGGTTCACAGGTGATTTACAACGAAAATAAGACCCGATACAAGTTTCAGCGATATGACCAAAAACTCATCGTTTTTGTGGTATATGGCCTTTTTCATGAGCTATTGCCCATAGTTTTGGAATTTCAGGGCGATTTACAACGAGTACAACCTGATACAAGTTTGAGAGATATGACCAAAAACTCATCGTTTTCGCGTTTTATGGCCGTTTTCATGAGGTATCACCCACGGTTTTGGGGCTCAAGTGCCATTTACAATGACCATAAGACCCGATACATGTTTGAGATATATGACCAAAACTCGTTGTTTTCGCGTTTATGGCCGTTTTCATGAGCTATTGCCCACGGTTTTGGGATTCCGAGGTGATTTACAATGACCGTAAGACCTGATACAAGTTTGAGATATATGACCAAAAAGTCGTCGTTTTCTTGTTTATGGCCGTTTCAATGAGCTATTGCTCACAGTTTCGGGGTTCTAGGGCGATTTAAAATAAGCATAAGACCCGGTACATTTTTTGAGAGATATGATCAAAAACTTGTCATTTTTCGCGTTCCGTGGCCGTTTTAATGAGCTATTTCCCATAGTTTTGGGATTCTTAGGCGATTTACAACAACGTAAGACCCGATCAAGTTTGAGAGATTAGACCAAAAACTCATCGTTTTTGCGTTTTAATGACGTTTTGATGAGCCATTGCCCACGGTTTTGGGGTTCAAGCACAATTTACAATGACTGTAAGACCCGATGCATGTTTGAGATATATGACCAAAATCATGTCGTTTTCGCGTTTTATGGCCGTTTTCATGAGCTATTGCCCACAGTTTTAGGATTCTCGGGTGATTTACAAAGACAATAAGACCTGGTAAAAGTTTGAGAGATTTAACCAAAAACTCGTCCTTTTCTCGTTTTATGGCCGTTTTCATGAGCTATTGCCCACGGTTTCGGGGTTCTAAGGCGATTTAAAACGACCGTAAGACCTAATACATGTTTGAGAGATATGATTAAAAACTTGTCATTTGTCGCGTTCTATGGCTGTTTTCATGCGCTATTGCCCACCGTTTTAGGAATCCCGATCAAGTTTGAGAGATTAGACCAAAAACTCATCATTTTTGCGTTTTAATGATGTTTTGATGAGCCATTGCCCACGGTTTTGGGGTTCAAGCACAATTTACAATGACTGTAAGACCCGATACATGTTTGAGATATATGACCAAAAACTTGTCGTTTTCGCGTTCTATGGCTGTTTTCATGAGCTATTGCCCACGGTTTTAGGAATCCCGGGTGATTTACAAAGACAATAAGACATGATAAAAGTTTGAGAGATATGACCAAAAACTCATCGTTTTCTCGTTTTATGGCCGTTTTTATGAGCTATTGCCCACGATTTCGGGGTTCTAGGGCGATTAAAAACGATCGTAATACCTGGTACTATGTTTGAGAGATATGATAAAAAACTTGTCATTTTTCGCGTTCTATGACCGTTTTCATGAACTATTGCCCATGGTTTTAGGATTCCCGGGTGATTTACAAAGACAATAAGACCTGATAAAAGTTTGAGAGATATGACCAAAAACTCATCGTTTTCTCGTTTTATGGCCATTTTAAGCCCACGGTTTCGGGGCTCTAGGGTGATTTAAAACGACCGTAAGACCCCGTAAATGTTTGAGAGATATGATAAAAAACTTGTCATCTTTCACGTTATATGGACGTTTTCATGAGCTATTGCCCATAGTTTAGGGATTATATGGCGATTTACAATGACTGTAAGAGCCGATACAAGTTTCAGCGATATGACAAAAACTCGCTGCTTTCGTGTTTTATGGCCGTTTACATGAGCTATTGCCCATATTTTGGGGTTCACAGGTGATTTACAACGATAATAAGACCCGATACAAGTTTGAGCGATATAACGAAAAACTCATCGTTTTTGTGTTTCATGGCCTTTTTCATGAGCTATTGCCCATAGTTTTGGAATTTCAGGGCGATTTACAACGAGTACAACCTGAGACAAGTTCGAGAGATATGACCAAAAAGTCATCGTTTTCACGTTTTATGGCCGTTTCATGAGGTATCACCCACGGTTTTGGGGCTCAAGTGCCATTTACAATGACCATAAGACCCGATACATGTTTGAGATATATGACCAAAAACTCGTCGTTTTCGCGTTTATGGCTGTTTCCATGAGCTATTGCCCACGGTTTTGGGATTCCGGGGTGATTTACAATGACCGTAAGACCTGATACAAGTTTGAGATATATGACCAAAAAGTTGTCGTTTTCTCGTTTATGGCCGTTTTAATGAGCTATTGCCTACGCTTGGGGTTCTAGGGCGATTTAAAATAACCATAAGACCCGGTACATTTTTTGAGAGATATGATCAAAAACTTGTCATTTTTCGCGTTCCGTGGCTGTTTTAATGAGCTATTTCCCATAGTTTTGGGATTCTTAGGCGATTTACAACAACGTAAGACCCGATTCAAGTTTGAGAGATTAGACCAAAAACTCATCGTTTTTGCGTTTTAATGTCGTTTTGATGATCCATTGCCCACGGTTTTGGGGTTCAAGCACAATTTACAATGACTGTAAGACCCGGTGCATGTTTGAGATATATGACCAAAAACTTGTGGTTTTCGCGTTTTATGGCCGTTTTCATGAGCTATTGCCCACGGTTTTAGGATTCCCGGGTGATTTACAAAGACAATAAGACCTGGTAAAAGTTTGAGAGATTTGACCAAAAACTCGTCATTTTCTCGTTTTATGGCCGTTTTCATGAGCTATTGCCCACGGTTTCGAGGTTCTAGGGCGATTTAAAACGACCGTAAGACCTGGAACATGTTCGAGAGATATGATAAAAAACTTGTCATTTTTCGCGTTCTATGGCCGTTTTCATCAGCTATTGCCCACGGTATTAGGAATCCCGGGTGATTTACAAAGACAATAAGACATGATAAAAGTTTGAGAGATATGACCAAAAACTCATCGTTTTCTCATTTTATGGCCGTTTTTATGAGCTTTGGCCCCCTTTTTGGGGTTTCTTGGGCTATTAAAAACGACCGTAAGACCTGGTACTATGTTTGAGAGATATGATAAAAAACTTGTCATTTTTCGCGTTCTATGACCGTTTTCACGAACTATTGCCCACGGTTTTAGGATTCCTGGGTGATTTACAAAGACAATAAGACCTGATAAAAGTTTGAGAGATATGACCAAAAACTCATCGTTTTCTCGTTTTATGGCCATTTTAAGCCCACGGTTTCGGGGTTCTAGGGTGATTTAAAACGACCGTAAGACCCGGTACATGTTTGAGAGATATGATAAAAAACTTGTCATCTTTCACGTTATATGGACGTTTTCATGAGCTATTGCCCATAGTTTAGGGATTATATGGCGATTTACAATGACTGTAAGAGCCGATACAAGTTTCAGCAATATGACAAAAAACTCGTTGATTTCGTGTTTTACTGCCGCTTACATGAGCTATTGCCCATATTTTGGGGTTCACAGGTGATTTACAACGATAATAAGACCCGATACAAGTTTGAGCGATATGACGAAAAACTCATCGTTTTTGTGTTTTATGTCCTTTTTCATGAGCTATTGCCCATAGTTTTAGAATTTCAGGGCGATTTACAACGAGTACAACCTGATACAAGATTGAGAGATATGACCAAAAACTCATCGTTTTCGCGTTTTATGGCCGTTTTCATGAGGTATCACCCACGATTTTGGGGCTCAAGTGCCATTTACAATGACCATAAGACCCGATACATGTTTGAGATATATGACCAAAAACTCGTCGTTTTCGTGTTTTATGGCCGTTTACATGAGCTATTGCCCATATTTTGGGGTTCACAGGTGATTTACAACGATAATAAGACCCGATACAAGTTTGAGCGATATAACGAAAAACTCATCGTTTTTGTGTTTCATGGCCTTTTTCATGAGCTATTGCCCATAGTTTTGGAATTTCAGGGCGATTTACAACGAGTACAACCTGAGACAAGTTCGAGAGATATGACCAAAAAGTCGCTTTCGTTTTATGGCCGTTTCATGAGGTATCACCCACGGTTTTGGGGCTCAAGTGCCATTTACAATGACCATAAGACCCGATACATGTTTGAGATATATGACCAAAAACTCGTCGTTTTCGCGTTTATGGCTGTTTCCATGAGCTATTGCCCACGGTTTTGGGATTCCGGGGTGATTTACAATGACCGTAAGACCTGATACAAGTTTGAGATATATGACCAAAAAGTTGTCGTTTTCTCGTTTATGGCCGTTTTAATGAGCTATTGCCCACAGTTTCGGGGTTCTAGGGCGATTTAAAATAACCATAAGACCCGGTACATTTTTTGAGAGATATGATCAAAAACTTGTCATTTTTCGCGTTCCGTGGCTGTTTTAATGAGCTATTTCCCATAGTTTTGGGATTCTTAGGCGATTTACAACAACGTAAGACCCGATTCAAGTTTGAGAGATTAGACCAAAAACTCATCGCTTTTATGCTTTTAATGTCGTTTGATGAGCCATTGCCCACGGTTTTGGGGTTCCAGCACAATTTACAATGACTGTAAGACCCGGTGCATGTTTGAGATATATGACCACAAACTTGTTGTTTTCGCTTTTATGGCCGCTTTTCATGAGCTATTGCCCACGGTTTTAGCATTCCTGGGTGATTTACAAAGACAATAAGACCTGGTAAAAGTTTGAGAGATTTGACCAAAAACTCGTCATTTTCTCGTTTTATGGCCGTTTTCATGAGCTATTGCCCACGGTTTCGAGGTTCTAGGGCGATTTAAAACGACCGTAAGACCTGGAACATGTTCGAGAGATATGATAAAAAACTTGTCATTTTTCGCGTTCTATGGCCGTTTTCATAAGCTATTGCCCACGGTTTTAGGAATCCCGGGTGATTTACAAAGACAATAAGACATGATAAAAGTTTGAGAGATATGACCAAAAACTCATCGTTTTCTCGTTTTATGGCCGTTTTTATGAGCTATTGCCCACGATTTCGGGGTTCTAGGGCGATTAAAAACGACCGTAAGACCTGGTACTATGTTTGAGAGATATGATAAAAACTTGTCATTTTTCGTTCTATGACCGTTTTAATGAACTATTGCCCACGGTTTTAGGATTCTGGGTGATTTACAAACACAATAACACCTTATAAAATTTTGAGAGATATGACCAAAAAATCATCGTTTTCTCGTTTTATGGCAATTTTAAGCCCACGGTTTCGGGGTTCTAGGGTGATTTAAAACGACCGTAAGACCCGGTACATGTTTGAGAGATACGAGAAAAACTTGTCATCTTTCACGTTATATGGACGTTTTCATGAGCTATTGCCCATAGTTTAGGGATTATATGGCGATTTACAATGACTGTAAGAGCCGATACAAGTTTCAGTGATATGACAAAAAACTCGTCGTTTTTGTGTTTTATGGCCGTTTACATGAGCTATTGCCCATATTTTGGGGTTCACAGGGGATTTACAACGATAATAAGACCCGATACAAGTTTGAGCGATATGACGAAAAACTCATCGTTTTTGTGTTTTATGTCCTTTTTCATGAGCTATTGCCCATAGTTTTAGAATTTCAGGGCGATTTACAACGAGTACAACCTGATACAAGTTTGAGAGATATGACCAAAAACTCATCGTTTTCGCGATTTATGGCTGTTTTTATGAGTTATCACCCATGGTTTTGGGGCTCAAGTGCCATTTACAATGACCATAAGACCCGATACATGTTTGAGATATATGACCAAAAACTCGTCGTTTTCGCGTTTATGGCCGTTTTCATGAGCTATTGCCCACGGTTTTGGGATTCCGGGGTGATTTACAATGACCATAAGACCTGATACAAGTTTGAGATATATGACCAAAAAGTTGTCGTTTTCTCGTTTATGGCCGTTTCAATGAGCTATTGCCCACAGTTTCGGGGTTCTAGGGCGATTTAAAATAACCATAAGACCCGGTACATTTTTTGAGAGATATGATCAAAAACTTGTCATTTTTCGCGTTCCGTGGCTGTTTTAATGAGCTATTTCCCATAGTTTTGGGATTCTTAGGCGATTTACAACAACGTAAGACCCGATTCAAGTTTGAGAGATTAGACCAAAAACTCATCGTTTTTGCGTTTTAATGACGTTTTGATGAGCCATTGCCCACGGTTTTGGGGTTCAAGCACAATTTACAATGACTGTAAGACCCGATGCATGTTTGAGATATATGACCAAAAACTTGTCGTTTTCGCGTTTTATGGCCGTCTTCATGAGCTATTGCCCACGGTTTTAGGATTCCCGGGTGATTTACAAAGACAATAAGACCTGGTAAAAGTTTGAGAGATTTGACCAAAAACTCGTCCTTTTCTCGTTTTATGGCCGTTTTGATGAGCTATTGCCCACGGTTTCGAGGTTCTAGGGCGATTTAAAACGACCGTAAGACCTGGTACATGTTCGAGAGATATGATAAAAAACTTGTCATTTTTCGCGTTCTATGGCCGTTTTCATCAGCTATTGCCCACGGTATTAGGAATCCCGGGTGATTTACAAAGACAATAAGAAATGATAAAAGTTTGTGAGATATGACCAAAAACTCATCGTTTTCTCGTTTTATGGCCGTTTTTATGAGTTATTGCCCACGATTTCGGGGTTCTAGGGCGATTAAAAACGACCGTAAGACCTGGTACTATGTTTGAGAGATATGATAAAAATCTTGTCATTTTTCGCGTTCTATGACCGTTTTCATGAACTATTGCCCACGGTTTTAGGATTCCCGGGTGATTTACAAAGACAATAAGACCTGATAAAAGTTTGAGAGAAATGACCAAAAACTCATCGTTTTCTCGTTTTATGGCCATTTTTAGCCCACGTTTTCGGGGTTCTAGGGTGATTTAAAACGACCGTAAGACCCGGTACATCTTTGAGAGATATGATAGAAAACTTGTCATCTTTCACGTTATATGGACGTTTTCATGAGCTATTGCCCATAGTTTAGGGATTATATGGCGATTTACAATGATTGTAAGAGCCGATACAAGTTTCAGCGATATGACAAAAAACTCGTCGTTTTTGTGTTTTATGGCCGTTTACATGAGCTATTGCCCATATTTTGGGGTTCACATGTGATTTACAACGATAATAAGACCCGATACAAGTTTGAGCGATATGACGAAAAACTCATCGTTCTTGTGGTTTATGGCCTTTTTCATGAGCTATTGCCCATAGTTTTGGAATTTCAGGGCGATTTAAAATGAGTAAAACCCGATACATGTTCGAGATATATGACCAGAAACTCGTTGTTTTCGCGTTTATGGCCGTTTTCATGAGCTATTGCCCACGGTTTTGGGGCTCAATTGCCATTTAAAATGACCATAAGACCCGATACATGTTCGAGATATATGACCAGAAACTCGTTGTTTTCGCGTTTATGGCCGTTTTCATGAGCTATTGCCCACGGTTTTGGGATTCCGAGGTGATTTACAATGACCGTAAGACCTGATACAAGTTTGAGATATATGACCAAAAACTCGTCGTTTTCTCGTTTATGGCCGTTTTCATGAGCTATTGCCCACAGTTTCGGAGTTCTAGGGTGATTTAAAATGACCATAAGACCCGGTAAATTTTTTGAGAGATATGATAAAAAACTTGTCATTTTTCGCGTTCCGTGGCTGTTTTAATGAGCTATTTCCCATAGTTTTGGGATTCTTAGGCGATTTACAACAACGTAAGACCCGATTCAAGTTTGAGAGATTAGACCAAAAACTCATCGTTTTTGCGTTTTAATGACGTTTTGATGAGCCATTGCCCACGGTTTTGGGGTTCAAGCACAATTTACAATGACTGTAAGACCCGATACATGTTTGAGATATATGACCAAAAACTTGTCGTTTTCGCGTTTTATGGCCGTTTTCATGAGCTATTGCCCACGGTTTTAGGATTCCCGGGTGATTTACAAAGACAATAAGACCTGGTAAAAGTTTGAGAGATTTGACCAAAAACTCGTCCTTTTCTCGTTTTATGGCCGTTTTGATGAGCTATTGCCCACGGTTTCGAGGTTCTAGGGCGATTTAAAACGACCGTAAGACCTGGTACATGTTCGAGAGATATGATAAAAAACTTGTCATTTTTCGCGTTCTATGGCCGTTTTCATCAGCTATTGCCCACGGTATTAGGAATCCCGGGTGATTTACAAAGACAATAAGAAATGATAAAAGTTTGTGAGATATGACCAAAAACTCATCGTTTTCTCGTTTTATGGCCGTTTTTATGAGCTATTGCCCACGATTTCGGGGTTCTAGGGCGATTAAAAACGACCGTAAGACCTGGTACTATGTTTGAGAGATATGATAAAAAACTTGTCATTTTTCGCGTTCTATGACCGTTTTCACGAACTATTGCCCACGGTTTTAGGATTCCCGGGTGATTTACAAAGACAATAAGACCTGATAAAAGTTTGAGAGATATGACCAAAAACTCATCGTTTTCTCGTTTTATGGCCATTTTAAGCCCACGGTTTCGGGGTTCTAGGGTGATTTAAAACGACCATAAGACCCGGTACATGTTTGAGAGATATGATAAAAAACTTGTCATCTTTCACGTTATATGGACGTTTTCATGAGCTATTGCCCATAGTTTAGGGATTATATGGCGATTTACAATGACTGTAAGAGCCGATACAAGTTTCAGCGATATGACAAAAAACTCGTCGTTTTCGTGTTTTATGGCCGTTTACATGAGCTATTGCCCATATTTTGGGGTTCACAGGGGATTTACAACGATAATAAGACCCGATACAAGTTTGAGCGATATGACGAAAAACTCATCGTTTTTGTGTTTTATGTCCTTTTTCATGAGCTATTGCCCATAGTTTTAGAATTTCAGGGCGATTTACAACGAGTACAACCTGATACAAGTTTGAGAGATATGACCAAAAACTCATCGTTTTCGCGTTTTATGGCCGTTTTCATGAGGTATCACCCACGGTTTTGGGGCTCAAGTGCCATTTACAATGACCATAAGACCCGATACATGTTTGAGATATATGACCAAAACTCGTTTTTCGCTGCTTATGGCCGTTTTCATGAGCTATTGCCCATGGTTTTGGGATTCCGGTGATTTACAATGACCATAAGACCTGATACAAGTTTGAGATATATGACCAAAAAGTTGTCGTTTTCTCGTTTATGGCCGTTTCAATGAGCTATTGCCCACAGTTTCGGGGTTCTAGGGCGATTTAAAATAACCATAAGACCCGGTAAATTTTTTGAGAGATATGATAAAAAACTTGTCATTTTTCGCGTTCCGTGGCTGTTTTAATGAGCTATTTCCCATAGTTTTGGGATTCTTAGGCGATTTACAACAACGTAAGACCCGATTCAAGTTTGAGAGATTAGACCAAAAACTCATCGCTTTTATGCTTTAATGACGTTTTGATGAGCCATTGCCCACGGTTTTGGGGTTCAAGCACAATTTACAATGACTGTAAGACCCGATACATGTTTGAGATATATGACCAAAAACTTGTCGTTTTCGCGTTTTATGGCCGTTTTCATGAGCTATTGCCCACGGTTTTAGGATTCCCGGGTGATTTACAAAGACAATAAGACCTGGTAAAAGTTTGAGAGATTTGACCAAAAACTCGTCCTTTTCTCGTTTTATGGCCGTTTTCATGAGCTATTGCCCACGGTTTCGGGGTTCTAAGGCGATTTAAAGTAAGACATGTTCGAGAGATATGATAAAAACTTGTCATTTTTCGCGTTCTATGGCCGTTTTCATCAGCTATTGCCCACGGTATTAGGAATCCCGGGTGATTTACAAAGACAATAAGACATGATAAAAGTTTGAGAGATATGACCAAAAACTCATCGTTTTCTCATTTTATGGCCGTTTTTATGAGCTATTGCCCACGATTTCGGGGTTCTAGGGCGATTAAAAACGACCGTAAGACCTGGTACTATGTTTGAGAGATATGATAAAAAACTTGTCATTTTTCGTGTTCTATGACCGTTTTCATGAACTATTGCCCACGGTTTTAGGATTCCCGGGTGATTTACAAAGACAATAAGACCTGATAAAAGTTTGAGAGATATGACCAAAAACTCATCGTTTTCTCGTTTTATGGCCATTTTAAGCCCACGGTTCTGGGGTTCTAGGGTGATTTAAAACGACCGTAAGACCCGGTACATGTTTGAGAGATATGATAAAAAACTTGTCATCTTTCACGTTATATGGACGTTTTCATGAGCTATTGCCCATAGTTTAGGGATTATATGGCGATTTACAATGACTGTAAGAGCCGATACAAGTTTCAGCGATATGACAAAAAAACTCATCGTTTTTGTGTTTTATGGCCGTTTACATGAGCTATTGCCCATATTTTGGGGTTCACAGGTGATTTACAACGATAATAAGACCCGATACAAGTTTGAGCGATATGACGAAAAACTCATCGTTTTTTTGTTTTATGGCCTTTTTCATGAGCTATTGCCCATAGTTTTGGAATTTCAGGGCGATGTACAACGAGTACAACCTGATACAAGTTTGAGAGATATGACACAAAACTCATCGTTTTCGCGTTTTATGGCCGTTTTCATGAGGTATCACCCACGGTTTTGGGGCTCAAGTGCCATTTACAATGACCATAAGACCCGATACATGTTTGAGATATATGACCAAAAACTCGCTGCTTCTCGTTTATGGCCGTTTTCATGAGCTATTGCCCACGGTTTTGGGATTCCGGGGTGATTTACAATGACCGTAAGACCTGATACAAGTTTGAGATATATGACCAAAAAGTCGTCGTTTTCTCGTTTATGGCCGTTTCAATGAGCTATTGCCCACAGTTTCGGGGTTCTAGGGCGATTTAAAATAACCATAAGACCCGGTACATTTTTTGAGAGATATGATCAAAAACTTGTCATTTTTCGCGTTCCGTGGCCGTTTTAATGAGCTATTTCCCATAGTTTTGGGATTCTTAGGCGATTTACAACAACGTAAGACCCGATTCAAGTTTGAGAGATTAGACCAAAAACTCATCGTTTTTGCGTTTTAATGACGTTTTGATGAGCCATTGCCCACGGTTTTGGGGTTCAAGCACAATTTACAATGACTGTAAGACCCGATGCATGTTTGAGATATATGACCAAAAACTTGTCGTTTTCGCGTTTTATGGCCGTCTTCATGAGCTATGCCCACGGTTTTAGGATTCCCGGGTGATTTACAAAGACAATAAGACCTGGTAAAAGTTTGAGAGATTTGACCAAAAACTCGTCCTTTTCTCGTTTTATGGCCGTTTTGATGAGCTATTGCCCACGGTTTCGAGGTTCTAGGGCGATTTAAAACGACCGTAAGACCTGGTACATGTTCGAGAGATATGATAAAAAACTTGTCATTTTTCGCGTTCTATGGCCGTTTTCATCAGCTATTGCCCACGGTATTAGGAATCCCGGGTGATTTACAAAGACAATAAGACATGATAAAAGTTTGAGAGATATGACCAAAAACTCATCGTTTTCTCGTTTTATGGCCGTTTTTATGAGCTATTGCCCACGTTTTGGGGGTTCTCGGGCTATTAAAAACGACCGTAAGACCTGGTACTATGTTTGAGAGATATGATAAAAAACTTGTCATTTTTCGCGTTCTATGACCGTTTTCACGAACTATTGCCCACGGTTTTAGGATTCCTGGGTGATTTACAAAGACAATAAGACCTGATAAAAGTTTGAGAGATATGACCAAAAACTCATCGTTTTCTCGTTTTATGGCCGTTTTAAGCCCACAGTTCTGGGGTTCTAGGGTGATTTAAAACGACCGTAAGACCCGATACATGTTTGAGAGATACGAGAAAAACTTGTCATCTTTCACGTTATATGGACGTTTTCATGAGCTATTGCCCATAGTTTAGGGATTATATGGCGATTTACAATGACTGTAAGAGCCGATACAAGTTTCAGCGATATGACAAAAAACTCGTCGTTTTCGTGTTTTATGGCCGTTTACATGAGCTATTGCCCATATTTTGGGTTCACAGGGGATTTACAACGATAATAAGACCCGATACAAGTTTGAGCGATATGACGAAAACTCATCGTTTTTGTGTTTTATGTCCTTTTTCATGAGCTATTGCCCATAGTTTTAGAATTTCAGGGCGATTTACAACGAGTACAACCTGATACAAGATTGAGAGATATGACCAAAAACTCATCGTTTTCGCGTTTTATGGCCGTTTTCATGAGGTATCACCCACGGTTTTGGGGCTCAAGTGCCATTTACAATGACCATAAGACCCGATACATGTTTGAGATATATGACCAAAAACTCGTCGTTTTCGCGTTTATGGCCGTTTTCATGAGCTATTGCCCACGGTTTTGGGATTCCGGGGTGATTTACAATGACCATAAGACCTGATACAAGTTTGAGATATATGACCAAAAACTCATCGTTTTCTCGTTTTATGGCTGTTTTTATGAGCTATTGCCCACGATTTCGGGGTTCTAGGGCGATTAAAAACGACCGTAAGACCTGGTACTATGTTTTGGAGATATGATAAAAAACTTGTCATTTTTCGCGTTCTATGACCGTTTTCACGAACTATTGCCCACGGTTTTAGGATTCCCGGGTGATTTACAAAGACAATAAGACCTGATAAAAGTTTGAGAGATATGACCAAAAACTCATCGTTTTCTCGTTTTATGGCCATTTTAAGCCCACAGTTTCAGGGTTTTAGGGTGATTTAAAACGACCGTAAGACCCGATACATGTTTGAGAGATAGGATAAAAACCTTGTCATGTTTCACGTTATATGGATGTTTTCATGAGCTATTGCCCATCGTTTAGGGATTATATGGCGATTTACAATGACTGTAAGAGCCGATACAAGTTTCAGCGATATGACAAAAAACTCGTCGTTTTCGTGTTTTATGGCCGTTTACATGAGCTATTGCCCATATTTTGGGGTTCAGGGATTTATTTACAACGATAATAAGACCCGATACAAGTTTGAGCGATATGACGAAAAACTCATCGTTTTTGTGTTTTATGTCCTTTTTCATGAGCTATTGCCCATAGTTTTAGAATTTCAGGGCGATTTACAACGAGTACAACCTGATACAAGATTGAGAGATATGACCAAAAACTCATCGTTTTCGCTTTTTATGGCCATTTTGATGAGTTATCACCCACGGTTTTGGGGCTCAAATTCCATATACAATGACCATAATACCCGAAACATGTATGACATATAACACCAAAACTTGTCATCGTTCACGTTATATGGACGTTTTCATGAGCTATTGCCCACGGTTTTGGGATTCCGGGGTGATTTACAATGACCATAAGACCTGATACAAGTTTGAGATATATGACCAAAAACTCATCGTTTTCTCGTTTTATGGCTGTTTTTATGAGCTATTGCCCACGATTTCGGGGTTCTAGAGCGATTAAAAACGATAATAAGACCGATACTATGTTTGAGATATGATAAAAACTTGTCATTTTTCGTTCTATGACCGTTTTCATGAACTATTGCCCACGGTTTTAGGATTCCCGTGATTTACAAAGACAATAAGACCTGATAAAGTTTGAGAGATATGACCAAAAACTCATCGCTTTTCGCTTTATGGCCATTTTAAGCCCATGGTTTTGGGGTTCTAGGGTGATTTAAAATGACCATAAGACCCGTACATGTTTGAGAGATATGATAAAAACTTGTCATCTTTCACGTTATATGGGCGTTTCATGAGCTATTGCCCATAGTTTAGGGATTATATGGCGATTTACAATGACCGATACAAGTTTCAGATATATGACAAAAACTCGTCGTTTCGTGTTTTATGGCCGTTTACATGAGCTATTGCCCATATTTTGGGGTTCAGGTGATTTACAATGATAATAAGACCCGGATACAAGTTTGAGAGATATGACCAAAACTCATCGTTTTGTGTTTTATGGCCTTTTCATGAGCTATTGCCCATAGTTTTAGAATTTCTTAGGCGATTTACAACGAGTACAACCTGATACAAGTTTGAGAGATATGACCAAAAACTCATCGTTTTCGCGTTTTATGGCCGTTTTCATGAGGTATCACCCACGGTTTTGGGGTTCAAGCACAATTTACAATGACTGTAAGACCCGATACATGTTTGAGATATATGACCAAAAACTTGTCGTTTTCGCGTTTATGGCCGTTTTCATGAGCTATTGCCCACGGTTTTAGGATTCCCGGGTGATTTACAAAGACAATAAGACCTGATAAAAGTTTGAGAGATATGACCAAAAACTCATCGTTTTCTCGTTTTATGGCCGTTTTTATGAGCTATTGCCCACGATTTCGGGGTTCTAGGGCGATTAAAAACGACCGTAAGACCTGGTACTATGTTTGAGAGATATGATAAAAAACTTGTCATTTTTCGCGTTCTATGACCGTTTTCATGAACTATTGCCCACGGTTTTAGGATTCCCGGGTGATTTACAAAGACAATAAGACCTGATAAAAGTTTGAGAGATATGACCAAAAACTCATCGTTTTCTCGTTTTATGGCCATTTTAAGCCCACGGTTTCGGGGTTCTAGGGTGATTTAAAACGACCGTAAGACCCGGTACATGTTTGAGAGATATGATAAAAAACTTGTCATCTTTCACGTTATATGGACGTTTTCATGAGCTATTGCCCATAGTTTAGGGATTATATGGCGATTTACAATGACTGTAAGAGCCGATACAAGTTTCAGCGATATGACAAAAAACTCGTCGTTTTCGTGTTTTATGGCCGTTTACATGAGCTATTGCCCATATTTTGGGGTTCACAGGTGATTTACAACGATAATAAGACCCGATACAAGTTTGAGCGATATGACGAAAAACTCATCGTTTTTGTGTTTTATGGCCTTTTTCATGAGCTATTGCCCATAGTTTTAGAATTTCAGGGCGATTTACAACGAGTACAACCTGATACAAGTTTGAGAGATATGACCAAAAACTCATCGTTTTCGCGTTTTATGGCCGTTTTCATGAGGTATCACCCACGGTTTTGGGGCTCAAGTGCCATTTACAATGACCATAAGACCCGATACATGTTTGAGATATATGACCAAAAACTCGTCGTTTTCGCGTTTATGGCCGTTTTCATGAGCTATTGCCCACGGTTTTGGGATTCCGGGGTGATTTACAATGACCATAAGACCTGATACAAGTTTGAGATATATGACCAAAAAGTTGTCGTTTTCTCGTTTATGGCCGTTTCAATGAGCTATTGCCCACAGTTTCGGGGTTCTAGGGCGATTTAAAATAACCATAAGACCCGGTACATTTTTTGAGAGATATGATCAAAAACTTGTCATTTTTCGCGTTCCGTGGCTGTTTTAATGAGCTATTTCCCATAGTTTTGGGATTCTTAGGCGATTTACAACAACGTAAGACCCGATTCAAGTTTGAGAGATTAGACCAAAAACTCATCGTTTTTGCGTTTTAATGACGTTTTGATGAGCCATTGCCCACGGTTTTGGGGTTCAAGCACAATTTACAATGACTGTAAGACCCGATACATGTTTGAGATATATGACCAAAAACTTGTCGTTTTCGCGTTTTATGGCCGTCTTCATGAGCTATGCCCACGGTTTTAGGATTCCCGGGTGATTTACAAAGACAATAAGACCTGGTAAAGTTTGAGAGATTTGACCAAAAACTCGTCCTTTTCTCGTTTTATGGCCGTTTTGATGAGCTATTGCCCACGGTATTAGGAATCCCGGGTGATTTACAAAGACAATAAGACATGATAAAAGTTTGAGAGATATGACCAAAAACTCATCGTTTTCTCGTTTTATGGCCGTTTTTATGAGCTATTGCCCATGATTTCGGGGTTCTAGGGCGATTAAAAACGACCGTAAGACCTGGTACTATGTTTGAGAGATATGATAAAAAACTTGTCATTTTTCGCGTTCTATGACCGTTTTCATGAACTATTGCCCACGGTTTTAGGATTCCCGGGTGATTTACAAAGACAATAAGACCTGATAAAAGTTTGAGAGATATGACCAAAAACTCATCGTTTTCTCGTTTTATGGCCATTTTAAGCCCACGGTTCTGGGGTTCTAGGGTGATTTAAAACGACCGTAAGACCTGGTACATGTTTGAGAGATATGATAAAAAACTTGTCATCTTTCACGTTATATGGACGTTTTCATGAGCTATTGCCCATAGTTTAGGGATTATATGGCGATTTACAATGACTGTAAGAGCCGATACAAGTTTCAGCGATATGACAAAAAACTCGTCGTTTTCGTGTTTTATGGCCGTTTACATGAGCTATTGCCCATATTTTGGGGTTCACAGGTGATTTACAACGATAATAAGACCCGATACAAGTTTGAGCGATATGACCAAAAACTCATCGTTTTTTTGTTTTATGGCCTTTTTCATGAGCTATTGCCCATAGTTTTGGAATTTCAGGGCGATTTACAACGAGTACAACCTGATACAAGTTTGAGAGATATGACCAAAAACTCATCGTTTTCGCGTTTTATGGCCGTTTTCATGAGGTATCACCCACGGTTTTGGGGCTCAAGTGCCATTTACAATGACCATAAGACCCGATACATGTTTGAGATATATGACCAAAAACTCGTCGTTTTCGCGTTTATGGCCGTTTTCATGAGCTATTGCCCACGGTTTTGGGATTCCGGGGTGATTTACAATGACCGTAAGACCTGATACAAGTTTGAGATATATGACCAAAAAGTTGTCGTTTTCTCGTTTATGGCCGTTTTAATGAGCTATTGCCCACAGTTTCGGGGATCTAGGCCGATTTAAAATAACCATAAGACCGGTACATTTTTGAGATATATGACCAAAAACTCGTCGTTTTCTCGTTTATGGCCGTTTTCATGAGCTATTTCCCATAGTTTTGGGATTCTTAGGCGATTTACAACAACGTAAGACCCGATTCAAGTTTGAGAGATTAGACCAAAAACTCATCGTTTTTGCGTTTTAATGACGTTTTGATGAGCCATTGCCCACGGTTTTGGGGTTCAAGCACAATTTACAATGACTGTAAGACCTGATACAAGTTTGAGATATATGACCAAAAAGTCGTCGTTTTCTCGTTTATGGCCGTTTTCATGAGCTATTGCCCACGGTTTTAGGATTCCCGGGTGATTTACAAAGACAATAAGACCTGGTAAAAGTTTGAGAGATTTGACCAAAAACTCGTCGTTTTCTCGTTTTATGGCCGTTTTCATGAGCTATTGCGGTTTTGAGGTTCTAGGCGATTTAAAACGACCAAGAGAGATATGATAAAAACTTGTCATTTTGTGATTTACAAAGACAATAAGACATGATAAGTTAAAAGTTTGGAGATATGACCAAAAACTCGTCGTTTCCTCGTTTTATGGCCGTTTTTATGAGTTATTGCCCACGATTTCGGGGTTCTACGGCGATTAAAAAAGAACGTAAGACCTGGTAAGATGTTTGAGTGATAAGATAAAAATCTTGTAATTTTTAGCGTTATATGACCGTTTTCATGAACTATTGCCCACGGTTTGAGGATTCCCGGGTGATTTACAAAGACAATAAGACCTGATAAAAGTTTGAGAGATATGACCAAAAACTCATCATTTTCTCGTTTTATGGCCATTTTAAGCCCACGGTTCTGGGGTTCTAGGGTGATTTAAAACGACCGTAAGACCCGGTACATGTTTGAGAGATATGATAAAAAACTTGTCATCTTTCATGTTATATGGACGATTTCATGAGCTATTGCCCATAGTTTAGGGATTGTATGGCGATTTACAATGACTGTAAGAGCCGATACAAGTTTCAGCGATATGACAAAAAACTCGTTGTTTTCGTGTTTTATGTCCGTTTACATGAGCTATTGCCCATATTTTGGGGTTCACAGGTGATTTACAACGATAATAAGACCCGATACAAGTTTGAGCGATATGACCAAAAACTCATCGTTTTTTTGTTTTATGGCCTTTTTCATGAGCTATTGCCCATAGTTTTGGAATTTCAGGGCAATGTACAACGAGTACAACCTGATACAAGTTTGAGAGATATGACACAAAACTCATCGTTTTCGCGTTTTATGGCCGTTTTCATGAGGTATCACCCACGGTTTTGGGGCTCAAGTGCCATTTACAATGACCATAAGACCCGATACATGTTTGAGATATATGACCAAAAACTCGTCGTTTTCGCGTTTATGGCCGTTTCCATGAGCTATTGCCCACGGTTTTGGGATTCCGGGGTGATTTAAAATGACCGTAAGACCTGATACAAGTTTGAGATATATGACCAAAAAGTCGTCGTTTTCTCGTTTATGGCCGTTTTCATGAGCTATTGCCCACAGTTTCGGGGTTCTAGGGCGATTTAAAATAACCATAAGACCCGGTACATTTTTTGAGAGATATGATCAAAAACATGTCATTTTTCGTTTATGGCCGTTTTAATGAGCTATTCCCATAGTTTAGGGATTCTTAGGCGATTTACAACAACGTAAGACCCGATTCAAGTTTGAGAGATTAGACCAAAAACTCATCATTTTTGCGTTTTAATGACGTTTTGATGAGCCATTGCCCACGGTTTTGGGGTTCAAGCACAATATAAAATGACTTTAAGACACGATACATGATTGAGATATATGACCAAAAACTTGTCGTTTTACGTTTTATGGCCGTTTTCATGAGCTATTTCCCACGGTTTTAGGATTCACGGGTGATTTACAAAGACAATAATAACTGATAAAATTTTGAGAGATTTGACAAAAAAATAGTCGTTTTATCGTTTATGGCCGTTTTCATGAGCTATTGCCCAGTTTTGAGGTTCTAGGGCGATTTAAAACCAGTAAGACCTGGTACATGTTTGAGAGATATGATAAAAAACTTGTCATTTTTCGTTTTATGGCCATTTTCATGAGCTATTGCCCACGGATTTAGGAATCACGGGTGATTTAAAAAAACAATAAGAAATTATAAATGTTTGAGATATATGACAAAAAACTCATCGTTTTCTCTTTTTTTGGCCTTTTTTATGAGCTTTTGCCCACGTTTTGGGGGTTCTTGGGCTATTAAAAACGACCGTAAGACCTGGTACTATGTTTGAGAGATATGATAAAAAACTTGTCATTTTTTCGTTCTATGACCGTTTTCATGAACTATTGCCCACGGTTTTAGGATTCGGGTGATTTACAAAGACAATAAGACCTGATAAAAGTTTGAGATATGACCAAAAACTCATTGTTTTCTCTTTTTAGGGCCATTTTAAGCCCACTTTTCGGGGTTCTAGGGTGATTTAAAACCATATAAGACCGGTACATGTTTGAGAGATATGATAAAAAACTTGTCATCTTTCATGTTATATGGACGTTTTCATGAGCTATTGCCCATAGTTTAGGGATTGTATGGCGATTTACAATGACTGTAAGAGCCGATACAAGTTTCAGCGATATGACAAAAAACTCGTCGTTTTCGTGTTTTATGGCCGTTTAAATGAGCTATTGCCCATATTTTGGGGTTCACAGGGGATTTACAAAGATAATAAGACCCGATACAAGGTTTTGCGATATGACGAAAAACTCATCGTTTTTGTGTTTTATGTCCTTTTTCATGAGCTATTGCCCATAGTTTTAGAATTTCAGGGCGATTTACAACGAGTACAACCTGATACAAGTTTGAGAGATATGACCAAAAACTCATCGTTTTCGCGTTTTATGGCCGTTTTCATGAGGTATCACCCACGGTTTTGGGGCTCAAGTGCCATTTACAATGACCATAAGACCCGATACATGTTTGAGATATATGACCAAAAACTCGTCGTTTTCGCGTTTATGGCCGTTTTCATGAGCTATTGCCCACGGTTTTGGGATTCCGGGGTGATTTACAATGACCATAAGACCTGATACAAGTTTGAGATATATGACCAAAAAGTTGTCGTTTTCTCGTTTATGGCCGTTTCAATGAGCTATTGCCCACAGTTTCGGGGTTCTAGGGCGATTTAAAATAACCATAAGACCCGGTACATTTTTTGAGAGATATGATCAAAAACTTGTCATTTTTCGCGTTCCGTGGCCGTTTTAATGAGCTATTTCCCATAGTTTTGGGATTCTTAGGCGATTTACAACAACGTAAGACCCGATCAAGTTTGATAGATTAGACCAAAAACTCATCGTTTTTGCGTTTTAATGACGTTTTGATGAGCCATTGCCCACGGTTTTGGGGTTCAAGCACAATTTACAATGACTGTAAGACCCGATACATGTTTGAGATATATGACCAAAAACTTGTCGTTTTCGCGTTTTATGGCCGTTTTCATGAGCTATTGCCCACGGTTTTAGGATTCCCGGGTGATTTACAAAGACAATAAGACCTGGTAAAAGTTTGAGAGATTTGACCAAAAACTCGTCCTTTTCTCGTTTTATGGCCGTTTTCATGAGAAAACTTGTCATTTTAGACATGATAAAAGTTTGAGAGATATGACCAAAAACTCATCGTTTTCTCGTTTTATGGCCGTTTTTATGAGTTATTGCCCACGATTTCGGGGTTCCAGGGCGATTAAAAACGACCATAAGACCTGGTACTATGTTTGAGAGATATGATAAAAAACTTGTCATTTTTCGCGTTCTATGACCGTTTTCATGAACTATTGCCCACGGTTTTAGGATTCCCGGGTGATTTACAAAGACAATAAGACCTGATAAAAGTTTGAGAGATATGACCAAAAACTCATCGTTTTCTCGTTTTATGGCCATTTTAAGCCCACGGTTTCGGGGTTCTTGGGTGATTTAAAACGACCGTAAGACCCGGTACATGTTTGAGAGATATGATAAAAAACTTGTCATCTTTCATGTTATATGGACGATTTCATGAGCTATTGCCCATAGTTTAGGGATTGTATGGCGATTTACAATGACTGTAAGAGCCGATACAAGTTTCAGCGATATGACAAAAAACTCGTCGTTTTCGTGTTTTATGTCCGTTTACATGAGCTAGTGCCCATATTTTGGGGTTCACATGTGATTTACAACGATAATAAGACCCGATACAAGTTTGAGCGATATGAGGAAAAACTCATCGTTTTTGTGTTTTATGGCCTTTTTCATGAGCTATTGCCCATAGTTTTGGAATTTCAGGGCGATTTACAACGAGTACAACCTGATACAAGTTTGAGAGATATGACCAAAAACTCATCGTTTTCACGTTTTATGGCTATTTTCATGAGGTATCACCCACGGTTTTGGGGCTCAAGTGCCATTTACAATGACCATAAGACCCGATACATGTTTGAGATATATGACCAAAAACTCGTCGTTTTTCACGTTTTATGGCCGTTATCATGAGCTATTGCCCACGGTTTTGGGATTCCGGTGATTTACAATGACAGTAAGACCTGATACAAGTTTGAGATATATGACCAAAAGTTGTCGTTTTTCGTTTATGGCCGTTTCAATGAGCTATTGCCCAGTTTTGGGTTCTAGGGCGATTTAAAATAACCAGAAGACCCGGTACATTATTTGAGAGATATGATCAAAAACTTGTCATTTTTCGCGTTGCGTGGCCATTTTAATGAGCTATTTCCCATAGTTTTGGGATTCTTAGGCGATTTACAACAACGTAAGACCCGATCAAGTTTGATAGATTAGACCAAAAACTCATCGTTTTTGCGTTTTAATGACGTTTTGATGAGCCATTGCCCACGGTTTTGGGGTTCAAGCACAATTTACAATGACTGTAAGACCCGATACATGTTTGAGATATATGACCAAAAACTCATGGTTTTCTCGTTTTATGGCCGTTTCTATGAGCTATTGCCCATGGTTTTAGGATTCCCGGGTGATTTACAAAGACAATAAGACCTGATAAAAGTTTGAGAGATTTGACCAAAAACTCGTCATTTTCTCGTTTTATGGCCATTTTCATGAGCTATTGGCCACGGTTTCGGGGTTCTAGGGCAATTTAAAACGACCGTAAGACCTGGTACATGTTTGAGAGATATGATAAAAACCTTGTCATTTTTTCGTGTTCTATGGTCGTTTTCATGAGCTATTGCCCACGGTTTTAGGAATCCAGGGAGATTTACAAAGACAATAAGACATGATAAAAGTTTGAGAGATATGACCAAAAACTCGTCGTTTTCTCGTTTTATGGCCTTTTTTTGAGCTATGGCCCACGATTTTAGGGGTTCTTTAAAAACCATAAGACCTGGTTCTATGTTTGAGAGATATGATAAAAAACTTGTCATTTTTCGCGTTCTATGGCTGTTTTCATGAGCTATTGCCCACGGTTTTAGGAATCCTGGGTGATTTACAAAGACAATAAGACATGATAAAAGTTTGAGAGATATGACCAAAAACTCATCGTTTTCTCGTTTTATGGCCGTTTTAAGCCCACGGTTCTGGGGTTCTAGGGTCATTTAAAATGACCGTAAGACCCGGTACATGTTTGAGAGATATGATAAAAAACTTGTCATCTTTCACGTTATATGGACATTTTCATGAGCTATTGCCCATAGTTTAGGGATTATATGGCGATTTACAATGACTGTAAGAGCCGATACAAGTTTCAGCGATATGACAAAAAACTCGTCGTTTTCGTGTTTTATGGCCGTTTACATGAGCTATTGCCCATATTTTGGGGTTCACAGGTGATTTACAACGATAATAAGACCCGATACAAGTTTGAGCGATATGACGAAAAACTCATCGTTTTTTTGTTTTATGGCCTTTTTCATGAGCTATTGCCCATAGTTTTGGAATTTCAGGGCGATGTACAACGAGTACAACCTGATACAAGTTTGAGAGATATGACCAAAAACTCATCGTTTTCGCGTTTTATGGCCGTTTTCATGAGGTATCACCCACGGTTTTGGGGCTCAAGTGCCATTTACAATGACCATAAGACCCGATACATGTTTGAGATATATGACCAAAAACTCGTCGTTTTCGCGTTTATGGCCGTTTTCATGAGCTATTGCCCACGGTTTTGGGATTCCGGGGTGATTTACAATGACCGTAAGACCTGATACAAGTTTGAGATATATGACCAAAAAGTCGTCGTTTTCTCGTTTATGGCCGTTTCAATGAGCTATTGCCCAGTTTGAGGTTCTAGGTGATTTAAAATGACCATAAAACCTGGTATATTTTTGAGAGATATGATCAAAGACTTGTCATTTTTCGCGTTCCGTGGCCGTTTTCATGAGCTATTGCCCATAGTTTTGGGATTCTAAGGCGATTTACAACAACGTAAGACCCGATTCAAGTTCGAGAGATATGACCAAAAACTCATCATTTTTGCGTTTTAATGACGTTTTCACCAGTCATTGCCCACGGTTTTGGGGTTCAAGCACAATTTACAATGATTGTAAGACCCGATACATGACCAAAAACTTGTCGTTTTCGCGTTTTATGGCCGTTTTCATGAGCTATTGCCCACGGTTTTAGGATTCCCGGGTGATTTACAAAGACAATAAGACCTGGTAAAAGTTTGAGAGATTTGACCAAAAACTCGTCCTTTTCTCGTTTTATGGCCTTTTTATGAGCTATTGCCCACGATTTCGAGGTTCTAGGGCGATTTAAAAGCAAGTAAGACTGGTACATGTTTGAGAGATATGATAAAAAACTTGTCATTTTAGATATGATAAAAACTTGTCATTTTTCGCGTTCTATGACCGTTTTCATGAACTATTGCCGGTTTTAGGATTCGGGTGATTTACAAAGACATTAAGACCTGATTAAACTTTGAGAGATATGACCAAAAACTCATCGTTTTCGTTTTATGGCCATTTTAAGCCCACGGTTTCGGGGTTCTAGGGTGATTTAAAACCATAAGACCGGTACATGTTTGAGAGATATGATAAAAACTTGTCATCTTTCATGTTATATGGGCGTTTTCATGAGCTATTGCCCATAGTTTATGGATTATATAGCGATTTGCAATGGTAAGAGCCGATACAAGTTTCAGCGATATGACAAAAAACTCGTCGTTTTCGTGTTTTATGGCCGTTTACATGAGCTATTGCCCATATTTTTGGGTTAACAGGTGATTTAAAAAGATAATAAGACCCGATAAAAGTTTTAGCGATATTACGAAAAAATCATCGTTTTTGTGTTTTATGGCCTTTTTCATGAGCTATTGCCCATAGTTTTGGAATTTCAGGGCGATTTACAACGAGTACAACCTGATACAAGTTTGAGAGATATGACCAAAAACTCATCGTTTTCGCGTTTTATGGCCGTTTTCATGAGGTATCACCCACGGTTTTGGGGCTCAAGTGCCATTTACAATGACCATAAGACCCGATACATGTTTGAGATATATGACCAAAAACTCGTCGTTTTCGCGTTTATGGCCGTTTTCATGAGCTATTGCCCACGGTTTTGGGATTCCGGGGTGATTTACAATGACCGTAAGACCTGATACAAGTTTGAGATATATGACCAAAAAGTCGTCGTTTTCTCGTTTATGGCCGTTTTCATGAGCTATTGCCCACAGTTTCGGGGTTCTAGGGCGATTTAAAATAACCATAAGACCCGGTACATTTTTTGAGAGATATGATCAAAAACTTGTCATTTTTCGCGTTCCGTGGCTGTTTTAATGAGCTATTTCCCATAGTTTTGGGATTCTTAGGCGATTTACAACAACGTAAGACCCGATTCAAGTTTGAGAGATTAGACCAAAAACTCATCGTTTTTGCGTTTTAATGACGTTTTGATGAGCCATTGCCCACGGTTTTGGGGTTCAAGCACAATTTACAATGACTGTAAGACCCGATACATGTTTGAGATATATGACCAAAAACTTGTCGTTTTCGCGTTTTATGGCCGTTTTCATGAGCTATTGCCCACGGTTTTAGGATTCCCGGGTGATTTACAAAGACAATAAGACCGGATAAAAGGTTTAGAGATTTTACCAAAAAATCGTCCTTTGTCGTTTATGGCCGTTTTCATGAGCTATTGCCCACGGTTTCGGGGTTCTAAGGCGATTTAAAATGACCGTAAGACCTAGTACATGTTTGAGAGATATGATAACAAACTTGTCATTTTTCGCGTTCTATGGCTGTTTTCATGAGCTATTGCCCATGGTTTTAGGAATCCCGGGTGATTTACAAAGACAATAAGACATCATAAAAGTTTGAGAGATATGACCAAAACTCATCGCTTTCTCGTTTTATGGCCATTTTATGAGCTATTGCCACGATTTTGGGGTTCTAGGCGATTAAAAACGACCGTAAGACTGAGTACTATGTTTGAGAGATATGATAAAAACTTGTCATTTTTCGCGTTATGACCGTTTTCATGAACTATTGCCCACGGTTTTAGGATTCGGGTGATTTACAAAGACAATAAGACCTGATAAAGTTTGAGAGATATGACCAAAAACTCATCGTTTTCTCGTTTATGGCCATTTTAAGCCCAGTTTTGGGGTTCTAGGGCGATTTAAAACGACCGTAAGACCTGGTACTATGTTTGAGAGATATGATAAAAAAACTTGTCATTTTTCACGTTCTATGGCCGTTTTCATATGCTATTGCCCATAGTTTAGGGATTATATAACAATTTACAATGACTATAAGAGCCGATAAAAGTTTGAGAGATATGACCAAAAACTCGTCATTTTCGTGTTTTATGGGCGTTTTCATGAGCTATTGCCCATATTTTGGGGTTCACAGGTGATTTACAACAATAATAAGACCCGATACAAGTTTGAGCGATATGACTAAAAACTCATCGTTTTTGTGTTTTAAGGCCTTTTTCATGAGCTATTGCCCATAGTTTTGGAATTCTAGGGCAATTTACAAAGAGTAAAACCTGATACAAGTTTGAGAGATATGACCAAAAACTCATCGTTTTCGCGTTTTATGGCCATTTTGATGAGGTATCACCCACGGTTTTGGGGCTCAAATGCCATTTACAATGACCATAAGACCCGATACATGTTCGAGATATATGACCAGAAACTCGTTGTTTTCGCGTTTATGGCCGTTTTCATGAGCTATTGCCCACGGTTTTGGGATTCCGAGGTGATTTACAATGACCGTAAGACCTGATACAAGTTTGAGATATATGACCAAAAACTCGTCGTTTTCTCGTTTATGGCCGTTTTCATGAGCTATTGCCCACAGTTTCGGGGTTCTAGGGTGATTTAAAATGACCATAAAACCTGGTACATTTTTGAGAGATATGATCAAAGACTTGTCATTTTTCGCGTTCCGTGGCCGTTTTCATGAGCTATTGCCCATAGTTTTGGGATTCTAAGGCGATTTACAACAGCGTAAGACCCGATTCAAGTTTGAGAGATTTGACCAAAAACTCATCGTTTTTGCGTTTTAATGACGTTTTCATGAGCCATTGCCCACGATTTTGGGGTTCAAGCACAATTTACAATGACTGTAAGACCCGATACATGTTTGAGATATATGACCAAAAACTCGTCGTTTTCGCGTTTTATGGCCGTTTTCATGAGCTATTGCCACGGTTTTAGGATTCCCTGGTGATTTACAAAGACAATAAGACCTAATAAAAGTTTGAGAGATTTGACCAAAAACTCGTCGTTTTCTCGTTTTATGGCCGTTATCATGAGCTATTTCCCACGGTTTCGGGGTTCTAGGGCGATTTAAAATGACCATAAGACCTGGTACATGTTTGAGAGATATGATAAAAAACTTGTCATTTTTCGCGTTCTATGGCCGTTTTCATAAGCTATTGCCCACGGTTAGGAATCCGGGTGATTTACAAAGACAATAAGATATGATAAAAGTTTGAGAGATATGACCAAAAACTCGTTTTTCTCGTTTTATGGCCGTTTTATGAGCGGGTTCTAGGGTGATTTAAAAATGTAGTAAGACCCTACATGTTTGAGAGATATGATAAAAACTTGTCATTTCATGAGCTATTGCCCTTTTGGATTCCCGGGTGATTTACAAAGACAACAAGACCTGATAAAAGTTTGAGAGATTTGACCAAAAACTCGTCGTTTTCTCGTTTTATGGCCGTTTTCATGAGCTATTTCCCACGGTTTCGGGGTTCTAGGGCGATTTAAAACGACCATAAGACCTGGTACATGTTTGAGAGATATGATAAAAAACTTGTCATTTTTCGCGTTCTATGGCCGTTTTCATAAGCTATTGCCCACGGTTTTAGGAATCCCGGGTGATTTACAAAGACAATAAGACATGATAAAAGTTTGAGAGATATGACCAAAAACTCATCGTTTTCTCGTTTTATGGCCGTTTTTATGAGCTATTGCCCACGATTTCGGGGTTCTATGGCGATTAAAAAACAACCTAAGACCTGGTACTATGTTTGAGAGATATGATAAAAAACTTGTCATTTTTCGCGTTCTATGACCGTTTTCATGAACTATTGCCCACGGTTTTAGGATTCCCGGGTGATTTACAAAGACAATAAGACCTGATAAAAGTTTGAGAGATATGACCAAAAACTCATCGTTTTCTCGTTTTATGGCCATTTTAAGCCCACGGTTCTGGGGTTCTAAGGTGATTTAAAACGACCATAAGACCCGGTACATGTTTGAGAGATATGATAAAAACTTGTCATCTTTCACGTTATATGGACGTTTTCATGAGCTATTGCCCATAGTTTAGGGATTATATGGCGATTTACAATGACTGTAAGAGCCGATACAAGTTTCAGCGATATGACAAAAAACTCGTCGTTTTCGTGTTTTATGGCCGTTTACATGAGCTATTGCCCATATTTTGGGGTTCACAGGGGATTTACAACGATAATAAGACCCGATACAAGTTTGAGCGATATGACGAAAAACTCATCGTTTTTGTGTTTTATGTCCTTTTTCATGAGCTATTGCCCATAGTTTTAGAATTTCAGGGCGATTTACAACGAGTACAACCTGATACAAGTTTGAGAGATATGACCAAAAACTCATCGTTTTCGCGTTTTATGGCCGTTTTCATGAGGTATCACCCACGGTTTTGGGGCTCAAGTGCCATTTACAATGACCATAAGACCCGATACATGTTTGAGATATATGACCAAAAACTCGTCGTTTTCGCGTTTATGGCCGTTTTCATGAGCTATTGCCCACGGTTTTGGGATTCCGGGGTGATTTACAATGACCGTAAGACCTGATACAAGTTTGAGATATATGACCAAAAAGTTGTCGTTTTCTCGTTTATGGCCGTTTCAATGAGCTATTGCCCACAGTTTCGGGGATCTAGGGTGATTTAAAATAACCATAAGACCCGGTACATTTTTTGAGAGATATGATCAAAAACTTGTCATTTTTCGCGTTCCGTGGCCGTTTTAATGAGCTATTGCCCATAGTTTTGGTATTCTAAGGCGATTTACAACAACGTAAGACCAGATTTAAGTTCGAGAGATATGACCAAAAACTCATCGTTTTTGTGTTTTAATGACGTTTTCATCAGCCATTGCCCACGGTTTTGGGGATCAAGCACAATTTACAATGACTGTAAGACCCGATACATGTTTGAGATATATGACGAAAAACTTGTCGTTTTCGCGTTTTATGGCCGTTTTCATGAGCTATTGCCCACGGTTTTAGGATTCCCGGGTGATTTACAAAGACAATAGGACCTAATAAAAGTTTGAGAGGTTTGACCAAAAACTCGTCGTTTTCTCATTTTATGGCCGTTTTCATGAGCTATTGCCCACAGTTTCGGGGTTCTAAGGCGATTTAAAACGACCGTAAGACCTGGTGCATGTTTGAGAGATATGATAAAAACTTGTCATTTTTCGCGTTCTATGGCCGTTTTCATGAGCTATTGCCCACGGTTTTAGGAATCCTAGGTGGTTTACAAAGACAATAAGACATGATAAAAGTTTGAGAGATATGACCAAAAACTCATCGTTTTCTCGTTTTATGGCCGTTTTTATGAGCTAGGTTCTAGGCGATTTAAAACAACCGTTACTATGTTTGAGAGATATGATAAAAAACTTGTCATTTTCGCGTTCTATGACCGTTTTCATGAACTATTGCCCACGGTTTTAGATTCCGGGTGATTTACAAAGACAATAAGACGATAAAAGTTTGAGATACGACCAAAAACTCATCGTTTTCTCGTTTTATGGCCATTTTAAGCCCGGTTTCGGGGTTCTAGGGTGATTTAAAACGCCGTAAGACCCGGTACATGTTTGAGAGATATGATAAAAAACTTGTCATCTTTCACATTCTATGGGCGTTTTCATGAGCTATTGCCCATAGTTTAGGGATTATATAGCAATTTACAATGACTGTAAGAGTCGATACAAGTTTCAGCGATATGACAAAAAACTTGTCGTTTTCGTGTTTTTTGACCGTTTTCATGAGCTATTGCCCATATTTTGGGGTTCACAGGTGATTTACAACGATAATAAGACCCGTTACAAGTTTGAGCGATATGAGGAAAAACTCATCGTTTTTGTGTTTTATGTCCTTTTTCATGAGCTATTTGCCCATAGTTTTAGAATTTTAGGGCGATGTACAACAAGTACAACCTGATACAAGTTTGAGAGATATGACCAAAAACTCATCGTTTTCGCGTTTTATGGCCGTTTTCATGAGGTATCACCCACGGTTTTGGGGCTCAAGTGCCATTTACAATGACCATAAGACCCGATACATGTTTGAGATATATGACCAAAAACTCGTCGTTTTCGCGTTTATGGCCGTTTTCATGAGCTATTGCCCACGGTTTTGGGATTCCGGGGTGATTTACAATGACCGTAAGACCTGATACAAGTTTGAGATATATGACCAAAAAGTTGTCGTTTTCTCGTTTATGGCCGTTTTCATGAGCTATTGCCCACAGTTTCGGGGTTCTAGGGCGATTTAAAATAACCATAAGACCCGGTACATTTTTTGAGAGATATGATCAAAAACTTGTCATTTTTCGCGTTCCGTGGCCGTTTTAATGAGCTATTTCCCATAGTTTTGGGATTCTTAGGCGATTTACAACAACGTAAGACCCGATTCAAGTTTGAGAGATTAGACCAAAAACTCATCGTTTTTGCGTTTTAATGACGTTTTGATGAGCCATTGCCCACGGTTTTGGGGTTCAAGCACAATTTACAATGACTGTAAGACCCGATACATGTTTGAGATATATGACCAAAAACTTGTCGTTTTCGCGTTTTATGGCCGTTTTCATGAGCTATTGCCCACGGTTTTAGGATTCCCGGGTGATTTACAAAGACAATAAGACCTGATAAAAGTTTGAGAGATTTGACCAAAAACTCGTCGTTTTCTCGTTTTATGGCCATTTTCATGAGCTATTGCCCAGTTTTGAGGTTCTAGGCGATTTAAAGCTAAGACCTGGTACATGTTGAGATATGATAAAAACATGTCGTTATCGCGTTTTATGTCCGTTTTCATGAGCTATTGCCCACGGTTTTAGGATTCCCGGGTGATTTACAAAGACAATAAGACATGATAAAAGTTTGAGAGATATGACCAAAAACTCATCGTTTTCTCGTTTTATGGCCGTTTTCATAAGCTCTTGCCCACAGTTCGGGGTTCTAGGGCGATTTAAAATGACCATAAGACCCGGTACATTTTTTGAGAGATATGATAAAAAACTTGTCATTTTTCACGTTCTATGACCGTTTTCATGAACTATTGCCCACCGTTTTAGGATTCTCGGGTGATTTACAAAGACAATAAGACCTGATAAAAGTTTGAGAGATATGACCAAAAACTCATCGTTTTCTCGTTTTATGGCCATTTTAAGCCCACTGTTTCTGGTTTTTTGGGTTATTTAAAACGACCGTAAGACCCGATACATGTTTGAGAGATATGATCAAAAACTTGTCATCCTTCATGTTATATGGACGTTTTCATGAGATATTGCCAATAGTTTAGGGATTATATGGCGATTTACAATGATTGTAAGAGCCGATACAAGTTTCAGCGATATGACAAAAAACTCGTCGTTTTTGTGTTTTATGGTCGTTTACATGAGCTATTGCCCATATTTTGGGGTTCACATGTGATTTACAACGATAATAAGACCCGATACAAGTTTGAGCGATATGACAAAAAACTCATCGTTTTTGTGGTTTATGGCCTTTTTCATGAGCTATTGCCCATAGTTTTGGAATTTCAGGGCGATTTAAAACGAGTAAAACCCGATACATGTTCGAGATATATGACCAGAAACTCGTTGTTTTCGCGTTTATGGCCGTTTTCATGAGCTATTGCCCACGGTTTTGGGGCTCAAGTGCCATTTACAATGACCATAAGACCCGATACATGTTTGAGATATATGACCAAAAACTCATCGTTTTCGCGTTTATGGCCGTTTTCATGAGCTATTGCCCACGGTTTTGGGATTCCAGGGTGATTTACAATGACCATAAGACCTGATACAAGTTTGAGATATATGACCAAAAAGTTGTCGTTTTCTCGTTTATGGCCGTTTCAATGAGCTATTGCCCACAGTTTCGGGGTTCTAGGGCGATTTAAAATAACCATAAGACCCGGTACATTTTTTGAGAGATATGATCAAAAACTTGTCATTTTTCGCGTTCCGTGGCTGTTTTAATGAGCTATTTCCCATAGTTTTGGGATTCTTAGGCGATTTACAACAACGTAAGACCCGATTCAAGTTTGAGAGATTAGACCAAAAACTCATCGTTTTTGCGTTTTAATGACGTTTTGATGAGCCATTGGCCACGGTTTTGGGGTTCACGCACAATTTACAATGACTGTAAGACCCGATGCATGTTTGAGATATATGACCAAAAACTTGTCGTTTTCGCGTTTTATGGCCGTCTTCATGAGCTATTGCCCACGGTTTTAGGATTACCTGGTGATTTACAAAGACAATAAGACCTGGTAAAAGTTTGAGAGATTTGACCAAAAACTCGTCCTTTTCTTGTTTTATGGACGTTTTCATGAGCTATTGCCCACGGTTTCGGGGTTCTAGGGCGATTTAAAACGACCGTAAGACCTGGTACATGTTCGAGAGATATGATAAAAAACTTGTCATTTTTCGCGTTCTATGGCCGTTTTCATCAGCTATTGCGCACGGTATTAGGAATCCCAGGTGATTTACAAAGACAATAAGACATGATAAAAGTTTGAGAGATATGACCAAAAACTCATCGTTTTCTCGTTTTATGGCCGTTTTTATGAGCTATTGCCCACGATTTCGGGGTTCTAGGGCGATTAAAAACGACCGTAAGACCTGGTACTATGTTTGAGAGATATGATAAAAAACTTGTCATTTTTCGCGTTCTATGACCGTTTTCATGAACTATTGCCCACGGTTTTAGGATTCCCGGGTGATTTACAAAGACAATAAGACCTGATAAAAGTTTGAGAGATATGACCAAAAACTCATCGTTTTCTCGTTTTATGGCCATTTTAAGCCCACGGTTTCGGGGTTCTAGGGTGATTTAAAACGACCGTAAGACCCGGTACATGTTTGAGAGATATGATAAAAAACTTGTCATCTTTCACGTTATATGGACGTTTTCATGAGCTATTGCCCATAGTTTAGGGATTATATGGCGATTTACAATGACTGTAAGAGCCGATACAAGTTTCAGCGATATGACAAAAAACTCGTCGTTTTCGTGTTTTATGGCCGTTTACATGAGCTATTGCCCATATTTTGGGGTTCACAGGTGATTTACAACGATAATAAGACCCGATACAAGTTTGAGCGATATGACGAAAAACTCATCGTTTTTGTGTTTTATGTCCTTTTTCATGAGCTATTGCCCATAGTTTTAGAATTTCAGGGCGATTTACAACATGTACAACCTGATACAAGTTTGAGAGATATGACCAAAAACTCATCGTTTTCGCGTTTTATGGCCGTTTTCATGAGGTATCACCCACGGTTTTGGGGCTCAAGTGCCATTTACAATGACCATAAGACCCGATACATGTTTGAGATATATGACCAAAAACTCGTCGTTTTCGCGTTTATGGCCGTTTTCATGAGCTATTGCCCACGGTTTTGGGATTCCGGGGTGATTTACAATGACCGTAAGACCTGATACAAGTTTGAGATATATGACCAAAAAGTCATCGTTTTCTCGTTTATGGCTGTTTTCATGAGCTATTGCCCACAGTTTTGGGGTTCTAGGGCGATTTAAAATAACCATAAGACCCGGTACATTTTTTGAGAGATATGATCAAAAACTTGTCATTTTTCGCGTTTCGTGGCCGTTTTAATGAGCTATTTCCCATAGTTTTGGGATTCTTAGGCGATTTACAACAACGTAAGACCCGATTCAAGTTTGAGAGATTAGACCAAAAACTCATCGTTTTTGCGTTTTAATGACGTTTTGATGAGCCATTGGCCACGGTTTTGGGGTTCACGCACAATTTACAATGACTGTAAGACCCGATGCATGTTTGAGATATATGACCAAAAACTTGTCGTTTTCGCGTTTTATGGCCGTCTTCATGAGCTATTGCCCACGGTTTTAGGATTCCCTGGTGATTTACAAAGACAATAAGACCTAGTAAAAGTTTGAGAGATTTGACCAAAAACTCATCCTTTTCTTGATTTATGGAGGTTTTCATGAGCTATTGCCCACGGTTTCGGGGTTCTAGGGCGATTTAAAACGACCGTAAGACCTGGTACATGTTCGAGAGATATGATAAAAAACTTGTCATTTTTCGCGTTCTATGGCCGTTTTCATGAGCTATTTCCAACAGTTTTAGGAATCGGGTGATTTACAAAGACAATAAGACATGATAAAGTTTGAGAGATATGACCAAAAACTCATCGTTTTTCGTTTTATGGCCGTTTTATGAGCTATTGCCCGATTTGAGGTTCTAGGCGATTTAAAACGACCGTAAGACCCTACCATGTTTGAGAGATATGATAAAAACTTGTCATTTTCGCGTTATGACCGTTTTCATGAGCTATTGCCCATAGTTTTAGGAATCCGGGTGATTTACAAGACAATAAGACATGATAAAAGTTTGAGAGATATGACCAAAAACTCATCGTTTTCTCGTTTATGGCCATTTTCATGAGCTAGCCACGGTTTGGGGTTCTAGGGTGATTTAAAGCGACATAAGACCGATACATGTTTGAGAGATATGATAAAAACTTGTCATCTTTCACGTTATATGGGCGTTTCATGAGCTATTGCCCATAGTTTAGGGATTATATGGCGATTTACAATGACGTAAGACCGATACAAGTTTGAGAGATTTGACCAAAAACTCGTCGTTTTCATGTTTTATGTCCGTTTACATGAGCTATTGCCCATATTTTGGGGTTAAAAGGTGATTTAAAAAGATAATAAGACCCGATACAAGTTTGAGAGATATGATCAAAAACTCATCGTTTTTGTGTTTATGGCCTTTTGATGAGCTATTGCCCATAGTTTTGGAATTCAGGCGATTTACAAAGTACAACTGATACAAGTTTGAGAGATATGACCAAAACTCATCGTTTTTCGCGTTTATGGCCGTTTTCATGAGGTATCACCCACGGTTTTGGGGCTCAAGTGCCATTTACAATGACCATAAGACCCGATACATGTTTGAGATATATGACCAAAAACTTGTCGTTTTCGCGTTTTATGGCCGTTTTCATGAGCTATTGCCCACGGTTTTAGGATTCCCGGGTGATTTACCAAGACAATAAACCCTGATACATGTGTGAGATATATGACCAAAAACTAAGCGTTTTCGCTTTTTATGGCCGTTTTGATGAGCTATTGCCCATAGTTTGAGGTTCTAGGCGATTTAAAATGACCATAAGACCTGATACAAGTTTGAGAGATATGACCAAAAACTCATCGTTTCTCGTTTATGGCCATTTTAAGCCCACGGTTTGGGGTTCTAGGGTGATTTAAAACGACCGTAAGATCCGGTACATGTTTGAGAGATATGAAAAAAAACTAATCATCTTACACTTTATATGGCGTTTTCATGAGCTATTGCCCATAGTTTAGGGATTATATGGCGATTTACAATGACTATAAGAGCCGATAAAAGTTTGAGAGATATGACAAAAAACTCGTCGTTTCGTGTTTTATGGCGTTTTCATGAGCTATTGCCCATATTTTGGGGTTCACAGGTGATTTACAACGATAATAAGACCCGATACAAGTTTGAGCGATATGACGAAAAACTCATCGTTTTCTGTTTTATGGCCTTTTTCATGAGCTATTGCCCATAGTTTTGGAATTTCAGGGCGATCTACAACGAGTACAACCTGATACAAGTTTGAGAGATATGACACAAAACTCATTGTTTTCGTGTTTTATGGCCGTTTTCATGAGGTATCACCCATGGTTTTGGGGCTCAAGTGCCATTTACAATGACCATAAGACCCGATACATGTTTGAGATATATGACCAAAAATTCGTCGTTTTCGCGTTTAGGGCCGTTTTCATGAGCTATTGCCCACGGTTTTGGGATTCCGGGGTGATTTACAATGACCGTAAGACCTGATACAAGTTTGAGATATATGACCAAAAAGTCATCATTTTCTCGTTTATGGCTGTTTTCATGAGCTATTGCCCACAGTTTTGGGGTTCTAGGGCGATTTAAAATAACCATAAGACCCGGTACATTTTTTGAGAGATATGATCAAAAACTTGTCATTTTTCGCGTTTATGGCCGTTTAATGAGCTATTTCCCATAGTTTTGGGATTCTTAGGCGATTTACAACAACGTAAGACCCGATTCAAGTTTGAGAGATTAGACCAAAAACTCATCGTTTTGCGTTTTAATAGCGTTTGATGAGCCATTGGCCACGGTTTTGGGGTTCACGCACAATTTACAATGACTGTAAGACCCGATGCATGTTTGAGATATATGACCAAAAACTTGTCGTTTTCGCGTTTTATGGCCGTCTTCATGAGCTATTGCCCACGGTTTTAGGATTCCCTGGTGATTTACAAAGACAATAAGACCTGGTAAAAGTTTGAGAGATTTGACCAAAAACTCGTCCTTTTCTTGATTTATGGAGGTTTTCATGAGCTATTGCCCACGGTTTCGGGGTTCTAGGGCGATTTAAAACGACCGTAAGACCTGGTACATGTTCGAGAGATATGATAAAAAACTTGTCATTTTTCGCGTTCTATGGCCGTTTTCATCAGCTATTGCGCACGGTATTAGGAATCCCAGGTGATTTACAAAGACAATAAGACATGATAAAAGTTTGAGAGATATGACCAAAAACTCATCGTTTTCTCGTTTTATGGCCGTTTTTATGAGCTATTGCCCACGATTTCGGGGTTCTAGGGCGATTAAAAACGACCGTAAGACCTGGTACCATGTTTGAGAGATATGATAAAAAACTTGTCATTTTTCGCGTTCTATGACCGTTTTCATGAGCTATTGCCCACAGTTTTAGGAATCCCGGGTGATTTACAAAGACAATAAGACATGATAAAAGTTTGAGAGATATGACCAAAAACTCATCGTTTTCTCGTTTTATGGCCATTTTAAGCCCACGGTTTCGGGGTTCTAGGGTGATTTAAAACGACCGTAAGACCTGGTACATGTTTGAGAGATATGATAAAAAACTTGTCATCTTTCACGTTATATGGACGTTTTCATGAGCTATTGCCCATAGTTTAGGGATTATATGGCGATTTACAATGACCGTAAGAGCCGATACAAGTTTCAGCGATATGACAAAAAACTCGTCGTTTTCATGTTTTATGGCCGTTTACATGAGCTATTGCCCATATTTTGGGGTTCATAGGTGATTTACAACGATAATAAGACCCGATACAACTTTGAGCGATATGACGAAAAACTCATCGTTTTTGTGTTTTATGGCCTTTTTGATGAGCTATTGCCCATAGTTTTGGAATTTCAGGGCGATTTACAACGAGTACAACCTGATACAAGTTTGAGAGATATGACCAAAAACTCATCGTTTTCGCGTTTTATGGCTGTTTTCATGAGGTATCACCCACGGTTTTGGGGCTCAAGTGCCATTTACAATGACCATAACACCCGATACATGTTTGAGATATATGACCAAAAACTCGTCGTTTTCGCGTTTGTGGCCGTTTTCATGAGCTATTGCCCACGGTTTTGGGATTCCGGGGTGATTTACAATGACCGTAAGACCTGATACAAGTTTGAGATATATGACCAAAAAGTCGTCGTTTTATCGTTTATGGCCGTTTTCATGAGCTATTGCCCATAGTTTCGGGGTTCTAGGGCGATTTAAAATGACCATAAGACCCGGTACATTTTTTGAGAGATATGATCAAAAACTCATCGTTTTCTCGTTTTATGGTCATTTTAAGCCCACGGTTTCGGGGTTCTAGGGTGATTTAAAACGACCATAAGACCCGGTATATGTTTGAGAGATATGATAAAAAACTTGTCATATTTCACGTTATATGGACGTTTTCATGAGCTATTGCCCATAGTTTAGGGATTATATGGCGATTTACAATGACTGTAAGAGCCGATACAAGTTTCAGCGATATGACAAAAAACTCGTCGTTTTCGTGTTTTATGGCCGTTTACATGAGCTATTGCCCATATTTTGGGGTTCACAGGGGATTTACAACGATAATAAGACCCGATACAAGTTTGAGCGATATGACGAAAAACTCATCGTTTTTGTGTTTTATGTCCTTTTTCATGAGCTATTGCCCATAGTTTTAGAATTTCAGGGCGATTTACAACGAGTACAACCTGATACAAGTTTGAGAGATATGACCAAAAACTCATCGTTTTCGCGTTTTATGGCCGTTTTCATGAGGTATCACCCACGGTTTTGGGGCTCAAGTGCCATTTACAATGACCATAAGACCCGATACATGTTTGAGATATATGACCAAAAACTCGTCGTTTTCGCGTTTATGGCCGTTTTCATGAGCTATTGCCCACGGTTTTGGGATTCCGGGGTGATTTACAATGACCATAAGACCTGATACAAGTTTGAGATATATGACCAAAAAGTTGTCGTTTTCTCGTTTATGGCCGTTTCAATGAGCTATTGCCAGATTTGAGGGTTCTAGGCGATTTAAAATAACCATAAGACCCGGTACATTTTTTGAGAGATATGATCAAAAACTTGTCATTTTTCGCGTTCCGTGGCCGTTTTAATGAGCTATTTCCCATAGTTTTGGGATTCTTAGGCGATTTACAACAACGTAAGACCCGATTCAAGTTTGAGAGATTAGACCAAAAACTCATCGTTTTTGCGTTTTAATGACGTTTTGATGAGCCATTGCCCACGGTTTTGGGGTTCAAGCACAATTTACAATGACTGTAAGACCCGATGCATGTTTGAGATATATGACCAAAAACTTGTCGTTTTCGCGTTTTATGGCCGTCTTCATGAGCTATTGCCCACGGTTTTAGGATTCCCTGGTGATTTACAAAGACAATAAGACCTGGTAAAAGTTTGAGAGATTTGACCAAAAACTCGTCCTTTTCTTGATTTATGGACGTTTTCATGAGCTATTGCCCACGGTTTCGGGGTTCTAGGGCGATTTAAAACGACCGTAAGACCTGGTACATGTTCGAGAGATATGATAAAAAACTTGTCATTTTTCGCGTTCTATGGCCGTTTTAATAAGCTATTGCCACGGTATTAGGAATCCCGGTGATTTACAAAGACAATAAGACATGATAAAAGT